>OX941089.1:18725000-20013750 GCA_954870635.1 Arctium minus | reverse complement strand
TTTTCAACAGTTTATTCATCAGAAAAGGCTGATTTCTACCGTCAGTTTGGACCACTTTTTCGATGGGCATTGACCTTCTTTTAATGGATTCATCTGTCAAAAGGGACAATTTTCTTGTAGTGTTGAAACACTTTCTCCAACTTATTAGAACATGTACCATCGGTAAAAGATTAATTATACTTACAATCTGGAGCACGGGTGTTCGTTCTTGTCCTTTGGCTTGCTGGCGAGCCTGTGCATGCTTCCAGAGCCTCTGTTTATCTGGTTGAATCCTTTGCACAGCAACATGGCAAGCTTCTCTAATCGGCATCTGCAAGATATTTCATTTTCCCAAGAAGGGATACATAAATAAAATAGAAAATTATTCGTACAGTAACATTCTTCTTCATCCATCAAGTATTTGGTTAAGCAAGCAGCAACTATATACTGTTGGGATTTTATACAGAGAGCCAACGCACAAGGGTCCCAAAAGTTAGGTCAAATGTGTGCAAACCACCCAACCAAATGCGGTAAGTAAAACTCAGCTAACGATCTACGAAGTGTATCAACAATAATATCAAGCAATCAAAGCAACAAAATAGCGACACAAGCATATAACGAGGTTCCACTGGCTTACAACGCAGGTTACAAACGAAACCTTAACCTGAAAGATTACAACTGACAAAGATAAGCCATATCACCTCTCTACCTTGGATTGGAGAGGGGAGATCACCAGAGTGTTTGCTCTCAAGTACTTTGACCTCACACCCTCAAATGAGCCCTAAAACATGTATTTATCCTGTCTGGAAGCCAATGCGACCTGACCATTAAGTTTCCTAGTTGGTTTTTCGTTTTGCATATAGATTTTACTGCTGCTATGAATAGAAAAATATATATCTTTGGTACCGAAATTTTCACATTAAAGAACTGATATAGCCAACTCTAAACTGCCCTGCCATCGTTTGCATGGTAGATCTGAGTGAGAAACTGAGCATAATGAAATTCCTATTTTTTAAAACAGTATATGCTGTGGATACCATCCTATTATACCAAATAACTAAAAATATCCCCTTCAATACCAGAAACCCCTCTCCGAGTAAACAAAGACGATGGAAAGTTTGAAAAAGAACTCAAGATGACATTGCCCATAGAAGACGAAATTTAATATATATTTCCGTATGTTGGTTGAATAGAAGCATCAATTAACAATTCTAAAAGGTACAACTTTCAAGAAAGAAGAAGAATGCATAAAATGTCAACATAATATTTAGGGAATTTGGGACACAAAAATAGGACTGGCAATTATCATATTCAGTGTGCCATTCTCATCTAATTTGTCTCCTTAAAAGAAACTATATTAAGAATCTAGGGGCAGTTTTTTCATTCACATTGTCGGCCCAAAATAAATTTAGAGAAGGTGATGAAATAATGATTAATGAATTGATGGAGCACAGTGAGATCATCAAATCTTGTATTTAAATGATATTCTCAGAAATATTCATCCAATAGAACGGATATAAAAATTATTACAGCTACAAGAGAAAGATTTACTTGCAAAACAAGGCTTCCAGAGTAGTCTGCAATTCCTCCAGTTACATCCAATCTTCCAGGTGCTCTTGCCACATATATATCTTCCTGTATGAGTAGGCATTACATCCAGAAGACTAAACTTCCTCAAGAAGAAAATAAGAACTGTCTCAAATTGAAAGAAAACTTAAGAAGTACATGCACATGCAATAAGGAAAAGGGAAAGAAACTATATATGTTATATCATGCCGTTTGTTGAGCATTCCAGGATGGACGAATCACACTCTTTCATCGTACAATCAGCCTCTTTAATTTGTAGCATAACATTAGACTCCTAACTTACACTAATTCACACATTTGTATAGTAACATGTATGTCAAATCCAGGCGTACACAACAATTGTGACCACTGAGGTTTAATCAGGGCTGATGTCTTACAGTCAAAATTTTCCAAGGGGTTAGTCTAGGCATAACCTAGGACACCCTTCCAAAAAAAAACATGTATGTCAAATCCAAGTTGCCTATCAATTTGCATTAGTGAACATAAAGGAACTCTCGTCATTGGTTCTCTTAGGAGCTAATCTTTTCGGGTACTAACTTAATGGCTAGATAAAGAAAATAAGCACTACTGCTTGTTGCTTTCAAAAGCAATTTCGCCCCAAACGAGTGTGCTCTGGTTTTAAACGAATTGCTTCCCAAGATACAATAAAGCAACGTATGTAATACGATTAGCAACAATACATGGTTGGTGCTGATCCCGGATGAACTAGTGAGATTGCAAGCATTTCAAGAAGCCTAAAAAGTATGTTTCTATAGCAACACACCTTTAGGTAATCTGGTATGTGAAAAGAATGATTTTTGGTGTTCGAGTGTGTTAGTATACATAGACATCAGTGACAGCCCTTTAAACTGTCACAAATAACGGATTTTTGACACTTGACATGAAAGGTGATGATTCAGAAGCGACCTTTCCAGACTTAAGTTTATATACTACTTTGAAAATTTCCCCAACAGCTAAAAGAAAAAATTATTGTCAATTTGGACAATTGATTTCCAGCCTAAATTAAAAGGCATACAGACCTCCCAAATGAAGAGAGCAGCAGCAGCCTTGCGCTCTCGTATGTAGTGCTTTTCTGAATTATTATCAGAGACACTGGCAGCATGTAGTTCTGCCAAACTCTTCAAAAAGTTCATGGTGTCTGGAAGACCCATTACATCTCCATGAAGAATGTCGAAGTCATCAGAAACTCTAGAAATGGAAGTATATTAAAAAAGGAATCAGTTGATAGAGAATCAAACGTGTTGAATTAATATATGAGTGATTTTACTTTCCAACCATCATACTTGAAGTTTGGTTACAGAAAACAGCATTATTCTTGTGAAAATGCAAAAGAAACACTGAGCTCATGAAAGAACGGTTTTGGAGAAACTGAGGAATTGTGAATGCAAAAAACACCATCGTACATGGCACTTATCTTCAAAAATCACTCGTTCATGCAGAATGTAGATTTTTTTTTTGCACAAGAACCATAATTTGTTTGCAACAAAAATCTAAGCATGTTGATTTGAGAAGTTAAGCACTCACTAATATACACTTTCACTGAACTCACAAAGAGAAAATGAACTCACGAATTCTGGAGGAAGCTAGCATCATTACTATCAGATGCTGTTGGTGATCCAGTACGAAAACCTAGTTCGTTCTCAGCATTAGCATACCATTCTGGGATACTAATATCACTTCCAGGAGCTCTTTGTAATTGAAATCCAAGCACTATGGCATCGCGCAATCTCCTTGCTCCACTGACCTAAAATGAAGAAACTAAAGTTAAACTAGAAACATGTAAAGAGGGTGGATGGGTCATGATGTTCATTTTACCAACTTGTACCAAAGAACAAGATCCAGTAATCTCAATCAAACACATTTAGGTTCAGAAGTGAGTAATGACAAGCATATTCTAAATATGTAAATCCTCAACCTTATCTGATCTGTAGTTCTTTCCATGAGCTGCGTCCTGCAAAATACGTGCTGCAACCTGCAATTTAAAGAAAGCATTAAAGAGTGCATCAATTAAAGCTGAAATTTGACAAACAAAAAGGAGGAAATGTTAAACCATCAAATCTATTTAAAGTCGACCAGATAAATAGAATTCTCCACAGCAGAAAAAGATACTCTATCATCATAATTATTGAAAGTTAAAAATGAAAATAAATTAGTCCAGAAACGAGGCACGGTAATTCATTTAATCTGGGAAAAGAAAAAGAGTTGTCTTTAGAAAGTAGCTGTTGTAATGCATCAGTGAATGCAGCAATGAATAGGAAAAAAAACACACACATAATTTTACACAAAATTTCTTCCAAAGCAAAAAATGGTTAAAGTGGCATGATTTCTGACATAGTATACATTTTCTTAAAGCTCATCTAGCTGATAATTCAATAATTATATAACATTCGAATAGCAGATGAATATACCTCACCACCATTCACCCCACCCTCATAGCTAGGTTTCAAAGTAGTTGCTCGTTCAAGATATGGTCTCCAGTGACCTACAAGCAAGTCCCTCCTTATCATCTCAACACCACCTTGATGATACTGATGAAGAGTTTGTTAGTTTCATCAAAATTGTTTGTATGGCTATTAAAAGTTAAAGTGGTAGATACTTGTTATACCTCAAGCATATTTCTCAAAAATGGCTCTTCATTGAAATAATCTCTACGCACAAACACAAAAGGTAACTTATATGCCAAGGCTTCACTACATGTTCCATATCCAATTTTTCCTGAAACGAAACAAGTCTAATGAGCGTGGAAGCTTGATTTCTTATCATGGATACATTTTTTTCCAATTGAACACCAATATGAACATATGGGAGAAGATGAAAGAAATATTGTCACCGACCAAGCATACAGTCAGATGCAGCCATGACATCAGGGGTATACACATCTTTGGCCAGCTTAAAGAAATTGCGAGGAAGCTCCTGCTGGTCAGGTACCCCACAAACCTGAACCATAGAACTTTTGGCACAAATTAAGATATCCTTATGCAGTGGATAGAAATGTAAAGATGTAAAAAAGGATAAAGAAGCATACCAGGCAGATCCAACCAGGAGGCAAGTACTCCTCTTTTAAGTTCCAACCTATTGTCTGCATTTTCATGCATTGCAGAAGTATGAGATCAAATGATATAGATATCACATAGCAAGGAGTAACGTGGACAAAGTTCATGTAGTAAAACAAACAGAAATAACCAACCAAGCAGTTATGCCAGGCATGCTTGGTGGTGATCTTTTTTATGAAGCCTTGCCCAGTTTTGAAGTTCTTGAAATATGAAAGTAACAAAATAGTAACACATCATCGTTTTCATTGAATTTTTTAGCCATACTGCTGAATTTAATGCAAAAACAAGACTTGCATTGTTCTTCAAGTTAAGGCATTTTCTGTCAAGCACTGGGTAAATCAAGTTGAGCAGTTCAGTCAAGGTTCATGCTTGATATTGTTCTAAAACTCTATTACTAGATAGAGGTTTAAAACTTTAAATAGTTGTACTTGGTAAAAGGAAAGGAAACTCAATTGAAGTTAATATGCAGATATGGCCCATCTACATGTTGAAAATGTGATACCGAACCACACAGGGGGGTCTATCCCAAGATCGCATTGGACGATCGCATAGAGTGGCCCTCCTTCGATGACTTGTGGTACACTTCCAGATGGCAATTGATGGAGACAACCAACGACGACAACATAATGGCGGTAGCCGAAGTGGGAAGATATGTGGCATGCAGTTGATGACTTCACTGCCAGGTTCTGTAGAGCCACCACGTTACTGGAAGAACTATACACCACGATCGTAGGTGGTGGGATTGTCCACAAAGATTGCGAGGGTGGTCTCCACGGGATGCCCAGGCAACAATCTCGAAGCTGGTGGTAACGGGAGAGGCAGATGATCAGTTTAAAGTCCGACGGAACAGAGGCCGACCAAACGGGTACAACGACGTCAAGATTCCTAACTTCCATGGGAATCTTGATCTTGAAACTTTGATAGAACAAATATCAATAAAGTTTAGCTACACACAGAGGACAACTCTGGTGTTCGTATTTCTCATTCAAAATTTCCGTGAAAACCCCCCAAACACGACTTCTTATATCTCCTTAAACAGTAAACATACCTCAAGAATTTCTGTAACATGGCACAAGAAAGGTCGTTATCAAGACGGTGAACAATCATTATTATTTGCTCTCACCTGTATTTCCCTTCCATTGATTTCCCTAGAACCTCTGTTTTCATTTTATACAGAGAGAGAGGGAGAGAGGGAGAGAGGGAGAGAGATGTGTAGAGAGCGAGGTAAGGGTAACCATATAAGGTTGAAACGTAAAGGTAACCAAATACTAGAACACAAAAAACCGTTAAATCAAGTACAAAATCACAACTCATTTAATACTAACAATTAACACAAAGGTATGCATCGCAATCAAAGTCACGTGAATCATATAAAATGGGTTTATACTCATGAGAAGGTCATGGATTTCAAATCTCATTTAAGGTTATATACCTAAAATCTCGAATCGAATCACATATAATTTTATATATACTCGACTGTTCTCGTGTTTTCTTAAATAGATGTTTAGTACTAAATGGCTTGCTTTATGGCTTCTATGGCTAGGTTCTTATCCTGAAAATTGAATTTTCATTTTTTTTTGTATGTTGTGGATTTTGGTGTAGCCTCATCTCTTTCTTCATCTGGGCAGGTATTTAGGGCAGAGGTAGGTGCTTGATTAAATTAAGAGAGACCGTGTGATTTTTTCTTGGTCAGATCCTATTTTTCAGTACTTCTATTTACTAAAGTGTCGAGTATCTTTAATCTTGATTTGATCCTTTTCTGGGTAACCACTTAAGATATTGGGACTTTATACCTTATAAGAGAGGAAACAAACACTTGATATTGTCTAAAGATGGAATAAGTGAATTATGCAGAGTTAAATTATCACATGCAAATAATCTCAACTCACTTGTCCCCCAAAGTTGAGTATCACGACCTTCTTATCCTCACTGATACCCAATTCTTGCCGCACCTGCGTTAGAGTAAAAAAAAAGACGGATAAACATAAAGTTAACATCAGTAGTAAAATGATTTTTCCGAAAACATGACATTGGGCTACAAACCTCCTTGCGCGATTTTCGCGGCCTCCTCACAACCAAAGGTACATCAACCACATCTCTAAAAGCAGGCACTTCAGATGATATTTTTTTCAATTAGAGTTTATCATTTAAATTAGTAATCATAGATATTGAAGAGATTCAAGCACATAATTGGACTTCAAATAAGAAAATATATGAAACCAACATACTTGGACAGTATCCTGGTAGACGAATTAGGAACTGACAATGTGAATAATCCTCGGCTATCTGTATCAATTTTAGACAATGGGTAAACCAGTTAAATTGCATTGCTACGCCAAACCAATTCATGACAGGTAGCCATTTAGTACTAAACAAGAGGACTAAAAGAAAAGAAACAGCATTTATTTTTCCGTAAGAAATCACATAAGCGGGATATCAATTAACAGTATAGTATGAGTCAAGAATTGTTATATTTCTCTGTTCGATTCGCAAATATCCTTCTACTACTAATTTTGAACTCATTTTGGTCTATTTTCATGGAAAGAGCAAGTATATGTTAAGATGAAGCTGGTAACTAACAAACAAAGAAAAGATAACCAATCATATTTTTGCATCACCAAGAAAAATAAAAAAACATGATAGGGAGGGACAAGAAATAATAGAATACCTGCCAAACTATTGACCTATGATGATATCCAGCAACCACAACATATTCTGCATAAATGAAGTCCCAACTGCAACAACAAAATTGAAGACAGAATGAAATTGGCAGACAAGTAAAGCAATTGTACCTGTTAGATCAGGAGCCTTTCACACTCTAAATTTTACTACGGGGACTCCAAAAATGTGTTATCCTTTTCTAACACTACTCCTTACAAGTCACGCACTTCTCTAACACTTGTCCTTAGGAGCCGCACGCCTTATAAGTTATAACAGGTGTGAGGATCCTATCAAATCAAGGTGGTGCACAAGCAGGAATGAAATGTCTCACTAATTGGAGGCCAATGGATAAACATCTGAACCAACCACCAATTTGTACAATATAGCTATACTAATTTGTACCATGGTTTAACATATATTAGCATTGATCTTTACTATGTGAGATTAAATGTTTTGTTTATGTGGTGATGGACTCTCAAACTGAAGTCTATATTTTTGTATAGACCTTTGTAAAGTTTCAGAAACCATGCAGCTACCTGAAATTCGTGACACAGACTGCACGAATACCTGCATCAGCTGCTGCACGGCAAGCAACTGGAACAACATCTGACACCTGTTTGATAACATTCAAACTTCACATATGAATCTATACTGGATTGGCACTCAAAAGCTCTACCACAAAGCCACATGTGATGTGTACTCCACAGCATAATGGTTTGGAAGACAAATGCTAAAAAAATCAAATCAATGTACATTTACATAAATATAAGGTAAGAAAATTAGAAGTACTGACAAGTAAAAAAGTATAAGCAGGCTATTACCACTAAGTCTGCCTTGATGGACTTCAGCCACTTTGCTTCAGTTGCCAAGATAGAATCACGAGGTACAACAGCTGTCTCAGAATACTGGATTAACCAAAGAACGTGAAGGAAATGATATTAACGTAGAGATGAATTGTTTAAAATGCTCAGGAAGTTAAATGAAAGAAAAACAGACAAATTTGTGAAGATATCAAAATATATACTAAAAGTTATGACTCGAGTTTAGCTTAATCACTTGATGTACCTTCTCCAAGGAGGCAAGTCTGTCCACTGTTAAAGCGTCTGCTTGCACAACTCCACAGTCTAACACGAGCTATGACACAAAAATCATATATCCACAAGGATTGATAGATAAAATCAGATTTTCAGTTATCAAGTGATGTCCATCTAGAGCTCCCAAACCTACCTTTCGGAGGAAGAGTCGAGGTGATTGTATTTGAGTAGTAAAGACAAAATCAGGTGCACCAGTAACCACATGAACATCATGACCGGCAAGAATGAGATGGCGAACGACCTACACATATCCCCTTAAAATTAAATACAAAAGGGATACGGATAATCCATATATTACACTGATCTTTGTGTATACTCCATCTGATGGAGGCTACGTAAGCTTATATTCATAAATAGTAATAACATGCATACAGTTAATACTTCCCCGGTCCCCTCCCAAAAATAAATGAACCTTTTAAATTGAAAAGAAAAGGCTTATCTATATAGGATAGGAGAGTATAATACAAGAGATAAACCAATATTTAACACAGAGTTAAAGCTATATGAGATATATTTTCAATATTTTGAGCCAATACTAAACAAAAGTTTACATCGTTCTTCGCCAATTCCTAGAGAACTTTGGAAGAGATGTTGGTGCAGTCAGGCTCCTTTGAGACCCCGAACAATGGACAAATTCATTTTCTTAGGAATACATACAGGATATACATGTTGAACCTTTAATTTTCTAGGTTGCATTGATCACATGTGCAATGCCTGTTTGTGTTTGTACCCCATCTTGCAAGCTCATGTCACCTTGGCATGCAGGCTAGCTAAAAAATATTATAATTGATCCATCGAGATTAGAATGAGAAGTTGAATTAAACAACAATTGCTGAGTTTATTTAATTTCTTTCATGTTCTGTTTTAGAAAGAAGAAAGAAATTAAAAAATCAACAAGTACGACTGCCTGATTATCTTTTTAATGTTATGACTAAAATATCTATTATTTTTAAAATCTTATATACGAAACTAATAAATCAACTCAAGACACAAATGAAATAAGATTCAAGTCATTGTGCAAATTCTCAGCAATAAGTTGTAAAGCAAAATTTAAATCGTAAAACTATTTCATGCAAGACTCGAGTCGCTGTTGCGGTAACTGCTAACCATTAATTACTTCCAGAAACTATAATAAACGTAGAGCATAAACCCATGTGCCCATGCATACAAACTTGAATTGATATATGAAGAAGCTGATGAATTATGTACATAACCTACTAGCATGAAGAACCATCAAGACTTCAAAGTCAGACTCATTCTTTGGATAGAAAATATAACAATGTAAAAAGAACATCTAAGAAACGATCAATGAAATAGAACTTTACCAGCCTTAATTCATTTTGTTTAATGTTTATAATGAAAGCCCCAATCCAAATCAACTTAACCCAGTTGAGATACTACAGAAATAACATTATGACAACTCTGAGGAAGATGTTAACCATTAACGAGGCCAAATAAAAAGACAACCCCTTTTCAATTCATCTTTTAAGCATGACAGCCGAGACCTAATCCGCTAGTCTTTTCAATGAAATGACTAGAATCTAATAAAATCATCATAACCCAGAAATACCATAGTACTTTTTTAGAAATAATCACATCAAATCAAATTGGAGCTAATTCTGTTGCTAGATTCCTATATATTTGCATTTTTCTTCCATTTGAGCTCCGCTCAGCTCTTATTCATCTATTTTAAGGTTGGTAACTCCAATTCCATGAATTCAGTTGGAATTGACACATCATAATGTAGGATATGGAATATAACTTGGACCATACACTTTATGAAAATTTCATGGCTCCAACTCCAAGTGAGTCGCAGGAACCTTTTCAACTTTCAAGTAATGGTTACTTTGAGAGATGATAGATTTTTCGAATATATCATTTGTTATGTGAAATTGATCCTGGCATAAAATAAATCCACAGAGATACAAAAATCCTAGTAACAACCACAGATATTCCAATTTCTTTCCCAACCCTCCAATTCCACGATCCACAATTCTATCCCATTTCCATCATCCAGAGTTCATATATAGTTTTCACAACATAGTAGCTCTTACCGCTGGCATTAGATGCATCAACAAATATTATATATTTATCATTGCGGATTGAGTATCTCGTCAAATATAAATGAAAATCCTAATCCTTATTCGTAATCATCGTATATCTATTAAATCGCACACAAGGAGTGCCTTACAAATGAAGAGATCTCACGTAACACGATTACCACATTAAATGAAAAATCAAATCGAATCATATTAAGTAACAGATACATTTACCTCAACACCACGCGTTGCATGTCCGAATCCATGGCCAGTAACATAATAAGCGAATACCAGACGTTTTCCGGTCGCCGAACCTTCTTCTGCTCCGTCTTTATTCGTCATTTTGTCCTGAAAAACTGATCAGATTGAAAAATTTTAAGAGAAAGACAGAGACGCAGCTATGAAATCGATTTTTTGACGAGAAATCAATCGAAATCGGAAGATTGAATATGGAGACGGAGGAGATATTGACATCCGATAGGTGACGCCACGCCACCTTTATGATCCTCTTCTGTTATTCCGTTGATCGAGAGGTAAAAAGTTTTTTAAAGCCCTTTAAGTATATACCAAATGTCAATTATGGTCCTCCTACATTACTTAATAACACATTAGTTTCTAAAGTCTTTAACCCAAACCATAAAAACTCCTTTCTCCCATAACATTTTGGAGTTATTTTTCAACAAAATGTATGAAATTAAAAGATACTCAAATTATATTCTTATTTTTAGGAAAATATTTTTGAAGGCTTTATTTAAGACTCAAAGAGTCTCTAATTTAAATATTGAGTTACCAAATGTTCTTATTTTCAATTAGGCCAATGAAATCTATTGTAAATATTAGAAATCAAGAAAAGAAAATTAAGTAGACCTGACCCATTGTATCATGACTATATCCGCTAGTAAGAGGAATAGTTATGAACCCTGTAGACCACCCTTACATATTTCAATTTCGAACATTGGCATGACGATAAGCAACATAGGTGAAACTTGACGTGTTTTTTAAAATAGATATTTTTTAAACTAGAGATCTTTAGATTTATCTTTTTAAAATGTGTAACACCCTAAAAATCAAAGGAATTTAAAATTCGGAAATTCGGCAATATGATGGCTATAAACTGAGCGAAACCTGGATTAAACCATCACCTGTCAAAATGATCCCAAAGTTTCATCCCGAAAACGGGGAAGGTAATCATAATGTTTACAACTCAAAGAATGAAGAATAAATGTACGACAACCTAATAATCTAAACAATTCTATTAGATTACGGTCGGGTGTCGCTATCCTTCCAAAAATGGGTAACTATCAACATGTATACACCGGTCTCTACATCTCCCAAAAGGACCGCTCTCAACCACGCGGTTGACCTCTCATTCCCGAATGTTCCCGCCACTAGGACACCCTGTCATACACGACAACCACAGAAACAAGTGTTAGGCTAGAGCCTAGTGAGGATGTATAATCGTACAATAAATAATGAAATGGAATTACAACACAAGAACGTTTCATTTTCCACAGTTCTCAACCTATTTGCTTCACCTGTCATTAAACATGAAATTGCCATAAAAATCTCGTCAACATTACATAATTCCCACCCAAGCCAACCAGCTTGATAGCATCAACCCAAACCAGATCTTTAGCTAACTTGGGCACTCAACCCAAACCGGGTCTTTAGCCTTTTCGTGACATCAACTCAAACCAAGTCTTTAGTCTACTTATGACATCAACTCAAACCAAGTCTTTAGTCTAATTATGACGTCAACTCAAACCGAGTCTTTAGTCTACTTACAACATCAACTCAAACCGAGTCTTTAGTCTACTTATGACATCAACTCAAACCGAGTCTTTAGTCTACTTATGACATCAACTCAAACTGAGTCTTTAGTCTACTTACGACATCAACTCAAACCGAGTCTTTAGTCTTTTATATCATCAACTCAAACCGAGTCTTTAGTGTACTTGTCAAGTTGCCATTATGACCAACATATAACCCAAAGGCTACCTGCAACTCATTTTACATGCAAATATCTAGCATTTCCTCTAATACTCCTCATTTGAGACAATATCCCCAAATAGGGTTTTTAGGTTAAACTTCACCTTTATCAAATCAAGAGATAAGTAAGTGAGAAATATAGTTGTAAGCACATAGTTGAACCTACACATGAGTAGAAGAGTCCATAAAACACTCACCTTAGTGATTTCTTAAAAGAGACCAAACCCTAGTTGACAAGAGCTTGAAAGGAGGAGAGATGAACTTGGATCTTTAATCACCACCAACCTAAATCAATCATGGAATCTCATTCAATGCATTCTCTTCAAGAGGATTTAATGAAGGGGAAGAGTTCTTACCTTTAACTCAGAGCCAAAATCGCCAAGAATGTGGAAGAAATGGAGTAAATGACAAATAGGCCGACCTAACCCCTTTTTGATCTGCGCAGGGATCGCGTGCGGGTGCCCGCGTGGCTACACGTGCCGAACACTGGAGTGGCACGCGGCCAGAAACTGGCGCGGATGCCCGCGCGGCCCAACCCGCACGGTAACTCGCGCCGAGCACTGGAAGTAAATTCTTACTTAGCCATTTAATCTCAAAACCAAGGCATCAGAAACCCGACTAATACTGAGGGTTACAACTATGACACTAGTGGTTTGTAAAATAACACTAGAATACAACGCTTGTCTAAAATTCGGGGTGTTACAAAATGTGTTTCATAAAATATGAAATAATGAAAATATATTCATATTGTATGCAGTTTTTGTTAAATACATATCTTATGATTATTTATTATGTTTTAATCCAAGTTTACTTTTGGCATTGTATTGGTTGTTATCCGCTATAAAGATATAATGTTTTGATCCATGTTTTTCTTTCATTAGGCATTTTCAATCAAAATGTCCTAATTTTACAATCATTAGGGAGTGCAATAGAGAACCTGAGATCCGATGCGAATAATCAGTCGAAGGAGCAGAGCTTAGAGCCTTGACTTTCTATATTCGTCAAGTGCACTCACTCTAACGGCATACCTTTTGCATGATGGGTCAGCAAGGAAATGGGAACAACGGCTTATGCCATTAGGTGTAGACGCTTTCCAGAGATAGAATCTTCTAGTTATATCTATTTGACCCGAAACTGATTGATCTAGCCATGAGTAGGTTGAAGAGAGCTCTAACAGGCCTTGGAGGACCGAACCCACGTATGTGGCAAAATACGGGGATGAAAATCTTAACATGATACATAATGTTATCATGTAAAAAAGTTACATGTGTAAAACTTCATATGTGAAGCTACACATCCTGAAACAAGCATAATATTCTCAACGAGGATTCAAATAAGAAGTTAAACTTACAATATAGTTATATACTTCTAATGAAGTTTCACATGAGTAATTTTCAATATTAATACTCACCTTAATATCATTGTCATTACATTCAATTGTTTAGGCATAAAAAATACAGGTAAAACTTCACATGTGAAGCTTCATAACTTCATAATTATCTCAATCAATGTGCTTAACAAGTATTCCAATAACTAACACTATCAATAAAGCTTCACATATAAAATTTCATAAGGTTCTAGATTTATTTAAAAAGAAAAAAGTTGCCATTATCATCCATCATTTGTTCACCCAATATCAGGGGTTGTTTGGTAGTTGCTGAATGGTTTTGTGCAGAATAGTTAAGAGGTCAGAATGCTTAAGAGGCTCTGTATGATTTAGTGCAGAATGAAATATGGTTGTTTGGTAACTACTCTGAATGGACAGTCTGAATGACAACAAATTACCATTTCAACCCTCTGAATGATTTAGTTCTGAATGGCAGATAGCTGTTTGACAGATATCTGAATAAAACAGTTATTTTAAAAATACAACTACATACTCAATATTATTAGTTCAAAAAAGCATTTCATATTAATCTAAATAAGCATAACATTAATTTTTCAAGTTCTAGAATAAACAAAAACATAACAATCAAATTCCAACATAATAGTTTTCAAACAATTCTTAAATTTATTCATTTAACATTAACTGATTCGTAATCTGATTACGTAAATTAGCCATGTACTCATTGTTTTGAGTACCAAAAGGCCTTCCATCCATATCATCTTCATCACCTCCCTCAATTTCTTCTTGTCCCTCGACAATAAAAGTGGAGTCATTGTCATAATCCATGAATAGTTGACCGTGGATTATTGTGAACTGCTTGTTGTAATTGCTTGTTTTGCAGTTCACAATTTTATAAAGAAATTACAACAAGCAATTTTATAAAATTGTGAACTGCAAAACAAGCAATTACAACGTTTCTTTGTATTCGAAAAGGATAGGGAGACATTTGCTTTAAAATTGGAAACCTTGCCTTCAAGACACCGTAGGCACGTTCGATAACATTTCTGAGTTGCGCATGAGCATGGTTGAACCTTTCTTCTCTTGTCAAAGCACGTTGTCGTCGAAAATCAGCAAGCCAATACCTCGTATTGTGGTATGGAGTCATAAAACCACGAGTGTTGGCATAAGCAGCATCACAAAGATAATATTTATCTACAATATTTACCACAAAGATAATATTTATATAAAATGTACAAGAAACGATAAATATTAAAAAATAAGTAGAAAGTGTACATACCTCGTGGAGGAAATGGAAAGCCGGATGTTGGACTAAATGCAACTTCTCTCAGCACTCGAGCATCATGTGCTAAACCCCTCCCATCCAGCCCAAACGTACGTAAAAAGCATACTAAAATCACAAATACCTAAAACATTTTGATAACATTCACCTCTTCCCCTACCTCTATAACGAGCTTGCTGATCAGCAGGCACGATTGCATGTACGAATGTTCCATCTAACGCACCAATTGCCCCCTTTATTATAAAATGCAACTTATTAGACACAATTGTATGTTTTAGTTTTACAAAAAAAATAATAGAAAACTTACTGGAAATATTTGTCTGAGATTTCTTTGACGTTCTGATGTATTCGGGTTTTCCTCGAAAGGTGTTGGTCGTATAACTTCTTTTGCAAATTTCATCATTGCTCGTACCACCTCACGGAAATGTCTATGAATAGTCTCTGTGGAATGTTGAAATCTCCGTTTAACCATTCTAAAACGTTCATTATGACCAATAATCGTCAAGAAAATAGCCATCTTTTCCTCGACGGTGACATTTCTACTGTCTTGCAACCAATTTTTTTGTTTAAAATGGTTGCACAGTAGTATATATGCATCACGAGAAAGCCGCATCAATTCAACACATTGGGTATTCGATCAGCCTAACAATTCTAGTGTATACGCATGTCCAGTTAAGGCAGAAGTGTTGTCTCTTATTTGTTCTATTGTTGGTGAATATTTGTATTTCCACCACCGATAGATGATCAAAACTAACAAAAGTTCTTCCTCAAAGTCCATGTATTACCTTGAAAATAACATACAATATAACAAATATAACACCCTCAAATTTGGTAAAAGCAACTAATTAAAATTTTGATATTACATCAAGTAAAAGATAAGTCTTCAAAATAAAATTCTCTATTTAACCTCAAAATATCAAATATAAACTCCAGTCTTATACAAGGACCAGACCAGGTCGGGTGTTACTTAATCCCAACTATAAGTTGCTCTTCCCGAAACAAAAGCGGAAGACTTCACTAAGATGACCACTTCTCGAGCACAAAACTAGCACTCCTCTCTGCACAGTGTCACTAAAACCAACCCCAACTGGAACTTGATGCACATGCCGACAAATAAAAAGGTTAGGTCTAACGCCTAGTGAGCTCAAGAGTTTTCAACATATATAAATTAATCGTTTACAAAGGAAGAATGCAATTAAATCACAATCTTTCAAAATGATATGCTTTACTTATGAAAACGACTCATTTATCAATAATTATGCATTTTAAACGAAAGAGACACGAGTTAATCGTTAACCAAACCAAACTGTTTTAAAGGCGAAAATCCAAACATAAAACGTTCTTTCGTAAATTTAGATTTAACCCAAAACTTGCTCAAAATGAGAATAAAGAGAGGACTTCAAATTTTATAAAACGCGGGTAAAATGTTATATCTCGAAATACCCAACACGGGTGGAACGTGACACACAAATCATAAAACCATAGATGAAAACCCAAATAAATAAATATCGCCGTGAACACGGACATTAGACCCAAAACTCACGCAACCATAAAATGGACGAAATCAAATACCGAAACGTGGAAATGACACATTACATTCAAACCTTAATATACGTGGGGAAAACCCAATATTAAGGCCATCATTTATCGTCGACCACACAAACCAAAGTTGGTAAAATACAAATACGACATTAACATTTAAAAATACCATGGATCTACGACAGAGAGACCCGTATACATTGAGAATAGAGGAACACGCAAGTAGGCCGCCCATACAACTTCCTCGCATGTCATCTAAACGTTTCCATCTTGGGTGGCGAGAACACGTGAATGGGGCCACCCGTGATGTTATTGGATTTCACCACATATCCCGGTCCTAGTTCCCATGCCATACCAGACATCACAATCCTCAGACCGTTTGTTGCCTCTTGCCATACTCTGTCGAGTTCCACCCTAAGGTCTTACGGACATGGATGTCTATCCAATCTAGACGAGTTTCAACTCAGCGGCTCGAGCCACCTATTGCCTACTCGGTAGCAAACCCAAGCGGTCACTAAATGTAACCAAAATCTCAGGCCTTACAAAACATACAGACTTATGTGTCTATGGATCCATTACAACACCGTCTAACATTACATGACTCCAATTGAAAGACCAAAGCTCCTAAAACATGTAATTCTCAAATGACATGAAATATGCGCCATCAAACTCAAAGCCCCACAATGGTTATTAATCCGGACAAATGTCCTCAAGATTCAATTTAATCAAAACCGAGCCAAAGGGCCAACAATTTACGTGAACCCCCAAATGAAAGCCGGTATAAACATTGAAACACGTTTGACCAACTATTATGCAAACACGTCCAAAAGTATGATTAACTCAAATCTCATCATTGGTTGAGACCAAACCATTTTCCAAATGAACTCATACCCTTATGTTTTCAAAATATCTCATAATACAATAATATGCATTTTCCGAAAAGGTTTATAAGATCAAATACACAAAATGACACTTACATTAAATGGACTCCAATTATATATGTAAAATCATCAATGAAACATGTCAACATGATTTATCTACCAAATTCCCAAAAATCCCAAAATGGGTATTTCACTATGTTTATAAAACTAAACATTTCAAAATAACCAAAACTTATCAGCAGTTAACAATTTGAGGTAAAACACAAACATTTTAAAATAAACATTTTAGCATGTACACCGTTTTCACAAATCAACTTGAACTCACCTTGCTAGATTTAGGCTAAATCTAGATTTTACCCCCAAAACTTGAATCTCCAAAGATGAAGGCTTGAATATCCAAGAAACTTCTCTAGATCTTAGATCTGACACATCTACAAGATTTCCTTCAACATACAAGTCACCAAAATCACACCCAAGTTGAAGGATGAAAAGAAAAAGGGTGAAACCATCAAACCCTAGCTTAACATTGAGAGAGATGAGGAACTTACCACCACAAAATACACTTGGATATTCCAATAGACTTCAAATATATTGCTATATCCTTGAAGATATCTCAAAAACGAAACCATGGCAACTTGAATCATCAAAAATGGAGTTGGGATGCAAAAGTTATGAAGAAATGAAGTTTGATGGCTTAAAATAGGGTTTTAAGCTCGAACAGGGTTCCGTGCGGGTTACCGGGCGGCCTAAGTCGCCCCACAACTCGCCCGGATGGGTTTTATGCTCGAACAGGGCTCCGTGCAGGTTACCGGGCGGCCTAAGTCGCCCCGTGCACTGTTCGTCCGGTTTCTTCATTTTTCATGCACGATTACTGTTTTGGCCATAATTTCTTCGTTATAGCTCCGATTTTGCTCCGGAAAGAACCGTTGGACTCGTAATTGAATCCTTCATACATCAAGACTATAAAATCTATGATTTAAGTCCAAACTCCTATATCTTATTTTTCCCTTAAAATTACGGATTTCTGCATTAACTTGAAATGATACTTTTCGAATTTCGGGGTGTTACAATCCTCCCAACCTTAAAAGAGATTTCGTCCTCGAAATATAGCACCAACCAAGCATCCAATATCGCACTTGGCGAGATCAATTGATTTCCTATCCAAGAGGAATGCCTTCACGAAACCTTACCTCATATACGAACCCGATCACATCCCGGTCGAGGTTGTCGCTGGATTTTTCATAACGAGCCGTCAGAACTAGATTTCAAGGTTCAATATATTTTACTGATGACGGAAAGAACATCGAGTCCTTATCAAATCATTTTTTTAATATTAAGGTCTTGGTTGCCTCCCAACCTTAGGTTGCACGTACTACTTCAAGAGTAACTTGCGATGACAACCAACCTTTTCCATGAAGGTGTCCAAAACGAACTTTTTACCTTTAAATACTTCCAATCATTCCCCAGCGATCCGCGTTACACCCTCGCGTGCCTTCCAAAACCATAACGACGTTTGCATCAACAAACTAATTACAATTGACTAAATTCCTTTCGGTTCTGGATATTCACAACCAAAATGACTTTACCCGAGCAATAAGAGATCCGTACATAGAATTACTGAGTCGATCACCCACTGTTGTTATAAGGACAATATTTCTAGTTGTGACAAATCAAGGTCTGCTCAATAATCGATTTTCACTTAAGGTATGCTCCGACATTCTCTCCAAGTCCTCCAAATCGAATATCGACTCTTATCCTTAAAACAACTATCTGAAATGAGGATATACTACCAACCATTCCATTCTCAAATAGCAACGTCGATTCCAAGTTGACACCTAACAGGGTACTAAGATTCCCCATCTTACATTTCTAACCAACGTACCACAATATTTCCCTTACTCATGCAAGCCCATCAAAATGATATACTAGCAACGTATAACATGATGTCTAACGGTCCATCGACCTGACAAATCCAATCCAACCATACCTAGAATCATACAAGACCTTATCCCGCAGGTTTGCCAAAGCACAAAGATCACCCCTTAGATAACTGGGAAGGCATGAATCTATCACCTCCACTATTCATGCGTGAACCGCTTCATAAACCAAAATCTAAAATTTCCAAAGTTGACCACGAGTCGGATCACCCGACGCTTTTATTCCCAAGGACTCCTTAGTTCCTTAGTTACAACTCCTTTCACGACAGGGGTTTAAATCTATAGGCCTAATGAGTTCAAGGCTTTCTGACTAGTATGCCAATTAGGAATTTTGTAAAACTTTTAAATGCGAAGGTTTTATAACAATTTATCATACGTGTAAAAATCTACTACCTTTTATTCGACAGGTTTCAAATTTGATCACCAACACTACGCATATAAAACTATTTCCAAAACTCATTTGATCAGTACTTACGTTAATATGGATAATAATAAAAGATGCACAACAAAATTTTAAATGGACTATCATGGTCCTAACATACATCAAATTATACCATATATGTGAAAATAATTTTCTGCACCAAAACACGTGTAATAAATGTTTGTACGACTCCAAAAAGGGAACTTCACAATTTTGACTTTAAATTCGTTCCTTTTAACCGCAAAACGTCGCGGAATAAAAATTTTCAACAAAGCCCATATACACCAACTTATTCCCCAAAACTCAGTAAAACGATAGGGACGTACATAAATATCAAATCAAGTTTAACTTTGGTTCACACAGGTAAAACGCACCTGTCCAAAATAGTAACTACAACGACATGTAAACTGGTACTCATTTAATGCATTGCGGAAAATTTCTAACAGTAAAATCAATAACGGAAATATGTTCAGAACAAAAGTTTTATCTACAATAACACAAATCTCTTATATGTTTACTCACACCAATAGTATAGTTTAACTCAAGTACGAATTAGCATGCAACGAGTAACAATTGTATAAAACCCGAAAGGAAAAAAACACAAGGTTTTGAAACTTCCCAAAATAGCACATGGGATGACATTTATTAATGCGACCTTCAAGACGCCTCTTACGGTTGTGAAAATATAGGTGCAAGACTCGCATGAGACAAAATACTAAACAAAACTCATAAATCAACGCACACAATAATGCAAGTCTACACGTTCCAAAAAAAATTCTTTTTATTACGCGACTCAATCTGTCATAAAATAAGACACCATAAAACCCAACTGAATCTTTCATAAAACTCATTAACGCTAAAATCAAGCGGTGTCAAAATTTTCATTTCCCAACATAAAAAGCATAAAACGACAATAAGTCTAAAAATGTTAAAATTATAAAACCACAACGTACGATAAAGTGACCCTTTTCAACAAAACTTTCATGAGACGCGACGCCCAAAAGCTCGTAAATTTATACGCAATAAAATTAAAACTCACGCGACTCAATGTACACTCACGTGCCCAAAACGTAGCAAAACAATGCCCATAAATTCAACATGACTCGTACAGACTATAATTTCCAAGAAAATTTCTGACTCAATAACATGGGAACAACTCTTCCTTTAAAACCTTAACATACGTGGAGGAGATCCATTGTCAAGGTTAAAAATTCTACAGTTACTTGCCCAATATCTCAAATGACATTAAAACACGGTTATTACAAGATTCGTAAAATAATGTTTGACTCGAAACGGGGATAGAGAGATTTTTCAATAAAATATTTACAACCACGTACAACAAAACAATTTCATGCATATTTAAGCTCACGGTTTAAAATCTGATGAGTGCAAAAATGTTTTTGCCAAGACCTTATAATGTAACTCACTTTACGCTTTGAGAACATGAGAAACAATTTATGCAAACTTATTTTAGAAATAACTTAGTGCATGAATTTGGTCGGCGCCCACAACTTAGGATTACGCTTCTCAATTTCCCGTCATACTATTGTCATCCGGAAGCATCAAACATCTTAGAGCAACAATTCCACTAATTTGGTTGACTTAGAATTTCTCCTCGAAATAGAATCGGTCTAACAAACTTATAATTCTAATCTAACCAATAATTCTGACTTAAGATGATCAACTTAATACATTCATCGCACTTAACTATCACTCCAAAGTGACAATGCTATAAACATTGACTATTCCTTAGACTACTCGCTTAGCAACTTCTTTAATACCCCAACGGTCATCCCACCAAGGTAGTACAAGTATACACATGTAGCATGTAGGTTCACCATAACACTAGCCAGGTGCCATTATGAACGTACCGTACATGATCATCCTTGCGACCCTCGACAAGTTTCCCGTCTCTAGCGACTCGATCAACCCCAAAATATCTTATCTTAAGGTACCTAATGTGCAACTTCACTTACAATCACTTAGAAGAACGCTAGTTTGAGTCTAGGCATCCAATATCAATACCTAATTCTCTCAAACTTAAGCTCTGATACCAACTTGTAACACCCTCAAATTTGGTAAAAGCAACTAATTAAAATTTTGATATTACATCAAGTAAAAGATAAGTCTTCAAAATAAAATTCGCTATTTAACCTCAAAATATCAAATATAAACTCCAGTCTTATACAAGGACCAGACTAGGTCGGGTGTTACTTAATCCCAACTATAAGTTGCTCTTCCCGAAACAAAAGCGGAAGACTTCACTAAGATAACCACTTCTCGAGCACAGAACTAGCACTCCTCTCTGCACAGTGTCACTAGAACCAACCCCCAACTGGAACCTGATGCACATACCGACAAATAAAAAGGTTAGGCTTAACGCCTAGTGAGCTCAAAAGTTTTCAACATATATAAATTAATCGTTTACGAAGGAAGAATGCAATTAAATCACAATCTTTCAAAATGATATGCTTTACTTATGAAAACGACTCGTTTATCAATAATTATGCATTTTAAACGAAAGAGACACGAGTTAATCGTTAACCAAACCAAACTGTTTTAAAGGCGAAAATCCGAACATAAAACGTTCTTTCGTAAATTTAGATTTAACCCAAAACTTGCTCAAAATGAGAATAAAGAGAGGACTTCAAATTTTATATAACGCGGGTAAAATGTTATATCTCGAAATACCCAACACAGATGGAACATGACACACAACTCATAAAACCATAGATGAAAACCCAAATAAATAAATATCGCCGTGAACACGGACATTAGACCCAAAACTCACGCAACCATAAAATGGACGAAATCAAATACCGAAATGTGGAAATGACGCATTCCATTCAAACCTTAATATACGTGGGGAAAACCCAATATTAAGGTCATCATTTATCGTCGACCACACAAACCAAAGTTGGTAAAATACGACATTAACATTTAAAAATACCACGGATCTACGACGGAGAGACCCGTATACATTGAGAATAGAGGAACACGCAAGTAGGCCGCCCATACAACTTCCTCGCATGTCATCTAAACGTTTCCATCTTGGGTGGCGAGAACACGTGAATGGGGCCACCCGTGATGTTATTGGATTTCACCACATATCCCGGTCCTAGTTCCCATGCTATACCAGACATCACAATCCTCAGACCGTTTGTTGCCTCTTGTCATACTCCGTCGAGTTCCACCCCAAGGTCTTACGAACATGGATGTCTATCCAATCTAGACGAGTTTCAACTCAGCGGCTCGAGCCACCTATTGCCTACTCGGTAGCAAACCCAAGCGGTCACTAAATGTAACCAAAATCTCAGGCCTTACAAAACAGACAGACTTACGTGCCTATAGATCCATTACAACACCGTCTAACATTACATGACTCCAATTGAAAGACCAAAGCTCCCAAAACATGTAATTCTCAAATGACATGAAATATGCGCCATCAAACTCAAAACCCCACAATGGTTATTAATCCGGACAAATGTCCTCAAGACTCAATTTAATCAAAACCGAGCCAAAGGCCCAACAATTTACGTGAACCCCCAAATGAAAGCCGGTATAAACATTGAAATACGTTTGACCAACTATTATGCAAACATGTCCAAAAGTATGATTAACTCAAATCTCATCATTGGTTGAGACCAAACCATTTTCCAAATGAACTCATACCCTTATGTTTTCAAAATGTCTCATAATACAATAATATGCATTTTCCGAAAAGGTTTATAAGATCAAATACACAAAATGACACTTAGGTGTCGTTTGTTTTTTAAAAGGTCTAAAGTCTGAAGTCTTATTTTAGTTATGATTAATAAGAGGTGGTGTGTAAAAATGTCTGAACGATTCAGACTTAAGAGTCATTAAGAGGTTTATTAAAAAAATCAAACAACCCCTTACATTAAATGGACTCCAATTATATATGTAAAATCATCAATGAAACATGTCAACATGATTTATCTACCAAAATTCCCAAAAATCCCAAAATGGGTATTTCACTATGTTTATAAAACTAAACATTTCAAAATAACCAAAACTTATCAGCAGTTAACAATTTGAGGTAAAACACAAACATTTTAAAATAAACATTTTAGCATGTACACCGTTTTCACAAATCAACTTGAACTCACCTTGCTAGATTTAGGCTAAATCTAGATTTTACCCCCAAAACTTGAATCTCTAAAGATGAAGGCTTGAATCTTCAAGAAACTTCTCTAGATCTTAGATCTGACACATCTACAAGATTTCCTTCAAAATACAAGTCACCAAAATCACACCCAAGTTGAAGGATGAAAAGAAAAAGGGTGAAACCATCCAACCCTGGCTTAACATTGAGAGAGATGAGGAACTTACCACCACAAAATACACTTGGATCTTCCAATAGACTTCAAATATCTTGCTATATCCTTGAAGAGATCTCAAAAACGAAACCATGGCAACTTGAATCATCAAAAACGGAGTTGGGATGCAAAAGTTATGAAGAAATGAAGTTTGATGGCTTAAAATCGGGTTTTAAGCTCGAACAGGGCTCCGCGCGGGTTACCGGGCGGCCTAAGTCGCCCCACAACTCACCCGGATGGGTTTTATGCTCGAACAGGGCTCCGTGCAGGTTACCGGGCGGCCTAAGTCTCCCCGTAAGTCGCCTCGTGCACTGTTCGTTCGTTTCTTCATTTTTCAGCCCGATCACTGTTTTGGCCATAACTTCTTCGTTATAGCTCCGATTTCCCTCCGGAAAGAACCGTTGGAATCGTAATTGAATCCTTCATACATCAAGACTATAAAATCTTTGATTCAAGTCCAAACTCCTATATCTTATTTTTCCTTAAAATTACTGATTTCTGCATTAACTTGAAATGATACTTTTCGAATTTCGGGGTGTTACAACAAATGAGCCAATCATATATTAAACATAAAAACAACAAAATGCCAAGTTTAATCTAAAACAAATCACAAATATTAACAATAATGTAACACCCTAAATTTTAGAGGAATAAAAATTCGAAAATTTCGCAATATGACGGTTATAAACTGGGTAAACCTGGGTATACAAAACCTGTCATAACAACCCAAAGTATCATCCCGAGAACGGGGAATAAAGTTGTAGCCTTTACAATGAATCAAATGAAGGATAATGTACAACAACCTAGTAATCTAACTTAAAACAAGAAGATTAAGGCCGGGTGTTGTTATCCTTCCAAAAATGTGCATCCACTATCGTTATTGAATTGGTCAATGTATCATCCCAAAAAGACCGCTCTCGACCCCTAGGCCGACCGCTCAATCCCGACGGATCCCATCGCTAGATTGACCTGTTATACATGTCATTTTAAGAAAAAATGTTAGGCTAAAGACTAGTAAGATCATCAGTTGAATTTACAATAAATAAAATGAAGTTATAATGGAAATAAAATGCCTATTACCACAACAGTTACCTCTTGGATTAACGGGGGAGACCGCTTACTAACTCAAGTGACGGAACACAAAAGTAAGTCACTCAATAGTCAGCAAAGCCAAAACACATAAAAGTACACGCAAGGGATGTTAGGCTCAGTGGCTTTAAACGTACACCCGCGGAAAGTCAACTTCAACCCAAAGGGCCCTTACGTTGAGATCCTCATCCAATATCGTAATACTTAGCACGTATGACTTACAACCCAATCTGATGCCTAGACGTGCCTCGACGAGAGAAACTAACGTCTCAACGTCAGACTAAATGCAACAACCATGATGGGGTCATGACTCCCAAATGAAACCAAATATGCCACATATAGCTATTCGACTAACCAATAATTTAACGTCAAGATAAAATAGCCATGACATCAATAAAAGAAAGTTGCTGCATAAAACTTGCATAATTTTACCAAGAGGTTCCAATTTAACATATGAAGTATATACCCATATTCCATCCAATAAGACATTTAAATATTTCAAACTCTAATTTTGGATCTCAAATACTCGACCCAAGATTACAGTGAACAGGTCCCCATGTACAAACTTATCAGCAGTTCAATCATAAAACTGCATTAACCCATTATTAGTAAACCTTGAGACTAGAGCATGAAAAACATAATGTTAAGTCTCATACACACGTAAATCCATAATATCATTTACTTTTCTTGAAATCCCATCTAAACACATAAACCATAGAATCTCCAAAATTAGGGTTTTAGGTGATAATGCACCCCAAGTTGTATAAATGTAAATGGAGATGTCTAGTGGTTAAAAAACTTGATTTTAACATGTATAGAGTTTATGAAAAAGGATGAACTCACCAAGTGGTTTTTTGAAGAAAACCCAAACCCTAGTTGTTCATCGGGGAAGATGACAATGGAGGAGATGGCAAAATACCCAAAGCTCCCCCAAAACTTAGCAATAAATGATGTAGATTGGTAGAGGAAACCCTAATTTTTGGATGAGGACATTTATGAGGGTTGAGAGAGAGAGCAAAGAGGTAGATGAGAATTAAATGAGGAGAAATGGGGAAGAAACCCGTATAAGTCGATCAGGGGAATCTCGCGGGTTATGTCGTGGCCTTAAGTCGCGGCATAAGTCGCCCGTGTTTCTGAAATGGAAAACGGACAGTGGAAGCCGCGACTTGCAAGTCGCGAGGTAACTCGCGTAGCCCACTGTTTCTCATTCCAAAAAATCAAGGCTCAACACTCGAACTTGGCTAGAAACACGCGATACATACAACTAGGGTAAACGCAAGATACTAAGATTTAATACATAGCGGACTAGAAGTCTTAACGATAGAATTATACAACGAAAATTCGGGGCGTTACAAATAACAAGTTTAATCCAAAAGATACATCTTACGAATAACAAGTTTAACCCAAAAGACAAGGTTAACCCAAAAGACAAGTTTAATCCAAGACACACATCTTCCCAAAAACAAGTTTAATCCAAACCAAATAACTAAAGTAGTCCATACTTACGTGTCGTAAGTCTAATCCAACCCTCACATTTCTCCGGCTCTAAACGCATCCACATTTTCCTATAGTCCGCACTTTCACCTAAAACAAATAGTGTTACGTCATGCGACGGTGTACCCCATCCAAGTTCCGTCAACTTCTTCAAGCAATCATGTAACACCCTCAAATTTGGAAAGAGCGACTAATTTAAAACTTTCAATAACACCTCAAAGAGGGATAAAATCTCTTACTACAAGTCCATAATTGAATTACATTTGTAGATTGAACCATCAACGAGAAAATAAAGTCTTATATAAAGACTAACTAAAGTCGGGTGTTACTATAACCCAATACCAATCGCTATCTCCAATATAAGTGCGGAAGAAATCAACAAGCTAATCACCTTTTCGAGCACACCACTATCACTCATCTATTCACAGTCTCACTAGAACTATTCCCAACCAGAACCTGTTGCACATGCCAAAAAATAAAAAGGGTTAGGCTAACACCTAGTGAGTTCAAGAGTTTTCATCAAGAATATAAAAATCGTTAAATGAAAACAATGCAACTTAAATCATGATCCTTTAAAATGGATGGCTTTAAATATGAGAAAGACCCGTTTTCCAATTATACACATTTTATAAATGGACGCCTCAACGCCAAAGCTTTCTTTCATGAGGTAATGCAACTCAACACTTATTCAAAACATGAATAATGGTAAATACTCAAATATTGGACTTCGAATAAAAATTTTATAAATCGGACGACCAAAATATGGTAAACTCAAGTCCCCAAAATTAGAGTATATGGAGGAAGACCCAACTCAACACGTCACCGAAAACAAGGATAAAACTAAATACTCCAAAACAACACCTCCCGGTGACGGGGGAATCCCGAATTCCAAGGCTAGTGGCGGAACACAAAAGTAGGTCACATTCCAAGTTATTGAGCTCACCATACTAGGACCCATGGCCACGAGCACGCCGACTCGTACTAAGATGGGGGGGCCTCGAGGATCCTAATCATGCTCATTCGCTAGGATTACATTTACGGTCCATGGCTAGTAACCGGTCCCACATAACCGTACCAAAGGCCCTCGAGGACCCAATGTCTCGACTAGCTACAAATGGGAAATAACTATCTTATAAAAACAGGCACATAAATTAACTCATGGATGCAGGTCCGGGTATTGGACTCCACGAGCCCTCACCGTATTATCCTCGAGATCCCAAGACTAATTCTGGCCAATAAATAAATAATAGCTCATTTTCTTTTAAAATAATAAAGACCGACTCATATGCCTATGGATCCACTGCATTACAGTCTAAAACATTACATGACTCAAATTGAATGACTAACGCACTCAAAATATGTAACTCTCAAATGACACGTAATAAACGCCATTGTACTAAAAGCTTCCACCCCGGGCTAGTCAACCGGTCAATTGTACTAAAAGCTTCCACCCCGGGCTAGTCAACCGATCATTAGTACTAAAAGCTTCCACCCCGGGCTAGTCAACCGGTCATTAGTACTAAAAGCTTCCACCTCGGGCTAGTCAACCAGTCATTAGTACTAAAAGCTTCCACCCCGGGCTAGTCAACCGGTCAATTGTACTCAAGACTCATTTTAATCAAAATCGAGCCAAAGCTCGACAGTTTACTTAAATCGCCAAATGAAAGTCGGTGTAAACATTTAAAACACGTTTGACCAACGAATATGCAAACATAACGACCAAAAGTAAGATTAGTTCAAAACTCAACATTAGTTGAGGCAACCCATTTTCCAAATGAACTTATACCCTTATATTTTTCAAATGCCTCATAACACAATAATCTGCATTTTACAAACGGTTTATAAAATCGAATGCACAAAAGGACATTTACATCAAAGGAACTCCATATATATATATATAATCATCTAGGGAGTGTATTAACATGATTTATTCACCAAAATGTAAAAGAATCCCAAATGTGGGTGGTTCACAAATTTTATAAAACCAAGTAGTCCAAATGAGTGAAACTCTTCAAATACCCAACTTTTAATAAACTTCATGTAAACATGTAAATACTTTAAAATGAACATTTTTGGCATGTACAACGTTTTCACAATCCAACTTGAACTCACCTTGCTAGATTTAGGCTAAATCTAGATTTTACCCTCAAAACTTGAATCTCCAAAGATGAAGGCCTGAATCTCCAAGAAATTTCTCTAGATCTTAGATCCAACACATCTACAAGGTTCCTTCAACATACAAGTCACCAAAATCAAACCCAAGATGAAGGATGAAAGAGAAAAGGATGAAATCATCAAACCCTAGCTTAACATTGAGAGAGATGAGGAGCTTACCACCACAAAATAATCTTGTATACTCTAATAGACTTCCAATATCTTGCTAAATCCTTGAAGATCTCTCAAAAACGAAACCATGGCAACTTGAATCACCAAAATCGGAGTTGTGATGCAAAAGTTATGAATAAATGAAGTTCTAGGGCTGAAAATCGGGTTTTACGCTCGACTAGGGGATTTCGCGACTTACCACACGACCATAAGTCGCCCGCTTCCCCTAAGTTGCACGGGTGGCTCTAAGTCATGGCATAAGTTACGAAATGCACTGTTTACCCGGTTTTCTTCTCGTTCACTGTTTTGGCCGTAACTTCTTCGTTATAGCTCCGATTTTGCTCCGGAAAGAACCGTTGGACTCGAAATTGAATCCTTCATCTATCTTGACTATAAAATCTAGGATTCAAGTTCAAAATCCTTTATCTTATTTTTCCCTTCAAATTACTGATTTATGCATTAACTTAAAACGACGCTCTTCGAAATTCGGGGTGTTATAAATCATCAAGATCATCGTTAGTAGTTGATGTTCCATGTTTTTCTATCATGACATTCATAATCTTTAAAATAGTTTCTTCAACTTGAGCTTTGTTTGAATTACATGTTTCTTTAGCTTTCCGCTTTTTGCTTTGGATTGGAGGGCGAGAAGAACACTCTTGAATTGAAGTTGGGCCCCCGGTTTCTTGTATGTCAGGCATAACTTCAACATCTTCATTCACATTGGGATCAGAGTCGTAAGGATCAGGAATCATCGATGCGGTTCCACAACTCTCAAGCCCCTCACTAGCAACCCCATCAAATAGTTGGACACAAAGTTCTGGATAAAGCAGTCTCGTACTCCTTAATGGGTCTAAAAAGGAAGAAAAATCAAACATAGGTTTCCATATGTTTGAAGAACCAACATCATAGGGGTTGTTCCATACAGTAGCATCAATAACATTCAACTTAACAATAGCATCAATAAAGTAGCATCAATAATATTCAACATAAAAGTAGCATCAATAACAGTAACAGGGGTTGTTCCAAATCACAAGGGTGTGGCGTGGTGGTAAGAGCTTGGGGACTTCATAGCGGTTGCCCGGGTTCGAGCCTCACACACAACATTTGTGCCAAATATTGGCACGAGTGTCATCCTTATGGCCACGAGATGAATGCCCGCGGGCCTAACGCCTGTTTTCCGAAGATTAGTCTGGGTCCAAAGTGGTCTGGGATACTCCTTCCAAAAAAAAAACAGCCCCTAAATCATACTTGAAGAACTTAAAAACGTGAAAAAATCAAACTTGAAGAACCAACATCACAGGGGTTGTTCCATTCAACATAAATGTGAAAGAATCATACTTGAAGAACTTAAAAAACATGAAAAGAATCGAACTTGAAGAACTTAAAAAACGTGAAAAGAATCGAACTTGAAGAACTTCAAAAACGTGAAAGAAGGTTGATTTCAAAGGGTTGTTCGATTTCTTTTGTCTATGTTCGATTTCAAAGGGGTTGTTCGACGATAAACAAGAGGGAAGTGGAGATTATACCTGCTGCGAGATGGAATCGACAAAGAGGTTGTCGACGAGGGAAGTAGAGATTATACCGGAGGGAGAGGCTGTCGACGAGAGTCGACGACGTGATGACCGACGACTAGAGGAGAAGAGAATCGTGGGAGATGACCATGGGATGGGAGAGCTATGAGGCGTGAAAAGAGTGTGAAAGAGGGCAATTGTGGAATAATGTCATGTCTGAACCATTTTGCAATACCCTAGATGCAAAATGGTTAAGAGACATTTGTCATGGTTAAGAGGCTCCTTTTTTTTTGCCAAACAGCCCTAGCCTCTTACCAATTTAGAGGTGGGCTCTTAATGACACCATTAAGAGCTAACCAAACAGCCCCTCAATATAACTTCATATGTGAAGCTTTACCTCGAAGGAAAGTAATTTGGATATATTTCAGATTTATAAAAATATAATTAATAAATGAATTATATTATATTATATTAAAATATATTTTAAAACTAATTTTATATAAAAAAATTCACGTCAATGACCATATCAGCAAGTAATATTGAATAGTATGCCACATGTGTTTTTAGTTATAACCGATAAAGGTTAATCAGACATAAGAAAAACATGTGTCAAACAAGGACCAACTTGTCCTCAACCCATCCCTCTTTAACCGGTAAAACATAACTAGTCTCAACCCGTCCCTCTTTTTTTAACCGGTAAAACATAACTATACCTTAACCGGTTTTCGATCTCCCATGCCCACCTCTAACTAAATTTATAGGAAGCGAGAAGGTTTAAAATACCTTGAAAACAACTAAAACCATCATGTAAAGTAGTTTAGCAAGTACCAATGCCTCATAAGGATCTCATGGCCGTTCTCAGGGTACGTATATATTCACCCAAAAATGACAAGGCTACCCATCGGCTGTTGTTAGCTCGGTTAATCAACTCCCAACAGTTGGCCATAACCAATACATATAGAGGTTCTTGATGTTGCATGCACAATACAATTACACCATTGAGCAATATGCCAACTTCCGTTCTAGGTGAAATACCTATCCCAAGACTTCAGGATTCAGTCTCAGATAAACCAACCAAACCAAACAAGTCATGTATATCCCACCCGAATATGGTTATTGAGGGTTGGATGAACCCAGACCTGTCATCTACCACAAAGAGTAGGACAGTTGTTTCCGTAAATAGGATTCAGTGTCGGATAAACCAACTAAATGAGCCCAGTATATCCCATCTAAAAGTAGGATCTAAGGGTGGGATGTACACATACTTGTCAACAACCGTAAAGCATAGAACAGTTTTTTTCGTAAACAAGATTCAGTGTCAAAACCGCATGCAAAAAAACTAGATATAAATGCAAGAGCACAGGATCCACAATCACATGCTACATGAACAAAATATGCTAAAATCTTCCCATATTTCATTTGTTTGGCATCAGAAGATGAGAATAAAATACTTAAATCAATCAATGTACAGGGTTCTGAAAATTTATTCAGAGATCCAAGAGTGGATTCAAAAGGGTAACTTGGATGAAGGTAAGAACTAAATACCATGAAACCGTCAACAAAATTCAACAAAATCAGCACAAGAGATCACATATTTGTTTCCTGAACGATCTTATAAGGCGGCCAGGCTTTTCAATTTGAATCTAATGAACTCCTGCAGGCACTTCCTTTCAGCTCAAGATTGACTTGGAAATCTAGCAAATTTCAAGACAACTTAATTACAAACAAGAAATAGAGCTCTAAGTGATTTATCAAATAGATGGAATGCAGTTACAACATAAATCAAATCAAACCAAACCAAACGAGCCCGGTATATCCCACAAAGAGGGCTGAGGGGTAAGATGTATGCAGACCTTGCCTCTATCCCCAAGGGTAGAGATGTTATTTCCGTGAAGACCCCCGGCTTGCAAAAAGTACAGTTACAAACTTACAATATCAGGTGAATAAACCAAAGCAAACTAACCTAGTGAATTGCACTCAGTGTATGGGAACCGAGAGGGGTAAGATGTATGCGGCCTTTCCTCTACCCTATGGGGTAAAGATGTTTTTATGAAGACCCTGGCAGGTGAAGAGAATTCCATAACTTTGTTTTTCATTTCCTTCCTCTTTAAATATTTCTTGAAGGCCAGGCTTTTTGGCTCCTCCCCATAGGTCACACCCATTCAAGTCTCCTCAGGTCCAATGGGATTTTACAGGGATTAGTTAAGGTGTGCGCAAGTTGGCCTATATATATATATATATATGGCGAAGGATCGTGTGAGAGGTAGAGGTAGAGGTTGAGGTTAACGTGACAAGCGTGAGAAGTGGATCTGAACCGTTGATCACTTTTAATCAAATGCCCTCCCGTGAATTGCGGCTTAGAAGAGAATTGATCCGGCGCATCTCGGTGCAACTCATCCTAATGTGCATCCATTTCTCATCCAACGGTTGATAACCACTTCTCACGCTTCTCATGTTAACCTCCACTTCTCACCAGAACCCAACCCTATATATATATATATATATATATATTCATATAATATATATATATATATATATATTATTTCCTAAAGGAGATACATGGTGCACCAAGCTTCTTCTCAGTGTTACAAGGGTTAGAAGGTAACTTCCATGAGCAGCCTTTCACATGCAGTTTTGCAGAGAGATTGTTTACTTGACTCAAAAATCAAACCTATTACCTTCTGGTTGCAAGGAAGTAACTACATCAATCTCTCAAAAGCTTGTTGTATGATAGGGGAACCAGGTTTGGTAAATCACTTAGAGCATAAGTTTTGAATGGTCCTATGGTGCATTGTTCTTAACATGGTGCAACTTGTATGTAATTAGGATATGCAGATGTTTACCAATTAACAAGGGTGGCATGATGCATACAAGTGGGATGTGGCGTACCTAATTATCGTAGAAGCGGGAAGGACGTCTTCGAGAACTGTTGCATAAAACAAGAATATAGAAGAATGAGGACGGTTATCAAAGCATATAAAAACAAATCAAACTGAACCACTCGAGCACAGTATATCCCACCTGGAGGTGGGATCTAGAAGGTAAGATGTACGCATACCTGCCTCTACCATAAAGAGTAGAGTGGTTATCAAAGCATATATATATACACACACACACACATGCTAATGAGAAACAATAGATGATAGCAGAAACATTATGCTTCTGCATATCAACTTCTTAGACAATACACTCCACTTCATTTGCTCAAGTAAATTTCCTTTCTAATTTTAATGTCCCCAAATAATCGAGATGAAGAAGTTTAGCTCTCATCATCCCTTGGTGGATGAGAAATGCGACTACATTATTGTTAACCAAGAAAGAGAGGAAGAATTTAACACACAGAGACGTTCACCCAATAGGGGTCAAGCTAGCAAGAATTGGCAAATGAGTTTTCACTATATAGAGGAAACAATAGAAAATAGAGAATATAAAAGAAAATTGATGTGCTATGCATTTATAGATCCCAAATACAACTTTCATCCTCCTAGGATTGTAACTCAAACAGATAAATCCAGTTGTAGACCGATAAGAATAACTTTGATATCTATCTACCAGATTTTGATTCGGTGGGAGCTTTGCAAAAGACAACAGCCGAAGAGAGGCGCATCATGTAAACCATAAAGAGGGAGCCCATATCACATCAACCAAAAAAGTGAATCGTTTCCTTTTAGGATGACAGAAAGGAAACAAGGCGCTACTTAACCCTTATTCTATAATCTCATGTGTCCATCACTATCCTTATAAGCACGAGCCGTCTAATTCAAATGGTTCTGAGCACGAGAGTTGTTCGTATAGATAGCTAACAATTATGTTTCAATCTTAAGTGCCCACCCCAAGAGAGCTTTAAAACCTTACAGTGAAGTTACCATGATAGAAACATAATAAAAATTTACTAAAGCAGGTCCTAAAACTAGCAGACACATGGCATATTGAACACAAATGTCAATTATATTCACAAGCCAAACTGATAGTGGACCAGCAATGCCTACACTTTTCAAGAAACACGAAAAGCTTGATCATCAGCAAAAACAATAGTGCATCACGCAAAAATACCTGAACATTCAAGAAACACAAGAAAAGTTTGCTCATCTGCGGAAACAATAGTGCATCGTGAAATACCTAAATATTCAATAAACACAAGAAAATCTTGCTCATTTACGAAAACAATAGTGCTTCGTGAAATACCTAAACCTTCAAGAAACACAAGAAAAGCTTGCCCACCTGCGATGACCTGTTCTACCCCTGGATATACTACTGCTAGTCACAAATTCGTCCTCAGCCTCATCAGCTCTATATTCCGCAAATTCTGTAGATAACACAGAACCTTCATCGGAATTGGAAGTATCATAACTTAGTCGACGATTTTCTCTCCTTGATTCAATGACTCTTGACCTTCTTCTGTTCCTAGAACTCCGAAAGTTATCAAATACTTGATACAAGATGCAAGAGGTCCACCAATTTCCATCATCACCAGGAAAGTCTTCAAATTCATCTCCAGAGTCGTTATCCCCATATTCTATAACATAGTCTCCCAGAACCACGCCATGTGGAACTTCTGAATGTATAGTGCTCAAAACATCAATGATCTCAGAGGATTGCTGGAAATTTTCCCAATCAAGCTGTCGTGCAGGATCAATTTTTGATGGGCATGCATGAGGGTGCTCCACCTTAGCATGTTCCCGGAGTTCCATATAGGTTCCAGTAAAAGTGCATCGTTCATCTTCACAACAACGTTTTTTCTCATCCAATCTAACCCGAGCCTCGTTGACAACAACCCAACCAGTAACATCACCTCTACAAAGAGGGCATGACGGCCTGCTAGTGGTCTCTGCATTTGTTGTGCTCGAGTTGGCAATGGATGTTGCCTCAGAAGTTAAAAGTGAATCAGACCCAGGCAACATCCCATTTGCAATGCGGAAACGGTCCAAACAATTCGAGTGCAAATGATCGGTGTCACACACAAAAGGCCGGCATCCTTTATCGTAAGACGAACATTGAAGAAGAACGCAATTATGTGGGAAGGACAGGCATATGGGACATATAACATCTTCCCATTTGGTATCAAGCTGAAAACCCTCCATAAGAAGTTTGAAGTAGCAGCTCTTCAGCAGATGTTCTATGAAAATGTGTGTATCAACATGAAGAATCCAAAAGCATGTGATATTCAATTTCTCCTTCCTGGTTAGAAAGTTCTATTATTGTACGAGCTAACCAATCCTAATAGATGACAGAAAACCACAACCCATAAGGTGGAAGGTCAGCACCTAGAAACTTGATCTTAAACAACAAAAGCAATTGTACCTGGTAAAAGAAGAATACAAACAATCAAGTCATTTAGAAACTAATGGCATCAACAACCAAAGATAAGCACAACAGATTTTTCTTATAGGACAAGACAACTTGAACAAGAAATATATTCAGTGCTGCTTTTGTGCAAGTAACTAAAGTGGTTACCATAGAAACTTTTAAGCACAAGCAAGAGGTCCCATTGGGTATTCCACGAATTATAGTACGTAACAGTAATATTAAAGAGGAACTTATAAGGTTTTCTTATTTTATGAACTTGTCATTGTGCTTTCATTCTTAATGATAACATTTATTAATATCATGAGCAATGTCACTGCTCTGATTGGCAAACATCCAATCTGCAAATGGTCCTACATGGCCAGATATTTCTTTGGCTCACACAACCTCAGAATACCGACCTAGATACAAGGTAAAATAGTTAAGCTTTTAAAGTTGAAGGGTAGAACCCTTTCGTAGTTGGTGATTACATCCCGAATAAGAGTTACTCCCTCGTTTTGGATTCACTGTTTTAGTTGTCATGCCCTTTAAACAAACAACCAAAAGAGGGGTAAGTCATTTTCTTGTATAAATTTCTATCAGTTCATTTATGTCTGATGGTTTCTTCCTTAAATAGACTCTATAGCATGTGATTCTTAGGGTTGAATGGGCTTGATCAGACGTACAGATACCTGGCAGTGGGCATCTTGTGGTATAAGCTCTCATCACTTGGTGTATGTGTGCATGTTCTATTATTCTTGGGGTTCGTTGATTTCATCTGTGTCGGTAGGACCGGGTACAACCAAAAGTGCAGCACCTGTTTATTAAAATTATAATGAATAATTTGAGTGCAGGTGAGATATGGTTTGGCTTGTTTTTAAGAAGGGTTTCACCTTTTGTCGTTTTAAGTTGGTGTTTCGAAGTTCCCAATACTTCGAGGTGAAAAAAGAGAACACTTTAATTACTCGGGCATCTTACATGTACCTTTTAAAACATAAAATTATCCCACTTCGACAGTCCAAATAAGTTCTCTACTTCTCTCCTAATGTCTTTGTTTTATTTTATTATGTCTCCTTTACTTTGTGTCTATTGCAAGTCTTGTCTGCTAATTGCTTCTTGAGCAGCTGTTCTTGATATTCCCAGGCTTGTTTGTTTATGCACTTTTAGGATGACATATCCAAATAGAGTTTGATCACATGTATGTTGATGAAATATTTTGGTATGGATTTAAATACTTCAATAATGTTTCTTTGTTAAGTTATTTTGTCTGCTTTGTTTAGTATATGCATGTGCGTCTGTATATACATATGTACCACAGTACAAGTGTGTATCACCTCCATATTTTCATACTTTGAAGTCATAGAACCCATGCCCAATACACACCCATTCTTGTGCTTTCAAGGTCACAAGTTGAGTTTAGCAAAATTACAAATGTTGAGGTGGATGTACTGATATACGAGGATTGACATGATCATGAACTAATTCAAATAAGGTTGGTGTGGCTTGGATCAAAAAAGTAAAACCATGTGTGACGGACTTCATATGCCATTATTTTTACCATTTCTAGTGCAAACCTTTTGATGCATCCATAAAAAGGGTAAACTTCTTTTCACTTTTCAGAAAAAGGCTAACATAAAGGACAATACTCAACAGGGTTGGAGATATTATCCATATCTAATAAATTGGTTTTAGATAGGAGAGTATGAGATGATGTGTAGTTCATGTATGATAGCCTTCACTATTCCAAATTCCCAAATCTCTCATAGTGTCCATATTTAGCCTATCCTACTACTTTCATGTATGTTTCTTCCACACTTTAAATCTTGATAAGAAAAAAGTAGAGCAACTTATAACATAATACATATAGCAGCCTACCCATTCCTACTCATTACTCTCTATTTATTATATTGTCCAAAAGAATAAGCATTTATAAAACCTAATAGCATCTCACATGTTATTGCCTCCCAAACTAAAACAACAGTTAGGTTCCCTACAAACAGGTTCGTTTCATGTACAACATACACTCAAAGAGAAACATAAATCATCCAGATTACACAAAAATAGTCAAACAGGAAATGTTACAAAGCAACAACAACAAACAAACAAACGAAATTATTAACTACAAATGTAATACCAATGTTATTTGGTCAATCAATTAACAAACATCAAGAAATTGATCAAATTAAATTCATCAAACCTAAAAATAACAAAAACCCCAACACTACAAACGAAACATGAATCAAAAAGATGCAAAGTTACAAAATTAAGGAAATAAAAAAAAATTGATAAGAAGGGAAAGGAGATTATTAAGAGTTGAAAACTAACCTTGATGAAGAGCTAGCAAGCAGTGAAGTGTAAGATTTGGAGGGTTTTAGTGAATGAAATGGGGAAAACAAAACAATCGATCGGGGAGAAGACTTCGGAAGAGAAATGGCGAGGTCTGAGAAGATGACACGCTAACTGGGTTGCTTTTCCCCTTTGTTTAAAATATTAAAAAGTCACTCTCTGGGCTAACCCTTTTACGAATATTATTTTCGTAACGGACTTGGAAAATGCGCACCTCTGATCACGTAAGACCATCTTCAATCTCATTGCTAAAATTTTTGCTAAAATTTTTTTAAAAGAGAGAATAAAAAGTCAAAATCTCTAAAAACATTTTCTTTTAGCTCCAACAGTTTTTCTATTTTAGAGAATCAATCATTATTTATATTATTATAATATTTCATAATTTATAATTCCAATACACTTTTTAAAAAAAACTTAAAATAAAATGTTAAAAAGTGAATCTTATTGGTTGGATTGAATAAAATAATATTTTCTCTCTCCAATTTAGAGATTATAGAGAATTCTCTATATTTAGAGATTTTTTTATCTTTCTCTATTTTAGCAAACCATATAGCAAAGCTGTTGGAGATGAATAGCAAAGAAAAAACCAATTTTTTATATTTTAGCAATGTTGTTGGAGATGCTCTAAGAGTGCGGATAATTGTTGTAGGATCTCAAATATATGTTATTATTTTTTTATAGACAAAAATTAACTGATAAACTAGTCTTTTTAAATGTTAGGTTTTGTATGTTTTTTTTTATTTTAAACTTTTAGGGGTCGTTTATTTTTTAAGAAAATCTCCTTAATGACTCTTATCGTTCAGACTTTTTTACATTTAGACTGTTTGTTTTTTCCAGTTTTCATAACCTTTTAACTCTTAAATACGTTTGAAATAAGAAGTGGTGACCTAACTTCTTCAAACCTCTTATCGCCACCTCAATTCATATGTTTTTCTTTCTCTCAAGATGCCTCCAGACATTACAGAAGCATAATATCTTGTTGATTCAGATTTCAGACTTCAGCACCACCTCTTATTAATTAGAAGTAAAATTAGAACTCAAACCTCTTAAAAAAGAAACGACACATTAATCATCGCTTATGTCTGATTCGGTCAAACGTCTTATAATTAGATCTTTTGATTTATTTATAATTTTCAGAGTCTTTTATCCCTTAAATATGGTCTGGATAAAAAAAGCGGTAATTTTATCTCTTAAATTTCTTCTTATTTCCGTCCAGCACCATTCTTTCGACTTCAACGTCCGTTTTAACCTAAATGCACCCCGAATTTACAAAACACGAAGATTATAGATATGTGTATTGGCTTTCCAAAACATCTTGAATCGCTTAAACCGAAGTTCGGTGGGATATGATTAAAACTCTACAATACAATCTGGCAAATCTGTCAGCATCCTTCTTTTGTTTCTTTTTTTTTTCGTCCTTCGATCATCGATACTCACTTCATTTGACGTGTTTAAGTTAAATTTTTAAGAGATAAAATAGACAATTATACATAGTGAGCGTTTGTCAGTTTACAAAAACAAACAGTTTTATTGATTCATATTTCAGACTTCAGCACCACCTCTTAAAAATCAGAAGTGAAATCAGACTTAGGGGTGTTCATCGGTTGACATCCAATGGATGTGAGCCCAACCGAACCGATCCAATCATCCATTGGATGTTGGATTTTTCCAACCGAACCGATCCAATCATCCATTGGATCTTGGATTTTTTCAATCCAATGGATGATTGGATCGGTTCGGTTCCATCCAATGGATATTTTTATTGGATGTCCATTGGATCGAATTGGATCCAACCAATGGATGATCGGATTGTATCCATCCGACATCCGATGGATGATCGGATGAGATCCATCCAATGTTTTAAATCCAATCTACAACAATTCATATATATAAATATAATATAATATTCCATAATTTTTATAAATTTATATATAAACAATATAATTTTATATTAATAATTAGTATTTGGTCGGTTTATATCGGTTCGGTTCGGTCGGTTGGTATTGGATGGTGAATTCGGTTCGGTTCGGTTCGGTTATGGACCATCATCCAAGAACCGAACCGATCCAATTGGATGTCAAAATTTTCGATCCGATCCGATCCAATTACAATTGGATATCCAATCATTGTCGGTCGGTTCCTATTGGATCGGTCGGTTCCTATTTGATCGGTTGACTTTCTGCACACCCCTAATCAGACTTACGACTTCAACACCTCTTAAAAAACAAACGTCACCTTAGTATCGTTTTAATATTCAATACTACTTTTAATTAATATTAAATATAAATTATTAATTATATTAATTTTAGTTGTAAACTATTAACTAATATATATGGGCATCTTCTTTTGCAAACCCTCTATATAGTATAAATCATATAAACCAATCAATTGAAATATTTATGAAAATGATTAAGGTTTATTTATCATGATTTAAATATCTATGGAAGATAATGATAGTTCACTGATCATCATGATCAAAGTTTTAGATCATGAAACAATAGAAATATTTATGAAACCAGATATTCATTAGATTAGATGAACGGTTAAGATTGGTTTGTATGGTTTATACTAATTAAATGGTTTGCAAAACAAGTTGTCTCAACCACTAGTTTAAAAGTTCTATTTTCAATTCTTTTTTCAGTAATTAAGATAACTATGGAAAAAATTAAATTGCCTAATTTTTCTCATAATTTTTGTATAACATTTTTTGGATATTTATAAAAATAGATTTTTTATCTAATTTTCCACCTTAAAATCATTGAATTATACAATTTACAAATTCAATTAAATCTCATACGTAAATAAGAACATCGATGTTATACATTGGTCGTTTTAAATGTAGTTAAACACAAAAGATCCCAACAAACCGTTATATTGGTTATAATTAGGTGAATATTGGTTCATATTTAAACATATGAATGTTAATCATTACATGTACGTGAATCAATTTAGAACTTATAACTGATGTTCTAACTCAATTTAAGATTCAGTTGTAAACATGAGAATCATAACATGCATTCACATGTGAATCTTCATTAAAAATTGTACGGGAATCAGTTTATAACTTATAATTGAGATTCTGAATCAGTTTAAGATTCATATGGGAATCATATATATATAGAGAGAGAGTGAGAGAGAGAGATAGGTTCATACGAGAATGATAACGATTTAAAGGAATAAAGGGACAATTCTGGACCAATCATAATTAATAAATTAATAATGGTTTATTTTAATAAAAAAGGGTATAAATGTCATTTTTTATTAGTAATTTTTGTTTTAAGAAATTAGTAAAATCAAGTCATAAATTAATGGGATTCTCAATTCATCCCAATCCATATTTCACTCAACCCTTCAATCCTCTTCATCCTTCAATCCTCCATCGATCTCGCCGGCGGGAACGGTGAATTTGTCGTCTCCGACGTCGTCTTCTTCGCCACAGCCGCTGCAAAACCACCGTAAAAGGAGCTCATCCTCCTCCGGCAACCGTACCGGTCGGGACCACCGCGGCAGCGGCAGTGGTGGTGGGTTTAAGATACATAACTCAACCACCACCAACACTTCAGAAACTACTTACTGACTCGATTTCGTTCCTCCATTTTCCGCTGCGACGGTTGTGACTGTCAGCGGCGGTGGGTTATACTCACCACCACCGCACCACCACCAACACCACCACCAACATGTGGTGTTATCCGGTGGTAAAGAAGATGTTCTTCCAAATCTCGTCGGACGGGTGGAAATCGAAGAATTACAACAACACTAATCATCATCATCATCATCATTCAGGTGAATTCGAGAAACCTACTGTTGCGCTCCTTCGATGCCGCCGGTGGCCGGTGCTGTTGACTACGGTGCTGCGATGCTGTCGCCGATGGCCGGTGCTGCTGACTACGATGTTGCTTTGCTGCCGCCGGTTGTCGGTGCTGCTTATACTATGTGCCAATTACTATAGTGGCCACAATTTTTTCATATGTATATTAATTATGTATAGTTCGTATTTGAACTAATCAACTTTTCTTCCTATTTAGTACAAATCATATATGATTTTGGTGTTAAGTATAAATTTGGTGTTAAGTATTTATAACAAAATCACATATGATTTTGGTGTTAAGTATTATAGCCAAGTTATTTAGTACGAAATCATATATGATTTTGGTGTTAATTATTAATTTGGTGTTAAGTATTTAGAACAAAATCACATGTGATTTTGGTGTCAAATATTATATCCAAGTTATTTAGTACGAAATCACTTGTGATTAACATGATAAACCAATTTTGAATTCATTATAGCAGCGAATCACTTATGATTACCATGATAAACGAATTTTGAATTTTACAGCAGCAGATCACTTGTGATTAACATGATAAACCAAATTTGAATTCATTATAGCAGCGAATCACTTGTGCTTACCATGATAAACGAATTTTGAATTTATTTTCAGAAAAAATGGGGAGAGATTGAGACGTGTTGAGATAAATTACGAAGGGATTTCTTTTTTTATTTGAATTAAATATTATAATCCCTTTTTTTTGGAAGTTAATACTGTCCTAAATTATCCATAACGTAATATGACTTTATTGCCCTTTTACTCTTAATTTTAGAAACTATTATTTTTGGAATTAATTTAAAAAATTATTGGCTGAGAATTGTCCCTTTATTCTTTTAAACACACTATGTTCTCGTTTGAACCCACCCCTATATATATATATATGTATATATATATGTATGTATATGTATATATGTATATATATATGTAGTGGAAGGATATTTTGCAACCCTTAAAAATGTTGCAACCCTTGCAACCCACATCTAAACCGTCGGATTCATGATCGGCGGTTATTTTATTTTTATTTTTCTGTTTTTTTTAATTAAAAATATTGGGCCCCATATCTATTGTAACCGCCAATCATGAATCCGACGGTTAAGATGTGGGTTGCAAGGGTTGCAACCTTTTTAAGGGTTGCAAATTAAACAACCCCTATATATGTATATGTATATATATGTATGTATATGTATATATATGTATGTATCTATATATATATATATATGTATGTATATATATATATATATATATATATAGTTGGTTTCAATTGGAAACCTACATTAGAATACGTTTGTATCAATAAACAGTACTTAATGCATAAAAACTTGTTTTTAAGAGTTTATTCGATAGTTTAATAATAATGTGATTTATTTTAGATTTAATAATATAATATATTTTTTTTAAATAAACATTAAATATTCTGTTAGATTTTTTTAATTATATTTTATATTTAAAAATTGATTTTTATTCTGTATTTAATTATGCAGGGGAGTGATTTTAGGGGATTGAAGTGGGAGTGATTTTAGGAGAGTTAAAGTAATTACAAATAAGAATTGAAAGTTAATAAATAGAATTAAATGTAGTACATAAAACTTTAATTCCCTAGTGGTAAGGCCCTGGGGGATAGTGCATGGTATGTCTATCTACCAGGGTTCGAATCCTGGGGGATGCACTTCGGCGATACCTAGACCTTGGGTCGGCCTTCGGGTCCAGGTTTACGGGCATACCAGTCTATGGGTATGCGGGTTTGGTCTTGACCGGGCTTAGTCGTACCTGGACGGGCCCAGTCGCTTTGGACTGGGTTGGGTCGCCGCGGATTAGTCGGTGTTGCCCAATTGGATGCCCGGATACCGCGGGTGCGTGTGTGTGTGAGCGTAGCCCAAGTTGCCGTACAAAAAAATAAATAAATAAAACTTTAATGGTTGTTTTTAAAAGATTTTAAGTAATTGACATTAAATAACGTACATTAAACTTTAACAGTTGTTTTTAAGAGTTTTTTATCCGTGCTTTATAATATAGTATAGATTATTATATACAAATCCTACGAAATCCCTTGAAATCCTAGTCATTCCCTTGGGATTTCAAAATCCTATGTTGGAGAGATTTCTAAGAAATCCTAGGGGGCGTTTGGTTCACCGAATTCAATTTGATGGAATTGGAATCCGTTGAAGGAATTGGAATGGAATTTGACCATGCGTTTGGTTGGTAGGAATTCAATTCTTTCACTTAAGCCAAATAATGATGAATTCATTATATTGTGGAATTCAAAGAAATCCATCATTTTCATTATGTGAACCAAACAAAGGAATTGGAATTTGGTCAAAAGAATTATCCATTATAATTCCTTTCAATTCCTTCAAAATCCATGAACCAAACAACCCCTAAGATTTCAAATTCGATAATCCTGCAAAACAAACACGAGACTGGAATGGATTTGAAATCCAAATCCCTCTAATTCCAATCCATTCCAGCAAACCAAACGTGTCCTTATTGTTTGATTCCCAATTTGAAAACTCTCCAAACGATGAGTGAACATAGAGTTTGGTTCAATCCATATATCAACGTCGTTATTATAAAACTATATTTATACTATATTATACTAGAAGCGTACTCGCGCAATGCAGCGAGATACATCACGATTCTAATGTTTCATTTTATTTTTTGTTTTTTTGTCGATTTACAGTACGATTTTGGATGGTTTTGAGAAAGTGATAATGTTTTTTTTATAAATTTGTTTAATTTAGGCTTAATAATATAATGTTTTTATATAAAAAAAATAAGTATTTTGTTATAATTCAATGATTATCTTATATATTTTAATGACATCTATAAAAAAAAATAACCAATTACATATTTAATAATATAATTAAAACAAATTTATAGTAATATAATATCTATATCTATACTATATTATAAAACACGGATAAAAAACTCTTAAATACAAATTATTAGGTACAATGTACCATCATTTTATGCAAGATTTTAAAAATATTTTAATTTACAAGTATCAAAGCACAAAACACATATTACTACTGCAGGCTTCTAACACCACCAATTTGGTATGTATATGGCATTCCTTTTATGCAAAATTTTCCATGTGTCACTATTAATTAATATATTATATTACTATATTTTTGTTTTAATTATATTATTAAATATGTAATTGGTTATTTTTTATAGATGTCATTAAAATATATAAGATAATCATTGAATTCTAACAAAATACTTAATTTTTTTTTATATAAAAAACATTATATTATTAAGCCTAAATTAAACAAATTTATAAAAAAACATTATCACTTTCTCAAAACCATCCAAAATCATACTATAAATCGACAAAAATTAAATGAAACATTAAAATCGTGATGTATCTCGCTGCATTGCGTGAGTACGCTTCTAGTATTAATTAATAGTGATACATAGAAATGTCAGCATAAAAGGAATGCTCTGCACATACCAAACTAGTGGGTGTTAGAAGCTTGCAGTAGTAATATGTATCTTGTGCTTTGATACTTGTAAATTAAGAGATTTTTAAAATCTTGCATAAAGTGATTGTGCTAGAGCGTACTCGCGCAATGCAGCGAGATACATCACGATTTTAATGTTTCATTTAATTTTTTTGTCGATTTATAGTACGATTTTGGATGGTTTTGAGAAAGTGACAATGTTTTTTTTATAAATTTGTTTAATTTAGGCTTAATAATATAATGTTTTTTATATAAAAAAATTAAGTATTTTGTTAGAATTCAATGATTATCTTATATATTTTAATGACATCTATAAAAAATAACCAATTACATATTTAATAATATAATTAAAACAAAATTATAGTAATATAATATATTAATTAATAGTGATACATGGAAATGTCTGCATAAAAGGAATGCCATGTACATACCAAATTGGTGGTGTTAGAAGCGTGCAGTAGTAATATGTGTTTTGTACTTTGATACTTGTAAATTAAAAGATTTTTAAAATCTTGCATAAAATGATGGTACCTTGTGCCTAATAATTTGTATTTAAGAGTTTTTTATCCGTGCTTTATAATATAGTATAGAAAACATTTATAAAAAACTCTTAAAAACAATTGATAAAGCTTAATGTACCGTTATTTAATGTTAATTACTTAAAATCTCTTAAAAACAATCATTAAAGCTTTATGTATTACATTTAATATTATTTATTAATTTTCAATCATTATCTTTAACCACTTTAACTTCCCTAAAATCACTTTCTACTTCAACTCCCCTAAAATTACTCCTGCATAACTAAATACAGGATAAAAATCAAATTTAAATATAAAAAATCTAAAATATCATTAAGAAAATCTAACAAAATATTTAATGTTTGTTTTATAAAAAAGTATATTATCAAACATAAAATAAATTAGATTATTATTAAACCATCGAACAAACTCTTAAAAACAAGCTTTTATGCATTAAGTATTGTTTATTGATACATATTACTTAAAATTCAAGATTACAAGTCATGATGCACGAATATAAATTTCTAAAGCTATATGTTTGAATTTATAACTAACTGATAAGCATAATCAAAATAAGATAAACATCTCAATTTAAATATAAAGAATTTAAAATATAAAACATAATCATTGGATTCTAACAAATAATTACTTTATTATATAAAAAATATTATATTATTAAGCCTAAATTAAACAAATTTATAAAAAAACATTATCACTCTCTCAAAATCATCCAAAATCGTGCTGTAAATCAACAAAAAATAAAAAGAAACATTAAAATCGTGATATATCTCACAACATTGCACGAATACGTTTCTAGTTATTATTAGTTGTTGCACTTTTTAGAATGTTTTTTAACTTACTGAAGTTGATTCCAGGGTCGGCCCTGGCCACGTGCAGCCTGTGTCACCGCACAGGGCATCAAAGCCCGAGGGGGCATCAAGTTGTCAACTATTACTAGTTTTTGGTTTAATAATTTGGGAATTGGATAACTGGGTTTTAACTATAAAAACAGACCAAGGCCTGGTAGTGATAGATATTGAATGCACATCGTAAACCGGTGAAAACCCAATATTTCAACAACTCAAGTTGATTTTTATTTATCATCTTAACGAACAACCATGAACAAACAAGTTTTCTTAATGAACGAATATGATCACAAAAATTTTCATTATCTTTTACGTTCATTTAGCATCTTAACGAACGGACATTAACGAACACATTTTCTTTACGAATGAACAAGAATACAAAAAATTCCATTTGTTTACCGTTCGTTCATTTGACCGGTTAAGTTAAACGAACGAAGAAGAACACAAAAACTTTCGTTCTTTTACCATTCGTGTTTGTTTACTTATTTAGTTAAGTTAAACGAACGAACACGAACAAGTCTCCTTCGTGTTAGTTCAGATCACTTTACATATTGAAAACTTACAATTAATGCAAATGAACACATCAATGTATCAGCACAATTTGAACATATTGCACAACAATAACAACATTGTGATATTGCCTCATTGGGTACTTGTTCTTTGCAATGCATAATAGCATAGATTATGAATTTTACAATTTATCATTGTTCTTTTGACTTTTGTGTAATTTAAGGTTTGACATTACCACATTAGATTTAGACTTTAGACTTTCGACATATAACTTTCTGAGTTTTGCTTTTTGCTTACTATGACATTAACTTCGATTTAATTTACTATTTTAGTTAAAACTAATTATAGTGTGTAATAGTCGTGCCTTATGTTTATTATTTAAAGTTGTGTGGGTTTTGTTAAAAAGAAGGAAAGTTTGGGGTCTAAAAGGGAATAAAAAGAAAGAGGGGTTAAATCACTAAGGGAAAAACCCTCATTTGGAATTGTTTCTATTTTGGGTGGCGGCTAGAGAGAGAGAGAGGAAGAACCAGGGAGAAGCTTTTCAAGGGTAGAGTGATCTGAAAGGCTTTGGGAGTGGAAAGCATCATTTTCTCCAAGGTAAGTGATGCCCCTATTAATTTTCTAAGCTTTGGAGTTTTATTGCAAGTTTATGTGAGGAGTATTGGATTTGTAGAAGCATTTATTCAATCAAGTAAAAGTCTGATGATAATCTGATTTGACTGCTAATGTTTATGATTGGGAACATTGAGTTTTTTTTTTTTTTGATTTTGGGATTGAGTAATCTAAGACCACCATCGATCACACCGTTTGCCTGTTAAAATGGAGCACCGCTAGGGTGCCCGTGAAAAACCCCAATCGCTAAGGTCTAAGGAGGGGCCGGCAACCTTGGCGGCGCCGAGAAATACTCCAGCCGGGAGCGGGGAGCGTTAGTGATCCGGGTGAGTCTTGGCGACCGATTAATGTGGAACTCGTCCTTAGCCGGGGGGTTGTAACCCAGATTGGGTGCGGGTGTCGACTGGAACCGGGGGAGACCCGGGTGTCGTTTAGAGTAATGGCGACCCAGGGTTAGTTGGGAATCAAGGAGGCCGAGACTGAAACCCGGGTGAGGGAGCCGGGTGTGGAGAGTTAAGCGGGACTCGGGGAGACCGAGCCCGCATCAATTGCCGAGAAGGAGGAGGGCCAAGGCTACGACCCGGTGAGTGGGCCAAGGCCAAGGTCCGACTGTGTTGGGCTGGTGCTCGGGCTGAAATGCTTGGGCTAAGTATATTAAGTTTTCTTTTGTGCTATTTAAGAATAAAGGATATTAAAGAGCTAATTTTAGCGAGATAGACTCGTGATCCCTTTTTTGTGTACCAATCCGTTGTAGGTACGGTCGAAGGATAATTAGTTCGAGCTTTATCACGGACGGCATGTGAGTTCCCGATACCCTTTTTACATGTCAATTCTAATATCTTTTTGGAAAATTCTGGAATGGGAAAAATAGGAACCGTGTTAGTTTCTCTATTAAATTGGTGCATTATTTTTAAATATGATATCAACTTGATTATTTACAAAATGGAATTACGTGGATTATATTTATGGAGATTTGATTGTGAGAATAGTCTCCTAAACGAGAGAATCTATGAAAAGTCCGATGTACGTGAAATTCGTTTTCTACACAAAGGCAAACGGGGAGTTTGCTTGGGCCCCGAGGCGAGAGGGGAGTCTGCTTGGGCCCCGATCGCGGTTGGTTGTGGAGGTGTAATTATTGCTAACTGCTTTTGTGCATTATAAATTTTATTGTGGTATCACGGTAATGATATTTTTATTGTGACTGCTCATGAATTAATCATGATTCTAAAATATGGGTAACTCACTAGACTTTATAGTCTAATCCTCGTTTTTTTAAATATTAAAACCCATTTCAGGGAAGAACGCTTGCGGTACTTCCACTAAGGGAAAGGAAAAAGTCTAGAGTCTAGGAAGAGATTTCAAGTCGTTGGCACAAGAACCTGCTCATAAGACAGAGTTATAGAATATCTCGGCTATAGATGAGACGTCCGTTGTACGAACTCATAATTTCTAAATTGGATCGTGTGTATTGGGACCCACTTTGGAAAATTAATATCTATGTTCTTGCCTTATTTTTGTGGGTTGTTACATAGTGTTACTTATCTTTTAGTTTTAAGTTCCATATATTGAAGTAAATGTTCTATTGTGCTAATTTCAAATTGGGAAAAGGAAAACTAAAAAAGAAGGAATAACGATCTTAATTTAGGTTTTATCCTTTTATCATTCTATATTTTGTAATTTGGGTTTTTGGTTTTTATGTCCCCCGTTGGTTGAGTGAGAATGATCTTGGAGTAATTGTTGATATGTATAGGAAGGAGTTGTGTTCGGACTGTCGATGAACCAGCTAAAAGTAGAACTTGAGGGTTCGATAGGGAAGAGTATTATGCCTTTATGCTCTTAACTTCTGAGGAGATTCTGTATCTAGGGTTGGAGGTATTGATTAGTCTGTGTAGAAGAAGAGGTGTGTTTGGATCTCGAATTCTTCGATTCAGGATCGAGTAAAAGCAGTAACGCCTGGACTCATCAATTAAGCAGTGGGGTGGTTTGATCGTGTGAAATTATGAAGTATGGAGTAAGAATATTATAACACCCTGTTTTTCGCAAAGTAAGTTTCCGTCTTTCGTTGGTAGTTGCTCCGTCTTCCGTTTATCTTTTCAGGTGAATTATGTTATTCTTTCGAGCCTTAAATTGACTCATGCGAGAATCGCGAGTTTTTGGACTTTTTGGGTTTCGATACAAACGGCGCGAGAGTGACCCGCGACAATGACATGTGTCACTATCGTTTGGCACAATTGCCGGGGAGGTACCAACTCGCGGTATAATCCACGCGAGAGTGCCTCGCGATAGTGACACTGTCACTATCGCTTGGCAAGGTCGCGAGCGAGGGTCAGACGGGTTAAAATCTGATTTTAGCCTCATTTCTCATTCTAAACTCAACATTTTCTTTTGTTATTCTCTCTCAACCTCTCCCTGTCATAAAAAAAAACGAACCTAGGGTTCTTGAACTCATCAAACCCCCTCATTTATTTCTTGTTGATAGGTGCTTCATCAAAGGGTTCAAGTTGAGCAATTATTCACCATCTCCATATTCATCTTCTTCATCACCTTCATCAATTTTCTAGGGTTTTCATCCCACCCTTTTCATCACTTAGAGTTTGGGAGTTTATGGCTCATCGGGGTGACCTAGAAGTATCTTGGTTGGTGGATCGAAGTGGTGGTAAGGTAACCTCCTATTTTCTTCATTATGGAAATTAGGGTTTTGGATATATGATGAGATCTTGTGTAGAATGTTTGGGGAACAATTATATATGGTGAAATATGTATATTTACGGTTGGAAACATGTGGATCTAGGTTTTGGAAGAGTTTTCTTGTGGATTCAAGTTTCTCCAAGAAAAACTCAAGTTGGGGAAAAATCTAGATTTAGCCTAAATCTAACAAGGTGAGTTCAAGTTGATTTGTGAAAACGATGTGCATGTCAAAATGTTTATTTTAAAGTGTTTGCGTTTTACACTAAATTGTTAACTGCTGATAGCTTTTGGTCATTTGGAAATGTCTAACTTTATAAACTTATGTAACTCATATCTTTGGGATTTTTGGAAAGTTGGTAAATAAATCATTTCGATATGTTTCTTTGATAATTTAGTATATAAATGAAGGTCATTTTATATAGTTGTCCATTTGGTGCATACGATTTTATAAACCATGGGAAAATGCATATCATTGTGTTAAGAGTCATTTTGGAAACATGAAGGGGATGGGTCCATTTGGAAAACACTTTGTTTCAACCAATGAGAGGTTTTGGGTTAATTACTCTTGGCTTGTAGTTTTTACATAATTGTTGGTCAAACGCGTTTTGATGTTTATATTGGGTTCCATTAGAGATTTGCGTAAATTGTCGTGCCTTGGGGACTTTTGTCCGGTTTAATAACCTAAGTGGAGCTTTGGGTGTGAGTTGCATTTATTTCATTTCATTTTGGAAAATACATGTTTTGGGTGTGTGTGTCATACATTCGGAATCACGTATTTTAGACTATATTGCATTGGATCCGTAGACATGTAAGTCAGTCGTGTTTAATGGTGAGGACTCTTGGGATTCTCACCTTGGGATTTAATGTCGTGTTGTCCTGGTTGTTTGGCGAAGAGGAACCTTTATGGGTTGTACTTCGGGACCATGGGTCTTATGTTTGGATGTCTAATTCTTGTGCACGAGTGTTAGTCATCATGGGTTATCAAGTAAGGAGTTGAGACTCCTACCTTGAATGCTAGTGAGTAGACACTAAAGGTCGATCGGGAACCTTGAGGTTGGAACTCTACTAGGGAGCGAATGGGCACTAAGATCGGGTATCCTTGAGGTGACGCCCGCTAGGTGGTGTGCACTGTAACACCCGTAAATTCCTGTCTGTGAAATCCAACCCTTTGAGAAATTCTTGTTTCTTATCGTAGAATTTCATCCCCTATATCTTACCTATTTAAGCCTTATCGCGTCATGAGTGGTCTGTGCGGAAAATGGGAAGAAACGAGCCTCGGTACACTCTAGGCGATAGTGCCCTGGGCACAATCGCTGGGCACAATCGCCAGCGGGGGTGTGCCCGCAGTACGTTTTGGGCGATAGTGCCCTGGCGATAGTGCCCTGGCACAATCGCCGGGCACAATCGCGGTCGGCCCCAGGGTCTTTTAAGAGTCGCGATTCTCAACCATTTCCCTCACTCTCACTTTTATCTTCTTCCCTTTTCTCTCCCAAACACCAAAACCGAACCCTAACCTATTTTGGGGGTTTTTCCTCCTCAAACCACATGTTTCTTCACCATCTAACTAGTTGGAACCTTGAACCACAAAACCTCCATCTTCATCTTCCTCGTCAAGTGCAACGGTCGGGAGCTCGGGTTGAAGTGTTGGATTGGGTGTTCTTGGAAGCCTCTTTGCCTTCAAGGGTAAGTTTCCTTGTAATAAGGTTATAAATGCTCCATTGGTGGTTTCTTATGGTTCGATATCTCCGATCTTGGATTTGATGGTTTTAGAGAAATTAGGGTTTTGATCTCGTTTGGGATCTTGGTATTTTATGATTGGAGAATGTTTCCTTGTGGTTGGTTATGGTTACTTATGGTTATTTTTGGGTTGGAATGTTGGATCTAGGTTTTGGAAGTTTTCGGCTTGAGGATTCAAGCGACCTTCAAAAGAGCTCATTGGGTAAAATCTAGATTTAGCCTAAATCTAGCAAGGTGAGTTCAAGTTGATTTGTGAAAACGGTGTACATGCCAAAATGTTTATTTTAAAGTGTTTTTACATGAAATGGTTAACTGCTGATAAGTTTTGGGTATTTCGAAGTAAAATATGATTTACTTGGTTATTCGTCAAAGTATGAGTATTTTGATAAGTTTTCATATTTGGTAAACTTGGGTTGTGTTAACCTCTTAAAATGCTTATATTGGGTTTAAACATTTTAGCAACTAAATAGCATGATTTACGTATTCTTGGTGACTTTGTACAAGTAAGATCTATTTCATGATTCATGCATATTTGATGATTTTGTACAAATGGAGTCTATTTCATGTTATATGCATTTTGGTGTATTTGCATTCATAAACCCTTTGGAAAAAATCATTAGTCCCATCTCGTGTGGAGTTTTGGGTTAATCTCGTCTTTGAGATATGTGTCCTTATAAACGTTGTTTAAATACATTTCATTATTTGGGGAACCGGTAATTGTTGGTCAAATGGATTTTGGGCATCCTAGCTCGGTATTGGCTTAAAAGGGGTTTTGAGGATATTTGTCTGGGTTTAATGGCTCGATGTAGAGTCCCATTTCATGGTTTACGTCTGAATGCATTATATTCCATATTTATAATTACAGGCTCGAGTGTTGTTGTCACTCAGGTATAGTCGGGTAATTTTAGACTGTGTTGCATTGGATCCATAGGCACATGAGTCAGTCTTGTTTGATGGTCATTTGGGTGGTACGGGGTTGGACTCCGGGACACATGTTTTATGACCTTGTCCGTTCAAGGAGTACACTAAGAGGATTGAGTCCGGGTGGTGATATCATGGCATGGAGTAGCCATTGGATGGGCGTTTTGGACCTCCGTCGGGTGGGGCAATGCCTTGGTTGTATTCCCCTTAGGCCGGGCCTTGGAGCGGTATTTTTGTTAATATATCGCTAAGGTCAGTTGACCCTTTGGTGTAGCTTGGAGGGAGTCGTAGGGACACTTGGGCTTGTGTGTCGTGAAGTGTCATACGATTAACGTTGTATGAGTGGCATACTTTTGTGTTCCTCCACTCTCAACGGATACGGGAAGCCCCTGTCGTCGGCCCGTCGTATTTGGATATTTAATTGTCCACGTTTTAATATTTCGAGTTCATTCTATTTTATGGTCGTGTGGGTATTATTTCGAGTTGCGGGTTTTCCATGACGCACCATATCTTTATGAATTGTCCTCCGTTATTTAAGGGTCGATTATTATGCCCCACCCCCGTTTTGGGTGTTTTGGGATATGGCGTATTGTTTACATTTTAGTACATTTGAGTATCGAACTATGACCCCGTTTTGGGTGAGTTGCGGGATGCATCGTTTTATAAGAAATGCATGTTTGGGAAGCATTGTCTTTAAAAGTGTATATTATGGGGAAATGTGTCGTTTCCATTTTGAAGTATAATATATTCGAAGGATCTTGCTTTAAAACTGATTTCCTGTCTTCTAAAGATTTATTCATTCATGTTAAAACTCTTGAGCTCACTAGGCGTTAAGCCTAACCTTTTTATTTTGTCGGCATGTGCATCAGGTTCTAGTTTGGGGTTCGGATTCTAGTAGCCTCACGAAGAGTTGAGCCCTAGCCTTACACAAGAGTAAGTAGTTGGTGAAGTCTTCCGCAAGTTGAAGTTAGTAACTGTTTGTTGGGTTTAGTAGCACCCGTTCTTGTCATAGATTATATGTATAGAATGAATGTGACTATTGAGGTTAATTCTTAAATTATGTTTGTAGACGAATCAATTATTGATGTATTTAGAAATTTTTTAATAAGTTGCTATTTCCAGATTTTAGGGTGTTACATGCACTAAAGGTATCGTGTCCTTGAGGTGACGCCCGTTAAAGGGTGTGCATTAAAGGCGTTGGGGACTTGAGGTGACACTTAAGTTAGTGTGCACTAAAGTCAATGATCTGAGGTGCAGTTCGATAACATAGATACGTGGCATACTTTTGTGTTCCCGCCACGTTCAATGGAAACGGGTCTCCCCCGTCACCGAAAGGTGTTGTTTTGGGTATTGAGTTTTATTATCCAAGTTTTCGGCGACATTTTGTATGTATGGATTTTATCCTTGATTGTATGGGTTGAGTGTTATGCCCCCACCCGTGTTTTGGGTGTTTCAGGATATAAAGTTTTATCCACGTTTCATAAATTGAGAGTCCACTTTATGTTCTCCGCTTCAAGTGAGTTATGTGTTGAAATCAATTTACGAAGGAACGTTATTATTTTGGGGTCTTAGTCCTTAAACAGTTTGGTTTCGAAAATGTTTATTATGGTGCCTCATTCGTTTAAAATGCATATTATTGGAAAACGAGTCATCTTCACATTTGAAGTATATCATTTGGAAAGATTATGATTTCAACTGTATGACTTTTTTTTACAAGTAATTTAAATATGTTGAAAACTCTTGAGCTCACTAGGCGTTAAGCCTAACATTTTTTATTTGTCGGCATGTGCAATAGGTCCTATCGGGGGTTGGATTCTAGCAGCTTATTGAAGAGTTGAGCCTTAGCTTATACAAGTGTAAGTAGTTGATGAAGCCTTCTGCGACTTGGAGATAGTAACAATTATTGGGTTTTAGTGACACCCGTCCTTATTATAGATCGTATGTATAGAATGATACGTGTGTATTGAGGTTAAATCTCAAATTTGTGTTTGTAGATGATGCAGTTTTCGATGTATTTAGAAAATTTTAAATTAGTTGCTATGTCCAGAATTGAGGGTGTTACAAATATTATGAAGGACAAGTGGTTGTGGTAATATTTACGATTCCAGTTTTGGAATCGGGTATTTTGCAAACCCACGGTCGGGATAGGAGCGATGATGTTGGGATAAGCGAGTATGCGGGAAAGAACCTGTGTTAATGGAAACAGTGAGAATGCAAACGGTTGACCTTGTTAGAGTGAATAGCCTTTATTTGTAAAATGAGTCTCATGCATTGTGTTTTTAATGGGTTGCATAAGTCACTGCATATTAAAAACATTTATGTGAATGTTGAGTTTTATTTGGAAGCCAATACGATACAGGCAAACGTGTAGTCTATGTATTGGGAAAATTGTAAAATTATTTGTGCTGCAAACGGAATTTTTTAATTCAATAATTGGCGAACTATTTCATCTTTTTCTTGCTGAGTTAGCTTTTGGTGGCGATCATAACAACTGATCACATAGTTTTCATAACTAAAATTAGAATGGACATATCATTGTCACATCCATGAGTGTGAGAGTCAGTTGACTCACTCGGGATATTCGATTAGCTTTTCAAGTCGCATAGGGGAGTTTCATTGCATACATTTTTGTTGTCATCAACTTTGGCTTGGATGTTCAGTGTGATGTTTCTTTTATGGAGTGATGTGGGAAGGATCCTTGAGATCCTTGTGTTTGGCTATTCAAATGTGATGACTTGCTTTTTGCATACATGAGTTTACTTCATGATGTCGTGCTCCTAAAAAAAATCGAAGTGCAAAACGATTTCAATCATTGTGTTATCATTCATGAAGGCTATGAACTCGCCAGATCATGGAGTATATTGCAATTAAAAGTGAAGGAAATGTTTTAGGAGTCGAAATTGTCGATTGAGCCGTTTTTGGTTGAATTATGACTCTAGTGTTTTCGTCGGAGGAGGGTGGTGGATAATGAAAATCTCAGATGGTGTAGTTGGTAACATTTTTATGGTGGTAGCGTCGGCCTTTGATCCGGTAATTCGGGATGTGTTCTTTGTGAGTGTTTATGTTCGGAGTGAATTGCGAGGTTGTTAAGGTGCTCCTGATCGCAACATGATAATAAGCAGCGTTGTTGTACTTTGATGAAAAGTTATCAACGTTGAGTCTGAGTGTTGACAAGGTCTTGTAATAAGACTATGTACCAAGTGAGTCCGATGTCTTCATCAAGCAAGGACTGTGAGGCATAAAGTGGGTTACGACGCGTTGGGAAAGGTAGATTCTGTTGGAATCCTCTATCACCTTCTAATGGTAATATCGAAGACAATGACCATTCAAATTATCCAATGTTGAGGACGTTGCCAGATAGATGAGAATTCGAGGGTATCCCTAGTATAATCATCTTTCCCAAGGTTGTAGGAGGTTTTCGGGAGAAATGTATAATTTGGCATTATGTCATACCACATGGAAGGAGTGCTTGAGAGCATGAGATCGTTAGTCTGAAGATGTGATTTCTTATGAGATCTGGTTATCTGTATGTGAATGAGGTATATCGCACAGTCGGAGTGAGTGCACGTCAATCATATCGATCAACAAGGGAGAACGTCTTATCCTCTTTGTCTACCTGGAATTGTTCCTCGAAAATCACGATGAGCTGTCGAGAATCCAGAATTTATTTGAGTGGATTGGGTGATCATGAATTGTGGTTTATCTAATTTGAGAAGACAAAGTTAGGATGTGACCTTGTAATTGTGTAGTGGTTGTTGCGAAAAGTTGGTAAATGGTATGTATGTCAAGAGGATTAGGAGGATTATGTCATGGTGTGATAGTGAGGTGTATTAGTTGTATGGCAAATTAGTGGCGTTTTACACCAAGGCAGGTGTGTAAGTCATCAAAGTGATAATGGGTTACCGTTGTGTTAAGTGGTGGATTGTTGTTGAAATGTGGGATAAGCGGAAGAGTAAATCTTGGATTAGAGATTTTGAGGAGAGATTCAAATGTGTTAAGTATGTTTGATATGGGTGTTACATTATTGTTATTTTGAGACTTATAAGGAGAAGTGGTAATTGGAGACCACCTAAAAGAGGAACCCGTATTCTTCTCGGTCGCGTTGAGTTTCAGGTGAGTGTCTTGTATTCCAATCAAATGCCGAGGAGAATGCCCTATTTGATTAAGTTGTGATACTCTGTGTAGATTTGAAGTTTATATGGGAATGTTGAAGTATACCTTGAGAGTAAAGTAATCTCAGTGGATAGGTCGACTCTGTTTGGAGGGTGGAGTAATGCATGAATTGTTGAGCATCGAGTATTGTTTCGTGATGACCCAGATGAGTGCCTTAAATGAGAACTATGGCGAAACCGAGTACGTAAATGAAGGAAATCAGTGCTTCGGTCTAGCGTGAGAAGGGAAGTGGGTAGATCTCAATAAGTGAGTAAACCGAAAGTAAGCAATTCGTCTAGTGTAACGGAAGAATGTGGAGTATGTTGAAAAGTTGTCGTTCGTCGTGCATATGAACTCCTTGTGAGTATAGAAAGAAAAGAGCTTTTCTGTATATGATAATTAAGATGTGGGAGAATCAATCCAGCTGGTCTAAAGCTTGCACCTGTTAGCATTTAGCATTTAGTAGGTCTCCCTTTGAAAGTGGGTGAATTCTATGTTTTTGGGAAGACATGGTAAAAGTGGTTGTACGAGATGCTCGGAAGGACAGTTCGGCGAATGTGTATTAGTGCGATGAACATTTCGAGTGGGCTTTGTGTTTAGTGATGTGCAAATTAATCTGGTTCTGTGGGAAAGTATCGCTTCTGTGTAAGGCTAGTGAAACCGGAATTAAGCTTGGAAGGTTATGGGTTATAGATGGGTTCAATGGTATTCTGTTATGTGTTCGGGACTGGTTCCACGTGTCGATGGACTATTTGGGTTGTGAATATGTGAAAGGAATAAGTTTATAAGTATATATGCAAGTGTACAAAGGAAAATGTGGGAATGATATGTTGGTCGTTATGTGCACAGTGCAGATAAATTGGTTATCATCAAAGTTTTAGTAATCAATGTGGTGTTACGCGTCAAAGTTTTTTTTTTGTACTGAACGCAAATCACATTTATGGGCGATAATAAGAAATTGTGTTGCTTAGTGAATAAATTCTTGTGAGTGATCTTGGAGATGAAATTCGAGAATGTCTTGTGTTAATTTGGCAAGTGAGTTGTTATCCTTAGAGGAGAATCTGTGTTATTGTGGCATCGACTTCAGTAAGCTCTTTCCTTTAAGAAAGTGAAGTGGTGTGTGAAACCCTAATCTACCACACGTTTTAAATCCGTGAGTCCAAGTAAGTGGACCAAGTGGATAACATTTAGTGTGGTCAATCTGATGGGTTACAATTATATGCTATGATTTTAATAAGAAAGTTAAGAAATAAAGAGATAACGTTAGTAAAGGTGCAATGGAGTTATTACAAGGGTCGGGAAGCGATTTGGGAATCAGAATCGATTATGAAATCCCAATACCCGCGGTTGTTCGAAGATGGAATTTCGGGGACGGAATTCTTTTGAGGGGAGGATGTTGTAATAGTCGTGCCTTATGTTTATTATTTAAAGTTGTGTGGGTTTTGTTAAAAAGAAGGAAAGTTTGGGGTCTAAAAGGGAATAAAAAGAAGGAGGGGTTAAATCACTAAGGGAAAAACCCTCATTTGGAATTGTTTCTATTTTGGGCGGCGGCTAGAGAGAGAGGAAGAACCAGGGAGAAACTTTTCAAGGGTGGAGTGATCTGGAAGGCTTTGGGAGTGAAGAGCATCATTTTCTCCAAGGTAAGTGATCCCCCTATTAATTTTCTAAGCTTTGGAGTTTTATTGCAAGTTTTTGTGATTTGTGAGGAGTATTGGATTTATAGAAGCATTTATTCAATCAAGTAAAAGTTTGATGATAATCTGATTTGACTGCTAATGTTTATGATTGGGAACATTGAGTTTTTTTTTTTTTTTGATTTTGGGATTGAGTAATCTAAGACCACCATCGATCACACCGTATGCCTGTTAAAATGGAGCACCGATAGGGTGCCCGTGAAAAACCCCAATCGCTAAGAAGTAGGGGTGTAAATAGGTCAGGTTAGGTTGGGTTCGGGTTCAACCCATTTATTAATTGGGTTGAAAATTTCAACCCAACCCAACCTGTTTAATTAAATGGGTTGAGATTTTCAACCCAACCCAACCTGTTGGGTTGATGGGTTGGTAGCGGGTTGACCTGTTTATGATTATTTCAACCCAACCTGTTAAATAAATGGGTTGAACCTGAGTTGACCCATTTAATTTTAAAGTTCTAAATGAAATAAAAATGCTTAAACTACTTCATTCCACGACAATAGAACTGAGGCCGATCAAGTTAAGATTATAAATATAAATATATATATATATATAAGTAACAATGGAACTGAAGTCGATCAAGTTAAGATTATAAATATATATCAAGTTAAGAACTGAAGTCGAACAATGGAACTGAAGTCGATCAAGTTAAGATTACAAGTTTACCGTGAACAATGGAACTGAACTCGTCGTGAATCCGTGGAACAGAGGGAGAGGACAGGAGTCGCCGGTGAATAGGGAGGAAGATCTGCGCCGGCGGCGTATAAGGGAAGAGGGAGGAGAGGAGGCTGGAAGCGTATGACGTTTCAAATTAGGAATAAGATTTACTGATTTAGTCGATTAGGGTTTTCAACTTTCAAATTTCAATATAGAAATTATTTTTTAATCTTTAAGAATTATTTTAAAATATTAATTGTATTAAATATTGATTAATAATTAAAAATAAAATATTAGGTAATATTATAAATGGGTTAGAAACATGTTGTAAATGGGTCGAAATCAGGTTGTAAATGGGTCGAAATCAGGTTGAAAACAGATTGAAAAATTCAACCCAACCCAAACCCAATTAATAAATAGGTTAGGTAGGTTGACCCATTTAACTTAAATGGGTTGAAATTCTCAACCCAACCTGATAATTTTGGGTTGGGTTTGGGTTGGATTGACGGGTTGGGCCACTTTTTGCCACCCCTACTAAGAAGGGGCTGACAGCCTTGGCGGCGTTGAGAAATACTCCAGCCGGGAGCCGGGAGATGGGCACGTTAGTGATCCCGGTGAGTCTTGGCGACCGATTAATGTGGAACTCGGCCTTAGCCGGGGGGGGGGGGGGTTGTAACCCAGATTGGATGCGGGTGTCGACTGGAACCGGGGGAGACCCGGGTGTCGTTTAGAGCAATGGCAACCCAGGGTTAGTTGGGAATCAGGGAGGCCGAGACTGAAACCCGGGTGAGGGAGCCGAGTGTGGAGAGTTAAGCGGGACTCGGGGAGACCGAGCCCACATCAATTGCCGAGAAGGTGGAGGGCCAAGGCCACGACCCGGTGAGTGAGCCAAGGCCAATATAATATCCACGCATCGTAGACTTGTACCAAGCTCAAATAGCTTGTACATAGTCTAAATTTTCTAAATATCACAACTTGGAGGACCATTTTTGTCAATTGGCCAAAGTGTTTATAAAACATAAGACTTTGATTTCTTCTTCATTTCATACGTATTCATCTTCATGATCTCCTTCTCTAATTTCCATCTATCAAACTTTTCTTCATCTCTCTAGAAATTAAGGTTGATACTTGAAACTTTTGAGAAACCGAATTGGAGAAATGATCTACTCAACGAGAGCTACATGTAGGTATCATTTGTTTTTAGTTTTCTTCAAATTATTGTTTATGGGTTTTGAGGTTTTGAAACCCTTTTGTGAAAATCTTGATGTGTTAGGTTGAAAGAAGCTTAGGAGTTGATTTCCTTGTAATTTTGAAGCTAAAAGACCAAAGATTGAAGGTAAGATTGCAAATTTTTCATCTTAGTTTTTCTTAAGGATTTCTAGATGTAAAGATTGATAAATGATGATATTAGGTTCATTATATGATAATAATGTTAAATTTGGGTTTTGGTTAGATTTTGGTATCAAAAGTGGGCAAATGAATGGAACCATAAAAATGGTTTTGAGCTCCAATGTTTATTGCCCACAAGGTGTTTGATAAAATGCCTAAACCATTTTTTTTTAAATTCTGTGAATTTCCAGCTTTCTGTCGCTGTTTTCAAAAATTCGTATAAAATTAACCGTAAGTCGAAATAAGCTCAAATTTTGTAGTTAGAAAGTCCTTTCTGTCCTTTACAACTTTGTAGTTTACACCGAGACCTGAATCTAAGTCAAAGTTGCTCAAAAACACAGTTTTTAGCTGCTGGTCTGCAGCTACTCGAAAATTATGCTGCTGTCATTATTTACTTTGTAGCAAATAGACCGTAGCTTCAATCATCGTTAGTCCAATTGTTATGGAATCCCGAGAGGTGTAGTTACAATCTTGTTTAGAAAGGAACGACTATATCATATTCTAATTAGGTGTTAAATGTGTATTCGATATGACTTAGGGTCGCGTATGATCTAGGATATGAGCTAAGGCTTGGTGGAAGCATTTTAAGCACTTTTTGGATATCTGGTACGGATTTTTCTACTTCATTCTATACGAGGATAATTCCTTGATAAGATTATCCATTCCATGATTAAATCATGACACTACAAAAGTAAGTGCATGTATTTCGAATCCGAAATTCCTTTATTATGTCGAAATACGATATTCCTTTGTACAACAACATTCCTATGATTTTGTGCCTACTTTATGAATCACTTTGGAAAAAACGATACTTTGAAAGTATTCATGTTCATTCAACTATTATTCTTATGTGAGGTTTGAAACGTCATTTTAGACTTTAGTTGAACGATTTTGATATTGACCATTCTTTCAACAATATTATGAACCATAAAGGTCGTTTGATAGATTTTATGATTGTTATTTTTTTTTAACTTTCATGATTCTCACTTGATGTTATAATTATATATGACACAGTGGTCAGGGCATAGATCATTGTGACGCTCTGTGGTGCTCGTAAACTACAGCGTCCCCATACTGGTGCTCTATAGTGTGAGCTTTACCTAGGCATGGGTGGGGGCGTATGGACTGGTCCTAGGATATGCGCATTATGATACGCATTTGTTGCGTACGGGAATGGATGTGTGTGCCCGCACTTCATCCCACAACCCATGTGGACTGATCCTCCCGTGGGATTTGTGACACATTGAGGGTTCATCCGTTGAATCCTCTTTGTGATTATGAACTGGGAAACAGTTCTTGTAATTTATTTTTATACGATGTTTTACGACATTTTTTGTTTGAAAGTATTTTATAACTCATGTGTTGACTTATTCTTTGACTTATGTTATGTCAAACTATTATGATTGTTTCCGCTACGAATTGATTTTGTTTCCGTTATTATTCTTTATATATATATATATATATATATTATTTTTAATCCGTTCACTGGGCAATTGTGCTCAGCTGTGTTCTTTGTTTCTGACACGGCATATTCAGTAGAAAAGATTCGGGGAAATTCTGGGAACTGACCGAGTAGACTTGAAGTTCCAACCGGTGGATCTTTTGATAGTGTAGTGTTTTTTTTTTGTTCAGGTGTTACACTCTATATTTATCCGATTGTGATCATGTTTTGAAGTTTTGGTAAATTTATATTTTGGGTTTGTGTTTAATTGCTTGATATCGACCCTTTTGCTTAATTAGATTATATTTGTGTTTCGGGTCATAAGTGTGACACACACCCTGTCTTCAGCCACGCGAGACTGGGGGTGTTACAGCCAAGGTCCGACTGTGTTGGGTTGGTGCTCGGGCTGAAATGCTTGGGCTAAGTATATTAAGTTTTCTTTTGTGCTATTTAAGAATAAAGGATATTAAGGAGCTAATTTTAGCGAGATAGACTCGTGAACCCTTTTTTGTGTACCAATATGTTGTAGGTACGGTCGAAGGATAATTAGTTCGAGCTTTATCACGGACGGCGGGTGAGTTCCCGATACCCTTTTTACCTGTCAATTCTAATATCTTTTTGGAAAATTCTGGAATGGGAAAAATAGGAACCATGTTAGTTTCTCTATTAAATTGGTGCATTATTTTTAAATATGATATCAACTTGATTATTTACGAAATGGAATTACATGGATTATATTTGTGGAGATTTGATTGTGAGAATGGTCACCTAACCGGGAGAATCTATGAAAAGTCCGATGTGCGTGAAATTCGTTTTCTGAACAAAGGCAAACGGGGAGTCTGTTTGGGCCCCGAGGCGAGAGGGGAGTCTGCTTGGGCCCCGATCACGGTTGGTTGTGGAGGTGTAATTCTTGTTAACTGCTTTTGTGCATTATAAATTTTATTGTGGTATCACGGTAATGATATTTTTATTGTGACTGCTCATGAATTAATCATTGTCCTTAAATATGGGTAACTCACTAGACTTTATAGTCTAATCCTTGTTTTTTTTAAATATTAAAACCCATTTCAGGGAAGAACGCTTGCGGTACTTCCACTAAGGGAAAGGAAAAAGTCTAGAGTCTGGGAAGAGATTTCAAGTCGTTGGCACAAGAACCTGCTCATAAGACAGAGTTATAGAATATCTCGGCTATAGATGAGACGTCCGTTGTACGAACTCATAATTTCTAAATTGGATCGTGTGTATTAGGACCCACTTTGGAAAATTAATATCTATGTTCTTGCCTTATTTTTGTGGGTTGTTACATAGTGTTACTTATCTTTTAGTTTTAAGTTCCATATATTGAAGTAAATGTTCTATTGTGCTAATTTCAAATTGGGAAAAGGAAAACTAAAAAAGAAGGAATAACGATCTTAATTTAGGTTTTATCCTTTTATCATTCTATATTTTGTAATTTGGGTTTTTGGTTTTTATGTCCCCCGTTTGAATTTTTTTAATTATAATTAATAAAGATCAATGTGAGGATGAGTCATCTGTCACCTAGCTTAACTAGGTTCCAAACCCTTTAAAAAATCGAATGTTTCGTCGTTTCATTTGCTTAAAAAATAGGCATAGGGACATTTTTTTACCGTTTTCATACAGGGCATCAAAAACTCTAAGAACGACCCTATTCCTTATTAAAAACATCTTTTAAAAAGATCAGTTAGATTTGAAAAATGTTTCTCTCTCTCTTTTTCTTTTAATATATACATTAATAAAAGCAAATAGATTATTTAAATAAATAAATAAGGGGGTGTTTGGTTGGGGGTATTGAGGGGTAAGGAATGAGAATGATAATGAAAATTGTTGTTTGGTATGATATAATATAATGGATTCATTACCCCAAACCCATTAATTTCCATTACTGACCAAATTGGGGGGAATGAAAATTTTATTCCCGCTTAGTCATCTTTTCTCATGCGTTCCTTCATTTGTCGATGTTGAATGTAAAATATTTTTTATTTTCATGTTGGATGTCACATATTTGTATTAAAAATATTATATAAAACATTTTTTTATTAATTATATTGGTTTAACCAAACAACATCAATGCAATGCCCATTCCTATTCCCATTCTCCAGCATTCCCATTTTCATTTTCATTTTCATTTCCATTTCTTATAATGAACCAAACGCCCCCTAAATGTGGATGGTATGAGACGGTAAGGTGAAAAATGAATTATGGGTGGTATAAGATGGTGGTGTGATTTTGTGTAAATCATAGGACCAATATTGAAAATTATTCTATATATAAATAATACCCCAACGCAACCCTTGGCCCTATTCCTTTTGCAGAACCCTAATCCCCAATAAAGCTCAATGTAACGGCCCGATACAAACACCACACCAAGCCCTCTCTCGAACTCATTCAACTTTATGCGTCCGACGAACAGAGGCACAGCAGTGGCCGCCCCATCTCACTGGAATTGGGACGAGTTTCTGCTAACCAACGACCCTCTCTTACTCTCTCTCTCTCTCTCTCTCTCTCTCTCTCTCTCTCTCTATATATATATATATATATATATATATATATATATATAGGCGAAGAATCGTGTGATAAGTTGAGTTAACGATGAGAAGCGTGACAAGTGAATCCGAACCGTTATCTCTTTTAATCTTAAGCCCTCCCATGAATTGCGGCTTAACAATTGATCTAATGCATCTCGTTTCATCTTATTGCATCTTTTCCTAATGTGCATCCATTTCTCATCGGACGGTTATAACCACTTCTCACGCTTCTCATTGGAACCCAACCCTATATATATAACTCTATATCTCTTACTCGCTCCCTTTTGTTCTTGGTAATATACCTCACCCTATTATCGGTTAAGTGTGGGAAACGATTCTTACCCGGTAAGCGTTTTATCGGGTTTAATATGTTTACCAACATAGCATTTTCTTAGCGAAGGATGTTACACGATAAGTAAATGAAGGTGAATCTCTTGCGGTAAGTACTTATTCGGTAATATTTTGATAAACACCCCTTAGTTTGTTTTTTCATTTTATTTGAATAAAGTTTTCCTACCGGTTTTGTCCCCTTTTTCCTAGGAAATAAAAGGAAAAAGAATTCGAGAGAACAACCCGAAAAAGAGGAGTGTTTAGTTAGAATTTCTTACAAAAATTAGGTATAATAAACAAGTAACTAGAATATTGAAAATAAACTTTCAATTCATTTAAGTGTCGGTTTTATCTTTTATTTATTATATAAAAAAAGAAAAAAAAATATCAAATCAGACAAGCAACTAAAATGGCAAAAATAAACATGAAAATGAAAAAAAAAGGGAGGCATTGGCTCAAATAACACTTTTATCTAAAAAAGTTGACAAAATAACACGTTTTCAGAAAAACTGCCCAAATAACACCCTATTATGCCGGATTCATTACGCCTCCTTCCGACGTAAATTGTGTATGGGCCCCACAACTGACAAAGCAACAAATAAATGACACGTGTTATTCATGTCTCCCCTTTTTCAGACAACTCTTTATAGTGGGTCCGGCGTAAAACCACCCCCCACCCTAGCCCGGCATAAAACTCCCCTCCCCCCTTGAGTTAACATATTATTCTCAAACATTTTTTATAATTATTATTGTTTTGACATCATATTTTAGGGCTGACATCAGCCCTAAAGGTTTTTTTTATATTTTGTATTATTTAAAAAAAATTGAAGTGTATTTTTTTTGTTTATTTTTATGTTTTGTATTAATTATAAAAAAATATGGCACAATTTTTTTTTCAAATTTTTTTGTAAAATAAAACCCGTTTTTTGTATTTTATATCAAATACACGGTTATTTATAACAAATACCCGTTTTTTTACGATTTGACTTTTTATTGTTATTGTGTTGTCAAATCGATATATATCTTGGAAAGGTAACTTTTTTTGGGGAAGGGAGGAAGATTTTTTGATCAAAATTTATCTGATGTTTATTTTCAGTGTTTGAAAATTAGAAAGATTTTTTGGAATAAATTTGTATCTATGTCACAATAAAGGTAAAATAACAAAAACCGGGTATTGAGTAAAAAAATTGGGTAAAAAAAATAAATTTTTTTATTGAGTTGTTTTATCAAAAGTTTTATTAAAAAATGTGAGAATTTTTTGGGAAAATAGGAATAATATGTCAACTCAAGGGGGGAGGGGGGTGGTTTTACGTCGGGATAGAGTGGGGGTCTGGGGGTGGTTTTACGCCGGACCCATTATAAAGAGTTGTCTGAAAAAAGGGGGGACATGAATGACACATGTCATTTATTTGTTGCTTTGTCAGTTGTGGGGCCCATACACAATTTACGTCGGAAGGAGACGTAATGGATCCGGCATAATAGGGTGCTATTTGGGAAATTTTTCTGAAAAAGTGTTATTTTGTCAACTTTTTTTTAGGGAAAAGTGTTATTTGAGCCAATGCCCAAAAAAAAACTTGGCAATATCAAGCTAAACAATATCGCTCCAACCCTCCTAGCACCAACAATATATCTGACCACAAATTCAATTCCATATAAACCCAACGATACGATAATGACCTTGAAAGCATGGAAATTCACAATATTAAATCCATTAATAACAAGGAGGGAAATGAAAGCCATGGCTAGAAACTATATCGTTGAAGCCGGTAGGAGGAGGGTTCGAATTCAGGCGTACACAACAATTGTGGCCAATGAGGTTTAATCAAGGCTGATGTCTTACAGTCATAATTTGCCAAAGAATTAATTTATGCATAGCCTAGGACACCCTTCCCAAAAAAATATATTTCCAAGATCACCAACACTTCCAAGATTCAAGATAATATGTTCAAGATGGCTTCCCTCGACATGATTCGGATTCAGAATTGGTTGATGTATTTAATGGTCGCCTGGGTTTCTATCATTTCTTCAGGTTCGACATTTCTTGGATTCAAACTCGCCTCATGCTAAAAAAATATATATCAAACGAGACAGGAAACTGAAACAGTAAAAATAAACATAAAAATGAAAAAGAATCTCGTTCATATCATGCTAAACAGTATTGCTCCCTCCCTCGTAGCACCAAAGGTGTATCTAACTGCAGACGCGATTTCATATAATCCTAAGGAGATGATGATGGTCTGAAAAACATGGACATTCACAAATTTAAATCTGTTACATTTCATGGCAAGGAGGACAGTGAGCGTAATTACTAGAAATTGGATTGTTGATGCGGGTAGGAGGAGCGTTTCGACTTCCTGAAGGCCCCGGAGATGTTTCTGGATTTGTAAAGTGATAAACAAGATTACTTTTCGTTCAATTAGTTGGTTCCCATGCCACTGCCGTTTTCCTCAACCCTGACAAATCGTCCATTTGTATCAATTACGTTATCAACTTCTGGATGCATATTATTATCGCCTTCTTTTATATGAAGATGTAACGAGATCAGAGGATATAAAAGAAGGCGATAATAATATGCATTCGGAAGTTGATAACGTAATTGATACAAATGGACGAATTGCCAGGGTTGAGGAAGACGACAATGGCCATGGGAACCAACTAATTGAACGAAGACTAATCTTGTTTATCACTTTACAAATCCAGAAACATCTCTGAGGCCTTCAAGAAGCCGAAACGCTCCTCCTACCGGCATCAACAATCCAGCTTCTAATAATGACGTTCACTGCCCTCCTTGACATGAAATTTAACGGATTTAAATTTGTGAATGTACATGCTTTTCAGGCCAACATCATTTCCTTGGGACTATATGGAGTGGCGTCTGCAGTTAGATATACCTTTGGTGCTACGAGGGAGGGAGGGAGGGAGCAATATTGTTTAGCATGATATTAACGAGATTCTTTTTCATTTTTATGTTGATTTTTACTGTTTTAGTTGCCTGTCTTGTTTGATATATATATATATATATATTTTTTTTTTTTCCATAATCCCACACTTAAATCAATTGACATTTTATTTTATTTTTTACTGCTTAGTCACTTTGAGGGTTTTGAAAGGTTTCGTTTAAGTTAACTTTTAAAGAAGTTTTTTAACAGCTTCATCTCAAAATTTCTTTAAAAGTCGGTTTTTTTAATTGGAGTGTAAAAAATTAACCATAAGGAGCAATGAAGGGTAATATGTTTGATGGTGTTTCGGCTAACGAAATTCATGTTTCGAGATCTACTCAACAACGATGAAATGTTTTTATCATATTTTATTTGTCCGATTGATGAAATTCCTAGTAATGATTATGATAAGATTCCCGATAGATGAAACACGTGTTTGATGAAACAATGTTGAAACTCATGAACCAATACGTGTTTCATCAAACACGTGTTTGTGATACAGGGAGAATTCGAGAGTTAATAAGGGTTTTCGGAAATAATTGGGAAAAAGAGAAACGAGGTCGAAGAGAAAAACGAGCTCGAAAGATGCTCGGGATTTGGCATCGAAAGAGTGGTAAAAATAAAGCACCGAATATAGAGAGAGTTGCGATAGAAATTAAAGAACGGATCGAAAACCATAACAGTGTCTCAAGCGACTTATTAAGCGAGTTTTACCCACATAATAAGCCGCATCGTTCACTGTTTCCAAGCTCTAAATCACGTGACCTGCTTCTCAATTACCACATCACGTGACCTGCTTCTCAATTACCACTCCTTTAGTCCTTTATAATTCTATTGTTTATTTATTTATATTAATTAGATTTAGTTTATTTAATTTTCATAATTATCTTTATTAGTTATCTTTAGGATTAGTTTAATTTAATTCCATAATTATCTTTTCTAGTTAGATTAACTTTAGATTAATTTCGTATTTATCTTTTCCTTAATTTAGATTATAAATAGGATACCTAGGTTTCATTGTTAATTCAATCAAGTTATCAATCAATAAAGTTTAGCTTTTGAGAGAGTTTTCTCTTAATTTTGAGTTTTACGGTTGTAATTCTCGTTATCAAAAGGGTTTAGACGCTTGTCGATCCTTCCGCAAACCTACGCTGCGTCAGTTGGTATCAGAGCAGGATTCGCCTGTCTTTTCACTAACAATTGCAGATCGACAGCCGACTACCAAAGCGGGTTTAGTAGAGATGAATGTGGCCTTATCCGCATCACTTACTAATCTGACAACGGCTGTTAACAGGCTTCAACCAAACATCGTCAACGACAACCGTCGGAGAAGAGACAGGTTTGAAGGACCGCATATGGCGCCATGCAATGGCAACCGTAACCGGGTCGATCTCTCGAGTTCTGAATCCGAAAAGGAGGAGGAAGAAGAAAAAATCCATATCGTACTTCAACGAATACTTCTTTCGTCAAAAGAAGAAAGCAAACACGAAGATCTTTTTCGATCGCATTGCTCCGTTCACAAAAAGGTATGTAACCTCATCATTGATAACGGGAGTTGCGAAAATCTAGTATCCCAAAAATTGGTCGATTACTTTAATCTATCCACTCAACCCCATGAATGTCCTTATTCTCTTGGGTGGATCAAGGACGGGTTTCAAGTTAAAGTTACAAAAACTTGTCGAGTACCCATCTCAATTGGCAAATACTATCGAGAAGAAGTATTATGTGATGTCCTTGATATGGATGCTTGTCACATTCTATTGGGCCGACCGTGGCAATTCGACAATCATGCCACTTACAAGCGTTGATACGACCTCGTACTATTTCATTGTGGTGACCGAAAGATCGCCGTGACTCCGGTTGATAGCTTCGATGCAGGCACCAACAAGAAGAGCAACATCAACAACCGTACTATCGGTTCGGTTACTTCTCTGCTCAGACAACCACCCATTCCGGAGGAGCAATCGAAACAAGAGGATGAAGTCTTTCCGGACAAAGTTGAAGATGAAGTCGTGACCGAGTCACAACAAGAAATTGTTATCAAGGCCAAAGTGTCGGAACTAGATCTCGGACCAGTCACCGAAGACACCGAAAGCAAGATAGTGGAAGACATTCTCGAGCCAACGAAAGTGTTGAACGGTGATTCCGAAGGTGACACTTCAATTATTACCGTACCCAAAGTTCCGGTTCAAACCGAAACAATTCCCGGTAAAGTTACTTTAATCTCTTACGCTTTCGAATTTGATAAAATATCTCTCGTATGGAAACGATCACGACAACTTCAGTTGGGATTTGAAGATCGGTCAAAATTTTTGAATTTTGAAAACCGGGATGTGGATCCAATTATTTCGAAGAAAAGAATGTTTTACGAGTCGGAGGAAGACGTTTTTCAAGTGAACTCGAGGACGAGTTCTTTTCAAGTGAGGGTGACTGATACAGGGAGAATTCGAGAGTTAATAAGGGTTTTCGGAAATAATTGGGAAAAAGAGAAACGAGGTCGAAGAGAAAAACGAGCTCGAAAGATGCTCGGGATTTGGCATCGAAAGAGTGGTAAAAATAAAGCACCGAATATAGAGAGAGTTGCGATAGAAATTAAAGAACGGATCGAAAACCATAACAGTGTCTCAAGCGACTTATTAAGCGAGTTTTACCCACATAATAAGCCGCATCGTTCACTGTTTCCAAGCTCTAAATCACGTGACCTGCTTCTCAATTACCACATCACGTGACCTGCTTCTCAATTACCACTCCTTTGTAATTCTATTGTTTATTTATTTATATTAATTAGATTTAGTTTATTTAATTTTCATAATTATCTTTATTAGTTATCTTTAGGATTAGTTTAATTTAATTCCATAATTATCTTTTCTAGTTAGATTAACTTTAGATTACTTTCGTATTTATCTTTTCCTTAATTTAGATTATAAATAGGATACCTAGGTTTCATTGTTAATTCAATCAAGTTATCAATCAATAAAGTTTAGCTTTTGAGAGAGTTTTCTCTTAATTTTGAGTTTTACGGTTGTAATTCTCGTTATCAAAAGGGTTTAGACGCTTGTCGATCCTTCCGCAAACCTACGTTGCGTCAGTTGGTATCAGAGCGTCTAATAATTCATGAAATTAGTTTTGAAAACCACTATAATTTTGAAAACCATTATATATATATGGGAGAAATCAAATGGAAACCACTATAATTTTGAAAACCGTGGAAACCGTCGAACTTATTGGTTTAAGTTAATGAAATTAGTTCATTAAATTGTTTAATTTGATGAAATTGTGTCATATAATTCTTTTGTTTATTAAAATGTTCATATATTTGTGTTTTTATGTAAAAATAAAATTGTTTCATGTATTTTCTCATTCTGATGAAATTGTTTCATGCATTTTCTCATTCTGATGAAACTATTTCATTTTTACATAAAAAACACAAATATATGAAACATATTCATCAAGATTTTTTTTATAAAACTATTTATCAAATTTTACAAATTAATGAAACAATTTCATTAACTTAACCAATGAAATTGATGGTTTCCATGGTTTTCAAAATTAAGGTGATTTCCAAATAAAACTATAAACAAACTAAGACGATTGGAACTTCCTTTTTGAAGTATATAATATTTATATACATCAAATCAATTTAGGCACCCTCCTAACTTTTTATGAGAATTGATTCATTGACCTTTTACAAGACTGAGTTCTACTAGTAAACCAGATATCACTACACCAAAATTTTAAGTCTAAAGAATTCCACCATCATATTTATATCAATAGTTTCTTGATTATACCATCTTATATACAGTTTCTGAAATATAAAACAAAACTAAATGTTTCGGATATGTTTGTATCCAAAATATTCATGTTATGGTTAACATTTTATGAGATCCATCATTAACTCATCTTTCCATGACCATCTTTCTTTGTTGGGGCACGAGGACGATGGAATGAACCCCTGTTACAATAATGTTATATGTAATAATTTAAAGGCATTACGATAAGATGTTAGGACAAGTAGACTTAACAAATTATATCTACGAAGTTGGGCAACCTAAGAAAATCTCCAACAACTTCTCCATTTTGGAGAAAATGGGGATTTTGGGTTTAAATTGTGCTTCAACAGCTTCCCAAAACTATCTCCAAAATGGAAAAAGTAGGAGATAAAATGGTTTTTTTCTCCAAATATGAAGATTACCCCAAAAATGATTACCAAGTGAGAGGACCAATAGGAAACTTTGAAAATAAATATGTAGAGAGAGAAATAATATTTTAATAAATGAATGGAATATTTTAATATTATAAATGTTGGATTCTCCATTTCCGTTGGAGATGAATGTAATTTTTTTTTTTGGAGATTTTGATTTTTAGTTCTTTATTTTGGATAAGTTTTGAAGAAACTGTTGGAGATGCTCTAATAGAATACAAAAAGTTAATCGTTCCATTAACCTTTATATATGACACTTTCATATGCATGAAAAGCTACTAGAACACTTTTAAAAGTGACTTAAAAGGTTGATAGGAATATTTATGTTTTATGATTTGGTTGTCCAACTTCGTCGATAGAACTTATTAGGTCGTCTAACTTTGCTGTAACGGGAAAATACCTGCACAGTTGAGGAACCGTCCATGAAACCGCAGACTCGTGTGTCGTTCTTCGGTTCACGAGAGACCGTGTATACTTTCGCCAATCATCGAGCATGATTCCAAGATCATGAACCTTGTTATCCAAACCAACACAACAATTGGCATGCATTGTGCACACCTTGTTTAGATCTTTGCTTGGCTGACAAACCCACCAAAATAACGGGTATCGAGAAACACGATTCGTAATCCGACATTTTTTATGAAAGGATTGAACTTGATCTTGTTGAATACATCTTGATCATGAAGACCTGGATAAGTCAACCTTGAATTGTACCAAAATTTGAAAATTTGAATTGTCTTCTTGTTTGATTTCACATAATTAAAACCTCCATTTGGTAGGTTTCCTTTGAAATTATCACAAGCAGTTTGGAAATTTTCATCCTTGTCATATTGTGGAAATGGGTAACCACATTATGTCTGCATCCTGGATAGAAAAAGGATCAACCTTAAACCACATTATGTCTGCATCCTGGATAGAAAAAGGATCAACCTTAAAACAGGTCAAACTCGTTGCTTTTCAAAATAAAAATTGTTATGAATTTTCAAAATAAAATTGGCTTTTTTATATAGAACATCAAATACAAACAATAGAAATGTTACAAATATATAAATCAATCTTCACCGGACATCTAGTTAACGAATGTATGGTTTAATAAATATATGGATTGTTTTATAATATAAAACGTTGATCATAATTAATGAACTTTAATCATCTTCCATAAATATGCAAATCATAATAAATTAACCTTTATCATTTTCATAAATATCTTAATTGACTGGTTTGTATAGTTTGAAACATTTTAATGGTTTTTATATATATATATATATATATATATATGGTGTGTTTTTTTTTGCAAACCAAACAATTTGTACAAACTATGCAAACCACTATATTAAGAAACAATATATATTTATGGATAATGATTGTGATATATATGGAAAATGTTAAGTTTATTCATTATAATCATGATTTTAAATTAGGAAACTTAATAAAATCATATATTCATTAGACTTGATGAACGACTAAGATTGGTTTGCATAGTTTGTACAAATTGCTTGGTTTGCAAAAGAAACACTTATATATATATATATATATATATATAAACCAATTAGGAGGTTAATAACTTGACCCTATATATATATGAGGTCATTCAAGGGAGAACTATGTATTTTGTGATAACTGTGAGATCTAATCTTATCCACACATCAAAGAATAAATTAGGAAATTAATATATTTGGTATTTGACTTTAAATTTTAACTAAAGAGCATTTTAGGTATTATGATTTTTTTTTTCTCTCTCCCCCCCCCCCAATCTCTCTCAAATTTGACTTCCGAGACCCACATACAAACATTCATCAGTGTGATACCTAAACATTAGATTAACAACGAATTTAGAAAATACTAATAATTCATATAAAACTGTTTTTCTGAGTATTCCTAGACGTAAAATAAATAAATGGAAATTTTTCCCTACCCCTGCACATTTATCTACTCCTCCCTCTCACAATTTTTTTTTCTTTTTTAATTTATAATTACATTTTTGGTCCCTATACTTTTTGGTAGGTTTAATTTATATCTTTTAGTTTTATATTTTTCTTTTTACATTTTTATCATATTAACACATATAATCGTATATTAACTAAAATACGTTAAAAATACTTTTTAATTTTAACAATTTACACCATTATAATCGTCTCGTCGATACCTTCGAAATGAGCTCAATATTGAATATTTTTTTATTTAATTATATTATTATATGTCATATATTGGTTAATTGAATTTTTTTTTGAAAAAAGAGAAAATGTATCACATCAAACGTAAGTTTTTAACATAAAAATAATAAACATAATAAATATATTGCATTGTTTTTTTATTCCAACATATTCCAACTTTTATTATTCATTTAAATCAACATATTCACGAGTACGAGTACGCTCTATATATTCTTCATACTTTATTTCAAATCATATATATATATATATATATATATATATATATATCGAATGGCGAATGATCGACATGTGATATCCCAAAATAATCGACATTTGTGATATCCACAATTAATCGACATTTGCTACAGATAACATATGATTCTGTTTTCATTATTTTTTTTCAATGTTTAATTTGAATAATTGTTTTTCAAATTTTAAATAATATATGATTAGGAAAACATTTTGAAAAAAATTGTGTTTTGCTACAGATCACATATGATTTTGTTTTCATTATATATATATATATATATATATATATATATATATCGATTTCCTTAACATATTTTTAACATATAATAAAATAATTAAATCCAAAAATATTTAATATTGGGCTTATTTCGAAGGTATCGAAGAGACGATTGTAATGATGTAACTTGTTAAAATTAAAACGTAATTTTTTTAACGTATTTTAATTAATATACGATTATATGTGTTAATATAGTGATGATGTAAAATGAAAATTAGAAAAGTAAAAGGTATAAAGTAAACTAACTAAATAATTATAGGGGTATAAAATGTAAATATATATTAAAAATCAATTAAAAATCATGTTTTGGAATGTTGTTGTAGTGAGATAGGTATATAGGAGGGGTAGGGATAACAACCCTCTAAATAAAAATTATTTATAAATTAATATTATTTACCATATATTTTTTACATAGCATTGGGAATTTATTCTACCGTCAAACACATCATATGATATACCTTTAATATATAGATTGACATCATTTTTTGTTAGAGTTTTCACTATTTAGAGTAGCACTTTATGTAAATCAGTATAAATCAATTGGCTTTCCATATCTCCTCATGTTAATGTTTTCATCACCATTTCAAAATTAATTTAGGGTTAAAACAAACTTTTTATTAACCATCAATCTTAGAATTTAAAGTCCATGTTGGTAATAGTTTGAGATTTTATTCTTGTTTTAGAGATATGAGCCAATATTGTATGAAAAACAATGATAGTTTTGAAATTCTAAATATAGATATAGGTTGGATCTTTTCATTTTGTTGGTAAAAAATTTCAAAATGTTTGAGTTTTTTTAGTTAATAACAAGAAATCTATTATATTCTAATACAAAAATATAATTCATGTAGATGTAGGGGCGGATGTAGCATGTAAAAGGTGGGGGGATGATCCCCCATTTTATAAAAAGTTTTTTTTACCTAGATTAAAAATAACTTTTTTAACTTTCTATCGTATTTCCTCCTAGTAATTTTTTGTTTGTGCCTCCACCAACCAAAAAAGTTTCTTGAAATCAACCAAAAAACCGAAAAAGTCCCACGAAATCGAGACAAAAAACTTAAAAATCATTCGAAATCAACCAAAAACTTTAAAAATCCCTCGAAATGATTGAATTAGACTAAAGCACATCAGACGATTTTATGGATCTTTAATCTACCTTAAAGGTGTCCCCACTAGGCAAACATCGTTGATCTATGTAACACCCTTAAATATGGAAATAACAACTAATTTAAAATTTTATAAATACATCAATAAATGAATCATATACAATCACAATTTAAGGTTTAACCTCAACACACACAATTTAATCTCTACAAACAGTCTATAACAAGGACGGATGCTACTAAAACCCAATAATAGTCACTATCTCCAAATTGCGGAAGACTTCACAAAATACTTACATTTGTGAAAAACTAAGGCACATCTCTTCATAGTACTGCTAGAACCAAACCCCCAACTAGTACCTGATAAACATGCCGACAAATAAAAATGTTAGGTTTAACGCTAGTGAGCTCAAGAGTTTTCAACATATATAAATTAATCATTTAAAAAGGAAGAATGCAATTAAAGTCATAATCTTTCAAAATGATACGCTTCACTTATGAAAACGACTCGTTTGCCAATAAATATGCATTTTAAACGAAAGAGACACCGAGTTAATCGTTAACCAAACCAAATTGTTTTAAAGGCGATGATCCCAATATAAAACGTTCTTTGTAAATTTAAGTTCAACCCAAAACTTGCTCAAAAGGAAAATAGAGAGAGGACTCCCAATTTTATAAAACGCGGGTAACATTTTATATTTCGGAACACCCAAGACACGGGTGGGACATGACACACCCAACTGTTTATCCATTGACAAAAACCCATATAAATAAATATCACCGTAAACACGAACATTGGACCCAATACTCACACAGCCATAAAACGGAAGGAACCAAATACCGAAACGTAAAAATGACGCATTTTATTCAAACCTTAATATACACGGGGGAAACCCAATATTAAGGCCATCATTTATCGTCGACCACACAAAAACCAAAGTTGGTAATATACGACATTAACATTTAAAATACTACTGATCGACGACGGGGGAGACCCGTATACGTTGAGAGTAGAGAAACACACGAGTAGGCCGCCCATACAACGTACTCGCATGTCACCTCAACGTTTCCATCTTGGGTGGCGAGAACACGTGAATTGAGCCACCCGTGATGTTATTGGATTTCACCACATATCCCGGACCTAGTTCCCATGCCACCACCGGCATCACAATCCTCGGACCGTTTATGCCTCTGGCCATACTCCGTCGAGTTCCACCTCAAGGACTTACAGACATGGGTGCCTATCCAATCTAAACGAGTTTCAACTCGGAAGCATCGCGCCACCTATTGCCTACTCGCTAGCGAACCCAAACGGTCCACGGTTATAATCAACCTTACCCACTTTCCCAAGACAGACAGACTTACGTGCCTATGGATCCGATGCAACACTGTCTAACATTACATGACTCTAATTGAATGACCAACGCACCCAAAACATGCAACTCCCAAATGACACGAAATATACGCTATTATACTCAAAACTTCACAACTGTTTTTAAACCGGACAAATGTCCTCAAGACTCCATTTAGTCAAAATCGAGCCAAAGGCCCTATAGTTTACGTAAATCTCCAACAAAAGCATTTGTAAATATTAAAACACGTTTAACCGACGGTGATATAGACACAACGACCAAAAGTATAATTAACTCAAACTCAACATTGGTTGAGGCAAACCATTTTCCAAATGGACTCTTTACCCTTATATTTCCAAAATGCCTCATAACACAATTATATACATTTTCCAAATAGTTGTAAGTTCAAATTCATATAAATGACCTTTACATCAAATGAACTCTATTTATATATAAATTATCAAGGAAACGTATCAACACGTTTATTTATCAAAATGTTCAAAAATCCCAAAGTGGGTGTTTCTCAATGCTTATAAAACCATACACATCAAATAATCAAGATTTACCAAATAACCCAACAGTTAATAATTTCATGTAAAACATGTAAGCACTTTAAAAATAAACATTTTGGCATGAACACCGTTTTCATAAATCATCTTGAACTCACCTCGTTAGATTTAGGCTAAATCTAGATTTTACCCCACTTTGAGCTCCTTTGAAAAAACTTGAATCTTCAAGGTCGAAACCTCCATAAACCTACATACACAAATTTCACCCATAAATGATCACATTCAACCATTTAGAATCAATCCCCAAACACATAACATCAAAATCCCTATTTTGGTCAAAACCATAATTTTGACCTAAATCTTCCAAAATCTTACAACCCGAGATTTAAGAAACCAATCACTAGGAATTCATCGAGGAAGCATTTATAACTTATAACCAAGGTTAAAACCGAGGAGAATGAACTTACCACTTAGGTTTTGGTAAAAACCTAGAAAACTCAAATGAAGCTTGGGATTGGAGATAAAGATGGAGGCTATTGGTGCCTAGCTTCTACACTTGACCTTGATGACGGTTTACCTCCATGATATGCAAAGATTTGAACCAAAGGTGTTCCAAAACATCAAAGGGGGGTGTTGGGTCATTCTTGGGAGCTTTGGGAGAGTTTGGAACTGATTTGGGTGAAGTGGTATGAGAAATGAGGCAAAAATCGCGACTTTAAGGGGCCCTGGTACACCTGGCGACATTGCCAGGCGACAATGCCCAGGGGAAAGTCGCTTGGCATAGTTGCTGGAGTGTACCAGCCTACTGTTCCAGTTGAGCGACATTGACAGTGCGACTATGACACTGTCATAGTCGCCGGTCATTGTAGTCGGGCCCTTTCCAAGCCCCGAAACCCGACCTTTTCAATGCCAACCCTCCCGATACTCTAAGGATCTTATAGTAATGTTTCCCCGACATAAACCCCACCATTTACATGTTGCAAAACGTCCGGGTGTGTAACACCCTCAAATTTGGTAAGAGCAACTAATTAAAAACTTGATATTACATCAAGTAAAAGATAAATCTTCAAAATAAAACTTTCTATTTAACCTCAAAAAATATAAACTCCAGTCTTATACAAGGACCAGACCAAAGTCGGTGTTACTTAATACCAATTATAAGTTGTTCTTCCCGAAACAAGTGCGGAAGACTTCTGTTAGTCCCAAAGAAGTAAAACAAGTATTGTAGAAGGGGGGGGGGGTTTGAATACAATAACACAAAATTACTTAATTTTAATTCTTTTATTGATAATGAATATCAAGAATTACACAAAGAGAAATAAAGATTGTTGCGGAATAAGAATAGGTAAGAACTACTCTAAACAATCTAACACTTAGAAGAAATTAAGAACACAAAGACTTAAAACTTAGAGAGACAAGGGAAACTATCAACCTGCTTGAAATCTTGTGAATATGAAATCTTGAGCTGAAAGCATGAGTAGCAAGGTGCTATCTCCATCCTTTATATACAATCCAATGTAATGAGTGCAAAGGACATGTAGGAGTAAAGACATGGGTGGTTGAGATATTGTCAATAAATTATAAGATTTTTGATGTGACTTATCACAATACAAAAGGTAACTTTTGTACTATGAAAGTACAATATCTCTATAAACTATTCATGGAAAAATCTTTTTGAGATCAAATAGAAAATAAACGTCTCAATCATATTTAGACCAAGTGTATATCTTCTCAAAGAAGGAAGCTTCCATTCCCATTGTCAGAAGATCATTGGGAACGAGGAAGTATGTCAAATCATGAGGGTTTGACATAAATGTTCTTACACATAAAGAAGCAATCTGTAAGAAGGGAGAATGCCGAACAAAGAGTTCGGCAGATGATAGTTGTACCGAAAGGACATGCCGAATAGGAAATCGGCATGTGGAGGGTCTGCCGAATAGGGATCAGCAAGAGGATGATCTGCCGAGTACAAATCGGCAGGTCAGGCTTAGTTCACTTTGAAGTTCATCTCAATCCGCATTGTAGACTTCCTTCATGTTGACTTCAGTTCGTCTTCGACTCACCGATCTGTTTTGTTGGTCCCGAAGGTGCTTAACAAGTTTGTAGAAGGGGGGGGGGGTTGAATACAAACACAGAAATTAAAGTTTAATAAATTGTTTATTGATCAATCAAAATACAATTTACAAGTTTGTTGCGGAATAAGATTAAGACAGACTCAATCTAAACAAACTTAAGAAACACTAAGATGGTTGCACAAGAAATTCAGAGAATGGGGGATTTTTAGAGAGATAGAAAACAAGGGTTTCTATTTTGGAGTTCAAGGATTGAGCACCCTTTCAGATGAAGGGGTGAGCTTCCTATTTATACCCTATGCATTAAATGCATGGCAGGGTACTTTACACGTGACATTCATAGATTGGCTTTGGTAGTCTCACTTTTGGAGACATGCTTTTGGCCGCTTTATGAACAGTGTAGTTGACAGAGTTGGTGTACGATTTGTGGCAGAGACGTGTCCGTTCTGACACATCGTACTGGTTGTGCAAGGTAAGACAAAAGAAAACTTGAGGCAAAAGCTTTGTGATCGTTGATCGCTGAGTATCTCTTCTTCCAGAGATAAAGAAGTTCAGCTATCGCTGAAGCTTTTCCTCAGGCTTCTTCGCGTAAGTAGATGTCTGATCTTCTTGATATCCGCATCAGGTCACTAGTAGACTTATCTATTGTTCAGTGGCTTCGTCTTCGATTCAGCTATGAACTATGTTGACGCGAGACTTGTCTTCAGGGATTACGTTAACTGTGTTACATAGGAAACGATCAGTGATGACTGAACAGACTCAGTTTGATCGCTGAAAATGAAACACATACATATTAATGTTTACAGAAAGGTCATCAGCGATAACTGAACAGACTCAGTCTGATCGCTGATGATGAAACACTAATACATATAATAACGTAATTTTCACTAAGTATAAAAGAGGGTCGTTATCAAATCACTGAGAGAGTTTGGATCAACAATCTCCCCCTATTTGATAATGACAAAGTAACAAAAGAAAATTACTTTGATTCAAAATATAGGAATAAAAAGGACTCATAGAATGCATGTCCCAATTACTATTTTGAGGGATCTTTTACAGTACTGATAGGGTTAAGTACATCACTGCTATTTTCATTTAATTCAGGGATGGAATTACAAGATATGAAAAACATTACAAGTGAGTAACTAACTACTGTAAGTATAACTAACAGATTACAGAGAAGAAAACTAATCTATCAGCTATTAAAAGAAGATTTAGGAGGATTGATCATATACTCAGGTATTTCTTCTCCTTTCTGTCTTCGTTCCAAAGATTCTTGACTGATAATTTCTTTAATTTCTTCAGCAGCAGGGAAGAAGTCACACCATAAGCATAAGAGATCCTTGAGATGATTCAGAGGACAGATAGGAATCTCAGAGATTCTTTGAAATCTGAGTTCCTCATCATCATCTCTGAAGAATATTCCATAAGGATTGTTGATTACTTGACCAGCTTGGAAAGGACCACCAGGAGGCAGAGATAAGTCCAGAACTGAAAGATCAGGAGGAGGACCAAACAGTGCATCTCTTGAAAATTTGATAGAAGTTTCATTCCTGATGATGGCGACATCTTCAGAGGAGGAGGACCCAATTTTTCTCTTGAGTTTCAAAGATTTGGGAGGAAGAGGAGATGGCAGCTTTAGTACAGAAACGAATCTATTTATGAGGGCTTCAAGAAGTCCTTCAACGTAGCCTCTGTATGTAGATTTGGATTTCTTCAGCGCATCCCAGAACTCTAACCATTCCGTAAATCCGAAGCTCTCAAGTTTTGATACGTACATTGCTTTTTGGGTTCCATCCTCTCTGGTAATCTCCATGGTCACTGAGAGTTGATCTTTCTTCTTGCGACCAGAGATAGTCACGGCTGATATTGGAAGAAGATCAGAACGATAATCCATCTTTTGTTTGCACCATTCTATAGACTTATCGTTGATCTCTTGTTCTTTGAAGCGTTCCTCTTCAATTTCTTTCAGTAGTGCTGCTTGAACTTCCACAGGTTTGCTTTTCAGCTTTTTGTCCTTAACTTGAGAGGATTGAATCTTTAAAGCGAGTTGGGCATCTCGTTTGCATTCAGCGATCAACTTCTCAGCTTTGGCAAATTCTTCTCTTTCAGCTTCAGTGAGGAAGTCGAGCTCTGTGGATGTTTGAAGAGGGATTTTCAGCCGTTGACTTTCTAGTTGAGCGATCATTTCAACTCTTTTCTTTACCACTTCCTCTGACCAATGAGATGGTCGAGAGGGCCTTCCTGGATGGACCAGGGAATCTTCTTCTTCTTCTTCATCAATCTCAGCGATAGAGATTGGGATTATTTCTTCAGCGATAGCAGCTGGAATTATTTGTAGTTCAGAACCCTTAAGCAGGGGTGAGAACTGTCTGGTTAGAAAAAGAAGGAAAGAAGGGATAAGTGTATTTTTAGAACGAGAGAGATAAAGGCTAGAAAGGAATAGGGGTTTGGAAAGAGTAGAAGAGTGGTACAATTGAAAGACATACCTGAGAAGGATGCTCCCCCTCAGATTGTGATCCAGTCCTCAAGCATTCTTCAGCGATCGGTTGCTTGTCTTTGCTTTGCGAAGGAACACTTGAAGATGTATCACCTCTCACCCCTGTTTTGACAACCTCTTGCGAAGTTGTCCCTAATACGACGTTCGGCTTAGAGAACCACATAGATTGGTCTTCATCGTCGTCGTCGTCATCGGAGGGCTGATCCTTTTCTTGATCATCAAGATCTAGATCATCTTCCTCTTCATCGTCTTCTTCCTCATCCTCTTCAAAGAGAATGGAGTGAATTGATGAGGATTCTTTTGCCTTCTCCCCCTCAGATTGAGAGGGAGGTTCCTTTGGAGTCTTAGCTTCCCCAGCAGCAGCAATAGAAGTTTCTTCAGTTTTCTCCCCCACTTTGTCATTATCAGCGGTAGGGGATTGTTCAGCTGCTGGAGTAGCTGTTGAAGCTTTTAGCACTTGAACGTCAGCCTCCAGACGCTTAATCCGGTCTTCAACCACAGGGATGTCGCATGTGGCATCATGAATGAATTCCACAGCGATGTTGAGGTTGGTACGATCATCTTCAGTGAAGGAGGGAGGCAGCGCTGGAGCTGGTGCATTCACTTTCTGTAGAATTTGCTGAAGAAGGGACGTGCAGAGGTCAACCTTTGAAGAGAGACCCTGAACTTCAGCGGTAAGAGACTCAAATCGCCCTTGAAAGAGTCGAGAGGACTCTCTGAGTTGGACGACTTGTTCTTCAACAGCTGAAAGTTGAGAGTTCTCAGCTTTAGATGAGCAAGTGGCGGTCAACTTCTTCAGCTCCTCACCAGCCTGATTTACGGCGCTGGTGGTTTCATTGATGGTGTTGGTGAGTGCGTCCACCTTTTCTCCTAGACTGTTGACATGCGTGTCAACAGACGCCAAGCTAGGACCTGAAAATAATGTTAGTTCAGATATGGGCTTATTTGGAGAGGGGGGGAGAGAAGTGTTTAGGATTATAGGTGTACCTGACGTATCAAACATTTTGTAGAACTGCATAGATTCCTCAAAAGTTTGATGCTCAGGTCCTATAGGGAAAGAAGAGGTGGCGGGTTCAGAGACCAAGTGAGGAGAGAAGGGAAGAGTTTTGGGGATAGAAGTAGGGATGGGGTTAATCTCAGTGAATGAGATAGTAGGTGGGGTTACTGATGATGTGACAGCGAGTGAGATCGCTGACACGGCAGTATGAGTGACTGCTGAAGTTGTGGAGGAAAGACCCACAAATACATCTAAGGTAGCTTGTTGAGAAGCTCCCTCAGGTATAGTACTAGAGGGTGTACTTTCCTTAGTCTTTTTGGCCTTTTTGGAAGGACCAATCGGACTAGCTGATGGTCGTTTAGAAGTAGTGGTAGCGACAGGGATAGCAGACGAAGGAACCGTCTGCGTGGTCGCTGAAGATGAAGAAGAATGGAGAGAGAGACGAGAGCGAAGGAGAGAGATACTTACCTCGTCGGCGAGTGGCTTGACCTCCAGTGATCGTTGACCTACCCTGGCAAAGGTGCCATCATCTTTGGTGGGATAGGTGTTGGGATAGAGGAACTTGATATACGTACATATGAAACGTACGTATGAGATCTTGGGATCTCGTTCAGGCTTCTCTAATCTCGACCTCAGATCTTCAAAGATGGCTGTGGCGTAGTCAAAGTTTTGACCAGCGATAACCGAGTAGGCCATCTGCAGTTGTGTTTTGCTGGCTTGATCCAGCGAACCACTCTTCCCACTCATGCACTGAATTATGTGCGAGAAGATAAAGTTCAGTTGTGATGGCATCTGAGCTTTTAGGATCTTGGTGAGCTTCTTGTTGGGAATAGAAGATCTTGGTTTGTTTTCCCAACAATAGCCCATTGCGTCCAGGAATGATATCAGCTCATCATCAGTGGGGAGTGCGTCAAACCCACTCTTTGGTTTGTCAGGGAATCTTAAAGATTTTCTGAGGCTAAGAGCGGTCATGCTCCCTGGCCCTAATTCCGTGCTGAACGAGATAGCAGGGACTCGTTCGCCTTTCCTGTTGGTAAGTTCAGTTGCATCAGCAGTGAACCAGAACTGCTGAAGTAGAGTCTTGGAGGGCTTAGGATCCACAGTGATCGCGTAAGCTATGCATGACTGCTTGAGGAATTCAGCAGCTTCCACCAGATGTGGGTATTTGTCAGCTTTGAAGTCGAGTCTGGCCAAATGATTACATTTAGTAATCTCAACTTCAGTGAGAGCGAATCGTACATGCTTGGAAGCAACGATTGAAGACTGTGTCATTTCTGAGATGGAAAGAGGCATAATAGAAGAAATGATTTAGATTAAAAATAATATGATTACCAGTTTCCATAGAAGAAGGGAAACTGGAAAACTATCAAGTTATTTTTAGGAGAAAAATAGTGTTCTGGGTAGAAAGAATGAAGAACACTTTAAAACCAAAAGGTTTTTATTTAAAAACATAAAATCAGAAAGAATGATCTTTAGTTTTTACAAAAAAAACGTTTTATAAAATCCATAGAAAGCGAGTAGGATTTTAAAAAGAATAAAAAGCATACGAACAAAGTATATAAACATGAAATAAACCTGTGTATCTTGAAGAAAAAGAGTTGCAGATTCAATATTCTGGGTTTACTTGCTTGAGTGTTCTTGAGAGAATGCTTCTTGCTTTGAAAGTTTTGAAAGCGTAAACCGTATAAAGGAGAGAAGAATTCCTTTTATACGAAGAGAGAAGAGAGAGAATGAAGCGGGAAAAGAAAAAAAATCATCATGACATTGACACGTTCCACGAAGTTGATTGGATAGAAGGGCAACGGACGAACGTGTCAGAAAAGGCATGTCGTGGATTGTCGGTTCAAATGACGTCATAGAAGAGAGAGACTGTACATTTGTCCGTTTTGAAATGATCACTGAAGAAAAGTCAGCGATAGATTTTCCTTTTTAAAAGTATCCCTTTTAGAAAAGATAGGGATAGTTTTTCCTTTTAAAGGATCACTGACTAGAAATATCAGTGATTAATGTATTTTTCAAAAAGCTTTTAATCATTTGAAGAAAGTTCGGTGATTAAAGTTTATATTAAAAAAAACATCTTTGAGGGAAAGGAGAAAACATACCTGAGAGTCAGAATGTTTATCAGAGAGAATGATGAGAGGGGAACTTTTGATTACTAACATAATACATGAACGCTGAAGAATTATTCTTCGAGGTTCAGCATTCCAAGCTCACTGATGAGAAAGTTGAACCTTGTCTCATCAAGAGGTTTGGTGAATATATCAGCAAGTTGAAAGTCAGTAGGGATAAAGTGAAGTTCAATATCACCATTCATCACATGATCTCTGATAAAGTGATATCTGATCTCTATGTGTTTTGTCTTTGAATGTAGCACTGGATTATTTGCTATAGCGATAGCACTAGTGCTGTCGCAATAGATAGGAATCTTTGACAACTGAAGGTCATAATCTAATAGTTGATTTCTCATCCATAAGATTTGAGAACAACAGCTTCCAGCGGCTACGTATTCAGCTTCAGCTGTGGAAGTGGACACAGAATTTTGCTTCTTGTTTGTCCAGCTTACCAGCTTTCCTCCCAAGAGTTGACATCCACCAGTGGTACTTTTTCTGTCAAGTTTACAGCCTGCAAAATCACTATTAGAATAACCAGTTAGATCGAACCCTGAGTCTTTGGGATACCAAAGACCGAGGTTAGGAGTTCCTTTCAGATATCTGAAAATTCGCTTTACAGCGATCAGATGGGATTCCTTGGGTTCAGATTGATAGCGTGCACATAAACAAGTAGAGTACATGATGTCAGGTCGGCTTGCTGTAAGATACAGCAATGAGCCTATCATTCCTCTATAGGCAGTGACATTAACAGGTTTTCCAGATGGATCCTTGTTAAGTATCAGCGGTGGTGCCATAGGAGTTTCAGTGTGCTGATGGTTTGAGAAAGGTTCAGTTTCTCTATAGTGAGAGATCATCCAAGTATTCAGTTCTTCATTGTCAGCGATTGGTTTAGAGTTCGCTGAGCGCGTTTCATCAAACGTGACATGAATGGTTTCTTCTACGGTTTGTCTTCTTTTGTTGAAAACTCTGTAGGCTTTGGAGATGGAGGAATATCCTAAAAATATTCCATCATCGGCTTTTGGGTCGAACTTTCCAAGTTGATCTTTGTTGTTTAAGATAAAGCACTGACAACCAAAGATATGAAGAAAGCTGATAGAAGGCTTCCTTCCAAGAAAGAGTTCATAAGCTGTCTTCCCAAATCGCTTTATTATCAGCGATCTGTTTTGAGTAAAACATGCAGTGTTTACAGCTTCTGCCCAAAATTGAGTAGGGAGGTGAGAATCGCTGAGCATTGATCTAGCAGCTTCTATGATCGTTCTGTTTCTTCTTTCAGCGACTCCATTTTGCTGAGGTGTTCTTACTGAGGAGAAGTTGTGAGAGATTCCCTTGTTCTCAAAGAAATTGTTCAGGGAACTATTTTTGAATTCAGTTCCATGATCACTTCTTATTGATCGAACAGTAAGATTATTCAGCACTTCCATCTTTTTGACAAAAGATATTAGTTCTTCTGGAGTATCATTCTTACAGCGAAGAAAAATAACCCAGGTGTAGCGAGAATATTCATCTACAATGACAAGCGTATATTTCTTTCCAGCTATTGATTGGATGTTGACAGGGCCAAATAGATCCATATGCAAGAGCTGAAGAGGACTTGTCACTGAGGAAACTTGTTTCGACTTGAAACTAGCTTTTGTTTGTTTTCCTTTTTCACATGCTGAGCAGAGAGATTCTTTAGCATATGAGTGCTGAGGAAGACCAGAAACCAGTTCCTTAGATGAGAGAGAATTCAGGGTTTTGAAGTTTAGATGAGAGAGCCTTTTATGCCATAGCCAGTTGACATCAGAAGAGGCCTTAGAGAGAAAACATAAGTTTTCAGTGATAGTAGAGTCCATATCTATTACATAGACATTTTCTCTTCTATAACCACTGAGAGCAAGTTTTCCTTTTTCATCTACCACTGAACATGCTTTCTTAGAAAAGCGAACTTCGTAGTCTTTGTCACATAGCTGACTGATGCTTAGAAGATTGTGCTTCAGTCCATCTACATAAGCGACTCTTCGAAAGGTAGTTGTCCCATTGCTGAGGACACCAAACCCACGGGTTAATCCTTTTCCATTTCCACCAAAGGTAACAGAGGGGCCTTTCTCTTCCTTGTATTCAGTGAGCAGGTTTCTTTGTCCAGTCATATGACGAGAACATCCGCTATCGAGATACCAGATGCTCTTTGATCCCTGCATACATAAGGAAGATTAAGCTTTGTTTGGTACCCACTTTTCAATGGGTTCTTCAGAGTTAGTGGATAAGGAAGATTCAGCAGTCTTCACCGCTGATGAAGATTCAGCTTCAGTGGTAATCTTCACTTTGGTTAATTTCTTAACCTTAGTGGTATTTTTCACTTTGGTGACTTTATTTGCCTTAGAGGCATTTTTCTTCACTTTGGCTGTTTTATCAGCTTCGGTGGTATTTGGACACTTGCTCGCAATATGGTCAGTGAATCCACAGTGATAACATTTTCTATATCTGATGGTGGTTTTATAACCAAAAGGTTTTGAAAACTTAAGATGAGCAGGTCCAGCTCCAAGAATGCCTTTAGCACGAGATCTGGGAGGAATTTTTATTTCTTCAGATTTCACGGGCTTTAGATCAACCTTCAGCTTTGGAGGACAGATATCAAAGATTTCTGTCACTGAGCTAGAAGGTTTATCCACTGAAGGTTTGGAGGGAACTTTCAGTTTGGTTTTCTTGGAAGCCTTCTGAGGGAGAATAGACTTTCCTTTATCTGCAGGCTTAGATCTTGCAGATATCTCCTCAGGGATGGGATTAGAAGAAGAACAGGGATAGAATTGATTATAAGAAGTGTCAAAGAAAGATGTGACAAAAGTTCCAAACTTAAGCGAGGAACTTTCTTCTTTAGGATCATCCTGTGGTGTCCAAAAACCAAGACCAGTTTTATCACTTTCAGGAGTTTGAGCATTTATTATCTCAGAGATCTTTGTTGATGATTTGCACCATTTTTCAACATGAGCCTTTTCTGCTTTTAGAGCAGCGATGGCTTGTTCGCGTTCAATGCTGATGATTTCATTTATAATGACTTGATCTTTTAGCTTTTCTTCTAAAAGATTTAGTTCACTGATCTTTTCATGACATTTCTCTAGCTCTTGTGTTAAATAAACATTTTTATTTTCAGCTTGAGTTTTGTCGTTTAGAGCATTATAAAGGTCAATCGTCAGCACATCAACAGCGCGACTTCTCTCAGCTTCAGGCAGAGAGGGATTTGTTGAGATAGATACCTGAGATGATATGTAGCTCATAGAAGGTTCAGATGGTTCTTCTACTTCTTCTTTAATCTCAGCCATGAGGCAAAGATTAGCGACTTCTTCTTCATCAGAAGATGATTCTTCTGATTCAGCCCAGTCATGTTCTTCAGTGATGAGACATTTACCTTTTTGCTGATAGCTTTTCAGCTTTTGATATTTGTTCTTCAGCTTATGGTATTTGTCATCACTGGATCTTCTTGAGGTAGAAGGTTTGAAGACCTTTTTAGACCTGCACTCACTAGCAAAATGTCCAATTTTTTCGCAGTTATAGCAAGTGGCTGTAGCCTTATCAACCGGAGTTGATTTTGGATTTTCAGTAAGAGAGAGAGGTTTACTTCTTCGGAAGTTACTCTTTCTTGCAAATCTCTTAAAAGAGTTTGTCAAGAGTGCTAAGGACTCATTAAACTCTGAAAGATCAGGGTCTGATAAATCCTCAGATTCAGAATCTAACTCAGTGATGGTGAGAGTAGATCGCTGGGATGGAATTATCTCTGATGAGACTAAAGCAACAGCAGTGCTTTTGGAGTCTTTAGAATCTTTTACAAGATTCTTCTTCAAGAGATTAGATTGCTCATAGTTGAGCAATATTCCATACAGAGTGCTTAGAGAGAGAGAGTATGTAAGTCTTTTGTCAGCTTAAGACATATTGAATAACTGTCCCAGCTTTCAGGAAGACTTTCCAAGAATTTTGTTAGGACCTCAGAATTAGAATAGGTCCTTCCAACAGTTCTTAGGTCAATGATCAGGCAGTTAAACCGCTGATGAATGTCAGAAAGAGATTCATTCTTACCAGCGATAAAACTTTCATACTGTCTTACCAAGTTAATCTTTCGGGTCTCTTGGATTTCAGTGGTGCCCTCATATTGAACACATATGGTTTCCCACATTTCTTTAGAAGTTTTTAGATGCATGATGGAATGGAAAACTTCATCAGGCAGAGCCATTGATATAATGGTCTTTGCTCTTGCATCTATGCCTACCTTCTTTTTATCTTCATCACTCCACTGTCTTATTTCCTTAACGACATATCGTTCAGGGACAGCTTCAGTGGTGGCAGTAGCGGGAACCGCAACTATAATTCTAACAGGTTCATAGGGTCCGTTTTCTATATATTCAGGTATAGTAGGATCCGCACCTTCAAGAAATAGCATCATTCGATTTTTCCATAGAGAAAAGTTATCTCTGCTAAATCGAGGAGGTTTAGAAAGTGAACCATTATCATAGTAGTTTGTGTTTGTGTTTAGTGCCATTTTAGAATAGCAAGGAAGAGTATACAGCAAGATCTTGTTTATTAGATTAAACAAACTGCTCTGATACCACTTGTTGGTCCCGAAGGTGCTTAACAAGTTTGTAGAGGGGGGGGTTGAATACAAACACAGAAATTAAAGTTTAATAAATTGTTTATTGATCAATCAAAATACAATTTACAAGTTTGTTGCGGAATAAGATTAAGACAGACTCAATCTAAACAAACTTAAGAAACACTAAGATGGTTGCACAAGAAATTCAGAGAATGGGGGATTTTTAGAGAGATAGAAAACAAGGGTTTCTATTTTGGAGTTCAAGGATTGAGCACCCTTTCAGATGAAGGGGTGAGCTTCCTATTTATACCCTATGCATTAAATGCATGGCAGGGTACTTTACACGTGGCATTCATAGATTGGCTTTGGTAGTCTCACTTTTGGAGACATGCTTTTGGCCGCTTTATGAACAGTGTAGTTGACAGAGTTGGTGTACGATTTGTGGCAGAGACGTGTCCGTTCTGACACATCGTACTGGTTGTGCAAGGTAAGACAAAAGAAAACTTGAGGCATAAGCTTTGTGATCGTTGATCGCTGAGTATCTCTTCTTCCAGAGATAAAGAAGTTCAGCTATCGCTGAAGCTTTTCCTCAGGCTTCTTCGCGTAAGTAGATGTCTGATCTTCGCTGATATCCGCATCAGGTCACTAGTAGACTTATCTATTGTTCAGTGGCTTCGTCTTCGATTCAGCTATGAACTATGTTGACGCGAGACTTGTCTTCAGGGATTACGTTAACTGTGTTACATAGGAAACGATCAGTGATGACTGAACAGACTCAGTTTGATCGCTGAAAATGAAACACATACATATTAATGTTTACAGAAAGGTCATCAGCGATAACTGAACAGACTCAGTCTGATCGCTGATGATGAAACACTAATACATATAATAACGTAATTTTCACTAAGTATAAAAGAGGGTCGTTATCAAATCACTGAGAGAGTTTGGATCAACATGTTTAACCATAACTAAGCTATTACAAAGAACCATAGTACAAAGTACAAACTAGTGATGGCCAAATGGGCCCGACCCGACCCGACCCGACCCGATCGATTAACCGAGCCCGACCCGACTGAAAACCCGGCCCGGCCCGGCCCGGTGTCAAACCGGTTTGAAGCCTGAAAACCTAGACCGGTTTGGGTTTTTGGAGTTTTTGGCGGCCTGTCCCGGCTCGGCCCGAAACCGGTTCCCGGCCCGGTTTTTGGCCCGACCCGACCCAATTTTCACATTTTCAAAAATATAGCCGTTTTATAGCCGTTTTCTAGCCGTTGGTATTCATTTTTTGACCGTTTTTTTGGTGTTTTTTACCCCTCCAAACCCTTATAAATACTTGTGTTTGTTATGGATAGTGACACCAACTTACAAAACGCAAAAAACGCATATAATTCTCATTTATCGGCTCTCGCTATATTCGTTTTCGCAAGTTCTAGTCTAATATCCCTAGTTCTCTACTCTCTAGTCTCTACTCTCTAGTCTCTACTCTCTAGTCTCTACTCTCAAGTCTCTACTCTCAAAAAGGTCGAACAAAATTACCAAGTTATTGCCGATCATGGACGAAAAGCACCAATTTGGAACCATTTCAACTTGGTGATGCTCCCCGAGGGTACAAAAAAAGCAAAATGCAACCGGTGTGGAGATCTCCTTGCGGCGGCCGCAAATACCACGTTAAAGCGCCACTACGAGTCTTCGTGCAAGAAGTTGAAATCGGGTGACAATCCGAGTCAACCCATACTTGACAATTCCGGTCAAGTATGGTCATATGATGCCACGTTGGCCCGAGAAATGCAAATGAAATGTGTCATTCAAGTGGGGTTGTCGTTCGGACATTTCGACAATCCTCACATTACGAACATGATCAAACTCTCGCTACAACCATGCTACGTGGGTTCGGTAAGTCGTCAAACTCTTAGACGTGATGCTATAAAACTTTGGAAAATGGCCAAAAAAGATACGCGACAAACTTTTTTATCATTATCCAACAACATTTCTTTAACGTGTGATATATGGAGCGCACCATTCGGATTGCCACAATCTTATATATGCATAACGGCACATTGGATTGTGCCGCAATTGTGGCAATTATGCAAACGTGTAATCACGTTTGAGCACTTTGGTTCACCACATTCGGGTGAGCGTCAATTTAATATAATTATGAGAAATATTGAATATTATAATTTAACTAATAAGGTTATTAGTATTTCGTTTGATAATGCTAGTAATAATACGTTATGTGTGGAGAAATTAAAGTTGGCTTTATCCCCTATTTTAAATGGAAAATTATTTCACACACGTTGTTGCGCACACATAATAAATCTAGCCGTTCAAGACGGCTTAGTAGTATGTAAACATTCTTTAACTAAGTTTAGGCTTATGTTACGCCGGATTTTCACAAAAGGTAAAAGCATGCAACAAGCATATATAAAATATTGCAAAGATGTCGGTTTTAAAGCTTTGGGACCGGCACACGATATGGCGGTTCGATGGAATTCGACTTACAAAATGATGGATAATTTATTAAGACAAAAACCATATATTCACGCATTTTATAACATTCAATACCCGGATAACACGATATCTGAATATGATTGGCAAATGCTTGAAGGCTTACATGATATTTTGGGCGATTTCAAAACTGCAACAACTTTGTTATCCGGTATTTATTATCCAACAAACCCTTTACTTTTAAATCAAATATATATTTTGGCAAGTAAAATTTCTCAATACGAAGAACATTTCAACTTTCAAAACGTGGTAGCACCAATGAAAGCAAAATTGTTAAAATACTTTAAAGAGATCCCCTTCAGTTTTCTTTGTGCCGCGACATTAAATCAGTATTTAAATGTTACGGGTGTCGAAGTTTTAATACAATCAATATGTGTAGCGTTTGGTTTGGATACGACTACAAATTCTTCTTTTTCAAGGAACCGCATACTACAATTTAATAATGATTTTCATCAATTATTTGATATTTATAGAATTAATTATGGGGGAGGAAGCCAACAAACCCCTACAACTCAAATGTTTTCACCGGGTTCTAGTTCTCGTGGGCGAAACCGGTCCGACTTAATGGCAAATTTAATGAACTCGGTTTTAAATGAATCTAGTAAAAAATCTAGATTTGATGGAGATAATTTGAGTGAATTCAATATGTACATACATACTAATTTTATAGCGGCATCCTCCACAACCGTCAGCGATGTTGAATCACTAGATTTATTAGAATGGTGGAAAGGTAAACAACCTCAATACCCGGTTTTGGCATCTATTGCCCTTGATATACTAACAATCCAAGCTAGTACCGTAGCTTCGGAGTCTGCTTTTTCTCTTAGTGGCAGGATCATATCGGAGCGTCGGTCAAGATTAACCCCGGAGTCGGTAGAGTGCTGCATATGTTTGAAGGATTACTTAGATGGCCAACAAAGAATTCAACATGAAACAAGCTTGGAGGCGGATATAGACGATGTAGAATTAAACTTAGCCGAAAACGAAGTCGACGAAGGACTAAGTACTCCGGGAACCGTAACCGAGGACGATGCTAGTAGTGCCGGTGGAGTCTCACGTTACGACGATGAAGAAGAAGAACCAGACACCGACCGCCTTGATGATAATACGGCTGTTGATCGACTGAAAAAGTACGAAACTCTTGAAGACTACAATCCAGAGTATAATCCATACAATCCATACAATTACAATCCATGGGGATGGGGTGAGGGTGGGAGTTCGGGAGCGGGACCTTCGGGTTCGGGTTATTAGAATTTATGTATTGTAAGTTTGTAACTTAAAATTATAAATAAAATGTATTTTTAAAGTGTATTTTAGAGATTTATTATAAATAAAACGTATTTTTAAAGTGTATTTTAGTGATCCAATCCAATTTTTATTTTTTAAAGTTTAGTAATTAATTATTATATAAAGGAAATTATTAAAAAATAAAAAAAAACGTAGCCCGATCTTGGCCCGGTTTTGGGCCCCGCTCGGCCCGGTTTTTATTAAACCGGTTCACCCCAAGACTAACCGGGCCACCCCTTTTCGGGTGAAGCCCGTCCCGAAGCCCGTTTGGGCCCGATTTTTGTTTTCACTGTAGCGGCCGAAGCCCGTTTTGGCCCGAGCCCGCTTTATGGCCATCACTAGTACAAACATCAATAAAAACCAAGGAGAGGTTATCTTTAAATCTTAGATGACCCAACAATCTCCCCCTATTTGATGATAACATCTCATATCACATAAAGTAAATGAATAATGCATTTTGACCCTTTATCATACTATTTTGGGTTCTTTTTCACATAGACCATTCTTTTTGGATTTTTTTTAGTATCCGACATTTACAAGTATAAAAGAATGAAATAATGATATGTACAAACTATTTACGATAAGCAAGAACTACTCAATGTATTAATCTTTTTAAGAAGATTACAATACAGAGGAAAAGTAAATAGATACAAACATAAAAACTACACCGAGTTTATTCAAAAGAAGAATGCGGTTCAGCATCCCTCTTCTTTAGTTCATCGGTTGTAGCCACGTAGAGATCCCTTGCCGAGATTGGAATTAATTGAATAATCCCATGGAGAAAGATGGTGTCGGCAATAGGGATTTGACTTGATCTGAAGAAGGAGATCTGCCCAAATGCATCGTTGAAGAAGATTCCGTGAGTAGGCTCTGTAATCACAGTGGTTGAAGGAAAAGGAACCGGAGTCGGTAAGGATAAATCCAGATTTGAAAAATTCGGAACCTTTCCTTCTCTAGCCATTTGAACAAACACATCTTCCTTTTTGGACATTGGCTTGGATTTGGGAGGGGGACGATCAATCCTTAGACTTTCGATGTGCTTCTCTTCGGCTGGAGTGTGAACGATGTTATATGTCTTTCGGTAAGTCCTGAACTTTGTTTGGAGATCTGTAAGAAATTTTTCAACCTCAGGCTTGAGAGCATTTCGGCTGTTAATCAAACAGATACCAATTTTGTAACACCCCGAATTTCGTTTGGACTTTTGCAAACAAGAATAGAGAAAAAGGAGGTTTCTGCGTCTGTCTACCCGTGCGCCCTCCTTCAGAGAAAACACACGGGTCGTGCGTATGAAGCAGTGGCGAAGGCAGTGGACTTGCACACGGGTCGTGCGCATTTCCTTCTTTGAGACAGTCTGCTTTTTGAGGTTGCTTTAAATATCTCATTTGAGAGATATTACAAAAAATATCTCATATCTCAGTTTCTCTCTCTCTTTCTTTTTCATTTTCTTCTTTCGATCTTCAAGTCTTGTTTGGTTGCTAGTTTGCGGTGTTTCTAGCAAGGGGTCGGTGTTTTAAGCTTCACCTCTTCGTCGTGATCGATATCTGGTTTTCCGGGTTTTATTCTAAAAACCTACTGGTGAGTTCCTACTACCATTTTACAAACTTTATACATGTCAAAACTCTTATTTGCGAAATCTGAAGTATTTCTACGGTATGATTTCATGTTCTCTACATTTTGATATAAATGAAGTTTTTGGTGACTTTCGGGGTTCCCGATCAGTTTTGACTAAAATGACTGTTTCCGCCTTATTGAAGTAAAATGATGTTTTACTTGCACATTATGTGGATATGTGAAAAGAATGTTTAAGAACTCAATTTTTTATGATTTTCATTCTTACCAGAAGTTGAACTGGAAATGACATTTTGTTTATAAAATGTGTTTATACCATATGTTTATTTATGGTTGGTCACATATGTTGTTGTGACGAGTCTGTACCATTACTAGCGGATCCCTAGGTTTTGAGTCGACTGAATTGTTGGGATGTCACATTCCCCATTTTGTAGCTATGGATGCATATGATCCTCGGGGGCAACTTGTTACGGTTATGTGAGGCCGGATACTAGCCATGGTTCATAGTGATCCTAGTGAAAGAGTATACATTGGTTTTGCTTGGGGCTAGATCTCACGTTGTAGCACGGACTTATGTGTTCGTATCCTCGGATTCCAATTGTTTAGCTCATAACTCGGATTTTGGCTTACTTTGTGTTACGCCACAATCCTTGGTAAAATGTTTTATCGTTGGTCATTTCATGACATGTTTATAACGGAAAAGCCGGTTGTGGCAAAGATTTCAATTGTAAGATTTAACCTCTTTGAAAATATTATCTTATGATACAAATGTTTATATCTTTTGAGCTTATTAAACTGTATGTTCTCACCAGGCTTTAAGTCTGACACTTTTTCTCAAATGATATGTATAACAGGTTTCCCTTAGCGGTGGGATGCAATGGGTCTTTGAGAGACGAGTTGGGTCTCGGGGCATTTTGAGATGACTAAAGTGTTGATAGTTGGGCATTGTTAAGTCCCATTCTTTTGATGAATTTTTGGATTGTCAACTGATGAAATCTAGATAGTTATGTTTAGATTAGTTTGTTGATGAATCCTATATATGTGCAGGTTTTGTAAAGTCTTAAGGACTGATCCCCTTTATGGGAGGTTTATATCAATACAGATGTCATGTTTCCAGGTTTTCCAGGTTTTATTTTAGATTGATTTTCAAGGCGTTACAAATTTCCATCCATTCGGCAACTCCAAACCGAACAAGAGAATCCAGTCTGTCCATAGAACTTGAAGCATCATCCCTTATAATCCTTAGCCTAATGACATTGCAGCTTGAAGATGGTTTGACAATTTTGACATCTATGATTTTTGCAGAGGATCGGCGTCTATTTAGAGCTTTGCGGTACCAATCGATACACAAAGACTTTATTTCTTCATTTTTCTTCTCCAAGTCCTCTAGAGCACTCACCTGAGCTTTGATTGTGTCGGTAGGATCTTCTTCGGCAGCCATCTTCAAAGCTAGGTCGGCATCTCTGTCACGAGCAATCTGGGCAAGCTTTGCATCTTTCAGTTCCTCTCCGGATAAGCCCAAATCAGGAGAGGTAGTCTTTGGAGGAGGGAGGTGAAGACCAACACCATCTGCAGCTTTCTTTATTGAAGCATCTTTACGACGCTTTTCTTCAGCCGCTACTTCATCTGGTGACATAATAGCTTTGCCCTTATCCTTTTTGGGCTTTTTCTCCCCCTCAGACTCTTCGACCACCAAGGGGTGATCGGTTCCCTTCTCTTCGGTAGCAGAAGGTTCGGCGGCAGCAGCAGCAGCAGTGGGTTTGGCAGAAGCAGAAGGTTTTCCCTGACTCGTACTGACTATATGAACCTGAGGAAAGAGTTGCTCCCCCTGAATTGGTTGCTCCCCCTCAGTTGGTTTATCCCCCTCAGGACGAGACGGGGAAGAAATACCAGCTTTAGCCGACACACGGCCAAGACGGCGATCAATACGCTCCAACACTGTGCGATCATCTGGAGTGAAGGCAGATTCGGTGATGTCAATATCAAGAGACTGAGCACAGTATTGAGCAACATCAGCAGGCATAGAGTCAAGACACCTATTTAAGTTCTACAAGGCATTGAGAATTTGAGAATTAATAGACTCCTGAGCCGAAGCCTGCTGCCGTAGACTAAGAAGATCTTGATCCCGAGCATCAGAGGAGGCCTTGAGAGCAGCCACTGACAAAGTCAAGGAGGTATTTTGATCATTAAGCCTGACCACCTCCTTGAGAATAGATTCCATAGCTGCGAATAGAGGGGCACGGAGACCATCAATTTGCTGATGCATGACATCCAAACACCGAAAGATGTCGTGATTAAGATCGACAACCTCAAAATTTTGCGGATAGAGAGAAATGTTGTTTGCATCCAGAGAATGAAGGAGCTCCGGTTCACGCAATGACTTACGGAGTTGTTCAAACTGAGTACCTAGCATCCGTACCTGCCGATTGGAGTCAACAATTTCGGCAAGAAACTCGGCAGGTATGGTGATCGGTACCTGTGTAGAAGTCCCACCCTTTTCGGCAGAGGAGGTTTTCGGTGAGGGAGATTTCTGAGGGGAGGATTTAGGAGAGGGGGTTTTCTTTGGTGAAGGTTTTGGTGAGGAGGTCTTCTTCGGTGTAAGGATAGGAGAACCTGTCGGTGAAGAGGGGGGAGTGAACAAGTTTTGTAACATTTCCTGGGTTAAAATCCCAGATTGTGCAATATCAACGGGAGTGACCCCGGGTGATAGGTTGTGTTGTGAGGAAGCAGAACGTCGGTCCGGAGAGGAGACCGACTCATCTTCAACCTCCACAGAAGGAGGAGAAGAAGGAATATGACGGGACTCCGTGTAATATCCGGATCCGAAATTTTTATTAATTTTGGAAGTTGGGTAAAAAGTGAAGCGAGACCCAAAGTACAAGGGGGTTAATTGAAACTTTGGTTTTCTATAACCTAAATATCAGATATTTGATTTCATTCATTCTGATATTTTGTAAGCCGACTTAGAGAGAAAAGAGAGAAAGTAGAGCAAGGCAGAGAGAAAGAGAAAGAGATCTTGAAGGATCGATCGTTTTTGGTCAAATAGAGGTATGATTTTAGTTTAATACTTTTTTCTGCATGTTATAGTCGGTAAATAGTGTTGTTATTCAAGCTTTTAACCGTGTATTTGATCGATTTAATGATCAAAAAGTTTTCTGGGTTCGAACTGTGAGTCACCGACTTAAGTATGAACTCGATCGGTAGATGTCTGGGATGATGATGTAAAGACCGGTAGGTTGTAAAGACCGGTAGGTTGTAAATACTGGTAGGTTATAAGGACCGGTAGAGGTATCGGTCGACCGGTATGATGTTGTTGACCGATATAATGACTCGACCGGTATAGAGGCTCGACCGGTATAGAGGCTCGACCGGTATAGAGGCTTGACCGGTGTAGTGATTTAACTGGTGTTTATCAGTGTATGTATTCTACCGGTATTTTATTAATCGGTATAAGAGGTTTTGATCAAGATGGTTTCGACCGGGATAGTAGCAATAAATTTTATTTGAAAAGTTTTTAGACAGAAAGAGTGTTAGTTGCAAGTTAGTTTATCTTTGTTTTAATACCATCGTAGGTGGTGTTAATCAGTAGAAGTCAGAGTTAATCAAGAAGAATCAGAGGTGAGTCTTTCAAACTAAATCTTTTATGATTGTAGCAGTTATTTGATAAATGTGGGTTTTATAAACTGCACATTTATAGTATTGAAAGTTATGCAGAATTATTGCAAAAGATTGAATTAATCAGTTTGGCATGTTTATGCTCAGTTTATATAAACTTGTTTTTATATATAGTCAGGACTAGGTGTATGCATACATTTTAGTCAGAAGTCTGACCTAAGTCGGGAAGTGTGACCCGCCTGCTCGTACCGGGGAGTGTGGCCCGTTTATGCCATTAGGGCGTGTCCCTAAAATAAGGCAGTGTGAGACAGACATACCGTCTTTGACGGGAATGTTGGTCAATAGCTTAAGGTACGCTCGTGAAGCGTAAAAAGTGGTCAGCGATGGCCAGTAGATTGAGTTATGCCTGCGAAGCATAAAGTGTTTTAAAGTTTGATTAAAAGAACAGTTTATGTTTTGAGATATAAAGCTTTGTTTAAATGTTTTAATTAATATTTGAACTGTTGCAGTAGTGAGTGGAGGGGACTCACTAGACCATTGGTCTAACCCTCGCTATTTCAAAATTTTAATCATGTTTCAGGTTATCGAAAGGTAGCAGGTACAGATAAGGGTAAGGAGAAGATGTAAGCTATTTCCAGGAGATAGAAGACTTCATGCAATAATTTACTTTTTGAACTCAGTTGTGTAGTAAGAAGAGATAGTTGTAAACCTTGTACTCTGAAAAGTAAGCCTGGGGCAGTATTTAGTAAGAAATGTTATTTTATTGTTTATATAAATGTTCAGGTTGTTATAATTGGTATCAGAGCATTAGTTTAAGGACCTAGGTGACCAGATGGGCCTAGACTTAAACTGAGATAGTAGAAGCACAACTGACTAGTAGGAAGACCGTAGGAAGATAACATTAAGGTAGTAAGGACTAGCATGTAAGGTAAATTTGAAATTCCATCTGGCCAGTGTAATTGTGAATTTACAAGTACATGATTGTGCTTAAACTGCCGTAATGTGTAGCATGTTAGATTGAATATCTTATGTTTCTTCTTATCAGAAGTATGTCTGAGCGAGTGACCAGGAGTAGATCTATAGTGAATCCTGAAATGGAGCCAGATAATGAAGTCATTGCCGAAGAGCGAATGACTGATGTCAATCTGACTGCTATCCAAGGAAAGAGTCGCGGTCGACCTAAAGGTAAGACGGTTCAGAAAGCAGCTACTCAGGCAAGAGTTTCCAATGTGGGAACTCGAGGTGGGAAGACGAGTCGTGGTATTCGTCAGAATGAAAGTGTAGAGGTAAGAGTTGAGCAATAAACTTCTAATCAAGAAAGTTCGGCTTCTGTGAGGGCTCGAAAACAAACAGGAAACAGGGGTGGAGGTAGAACGCAAGGTTTTGTTACACAAGAAACCTTCACTGCAGAAATGGGAAAGTTACAAGAAACGTTGAATGCTTTATTGGTTCAGCGTACTAATGAGGTTTCTTCAAGTAAAGAAAAGAGTGAAGAAAAAGTGGAGACAGAGGTAGCAGAATCACCAGTAACTGGAATGGGTAGTCACCCTCAGTCAAGTCCCATTGTGTCAGTTAAAGCTGTAGCTGGGAAAGGATGTAGTTTTAAGGAGTTTGCTGCTTGCAAGCCTCCTACTTATAAAGGGGAATGTGATCCCGTGATAGCGTTAAGATGGGTAAAAGGTATGGAGCTAGCGTTTGATACGAGTAAGTGTGCGGAAGAAGATAGAGTAGTCTATGTTTTGTCAATGATGAAAGATGAAGCGGTAATGTGGTGGGATGTAGAATCCGGAGGTCAAAGTTCGGCTGTAGCTAAAGAAATGGTTTGGGGTGAGTTTGTGAAAAGATTTAAAGCACAGTTCTGCCCTCTGGCGGCAGTTAAAAAGTTGGAAGAAGATTTTCTGGGTTTAGAGCAGAAAGGAATGTCAGTTCGAGAATATGCCACAAAGTTTATTGAAAAGTCTCGATTTACAGGAATTTATGTACCTAATGAAGAAAGATGAGTAGAATGTTTCGTCTTTGGATTAAGAAGTGATATTTGGGAATTTGTCTCAAATAAGGAACTGTTTACTTTTCAAATGGCAGTAAATGCAGCTGAAATGAGAGAGAAAGAAAAGAATAGGCAAGCTACTGAAAGAAGTGGAGATAAAAGAAAGTGGGAAGGAACAGTTCGTGATTCCAAACCGTTTAAGTCTACAAAGTTTGATCAGCGTTCTGTTAATAAGTTTGAAAATAAGCCCTGTAGTAAGTGTAACCGAAGGCATAAGGGAGAATGTAAGATTGATCAAGAGGGGTGTTATAAATGTGGGAAGGTTGGACATTTGGCTCGGGATTGCCAGAATTTGAGGTCTTGTTATCAGTGTGGATCTCCTGATCATATCAGGACCAATTGTCCACAGTTGAAAAAGGGATCGGTCGGAGGAAATGTAGAAAAAGGAAGTGAGAAAAAAGGGGAGCCAGTTAAAGCGAGGGCTAGAGTTTTCAATATGTCAGCAGAAGAAGCGACTGAGATACCTAATGTAGTGACAGGTACTTTTTTTATAGATTCAAATTATGCAAAAGTATTGTTTGATTTAGGCGCAAATCGTTCGTTTGTGTCTCCAAATTATGTGCATAAATTGAATGAGAAACCTAAGAAGCTTAGGCATGAATTGAAAGTAGAAGTGACTGATAATAGTCAAATCTTAGTAGAAGAAGTGTATGATGGGTGTAGTATTGTCATTGATGGACAATCATTTCCACTTCGACTGTACCCGATGGGTATGGGAGAATTTGATGTTATTGTGGGAATGGACTGGTTAGCGTCTAATGATGCTCATATAGTATGCAATAAGAAATTGATTCGTATAGCGCAACCAGGGAAAGAAGAGATAGTAGTGTTTGGAGATTGGAGGGATAGAAAGTCATGTTTGATTTCTATGATTAAGGCTAAGAGATGTTTAGTAAAAGGGTGTGTGGGGTTCTTAGCTTATGTAATAGATGCTAAGAAGGAAAAGAAGGGATTAGAGTCAGTTTCGGTAGTCAGTGATTATTTAGAAGTATTTCCGGAAGACTTAACCACTTTGCCTCCTGATCGGCAAGTGGAATTTCGTATTGATTTAGTACCCGGAGCAGCGCCGATTGCAAGAGCACCGTATAGACTGGCACCGGCAGAAATGAAAGAAATGATGACTCAGTTGCAGGAGTTGTTAGATAAGGGGTTTATTCGCCCTAGTACCTCACCATGGGGAGCGCCAGTATTGTTTGTTAAGAAGAAAGACAGGTCTATGAGAATGTGCATAGATTACCGTGAGCTCAATAAGTTGACTGTCAAAAATAAGTATCCGCTTCCCAGGATTGACGATCTTTTTGATCAACTTCAAGGAGCGAGTTACTTCTCGAAAATAGATTTACGATCTGGGTATCACCAGTTGAAGGTGAGGGAGGAGGATGTGTCTAAGACTGCATTTCGTACGAGGTACGGACATTATGAGTTTCTAGTTATGTCATTTGGTTTGACCAATGCGCCAACAGCTTTCATGGATCTGATGAATAGAGTGTGTAGTCCGTTTTTAGATAAATATGTCATAGTCTTTATAGATGATATACTGATCTATTCACGTTCCAAAGAAGATCATGAAACTCATTTGAGAGCGATTTTAGAATTGCTTAAGCGTGAGAAGTTGTACGCCAAGTTTTCAAAATGTGAATTTTGGCTAAAAGAAGTTCAGTTTTTAGGGCACGTGGTGTCAAAAGATGGGATTAAGGTTGATCCAGCTAAGATTGAAGCCATTAAAGGGTGGGAAGCACCGAAATCACCATCTGAATTAAGAAGTTTTCTTGGATTGGTTGGTTATTATAGAAAGTTCATCCAGGACTTTTCAAGGATAGCTACGCCATTAACAACTTTAACCAAAAAGAATGTCAAGTTTGTATGGGAGGAGGCTCAGAAATAAGCGTTCGGTAAATTAAAAGAGAGTTTAAGTAGTGCTCCTGCCTTGTCTCTACCCAACGGAACGGAAGGATTCGTAATTTATAGCGATGCTTCAAAGTTGGGTCTGGGATGTGTGTTAATGCAAGAAGGCAAGGTGATTGCTTATGCATCTCGTCAGTTGAAAGAACATGAAAAGAATTACCCAACGCACGATTTAGAGTTGGTTGCGGTAGTTTTTGCTTTGAAATTTTGGTGGCATTACTTGTATGGGATCAAGTGTCAGATTTACACAGATCACAAGAGCCTTCAATATCTTTTCAATCAGAAGGAGCTTAATATGAGGCAGCGTAGGTGGATGGAGTTGTTAAGCGATTATGACTGTGATATTCTGTACCATCCCGGCAAGGCCAATGTGGTAGCAGATGCTCTAAGTCGTAAGGAGCATGGAGAAATAACATAAGTTGTAGCATTTCGAATTGATGTTGTTTCTAATTTCTTAGAAGAAGTTATAAAGTATCAAGAAGAAGCAGCGTCAAAAGAAAATTTGAAAAGTGAAAGAATAGTTGGGATTGTTAACTCGTTAATAGTTGACAATCGAGGAGTAAAGTGCTTCAATAAGCGAGTATGGATCCCAAAAGCAGGAGATCTGAGACAGAAAGTGTTGGAAGAAGCGCATAGATCCCATTACTCAGTACATCCAGGAACCAACAAGATGTATAGAGATTTGAAACAAAGCTATTGGTGGCCAGGTTTAAAGAAAAATATTTCTCACTTCGTTGAACAATTTCTGAATACCGAATTTTGCTTCTTACTGGACCAGCTGACCAAGTTTCCACCTAGTAATTGACAGCTGCCACTTGTACTCTTTCTATCAACCTTAGACCCTGCAAAGTCAGAATCTGAATAGCCAATTAGATCAAAACCTGAGTCCTTGGGATACCAAAGACCCAGATTCATAGTACCTTTTAGGTACCGAAAAATACGTTTCACAGCCGCCAAGTAAGATTCCTTGGGATTGGCTTCATTACGCGCACACAGACACGTAGCATACATTATATCCGGCCTACTAGCAGTTAGATAAAGAAGATACCCTATCATTCCTCTATAATTCATGATATCTACCGACTTGCCGACTGAATCAGCATGAATCTTAAGAGGAGGTGCCATTGGAGTTTTCATGGAAGAGCAATTTTCAAAATCAAACTTTTTCAAAAGATCACGAATATATTTATATTGACTAATGAAAATACCTTCAGAAGATTGTTTAATTTGAAGACCAAGAAAGAAAGTAAGCTCACCCATCATGCTCATCTCATATTTACTTTTCATGAGAGAGGCAAACTCCTGACAAAGATTTTCATCAGTGGCACCGAAAATGATATCATCCACATAGATTTGAACAAGAATGATATTACCTTTAGTTTTCTTGAGAAAAAGAGTATTATCAATTTTACCTCTGGTACATCGGTTGGAGAGAAGAAAGTCAGACAAGGTGTCATACCACGCACGAGGAGCTTGTTTCAGACTATAGAGAGCCTTGTCAAGTCTGAACACATGGTAAGGATGAGTTGGATCTTCAAAACCAGGAGGTTGTTTCACATAGACTTCTTCAGCAAGTTCTCCATTGAGAAATGCACTCTTAACATCCATTTGAAAGACCCGGAAGTTTTTGTGAGCAACATGAGCAAGAAAGATTCTTATTGCTTCAAGTCTAGCGACAGGAGCAAAGGTTTCATCGTAATCAATACCTTCCTCCTGCCTATATCCTTGAGCAACAAGTCTGGCTTTATTCCGAATTACAGTACCGACTTCGTCCATCTTGTTTCGGAAAACCCACTGAGTACCGATTATGGTCTTACTGAAAGGTCGTGGCACGAGTCTCCATACTTTGTTTCTCTCAAATTGAGACAACTCTTCTTGCATGGCAGTGACCCAACAAGAATCTGCTAGAGCTTCCTCAATTTTCTTGGGCTCGATAATAGAGAGAAAATTCACATAAAGACAAAAGTTTCCAACACCTCTTCTAGTTTGGACACCTGCTTGCTGATCACTGATAATTTGATTTATCGGATGATCTTTGGTCCATTTTAGAGCTGGGGGAAGTGGTGCAGGAAATGTGTTGGAGGGTGAAGGATCGGTGGGTATAGGATGCATGTGATGAATAGGTAGGTTCGGTGGGAGATGTGGGTTCGGTAGGAGCAATGGGTTCGGTAGCCAGAGAGGGATCTGCAGAACTATGATTTAGGGAAGAAGAAGATACCAAGAATGGAACATATGGAGGTCCTGAAGATAGAATATTTGGATATTCTTCTCCAACACAGGAAATAATCCATTCATGAAGTTCAGTATCATCACAAGATAATGACGACTTCTTGTGATCATCAAACTTCACATGTATTAACTCATCAATACATTTTCTTCTTAGATTGCATACTCTGTAGGCTTTAGAAGAGAGAGAATAACCCACAAATATACCTTCATCAGCCTTGGGATCAAATTTCCCAAGATGCTCTCGATCATTCAAGATAAAACACAGACAACCGAAAACATGAAGAAAACCAATGTTTGGTTTTCGGCCATAGAAGACTTCATAGGAAGTCTTGTTGTGTCTTTTCACAATGATAGACCGATTTTGAGTGAAACAGGCTGTATTGACAGCCTCAGCCCAAAAATAGGTTGGAAGATTTGATTCACTTAGCATAGATCTTGCAGCTTCACATAGCGTACGATTCTTCCTTTCCACAACACCATTTTGCTGTGGAGATCTTACTGCTGCAAAGTTTTGAGAAATACCTTTGTCACATAGAAAGGCATCCAAGGTAGCATTTCTGAATTCGGTCCCATTGTCACTTCTGATAGATCTGACTAATTGACCGTTGAGAACTTCAGATTTCTTGATAAAGTTGATGATTTCTTCAGGTGTATCACTTTTGTACCTGAGAAAAAATACCCAAGTGTAACGTGTGTATTCATCAATAATTACAAGAATGTACCTTTTTTTACCTAGGCTGGGTATGCTGACAGGCCCACAAAGATCCATATGCAGCATCTGTAGAGGGGTAGAGATAGAAAAACACTGTTTTGATTTGAAAGAAGATTTTGTCAGTTTGCTTTTCTCACAAGTTGCACAAAGCTTTTCTTTTGAGAAAGAGATTTTCAGCAAGCCGATAACAAGCTCTTGTTGGAGAGAGCATTTAACGTCTTGAAGTTGAGATGAGAAAGACGTTTATGCCAGAGCCAGTTCTTCTTTTCAGAGTCTTCAGAAATAAAGCAGATGCTTTCATCTTCAGTTGACTTGTCATTCATATTGATGACATACACATTGTCCTTTCTAAAGCCAGATAGGACAGTGTGAAACCGTTTATCAGTGATGAGACAATCAATTTCTCTGAAAATCACATAGTAACCTAAATCACATAGTTGACTAATGCTTAATAGATTATGCATCAGTCCCTCCACATAGGCAACTTTGTTAAAAGTAATGGAACCGTTAGACAGAGTTCCATAACCTTTAGTGTACAGTTGGTCCCTTTTCTTTCACAAAGTTTAGAAGAAGAGATTTGTTCCCGGTCATATGTCGTGAGCATCCACTATCGAGATACCATGTTTGATGATGCCCATAGACCTGCAGACATGAACAAATTAGTCCTTTGGAGCCCATTTTGAGGTGGGTCCTTTAGGGTTAGAAGAAGAAGAAGGATTGTTCTGACTATATCTTTTGATACGGTCCTTTGGACAGTCTTTGGCCAAATCAAAAGTGTCACCGCAGTTGTAACACTTTCGGTAGATGAATCTTTTCTTTGGTTCAAGAGTAGCAGCTTTTACCTTTCCTTGAGGTTTGGATTTAGAAGATTTGGAAGGGTGAGAGGGAATGGGATAGCTGTACGGAACGTGAGGGTTATGGGGAGCCGGTCCAAGGATTCCTTTTTCAAAAGAAGAAGAAGGATTGATTGAGATTCCTTTGGACTTCTTTACTTTTAAGGCTCTAGGAATGAAGTCCGTTGTGGTCATGGGAGATTTACCTTTTGAAGAAGGTGTAATCTTTCTTTTGTTGGGAAGATCAACAACAACGGATTTTCCTTTAGAGAGGAGAGGAGCCTCTTTAAGAGTATGGGAAGAAGAAGACGAAGAAGAAGAAACTTCTTTTAGTTTTAAGGACATAAGAAGATCATTTACATGCTTGACTAACTCATTTGAGTCTTGATCTTCTGTTAGAAGAGACTTGGAAGATTTTGCAGACACAAAGTAACCAAACTTTCTTGAATCACGAAGATCCATGGAGTAAACCGAGTTAGAATCTTCTGAGTTAGAATCATCCCAATCAGAAGAATATGAGGGTAGTTTAGAATACAGAGGAATATTATGAGTAAGAGAGGGAATGTTTTCAGAAGGAGTACACACAACATTCTCTTTCCAGTAACCTAAACCATATGTTTCACCAACAACTTGATCTTGAAAAATTTTCTCAAGATATTTAGAAGATGTGTTCCATTTGTTTACGGTTTCCTGTTCTTTCTTAAGCTTCTTTAGAAGCTTGTTCTTCTCCTTGGCAAGCACATAGTTTAAAGTCTTCAAGTCCTCTAACTCAATTTTTAGTTTCTCAAACTGTTTTAGCTGAGATAGAGAAGCTTGGAGTTGAGAGGAGAGAGACTTGACTTGAGCATTTGCTCTTTTCTTTGCATCTTTTTCATTGTGAAAAAGTACAGTTAGAGAGTCAAAAGCCTCAATCTTCTCTTTATCAGAGAGAGAGTAGAAAGGATGTACCTGAGAAGAAGAAGAGGAGCACTCAGCTGTGAAGTCCATTCTTGAGCAGGAGTCTTTTGGTTCTTCATCGAGTTTGGCCATGAGGCATTTACTGGATACTTCCTTCTCACTGTCGGAAGTAGGTTCGTCTGCCCAGTCTAAAGTTTCTGCCATTAAGCCTTTGCCTCTTCTTTGAGAGTTGAAATTTCTTTCTTTCTCTCTTTTGTATTTGGCTTTGTATTTGTCAGCTTTATCGGAAAGCTCCTTGAATGACGAGGATGGAGAAGGTTTTCTTGGATGTGATCTACCTGTAGAATTAGATCGAAGATTTCTTCTTTTAGAAGAGTTAGAAGAATTAGATTTAGAAATCCTAGAAGGATTGCTTCTACACTCAGATGCAAAATGGCCTTTCTTACCACATGCATAGCAATCCTCCTTGGATTTGTTCAAGGAGTTTTTAGAGGAAGAAGAAAAATTTCTGTTGCTTTGAAATTTATTAGAAGAGTTCTTTCGGAACTTAGAGAAATTTGCAAGCATACTCATCTCCTTTGTCAAATGATCAATAGAGGGATCTTCTCCTTCATCATCAGCTTCACTTAGATAAGCCTCCGAGGAGTGATTCAGATTTTCATGACTTTCTCTATCTGAATCATCAGAAGGATAGGTTATACGAGGAACACACACAAATTTCTTGGAGCCATCACTTATAAGATCCATAGAGGGGGCTCTTATCTCTTTGAAGATGGTCTTCCTTTGTAAATGGGTTTGTTCGTGATTATGAAACATACCATAAAGAGAAGTAAGAGGAAGGCTTTCCAAGTCCCTGGAAGTCTTAATGCAAGTGGAGAGGTTATTCCAGAAATCTGGAAGACCATCCATAAATTTGCATACGACTTCCTCGTTGTCATAAAGTTTTCCAACAAGTTTTAACTCGTTTAAGAGACTGTTAAAACGGTTGTAGTAGGAGGGAAGAGATTCTCATTTTTCATGAGAAAAGAATTGGTATCTATGAACAAGAGAGATTTTCTTAGATTTCTTTACTTCATTTGTACCTTCATACAAAACACATAGAGTTGACCACATCTCTTTTGCAGTTTTAAGACTGACAAGAGATTGGTACACTTCATCAGGAAGAGATTGAGCGAGAATGGCTCGCACTTTGGAATCGAGTCCAATAGTGCGTCTATCTTCATCCGTGAATTCTTTTGTCTTTTTCAAAACATAACGACCAGTGGCAGAAGTTCTTTCCTCCTCTGACGAGTCATCGGAAACTTGAAAAAGAGTGTCCTTTTCTTTTTCTTTATCCTTAGGGGTTTTGACAAATTTATTCCAGACTTTTGGGATTAGAGGACCTTCACTAAGAATGGTTAGAAAACGACTGTTAGCTCCTTCCAAGAAGAGCATCAGCCTACTTTTCCATAAGGAGAAGTTGTTCGGATTGAACTTAGGAGGTTTGACAGTAGATCCATTGTCAGAGTAGAAAGAGTTTTGAGAAGAAGACTCAAGTTTTGTAAAAGGAGATGCCATTGCGGATTTGGTTTATTAAATTAAACCAACTGCTCTGATACCACTGGTTAGTCCCAAAGAAGTAAAACAAGTATTGTAGAAGGGGGGGTTGAATACAATAACACAAAATTACTTAATTTTAATTCTTTTATTGATAATGAATATCAAGAATTACACAAAGAGAAATAAAGATTGTTGCGGAATAAGAATAGGTAAGAACTACTCTAAACAATCTAACACTTAGAAGAAATTAAGAACACAAAGACTTAAAACTTAGAGAGACAAGGGAAACTATCAACCTGCTTGAAATCTTGTGAATATGAAATCTTGAGCTGAAAGCGTGAGTAGCAAGGTGCTATCTCCATCCTTTATATACTATCCAATGTAATGAGTGCAAAGGACATGTAGGAGTAAATGCATGGGTGGTTGAGATATTGTCAATAAATTATAAGATTTTTGATGTGACTTATCACAATACAAAAGGTAACTTTTGTACTATGAAAGTACAATATCTCTATAAAATATTCATGGAAAAATCTTTTTGAGATCAAATAGAAAATAAACGTCTCAATCATATTTAGACCAAGTGTATATCTTCTCAAAGAAGGAAGCTTCCATTCCCATTGTCAGAAGATCATTGGGAATGAGGAAGTATGTCAAATCATGAGGGTTTGACATAAATGTTCTTACACATAAAGAAGCAATCTGTAAGAAGGGAGAATGCCGAACAAAGAGTTTGGCAGATGATAGTTGTACCGAATAAGGAAGATTCGACATCACAGAAAGGACATGCCGAATAGGAAATCGGCATGTGGAGGGTCTACCGAATAGGGATCGGTAAGAGGATGATCTGCCGAGTACAAATTGGCAGGTCAGGCTTAGTTCACTTTGAAGTTCATCTCAATCCGCATTGTAGACTTCCTTCATGTTGACTTCAGTTCGTCTTCGACTCACCGATCTGTTTAACCATAACTAAGCTATTACAAAGAACCATAGTACAGAGTACAAACATCACTAAAAACCAAGGAGAGGTTATCTTTAAATCTTAGATGACCCAACAACTTCACTAAGGTATCCACCTCTTGAGTACACAACTAGCACTCCTCTCTGCAAAGTGTCACTAAAGCTATACCCAACCGGAACCTGTTGCACATGCCGACAAATAAAAAGGTTAGGCTAATGCCTAGCGAGTTCAAGAGTTTTCAACATGAATGAAGATATCGTTGAAAAGAAGTGATGCAATTTAAATCATGATCTTTCAATTTGATATGCCTCAAATATGAAAAATAATCATTTTACAATAATATGCATTTTGGGCAAGAAACACCAATATAAACGTTTTCAAACCCAAACTACTTCAAGGACAAGGTCCCAACATAAAACGTTCTTTCGTAAATTACTTTCAACCCAAAACTCACTCAAAACGTGAATGGAAATCGAACTATTCATTTATGAAAATGCGGTTAATACATAATATCCCGAAACACTCAAAACACGGGTGGGGCATAATACTCAACCCATTTATACAAAACGTCACCGAAAACTTGGATAATAAAACTCAATACCCAAAACAACACCTTTCGGTGACGGGGGATACCCGAATTCCATCGAAAGTGGCGGGCACACAAAGTTAAGCCACTTATCAATGTTCTCGAGCATCACATGAAACCATGGATCCCCGTATACGGCTCCCAACCTAGCTACCACCGCAAGATACCCAAATGACCCTAGTGCCCACTCGACCTCTAAATGAGTGTCACCACAAAAGCCACAAGTCTCCGTATACGACTCTCCAAGAGTACCACCGCAAGACTTAGTTCCGTATACGACTCTCCAAGAGCACCACCGCAAGCTTACATAACAACATGACTTGGGGATCACTCACTAGACTTCAAACGCGGACACTAAATTCCACAATGAGTAACCAGACTGGATTACAAACGGGCATCGAGTTCAACCACCCACGATATATACCTCGAGCCCTTCAATAAAGGTTACACGGTTATCGAGTTCAACCACCCACGATCTATACCTCGAGCTCCTGCTAGCCATAAACAATATCCAGTCCCAAAACGGGGTAAAGTCCCAAACTAAACCAACTGACTGACTCATATGCCTATGGATCCAATGCAGTACAGTCTAAAACGTTACATGACTCAAAAGAATGAACTAACGCATTCAAAACATGTAACTCTGAATTAAGATGCAACTAAGTACACCGTACGTCCAAGGCTCCTTAACGAGCCACCAAAACTGAACTAATGTTCCAAAGACTCATTTGAGTGTAAACCAAGCCCCACAAGGCATAATGAACGTTTGGCTAAAATACGAGAGCCAATATGGTTACATAAATCAATTTACATCTTTCCCTAAAACTTTGATTTCTCAAAACACAATTGGCCTTCGACCCAAACCAAAAAGGGTTTTCCATTTCTAAAATATTCTCCAAACTCGGGAATGACCCAAAACCAAAGGACTCACACTTTCGTACTTTTCAAAACATCCTTTTTCATGAATGATGCATAAAACCCGACAAACACTTAAAAGTGCGTTTTTTGACCAAATATCTATTTATGCAATAAATCATCAAAACTCATTCATTTATGACACATTTATCGAAATGCCCAAAAATCCTAAATGGGGTGTTTTACAAAGTTTAATAAGCTAAACACTTCAAATAATCAAAAGTTACCAATTAACTCAACAGTTGATAATTTAATGTAAAACACATAAATGCTTTTAAAATAGACATTTTGGCATGTATAACGTTTTTACAAATCAACTTGAACTCACCTTGCTAGGTCAAGTTAAACCTAGGTTCCAAATCCAACCATTTGCCTCCAATAGAGTAGATCCCACCATTTCCAAGCTATCACCAACAAAAGCTAGGGTTTCCAAATAACCCATCTCTTCAAATCTAAAAATAACCAACATCAAGTAAAACTCTTAGATCTACAAAGATCCATATACTAAAGCTTAGGTTACTCAAGGAAACTTACCACTTTAGATATTGAGACTTTCCACCCAAAGCTATCCAAGGAAACCCATCCAACTCTTCAACCCAAGCTCCTGAAATCGAACCTTTATACTTCTTTATGATGAACCCACCATGTATGCTCCCAATCTGAGATGAAAGCTCTAAAAAATCGCACTAATGGAGAAGAGAGAAATGGAGATGGAGGCTAATGAGAGAAAACCCTAAAATTTGGGTTTTAATTCGACAAGGCCTTCCCCGCGACCTTGGTCACGACCTTGAAGTCGCGGGCCAAGCCGCACGTGCTACAAGACTGCACACACACAGTGGGTTGCGCGGGTTTAGCCACGACTTTGAGGCCGCGGGCCAAGCCGCGCGTGCCCCTGGTGCACTTTCTCACCTTTCGTGTTGAACCACTTCTCGATCGTTTCTCTCGGTCGATCGTTCACTATTTTCCTTAGCTGATCATAACCTGTTCTTTAGGAAATTACGGGTGTTACAGGGTGCCCTTTGCTTACCGAAAAATAGGGGTGTTACAATCTGCCACTGTTTTGATGGAATAATCAAAAGAGTTCATAAAAGATAAATGATGGAAAATATATCAACGTTCTTTGGACAAAGTAGTTTTATATTTTAGTATTGAATAAAAAAAACTTAAAGAAAGAATAAGCAAATAAGCAATACTATAAAATGAACGATCAATGAACTTTTTACATATTTTATTTTTCAATGTAATTAACTAATACATGTTTGGACCCTTAATATAATGTTAAATTCTTTTTAGTGACCTATTAGATGCTTAAAAAAAATCTCTCTTTTATTTACTAATTTTTTAACTACTACTATATATACTATATAGTATATACAAAAAAAAATTGGCCCCTATTTCTTGTGGGCCCTGGGTGTGCGTCCGACCCACCCTCCCCCAGGCACGGCCTTGCATCTCGATATATATTTTTTTCGTTTTAACCGTTTTTTACGTGAAATGCTATATATGTGTTATATTCATTATGAATATTTATGTACGTTCATATCTTTACAATAATTCTTTAATATTCATCTATTATTATGATATTCATCATGAATATATAACTTAATATAACATTCATCATGAATAATTATGTATTTTCACGTGTATTCAACAAATCTTTAGTATTCATACATCACTATGACATTCATCATATATATACATTTTTACTATAATATTCATCATGAATATATATACATATTATTCATCACGAAATATTTTTAACATTTATACTTTATACCCTTATAGTTACAAATTAAATAAATAACTATAATGGTATAAAATGTAGATTTGGGATCACGTGAGACCAACCTGTTTTTGTGAGACTCGTGAGATCACGTTTTTACGTTTGAAACTTCACAGCAAAACACTATGAAGTTTCAAGTGTAAAATCATGGTCTCACGAGTCACACAAAAACATGTTGGTCTCACGTGAACCTAACTCATAAAATGTAATTATTAAAAATAATTTGTATGTATTTATGATATTTAATAATATATTAAATTATTGATGAGAGGATTATAATAGTGTAATTTGTAATAAAAAGAAACATATATATTTTAGTTAATATACGATTATGTGTGATCAAAATGTAAAATGAAAAAAAAGAGATATAAAGTAAATTAAATAACTAATTATAAAAATATAAAATATAATTAAATAAGTCAAGTGGTTTACTCAAATTTGGGTAAACCATATTTGTCTTTTTCTTTAATAAGAAAAAAGTGGTTTATGAGTAAAATATTTACGTAAAATCCGGCTATTTTAGAAATTACGTTAAGTTGTTATCAAGTGAATAGGAGTGAGGAAATTGACTATTTTAGGGGCTGTTAGGTTGGTTTTCCATTAAGCCATGTATAGATTAAGATGATTGTATACAAAAAGTTGTCTGTACGTATTTGACTAAATTGTTGTTCGGTAACTATGTTGAATAAACGATCTTAATGATATAAATGAATATTTTACCCTTTGATTTGCATCAATATTTATAGATAGAAAAAAATAATTGTAGATCAAAGTTTACAATATTGTACAATATCAATGATTACTAGATCAAATATTTTGGAATTTTACAATGTGCAAATATCTTGAAACCATTGATTCGACCTCATCTTCTCCATCCCACATAGAAAACCGATCTGACCTCATCTTCTCATCTACTCTATATGCATAAACATAAACAAAAAAATCGATGGAGAGAAACCGAGAAATCGAAATTGACATACCTGGATGATGGAGATGCAGACGTGAATCAATGAAGAAACTTTAATCCACAACGTCGTATTTTTGTTGAGTGAAGAGGGGCGATGGAAAGAAAAGAAGGGAGAAGGGTAGTTGGGAAAATTGAAGGGATTTTAATGGCGAGTGTAAATGACATACACTTTTTAGCTGACCGATTCAACTATGGACTGACCGAATAAACCGATACTGAACACCTGGATGCAAATAAGTCATATTCACCCATCATAGCCCATTAAGCCATAAATAAACACCCCCTTAATCAATTTACTAAATTTTTATCTGATGGTTGAGATATATCTCATCAAATTCTAAATATATTTGGTTAATCATTTGAATCTTTTCCACATAACTCTCTTACAAGTTGGAATATGAAACCAAGTTGCCATTATCATCAATAAAATAAATAATCATATCTTGCGGCTTATTATGTGTTTCAGGAACCATAACATCTTCTTCAACGAACCAACTCAGAGTTGTCCCGCTAAACAGGACGCACTGAACCAACTCAGAGAGTTGACTCACCCCGAACTCGCATCCCACCCACCCTTTCTTTGTATAGTGTTCCCAACAAAAAGGGGCAGACAAAAATGTCACTTCTCGACCACACGAATCCCTTGTTCCTTGCTCCTCATAGCCTCCACTCCCTTCCTCGCCGGATTTCCAGCTTCCCACCGGCATCTGCTTCCAACACATCTTCTCGCCGGAACCTCACCTTACGTTCATCTGCCGTCGAACAACAGCCGTCCAACTCCAATAATCTGTTACCCGCACTTGCCACATCGGCTGCGCTGCTCTTTCTCAGTTTCGGCGGGCTTCGTAGCTCCGTCTGCTCTGCTGCTACTTCCGACCGTCTTCCACCGGCTGTCGTTGCCGCCGATGACAACACATTGGTCGACAATCAGTCAATTGAAGGTTATTTCTTCTTTTACTTTTGGAGGCCAAGGCTTTTAACCGACCTATTTCATTGAGTTTGTATTTGTTCTAGATTGTTGTTTCTGAAATTATGTATGAAAATCTTCTAAGTAGTTAACAAAGTGAATTTGAGTCTCTTTCTTGTACTCTTTGATATAAAAAATAGATCATACATTTTGAATTCAGACTATTAGTGACCAAACTTCAAACACCAGATGAATGTATGTTGTGTTGTAATTTTGAAACCATCAATACTTGGAAATGTAGTGATCAACATTTTCAAGGAAAGTTTGGAACTTATAGTAATTTTGAACCTGGACAAATAAAACCGACTCGGTTTATGTCACTTGGAGTAGTGTTTTGCATGGGATGTCACACATCATTCCTTTGGCAACTCTCCACTTTAACCACCATGTCTTTATGCAATGTGTTAAGGACCTCACATTCTTTCTGAATCATGGAGCCTAGATACTTGAAGCTAAACAAATACTAAAAGACAATTCCACTAGACATCTAATGTCGATTTGTATCTCTTACTGGAATGGAGGGAATTGCTTGAAAATTATTTCTCTTACCAAGGATTTCTGATGCTACTCGATATATTATAGGTATTTCTCTTTGCAAATATGGTAGTGTGGTTTTGGTGTTCTAGAGGTTAGGAAATACAAAATAGTAACTATTTTTTTGTAATTATTGATGACATTCAAGTATCTTTTTCATCATCTTAAAAACAGAAATCTCTTTTTGAATGTTGGTAGAAAAGGACTGATGGTTATTTTTAACTAGTCTAATATGTATGCATATTGTGTCACTCGTCAATTCAGGCAGTACAGATGTTGGAGAGTATGAGAATGAAGAGTTGAAAGCTGCATTTGAGAGTTACAAATCAAAAACTTATGCTCTGACTGTTCCATTGAGAATTGTTGCCCTGCGCAACTCAGTCCCTCCTTTGTGGATCAAGGTTTAGTAGCTTAAATTATCTTGTGTATTCATATCTTTTCAGTTGTCTTATGCTATTGCTCATGCGTCATGGTGTTATGCATTGTTTTTAAACAACAAAAATGTTATTTTAACTTACATCCGAGTGTGAGAGCTCATTGAAAATGGCAAAGAAATGTGATAAAGAAGTGTAATTTACCTTAGTTTTGGCAAATGGTCTTATATAGTCAATTTTAATTTACAGACTGTAGATTATCATATTCATTCTTCAGTTAACTTGTGACAGAATTTCATACAATCTCAAGGAAGGAGAGTGAAATTTCGTCTAGAATTTCGTGGAACTCTTGAGGATATCTTTTCAGAACTCTCTACAACAATTGGTAAAGGAAAAGTTAGTTCTAAATCGGCTGGGGCTGCTGATATTATATCTCTTGGTGACACCTGGGTTAATTTCACAATTAGCAAGAAACTAATAGAACCCATACAAGGGGTTGATGACCAAGATTGGTTCTGCAGACTAAGTGACAAGTGGAAGGTAAGATGCATTTGATTTACAGTGCCATATCTTTTTCTGCCAATGCATTCTAATGTTGGGTTGATGGTGATGTATGATATTAATATTATACTCAATGTCGTCAAAATGCCTAGTGGACTGGAAAAGAAGCAGTTATTATATATTAATGAACCTTTTGTCGAGGGGTTTGTGTATATGTGTAGATGTTAATATGTTATGCTTTAGTTGTTGGTCTTTGAGAAGGATAATTGATGTAGGATGCCAGAAATTACACTAAAGAAAGTTCCATTAACTACAATGTTAATTTTTTTGAAGTATATAATATTTATATACAACAAATACTCACTCACACTACTCACCTTTGGCGAGGTTTGAACCCTTGACCTCTAGGGAGGATGGGCTCTACCGGTAACCCTGGTACTACTGGGAAACGACTCTTTGGTTACAGTTTTAAAATTTCTGCCACCTATGATGATATTCTTATTCAATCGGCTGGTTACCCTGTCTACCCCTTGCATGTTATCCTCTTCCGTGTTTATTCGGGTCCCTTTAGAGAAGCTGCATCTGCTTCTAGTGTTCTTTTTGTAGATATATGTTGTTAAGAAGATAAAACCTTGATACTAATGATGCTTTTTGATCCTTCTGCTTGAATGCAATAGCAAATTTTATATAAGTTCACCTAAGGTACTGTTCTCATGCTTATATCTTATATCTGATCAGTAAACATATTTCTAGATCCTTTGCACTTCCATTTTCTGTTAGCATATCACTACCTAAAACATACTCACCCCTCTTTTGTGATTTCTAAAACCATCTAATTACAAGACTTGCTTTATCAAAAATTAAGATTTGCTTAAGGACTTTTTTAGGCCGGTTTTCAGATAATAGTTTGAACATATTGCTAGTACCATCTCAGTCAACTCCTTTTTTTTTTGGTAACCGTGGGTTTCCGGGCCAGCTTACGCGCACCAACTAATCCCCGGACGACCACGAATGGCCTGGAGTCATCGCAGGTGAACCTCCATGGCCACAAGGGCTTTGGCAGCGTCTGCATTTGAACCCTGGGTAGATGAGATTTTCCACTACATCCCCTAAAGGGTTTACCAGTGCGCCACAACCCAAGTGGTTAACTTAGTCAACTCCTTTCCAATGCACATGTATGGTGTCGTCTTTTTTCCAAATCAAAACTCCACTCCGGCTCCTTCCTGGAATTGAAGGTTTCAACATGAAGAATGGTATAATCTTTCTTCAGTTTCTCCATTTCCAAATTCAAATCATGACGCTCCACGACGGAATTGCTTTCTCGGCTGGGCTGCCCGGAATATTCATATGTGTTTCCTGAATTTGATTTGTAAACGCTACCAGTAGTATTTAAATCAACCCCTTAATGGTAAAGTTGAAGGAATTTTGCATCTATGGAAGAATCATCTTTTATATGATCAAGGCCAAACCAAGTTTTGTAACTTTCATTTTGTTCATGGTCAAAGTCCTAATTTTATCTGTGCATTGCGGAACCCATGGTTTCACAGGCAGACAATTGTGGAATGATGGCTGATTTGGTTATCGTCAGGAAGTTGTCTGCTTGTGAAACCATGGGTTCCGCAAATGTCATATGCACAGATAAAACCGGGACTTTGACCATGAACAAAATGGAAGTTACAAAACTTTGGCTTGACCTTGATCATATAAAAGATAATTCTTCCATAGATGCAAAAGTTCTTCAACTTTTCCATCAAGGGGTCGGTTTAAATACTACTGGTAGCGTTTACCAATCAATTTCAGGAAACACATATGAATATTGCGGCAACCCAACCGAGAAAGCAATCCTGTCGTGGGGCATCATGAATTTGGCTATGGAAATGGAGAAACTATATGAAGATTATACCATTCTTCATGCTGAAACCTTCAATTCCAGGAAGAAGCGGAATGGAGCTTTGATTTGGAAGAAAGACGCAATGCCATACATGTGCATTGGAAAGGAGTGGCTGAGATGGTACTAGCAATGTGTTCAAACTATTATCAGAAATTAATACATGTGCATCGCCCCTTGATGTGCGTTTGGACTTTACTCATTGGGAATGTTAAGCATAATTGGCTCTAGCTCTAGCAACTTCACCTTTCCGATTAGTTGGTTTTTTTTATGGTTCATGAGTGTCCGAGTTTATAAAGGGAAGTGATGATCAAATATTAAGCGTTTGGTTTGAGGGAATGGGAATGATAGTAATAGGTGTGTTTGGTTTGCGGGTATGGGTTTTGACAATAGGAATGATACCAATGAAATTGGGAAGAAAATCAATTCCTGGTCATTCCTTCTCTCCAAAATCCCCTTTCTTCTACAAAATACATTGCTGGTTCTTCTCACCCATCTCTGCCTTTTCTTCTCCTTCTTCTTGTGTTGTCTCTGGTACTTCTTTCGAACACAAAGCAGCTGCTTCTCTCAACCAACAAGGTAAGCCCTACTTCCTTTCCTTCTAGTCGATTAAGCCGTAATTTCTTTTTTATCGGCAAGGAATCCGCTCCTTTCAATGAATAGTTTTGCGTTTAATTCTGTCATGGTTTTGGAGCCTATAACATACCGATTTGGGTTTAACTATAACTGTGTCTTTAATTATGTACCTGCACTGCACATGATCAGGAGTGACATGCTTCGTGATCCAACACATATCTAGGTCCACAATTTCGGATGAGTAATGGGTTTGTATGCGTGGGAAAGTATCTGCAACTTCTGATAATTTTTCAAAGATATTTGGTAAATCACACAACCACCAAAATAATATAGAAACATAATAGATAGTAGTAAAGCTGTAAAGGTAAAAATGAGATTTTACTGATAAAAAGTCAAACATCAGTTTCGGGAATGATACGCAAGCCCCCGATGCATAAACCAAAAACAGTTATCATGTAATCATATTCATTACCATTCCAATTTCCGTGGTGACTCCCGACTACAAACCAAACTCCACCTAAATGCTTATTGAAGATGGATCAAATGATTAACTTTTGAAAGCTAAAATTTCTAAGCTGAATATTAGCAAATGGTTCCATATACATCACTAAATATTAGCAAATGGTTCCATCATCACTTATATGCTGTTTATATATATGGGACTGCAATTGCTTTGAGGCATAGATTAGATATTTAGGTCTACTACTTTGGTCTGTTTTGACACTTACGGGTAGTTTGGCCGGTTTTCCATTACGTCCTATATGGATAAAGCTATCTGTATGGATTAATATGTCTGTATAGATTGGGAAGGTTTTTGTTTGGGAGAGTTTGTTATCAGATGGAAGGAGCATGCTTTTTAATTGGAAGGAGGTGGTATGAAAAAAACTTGGCTTTCTGCATAAAGCTCCCCTAGAAGCTTACTGAATAAGCCACTTTCTATATCATTAAGCCACTACCAAACAGTCATGTATAGCTTACCAAATAATCTGTGAGTCCCATTAAGCTCATAAGCTGCTAACAAACAAGCCCTTCAAGTCTCATTTATATAAATAGTAGTTTAATGTCTTGCACACCTAACTTAGGTCGCAAGAGGTAATTGAGTGCATAACTAAGCTGTACTCTATCATATGGGTTTATTTTTTGACACTAATTTCTTCACCAATTTGTATTTCATACCAATTTATCACCATTCTCAACACCAATCTGTAGTTTTCACTTTTCATCACAAAAATTTGTAGTTTTATTTATCACCATTTAATCATGATTTTGATTGGTCTTAAAATATAATTCTTGAATATTAACCCTGAAAAATAAACTCTTAGGCTGCGTTTGGTATAGACAGGACGAGACAAAACTTACCATCCCACGTTTGGCGCGACATGGAACAAGACAAGAACTCACTGTCTCACGTTTGGTGCGACATAGGACAGGGACAAGGTGGGACAACATGGGACAAAAAAGTTTTTTCTTGTTCCACCAAAATAGGTGGAACAAGATGGGACAAGAATGAGACAGAAACTAAAATATTACTAATTAACCCTCGTTTGATATATAACCTCGTCCTGTCCTGTCCAATCATGTCTGTGTACCAAATGCTACCTTAATGCACATGGTACAAGTTTAAGGGGTGTTTAGGTTTCTTTGCATTCCGTTTGTATGAGCAGGTGCAATTTTTCTTTAGCCTCTAGCAATAATTTGGTTTTTAGGTTACACTTGTTTAACTGTACTTATTTTTGTTAATCTCAGGGTTCTCCTAAAATAATCTCAGGTGCATTTGCGCAGGAATGATGAAGGAAAATCAGATTCTGAGGGTAACATATGGGCTGTCCCATATCGATGGGGAAGCATGGTAATAGCTTACAGAAAAAACAAATTTCGACAGCATAATTTGGCTCCTATAGAGGTAAACTCTGTGTAATTGCAATATATTTGTGCATACTTATAATATATACTAGATAAGGATGAATCATCATTGTGACGAAGGATCGTATGAGAATAGGAGTTAAGGTGAAAAATGTAAGAAGCAATTTGGACTCTTGATCACTTTTAATTTAACCCCCACCCTATGAATTGGGCTTGATACGGGAATTGATCAGGTGCATCTCATTAGAGTTGATCTTCAATTAGGATTGATTCAAGGGTGGAGATCCCTTCTTACCCTTCTCACAGTAACTTCCATTCTCACCGGAACCCAACCTCAACGTTGCAGGACTGGGCAGATCTGTGGCGGCCTGATCTTGCTGGGAAGATCGCAATGGTTGATTCTCCAAGAGAGGTTATTGGTGCAGTTCTGAAATACTTGGGGGCATCATATAATACAAGTAACATTGATTCTGAAGTTACTGGTGGAAGAAATGCTGTGAAGGATGAACTTGCTGCACTTCAAAAACAGGTATCAAAATGAAGCCCAATCATCATTAGTTGATGACGGCATATATACTGATGCTATATTTTTGTAGATTTTTTCCTTTCCTCCTGTTTCCATTTGGTTTACACTTTTAGATTGGCACCCTCACACTAATATCCCTTCAATTTGTTAAGTCAGCCGGACTACCATCCTTTCTGTAAGCAAACAATGATCCGTTGTTGGATTCTGCTACTAACAGTTGTGTTATTATCTTACATAAATTCCACCAAAATGTCGTAGTCTGTGGTGGTGGTTGTTTAAATCTTTTATATTTCCATGAGGATTAAGCTAGATATTAGCATGTTTTTTTTTATTTCAACCTATGGTGTTACTCTAGTTAGGTCATTAGGGACCGTGGTCATGGTCTACTGAAACCTATTAGGCACACGGCTAAATATTTAAATCACCAACTCATCAATGAAGCCAAAGCTCTCATAGATACGGGGCTCAAAAATTGTGTCTTGCTTTAACACTATGTTCAACCCCCTTTTCACATTTGGAGGTATTTAAAGGCGCACCATTATCCATAAACCAAGTTATAGATTTATAACTCACGGGAAAAACATTATGTCATATAACAATAAAGCAGTACACATAGGCCAATCGAGAGCGGGTGGGCTAAAACATAGATATAAGTCACGTAGAGCTCTGGTAACCATGTTAAGCCACTAACTCATCTAATAGCTTAAGATGGTAATTAAAAACCTTCTGCATCCAGCTTAAACACAATTGTTGGTGCAACTTACCCTTCATATGCATTCTGTCTTTCAGATCTGCTTTTGAATTTCACTTTCATTACAAGTTGTCTCTTCGGAAAATGGTTTGAAAATTTTGAAGTCATGACTAATGATGGGATACGTAAACCCTGTTCCTTGCATATCATGCACTTGACGTCTATCAGTGTTAATGTTACTGAGCTTTCCTTTATGCCAATAACGCAAGTTATCAACATCTTGACTTTAATGATATTTTCTATAGGTTCGGCTATTTGACAGTGCGAGCTATCTTAAAGCATTTAATGTTGGTGACGTTTGGGTGGCTGTTGGGTGGAGCAGTGATATTGTTCCTGCTGCCAAACGAATGTCAGATGTTGCCGTGATTGTTCCCAAGTCAGGAGCTAGTTTATGGGCTGATTTATGGGTACGTGTAGTTTTATTTTTTCTGAAACTTTGAATTTTTCTTCCCTACATTTTTCTATGCTACTACCTGTCAATAGTAAAGAAGTAATTCTCAGAGAAGACAAAAGAAAAGGAATAACAAAATTCAGAAATGATTCAACCCTCCAAAGCAGCCATCTAGGCCCGATAGACAAAAAGTTCAGAGTCAGATTGCATATCTTATTGTCTCTTTCCTATTTGTTTTTTTTTAATTGTTCTCAAGAATTCTTAAAAGCATTTGAAATGATAAAATTGTCTTTGTGGCATTCGCTATGCTATGTTTTTCGTGGTATCTGGCTATGCAGTTCCCCATGGACCGGGAAAACTTTAGGTCTTCCTGCAAGCAGGCATGATGGAGTTGATATCATCTAGCGACTCACATCTACACAGGTGACTTTAGGTCCCAAGCACTAACAGTCCCTAAGGGTGCGTTTGGTATGCGGGACAGGATGGGACATGACACTTTGGTGCGACAATTACACTTGGACACATGGTTTTCAAAATCGTTCGAGGCGTACGCCTTGAGGTGTGCCTCAAGGCGAGGCGGTCCAAGGCTTAAGCCTCATAGTCCCTGGACAAGGCTTACGCCTCAATCGGTGAGGCGGTGCCTCGAGGCGTGAGGCGCAAGCCTTAGATGCTTTCTGTTTTTGGTAAGACTTTGGTGAGAGACTCATGACTTTGTATTTAAAAAGGTAGAAAGTCAAAATCAAAAGTAAGTGTACTCTTAGTAATTTAAAAGTACAAAAACCCAATTTGGGGTGTCCTTTCTTCTTCTCTAGAAGAAAGAAAGAGCTTCCTACTCCACTTCAGTTTCCTTTGGTGGAGCTATGCAATTTGATCATGTTACGGAGAAATATAACTTGTAGATTATTATGTTTTTAGACTTATTACTAGTAATTTTATGAACTTATGACGTTTAAAATTTGGTATGGAATTTTGATTTGCTTATCATTAGTATGGAATTATGTTTTCTACATATATATTTTGTATTATACATACACACATGTATTATATAAATATATATATATATATATATACACACACGCCTTGGACCGCCTCGAGGCTTACGCCTCGCCTCGCAAACGGAAAACGCCTCGAGTCCCGATTGGGATTTTTAAAACTATGCTTGGACATTACAGGACTGAGTTACAAAAATGCAGTTTCTTTTGTCCCACCAAAATAGGGGGAACAAAAATCAGGGAGATGAAACAAGAGAGGTAAATTACTAAACTACCCGTATCAAATTAAAACCTTCCCCAATTCTTTCACCCATCTACCTCACTCTTACCGGTCCTGTCTAGTCCTGTCCGACGTTTGCATACCGAGTGTACAATAAGGACATTTGTTCTGATTAATACGTAAAAAATTTGTTTTTTTTTCTGTCACCACCTTGACACTTAAGTGTTCTTCTAAATGGAGGCATGCACTTAGTTTCTCTTTACTGTAAACATCCTTCTGCTTCTTCATTGTTCTCTTTGCTATAAACTTCCTTCAGCTTCTTCATTGAAGCGAATTATTTTACTCAGTCTAAGGGGGTGTTTACTTGTGGCTTAATGAGCTTAATGACAAAAATGACTTATTCGCACAGACGCTTGGGATGTTTACTTGTGGCTTATTCGCACAGACGAAATGGCTTATTCACTAAGTAGGAAAGGGAGGTGTTATCCCCATTAAGACAAAATTTTGACATTTCTACCCTTAAGAAAAAAAAAACCTATCACGTAACCCTACCTCATCAAGCTGCTAACAAAGAATCACAAATCGCCCCTAAATATCTTAATTTATATAAAAACCAAGTTTGTTGTAGTTTATTCTTGCATATTGATTCAAAAACAGAAAAAGTTGAAGAAGGATTCCCATAAATTCTCTGGCAATTTGTCTAATCTTCACCTTTTCTTGATTGAGCTACACACCCACATCTAACACTTTGGTTTCTCCATCTTTTCACTTCTTAATTCTCTACTCAAGCAAAGAAGAATTTTGGTTGAAAACAAAATGCAGATCTAATTACAACTGACAATTGTAGCAGGAAAAAAGAACAAGAACAAGAATGAAGAAATCATCAAAAATAAGAAAAATCAACGTAGAAATTGAAGCGGATTGAGTGACAGCTATGAATTTGAAATCAATTCCCCCAATCATTTAAACCCTATAAACATCGCTTGTATTCACAATTTTGGAGAGAGAATTAGAGACCCAAATTGCATAAATACAAAGTATTATTATATGTATGATATATATGCCATATATACGGTGATATAATAAATAATTAATAAAAAGAAATTGAAAAAACCAAACAAAAAATTTTCAATGAATTATTTATTGTATTTTTTTGAGGGAAATAAAATATAATTTATGAATATATGAATATGTGGCTAAAAAATAAAGAACAATTTATAGTTCATATTCAGGGGTAAATTGGTCATTTCTGTTATTCAGACTGTTTATTCAGATAAAAAAGTAAACAACAACATCAATTTATCCAGACAGACAAATTTATCCATACGGAACTTAATAAAAAATTTGGTAACCAGCCCCTAAGCTTGTTTATTATATCTGTTTCTTGTTTTTTTTGTCTTTTATGCCGTCTTTAGCAGGCTCATAACAAGACACTTGTGACCATTATCAGTGTTAGGGGCCATTTACCCAAACACTTACCCAGTAAATGCTTACCAGTGCTCGTTAAGGCCCTGGGGGATGTGGTGGAATATCCCATCTGCCCGGGTTCGAATCCAGGCGTACACAACAATTGTGGCCACTGAGGTTTAATAAGGGCTGATGTCTTACCGTCATAATTTGCCAATGGATTAGTCTAGGCATAGCCTAGGACACCCTTCCCCCCCTTACGAGTAGGGTCAACACTCTCACCTTACCGAGTAAGATTTTAGTTCATTAAAACGGCATTGTATGCAACAATTTACGTGGTAAGAGCTAACCGGGTAAGAGTCGTCACTCTCACTTACCGCATAAGACTCTCAGTCCTTGCTATCGCTTTTCCCGGTTAAGATTCTCAGTCCTTTCCATGTTCATCCGGAAAGGTAAGTGACTCGGTAATCGCTTACCGGGTAAGCGATTGGTAAACAGCCCCTTAGTGGTGCAATATGAGATGTATGACTTCTTACTATTTATGTTTACCACATATTATATCCACAACTTTATTAATATGGGTGCTGAGAGCATATAGATGCATGTCTTTGCTGCATTTTCTATATATTGTACCCATTGGTTGTTTGCACATAATCTCACCTGTAGGCTGTAGCTTGCTCATTTGTTTCTTTTAATTTTTATTGCACGCTGGGGTTTTTTCTTTACGGAACCAGTCTCTCTACCCATTGGGGTAGACGCAAGGTCTGCATACATCCTACGTACCTCTGGCTCTACGTGAAATTTACCGAGTTTGTTCGGTTTTTTGGTTTGATTTGATTTGATTTAGATCATATATATATATTAATAGAAAATCCGCAAACAACTGGCAGAAAATGCAACACGAGTTAAGACATTTTGTTAATCTATTTCATGCAGGCAATACCGGCTGCCTCAGACATTGTTACGGACAAACTTGGAGGGCGAATAAGAGGACCATCGCCACTCGTGCATCAATGGATTGATTTTTGCTTGCAATCTCAAAGAGCAGTGCCTTTTGAGGAGGAGATAATTGCTGGTGCATCACCATCCGCCTTCGATAACACCCCTTTGCCAAAGTCCAAAAACCTGAGCAAAAATAAGCCGAAGCTTGATACAAACCTCATCGCTGGAGGAGTACCGCCGCCTGAGATTCTAACAAGGTGCGAGTTTTTGGAGCCTTTATCGGATTCTGCATCCTTAGATTATCAGTGGTTGATAACTAGCATGCAGAACCCGAATCACGGATTTGTGCATAAATTGCAGCATTGCATTTCGTGGGCATTGAAAGCCTTGCAGATTAGGTCATCGTAGCTCTAATACATATATTTGTAGTTAAATTTCACATGATTTTCTTGAAATTTTGGCATTAGTTACACGTTTAAAAAGGGCCGGAACCCAGTTACTGAGGCGTAAAAAGGTAACATGTATTTCTACGTTAATGTTAATGTTTTTCGCAAGATCCTGCAATTGTTGCCCGACCTTTGCCGTCTCATCCCCGTTTTCAAGTTGCTTGTTCGAGACCGTCTTTGATCGATATAGTTTTCAAAAATTTAAGGGCCGTTCTTGGTGGCATAGACCAAACTTGGGCCTTCCAAGTCTGTTTTTACTAACTCCCCTCACTTTTGGTGAGAATTGAACCCTGAAGGCTAAAGGTCTGGCTATAGCTGGCATATTGGTGCATGATCAATTACATGAACATGAACGAAAAAGAATTATTGAAAATCAAGAAAAAAGATATTAGAATATCTACTACAAAATTGAAGGAAGATTCTTAATTCTGTACAGTTTCTAAGATATAAAGCAAATATAGTTGGCATTTTATGAGACAATAACCAACTCATGGCATCCTTCCATGACCATCTTTCTTTGCTGGAATGAAATGCAATAATGTATACGTGGTTAGCCATGAAGCTTATACCAAATTAGCCCTCTTCTTGTTATTGAGTCAACATCTCGGTCAACAACATTTGCTGGTAAGAAGGTGTTGTTAAACAACATTATAGGTATGTGTATGGTGTTTTTTCAACAAGTGTTGTATAGATAAAGTTGTCTGTATGGATTAAGTAAGATTGATGTTTGTTTGTTGAGTTGAATAAACTGCATGAACGATAATAACCTTTTTACTCTTCTAGTTTTGTTGTGTTGAAGGGATATCTATATAATCCGATCGATTGTGTAAAAACCATGGTAGCAGCGAAATTGGGGATTTTTTGTTTTATTGATCTCTGACCACCATGGCAGGATAAGAAAACCAAAACAAAATTCATGAAAGATATTGATTGATCAATTTTTGTTTTGTTGAACTCTGAACACCTTTTGTTTTATTGATCTTTGTATACGAATCTTAGCCACCGATAAATTAAATGTACCCTCTTGGTATGACCTTTGGGTTTGGTTTGAGGGGCCGACACCAAATGAGTTTTTTACTTCAGCCATAGAGACAAATATATACAACTTGCTTATGTATATTTTTACAAAACCCCAAATCTAGATTCGAAGTTCTGGTACCAATTGTCAGGGCGGTTATGCTATAAATACAATGCTAACAAGTGATTTTAAGGTCTCTTCATATTTAGAAATCCAAGAGCACAACAAAGCCTATAACAAATGCGGATAACGATGATCTAAATGTTGTACAAAATACTCTATCGAGGATAAACAACCCACAATAAAGATAATAACAGGATGCATTAGAATCTATGCATATAACAAGTTTACAAACTAATAACAAGGGAATTTAATGTGGTTCCCTGATAACTCTCGATTTTGAGAGTTATTTATCACTCTTTTTCTAGGATTTTGTATCATTTTTATACTCACTTTGCTTATATTCTTTTCATTTGGTCTAAAAATGTGATAAAGAGGTGATGAATTATCAAAAGTTTATTTTTCTTGGAAAAACTGCACTTTTGTGGCCAACTGTGGGCAGATACTCTACCCACTGTGGACGTCGATGAACCACTTGAAGAAACTGTTGGACGCTGCGTTTATCCGGACAATAAGGAGCAGATTAAAATATATTTGTTGGAGCATGCTTGTCTGATCTTTGAGGCATGGGTTGAAAAGAGAGGTGGGTCTTGCCCCTTGTGTTTTTTAAGGAAGAGTCCTTTGGGTTTTATGTTTTTTGGAGGCTATATAAAGAGGAAGGACTTGCATTTATTTCATCAACTTATCACCACCATCAATCACAAGGCATAAAAATTCTCTTAAGCTCTAGTTCATCTTCAAGTTACTTGTTAACTTGAAGATTGTAATTTTACTTTCTAGTGCTTTACTTTCTAGCATTTTACTTTCTAGTACTTTACTTTCCTAGCAATTTACATTTCTAGTCGTTTACTTTCCCTTGTAATTTAATTTCCGTAATTTAAATTTATGCAAGTAGTTCTTAATTATTTCTCTTATTCTATTATGTCTTTCTTTTTAGTCATGAGCTAAGCACCTTATTGGGTGTGGGTGTGAGTGAATTTGAGACTAGTAGGATACACTTGGGTGTGTCCATAATTACTTGTTCTTGAGTTTGGTCACTTGAGTCGGGACATAACTCAATGCGGATAAGCCGATCACTTTGAAGTGTTAATATTAGATCTTAGACCTCGAGAGGGACGGATCCGAAATACGGCTTAAGTGATGCACAAAGATTTGAGAAAGTCTTTGATAACCACGCAGAGATGTGGGTTTTGTATGATTTACTAAGGTTCAAACGTCGGTCGGAATTTATATCACAAAGAGATTTGAGTATAAATCCCCATACCGGTAGGACTTGACGCTTAGAGTCAAACTTAGATAAATCGGCAAACTCAAGTACAATAATTATGGGCACTTTATAGGTACTTTTGGGTATAATTTATAAAAATTCGTTTTCGAGAGATCGGAATTTTTATACATGGTTCTATGCACTTAAGCGCCTAACCATCTGGTAACTACAATTATCTCAAGGAAACTTACACCCATACCCAATCCTTAACTCATTGTTAAATTTCTTAATTATTTTCGATATTTCACCAACAAAAGGACAAATTTTTCTCACAACCAAAGCGTGTGCAAGAAGTTCATGAAACTCTCTGATTCTCAGTAGACCAGTTCCAGTGGAAACGATATTCGGTATACTTACCATTTTATTACTTATAGCGATCATAGTTGAGGTGTATACTTGCGCCCCCACTGTGTGGAACTATACGGTTTTCCGCTATCATTCCCCTATCAGCATGATAGTGTACGTTAAGAACAAGAATTTTATTACCACCAAAGAGATTACAAAAGTGCACGTACAAAGATCCTTAAATCCAAGATCAACAAGCAAATCTTCAAGAACGCTCTCTTAACCTCACATATACTATATATATATATATATATATATATAGGATATATATATATATATAGGCCGATAATCAAATGAAAACCAAAAATATGTTACAAACCCTTGAGAACCGATATAAAAATATTTTTTTACATGATTTTTTTTCATCAAAACTTATGATTTAAGATATTGTTTCATATATGTTTTTGTTCACCTTGTGAAAAGATTACACGTGAAAAATAAAATTTGATTCACCTAGTGAAATGAAAAATACAGGTAAAAAATATTCATGTGGTGAAACAAATACATGTAAAACTATCATATTATGAAACAAATATATGGGAAGAAATATATTAAATCCAAGCATTTGGTGAAAATATATCATGTGAAAAAATATTTTTATATTGATTCTCACATGTTTGTAACATATTTGTGGTTTTCATTTCATTTGATTTATATATATATATATATATAGGGTTAGGTTCAAGGAAAAACCTCAAAAAAACGGAAAACTGAGGAACACCTTGATAGTCATTCATCTGGACGATATGCATTTATGCATACAAGTAATTTGTAACATGCACACGTGCATATGCACAAGTGTATAAAACCAAAAAAACACCTTAATTTACTTATATGCACAAGTGCATACCGTCCAGATGAATGACTACTAGGATGTTCCTCAGCAGTGACGGAGCCACTTAGGTGCCAGAAGGGGAATGTGAACCCCGTGGACTTTTTTTTTAAATATAGAAACCAACCTATAAATTTTAGCCCAAACTAATAGCCATTTAATGTATTTTTTGTTGGGCCCTCCATCAGGGGCGGAACACAGTGAGGGCCAAAGGGGGCCATGACCCCTGCAAATTTAGAAACAAATATCATACATTAGTAATATATATATATATATATATATATATATTTTTTTTTTTGGTGTTCTGTTTAGATGGTTATCAATTTCTTGGCCACCTGTGAGTGATCTTGGGTTCTAGTCCATGACTCCATGGTGCTAGTTCTTTTGTTTTTACTACCAAATATTATTATTTTTCTTTCATTACTTCTTTTCTTCCCATGTGCGACACATATTTATTGCATATAATTTTTATGAATCGTATAAAAATTTATAAATTTATTTGACTTCTATATAAATAACGTGAAATATCTAGATTTTAGTATTACATTCGTTAATCTTTGTTTCTATATCTAGATTTTATCAAATTTATTACTATGTTATAGTACAAAAATATATAAACCATTGATATGTTTTTTGTTAATGTTCTTACGTTTAACGAAGTTTTTTATATTTCTAATAAATTTTATTAGTAGATCATAGTCAAAAAAACATATTAAAATCTCAATGAATTTATATTGCTATATTTTCAGTCTCCAAAATTTTGTAATATCATTTTTCGGCCCCCAAGGTTCAGATGTCTGTGTTCCGCCACTGCCCTCCATAGAATTTTACCCACTCTTGGATTGGAAGAAATCAAGAAGGTAAAATATACGTTTGTTTTTTGCAACTATTTCACTATTTCTTTAAATTCTTTAGAAATTGGGATATAAAGTTTTACTCTTATTTAATTTTTGTTAATAGCATCCGTAGGTAGGGCTGTAAACGAACCGAACGAACACAAACGGAGAATTGTTCGTGTTCGTTCTTTAACTTAACCGAAGAAACAAACGAACACGAACGGTTAACGAACACTAACGGTAAACTAAGAAAATTTTTTGTGTTCATGTTCGTTCATTAAGAAAATATGTTTGTTCGTGTTCATTTATGTTCGTTCATTAAGCGTTAAACAAATGTAAACAAACGAACATAAATGAACATAAAACGAACTTAAATGAACAAAAAACAATCACCATTACTCCTCATTTCGTTCGTAAAAAATAACATAGCAAAATGAAAAATCGGTAAACTTGGTCTCGTTTGTTCATTTAAATTCGTTTATGTTCATTTACATTCGTTTACGTTCGTTTGAACCTTCTTCTCTCTCTCTCTCTCTCTCTCTCTCTCTCTCTATATATATATATATATATATATATATATAAACAAACATAAACGAATATAAATGAACGAACGTAAATGAACAAACGAAACTATTGTTCATGTACGTTCGTTTAACTAAACGAACAAAAAATGTGTTCATGTTCGTTCAATTTATTAAATAAACGAACATAAACGAACTTCCCGCCGAACGGTTCGCTGAACGTTCGGTTCGTTTACAGCCTAGCCGTAGGATAAAAATGGAATGTGGGAACTCATGAATCTTTCTTATTACTTTTCTTTGATGTAGTTATATATTGTCTTATGTTACGTGTTTGATGTTTTAAAACGTCAATGCAATTGTTCTATACTAATTTTAGTTAAATTTAACAGTTATGGATAAATACTTGATCAAAAGAAAAAAAAAAACAGTGATTCATCGTTGGTGCTCCTCCTCGTGTAAATTCCTGGCTCCGCCCCTGTTTCTCAGTTTTCCATTTTTTTGAGGTTTTCCCTCTCTCTCACTCTCTCTCTCTCTCTCTCTCTCTATATATATATATATATATATATATATATATATATATATATATATATATATATACATACTATATTATAAAGCACGGATAAAAAACTCTTAAATACAAATTATTAGGCACCATGTACCATCATTTTATGCAAGATTTTAAAAATCTCTTAATTTACAAGTATCAAAGCACAACATACATATTACTACTGCAGACTTCTAACACCCACCAATTTGGTATGTGCAGGGCCTTCCTTTTATGCAGATCTTTTCATGTATCACTATTAATTAATATATTATATTATTATAAATTTGTTTTAATTATATTATTAAATATGTAATTGACTATTTTTTCTAGATGTCATTAAAATATATAAAATAATCATTGAATTAAAAAAAACACTTAATTTTTTTTATATAAAAAACATTATATTATTAAGCCTAAATTAAACAAATTTATAAAAAACATTATCACTTTCTCAAAATCATCTAAAATCGTATTGTAAATCGAAGAAAAAAACATTAAAATTGTGATGTATCTCGCTGCATTGCGCGAGTATACTTCTAGTGTATATATATATATATATATATAGGGAGAGAGGGAGAGAGAGGGGGGAGGATCATGCGAGAAGCAAACTAATTTGCGAGAAGGCGAGAAGGAATGTGAGCTACATAATTTATTAATTAAAAAAACCATAAATAAAAAATAGTTTTAGAAATTAGGATAATTATTATTTTAAATTGGATAAATCCTTAAAATTCTCATTATATTTTTAGATTTATTTATTTTGTAATTTCAATTATTTATTAATTTTTTTATTAATTATTTTCTAAATATACTTTTAATAAAAAAAATTCACAATTTTAACCAAATATCACACGTGATATAATTATATGAATATTTATGCATATCACATACCATATTATTAAATGTGATAATTGTATATATTTTAGTAATTCATATGCGATTATGTATACTTCTATTTATAGATTTTTTTGTGAAGTAAATTTTATCACATATGATAATTGTATATATTTTAGTTAATCATATGTGATTATGTATACTTCTATTTATAGATCTTTTTGTGATGTAAATATTATCACATGTGATAATTGTATATATTTTAGTTAATCATATATGATTATGTATATTTATATTTATAGATCTTTTTGTGATGTAAATATTATCAATGTGATTATGCGTCATTTATATTCAGTCATATATTATCATATGTGATATTTACAAAATCCACCTAGTGGGATCATATGTGATACATAATAATATATCACATATTAAACGAAGTTAATCACATGTGATTCAAAACGCAAATCTAAAATATAGAGAGAAAAAAATGGTGAAATAAATAATGAATTAGTTATGGATATCACATGTGATATTTGATGAAAATTATGATTTTATCTAGAAAATAATAATATAAATTTGATAAAAAAAATTATGAATTTATTAAAATTAAAAAATAAATAGATTTAAAAGATATTATGAGATTTATAAGGATTTATCCAATTCAAATTGTAATTATCCTAATTTAAAAAAAATTATTTATGCTATTTTTTTAATTAATAAATTATGTGGCTCTTATTCTGTCAGGATCGAAACTCAAACAAGAATTTAAATAACACACTCAGAAACTTATGTTAAAGAAGTTGCGGAAAAACACTTTAACAAATATCAATGGAACAGTATATAGAACTCAAATCACAAGTTTATATTGATTCAACTTGATGATTACACAAAACCTCAATCTGTTTAACAAACTAAACAAACGTTCTATACTTCTCTATAGAAAGGATCTAAACTATTCTTGAGGTTAATTCTCTCTAAAACAAAACGTATGAATTAATTTTTCTATCAAAGACTTCTATACTATATATACAAGACTGAGTACAAGATAATTATCAAAATAAAATTGATCTTCATCATCAATACCATAATTATCTTAAACCATATCTCCAACTCATCTTTATCTTCAAGTCTTCTTTATCTTTAGAAGCAGCACTAACCTTCTTTTAGCAGTATTAATCATTTGAGCAGCATAAACATCCTCAGCAGTATTAATCCTTGAGCAGTATTAACCATGCTTGCAGTAGTAATCTTCAACAGCATTAACTACTAGCAGTACTAACTCTCCAAGCAGTATTAATTCTACTAGCAGTATTAAAAGTACAAGCAGTAGTAATACCTTTCAACTAGCAGTAGTATCCCTCCTTAGCATATTCTGACCCAACAATCTCCCCTAACTTAACTTTTCAGGATGAGAAGTTAAGTTCTTCAACTTAGAGTCTTCATGATGCTTTCAACACCTCAGCTTAGTTCCCCAAATTAGGATCTAGACCCAGATGTAACACCCTAAAAATCAGAGTAAATTAAAACCTGGAAAAACCTGGCAACATGACGATCGTATTGATATAAACCTCCCATCAAGGGAGTCAGTCCTTAAGACTTTACAAAACCTGAACATATATAAGGTTCATCAACGAACTAATCTAGATACCTATATCAAGATTACATCAGTTGACAATCCATAATTCACCAAAAGAATGGGACTTAACAAATGCCCAGATACAATACTAGTCATCTCCCAAAAGCCTCGAGACCAAACTCGTCTCTCAAAACCCCGGCAACCCACCGCTAAGGGAAACCTGTTATACAAACCATTTGAGAAAAAGTGTTAGGCTTTAAGCCTAGTGAGAACATACAGTTCATAAATCTCAAGAGATATTGACAAATGTAACAAGTAAATCCTTTCAAAGGTTTGGTTGAGCAAAATACAGTTCTTGATAATAAATGGACAACCGGTCCAAAACACATATTTCGATGACGGGGATTACCCGATTTACCAAGGATTATAGTGGAACACGAAGTAAGCCACAAATCCGAGTTATGAGCTAAATACATGGAACCATGGCCACGAACGCTTCGGTCCGTACTACGATGTGAGGGAGGGCCCCCAAGGAACCATGTCATACTCGTTCATTAGACTACATTTGACCCATGGCTAGTAACCGGTCTCACATAACCGTAACTAAGTTGCCCCCGAGGATCAAATGTATCTAACTACAGCGGAAGGGGCATATCCTTCCCAGCCATAAGCCGACTCGATACCTAGGGATCCACTAGTATAGTCATAACTTGTCACAATATTTCGTGTGACCAACAAAGCTAGATAAATAGCTTCCAACACATTTATATTTCAAAATGCCTTTTTCCAGACCAACTGCTGGTAAGAAAGATAATCATAAATCCAGTTTATATACATTCTTTCGAATAAGCCACACACTGGGCAAGTAAAACATTATTTTACTTCAACAAGGTGAAATCCATCATTTTAGTCAAAAGCGTTTCAGGAACCCTAAGATATCTCAAAACCCCAAGTTACATCAAAATGAAATAAACGGACAATCCGAAAGCGTAGAGATATGTAGGAGTTAAAAAAACACAATCTTTGACATATATAACAGTTTAGAAAAGTTAGTAGGAACTCACCTCAGTTTCCTTCTTTCTAACGAATGCTACCTATGACAACACCGAAAGAATCGGTAAGTCAAAACATAGATAAATTTCCCACTTCCTGACTAAAACTCAATGATAACAGAAGCTAGCAAATCCTAGTCCGGTCAAAGGCACACTACCGGTCGAAAGGGTTCCGGTCGAAGACAACACTCCGGTCAAACCCATACCGGTCGAAGACAACACTCCGGTCAAATGGGTTCCGGTCGAATGCATCTCACCGGTCGAAAGGGTTCCGGTCGAAAGCATTCGTCCGGTCCTTTGCACATCCGGTCGTCTTGTTCGCCAAGAACAATCGGAGATACAGAACCCAGATCCAAAACGAGAAATACTCAGATCTCAAAATGGAACGGTTTAAAACCTTCACAACGAGATTCTACACGGCTAAAAGCATTCAGATCAAAGTATTAAGTTAGATTCGTACCTTGATTTGTCCGAATCGATCAACCACTTTTCACCTGCTTTTCTCTCTCTCTGACTTCAGGAACCAAGAAAAGATCTAATCTGATATTATACAAAATATCAAGACGTGTTTTGTATATATATTACCCAAGTTACAAATAACCCCCCTGAACTTTGGGTAACGGTCAACTTCTCACCCAACCCCAAAATTCAGGGTGTTACACCAGACTTTGATTTATGATTCTTCTGATTACAATCTTTGCCATTTCAGAACCTGTAGAACATACCAGCTTTGTTCTCAACATTCCTTATAGCTTAGCTCTGCTATGATCATACACTTTGTCCACCAAGTAGTACTCATGATAGCTTTTGTCTATGATCAGAATATATACTCCATATCTTTCAATTAACATCCAATGGTCAATGCTTCTGAAAACTCTTTCATGATTCATATATCTGATAATATGCTTAACCCTGTCAGAATCAAACATCATGCATAGGTACTCATTCCAGCTTCTTCCAACACTTTACCATATAATCTTATCCCAACTTTGTGCATTTCTTCCAAATCAGACCTGGAGCAACTTCTGATAATTTTACCCCATGTAGCATATACTTCATAGTGATCTCCCAGTCTCTTGATCCTGATGTATTCTTTGCCTTGATCTTTCAAAATATCCCAATGAATGATTTCAGGAGCATTCACTAAAATAGGATCATCTTGCACAGGTTCTTCATTTGTCAGAGTCATGTACAAATGGAATTGTTGATTGGACTGCTCTGGATTCTGCTCTGGCTCTGCTAAAGGTTCATCAGTAGGTTCTGCTTCTGCTTCTGCTCTTTCTTCTTCAATTCTTGCTCTTTTTGCCTTTGGCTTGGTGGCAATGGATTTCTTTCTCTTAATTACTCCAGTTTGCTGAGCCAAAGTCTCTTCTTTCTTTTCTTCTTTCTTGTTGGGTCAGAATATGCTAAGGATGGATACTACTGCTAGTTGAAAGGTATTACTACTGCTTGTACTTTTAATACTGCTAGTAGAATTAATACTGCTGAAAAGTTAGTGTTGTTACTTGAATAGTTAGTACTGCTTGGAGAGTTAGTACTGCTAGTAGTTAATGCTGTTGAAGATTACTATTGCAAGCATGGTTAATACTGCTCAAGGATTAATACTGCTGAGGATGTTTATGCTGCTCAAATGATTAATACTGCTAAAAGAAGGTTAGTGCTGCTTCTAAAGATAAAGAAGACTTGAAGATAAAGATGAGTTGGAGATATGGTTTAAGATAATTATGGTATTGATGATGAAGATCAATTTTATTTTGATAATTATCTTGTACTCAGTCTTGTATATATAGTATAGAAGTCTTTGATAGAAAAATTAATTCATACGTTTTGTTTTAGAGAGAATTAACCTCAAGAATAGTTTAGATCCTTTCTATAGAGAAGTATAGAACGTCTGTTTAGTTTGTTAAACAGATTGACGTTTTGTGTAATCATCAAGTTGAATCAATATAAACTTGTGATTTGAGTTCTATATACTGTTCCATTGATATTTGTTAAAGTGTTTTTCCGCAACTTCTTTAACATAAGTTTCTGAATGTGTTATTTAAATTCTTGTTTGAGTTTCGATCCTGACAAGTGGTATCAGAGCTTAACTAAGCTGCAAAAGACAAAGAGGTAGCTTTGGAATTGGCTACTAAGCTGAATGAGGAATATCAGGAGCATTCACTGAAATAGGATCAGCTTGCACAGGTTCTTCATTTGTCAGAGTCATGTACAAATGGAATTGTTGATTGGACTGCTCTGGATTCTGCTCTGGCTCTGCTAAAGGTTCATCAGTAGGTTCTGCTTCTGCTTCTGCTCTTTCTTCTTCAATTCTTGCTCTTTTTGCTTTTGGCTTGGTGGCAATGGATTTCTTTCTCTTAATTACTCCAGTTTGCTGAGCCAAAGTCTCTTCTTTCTTTTCTTCTTTCTTTTCCTTGACAGGAGTTCCATCTTCACTTTCTGGGAAGGGTTGTTGAATGTTGAGATCATGCCTCTCTTTCATCTTCCTTTCAGCTTCTTCCCTTTGAGTGGAGTCCTCTTTCAGTTTGGTCATCTCCTTCTGGTAGAGTTCTTCAAGCTTTCCAAAAGACATACTTGTTAACATTCCCTCAGGAACTCCAATAGCTCCTTTCAGGAAGTTTATCATCTTTCTTCTTTCTTGGTTGGCTAAGTATGTCTTGGAAGGTTGTCTTTGTCTAGTCTTCAGTGGTAGCCTGTGCCTTGAAGCCTTCTTTGTGACTTTCTTAGCAGCAGCTGCAGACTTCAGACTCTTTTGATATTCCTCATTCAGCTTAGTAGCCAATTCCAAAGCTATCTCTCTGTCTTTTGCAGATTGAATTTGTTCTTCCTTTTCCAACTCTTCTTAAAGCTTTTTGGACAATTCTTCATCCAACTGTATTTGTTTCTGTTTCTTCACTGGTTGCTCATACTCAACCATCTTTTCCTTTCCCTTCTTCTTTGCATCCTCCATACTGTCTTCTTTTAGTTTCTTTTCTAATCCTCCTTCTTTGATCCTTACTCCCTTAGCCTTTTGAGTGGCTTTGGGAGTGTCATTCTTAGCTTTTACAAGGGTTTCTGCAATTTCAATTTCCTCTCTGGACAATGCTGTTTCTGCTGCAGTTTTCTCTGTTTCTACTTCTTTTGCAGTTACTGCTGATGGCTCAGTTACTGCTTCTTTTGTATTTTCTGCTGCATTTGCTTTTTCTGTTTCCCTATTCAACTCCCCCTCAAAATGAGCTTCCATGCTAACAGGGCTTTGTTTCTCCCCTTTAGCTTGTCTCTCCCCCTTGTTGAAAGCATCTCTTCTTTTCTTTAAAACATAATGCTTTCTTCTCTTTTTCTGCACCAACCTCTGAACCATCTTCTTTAGTTTGGTAATCTGCACTTGTTGAGACAGTATTACCAGTTTCATCTCCTCTATATCTGCACCCTGTTTGATGACATCAAGATTGATATTTCCCATAGTTTCCATCAATTTATCATAGTTATATCTGTCCTCACCTCCTTTAGGTGTGTTGACCACCCTTGAAGGATCCTTGGATATTTTAGTAGAGGTATTCTGCCTAGCAGAAGCAACCTCTACCCCCTTGGTTTCTTGGCACCTGGGACATTTGGATGATTGCTCACCCAAATTTGCCATGGGGAAGGTCTTAGATATGTTCACACTGTCCTGCCCTGCACTTTTGTGCAAAGTCAGTAGTGTGAGCCTTACTACCCATATGCTCTTCCCTCTCCTTATTGAGCACCTTCTTGGGGTTGGGAGACACCCCTGTGGTTTCCCTATCGATATTCTCTAATGAAGAATGCTCCATTAGAGGGCTTGAAGGTTGTGGGGGTGAAGGTACAAGAAGGGAAGGAACATTTTTTTACCTTTTTCCTTATATAGATTTTGGTGATGGGGGATGTGAACTTTTCAATAGGAATCTGAGGAGGATTACTAGAAATGAGTGGTGTGGGTAGGTCATCAGTTTGGTTGTCGAATGAGGGCTTTGACACTGATGCCTCACCATGGGAATGTGACACACCCATCATTGTAGAGAACAATGGGGTGTCTTGTCCTGAAAAGTCCTTGGAGGGCCTTTTCATGTTTGAGAATACCTTCCCTTTGGGAGGTTTTGGTACATACACCTCTTGAAAATAGGGTAGATCCGTCAATTCCTTCAGTATAATCTCTTGTACAATCCTGGGATACACTTAACAGGTTATATCTTAATTGCTCAACATAGTATACATCCTCAAAGATCATCTTACCTTTTGACACATTACCTTTTCCACTTATCTTACCACCTGCTGGATTATCACCAAAAGCAACATGTCCTCCGTCAATTCTTTTGAAGTTTTGAAGGCAGGCCATGTTACATGTCATGTGCCTGGAACAACCACTATCAACATGCCAAATGCTCCTTCCCTTGAGCTGTTAGTTGCCCTGCACATTTAATAAAGCAGTTAGTTTTTAATAGGAACCCAAGCCAAAGTGGTCTTGGGTTTCCCTTTCTCATCAACATATTCATATTCAGACTGGATGAGATTATCACACTGAGAAATCTTATTGCTTGAATACTTTGTCACAATAATGGGTCTGTTACTGAAAGCAGTACTAACTTGATTGGCAGTACTAACTGGGTTAGCAGTAGTATTGCTTGCAGCAGCATTATTTCTGTCAGCAGTACTATTTGAAGTAGCAATACTAATAGATTTCTTTACTTTTGGAACCCAAACCTGGACAAAGTTGTTTGCTGTCTTTGTTTTTAAGTTACTCCTAGGCTTATTTGGAGTATTTTTCTTTGAATTAGCAAACTTATTCTGAACATGAGATTTTATAGGTGCCTTTCTCACATTCTCAGCCATATGATTTCTTATTTGCTTCCTATAACCAACAGAATTTTGTATATTTCTTTGAAAACTGATCCTTTGGTTAATAGTATTGAAATAACAGTGTTTGGCTAGATGATTTTGCTTGCCACAGATAAAACAAGGCTTTGGTCTGTTAATTTTTTTTCAGATCAATTCCTTGTTTTAATGCCCACTGATTATTTCTATTTCTTTGATTTCCCCTTGTTTTATCATGTTTTTGAGGCTGCTTCTGTTTACAAGTACAGGGATTAACAATAGTGGTTTGCATGTAATGAACTCCCTGTACCTTTCCCTTTCCTCTCTTATGGGTCTCAGCTTTTTCATTCTTAACAGTCTCTTCTCCAGACTTTAATTTCTCACTCTTGACAAAAGGTTTACCCCCTCTTTCATTTGTCAGAATGTGGTTTTCTAGGGGAATATCTTTTTGGTCTTTCTCCTTCTTACTCTCAGAGTCCTCTTCTTCATAATTTACCTCAACCACTACTTTGTCTAAAGGGTCTACTTCAGTGGCTCCTTCAGGTAATTCCTTCTTGTCCTGTCTTTCTAAGAGATCAGAGGTAGGAGGAATATAGTTATTGTTGTATGGTGGAGGGGTGGTGTTGTAGCCTATTCCTCTTCTAAGTTTGTCATGGACTTGAGTTTTTAAAAGTGAGTCCATTGCTTTAGAAGCATTGGAATATTTCTCAATGTCCAGCTTGGCTTTCTCAAACTCACTCCTTATCTTCTCACATTCCTCTTCAGACTTTTTAAGCTTAATCTCTAACTGATTTTTCTCCCACTTCCAGTAGTTTGTATCATAGGAATGTTGAAGTTCATTAGCCTGGTAAGACTTAATTTGTTCTTCAAACCTCTCAACAATCAGGACATACTCTCTTCTATCTTTTTCTAACCTTTTAAGGTCATCACACATACTCTGATTGTGATCCCTGTACTTTTTAACAGTTTCAATACATGTTTTAGAGCAAAGATTAGAAGTTACCTCTGTGGGAATATCAGTGCTTTCTGAAACTTTAGCCATTAAAGCTTGATTCTGAACTGCTTCTTCTTCTTGGTCACTCCAGTCAAATCCCATTCCTTCTTGAGAAACAAGAGCTTGAGAAGAGTTCCTACTTTTGAAGCTAGTGGACTGTGATGGTTGATGGTTTCTAGTATGCTGTTGAGGCATTCCACTTCTGCATTCTCTTGCAAAGTGCCCCAACTTGTGACATTTGTAACATTCAACCTTGGATTTATCAAATCCAATCCCATCTTCTCTTTTCTGAGCAAAGTTGTTCCTTCCAGTCCTTTTAATGAATCTTTTTACTCTCATAGTCAGCATAGCCATCTGCCACTTGATGTCCATCTCTTCCAGATCATCAGCATTTATCTGTTCTAAGTCATCATTAATTAGAGAGGAATTAGCATGACTGGCTAGAAAAGCTTCTGAAACTAAGTCATTGGATCCATCTTGCTTTGATCCATGGGCAGTACTAACTGATTCTGTATTAGCAGTAGAATCAGTAGAGGATGATAAAAGAGCAGTATTGTATGAGTATCCAGAGGGCCTCTTCTTTGTTTCTACCTCTGCTTCAAACACCCTAAGATCATTATAGAGGTCATCCAATTCCTTGTCCTCCAATTGATCATTCTGTCTGAAGGAGACAGTGTACATAGTCCATTCATCACCAAGAGATCTTAGAAATTTTCTGTTAACATCATCTTGATCTATCTGAACGCCAACAGTAGCCAACTCACCAATTAGCTTATTAAATCTATCAAAAGTTTGAGTCATGGACTCATTCTTTGTAGACATGAAGTTTTCATACTGCTGTTTTAGGATGGTCTTCTGATTTCTCTTGGTACTTTTAGTACCAGAAAATCTTTTCTCCAGAGAATTCCAAAGAATTTGTGCATCAGAACAGTTGCAGAATTGATGTTGGTACTCATTAGGTATAGCCAAAAGCATAGTGCTCAAATCTTTCATCTCTGTCTGCCTCAACTTTCTCTCTCCATCTGTTTTTGGTGGAGGTCTCTTTCCTTCTGCATCCATCTTTCCTCCATCAGAAGGACCATTCTCAATGATGTCCCACATTGAGAAGTCTGTCAGAAGAATGTACTGCTTGATTCTAATCTTCCACATGTCAAACTCATTGGGTTTGAGCATGGGAACCTTTGATACCAAGACACTGTCGCTTGAACTGTCCATGATTAAAGGTTTCTGAATTTTCAGGCTCTGATACCACTTGTCAGGATCGAAACTCAAACAAGAATTTAAATAACACACTCAGAAACTTATGTTAAAGAAGTTGCGGAAAAACACTTTAACAAATATCAATGGAACAGTATATAGAACTCAAATCACAAGTTTATATTGATTCAACTTGATGATTACACAAAACCTCAATCTGTTTAACAAACTAAACAGACGTTCTATACTTCTCTATAGAAAGGATCTAAACTATTCTTGAGGTTAATTCTCTCTAAAACAAAACGTATGAATTAATTTTTCTATCAAAGACTTCTATACTATATATACAAGACTGAGTACAAGATAATTATCAAAATAAAATTGATCTTCATCATCAATACCATAATTATCTTAAACCATATCTCCAACTCATCTTTATCTTCAAGTCTTCTTTATCTTTAGAAGCAGCACTAACCTTCTTTTAGCAGTATTAATCATTTGAGCAGCATAAACATCCTCAGCAGTATTAATCCTTGAGCAGTATTAACCATGCTTGCAGTAGTAATCTTCAACAGCATTAACTACTAGCAGTATTAACTCTCCAAGCAGTACTAACTATTCAAGTAGCAGCACTAACTTTTCAAGCAATATTAATTCTACTAGCAGTATTAAAAGTACAAGCAGTAGTAATACCTTTCAACTAGCAGTAGTATCCATCCTTAGCATATTCTGACCCAACATATTCTTTCTCGCCTTCTCGCAAATTGACTACCTTCTCGTTTGAACCTGCCCCTATATATATATATATATATTGAAAAGGATATCAAGGAGAGTATTATGGTGTTGTATCTAGAGGAAACTCAAAGCCAGGTGTCTTCAAAAGTTGTGGGCTGAAGGTTATTTATAACCATTGAAGAAGTATTTTTGAGAAAGGCTTGAGGAGTGGAGTAGTGACCAAGCTTCGATGAGCAGGGAACAAGTTTCGTAGAGTAGGGAGCAAGTATCGAAGAAGAGTAGGGCACAAACATCGAGTGCAACATAAACACAAGTAATATATTTATATAACAACATCTATATCCTAAATCAAGAACCATACGAAGAAAATCGATTCTTCTCTACATCATCTTTAAATAATCAGCTTTCATAAAATACGTTTCTCATGAAAACTCCATGTCGTCGTTGTTAAGATCGTAACAATGTAGATGTAACTAGGCTTGTTCCTGACATTTTATAGGCCCTGGGCGAGATGTAAAATAGGGCATTCGATAATTATGAAAAAAAAAATCTTTGATATATTGTTTTTTGTCATAAGAAATACTAATAATTCATATAAAATAGTTTTCCGGGTATTTCTATAAGCAAAATCAATCAATAATTATTTCTAAATTAATATTATCTGTCATATCAATTTTACATATCATCGTTAATTTGTTTCACCGTAAAAAACATCCTTATGATGTACATTTAATATATAAAATGACATAATTTTGGGTGAAAAGTGTCACGGACTTGTCTCTACAAGATCGCGTGCGGCCTTAGTTCTCGAACTAAGTCAGCCAAACTCCCGAAACAACCAATGATTAAGGCAAGAAAAGAGAATACAAGAGATTATTGGAATGCAAAGGAAACTTGTATTGCTTGAGAGAACTATTACAAGAGAGCTTAGAAGAATACTTTGAGGTGTGTTCAGCCAAATGAGGCCACCACCTATTTATACCACTCAAGGGAACAATCTAGAGAACAACTATCTAGATATGTACAAGGAGTATTCTAGAACTATCAAGTAAGGCTATATGCAAGAGGCTTCTACATCCTTCCATGGGAAAGCCTCCTCCCTTCCATGTAGAATCTTCTAGAGATGTTCCATAAGAGGCTTCTACCATCTTCCCATGGAGAGTCTTCTAGAAAATTTCCATAAGAGCCACCATCCTTCTTGAGTAGTGTAGAAGGTTCCGGAATCCAGTTAACCTTCGGGAAACCCATCTCATCCTTGGCGGGTCGTCACATTCTCCCCCACCTAAGCTCGCGACGTCCTCGTCGTGCCATCCTCATGATACTTCTTGATCTTGTCCGCGAATTGTCATAATACGTCTTGAGCCTCCCAACTTGCTTCACTATCGGGCAAGTTTCACCACTTGATCAAGTATTCTGTGTAACTCGGCACTCCTTGTCTTGATATCTTTCGATCCGAAAGAATCTCTTCAACCTCCCGATCGAAAGAAGTTATGACTGCAGTCGGTGCCCTTATGGACACTCCACGTTCCGGGTCTTCCATATCCTCGTGATAAGGCTTGAGAAAAATTATGTGGAAAACCGGATGAATCTTCAACTTGGGCGGTAGTTGAAGCCTATATGATACTTTCCCAACACGTCCAATCACCGGGAAGGGGCCTTTGTACCTTCCTATCAATCCCTTATGCACCTTCCTTAATGATTTGAATTGTTGAGGTAGGAGTTTTATCATTACTTGGTCCCCTACCTTGAACCCGACATGTCTTCTCTTCTCGTCCGCCCATTTCTTCATCTTCTTTGCCGTTTTGTCTAACGAAGCCCGGGCCATATCTGCTTGCTCATGCCACTCCTTCATGGTCATGTATGCGGTCAGACTATTTCCATCGTAAGACGCGACTAATGCATTCGGGGTCAACGGTTGCCACCCCGTAACCAACTTGAAGGGACTCTTCCCCGTAGCCTTGCTCCATTGCATGTTGTATGAGAATTGTGCAACATCAAGGAGTTTCGCCCAATTATTTTGGTTGGCACTCACATAATGTCGAAGATAGCTCCACCAATGCATTTATCCTCTCCGTTTTCCCATCGGTTTAGGGATGGAAGCTCGTAGAGAAGTTTAAATCTGTCCCCATGATTTTGAATATCTCCGTCCAAAATCTTCCCGTGAATCGTGGGTCTCGATCGCTCACGATTGTATGAGGCACACCCCAATACTTTACCACATTTTTGAAGAAAAGCTTTGTCGTCTCTTCCGCGGTACAATCGGGTAGTGCGACTATAAAAGTTCCATATTTTGAGAATTGATCCACCACCACGATTATGCTTCCGCAACCCTCTGACTTTGGCAAGCAAGTGATGAAGTCCATGGAAACTCTTTCCCATGGTCCTTTAGGTGTCGGTAAGGGCTCTAACAATCCTCCCGGTTGTCGTTGTTCTATCTTGTCTTGTTGGCATACTAGACACGTTCGAACGAATGTCTCTACATCGTCCCCTATCCTTGGACAATAGAATGTACCTTCTACCAACTCTAGTGTCCGCTTGATCCCCGGATGACTGACCCACTTTGAATCGTGACACTCCTTTAAGATAGTTCGCCTAAGATAGGCCCACTTAGGCATGTACAACAGATCTCCCTTGGTGAATAAAAGACCTCCCTTGAGCCAAAACCTTCTTGTCTTTCCATCCCGAGCCAATGTCACAAGATTCTTGGCCATAGGATCATGCTCCAATCATTCTTTGATCCGGTCTTGAAGAAAGAACTATGTTGAGTGATAGCCGCAAATTCCGCCTTGTGACTTAATGCGTTTGCTACCACGTTAGCCTTCCCCGACTTGTACTCCAAGTGGTAGTCAAACTCAACTAGGAAGTCTTGCCACCATGCTTGCTTAGGACTTAAATTATTTTGGGTTTGGAAGTAGTTTGTCGCCATGTTATCTGTCTTGATCACGAACTTCGACCCCAAGAGATAGTGTCTCCATGTCCTAAAGCAATGTATGGCCGTCGTCATTTCCTACTCTTGCATCGTGTACCTCCTTTCCATATCATTCAACTTCCGATTTTCGAATGCTATTGGATGTCCTTCTTGCATTAGAACTCCTCCAATCGCAAAATCTGAAGCATCCGTGTGTAACTTTAATCGCTTGGTCACGTCCGATAGTCTCAACATCGGTTCCTCGGTCACCGCATCCTTTAACTCGTCAAAGGCGCCTTGGCAACGTTCGTCCCACTCCTAGGCCTTCGTTTTTTTCAATAGGTCCGTCAAGGGTGCCGCCTTGGCTGAATATCCCTTGATAAAGCGCCGATAATAGTTTGCCAAGCCAAGGAAGGACCTAACTTCCGTAACCTTGGTTGGCGTCTCCCAATCTCGAATAGCCTTGACCTTTGGCCCGTCCATCATCAATCTACCATTCTTGATCTTGTGCCCGAGGAACTCCACCTCTTCTTGAGCAAAAGAACATTTCTCTAACTTCACGTAGAGCTCATTATCCCGTAATACTTTGAACACCTGTTTCAAATGAGATACGTGCTCCTCTAAGGTGTCACTATAGACGACTATGTCGTCTAAGTAGACTACCACAAGTTTATCGAGAAATGGATGGAATAATTTGTTCATCAAAGTACAAAATGTAGTGGCTAAATGGCATGACTAAGAACTCGTAAGAGCCATACCTCGTGACGCACGTCGTCTTTGCTTCATCTCCCTCGACTATCCGTACTTGATAGTATCCTGATCTCAAGTCCAACTTGGTGAAGTATCTTGCCTTCCCCAATTGGTCAAACAAATCCTCAATAAGAGGAATTGGGTATTTGTTTTTGATTGTTACCTTGTTTAGTGCCCGGTAGTCTATGCACATCCGCAAGGACCTGTCTTTCTTCCTTTGAAATAGCACCGACGCGCCATAGGGAACTTTAGAGGGTCGGATGTACCCCACATCAAGTAGCTCCTTGAGTTGCCTCCACAAATTATCCAACTCCGGTGGAGACATTCGGTATGGGGATTTAGAGGGTGGCTTCGATCCCGGATCCAACTCTATCGCATGGTCCACCTCCCTCCTAGGTAGGAGCTTCTTCGGTAACTCCTTGGGCATCACGTCCTTGAACTCATCAAGAACCTTCTCGATCTGTTCCGGTACCTTCTCCTTGCTTCTCCCACCATCATCCTCTTGCCTTGTAACCGCTAAATAGAAAGGCTCGTTCTTGTTGTATCCCTTCTTGAATTGCATGGCCGATTGGCACTTGGCACTACTCTTAGGGCCACGTTCCGTATCCACCATACAAGTCTTTCCCCCATCTAGGATACATAAATAATTAACAAATGGCATAGGGAAAGCGCGTACCTTATCGAGAAAGTCTAACCCGAGCACCACTTTGAAGTCGTCCATGGGTACCACCGACAAATCGATCTCTCCTTCCCACTCTCCAATCTTGGCCCACACATCTTTGGCTACACCATGGATTGGTTTGGCCGTAGAGTTTACCTCTTTGATAGTACCACTCCCTTTCGTCCCCTTAATCCCTAGCCTTGAGGCTTCATCAATGGAAACGAAATTGTGAGTATCACCCGTATCGACAAGAGCACGTACCCGATTTTCTTTGATGGTAGCTTCAACGAATTGCAACCCCTTGTTGGCTACCTTGGTCACCTCCGTCTTGCCTTTTCTTGCATTCAAGATCCGCAACGACCCTATGCATTCATCCTTGTCTTGAGAGCAACCCTCATCCCGAGTTATAGCGTGGAGCTTTGCTTTGCTTGGGCAATCTCGAGCTTTGTGTGGTTCATCACAAAGGAAGCATCCATTATTCTTGTAGGCCTTCCTCAAGTCTTTGTTTTTACCGGTTGGTGGATTCCGTGCATCATCGTTCCTTACTTGGATCGGCTTCTCTCTCCCACCTTTATCATGGTTAACCTTCCGATCTTTTGGCTTTGACGGACCCTTCTTTTCCAAAATCGATCAAGGCCTCCGCCTCGGCAATAGCCGTTGCAAGGTCTTGTACCCCACGCCGCTTCAACTCCTTCTTGGCCCATGCTTGCAAGCCATCAAGAAAGTAGAAGAGAGTCTTTTTCGGAAAGATCCGAAATTTCCAAGATAAGGTTGGTGAAATCCTTCACATACTCTCGGATCGTTCCGGAATGCTTGAGCTTACGAAGACGACTCCTCGCCTCGTCCTCGACATTCTTCGGATAAAATTGTTTCTTAAACTCACGAATGAAATCACCCCGAGCAGTAATTGTAACAACCGGGTCTTTTATTTAAAATAAGCGAAGTTAGGAGGATTCGTTATGTCTTAAGAGAAGAGGGACCAAGATGTAATTATGGGATTAAGGGTTTTAGTGTGGTTGCCCTAGCTCCTGGTCATTCTAGTGTGTGGCGGCTTGGAAAAAGACTTGAGGCGATTTTGGGGATAGCTTGGGAACCAGAGGCAAATCGGTGGAGTTGGAAGGGTTTTTCTGCATCGTCTTCTCTAAGGTAAGCTAGCAAACCCTCTTCTCATGTTCTTTATTAGTCTAGATGAGTGGTGGATATTGATGGAGTGTATTCTTAGAGTATTTGAGAAATCTAAATTTCTTGGTTGAGAGTCTCTGCTCATTTTCGACCTGGGCAGAATAGGGGTCTAAAACCCAAGAAAAACCTTCGATTATTTGATATTTGGGTGATTGGAGTTTGGGGGTTTACGGTTTTGGAGTTTTTGCGGTTATCGGTCTCGTCCTTAAGTTTTATCGTCGGTCAGATTAGCTTTCGGGCATCATGATACTGGTTGTGGCGTTAATGATGGTCGACAGTGCCGAGGCACCGGTCGAAGACCTCACACCAGGAGACCCTAGTCTCCTTTGAGTCGGGCGACCCCGGTATCCTTTAAGTCGGGCAACCCCGGATACTCCATACCGGGCGACCCCGGGATACTCCACCCCGGGCGACCCTTGGCTGCTTCACCCCGGGCGACCCCGGAGCCCGCGTGTTGGGCGACCGGGAGATACCGGGCGAGTTTGATCCAGGAGTAGATGGTTCAAGCCAGACCCTTAGAATATTTGGGTCGACTGACTATTCGGTTTGAGGCCGAGTGTTTGAAGTAGCGATCATCTGTTTTCCTTTATCGCTTCAAGGAAGTTAGAGTGTCTCGTAAAGAAAATGCTTGTTATAATTTAGAGGGTAATGAGAGGCTTACCGGTCTACCTTACTTTATGTATAGGATTTGTTCTCGACCAAAGCAGTAATTGTGAGAACCTTAGCAGGACGGCAGGTGAGTTTTTCTAACTAAACCCTATTGTGAATATTTATGCGAGATCTTATTTATGTGATTTATGTTCCCATCTTTTGATTTCAAGTTAAGTGCTTTACCTTTTATTTAATCGTGGTTATGTATGCATGCAAAGATGTGTGTTCTATGGCCAAAGACCGGGGGGGGGGGGGGGGGGGGGCCTGAACTCATACCGGGGAGTGTATCCCGTATATGCCAAATGGGGGTGTGTCCCAGTTAAGGCAGTACGAGTCAGATACACCGTTATCTTCGGTTGACGGTAGTGTGTGTCAGAAGTGTGTTGTAGTTGTGGTACCGTTTCTTTATAACTGAATGGGTTTATTTACATGAAGTATTTTTTCTATATCTTGTTGGTGGTAAGTGTATTTAGAGGGGACTTACTAGACCTCCGGTCAAACCCTCGCTTTTCAAACTAAAACCTTTTTTAGGTAGACGTGTAGTAGGTGGACCCGCTAAGGGAAAAGAGAAGGTGTGAGCAGCATCCGATATTAGAAGACTCCCTTATAGTTGTTTCTTTCATTCTCAGTTATGTAATAGGTTGCCTTATAGCAAACCTTGATATTATTCATGTTGACTTGGGGCCGTTTGGCATGGTTTTTTATATGAATTAGTTATATCTAATGTTTGGAAGTTTTGGGTTGTTATAGTAATGTTACCCGTACCTCGTTCGATATCTTCATACCGACGTCGCCACCACAAAGTTGCGATGTCTTTTAAGTATCTCGTGGCCGTCTTGATCTTCATCGCATCCTCCACGATGTTGACTCCGTCCATGTATTGCTTAATTTCCCATAGAAAATCATCAACCGCCCTAGCATCATGCTTTCCCACGAACGGTGATGGTTTGGGAAAATCTACATTTCGAGCATGGTTGCTAGTGTTGCCACCTCCACTAGCCATGACTCATTTAGCCAAACTCACGTTTGGACCCTAATATAATACGAAATTCTATGGGTCCTATTAGATACTAAAAGAATTTGTCTCTTTTATTTACTATACTTTTTACTACTATTATATATTTAAAAAAGTGGGTCCCTATTTTTCGTGGGCCCAAGGTGTATGCCCGGCCCGCCCTTCCCCAAGCACGGGCCTGGATGTAACTTCAAACGACGAGTATATGCTTTTGGTCCAAAGTTATGGTGAAGCAAATGTTTCAAAAACGTTATTGTTTGATTTCCAATTCGAAAACTCTCCAAAAGATGATTGAACACATAGTTTGGTTCAATCCATATCAGAGTCGTTATTATAAAACTATATTATTACTAATTATTGCATTTCTAGAACGCTTATTAAAAAAACATCTTTTAAAAAGATCAATTAGATTTGAAAAATGTCTCTCTCTTTTTCTTTTAATATATAAATTAATAAAAACAAATAGATGATTCAAATAAATAAATAAATGTGGATGGTATGAGATGGTAAGGTGAAAAATGAATTGTGGGTGGTACACGATAATGGTGTGATTTTGTGTAAATCATAGGGACCAATATTGAAAATTATTCTATGTATAAATAATAGGCACAACAGTGGGTGCCTTATCTAGGGCTGTAAACGAACCGAACGAACACGAATGGATGCTTGTTCGTGTTCGTTCGTTTAACTTAACTTAACTAAACAAACGAACGAACACGAACGGTAAACGAACAAAAATTTTTGTGTTCATGTTCGTTCGTTAAGAAAATATGTTTGTTCGTGTTCGTTTATGTTCGTTCATTAAGAGCTAAACGAACGTAAACGAACGAACATAAATCAACGAACACAAATGAATAAAAAACAACCGTCGTTACTCATCATGTCGTTCGTAAAAAATAACATAACAAAATGAAAAATTGGGTAAACTCAGAAGGTATAAAAAAGAAATTTTAAAAAATTAACTTAATTAATGCTTTTACACATTAATATAACATATATATATAGAGAGAGAGAGGCAGGTTCAAACGAGAAGCTAAACATTTTGCGAGAAGGTGAGAAGTGTTTAATCACATATGATACACAAGCTTAATCATATATAATTAAACACATGTTATATTGGCAATACATAGACGTTTAATCATATATGATTAAACACACCTACAGGCCGTGTAATCATATATGATTAAACACTTCTCGCCTTCTCGCAAAATGTTTAACTTCTCGTATGATCCTTCCTGTCTCTCTCTCTCTCTCACTCTCTCTCTCTCTCTATATATATATATATAAATATATATATATATATATAGGGTGCGTTTCATTTGAAAACCAATCAATTCGTGAAAACTTTGCAAACCACTATTTTAGGAAACATTTTGTTAAGTTTCCTAATCTAAAGTCATGATTATAATAAATGAATCTTATCATCTTCCATATATATCACAATCATTATTAATGAATCATAATAGTTTTCCATAAATATATATATTGTTTCCTAAAATAATGGTTTGCAGAGTTTTCACGAATTGATTGGTTTTCAAGTGAAACGCACCCTATATATATATATTTATATAAATATATATATATATATATATATATATATATTTATATAAACAAACATAAACGAACATAAATGTTCACGAATGTAAATGAACGAACAAGATCGTTGTTCATGTTTGTTCATTTAACTAAACGAACAAAAAAATGTGTTCATGTTCGTTCATTTATTAAATAAACGAACATAAACGAACTTCCCGCCGAACGGTTTGCTGAACGTTCGGTTCGTTTACAAGCCTAGCCCCATCTAACCATCTCTCCAGGCCGTTCTTTAGCATTTAAATGTGTGATTTTGAATAGGGCGTCCAAAAATTTGGGGCTTACTTTACATTTTTAGGGCTTTTCATCAAAAAAAATGCAAAAAATATAGTCCTCCCTCGGTGCTACTCTAATTTCTATCAGAAAACAAGAGTATTACACCTTATCATTATCGCCTATGTAATTTGTATATATGTATCTTTTTGCAATGTAATGAAAAGTTTTAAGTGTAACGGAGTCTCCAAAAAGATTGGAACAGTCCCTAGAGTTTTTGCTAACCACGGCTTTCACTTCCTCCTATACGGCTATACATACATACATATAACTATGACTACCGACATACATATCTCTTTCCCACCGTTACCCCTTTTGTTGTTGGTAATAAACCTCGCCCTCATATTTAAAGGAAACATACCAGACATCGATCTCCATCATTTCTCTTTTATTCTTTACTCCCTTTATCCTCTCTCTCATGATTTTTACTCATGATTTTTACCCACTGTGAACTGTCAAAAATTTTTGTCATCTTTCTTGAGCATATTTCCTACAAGATATTTTGCCATTTTGTGTATAGTTGGATATGCCCGACCTAGTGGCCCTTTACTAAATGCGTATGGAGTAAGCGCTTACCAATATCATTTGTCTTATTGATTGAGCATTCAAGAACGGATAATCTTACCCGATAAAAGACAAGGCAAGGACAGGTTAAGTGCGGGAAACGACTCTTGTTGGGTTTAAGATACTTACCAACAAAACATTTTCATAGCGAAAGATGTCATACGATAAGTAAATGAAGGTGAATCTCTTGCCCGTAAGTGCTTGTTCGGTAAGATTTTAATAACCCCCCTTAGTTTGTTTTTTCGTTTTCTGATTTGAATAAAGTTTTTCCACTGGTTTCGTCCCCCTTTTCCAAGGAAATAAAAGGAAAAAAACAAGTCGAGAGAACAACCCCAAAAAAAAAAAAGGAGTGTTTAGTTAGAATTCCTTATAAAAATTAGGTTCAATAAACTAGTAACTAGAATGTTGAAAATTAACTCTTAATTCATTTAAGTGTCCACTTTATCTTTTATTTATTATATGGAAAAAAGAAAAAGAAAAAAAAAATCAAATAAGACAAGCAACTAAAATGCAAAAAATAAACACCTTGCCAATATGAAGCTAAACAATATCAGTCTACCCCTCCTAGCACCAATAATATATATATATATATATATATATATATATATGCAATTCCATATAAACCCAACGAGACGATAATGGCCTTGAAAGCATGGAAATTCACAATATTAAAGATATAGAACATACAGCCTTACTGTATGGTTTAAATTAAGTAGACTTGACAATTAATTAAGCTTGGGATTAATGTTTGTGTTGTCTTTTGTTTAAATACTTGTTTTATTTTTCTTTCATTGCTCAAGATATTTTATATCTTGATTTAATAGTTCTCACACCGTCATCCCTCCAACAAACTCACCCACCATTCTGTTATCAACGACACCTGAGTTCTTGATTCCTACCGTCGGAGAACTATTTCACATTCACTAACTTGTTTCCGCATCAAAAACTTTGTTACATCTTCATCGTTAAATCTTTGATCTGGTTAAATATAATCTTCGTTGTTGTTCTATAACTTGATGGCAGAAGCCGCCTGTCAAGATGGAAGACACTACAAAACATATGCTTATCACCGAAGGACAAATCCGTCGGTAAAAGTGAAATCCGTCGGTGATCCGTCGGTAAATGGTCGTCGGTATAGCAGTGGTCGGCGTTCAGATCACCGACGGCTTATTTTTCCGACGGATCACCGACGGCTTGTTAATTTCTGACGGATCACCGACGGTCTCTTTTTTGCGACGGATTACCGACAGATTTTCACCAACGGATCATTTCTGACGAATTTAGCGACGGATTTCCTACGGATATTTAATAAATAAAAATTAAATTAAAAAAATTTACCGACGGATTATCCGTCGATAATTTAAATTAAAAAAAAATAATTTAAAAATACGTACATGTACATACATACATATTACATACATGATCACATACGTACATACATACATATATACATACATACATATACATACATACATACATATACATACATACATACACAAACGTTATTACCGACGGAATTCTAAATGCTGTCGGTAATTACCGACGGATCACCGACGGACATCAGAAAAAATTAATTATTATTTATTAAATTATTAAAATTACCGACGGATTTAAATATTAAAAAAAATAAAATAATTTTATATCCGTCGGTGATCCGTCGGAAATGTATATATTTACCGACGGATCACCGACGGATGGTCTATCCGTCGCAAATATTATATTTCCGTCGATGTTCCGTCGGTAATTACCGACGGATAAGGTCCGTCGGAAATTGTTGGTCGGTGATAAGCAATTTTCTAGTAGTGAGATAAACAAGTCGTTGAGATTTAAGAAGACAATACGTAATCAAGAAAAGGGAACAATGAAGGTACAATGGCTACAAATCAACAAAATCTGAATGATCATACAGTCGTGGTGGATGTTGGAAGCGTTCATGATAATCTTGATATAAATAAAGAAGATACTAAGGAAGCTGATAACGCACGATTTGTCGGGGCCAAAAAAGTAATATTGTTGATAAATTTAGAAGCCCAAAAGAATATGCAAGGCCTTAAAGAGGCCGAAACTCTGCTACTTCCAGCATCGACAATACACTTGTAATTCCTCCTTTCAATGAGTTTCCCAAAACCGGTTAGCATCTATAATCTGACCAAAAGTAACATCATACTGTGTAAGGTAGAAATTAGTAGACCTAACCCACAGTAAAATAAATGTCAATTGTGTGGGATTATGTTAAAAAGAAAAATAAATCGTCAAACTAGACATGCTACTAAGACGTAAAGTTAAGCAGAAAAATGAACAAAAATCTTGTTACTATCATCCAAAACAGAATTGCACCCTCCCTCAACGTGTACCTTATTGCGGATGTGATACTGTAAAGTCCCAACGAGATTATTATGGCTTGAAACGCATGAAGGTTCACAAACTTAAACCCACTGAACTTCATTGCGAGAAACGCGGTGAATGTCATCACCAAAAATTGTATTGTTGATGCTGGAAGTAGGAGAGTTTCAGCCTCTTTAAGGCCTCGCATATGCTTTTGGGCTTCTAAATTTATCAACAATATTACTTTTTCGGCCCCGACAAATCGTTATCAGCTTCCTTAGTATCCTTTTTATTTATATCAAGATTATCATGAACGCTTCCAATATCCACCACGACTGTATGATCATTCAAATTTTGTTGATTTGAAGCCATCGTACCTTCATTGTTCCCATTTCTTGATTACGCATTGTCTTCTTGAATCTCAACGACTTGTTTATCTTCTATCTTGACAGGTGGCTTCTCCATCAAGTTATAAAACAACAACGAAGATTATATTTAACACTACAAAAAAGAGGCCTATCAGCGACGGAAAATTCCGTCGCTAATCCGTCGCTAAAAGTCAATTCCATCGCTAATCCGTCGCTGAAAGTCTGTAGCTAAATACCTGGTAGCTAATGCTTATCAGCGACGGATTAGCGACGGATTAGCGACGGAATTATTAGCGACGGATTTAGCGACGGATTAACGACGAATTTAGCAACGGATTATTTTAGCGACGGAATCAATTTAGTGACGGAATTTTTTAGCGACGGATTTCCGTCACATATTTCGTCGCTAATATTAAAAAAAATTAAATTCAGAAATCAGCATTTCCTGTATTTTATACAAATAATCTGCCCATTAAGTTGACACAAATAACTTGTCCATTAAATTACGAATCATCCCAATAAAATAAAAATCCAAATTCATACGATTCTGAATTCATACAAAACAATGTAGCAATCTAACTAGGGGGGGGGGGGGAGGGCGGGGAGGGGGGAAACTGTATCCCTGCTGCTGCATAAAGGCAGCAAACTGCTGCGATAATGTGAGCTTCTCAGCTAGTTGGGTAGCATGTCTGACCTGTTTCGCCTGCAACTCTTCATTGCGCTTCCTTTCGATCTCCAACTGAGCCAAATAACGCTCCTCCCGCAACCTCGCATCCTCCTCCATCTTTGCCATCTGCTCTCTCAACGCCGCTAACTGTAAATACAGTAATTGACAAAAACTAGTATTTATTAGCAATGAAAAGTAACAATATGATACATAACTAATATAACAAACATAACCAACATACCTCATCTGCCGATGCAGTCCCAGATGATCTCCCACCGCTGCTGCTACTACACTCACCGGTCATAGCATAACGAGGATCCTAGGTCGACCAACCAAAAATACGGCCCTTCTTCCGCCCTCCAGCACTCTGCTCCCAAAGAGCTGCCTCGTCAATCGGAGGGGAATCGGGAGTCTGGCTAGCCTGCGCCTCATCCTTAAGCTCTCGAAAGCGCGTCTATGGTTACCAAAACAAAAACGGGTAAAAAGAAATTTTAGCAGCATAACGGCTCTAAATCAAACATATCCAACTTATCTACTAACATAGCCTAACGTCTGCCCAACAGTGGCAGCCCAAACTACATGTATACAACACACACACACACACACACACACACACACACACACATATATATATATCCATTGCGGTTACCAAACAAAACATACGTTGAACATATTTGTATACACATGCATATAAACATATACAATACATATATTAAGTGTAATGGTTTTAGAAAACTTACGTGGATTATAGCCGCTTTGGGGTAAACGTACACCGGAGGATCAGTAGGCGGATTGGAACCCGGAGGGCCCGTCCGATTCCCGCAGTACATCCGCTCAAACACCTCACTAGAGGTGGGATCGCGACCCCATGCCTGTGTCTACAATAGAAAATTAAGATAAGAAGTAAACATACAAACTAATCTCGGGTACATATTCAAAAAATTGAAGACTTACCATCTTGTATCGGTGTTGTCCAGTACTAATCGATCCCCCAACATGCCGTGAGGACACCCCGTCAAACTCGGTCAACTGATTGGCCTTACCGGTCCTAGACTTTGCTTTCCAACGCTCAGTATCCCACTCCTGTAAAAATCATAACACATAAGTGGATATAAAACAAAGATAATGCACAAATCAGAAACTATAGATAAAAACCTGATCTATCATCTGGTGCCAATAGGGCTCTGGGATCCAGGGAGGGTGGTATGGTCTAATGACCGAGAAATCTTCTTTGTCCCAAGTCACACTATCAATCTGTTTGGCCTGTACTGCGGCCCAATCGCGTGCGGCCTTTATCCAGTCCTTGTACCTATTGCTCATGGTACGCTCCCATATAACGTGCACAGTTGCCTCCTGATCAGCATCCCACTGGAACTTTCCCTACATGCACATTATTTGTATCAAGGTAAAAACAATAATATGATATGTACAATTAAAAGAGATTCGTTTACCAACCTGAAAGCCCTGGTACATACGATCACGATCAGCCTGCGGGACGAGTCTCCAATTGTGCCAAGGTCCACGAAACAAACCTCTAAAAATTGTGGTCATCTCTCGAACAACATGTATATCAAGAAACCTACACAATAAAAAATTATACAGCATAAAACCATTTATATAAGTTTATTATGTAATATAAGGACTTATACCACATCTACTTACCCTTCGTCAGTAATCCCTAGCCGCGGTCGCTGACTAGGATGTCGTGGTGTCGGCAACGAACGATTGGGTCCTCTCGTAGACCCCGAAGCACTCGATCCCCCAATGATATCCACCGGCTCGTCCTCGTCACGAAGTCCAAGGGTGGGTTGAGGGTCACCAAGAAACTCATCACAATCATCAGCACGTGGGTCCCCACGCCCGCTAGAGCTACTGCTGCCTCTACCCCCTACCTCTACCTCTACCTCTATCACCCTGTGGACGACGTGCCATCACCTGAAAAAAAAATGCAACTTCTATTTTATAAAACAAAATGGGAGAATGTCACATGTCAATTATATAATTGTGAACTAAACATACAGAAGATAAGCTACTCATCAGAAGAATTATCAGATAAACTAAGTTCATTTTCGTTATCTGAATCATCATCTGTGTCTTCAAATTCTGCTTCTTCTTCGCTATCTTCATTAACAGGTCCATCGTCACCGTCATGAGCATCGACTACATTTACCTCCCCTGTGACAAGAGGGACGGTATCGATGTCATCATTTAATCCTGCAGACATTGTATGAGTTGCCCTTTCGTTGATTTGAAAGAATTGTTCTCCATCCACATTTCCATCAACCTCGACATTGCTAACACATTCTGCTACTTCATATAGGCCACGAGGCTTCGTCTTGACAACCGCCCACCAATCTTTCAAATCCCTTGTCATTTTATTAAGTAATTAACTTTCCTAATTAATTATTAAGTAATTAATTAATTGTATAAAAAACACATTCTTTCAAATGCTGACCCACGCCTCCTCCTCCTCCTTTGTTTCTCTTCCAAAAAATATGTATCATCTACCAATCTCATGCACGTCTCTCTCTCTCTCCATCCATTTCCCATATATACATATAAATAAAATGTCAAATATTCATACACAAGTAAAGTTCATCAATGGTTACCATTTTAATGAGACAAGGAGTAAATGATTAATTGAAAGATACAGATAGTTATTTGTCATTAAATGGAGGTTCTTCTTTGAAATCGTCTTCCCTGTCTCTATCTTATTTGATAATTTACAGTTTCACAAAGCTGGTTTTGGAAGACAATGAGAATGACAACAAAAACAACATACCTTGATATTGATATTGGCAAAGGGGTAGCAACAACACCCCAAGTTTCTTTCTGTTTCCTTTTCCTTATTTGTTTTCCCCAAAACTACAGTTATCTCTCCTAAAAACAAAACTCAGTAAAAAAAACACAAATCAAACTTCAATTTCCCCTAAAATATTTTGATAAAAAAGGAATTATGTTTCTATTGGTACACACATGCAGTGCACAGAGAAATACAAAGGCATAATCAGAATTCAGAGACCACATGATTAGCCAAATAGATAATTATACAAAAAAGTAAAACATAAAAGAAGATAAACAAAAGCATTTTACGGAAGACGTTAGTCGGTGCAAGATGCAACGATCCTAATTCCTAATCATAAAAGAAAAACACTGGCGACATTAACACAAGTTCGAGTAATTTAACAACAAATACTTGTTTTGTTTATGAAATAAACGAGTATTTTCTTTTGATTTTTACAAATAAAAACACAACCATTGTCTGTGCTTCATATATAACACCCAAAATTTCGTTACCGGTATGTTGATTTATGTGATGCTATACCTACTTGTAACCATAGTTAAAATAGTTGTATTTTAGGGTATTAATATAAGTCAAAGTCTTATGTAAGGGGTCAATTATGTACAAATGAAACATGGGTTTAGGACTTGAAATGTTATGAAATATTCATACAAGGACCATTAGTGAATTAGGCTATAGATGAAGGATCAATGTTGGACAAAATGGAAATTCTTAACCTACTTTGCCAAGTTTTTAAACCCATATTTTCAGCCATAATTTTCATTTTAATCTCAACCTCTCTCTCTCTCTAGAATCAAAATTCTCTCAACATTCAAAGCTAGGGTTTGCTTCAATTCTCATCATGCAACTATGAAGATGTTAATTTTATGAAAGATTCTTGAAGAAAAAGTAAAGAATTAAGGTATGCCTATATAAATCCCAAGGTATGTTGAAGTTTTAGAATGTTATACAAAAGTTTGATCAAGAATTTTGGTTTATGATTGAAGGATTAAGAACTTGAGGTATTGATGATTAAATCTTGAAGGAGTGCTAGTTGTAGAAGACAAACCAATGTATGTACATCAAATTGTTGATTAAATAAGTTGGAAATTAAGTTGTAAACATTTGTTTGTGATATGGGAATGGTATCTAGTTGATTCATGATGATTTTGGTAGCAATCTTATGAAAAGGAGATATGTTTTGAGTTGTCAAGTAGAGTCTTAAAATTTGCAGATTGTTTGAAAAATCGTATAAAATCGCTCGTTGATCCGATTGAGGTGTATAATATACCTTTGGAAAGGTATTTGTGTCTATTACAACTTTGTAGTTTATGTAAAGAGCTGATTTTAACTTTATAAGGCTCAAAACAGTGAGTTTCTTGAGCTGGTCCTGTGAAAAACGGGATTTGTGCACTGTTTTTAGAAGATTCATATAAAATCGGTATTTGCTTCAAAATGAATGAATCCAAAACGATTAGAACCATAAGAAATATAGGTAAAACTTTTGTTTAGACATTAACACCTGAATATACCTCTAAGTATGATAAAAAGACTCAAATTCGAGTTAGTTCAAAGCTGTCAGGTGCATGGGATGATATATGTTGCATTATTTGTTTGTACCTTGTGCTTTAAGGACTTGTAACGTATGTAATCAAATCCCAATCACGTTTAATCTTATTCAGGGTCAATCTTAAGATAAGAAAGGGGTCTTAACAATGGGATAGAGGCTATATGCATATGTAAAACTCTAAGGTAACTTGGAGTGACGGGGCTTAAGGTCGGAACATCCGGAATGTGTAGCATCACTCCGATTACCATTTAAGGTACGGATATCCAATTCTTGCGAATCTCTTTAGACATTAGTCTATTATCGAGGTAATATCGTATTCCGTTTACCATCTAGATATCTATTACTCGATTATGATTATAATTCTTCATATTCAATTCACGTAATCATATTGGGATATTGTGAGTTTGATAACTCCTCTAATTGTCGACATTAATAATGTTTATGATCATGGTTATTATTTGGAGCTATCACCATGGCTTATCTTTGATATATTCATTATTGGCTATTCGAGCTGAATTGAACTATCTTTGGATTTGATTATTTCTTTATAATTGATCCGTTATCGGATTTGAATCGTTTTTGGATTTGAACCGTTATCGGAATTCTATTTTGATATTTAGTGATTGAACATCACATGTTTTATGAAATTACTTCTTATACATCGACATGACATGTTTTCAACGATTTGAATATTTCGTGCTTTAAGGCACGACATCGAGGGCAACGATGTCGTGACGCCTCCATGGCGGCTATAAATTGTCATGGCGTCCTTGTGATTAGTACCCCAATGTCAATAAGTGGGTCTGGCCTGGTACCGGCCAACTTGAGGGCGAATGGATCGATCCTAGGAACCGTTTTCGGGAGCCGTTTTCGGGAGCCGATTATCGGAAGGGAATTGAGTGTATTGCCCTATACTCATTTCTTATTGTTCGAGTGGTCCGTAAAACCACCCTCGAACCCAGATGATTTTCTTAATTCTTGACTTTTGGTGTGATGATACGTTTTAGTTACCAGTTGAGATAATTGTGTAAATTGGTGACATGTCACTTTATGTTTCGGTTTTGAGTCATTATTACTCTTTTACTCTTATTCTTTTTATTAACTTGTTTATGACTGTGATTTTTATTATATAAATTATCCGCTCACTGAGCATTTGGCTCAGCCGAGGTTTGTTTTGTCCTCGGCAGGTGTAGGATCGCAGATGGGATCATCTCGAGAATGAGATCTATGGAGTGTAACCATTTTGAAGACGGCATTAGATGGAATAACTTTTGATTCTGTAAATATTGTACTATAGTTATGTTGTCTTAAATTTGGTCTCCCGCTTGATGGAATTTTTTTGTAGTAACTTTTCTTCCCGTATATGTTAGCCAGTTATGTTATTGTGTTTTCATTTCGTAGCACACCGTCCTCCGGTCACGTGGGACGGGGGTGTTACATCATAGATCTAACTTTGTAAAACATAACTACTTAGATGTACAATCAGATAGTGAAATTGACCAATTAACTAGACATGCTGATTCTAGTCTATAATCTTTCCATTCATGTATGGAGATACCATCTGATTTATTATTTAAATCCTTTTTTTTCATGGATAAAGGATATGGCATTTTGTAAATCTACATCGAATATACATGTAAATCTACATCAATCTTTTCTAAAAAAGTTTACAATCCACATCAACTTTAAAGTAGAACTGTAGAAGTAATTTGTTGATTATACATGTAAATCTACATCGAATATACATGTTGATTCTAGTTTAGTGCCTATTTTATAAAATTAAAACACACACACACACACACATAAACCAAATCATGAAAGCACTATTGTGACATGTGTGTGTAATCGATCAGTAAAAAATCCACACACTAACTAACCGTGAGTAATACTGGTGTTGGAGCCGGAGGAGATGAAGCGATGAGACAGCGAGAGCCAAAGTATGCGAGCGAAGTGAGAGAGGCAGAGCGAAGTGAGAGGCAGAGCGAAGAGAGACAGAGACAGCGCCTGTGGTCGTCGGTCGAGCGTTTGGGTTGAGAGTCGCCGGTTGAGTTTTAGATCGAGAGTTTGGGTTGAGAGTCGCCGGTCGATCGAGAGTTTGGGATTTGGGTTGAAATGTCGATCGATTTAGGATTTTAGGTATTTGGGTTTAATTTTGACTTTTTAATTTTGACAGCGACGGAATACCGACGGAAATTCCGTCGCAAATTACCGACCGAAATTTCCGTCGCTAATTTGCGACGGATTTCCGACGGAATCCATTTTTAAATTAATTATATATATGTTTCTTATTAATATCATTAATTAAAATTAAATAATTCGTATTTTTATTTATAAAAATATTTTCAAAATTATTAATAATTAGATTCACTAATTTTTAAATATTATAATAATTATATTTATTTATTAAAGTATTTTTTATTTATTATTAATTAAGTTATCTAATTATTAAAAATTATATAATAAATATTTTTATTTATTAAATTGTTCCGTAATTTTGTATGCATGTATCGAGTCGAGTTGTTTAATTGAAGAGAACCACTAATAAGATACACTAGATCAATTTCCTTATAAAGCGAGGGATGGGGTTTGTGGGTTTCCTATATGCTTCCAATAGAACCTTTTTAAGTTTGATATATATATATATATATATCCATTAAGGCCCATAGAAACTAATTAAAGGCCAATAGAACCGATGAAATCCTTTAAAGCCCTATAGGTCCATTAGGGCCCAATGAAACCCTTTAAAGCCCGATTGAACCATTTAAAGCTCGATAGCTCCAATGAAACCCTTTAAAGCCTGATTGAACCATTTAAAGCCTGATAGTTCCATTAAGGCCCAATTAAACCCTTTAAAGCCCGATAAAACCCTTTAAAGCCCAATAGATCCATTAAGGCTCAATGAAACCATTTAAAGCACAATATAACCCTTTAAAGCCCTATAGATCGGTTAAGGCTTAATGAAAACCTTTAAAGCCCAATAGAACCGATTAAAGTCCAATATAATTAATTAAAGCCCAATATATCCATTAACACCCAATGAAACCTTTTAGAGCCCAATATAACCCTTTAAATCCCGATAGATCCATTAAGACTCAATGAAACATTTTAAAGCCCAGTAGAACCCTTTAAAGCCTGATAGATCCATTAAGGCCCAATGAAACCCTTTAAAGCCCGATTGAACCCTTTAAAGCCCAATGAATCAATTAAGACCCAACGAAACCTTTTAAAGCCCAATATAACCCTTTAAACCTCGATAGATCCATTAAGACCCAATGAAACCCTTTAAAGCCCAATAGATCTATTCAGACCCAATGAAACTGTTTAAATCCCGACTGAACCCTTTAAAGCCCGATTGATCCATTAAGGCCCAATAGAACCATTTAAAGCACAATAGAACACTTTATGACTTATTAAGGTACAATAACAAAACACACACACGCACACACACATACTATCGATACGTTCACATTTATATATGCATACAATACATATATACATCATATGCGATTACCAAACAACACACACATTATCTATACATTCATATCAACATATATACACATAAACAACAATATACATTGATCCATCATCATATCGCGGGTTAGCAAACAACACACATATATATACACATACACACACATCTATATAACACAGACCGGTGGATATATATAACACATACACATGCATACATATAACACAATCATGAGAAAATAAGAAAATTTTAAAATTCCGTCGCTAATCCGTCGCTAATTAGCGACGGATTAGCGACGGACACGTGAAATTTATTTTTTATTTATTTTTTAAATAGATTCTGTCGCTAATCCGTCGCTAATTCGCGCGGAATTAATTCGGTCGCTAATCCGTCACTAATTAGCGACGGAAATTTCTGTCGTTGATTTCCGTCGCTGATACCCCTTTTTCTAGTAGTGTAACCAGATCAAAGATTTAACGATGAAGATGTGAGTTTTTGATACGGAAACAAGTTCGTGAATGTGAAATAGGTTCTCCGACGGTGGTGATTGTGTTAGGAGAGAGGGAGTTGGAAATCGGCGATTGTCATAAAATGAAAATGAAAGCATTGTCAGCGTATTTATACTTTACATTCATTAACAAATAGTAAATAGAGTAAATTACATTTTTCGTCCTTGTGATTGCTACTTATTAACAACTTTGGTCCCTCTTTCAAACTAATTACATTTTTTATCACTATGGTTGCCATTTTGTTTCACTTTTGATCCATTTGACTAACTTTAACTTAGGGGTATTTTAGTCCATTTACATTTTCATTGTCTTTTTCATTTTTTTCATTTTAATAGATTATATAGTGAATTACAATTTTTGTCCTTGTGGTTTGTCTTTTTTGTCTTTCCTACTTTTTTTCAATTTATATCCTTTTATATACTAATTAATTAATGATAATTTTTACTAACAATGCATGAAAAATACATATTTTATTTTTTAAATTACACCATTAGAAAAGTATTGTCGATATCTTTAAAATAAGTTAACTATTGATTTTTGTAAATTTTTACGCAATTTATCCTATATATATATATATATATATATGCAAATCCGTCTACACTAATTTCTTTATTATTTTGAAAGGCAAGAAGACAATTTTATTACCCACAGAAAATATCAGATACAAAGAAAAAAACTGACACAAAACCGACACCATAACCGATAACGGTACGACCGAAAAAGCACCCGGAGGATAGTTTGCGAGAGGCAAACGCCGCCCCGGACTCGACCACCGATTAAAACCGAGAAAATTACAACATATCGAAACTAACGTAGCCCGAGACTCGACAACCAACTAGCCATGTCGGTAATTAGAGCTTGGTTTCTCCATTTGATCCGTTCGAAAGATTTTAATTGCGCCGTGAAGAAGTTATCTGAGATCTTCCCTTGTTCCTTCTCAAACACCACTCTATTTCGATGTGACCATATGAAATAAAAGAAGCAACCCACCATTGCTCTCCACCGATTCATGCCCATGTTGCTCGAACAAACTTGACCGCCCAATTCCAACAAATCCGTAACCAAGTTGATCGACAATACACTAGCATTCCACCATCGTCCCGTTTGAAGCCATAACGATTTTACTTCCTCGCAATTGACCAATGCGTGGTCTACCGTCTCGAACGCTTTTTCACATCTTGGGCAAAGAGTGGAATCTAACTTGATCTCCATTTTGTCCAAGACCTCCCTAGTTGGTATCCTCCCGAACCTTACTCTCCACAAGAACACACTAATCTTTTTTGGTATCGAAGCATCCCATTTTGTTTCCACCAAAGTGTTTGCTCCACCCGACCTTTTATCCTCCACAATGTCCCTCACTTTCTTGACCGTAAACCCATTTTATGGATCCAACGACCATACTACCCTATCTTTAGTATCCCTTATTGGTGTTTTGGATTGAAGCACACCCGACAATGACTCTAGCTCCCCTAACTCCCTCCCCCTCGGGTCACATCTCCACTCCCATTTCCTCGCCCACTCCCCTCCTACCCACTCCCCTCTACCCTTGACCGAGACCCCTTTATTTATCTCCAATTGAAAAAGTCTCGGATACTCCTCTTTTAACGGTCGATTTGACGCCCACTTCTCCTCCCAAAATCTTGTGTCCACACCATCCCCTACCTCCTTTACCAAAGACCCCGCAAAGTTTATTCCAATCTTTTCTAACTCTCTCCCTACCTTTACGATGTCACCCCAAACCCCCTTACCCTCTGACCCTCTTTGATTATCCACTACTAAACCCCCATCCCACCCGTAGATGCTTTGAATAATCCTTACCCACAACGACTCCCTCTCCATCTTAAACCTCCACCACCATTTGCATAAAAGTGCCCAATTTATATCCTTTAGCCCTACGTTAAGACCCCCTTTTTTGAACCCACCCAAAACTGAATCCCATTTCACCCACGCAAAAGTTTTTTTTTTTTTTTACCAAATCCTCACCACCGAACCCCTCTCCCCCCCCCCCCCCCCCCCAAAATGGCCTCTCAAATGCTACAGATCATTTATCACTCCTTGCGGTGCCCGAAAAAAAGAAAATAAGTATAACGATGTGCTACCAAGAACCGATTTTACCAATGTTAGTCATCCTCCAAAAGATATCGTCTTCGCTTTCCACAATGCGAGCTTTTTCCCATCTTCTCAATTACCGGCTTCCAATTGTCATGTCTTCGCATTGGTGCCCCTACCGGTATACCAAGGTAAATAAACGGAAGCATGGCACATCCACAACCCAATATGTTAGCCCAAGATTGAACTTCAACCTCCGGTACTCCCACGCCAAAAATTTTGCTTTTGCTTTCATATTTATTTTGAGCCCCGAGACAAGATGGAAACACTTAAGAATCTTCATCAAGTTTTTAAAATTTGCCAAATTCCACTCCCCGAAAAAATCGTGTCATCGGCATATTGGAGATGTGAGATTTGAACTTCATCCCGCCCCACTCTAATTCCTTTAAAGAGCCCTTTACCCACAACCTCTTCCATCAAAAGATGAAGACTTTCGGCAACCAATAAAAATAAAAAGGGTGCAAGTGGATCACCTTGTCGAAGTCCTCTTTCCATTTTGAACTCCCTAGTCGGCGACCCGTTAACGAGTATGGACACCTTGGAGGTGCTTAGGCAAGTTTTTATCCACCCTCTCCATTTTGTCGAAAATCCCATTGCTTCCATAATCTCCAAAAGGAACTCCCAATCCACCGTATATTACATTTAGTTAAATGTTTTTAAATGTGTATCAAATCAAAAACTTTATAATATAATAATTATTTATTTTTTTCAAAATATAAACTAAAATTTGTTGTGATAAAAAATAAATAATCAACTAACAACCACATATTTTCATTATTTTATTTGTTGTCATGAATCAATATATCAAAAAGTAATGATTTACAAAGTAAAATATGCATAGTTCATGAGCCTACAATTCATATCGAACAAAGCATATAAGGTGACATTTGATATGTAGACATGATTGAATTAGATTGAATAAAACAGAACTGGATGGGACATGACTAGACATGACAAATGTCTATCTTGTTAATCGGTTATTTATTTTTCATTCCGATAAATTTAAGTTTATATTTTGAAAAAAAAATTAAATAATAATTATATATAAAATTTCTTTTTTATTTGATTCACATTTAATTAAATAAGATATGCGAAAATAATACATTTTTTTATTAATAAATATAGATGAATATCGATTTTGTTTCTTACATAAGTAAGAAAAAGGATAAATATTTTAAACACAACTTAAAATAGAGAAGTTGTTTTTGAATTAGTGTAAACCGATTTGCGCATATATATATATATATATATATATATATATATATATATATATATATATATATATATATATATATATATATACTAGTGTTGGGCCCGTGCATTGCACGGGAGAATAAATTTTTTGATGGAATATTGAACCGAGTTAAAATGAAAGGTAATTTCTCTGTTAACAGTTAATGAAATACAATGTGAAAAACGAATGTATTTTCATAAGTGGTTAACTTGCATATATTCTTAATCGTTTGTTGTTATGAGTTTGTGCAATAATATTGGCAATAGTTTTGTATTATATTATTTAAAACTCAAACGGCATGTCTCACAACATATCACTATTATTGAAATAATTATAAATATGAACATACGTTTTTACAGATTTTGCAATTTTTCTGAAACCTCCTCGACAACACTTGACAATCACTTTGAACGTATAAATCTGTAGATTAATTAACAACATTCAACCCACATCAAATATGACAAAGAAAATAAATGATTTCTATCTTTTGTAACCGGCAACTCAACTGGTATAGTTCAAATTCACTCAGTACCACTTGAAAATTTATTTGACTATTGACTTCAAGATCTCATAGTATTAGTCGATAAAAATAAAGATATGTATATATATCTTATTCCCCTACTTCGAAAAATATGATTGTGGGTTTTGAAAAATATAAAAAAATCCTCAGTAAATAAAATAAAATATAAAAAATTAGTTTTTCAAAGAAACAAAAATATAGTGGAATACCTTTTGTTCAGTTGCAGGTTCCGCCATTGATACCCGACCGATCGTCTTCTTCTTGTACTCGGATGATATATAGAGAAACTATATATATTTATAGTGAATGTAGAGAATATTTTAAAATCTTTTATTTTCATTTTCGATTTTACATTTAAATGTAAATATATTAAAAATATGGAAGAATATTTTTATATCTACATCGTTTTTATTTTATTTTCTTTACACTTGGTTAATTTGGAAAGTATTGCGGAATATTTTTATTTTAAAGAATACGATAATTTATTAGTGTATCTCATTATTTTTTATTTTTAATTCATATCAACCTTCTTTTTTATTCTTTTAATGCTCGTGAAAAAAAATACGTGTAGATTTTATAGTAGCAAAAAAAATACGTGTAGATTTTATATTATGCTAATATAAAATACGTGTAGATTTTATAAAATAAAATAGATTTTATATTAGCAAAAACAATACGGAAGAAAAAAGAGTTTATATTACATCTCATTATGTAAAAAGATTTTATAAAATAAAATATGGAAAAAGATTTTATAAAATAAAATATGGAAAAATCATTATGAGATGTAATATAAAAAAATACGGAAGAAAAAGATTTTATATTACATCTCATTAATATAGATTTAAATGTAAAATCTATATTTAAAATAGATTATGCTAATATAAAATCTATTTTATAAAATCCTCCACCAAAAAAACAAATATTTATATTAATAAATGAGTATCTATTCCACAAATAGATGATTATGTGACATACTGTGCTTGGAAAAGTTGTACCAGAGCATTAAGAAATTGTAAATTAAGTAATTGACTTTAATTAGTTGTACCTTGTGCTTAAAATGTTGTAATTAAGAGTTTTTTATTTCATTTTTATAATATAGCATAGATAGATATATATATTGAATAAATTGCATACAATTTTAAAAGTATTCAGTAATTAACGTTACTAAAAATGTTGACAAGACTTTTCTAATGGTGTAATTTACAAAATAAAATGTATATATTTTCAATGTATTTTTAGTAAAAAAAATACCATTAGTTAGTTAATATAATAAGAATATAAAATGAAAAAGGTAGGAGAGATAAAAAAAGAAAAACAAACAAACCACAAGGACTAAAATTGTAATTTACTATATACTCTATGTAACACCCTAAAAATCAGAGTAAATTAAAACCTGGCAACATGACGATCGTATTGATATAAACCTCCCATCAAGGGAGTCGGTCCTTAAGACTTTACAAAACCTGAACAGATATAAGGTTCATCAACGAACTAATCTAGATACCTATATCAAGATTACATCAGCTGACAATCCATAATTCACCAAAAGAATGGGACTTAACAAATGCCCAGATACAATACTAGTCATCTCCCAAAAGCCTCGAGACCAAACTCGTCTCTCAAAACCCCGACAGCCCACCGCTAAGGGAAACCTGTTATACAAATCATTTGAGAAAAAGTGTTAGGCTTTAAGCCTAGTGAGAACATACAGTTCATAAATCTCAAGAGATATTGACAAATGTAACAAGTAAATCCTTTCAAAGGTTTGGTTGAGCAAAATACAGTTCTTGATAATAAATGGACAACCGGTCCAAAACACATCTTTCGATGACGGGGATTACCCGATTTACCAAGGATTATAGTGGAACACGAAGTAAGCCACAAATCCGAGTTATGAGCTAAATACATGGAACCATGGCCACGAACGCTTCGGTCCGTACTACGATGTGAGGGAGGGCCCCCAAGGAACCATGTCATACTCGTTCATTAGACTACATTTGTCCCATGGCTAGTAACCGGTCTCACATAACCGTAACTAAGTTGCCCCCGAGGATCAAATGTATCTAACTACAGCGGAAGGGGCATATCCTTCCCAGCCATAAGCCGACTCGATACCTAGGGATCCACTAGTATAGTCATGACTTGTCACAATATTTCGTGTGACCAACAAAGCTAGATAAATAGCTTCCAACACATTTATATTTCAAAATGCCTTTTTCCAGACCAACTGCTGGTAAGAAAGATAATCATAAATCCAGTTTATATACATTCTTTCGAATAAGCCACACACTGGGCAAGTAAAACATTATTTTACTTCAACAAGGTGAAATCCATCATTTTAGTCAAAAGCGTTTCAGGAACCCTAAGATATCTCAAAACCCCAAGTTACATCAAAATGAAATAAACGGACAATCCGAAAACGTAGAGATATGTAGGAGTTAAAAAACACAATCTTTGACATATATAACAGTTTAGAAAAGTTAGTAGGAACTCACCTCAGTTTCCTTTTTTCTAACGAATGCTACCTATGACAACACCGAAAGAATCGGTAAGTCGAAACATAGATAAATTTCCCACTTCCTGACTAAAACTCAATGATAACAGAAGCTAGCAAATCCTAGTCCGGTCAAAGGCACACTACCGGTCGAAAGGGTTCCGGTCGAAGACAACACTCCGGTCAAACCCATACCGGTCAAAGACAACACTCCGGTCAAATGGGTTCCGGTCGAATGCATCTCACCGGTCGAAAGGGTACCGGTCGAATGCATCTCACCGGTCGAAAGGGTTCCGGTCGAATGCATCTCACCGGTCGAAAGGGTACCGGTCGAAAGCAGTTGTCCGGTCCTTTGCACATCCGGTCGTCTTGTTCGCCAAGAACAGTCGGAGATACAGAACCCAGATCCAAAACGAGAAATACTCAGATCTCAAAATGGAACGGTTTAAAACCTTCACAACGAGATTCTACACGGCTAAAAGCATTCAGATCAAAGTATTAAGCTAGATTCGTACCTTGATTTGTCCGAATCGATCAACCACTTTTCACCTGCTTTTCTCTCTCTCTGACTTCAGGAACCAAGAAAAGATCTGATCTGATATTATACAAAATATCAAGACGTGTTTTGTATATATATTACCCAAGTTACAAATAACCCCCCTGAACTTTGGGTAACGGTCAACTTCTCACCCAACCCCAAAATTCAGGGTGTTACACTCTAATAAAACAAAAAACTGAAAAAGACAAAGAAAAGGTAAATGGACTAAAATACCGTTAAATTAACTAACTAATTTAATTAGAGTTAGTTATAAGGACCAAAAGTGAAAAAAATGACAAATACAATGACCAAAACTGTAATTAATCTGAAATAGGAAGCAAAGTTGATAATTAGTGACAATCATAAGTATCAAAAATGTAATTTACTCTAGTAAATATTTTAAAATTAAATATTTTATTTTAAAAAAATGAAACGCTTTTAAAAATATCACATTAACAATTAGGGGTGTACAAAATCCAAATAGTCTGAAACCCGAACCCGAACCGAAAATAATGTGTTTTTGTAAAACCCGAAAACCACCGCGAAATCTGAAAACCCAAAACCCGACTTTTGTGGGGATATTTGGGTTTGTGTTGGGTTTGATCTTTGGCCACCCGAGTCCCGACCCGTCCGAAAACCCGAAATAGTATACATATATTATATAAATATATTTATTTGTCTAATTATCTTTTAAAAAACGTAAATTTTAGCCGGTCAAAATGTTTTTCTCATTGATAAACTTACTATCAATTTCATCAATCTCTCAATTGATTAAATTCGTCCTCAAAATCGAATGAATTTATATACATGTTTTGCATTATAATAATACCTGAACCCGACCGACATCAACCCGAAACCCGACTAACCCGAACCCGAAGCAATCATTCATGCTTAAAGTTATATATATATATATATATATATATATATATAGAGAGAGAGAGAGAGAGAGAGGGTTGAGTTCATACGAGAACGCTAACTATTTAAGAAAACACGAGAACGACTGTTAATGTACAAAATCATATATGATTCACGTACAAAATCATATATGATTCATGCGACTTTGCCCCGTGACTTAAGTCGCGTCCAAAGTTGTCCACATCCATTTTTTGCCGGTTAATGTATAATCACATATGATTTTGTACATGATTTGTTGTTTTCTTAAATAGTTACGTTCTCGTTTGAACCTTCATCTCTCTCTCTCTCTCTATATATATATATATATATGTATGTATATGTGTGTGTGTGTGTGTGAAAAAAGAGTTAATGTGAGAATCATAAAAAAGAATCTTGACCGTTGATCACTTTTAATCTCATGTCCACTAATTAATTAAAAACTATGGTGAGAAGGATAAGAAGGGATGGAAGATCTACATTAATGAGATGTATCAGATCAATTCTCTTCAAAAGAATAATTCATTAGTTGTTTCAATATTAAAAGTGATCAAGGTCCCAAATCTCTTCTTACGTTTTTCACCTTAACTTTTCTTCTTATACAATCCTTTGTGTCTCTCTCTCTATAAATTATGTATGACTTACACCTTATTAAAGCTTCACTTTAATAGAAGATCTCATTCCATTTACACAATTAATTAGATTATAAAGAATCCATAAACGAATTAGGTAAACACAAATGAAGAAAAAATAAATAATTCATAGACCAATTAAATAAACACAATTGAGGACAAAATAAAAAAAATCCGTACACGAATTAAACAAACACAATTGAGGAGAAAACGTTCATCAATTTTAAAATAGAGTAGATTATAGATTTCGTCCCACTAGTTATATGGAAATTATGAATTAGATACCTCAAATTAATTAATAATGGCTATAGTTATTGTGGTTTGTATTTTCATTGTGAATTTAGTACCTTGACTTAATTTTGTTAATTTTATATCCTTCAAATCAGGGATAATATGGTAAGTTTATCATTTTAAAAATGTAATATTTCTTTGTACTAGATTAAATGTCATTGGTACAAGTGTAAAAAAAAACATTTGATGAAGAAAGAAAAGACAACAATATCACCAAGTACAACTTCATCCCCCTTCTCCGGCCACCACCATCATCGGCTTTCTTCACCTTCTCCAGCTACCACAATCTCCATCAAAATCTATATCTAAAAGAAAAAACCATAAAACAAAAAAAAATGGCTCCCCTACATCATCTCCACAAAAAAAAAAAGTTTTAATCAATGGGGATTTTGATTGAATGGGTAAAATGAAACATGAAATGTTTATGTATTTCTTTTTAGATATGGAGTTGGTCAAATCTAGATAAGAAATCAAAAAACGATCAAGAAACATGAAATGGGGTCGGTGGTGTTGTTCACTGGAATATATGACAAAGTTTGTAGTGTGCAACGATCAAAAAACATGAAATCAACTACAAAACATGAAATCAATTCTTTTTATTTCTACTAAATATGCACACAAACACGTTGGAATATGATACCCCTGGAATCATGATAATTTTTTTTCCTAGAGAGGGAAACAAAACGATTAATAGAGACAAATTGAGAGAGGGATGGTCGGATGGACTTAATGAACTCTAGATGTACAATCTTCTCTGGCACTCTTTCGGCCTCCCCCACTCCCCCACCTGCAATTGTCTCCAAACTAGTTTTTTTTTCTTCATTTCACTGTCACAACCGATTCTTCTTCTACAACTTCCAAATCTTTTTTTCTCTCAAGACAGCTTGAAGATCTAATTCCAACCTTCCAAGATTCAGTTCTGAAGAAATTTATGAGAAGATGAATGATATTTATGTTGCATTCAACTTGAACAAACAAAGACTTTTATAGCCACAACCTTAAGAAGGAAAAGCAACTAACAATTACAAGATATCACAAAGGATTTTAAAGCAACTAAAAAAAATACTAGGAGCCATCCCTTATCAGTAACAATAGCCAGAGGTAGGAGTACGGAAGAAGCAACAATGAGCAGGGAACAAATTTGGACCATACTGAGCAATGGAAACAAATCTTGACCATACTACTATAGTAGCAGAAAACTTAGTGTAGCAGGTCTTAACACTCCCCCTCAAGCTGGATCAAGGGAGTTAGGGGCCGTTTACCAAAAGCTTACCCGGTAAGCTCTTACCAAGTCACTTACCTTACCGGATGAACATTACAAGTACCAAGAATCTTACCCGGTAAGAGTAATGGCAAGGGACGAAAGTTTTACTCAGTAAGTGAGGGCGACAACTCTTACCAGGTAAGCACTTACCAGGTAAATTGTTGCAATCTTACATGAGAAGGTAAGAGAAAGTGTTAATTTTTATCGGTAAGCGCTTACCGGGTAAAGGGCCCCTTAGTTGATCCAAGCGTGGAAAGAAGTCTTTAAAATTGAGTGGAAGAAAGATATTTAGTAAATAAATCTCCAAGTTGACCACTGGAACTTGTAAAGGCAGTCTCGATATGCTTAGATTGAACTTGATCTCTGATAAAATGACAATCCACTTCGATATGCTTGGTTCTTTCATGAAACGTCATATTTGCTGCAATATGCATAACAACTTGATTGTCATAGTGGAGAGTGATAGGTGCATTGCTTGTGATACCTATATCCTTTAACAAAGCCTTCAACCAGACTAACTCACAAGTAATTGAGGCCATGGCTTTGTATTCTGCTTCGTCACTTGAACTTGCAACAACAATTTGTTTTTAGTTCTCCAAGAAACAAGGTTTACACCTATGAACATACAGTAACGTGTTGTAGATTTTCTATTTAGATGCATGCCTGCCCAATCTGAATCACAATATCCTTCCAATATAAAGTGATTTTTGCTTTTTCATGATAATGCCCTAACTAACAGTTCCTTGAGTTAACGAAAGAGTCTCTTCAAAATGTAAAGATGATGATTTAATGGTGAATGCATAAACTGACTAACCAAACTGACAGCAAAGGTGATGTCAGGTCGAGTTATTAAGAGGTAAATGAGTTTACCCACAAGACGTTGGTACATATTCACATCATGGAGAGGAGAAGATTTAACGTCTAATCTGAGCTTACTGTCAAGTGGAGACGAGGCTGGCTTGTTAGTCATCATTCCTGTTTCATGTAGGAGATCCAAAAGGTATTTCTTTTGATTGAGAAAATACGTGTTGAGGTGTGATTCATCTCAATTCCAAGAAAATACCTAATGATTCCTAAATCCTTGATTACATCTTTTTGATAAGGAGCTTCCTTCAGAACTTGTATCTCGGTAATGTCATCACCGGCGATAATCAAGTCATCCACATACACAAGAACAATCAATTTGCTTTTCTTTCCATTCCTAACAAACAAAGATGAATCTGAACTACTACATTTGAACCCAGATGAGACAAGAACTGAAGTCAACTTTGAATACCAAGATCTTGAGGATTACTCAATGTAACACCCTAAAAATTAGAGTAATTTAAAAATTCGAAAATTTGGCAATATGAAATTTGCATTTGGTATTAACCTCCCAAAAAGGGGAAAAGTACTGAGCCTTTACAAAACCTGCGAATAAATATGGAATTCAACAACAAACTAATCTAAACATAACTATCTAGATTACATCGGTTGTCAACCCAAAATCACCAAAATATGAGACTTAACAATTTTCCAACATCCAATACTTGTCATCTCAAAAATGCCTCTAAGACCATGCTCATTACTAACAACCTTGGCAACCCACCGCTAGGGGAACCTGTTATACATATCATTTGAGAAAAAGTGTTAGGCTTAAAGCCTAGTGAGAACATACAGTTTATAATTTCAAGAAATGTAAACATTTGCATTAAAAAGAAATCTTTTCAATAAGGTTTTAGTTTACATTTGAAATCTTTGTCACATAAGGACCATTCGGTCCGAAAATTCATCTTGCGATGACGGGGGATACCCGATTTACCAAAGATTGTGGCGGAACACAAAAGTAGACCACAATCCGAGTTGTGAGCTAAATACATGGAATCCATGGCCACGAACAACGAAGGTTCGTACTAAGATGTGAGGGAGGGCTCTACCATAGTAATAGTCTAGACTTGTCACAATTTCATTTGTGACCTACCATAGTTAGTCATATGGTTCAAAATAACATTTATAAACAAAATGCATTTTCATGTTTAACTTCTGGTAAGAATGAAAATCATGAAAATGATCTTATAAACATTCTTTCAGGTAACCCACATAAATGTGCAAGTAAAACATCCTTTTATTTCAAATAAGATGGAACCCATCGTTTTTAGTTGAAAATGATCGGGAACCCTAAAATCTCCCAAAAACTCAAGTTATGTCAAAATGTAGTAAACTTAGATCCAAAAATGTGGAGATATATAGGAGTTCAAAATGTAACCTTTGACATGTATAAAGTTTAGAAAAAGGTAGTAGGAACTCAACAAATAGGTTTTAGAAGAAAACCCGAAAAACCAAATATCGACCCCTTTGAGAAGATGAAGCTTTCTATACCGAACCCTTGCTTGAAGCACTAAATACTAGCAAGATATGGCAGATGAAGGAACCCTAAACAAGAAATGACTGAAGAAAGAGAGAGAGAGAGAAAAGAGAGACTTGAGATTTATATTTTGAAAATGAGATATTTTCCAGAAAATACAAATTTAAACCACTCAGGGCCACCGCGCGAGTTATGGCGCATGCTAAGTCGCGTCGTGACTCACGCCGCCCTCTGGAACTCGCAAACAAGCAGTGCACCGCGCGGGTTATGGCGCGGGCTAAGCCGTGTGGCAATTCGCGCCGACCACTGCCTTTGCTTCTTCTTCCAAACTGGTCAAACGAAACTCGGGGTGTTACACTCAAGTCCATAAATAGCTTTGTGTAGTTTGCAAACAACACTGATTTCATTTTCTTGAGAATGCCCAGGCGGAATCTTCATGTATACATCTTCCTCTAAGTCTCCATGAAAAAAAAAACATTTTTGATATCCATTTGACATGATTGCCATCCATAATTCACAACAACAAACAACAATACCCTTATAGTGTTCATCTTAGCAACTAGTGCAAAAGTTTCCTTGTAATCTATATCATAGGTTTGAGTGAAACCTAGCAACCAGTCTTGCTTTATGTTTTTCTATTGAGCCATATGCATGGTATTTAATCTTGTAAATCCATCTAGCACTAACCACCCTTTGACCTTGTGAAAGCTTCACTATGCTCCAAGTGTGATTAGCATCAAGAGCTCTGAGTTCCTACATAACTTTTCTCCAAACTAGGGATTTGTTAACTTCATCAATGCTTCTTCGTTCAGTTTCCTGCAGGATTTGATTCATGAAAGAACAATATGCGGGAGAGAATTTCTTAGAAGTGACTAGTTGTCCCATTGGATGTTTGAGAACATAAGTTTCAAAGTCCTCTAGAATAACAGGCAATCTCCTTGTTCAACTGGGATTTCTGCGAGGTTGCACATTTGCACATTGGGAACAGGTTCCTGAACATCAGATTCCTGGGGCAGGTTTATTTTCACACCCGAAAAGGGGTCAAGGTTGGGGATGACACTACCCATCCCTAATTAAACTTTTATTTTGTTAAATATATGCATATATTTATATATCGTTATAATAGTATAAGAAATATATTTTATTTTTAACATTGGTAAATAATTTTGTGATTATTCATTATATTTTTATTTTAAAAATACAATGTTTCTATTGTATTTTTATTAAACGGGTACGCGACGGGTACAACAAACCCCTCAGAGATTTCTTTTTTCGGAACCTGTCAGGGATTAGTCAGGTCGGGAGGCTGAAACGGGGGTCTAGGACGGAAAACACGTTACCCGTCCAATAGCTATCCATTTCCATCCTATATTATCAAAAAAAAACATGAAACAAGATTGTCGTTTCGGGTTTTAAGCTTCATAATTGAGATGCTCCACGCCGCATTGTGCGAAGGTACATTACTAATATTATTATTAAATTATTTAGCATATTTAATTATCTATGAAATAGAATAAGTATAAATTTAATTTTTATGAAACTTACATAAACATTTTTAGAATTGTTATATTTGTTTTTTGATATCTACATATATTGAATAACAAAAAAATTTATATAGCTAATAACATTTATAAACAAATAATAATTAATATTAATATCTATTGTATAATTAAATATAATTAATAGTTTTTCATAATTATAATTGCTATAAATTAATATTTATTTATAATTAATAGTTCATATTTATTGATAATTAATAATTTATTTATAATTAATAATAATAATTAATATTAATTAATGTTATAATTGAAAAAAAGGTTAAAAAGTTCCTCATAAATTATTTCAAGTAGCTTATCAATAACCTACTTATAAGTAAGCTTATGTGCATCCAAACGATTACACAAAAAATAAGTTAGCTTATGCCTTATAGCTTATAATCTAGCTTATTTTTGTCAAACAATGTCTTATGCATGAATTGCAGCAATTAATTTTGTGGGTATCAAATGTGTTACAGATTAAGTTATCGTAGCTCTAATACATTACGTGTATCGTTAACTTTTGCATGATGTTCTTGAAATTTGACCATTATTTGCAAGTTAAAAAGGGTTGACACCCTGGTTTATTGATTGGGTGTGGTTATTGTTGGATTGGAAATGGAATGTTAGGAGAAAAGCCACTGTATATCACCTCCTTGTAATCTCGATCTGGAAGAAAACGCCCATTCAGGGTCGGTGGCGCCGATTGGTGCAGCCGCTTGGGGGGGGGGGGGTTCCTCCTTTGGTGGCGTTGCCATCGTTTGGGTTTAGGGTTAACGCGCTGGAACCGAGGGTGACCCCATCCGGTGGCGATCCTCAAAGCAGACCCGAGTGCTCCTTAGAGCCGGGTATCGCTTGCCCCAAGCGGGTCTCAAGATGCTAGAGTCGGGCTTCGCATTTGAAGCGGGTCTCAATTTAGAACCGGGGTTCAACCTTAGTAATCGGGCCTCAGACCCATATCGCTGAGTATTTGAAACCGGGGCCTGACAAGTCGGGTGTGGACATGGGTTGGGCCATGGATTTTTTTTAAATACCTTAATCAATTTCTTTTTTTCATGCAATTAAATTATTGTATAATAAAATGTAGGGACTTCGAGTATTAGTTGAACTTTTGGTGTTCCCCGTTCTTCGTGATCAGGTGAGTTCCCGTCAAACCTTTTACCTGGCAATTATAATATTATTTTGGAAAATTCTGAAATGGAAAAACAGAATCATGTGATTTTCTTTATTAAATTGGCGTGCTTATTTAAATACGATGCCAACTTGTTTATATAAGAAATGGAATTCCATGGATTATAATTATGGGGATTTGAATGTGAGAATTGTCTCCGGTCTGAGGAAAACATATGGAAAGCCCGATGTGCGTGAAGTTCGTTTTCTGCACAAAGGCAAATGGGGAGTTTGCTTGGGCCCCGAGGTGTGAGGGGAGTCTGCTTGGGCCCCGATCGCGGTTGGTTGCGGAGGTGTAACTGTTGCTAATTATCTTTACGCAATATAAATCTTATTGTGATATCGCGGTAACAACATTATTGTTGATTGTATATGAATTGTTCTTTATTCTTTTATATGGGTAACTCACTAGACTTTATAGTCTAACCCTCGCTTTTCAAACTAAAAAACCATTTCAGGGAAGAACGTTTGAGGTGCTTCCACTAAGGGAAAGGAAAAAGCCTAGAGGTTTGAGAGTGGATTCAAGTAGATGGCACGGGACCCTGCTCATAGAAGGCAAATAGTTATAGAATATCTCGGATATAGATGAAACGTCCGTTGTATGAACTCATTATTTCTAATTTGAACCGTTTATATTGGGACCCATTTTGGGAATTTATTATCTATGTTTTTGGCTTCAAATTTTGGGTTGTTACATTTGGTATCAGAGCCATAGTTTAAGAGATTTAGGTAACCGGGAGGACCTAAACTTAAACTGTGAACCTAGGAACACAGCCGAGATATAGGATGCCTGTAGGAGTTCCACTCTAGGTGCGCTAATTATAAGGTATCGAGGACTGTCATGTAAGGTGAATTTTGGATTTCACCTGGTCAGTGTAATTGCAGATTTACAGGTACATGTATGTGCTTAAATGGCCTTACCATGCTAGGTAGGGTGAGTGTTTCTTTGTGTGTCCTTAGCAGTTGTTGTCATGTCTAGAGAATCGATGAATGTGGTAGTGCGGATTAAAATCTAATCTTCCAAGTTATTGGAAAGGATTTGATTGATTGAGTGAGGATGATTTTGGAGTAATTGTTGATACATATAGGATGAAGTTGTGTTCGAAGTGTCGATGAACCAGTTAAAAGTAGAACTTTGAGGGTTCGATAAAGAAGTATATTATGTAATTATGCTCTTAATTTCTGATGAGACTTTGTATATGGGATTTGAGGTAACGATCAGTCTGTGTAGAAGAAGAGGTGTGTTTGGATTAGACATGGAAATGAGACCCGCCCCATTGGGGAACCCGATGTACTCGCCCCGACGGGGATGGGGATTCCCCGCAAAACCGGGGAACGGGGATCCCTGAAAGTTAAAAATCGGGGATGGGGATGGGGATGGGTAACGTGGTCCCCGCCCCGCCCCGTCCCCGAATATTAAATATATTATATATGTTTATTATTAATTATATCATATATTATACATAATTAGATTCAATATCTTTTAAATTTATAAATATAATTTTGACATTTCTTCTTATATATATATATGTATATAGAGTTGTTTTACTTATTTTAGATTAAAAAAAAAGTTTAAAAGCCAAAAGCGTTTGATCAAACGATTAAGTATGACTTTTCGACTTTGTTTACATATGAATATTTGATACACTACAAAAACAAATTTGAAAATATGTGAGATTTAAACATGAACCATCATCGATTGAGTGTGGTATTTAACACATTTGATTTAAAACATCTTATATTATTGGGGAAAAATCCTCGATTCCCCGTCGGGGACGGGGATGGGGATTTAATCATATTCCCCGGTGGGGATGGGGACGGGGATGGGGATGAAGATTGGGACTGGGGACGGGGATGGGGATTGAGGTCCCCGCCCCATCCCCGCCCCATTTCCATGCCTAGTTTGGATATTGAATTCTTCAATTCAGGATCGAGTAAAAGTAGTAACCCCTGGGCTCGTCAATTAAGCAGTAGGATGGTATGATCGTGTGAAGTTATGAAGTATGGAGTAGGAATATTATTAAGGACAAGTGGTTGTGGTAATCTTTACGATCCCAATTTTGGAACAGGGTATTTTGCAAACCCACGGTCGAGATGGGAGCGATGAAGTTGGGATAAACGAGTATGCAGAAAAGAACCTGTACTAGAGATGGGATAAACCGACCCTCGGGTCAAAAGCATGGTGTTAATGGGTGTAACACCCGGTATTTTCGCAATGTAAGTTTCCGTCCTTCGTTGATCTTTACTCCGTCTTCTGTTTATCTTTTTGGGTGAAATGCGTTGTTCTTTCGAACCTTAAATCGACCCATGCGAAAATCTCGAATTTTGGCCTTTTTCTGGGCTCGATACGAGTGGCGCGAGAGTGACTCGCGATAGTGACATGTGTCACTATCGCGTGGCACAATCGCCGGAGGAGGTACCAACTCGTGGTACAATCCACGCGAGAGTGCCTCATGATAGTGACACTGTCACTATCGCATGGCAAGGTCGCGAGCGGGCTGCAGTGAGTTAAATGACCCTTTTTCCTCATTTATTTCTCATAACTCTCTTCACCAACCTCAAACACTCTCACCTTAGACGATTTTGGGCATTTTTGGTCATCTCAAGGTCTTCCTAAATCATCTAATCTTGAAGTTCCAAGTGTTCCTCATCATCCATCTAAGGTTCCAAGACAAGATTCAAGGGTTCTTCTCTACTCCAAGTCTCCTAGCTCTTTCTTTCATTTCAAGGGTTGTAGGGTTTCAACCAAACCCTAGATTGTGAGTTCATACTTCCTTTTTATCAAACTTTATATACATCAAAATGCATTTTTGACTTCTAGATATCTCCTTGCTTACATTTTCATTTTTGAAGAGATTTTGACCTAACTTGGTATTTTGGAGATTTTTAGGGTTCTTACCATTTTGTAAAATAAAGAAGTATTCCATGTTTTAGAACTATAAATATGGATGTTTTCATATTTTGATGAGTAAATGTTTAACCTATGGCATTTTAGCCATGTTTATGTTTTAAGCATATTATGGATATTTGGGTGAAAGGGTTATCTTGTAAAAAGGGAATAAATGGTTTAATCTTGAGGAAATCCTTATTTCATTAAAATGGTTTTTACACTTGAAAGTTTTACTTGGTAAGGAAACATATTTGGAAATGGGAAGATGGCTTTATGATTCATGTTTGGGCTTTGTATTTCTTATCAGCAGTTAACCATGAAAATATGATTTGAGAAATAAATGGTGTTATGAACTATATGTTTGATTATAGTTGGTCACAAATGTAATTGTGACAAGTCTAGACTATTACTAGTGGATCCTAAGGTATTGAGTCGACTTATATTTTAGGATATTTTTCCCCATTGTAGCTATGGATGCATTTGATCCTCGGAGGCCCTTTGGTACGGTTATGTGGGACCGGTTACTAGCCATGGATCATAATGTAGTCCTAGTGAACGAGTATGAGTTGGTTTCCTCGGGTGCCCTCCCCCACATCTTAGTACGGATCGACGTTGTTCATGGCCATGGATTCCATGTATTTAGCTCATAACTCGGATTGTGGCTTACTCGGTGTTCCGCCACAATCCTTGGTAAAACGGGTATCCCTTGTCATCGCAAGATGAATTTTGGAACGAACAACCCTTATGTGGCAAATATTTCAATTGTAAACTCAACTCTTTTGCAAAGATTTCCTTTTATTACAATTGTCTATGTTTCTTCGAATTATAAACCGTATGTTCTCACTAGGCTTTAAGCCTAACACTTTTTCTCAAATGATGTGTATAACAGGTTCCCTTAGCGGCGGGTCGTCAAGGGGTTGAGTGAAGAGCGTGGTCTCTTGAGGGAATTTTTGGATGATAGATAATTTGGAGTATTGGCGTTTAAAACAATTTATTATTTTTGGAATTGGGTTGACAACCTATGTAATCTAGATAGAAATGGTTTAGATTAGTTTGTTGTCGTTTTCCCATGCATCTTATTCTGGTTTTGTAAACGCGTACACTTTTACCCATTTTGGGTGGTTAGCTCCAATTACAAATGTTATATTGCCGAATTTTCGAATTTTAAATTACCCGAATTTTTAGGGTGTTACAATGGGAACCAGTGAGAATGCAAACAGTTGACCTTGTTAGAGTGAATAGCCTTTCATTTATAAAAGAAGTCTCATGCATTGTGTTTTAAATGGATTGTATAAGTCACTGCATATTAAAATATTTATGTATATATTGAGTTTGGTTTGGAAGCCAATACAACGCAGACAAACGTGTAGTCTATGTATTGGGAAAAATTGTTAAATTATTTGTATTGAAAACGGAAAATTTGAATTCAATAATTGGCGAACTATTTCGTCTTTTCTTGTTGAGTCAGCTTTTATTGTGGCGGTCATAACAACTTCTCACATAGTTTTTATAACTAAAATCAGAATGGACATGCCATTGTCACATCCATGAGTGTGCGAGTCGGTTGACTCATTTAGGATATTCGATTAACTTTTCAAGTCTCATAGAGGGGTTTCATTGCATACATTTTGTTGTCATCAACATTAGGTTGGATGTTCAGTGTGATATTTCTTTTATGGAGTGATGGGGGAAGGATCCTTGAAATCCTCGTGTTTGGCTATTCAAATGTGATGAATTTCTCTTTTTGCATACACGAGTTTATTTCATGATGTCGTGCTCTTAAAAATTTTCAAAGTGAAAAACATTTTCAATCATTATGCCATCATGCATGAAGGCTATGAACTCGCTAGGTCGTGAAGGATATTAAAATTAAAGTTAAGGAAATGTTTTAAGAGTTGAAATTATCGATTGAGCCATTTGATCGAATTATGACTCTAGTGTTTTCGTCAGAGGAGGGTGGTGGATAATGAAAATCTTAGATGTTGTGGTTGGTAACGTTCTTATGGTGGTAGCGTGGGCTTTTGATCCGGTAATTCGTGATGTGTTTGTTTGTGAGTGTTTATGTTTGGGGTGAATTGCGAGGATGTTAAGGTGCTCCTGATCGTTGCATGATAATAAGTAGCGTTGTTGTACTTTGATGAAAAGTTACCGATGTTGAGCCTGAGTGTTGGCAAGGTCTTGTAATAAGATTATGTACCAAGTGAGCCCGATGTCTTCATCAAGCGAGGACTGTGAGGCATAAAGTGGGTTATGACGCGTTAGGAGAGGTAGATTTTGTTGGAAACCTCGTTGTTGGGGAAATTATTGAAGCATCACCTTCTAATGATAATATCGAAAACATCGACCATTCAAATTATCTGGTATTGGGGTCGTTGTCAGATAACTGAGAAATTGTGGGGTATCTCTAGTATAATTATTTTTCCCAAGGTTGTAGAAGGTTTTTCGGGAGAAATGTGTACTTAGTTTTATGTTGAACCACATGGAAGGAGTGCTGGAAAGCATGAGATCATTAGTTTGAAGAGGTGATTTCTTATGAGGTTTGGTTATCTATATGGGAATGAGGTATATCGCACAGTCGAAGTGAGTGCATGTCAATTATATCGATCGGCAAGGGAGGGCGTCTTATCCTCTTTGACTATCTGGAATTGTTCCTCGAAGATCGCGATGAGCTAATGAGAACCCGGAACTTATTTGAGTGAATTGGGTGATCATGATTTGTGGTTTATCTAATTTGAGAAGACAAAGTTGGGGTATGACCTTGTTTATAGGTATTGTGTAGTGGTCGTTGCGAAAAAGTTGGTAAATGATACGTATGTCAAGAGGATCAGGAGAATTGTGTCATGGTGTGATAGTGTGGTGTATTAGTTGTATGGAAAATTGGTGGTGTTTTACATCAAAGCAGGCGTGTAAGTCATCGAAGTGATAATGGGTTACCATTGTGTTAAGTGGTGGATTGTTGTTGAAATGTGGGATAAGAGGAAGTGTAAATCTTGGTTTAGAGACCTTTGAGGAGAGATTCAAAAGTGTCAAGTATGTTTGATATGGATATTATATTATTGTTATTCTGAGGTGTATAAGGGTGAGTGGTATTTGGCGACCATCTAAAAGAGGAAACCGCGTACTTCCCAGTCGCGTTGAGTTTCAGTTGAGTGTCTCGTATTCCAATCGAATGCCGAGGAGAATGTCCTATTTGTTTAAGTTATGATACTCTGTGTAGATTTGAAATTATATGGGGATGTTGAAGTATACCTTGGGTGTAGAGGAATCTCAGTGGATAGGTCGACTCTGTTTGGAGAGTGAGTAATGCATGATTTGTTGAGCATCGGGTATTGTTTTGTAATGACTCAGATGGATGTCTCAAGTGAGAATTATGGTGAAACCAAGTACGTAAATGAAGGGAATCAGTGCTTCGGGCTAGCGTGAGAGGGTGAAGTGAGTAGGTCTCAATAAGTGGGTAAACCGAAAGTAAGAGATTCGTCTGGTGATCGGAAGAATGTGAGTATGTTGAATGGTTATCATTCGACGTGCATATGAACTCTTCGTGAGTATAGGAAGAAAAAAGCTTTTGTGTATGTGCTAATTAAGGTGTGGGTAGATCAATCAGGGTAACTGGTCTAAAGCGTGCACCTGTTAGTAGGTATTTCTTTGAAAGTGAGTGTATTCTATGTTTTCGGTAAGTCATGGTAAAAGTGGTTGTACAAGATGGCCGGAAGGAAAGATCGACGGATGTGAGTAAGTTAGTGCAATGAGCATTCTGAGTGGGCTTTGTGCCCATTGTCGTGCAATTTAAACTGGTTCTATGGGAAAGTATCGCTCCTATTCTAATGGCATGGGGTTATGTGTTTGGGATTGGTTCAACTTGCCGGCAGACTTTTCGGGCAATGAAGATGTGAAAGGAATAAGTTTATAAGTATATATACAAATGTTCAAAGGAGTATGTGAGAATGATATTTTGATCGTTACGTGCATAGTACAGAAAAATTGATTTTCATCAAAGTTTTAGTAGTCAATGTTGTGTTATATGACTGGTGATTTTAGTGCTAAACACAAGTCATATTTATAGGAGATATTAAGAAATTGTGTTGCTTAATAAAGGGACTCCTATCAGTAATCTTGGAGATGATGTTCGAGAAGGACTTTGTGTTAATCTGGCAAGTAAGTGGTTGTTCTTAGATGAGAATCCATGTTATTGTGGCGTTAAATTCAGTAAAGTCCTTTACTTTAGGGAAAACGAAGTGGATCAATGTTTAGTAGAAGTGGACATGAAAATACCAGTATAGGATGTGCGAATCGACCAATGTCTGAACTATGTTGAGAAGCCTGAAGCTATCATTGATCGTAAAAGCAAGAAATTAAGGACTAAGGAAATTTCCTTAGTAAAAGTACAGTGGCGATACCATAAAGGTCAGGATGCCACTTGGGAAGTTGAGTCGGGGATGCGAGCCATGTACCCTCATCTATTCGAAGAAGATATTCCGGGGACGGAATCCTTTTAAGAGGGGGAGATTTGTAACATCCCACATTCGTAAGGTTCGATTTTTATTCATTTTGTCTTTAGGTGGAGAAATTTAAATAAAGTCAAGTTGAAGGGTCTTTTTGGACCAAAGTGGAAATAGTGGAGATAGACCCACCTTGCCCTAATCTTATTCATTTCTTGTGTGTGGCGGCTGAGAGAAGAAAAGAGTTTAGGGGAGCAATTGGTTCCGTGTGTGTGTGACTGAAGAAAGTAAGAGGAAACAAGATTTGGGAAATTTCTTTACTCAAGGTACTCTTCCTTTAAACTCTATTTTCTTTTAAATTGCTCAAGTCTAGCTTAGATTTAAGCTTCTACTATTGAGTGGTCTGATTCATTTGGAATCTTAGTGATTTTGGGGAGAAAACTTCAATGTTTATTAGTCAGATAAATTTTAGTTTTGTAATCGATTGGGTGTGGTTATTGTTGGATTGGAAATGGAATGTTAGGAGAAAACCCATTGTATATCACCTCCTTGTAATCTCGATCTGGAAGAAAACGCCTATTCAGGGTCGGTGTCGCCGATTGGTGCAACCGCTTGGGGGGGGGGGTTCCTCCTTTGGTGGCGTTGCCATCGTTCGGGTTTAGGGTTAACACACTGGAACCGGGGGTGGCCCCATCCGGTGGCGATCCTCAACGCAGACCCGATTGCTCCTTAGAGCCGGATATCGCTTGCCCCAAGGGGGTCTCAAGATGTTGGAGTCGGGCTTCGCGTTTGAAGCGGGTCTCAATTTAGAACCGGGGTTCAACCTTAGTAATCGGGCCTCAGACCCATGTCGTCGAGTATTTGAAACCCGGGCCTGACAAACCGGGTGTGGACATGGGTTGGGCCATGTCTTTTCTTTAAATATCTTAATCAATTTCTTTTTTCATGCAATTAAATTATTGTATAATAAAATGTAGGGACTTCGAGTATTAGTTGAACTTTTGGTGTTCCCCGTTCTTCGTGATCAGGTGAGTTCCCGTCAAATCTTTTACCTGACAATTATAATATTATTTTGGAAATTCTGAAATGGAAAAATAGAATCATGTGATTTTTCTCTATTAAATTGGTGTGCTTATTTAAATATGATGTCAACTTGTTTATATATGAAATGGAATTCCATGGATTATAATTATGGGGATTTGAATGTGAGAATTGTCTCCGGTCTGAGGAAAACATATGGAAAGCCCGATGTGCGTGAAATTCGTTTTCTGCACAAAGGCAAACGGGGAGTCTGCTTGGGCCCCGAGGCGTAAGGAGAGTCTGCTTGGGCCTCTATCGCGGTTGGTTGCGGAGGTGTAACTGTTGCTAATTATCTTTGTGCAATATAAATCTTATTGTGATATCGCGGTAACGACATTATTGTTGATTGTATATGAATTGTTCTTTATTCTTTTATATGGGTAACTCACTAGACTTTATAGTCTAACCCTCGCTTTTCCATTTCAGGGAAGAATGTTTGTGGTGCTTCCACTAAGGGAAAGGAAAAAAGCCTAGAGGTTTGAGAGTGGATTCAAGTAGATGGCACGGGACCTGCTCGTAGAAGGCAAATAGTTATAAAATATCTCGGCTATAGATGAGACGTCCGTTGTATGAACTCGTTATTTATAATTTGAACCGTTTGTATTGGGACCCATTTTGGGAATTTATTATCTATGTTTTTGGCTTCAAATTTTGGGTTGTTACAATAATTATGCCACATTCATATATAAGAATGGCTAGAAACATCGTCATAAGGTTATGGATTTAAAAAAAACACTTGTCATGTGGTCATTTATCTAAATAACCATTTTCAAGTTGCTTGTTCAAGATCGTTTTTGATTGGTATATTTTTAAAAAAATAAGGGCCATCCATGGCAGCATAGACAAAAGGATGATGATCAAAACTATTCGTCTGATGCACAAGATTCCGAGTCTTCCAAGCCAATTTTTAGTAAACAAAAAAGATCGGGCTTTTCCGGCTTTTTGCAGCAAAAAAAAAAATCTCGGCCCAATCAGACTTTTACGCCTGAAGTGGACTTCTATGTTCTACCCGAAGGTAGGGTCAGGATAAGATGTATGCAAATATGATATCTACCACAAATAGTTGAATGACTATTTTTATAAAACCCCCTACTTTTAACAAATATAAGATATATATATATATATATATATATATATATATATATATATATATATTATAGACTTAAGTTCATTTGAGAAATGGTAAATATATGAGAAATAGAGAAGTAATCCTAGTCATTCATACGGTCAAGATCAGATTTGACTAGTCAAATATTTCGGCTTTGACTGGTCAAAAGTTGTGGCTATTCCAAAAATAGAAGGACACTTTCGTAATTTTTACAAAATACACGGGTTATGTTCATATATGAACCTGTATAATTCACATATGAACTATATGTTCATATGTGAATCATTGTAATTCACATCTGAACTCTTTTAATTTATTCATATATGAACTAATTAACTGATTCACATATGAACTAATTAACTGTAAGTTCATATATGAATCCGTTGAACTAAACAGATTCATATATGAACTTTTGTGATTCATATATGAACTAATTAACTGATTCACATATGAACGTGAATCATATAGGTTCATATATGGACTCATCCCATGTATTTTACGAAACTACCCCTCTACCTTCTATATACCATGCAAGGAATTATCCGGTGCTTCGCGGTTAAAGCCGCAAATGTTGACCAGATGAATGACTAAGATTACTTCTCTATTTCTCATATATTTATCATTTCTCAAATGAACCTCTCCATATATATATATATATATAGACTTAAGTTCGCGTGAGACCAAACAGTTTCCGTGAGACCGGTGAGACCAAGCTTTAAAGTATGAAACTTCACACCAAAAAACTGTGAATGTAAAAAAAATCGAACTTTTCATAGGGAAAACACCGTAAATGTTACGTTCACGGTGTTTTTCACTGTGAATGTTCGTTTTTTTTACTGTGAAGGTACAGTCTTTTAGCTGTGAAAGTTTGATTTTTTTTAATTTGGTTTAGTTTTTTTACCTTCATAGTGTGATTACATTATGAAGGTTCGAATGTTTTTTACCTTCACAGTGTTTCGGTGTGAAGTTTCATGTTTTAAGGCTTGGTCTCACGTGGTCTCACGAAAACAGCTTGGTCTCACGTGAACCTGACCCTATATATATATATATATATATATATATATATATATATATATATATATATATATATATATGGGAGAAATCAAATGGAAACCACTATAATTTTGAAAACCGTGGAAACCGTCGAACTTATTGGTTTAAGTTAATGAAATTAGTTCATTAAATTGTTTAATTTGATGAAATTGTGTCATATAATTTTTTTGTTTATTAAAATGTTCATATATTTGTGTTTTTATGTAAAAATAAAATTGTTTCATGTATTTTCTCATTCTGATGAAATTGTTTCATGCATTTTCTCATTCTGATGAAACTATTTCATTTTTACATAAAAAACACAAATATATGAAACATATTCATCAAGATTTTTTTTATAAAACTATTTATCAAATTTTACCAATTAATGAAACAATTTCATTAACTTAACCAATGAAATTGATGGTTTCCATGGTTTTCAAAATTAAGGTGATTTCCAAATAAAACTATAAACAAACTAAGACGATTGGAACTTCCTTTTTGAAGTATATAATATTTATATACATCAAATCAATTTAGGCACCCTCCTAACTTTTTATGAGAATTGATTCATTGACCTTTTACAAGACTGAGTTCTACTAGTAAACCAGATATCACTACACCAAAATTTTAAGTCTAAAGAATTCCACCATCATATTTATATCAATAGTTTCTTGATTATACCATCTTATATACAGTTTCTGAAATATAAAACAAAACTAAATGTTTCGGATATGTTTGTATCCAAAATATTCATGTTATGGTTAACATTTTATGAGATCCATCATTAACTCATCTTTCCATGACCATCTTTCTTTGTTGGGGCACGAGGACGATGGAATGAACCCCTGTTACAATAATGTTATATATTATTACCCTTTTCAATTTAAAGGCATTACGATAAGGTGTTAGGACAAGTGAGGGAGGTTCAAGGGAAAACCTCAAAAAAATGGAAAACTGAGGAACATCCTAGTTGCCCTTGATTTGGACGTTATGCAATTGTGCATACATGTAAATTAAGTTGTTTTTTGGTTTTTATGCACGTGTGCATTATGCACTTGTGCATATGCACAAGTGTATGTTACAAATTACTTGAATGCACAAGTGCATACTATCCAGATCAAAGGTTACCAGGGTTCCTCAATTTTACGTTTATTTGAGATTTTCCCTTGAACCTGACCCTAGGACAAGTAGACTTAACAAATTATATCTACGAAGTTGGACAACCTAATAGAACACAAAAAATGAATAGTTCCATTAACTTTTAGATATGACACTTTCGAAAAGTGTCATATGCATGAAAAGCTAGTAGAACACTTTTTATAAGTGACTTAAAAGGTTGACAAGACTATTTACATTTAATGACTTGGTTGTCCAACTTCGTCAATATTAGGCTGTCTAACTTTACTGTAGTGAAATGAGTGGAAAAGATGGGAAAATACCTGCACAGTTGAGGAACCGTCCACGAAACCGTAGACTCGTGTGTCGTTCTTTGGTTCACGAGCGACCGTGTATACTTTCGCCAATCGTCGAGCATGATTCCAAGATCATGAACCTTGTTATCCAAACCGACACAACAATTGGCATGCATTGTGCACACCTTGTTTAGATCTTTGCTTGGCTGACAAAACCCGCCAAAATAACGGGTATCGAGAAACACGATTCGTAATCCGACGTTTTTGATGAAAGGATTGAACTTGATCTTGTTGAATACATCTTGGTCATGAAGGCCTGGATAAGTCAGCCTTGAATTGTACCAAAATTTGTAAAATTGAATTGTCTTCTTGTTTGATTTCACATAGTTAAAACCTCCATTTGGTAGGTTTCTTAAGTCATATGAATTTCCTTTGAAATAATCACAAGCAATTTGGAAATCTGCATCTTTGTCAAATTGTGGAAATGGATCTCTAAACCACATTATGTCTGCATCCTGGATAGAAAAAGGATCAACCTTAAAACAAGTCAAACTTGTTGCTTTTCAAAATAAAATTGTTATGAATTTTCTAAAGAAATTTGGCTTTTATAAGACATCAAAAATGTGTATATATATGCAAACCATGTAAAGATTATAAATATACAAACCAATCTCCACCGTTCATCCAGTCTAACGAATATCTGGTTTCATAAATATATCGATTGTTTCCTAATATAAAGCGTTGATCATAATTAATGAACTCTAATAATCTTTCATAAATATTCAAATCATGATAAACGAACCTTCATCATTTATATAAATATCTTAATCGATTGGTTTGTATGATTTGTAATTTTTCTATGGTTAATTTGTATTTTATTTGTCCTCTCTCTCTCTCTCTCTCTATATATATATATATATATATTATAATATATTGTTTTATACTATTAAAGTTTATAGGAGGATCAAACAATTGTGTGTCTATATAAAAGTGTTACAATATATGATATGTTATGTCGTATTGGAGTATTCTAACAAATATTAAGATAAGTTTTGAAATAAAGCGTCATGTTAATTTTTTTTAAGGATATTTTTGAGAAATGTCCTATGAACATATCTTTTTATATGACACTTGTTTTTATAAGACATTTTTTATCAAATAAAGTCATCTAAAAAGACGCTATATTTCAAAATTGTTCTAAAAAACTATATTTCAACTTATTATACACATTTATATATGATGCATAATTGTTTGTTCTATAAAGTATTACTTTCTTATTCCCAAAATAAGTATCAACATTTTAATTTTACCCTTAATTATGAAATGAAAAAATTAATTACTCCATTTAATATCAAGGGCAAAAATATGCTTTAGTTAACTAAAAATATAATTATTACACATGTCTAAAAGTATTTACAATTGTTATTGTGCACATTTATTTTGGGACAGACGGAGTATTAAAAATAATTTATCTGGACACGTGCCGGTTTTGTTGTTGGCTCCAAATATTTGTTTATGTAAATATTTATAATGAGCATCAATATGGGTATATAAAATTTATCAAAAAGTCCTTTTCAAAAAAAAAAAAATTTTTATCAAAAAGTATATATAAAAGTTTAATATAAATTTTAGAACCCAAAAACTAGGGTTTTGACTTAGTCAACCTAGTGATAGTAAAAGTGAACAAAAGAGCAAAGAGGAAGTAGTTCGTACCGTGAACACGAAGCTATATCCTAAATTAAGAACCGCATGTAGAAAATCGATTCTTCTCCACATCATCTTTAAATAATCGGCTGCCATAAAATACGCTTCTCCTGAAAAATCCATGCCGTTGGTGCTAAGATTGTAACAATGTGGATGTAACTTCAAGCAACGAGCATATGCTTTTTGGTCCAAAGTTATGACGACCAAATGTTTCAAAAACCTCTTTGTTTGATTTCCAATTCGGAAACTCTCCAAAAGAAGATCGAACATAGAGTTTGGTTCAGCCCATGCATCATTCAAAGTCGTTATTATAACTGTATTATTACCCATTGTCGCATTTTCTAGTATGCTTTTCAACTCAACAAGGTTGATGCCCTATTAAACACATGTTCAAAAAAGATAAATTAGATTTGAAGATTGATATCCATTTCATAAAACATTAAATTGGAAGACTTGACCCGGAAATTGGTGGATAATACCCGATGATAGTTTCCATATTAGTCCAAAACAAACCACAATTGACATATAACCCCTTGTAATTAAATATCAACTTTTAGATTCCACACTTAACCTTCTTGTGTAGTTAAAATAGCTGTGTACTCGTGCGATATAGGAGAAAATAAAATTTTATTGTAAATTGAGGATGAAAAGTTAATACTATTCCTCAACAAAGAATAAATTTGAAATTTATATTTGAACAAAGTAGAAATTACAATAATCTGTAATCATAAATATTTTCAATACACCATAAATTTATACGTAATCATTTATAGATGTTTTGAATATTGATAGTTATTACGAGTTTCCTTAAATATTCTATTAGATGAGGTGTCAACTATTATTTATCAATTTTACTTTGTAAAAAAAACTATCATTTTAAGTATGTTTACTAACATTAACGTATTATTAGGTGTCGTTTGTTTTTTAAAAGGTTTAAAGTCTGAAGTCTTATTTTAGTTATGATTATTAAGAGGTGGTATGTAAAAATGTCTGAGCGATTCAGACTTAAGAGTCATTAAGAGGTTTTTTTTTTAAAAACAAACAATCCCTTAGTTTACAAGAAAAATGGTTAGAGTCACATTTGGTCAGAGTGATTTTGGTTGGGAAATAATATACACATACGGTTTGATAAGTAGCAAGATAACTTTACTGGATCATATACGTTTATCTGCTCACACTACTGTCATGCAAAACATTTTTCATCAAATTATACACTTGATATGATCTTTTTATATGTTATCAAATTCCAGTTCTTGGAAAATAATACAATGAAAAATTATTTATATAGTTAAAAACCTACGTCTCCTATAAATTAAATGTAAATTTTTTGTTAGATATAAATTTGGTCCCTATATTCAGAATCTTATTTCTTTGTACTCACTAATTTATTCTCTCCTTTTGGATTTAGTGTCATACAAGTATACAAATATATATATATATATATATATATATATATATATATATATATATATAGAGAGAGAGAGAGAGAGAGAGAGAGAGAGAGAGAGAGAGAGAGAGAGAGAGAGAGAGAGGCATGGTCATTGCCAATAAATGGAAGGGGCAGTGGAAGGAATAGTAATAAATATTTTACTTTGTTTACATAATAAGAAAGATATCCAAGTAGATCCAGTAAATGGAATAAAAATAAATAGAGTAAACTCCAATTTTGGTCCATGAGGTTTATTGAAATCTTTGAAAATGGGACTTGAACTTTGCTAAGTTTAGAAATGGTCCTTATGGTTTTCATTTTGCTCTGAAAATGGTCCCTAGCCACCAACTTCGTTAACTTTCTTTGTTAGAGTGAGGGACATTTATAGTTCCCGTTAACTTGTTAAGTCTATAAATGGACAAAAATGCCCCTCTCTCTAACATAGAAAGTTAACGGAGTTAGTTAGAAGGGACCATTTTCAGAGCAAAATGAAAACCATAAGGACCACTCTCAGAGTAAAATGAAAACCACAAAGACGATTTCTAGACCAAGCAAAGTTCAGGTCTCATTTCCAAAGATTTCAGTAAACTTCAGGGACCAAAATTAGAGTTTACAAATAAATATTTTACTTTGTATACATAATAAATAATTAAAAAGTAAATAGATTAATACAATAAATTGAATATATATATGTTAGAAAGTAAATTTCAAAATCTCAAATTCCCCCATCTTTACAGATTTTAACATACTTGACTTTTTTATTTTACATTTATTTTTTATGTTGGGAGCCTCTTATCGATGCTTTAAGAGCTTTAAAACCTTGTTTTAAAATGGTTCAAATAGGGTCCTATATTAACATTGACAAAAATAAAATTTTAGGAAGTAGATGATAAAAATATAAAAAAAAAACGATTGTTCAAGTGAAAGAAATGGTTTTTTCTTATTATTTCCACCAAAAAATTTATTGTATTATCATTATTATCATAATATTAAATCTATTAGATATTTTAATAATATAATTAATTATTAACCAACATAAGAAAATTATTAAAATTATATGTAATATTTTATCGAGTAAACTCTAATTTTGGTCCCTGAGGTTTAGTGATTTCTTTGAAAGAGGGGTCTATGGTTTTATAATTCAAGTTTTCGCCCTTATGGTATGGATTTTGCTTTGAAAGAGATCTCTGGACACTAACTATGTTAAAAATATCCGTTTGGGACAGGGGCATTTTCGTCCAACCATGTTTTTGTCCCCCTTTTGCAATTCTCTTTTGTTTTTTTCTTATATTTATAAATACAATCAAAGTTTAGGACCTATATGTAATTAACTAATATATAATATGTATATATATATATAGGGGTTGTTTCATTTGCGACCCTTAAAAATGTTGCAAACCTTGCAACCCACATCTTAACCGTCGGATTCATTTCCAACGGTTAAGATGTGGGTTGCAACCTTTTTCAGGGTTGCAAAATATCCTTCCAATATATATATATATATATATATATATATATATATATATATATATATATATATATATATATATGTGTGTGTGTGTGTGATGTGCGTGAGTTTTAAACACAGACCATCACCCTTCTTCACCAACCATCGCCAACACCACAACTCGCTCGGAAAATTGGAGATGAGGTGCGGCTGCTTAGCATTTATATACCAAGATGGAATTGGTTCATTGGTTTATAGATCTGGAGCGCCGGAGAAGATGAACTCGCCGGAGAAGACGAAGTCGCCGGCCAACCATCGATGGAGACCAAGGTTCGATCGTTTTTCTTCCTGGACCAATCGATTCACCATTGATGCAATCGATTCTCCATTAATGATGTTGTCGATGATTTTCAATTTGCCCCCAACAAAATCAACAGCCCATTATGTGTGTATGTTTATATGTATTACTAGGTCTACACCTGCGAACGTAGCAGGATGTAGAATACACACCACAGGGGACCAAGTAATTTACTCTATTTGATAGATTGGAAAAAGAACATCCATCCATCAGTATTGATCGCTGTACTTTGACTGTTTCTTCGTCTTCAACCAGATCAGCAATGCCAACTTGTTCTTTATTTCTATTTTGTTTGCGTCAATAACATCGGATTTTGCAATCGCAATTATCCTAAACAATCGTTTTGGTATTGTTGTAGTGAATGGTCTTAGAGGTGGTGATGATGAAATTCTTGTTGTCTGAGTTAATTGGCGAAGTATGAGATTCTCCGGCGATGGAAGGTGGTGCCGGAAAAAGAGAGAAGAGAGGGTGGGGTAGCGGTGCCGGCAAAAAGGAGGGGGAGAAGAGTGGGTGGAAGCGGAGAGGTCAGATTTTGGCCCGCGAATATGTGGTCCTTGTGATTAGTTAACGTTGGGGACGATGGTCCTAGGGACCGAATCAGAATTTTTTTCATACGGTGACACCATATAATACAAACAAAAAATAATTACAAAAAACACAGTTTTTATCGACGTGTCTTCATCTTTTTACCGACGTTCAATATTGTCCGATGTGTTTTTAGCAAAATTCCACAATTTCGAGTGATTTTTAAAGCTGTTTGCTTGATTTCGAGAGATTTTTAAGTTTTTTTTTATCGATTTCGAGATATTTTTTCGATTTTTTTGGTTGATTTCAATAGTTTATTTTGGTTTTTTGGTTGATTATGAGGTACGGTTGCACCTTATTGAAGTTCCCAAGATAATACGGTAGCACCTTCCAAAACGATACGGTTGCACCTTTCACGAACCTAAATTTTTTTACCCTTCGTCGGAGAAATAATACGGTGGCACGTGCCACCGTATTCAACACTGCAGGCCCGTCCAGGCCCGTCATGGTCCCTGTTTTCTATTATACATACATATCTCTCTCTCTCTCTCACACACACACACATATATATATATATATAATATTATAGTTATTACAAATTTGGTCCCTATTTTTTTTATTTTACACAACAATAAGAAGAAACAAAAAAAATGCAAAAAAAGGACAAAGATATGGCTGGACATTTTTGCCCCTAACCCTAACGGAGTTAGTGTCCAGTGACCTCTTTCAAAGCAAAATCCACACCATGAGGACGAAAACTTGAATTATGAAACCATAGACCCCTCTTTCAAAGAAATCACTAAACCTCAGGGACCAAAATTGGAGTTTACCCTATTTTTTCTAAAAACTTAGGGGGTGTTTGATTTGCAGAATGTTTTTGGATAGAATGAAATATGCCAAAGGAATTTGACTTTGAATGAATTGGAATGAAATGTTGTCAGGTTTGACCACCTGTTTGGTTGACAGAATTAGAATGAAATCTGTTAAATGAATTGGAATTTTTCTGTTTGGTTCACAGATTGTAGCTTTAAAATTGGAATGGAATTTTGGTAAATGACCAAAATACCCTTTTTGATTATTTTAATTTTTTTCAACAAAAAATATTTTAATAAAATATTCATTAAATAGTTTAATTATTAACTAAAATTGTTTTGATTATTTTAGCACAGTGATTGATGACGAGAGAGATAGGAGAGAGGGGAAGAGAGAGGAGATGAGAGGAGAGAGAGGGGAGAGAGAGAAAGAGAGGAGAGGAGAGAGAGAAGAGGGGAGAGAGGAGAGAGAGAAAGTTGGTGTTTGCTGATAATCAATATCAGTAGGGTTTAGTTTGGAGTAAAGGTTAATTTTAGAAATATGAAAATAACAAATTTCATTCCATTGAAATACTTGGGTTTGGTGATGAAATGTTAAAATCATTTAGGTATGGAATTTAATGGAATTGGAAGATTCCATTCTATTGAAAACTTTGAACCAAACAAGGGAATAAAATCTGGTCAAAGGAATTCAACATTCCAATTCCACCAGATTCTGCGAACCAAACGCCCGTTTTAACTTTTTATCCTATATTTTAAATAAATTATAAATAATTTGCTGACTGTGAGAAAAATGAGAATGATCGTTTGACCAGAAAACGATGACGTCTCAAATAACCATTATAAAACAAAAGAAAAGTAATAATTCAGTGGAAAATAATTGAACAATATCTGGATAGGAATCAGGTTTAATTATTATACCTTGAATACTTTTATTATTACTCCCAGTTGTGTTAATACAATGATTTATACAGATAAGAATCATCGATCCTACCACTTATTAAATGCAAATTGTAACATGGGATTTGTTAACTTTGGTACTTACAGCACCTCCAACAACATCTTTAAAATTTCTCCAAAATGGAGAATTAAATGTCAAAATCTACATAAAAATTTATATTCATCTCCAACAAATTCTCTATTTTGAAGATAAAATCATTACTTATAATATTAAAATATTATTTATCTCTCATACCCATTTCATTTGAAAAAATCTTATCGGTAGAATATAATAAAAAAATAATTTCTCTCTCATAGTAATCATTTTTGGAGATTTTGGAGAGTTTTCCATATTTGGAGAAAATTACACTCTCTCTCCTACTTTCTCCATTTTGGAGAAAGATTTGAAGAATTTGTTGGAGCACAAAAATGCCTAAAATCTCCATTTTCTCCATTTTGGAGAAGCTGTTGGAGATGCTCTTATAGTTTTGTTATAAATTGCTATTTATAAATGTTAAATAAAAAACCATTAACATATTTCAAAATACGATTTAGAGGGTCGTTTATTTAACACTTACCCTGTAAACACTTTATTAGTAATAGTCAAAACTTTTACTTAACTTACCGTTAAGAGTCCATTAAAACGGCATCTCATACAATAATTTTATCTGATGTGTTTACCGAGTAAAAGTCGTCACTCTCAGTTACCGGGTAAGACTTTCGGTCTTTGTCGTCGCTCTTACCGAGCTGGTAAAAGTCTCAATCCTTGTCATATTCATCCAATAAAATAAAATAAGTCGGTAAAGACTTATCAGATAAATGTTTAATAAACGAGTCCTTAATTTAGATTACTTGTAGTAGTTATTTTTTGATAAGAAAGCACGTAAATATCTATCTTTAGACGACCTTTGTCTTTTGATCATTTTTCATAGTATTTTTTAAACAAGAAAATAATATTGACAAACATATACGTTTTCATAACAACCAAACCATTTGCATTGAACTTTTTCCATTATATCTATTCTTACCAAAGTGTTTTATATTATGAAGACGTATTTTTTATATTATTTTAGTATGATAGTTGGTAAAATACCAAGTTTAGTATTACATTATTTATCAATATTATTTTTGTTAAGGTTCTTATATTTACCAAATAATTATTTTGTTTTAAGATTACATACTTTTACTTTGCTTTAGTATCTAATAACTATTTAATAAATTTAAATTATTTAAAGTTCTATTGGATTTAATTTAATGCATTCAACAAATTTAAAAATATTAATTTTACATATATTAGCTTTGTTTTGGATAATTTAATTCGAATTAATCTTGAATTGTAATTTAGTTCGAATAATATAATAATATATTTTATTAAATTATCGTGAAAATATAAAATATATTGGTATAACTTGGGTTATTAAAAATATAGGGTTTAGTATCAAAAATCTATTTAATTAAAATAAAATATCATATTTGGAATATATATTTTGTTGTTGTAAGGAGTAGTATAATACATCTAAGACTTTAATATTTGCATTACATTTTTGAACCAAATTGATGCAAAGTTGGATGTTTTACATTACAGATTTCCTTAGAGCCCGTTTGACTTGCCGGTTTGAAGGGTTTGGAATTGAGAGGACTTAAAATCTTTAATGTGTTTGATTTGTAGGATTTGAAATGGAAGTAAGTTTCAAACTTTCATAAATCTTGTTTGTTTTTATAGAATTTAATATATTTTGCAATTGTTTGTTTGTTTTATAAATATTTTGTTAAGATATGGATGCAATGGAGAGATTATGGATATTTGATGAAAGAGTGGTAGAAATGCAACGGAGACAATTGAAATCCGTCTGATTTAGATTTGAAATGATGTTCATCTCTAAAGGATTTCCAAATTCGTCGTTGTAGGATTTCATTGAAATCCCGAAATTTAAATCCACTATTTCCATTAAAATAAACCCATGAATGTAAATTTGTAATGAAATTTAATTTCAAATCTCTTTGAATCCTACCAATTAAAACCAACTTACCCTTTAGATTATCTTTACTAGCATTTAGCAATCCAAATCAATCCAATGACATTAAAAGATTTAAGAAAAAAAAATCATATTATTATTGTAATTCAAACCAATCTGGATCACTATCCGAACTCAAATTGCATCATTCCGGTAAAACATAATTTCCTTTTCTGTTTAAATTTCCATCTATTTTTTTTATTAAAAATAGAAAGCTTTTGTAGTCTTCAATACCAACAAAAAGACAAAAACTTACACACCAAAATCCGTATTACAAAAAATGTGAATTATGCATTATTTTTGTGATGGGTTATTGACTACTATCATAAAAAAATGATAGTTTAATTTTGTGATGGTTATTGACTACTACCACAAAAAATGTGAATTATGCATTATTTTTAAACACGATATATAAATCACGTTTTGATTATTTTCACTTGTCACTCCCTTTTTCTAATCAAATATTCCAACAAATTATCACCATCATAAACAAGAACAAGACTATATTCCCTTCATGTGAATTTTATGCCTTACCATAATTATAAAATAAAGCCCATAAATTAAAATTAATCAATTCAATTAAGAATCCGATTTATCCATTTTCCAATTTGGGTTCGAGGGTAATTAAGGATCGTGTATTTTGATCCCAACCCAAATGGGTTAAAATGGATTTTTTGAGTATATATGTCTACAAAAAAGGCAAAATACAGTCTGTAAAAAAAAATTAAAAAAAAACTTTAAAGATAAATATGGTAAAACTGAAATTAAGAAGAATGAAATGCTTACAGAATTGGCAGGGTTATTGCCGGCGGCGAAAGGGTTGTAGTCGCCGGAAGAGTGATAAAGAACCAAACATGAAAGCGCCACCGTGGCAAAGATGATCACCATCTTAGGAGTTTGTGTGATCAACAGCTGGTGGCGGTGGAGGCAGAATTCCGGTGGTGGTGGTGATGACGGTGACAGCGACGGAAATTGCTTATCTGGATGGCCGGCGCCCGCCTTCACCTTGTGGTGTCCGTTGTCCAGACCCATAATCGGATGATATGGACTATGGTTTTTGTTCTTTCATGTGGGGTTTTCTTATGCGAGTGGACATTCATATATATGATTAAATTACAATATTAGTCCCCCATCTATTTTTTAAATTGCGATATTGACCACTCAACTTTAAAGAATTTCTATTTTCAGTCCATTGAGACTCATCGGTTTTGTAAATCTCGTTTGATTTTGACTTCCCAAAATTTTAATGCTATGGATGAGCATAACCGGGTATCCGGTCAAATTTTATGGAACTGAAACCGAAACTGACGGTTCATGGAATGAAGGAACCGGAATAGCATATGTAGCGACCCAACTCACGAAAATAAGCATAATAAACTCTAATGTAAAATAACGCCAAAACGGACCCAATTCAACAATATCAAAAAAACAAGGTTTGCGGATAAACAACCTATTACACAACTGAGATTAAAACGAATGAAGACTAAGTCCAGGATCTAGCAACAATCTTCTCCTATGCCACGCTCCTCGCTTAAACTTTCCCCTTACCCTTGCTAGAACCCTCTGCTGGGTACTTTTCCTGAAAAGGTTTTTAGTTTTGAAAGAGCGAGGGTTAAACCGAATGGTCTAATGAGTTCCCTCTAACAATAGTTCACAATCCATAACAACATATAAAAGATTTATAAACAATTATAAACCAATTCAGTTTTTATTTATAAAACATCACACCGCAAATCATGCTTTTGGCACACACTGAAGTCACACATAGGCGACAACGTGTCTGGCTCATACTGCCTTATTCTGGGACACACACCTTATTGACATAAACGGGATACACCCCCCGGTATGAGCGCAGGCGGGACACCCTTCCCCCCCCCCCCCCCCCCCCGACTTAGGCCATACTCGTCAACTACCATGTATGCATACATTTCCACATATCAATGAACAATAAAAACATACTCGCATTAAATGATAAAAAATAACTCGTATAAAATATGATCTCGCATGTAAAGATTTCCGCATAATTGTTAACAATAAAGTTTAGTTAGAAAAACTCACCTGATAGCGAGAACTTCCTTATGAATCCTTACGCTCGATCCAACTCTTAGAACGGTCACCTAAAGAGATGAAGTATTAAGTTCTAAACAAAGAAACTCATCAGACCCCCCCCCCCGGGACTCTACTCGGACTTTCCCCCTTACCCCTCGCCGCCGGAGATTGGCCGATTACCGATTTCCCCCGATCAACTTCGTCGCCCGGACCCAAACTCTCTCCCCGGGCCCCGACTCCCGGGGTCTCCGTCCAGGTTTCACTCTCCGCCTCCCGGATTACTATCTCCCGGGCTCCCCCGACTCCCGAGGTCACGGCCCGGGTCCTTACCACCCCGACTCCCGGGATCAAACATCCCCGGGTCTCACAATGACCGGACTCCCCCCGGTATCTCCCAATCTCCCGGGGTTTCGACCACACACCGGGCCGCTCGCCTCCCGAGTTCACTCGGCTGGGTTGTTCTCACCCCACAACGCAGAGGCAAATAAGGGTTTTAAAAGTGAACCACAAATCCCATATCAAAACAAAACCTTACTAATCCTTATGTTTCGATTACTAAAATATAAGATTAGAACAACAATCCATGCTTAATCATACCCATTATCAACTACTTCCATTACAACGATTTTTAAGGAACAAAAAGGAGAATTCTCATCCCTTTCTTATTCAATAATCCAACTAATGAGTACACAAACAAACATAAATACCAAGAATAAGAGTATGAGGGTTACCTTGATGATTGATGAAGAACTTCTCCCCAAGTCCACAATTTCCTTTGCTTTCTTCCCCAAATCGCCTTCACACTTTTCTCTCCCTCTCTGATGAAGTTTTCAGCTGCCAAAAGTGAAATGGGGAGAATCCCTAGGGTTAACACCTCTTTATCCCAAACATTTACATTTAGCCCTCCAACTTTGGGTCTTGCTCAACTTTTCACCCAACACCAAAATTAAACATTGGAACCCGGACATTACAATATCCCATCCTCAAAAGAATTTCGTCCCCGGAATTCCATCGCTGAACAGACTAGGGTACGGGGACCTCACGTCTGCCTCTACTTCCCATGTCGCCTCTTGTCCTTTGTGGAATTTCCACTGCACCTTCACCAAACGGATCTCCTTATTCCTCAGCTTCTTCACTTTATGGTCCAAAAAAAATAGCCACTGGTTCTTCCACGTAAGATAACTTCTCGTCCATGCGAAAGTCATCCAATGGGACCACTACATCTAATTATGCCAAACATTTCTTTAGATTTGACACATGGAATGTGGGGTGAATTCCTCGCAGATTCTCGGGTAGATCTAGCTTATACGCTACTTTTCCAACATGCTCTACAATCGCAAACGGTCCGACGAATCGCGGTCTCAATTTACCCTTCTTTCAGAAACAAACTACCCCTTCCAAGGTGAGACCTTTAACATTATCTTGTTCCCCACTTGGAATTCAATAGGTTTCCTTCGCTTATTTGCGTACATCTTCTGAAGGTCACCTAGATCGTCTTTCACAAGGCTCGCGTTCTTTCAATCATATCAACTTAACTTCTCTCAATTGCCCAAAACATGCCGCCCCAAAACCAAATTCGTATCCTCTGAAAACCAACCGTAACATACCATTGTAACATACCAGGCCAATCGTACCAGATATTGTCCGCTTTGTCCACAAACCTGGACTCACGGTTTTGAAATGCGTCTCCTTAAGATTTTCACATATAACTTTACTTCTTTAGAAGAACGAACTCTACCAGAAATGGCGCCACAACGACATGAATCCCTGACTAAAATAATAACCCCTCGATTCGCCAACTTAACACGATTTCAACCTTAGGCTTCACCATGAACCCACCGTTATGAATCTTCCTCATCAAGTACCCTGCCATAGAAAAATATCTTCCCACAATACTACTTTCTCCTAGTACCAAAAGAACACTTTCTTTCCCGAACCGCATTGGTCACACTCAGCGATGTTGTACAACTCATACGCATTATACATACGTTAGTCCCAAACGTCATTACCCTAAATTCTTACATAAGGAAAGAAAACTTTCACAATTCATCACTTTCATAGCCCACCAACTCCAACTGTCCGAATTAAAATGATCCATACTTCAGTTTCTCATCGCATCCAACAATATGCCCGAACGTATTTGCAATGAATCCAAGTTCCATTTGTTCAAACACGGAGTTACTACTCTCACACCAACTATTTCAAATAGCCCCACACTAGGCGACAGGGCCCCTTGGAATCTTTTCCACGTAATACCAAGTCTAAAACTATGGCCTTACACTCTGAGCTCTACATCCAACCACCCCCTTTCGTTTTCCCTCTCGGAAACATCCAACATACTACCAAAGATCAACTTACTAATGGATGCGAGCTTTAGATCAATCACACGACTTAGATTTCTCAACACCAAAATCACAACATGCACCAAATCTACTTCTCGCACTCTCACCAGGGTTCATAAACTTACTAACGGCAAAACTGAAAACATAACTCCACATTTCCATGTCTCTTGTCAAACTTCTTGCTCTCAGCTTAACCCCTTACCCGACGATCCCAATGTGCCAAAAACACATTTTCATTACTATGCTTAGCCAAACGGCTACCCACGATTCTCATTCAAGTTCTTCAACCAACCCTTTCCAAAACCATCCCCAATGCTCAAAAGCGTCGCACATTTCTCGCTCCCCAAACAGGATTGACCTGTCCACTAGAATTCCTTCACACTCAAGGACTACTTCGACCACCCCACAAATCTTCTTACCAACTACAAAACATCACGAACTAAACCATTCGACATTTCCTTCAATATTTTAGCGGTAAAAGATAAACCCGTCTATACTCACCTCAAACCAGGGCACATAGTTCCTCTCTTAGATAGTCACCCACTATCATCCGAACATCATTATCAACTTAGCACCACCACGATGCCAACCATACACCCACACCTCTTAGCAACATACTTGCCACTTTTGAAAAACTCCCCAGAAATCTCCGAGCACAGATTCTCATTCACACTCTACCCATAACAACAACACCAAAACACTACTTAATCTCAAAGAAACTCCTTACCACCAATGACATGCCCGACCGATTTGGCATAAAACTAACACTACTCATCTAAACAATCATCACCCCGCCACAACACCACACTATAGTCGAAGTCTTCACGATCACTCGTCACCCATACCAGATATCGTCCTCTTCATACTGATCATGACACTAATACTTAAAATAAAGCCATTTAACGATTTTTTTCTTCCTCAAATTTGAACAACCACAAAAACATGCTCAATAAAGCCCTGCATCAAGATCTCGCTCCTTGTCGGCTCACCGCGGTCTGTCAGAAATCAAATCAGGCAGTCTGTAAGATTAATCGCACTACTTCACAGACCCAAGTGCTCGAAGCTCAACCACTTCAGTTGTGCTAAGTACTTCATTCCTAATCGAATATCCGAACCCAAAGGAAAACACTTAATCTATCGACAATCTTCCGCTTTCATAACGCCCACACAAGATGGTAAGGCATCATACCAGGTACATTTTTCCCCAAACGGTCTCAACCACCTTTGATCAGCTCAACGACAACCACACCATATTTACTCCTTCCTACGCACCATAACCACTTAGACTTCCACAATCCTCAAAGGCACCAGACTTATTTGATACCAAATCTAACTACAAGACTACCCCAGACCTTGGTTCCCGACGATGCCATTTCATCAAAATACCACAGATTTTACTCATTAACTAGCTACCTTTAGAAGCATCTAAACAACTTCGAACTTCCACTCACCGTGGTCATCGAATGGTGGAAGTGCGGATTGTGTAGGTTGGAGGCATGCGTTGAGGAGAGGAGTCGAGGAGTTAGTCATTAGTTATGGTTGCTATGAGGAGGCATAGAGGAGTTAATGTATCAAACAATAAACAATAAAATGTTAAACTGATAAATGCCTCTAAAAGAAAAGGAATTAATAATTAAATATAATTCAACTAATTGATTTTTTACTTAATAAATAATCATATATATAGAAGTCGGTAATGTATGGTATTACCGTGGTAGGCGACTTTCAATACCACATACCAACCAAGTTTATGAAGTTGGTACGGTTGGTAATACAATTGTTGGTTTGTCATGGTACAAATTTGACACCCTATCTTCAACAACTATTTCAAAATATAAATTTTGAAGATTTAATAATTCTTTTTTTTTCTTTCTAAAAGCTATGCTAAAACGTATACTAAAATAGAGAAAACAAGAGAGAGTGGAAATCTCTGAATTTGGAGAAATTTAAAAAAAATATTTATAGGATATATTTCACCAATAAGATGTATTGAAAATAAATGTTTAGTATAGAAAAAATAATATTTTATCAAATGTATTAATATTTTAATAATATAGTTAATGCTAGAATTGTTAAAATAGAATAGCTGTTGGAGTCGAATATAATATTTTTTAGAAATTTTGAGTTTAATACTATATTTAAAATATATATATATATATATATATATATATATATATATATATATATATATATATATATATATATATATATAGCATAATTGTTGAAGATGCTCATGCCCTGACACGTTACTTATTACAGGCCTATATATGGTGTGTATTGGGAAGTTTTTCAAAAATAAAAAACCTTTTTTGGGGTCTATTTTTTTTATCATAACGAGGGTTTTTCAAAAGTTATTGGTTAAAGGTCCTAAATGCACGACTTACTTCTTAAAATGTTTTTATATTTAAGCAGTTTTATTTATTAATATACTTTAAATTAATATATTTAAATATTTAGTGTGCTAACATATTAAAATTAATAATTCAATTTAATATTTTTATCAATTCAATTTTTTTTCTTTCACATACTTTTAGCCAATTTTTACATATTTTTTGATAACCTACAAATTTATACTTTTTTAGGGTTTTTTATAATATTTAATGAAAAAACTTTGAAAATGGAGGAACTAAATACACACCATTATGAATGCTATTTATGCTATAGAATAAAGTCAATCCTATTTTTATTATTAAACAACTTATTGGTAATAAACGAAAAGATTTATTGAAAAGACGAAAATACACATGTAAGAAAATAGCAAAATGGATATAATTTGATAAAAATTATTAAATACAACTAATTAGATATGAGGTATTTATGAGTAAAAATATATTAAAAATTTAAGGTTACAAGTTATTATAGTTACGTATAATTTCATAAAATTAACTAAGAGTAAACTACGATCTTTGTCTTTGTATTTTGTTGTTTCTAACTATTTTTGTCTTCGATATTTAAAAATTGTTTTTTTTTTCATCATTATGGTTTTCACTTCGTTTCTTTTTTCATCTTTGGGATCAATTCTGTTAAAAAGTTAGTTAGATGAAGGGTTTTTTTGTCTTTTTACCTATTTTGTTTATTCCTTAGTTTTTTTTATTTTTAATATATATTTATATAATTTAGATGTAATTAATTTTTAATTATCTTCAATGTAATTAATTTTTTAAAAAAATAAATTGTACAAACAAAGTATTTTTCTCTCCTTAATAAAAACGAAAAAGTTTCATCAGAATATGTATGAAACGATTTCATCAAAATGAGAAAATACATGAAATAATTTCATTTTATAGTCTTGATGTATGAAAGATTCAATTACGAGTCCAACGGTTCTTTCTGGAGCGAAATCAGAGCTATAACGAAGAAGTTATGGTCAAAACAGTGATCGGGCATGAAAAATGAAGAAACCGGACGAACAATGCACAGGGCGACTTAGGCCGCCCGATAACTCGCCCGGAGCCCTGTTCAAGCATAAAATCCATCTGGGCGAGTTGTGGGGCGACTTAGGCCGCTCGGTAACCCGCGCGGAGCCCTGTTCGAGCTTAAAACCCGATTTTCAACCACCAAACTTCATTTCTTCATATCTTTTGCATCACAACTCCGATTTTGGTGATTCAAGTTGCCATGGTTTCGTTTTTGAGAGCTCTTCAAGGATTTAGCAAGAGATTGGAAGTCTATTGGAGTATACAAGAGTATTTTGTGGTGGTAAGCTCCTCATCTCTCTCAATGTAAAGTTAGGGTTTGATGATTTCATCATTTTCCCTTTCATCCTTCATCTTGGGTGTGATTTTGTTGGCTTGTGTGGTGAAGGTGATCTTGTAGATGTGTTGGATCTAATATCTAGGGAGGTTTCTTGGTGATTCAAGCCTTCATCAAAGGAGATTCAAGTTTTGGGGGTAAAATCTAGATTTAGCCTAAATCTAGCAAGATGGGTTCAAGTTGATTTGTGAAAACGTTGTACATGCCAAAATGTCTATTTTAAAGCATTTATGTGTTTTACATGAAATTATCAAATGTTGGGTTATTTGGTAGTCTTTGGTTATTTGAAGGATTTAACCTTATAAACTTTGTAAAACCCCCATATTTGGGATTTTTGGGCATTTTGATAAAGGTGTCACAAATGGTTATGTTTTGATGATTTATCGCATAAATAGATCTTTGGTCAAAGAAATACACTTTAAATTCATTCAAGAAATTGGATGTTTTATAACGTACTACTTGCACATTTATGTGAGGTACTTGAAAGAATGTATATAGTCTCATTTTATGATTTTCATTCTTATCAGCAGTTAAACTTGGAAATGCATTTTGGAAATAAATGTTATTGGAAGCTATATGTTTAGCTTTGGTTAGTCACAAATGAAATTGTGATAAGTCTAGACTATTACTAGTGGATCTCTAGGTATTGAGTCGGCTTATCTTTTGGGATGTTTTTCCCCTTGTAGCTATGGATGCATTTGATCCTTGAATGCCTTTGGTACGGTTATGTGGGACCGGTTACTAGCCATGGATCATAATGTAGTCCTAGTGAACGAGTATGACTTGGTTTCCTCGGGTGCCCTCCCCACATCTTAGTACGAACCGACGTTGTTCGTGGCCATGGATTCCAAGTATTTAGCTCATAACTCGGATTGTGGATTACTCGGTGTTCCACCACAATCCTTGGTAAAACGGGTATCCCCTATAATCGCGGAGATGGTACCGAACCCAAAAACACTTCAGAACTCAAGCTCTTCGCATGGGTCAGCTAGGGGCTCGAAAGGAACAAATAACCTAACCATAAACATTAGATAAAAGGCGATTAGGAGACTAAAGAAGCACGGAAACTTATAAGTTGAACTCATAGTTGTTCTATTATTTTAAAGTAAATCATTTTAAAGGATCATGATTATAAGTTGCAATATTTCCATTTTACGTTTTCCTTTATAATCATGATATAAAACTCTTGAACTCACTAGGCGTTAGCCTAACCTTTTTATTTGTCGGCATGTGTATCAGGTTCCATTCCGGAATTAGTTCTAGCGACACTGAGAAGTGATGAGTGCTATTTGTGTGCTCGAAGAGGTGATTGGCTTGATGAAGTCTTCCGCACTTATATTGGAGATAACGATTGTTATTGGGATATAGTAACACTCGACTTTAGTTAGTCTTTATGTAAGACTTTATTCATTTGTTGATGGTTCAACCTAGTTATGTATTTCAATTATGGACTAGTAGTGAGAGATTTCATTATCCTTTATGGTATTGTTGAAAGTTTTTAAATTAGTCGCTCTTACCAAATTTGAGGGTGTTACAAGTTGGTATCAGAGCTTAAGTTTGAGAGATTTAGGTGTTGATTTTGGATGCCTAGACTTAAACTAGCGTAATTTTAAGTGATTGAATGTGAGATTGCACAACTAGGCACTTTAAGGTTTGATGATTAGAGGTGAGTGGAGCCACTAGGAACGGGAATCATGCCGAAAGTGGCAAGGATGATCATGTACAGTACGTTCATAATAACATCTGGCCAGTGTTATGGTGAACCTACGAGTTATGTGTGTACGCTTGAACTTCCTTGGTATGACGACCTTCGGGGTAGTGAAGAAGTTTCTAAATGGGTAGCCATTAGAAGGAGTTGATGATTTTAGTATTCGTCACTTGGAGTGACGGTAAGCATGGTGATTGCATTAAGTGAACAGTTTCGGGTCGGATTGATTGGTTGGATTAGAACCATAGACTTTTGGAACCGATGTTATTTCGATGAGAAATTGTGGGGTGAACCTATGAAATCCTTGATCTTCGCCTTAAGATGTTGAGCACCTGGATGACGATAGTGTAGCTAAGATATTGAGGAGCGCGGTTTCGAGGTGTTGAGTGCCGATCAAATTCATGCACGAAATGTATTTCTGAAATAAATTATGTTATTTATTTCTCATGTTTCCAAATCGTCATGTGGATTATGTTATAAATCTTGGAGCAATGTTTTAGCACACACAAGGTTTTAAACCGTGAGTTCGAGCATGCACAAAGTTGTTTTATAGCATGAGGTTGCAAGTTGTGTTGAAGATTTTCTTTATTCACATTGTTGTCCAACGTTATTTCGGGTTTTGCGATGTGCGTATTTTGATGTTGTTTAGGGACTTGGATAAGTAACTACGGTTTACGACTTTAACATTGGATCTCCTCCACGTATGTTAAGGTTTTGGACGAAAAGTTATCTCCCATTATCTTGGTGTTTGAGTTTTATTGAGGATTTTAATTCATGCTATTTTGTGGATTTAATGGGGTGACTTTAATGGCGTCAAGTGGTATCGTTTTCCTTGAGTTTTGTGTGAGTTGCATATAGTACATACATGTCTATGTGAAACTTCTGTCAACAAGTTTTAACTAGCATTTTAGAACAATGAGAGTGTATTATTATTTGGCTTTGAACTTGAAACCGACATAGATTATTTTATGTTTTAACCAAAGCGCGTACACATGTCACTTTACTAGTTTTGTGAAATAAACCGATGTATGCGAGTCACGTTGGGAATTTTTATTTCATGACATTTTATGGTTAGTGCAAACGTTTCTAGAAATTGATTTCATGAATGCCCATTCTGTAGTTTTATACAAACGACTTGTTATGCACTGTTTTAGTACGTAAAAACTATTTCTCATTCACTACATAAATTTATGCAAGTTGGGACCGTAGCAGTCCCTTTGAAAAAGATTGTTGCAATATCTTTCATTGGCGTCAGTATTAGTTTGATTATTGACCAAATATTTTCCAAAATGGTTTTATATATGTGGCGGTTGTAACCACTTTGTACACCTACCGAGAAACTGGTAGTGGATTTTATTCGTATGATTAATCATTATAAAGCTTTTACATTTAGAGGTTTTATAAAATCTTAAATTGGCATGGTAGTTTGAAAAACCTTGAACTCAGTAGAGCTGTAGATGTAAGCCCTCCTGTGTTAGAGGTCGAGATTTGAGGACTAAAGGACTCCTCGGGGTTTGAAGCGTTAGAGGACCTGTCTTATGGTTAGTTTTGAATCTTTGGACTTCTGCTCATGAACTAGTTCGTACGGAGGTATTTGAGGCGTTAGACTTATACTATCTCCCAGTTAATTAAGTGATGATCTTTATGCTTCGATAAATCTTCGGGTTAAAACCGTGTACGGTTGTTTGGGTTTGGTTGGTTTTGAAATTATGGGTCATTGGTACGATGGTATGCTATGCGTCGGTGTTGTACTATCTTGATGACTATTCGTGAATATTGATGAGGTTTTGGCTGGCTAGTGAAGCTGTTTCATTTGAGGTTTTATTTCCTTGAGTAGGCGTCAACTTTCGACATAGCAACCTAGAACGAAATATTTTGTAGTATATCCACGTTTGCAGAATAGCCATTTCGAGGATAGTGTCGACGCTCGGTTTTGAGGACAAGGACTGTTGGTGTGTTTCAGTGCACTTTCGTTGGCCCTGGTGTCTGCAGGTCAAGCGGTAACCTTAAGGAAATTAGATGTTAATTAAGAATCAATCGTTGGTGTTTCGATAATTATCAAGACTTTAGCTGATTTGGCAATCGATGCTTGAGTGCATGGCGGGATTTGTGTAACCTTGGAGTTTGGGATCCCTTGCAGACATCGTGTCTGTGTCAGCTTTGAGGAGCGGATTTAAGGTTGTGTTGGTTCAGACCAAACTAATCGTTAGAAAATTTCGTCGAAGGACGATAACTCTTTGGTGGTAATGTTTATTGGAGACATTTTGTGAGAATGTCGAGGTAGACTTTAAGTACAAATCGATTATTGAGGAGACCTTGTTGCGTATTACTTAGAGGTATCTAAGGGAAAGTTTGCTTTGGGGTATTCTTGGTGGAAATGGCTAGATAAGGTCGTAAGTTGCTTTTGAGGTAATATGATCAACATAAGGTTGGGAGGCAATCAGAATTTTAACGATTAGGAAATGATTTATTAAGGACTCGATATTCATTTCGTCATCGGTAAAGTAAACCGAACATCGAGAACGGGTGCATGGTGGCTTGTTATGAGGAATTCAGTAACAACCTTGACAGTGATGTAATCGGGTTCGTATGCGAGGTAAAGTTTTGGGAAGGCATTCCTTTTGGATAGGGAATCCATTGATCTCGCTACACGTGATAATGGACGTTTGATCGGTGTCAGATTTCGAGGACGAAATCTCTTTTAAGGTTAGGAGGATTGTAACACCCCGAAATTCGAAAATTATCATTTCAAGTTAATGCAGAAATCAGTAATTTTAAGGGAAAAATAAGATATAGGATTTTGGACTTGAATCCTAGATTTTATAGTCTTGATGTATTAAAGATTCAATTACGAGTCCAACGGTTCTTTCCGGAGCGAAATCGGAGCTATAACGAAGAAGTTATGGCCAAAACAGTGATCGGACATGAAAAATGAAGAAACCGGATGAACAGTGCACGGGGCGACTTAGGCCGCCCGGTAACACGCGCAGAGCCCTGTTCAAGCATAAAACCCATCCGGGTGAGTTGTGGGGCGACTTAGGCCGCCCGGTAACCCGCGCGGAGCCCTGTTCGAGCTTAAAACCCGATTTTCAGCCACCAAACTTCATTTCTTCATATCTTTTGCATCACAACTCTGATTTTGGTGATTCAAGTTGTCATGGTTTTGTTTTTGAGAGCTCTTAAAGGATTTAGCAAGATATTGGAAGTCTATTGGAGTATACAATAGTATTTTGTGGTGGTAAACTCCTTATCTCTCTCAATGTTAAGTTAGGGTTTGATGATTTCATCATTTTCCCTTTCATCCTTCATCTTGGGTGTGATTTTGTTGGCTTGTGTGGTGAAGGTGATCTTGTAGATGTGTTGGATCTAAGATCTAGTGAGGTTTCTTGGTGATTCAAGCCTTCATCAAAGGAGATTCAAGTTTTGGGGGTAAAATTTAGATTTAGCCTAAATCTAGCAAGGTGAGTTCAAGTTGATTTGTGAAAACGTTGTACATGCCAAAATGTCTATTTTAAAGCATTTATGTGTTTTACATGAAATTATCAAATGTTGGGTTATTTGGTAGTCTTTGGTTATTTGAAGGATTTAACCTTATAAACTTTGTAAAACCCCCATATTTGGGATTTTTGGGCATTTTGATAAAGGTGTCACAAATGGTTATGTTTTGATGATTTATCGCATAAATAGATCTTTGGTCAAAGAAATACACTTTAAATGTTTGTCGGGTTTTATGCATCATTCATGAAATTGGATGTTTTATAACGTACTACTTGCACATTTATGTGAGGTACTTGAAAGAATGTATATAGTCTCATTTTATGATTTTCATTCTTATTAGCAGTTAAACTTGGAAATGCATTTTTGGAAATAAATGTTATTGGAAGCTATATGTTTAGATTTGGTTAGCCACAAATGAAATTGTGACAAGTCTAGACTATTACTAGTGGATCCCTAGGTATTGAGTTGACTTATCTTTTGGAATGTTTTCCCCTTGTAGCTATGGATGCATTTGATCCTCAAGTGCCTTTGGTACGGTTATGTGGGACCGGTTACTAGCCATGGATCATAATGTAGTCCTAGTGAACGAGTATGACTTGGTTTCCTCGGCTGCCCTCCCCCACATCTTAGTACGGACCAACGTTGTTCGTGGCCATGGATTCCAAGTATTTAGGTCATAACTCGGATTGTGGCTTACTCGGTGTTCCGCCACAATTCTTGGTAAAACGGGTATCCCCTGTCATCGTAAGATGAATTTTTGGACCGAACAATCCTTATGTGGCAAAGATTTTATTTGTAAACTCGACTCTCTTGCAAAGATTTCATTTTATTACAATTGTCTATATTTTCTTCGAATTATAAACTGAGGAGTTGTTTTGAGGTATTTAGTTTTACCCTTGTTTTCGGTGACGCTTTGAGTTTGGGTTATCTCCCTTATGCTATAATTTTGGAGACTTGAGTTTACTCATATTTTGGTTGTTTGTTTTATAAAGTTACTCAAATTTCATTATTCGAGCATTACTATTATTCTCGTTTGAGTAAGTGTTGGATTGCATTATTTCATGAAAGAATGTTTTGGCGTTGAGGCGTCCATTTATAAAATGTGTTTTATTGGTAAATGAGTTGTTCTATTATTTTAAAGTAAATCATTTTAAAGGATCATGATTATAAGTTGCAATATTTCCATTTTACGTTTTCCTTTATAATCATGATATAAAACTCTTGAACTCACTAGGCGTTAGCCTAACCTTTTTATTTTTCGGCATGTGTATCAGGTTCCATTCCGGAATTAGTTCTAGCGACACTGAGAAGTGATGAGTGCTATTTGTGTGCTCGAAGAGGTGATTGGCTTGATGAAGTCTTCCGCACTTATATTGGAGATAACGATTGTTATTGGGATATAGTAACACTCGACTTTAGTTAGTCTTTATGTAAGACTTTATTCATTTGTTGATGGTTCAACCTAGTTATGTATTTCAATTATGGACTAGTAGTGAGAGATTTCATTATCCTTTATGGTATTGTTGAAAGTTTTTAAATTAGTCGCTCTTACCAAATTTGAGGGTGTTACAAGTTGGTATCAGAGCTTAAGTTTGAGAGATTTAGGTGTTGATTTTGGATGCCTAGACTTAAACTAGCGTAATTTTAAGTGATTGAATGTGAGATTGCACAACTAGGCACTTTAAGGTTTGATGATTAGAGGTGAGTGGAGCCACTAGGAACGGGAATCATGCCGAAAGTGGCAAGGATGATCATGTACAGTACGTTCATAATAACATCTGGCCAGTGTTATGGTGAACCTACGAGTTATGTGTGTACGCTTGAACTTCCTTGGTATGACGACCTTCGGGGTAGTGAAGAAGTTTCTAAATGGGTAGCCATTAGAAGGAGTTGATGATTTTAGTATTCGTCACTTGGAGTGACGGTAAGCATGGTGATTGCATTAAGTGAACAGTTTCGGGTCGGATTGATTGGTTGGATTAGAACCATAGACTTTTGGAACCGATGTTATTTCGATGAGAAATTGTGGGGTGAACCTATGAAATCCTTGATCTTCGCCTTAAGATGTTGAGCACCTGGATGACGATAGTGTAGCTAAGATATTGAGGAGCGCGGTTTCGAGGTGTTGAGTGCCGATCAAATTCATGCACGAAATGTATTTCTGAAATAAATTATGTTATTTATTTCTCATGTTTCCAAATCGTCATGTGGATTATGTTATAAATCTTGGAGCAATGTTTTAGCACACACAAGGTTTTAAACCGTGAGTTCGAGCATGCACAAAGTTGTTTTATAGCATGAGGTTGCAAGTTGTGTTGAAGATTTTCTTTATTCACATTGTTGTCCAACGTTATTTCGGGTTTTGCGATGTGCGTATTTTGATGTTGTTTAGGGACTTGGATAAGTAACTACGGTTTACGACTTTAACATTGGATCTCCTCCACGTATGTTAAGGTTTTGGACGAAAAGTTATCTCCCATTATCTTGGTGTTTGAGTTTTATTGAGGATTTTAATTCATGCTATTTTGTGGATTTAATGGGGTGACTTTAATGGCGTCAAGTGGTATCGTTTTCCTTGAGTTTTGTGTGAGTTGCATATAGTACATACATGTCTATGTGAAACTTCTGTCAACAAGTTTTAACTAGCATTTTAGAACAATGAGAGTGTATTATTATTTGGCTTTGAACTTGAAACCGACATAGATTATTTTATGTTTTAACCAAAGCGCGTACACATGTCACTTTACTAGTTTTGTGAAATAAACCGATGTATGCGAGTCACGTTGGGAATTTTTATTTCATGACATTTTATGGTTAGTGCAAACGTTTCTAGAAATTGATTTCATGAATGCCCATTCTGTAGTTTTATACAAACGACTTGTTATGCACTGTTTTAGTACGTAAAAACTATTTCTCATTCACTACATAAATTTATGCAAGTTGGGACCGTAGCAGTCCCTTTGAAAAAGATTGTTGCAATATCTTTCATTGGCGTCAGTATTAGTTTGATTATTGACCAAATATTTTCCAAAATGGTTTTATATATGTGGCGGTTGTAACCACTTTGTACACCTACCGAGAAACTGGTAGTGGATTTTATTCGTATGATTAATCATTATAAAGCTTTTACATTTAGAGGTTTTATAAAATCTTAAATTGGCATGGTAGTTTGAAAAACCTTGAACTCAGTAGAGCTGTAGATGTAAGCCCTCCTGTGTTAGAGGTCGAGATTTGAGGACTAAAGGACTCCTCGGGGTTTGAAGCGTTAGAGGACCTGTCTTATGGTTAGTTTTGAATCTTTGGACTTCTGCTCATGAACTAGTTCGTACGGAGGTATTTGAGGCGTTAGACTTATACTATCTCCCAGTTAATTAAGTGATGATCTTTATGCTTCGATAAATCTTCGGGTTAAAACCGTGTACGGTTGTTTGGGTTTGGTTGGTTTTGAAATTATGGGTCATTGGTACGATGGTATGCTATGCGTCGGTGTTGTACTATCTTGATGACTATTCGTGAATATTGATGAGGTTTTGGCTGGCTAGTGAAGCTGTTTCATTTGAGGTTTTATTTCCTTGAGTAGGCGTCAACTTTCGACATAGCAACCTAGAACGAAATATTTTGTAGTATATCCACGTTTGCAGAATAGCCATTTCGAGGATAGTGTCGACGCTCGGTTTTGAGGACAAGGACTGTTGGTGTGTTTCAGTGCACTTTCGTTGGCCCTGGTGTCTGCAGGTCAAGCGGTAACCTTAAGGAAATTAGATGTTAATTAAGAATCAATCGTTGGTGTTTCGATAATTATCAAGACTTTAGCTGATTTGGCAATCGATGCTTGAGTGCATGGCGGGATTTGTGTAACCTTGGAGTTTGGGATCCCTTGCAGACATCGTGTCTGTGTCAGCTTTGAGGAGCGGATTTAAGGTTGTGTTGGTTCAGACCAAACTAATCGTTAGAAAATTTCGTCGAAGGACGATAACTCTTTGGTGGTAATGTTTATTGGAGACATTTTGTGAGAATGTCGAGGTAGACTTTAAGTACAAATCGATTATTGAGGAGACCTTGTTGCGTATTACTTAGAGGTATCTAAGGGAAAGTTTGCTTTGGGGTATTCTTGGTGGAAATGGCTAGATAAGGTCGTAAGTTGCTTTTGAGGTAATATGATCAACATAAGGTTGGGAGGCAATCAGAATTTTAACGATTAGGAAATGATTTATTAAGGACTCGATATTCATTTCGTCATCGGTAAAGTAAACCGAACATCGAGAACGGGTGCATGGTGGCTTGTTATGAGGAATTCAGTAACAACCTTGACAGTGATGTAATCGGGTTCGTATGCGAGGTAAAGTTTTGGGAAGGCATTCCTTTTGGATAGGGAATCCATTGATCTCGCTACACGTGATAATGGACGTTTGATCGGTGTCAGATTTCGAGGACGAAATCTCTTTTAAGGTTAGGAGGATTGTAACACCCCGAAATTCGAAAATTATCATTTCAAGTTAATGCAGAAATCAGTAATTTTAAGGGAAAAATAAGATATAGGATTTTGGACTTGAATCCTAGATTTTATAGTCTTGATGTATTAAAGATTCAATTACGAGTCCAACGGTTCTTTCCGGAGCGAAATCGGAGCTATAACGAAGAAGTTATGGCCAAAACAGTGATCGGACATGAAAAATGAAGAAACCGGATGAACAGTGCACGGGGCGACTTAGGCCGCCCGGTAACACGCGCAGAGCCCTGTTCAAGCATAAAACCCATCCGGGTGAGTTGTGGGGCGACTTAGGCCGCCCGGTAACCCGCGCGGAGCCCTGTTCGAGCTTAAAACCCGATTTTCAGCCACCAAACTTCATTTCTTCATATCTTTTGCATCACAACTCTGATTTTGGTGATTCAAGTTGTCATGGTTTTGTTTTTGAGAGCTCTTAAAGGATTTAGCAAGATATTGGAAGTCTATTGGAGTATACAATAGTATTTTGTGGTGGTAAACTCCTTATCTCTCTCAATGTTAAGTTAGGGTTTGATGATTTCATCATTTTCCCTTTCATCCTTCATCTTGGGTGTGATTTTGTTGGCTTGTGTGGTGAAGGTGATCTTGTAGATGTGTTGGATCTAAGATCTAGTGAGGTTTCTTGGTGATTCAAGCCTTCATCAAAGGAGATTCAAGTTTTGGGGGTAAAATTTAGATTTAGCCTAAATCTAGCAAGGTGAGTTCAAGTTGATTTGTGAAAACGTTGTACATGCCAAAATGTCTATTTTAAAGCATTTATGTGTTTTACATGAAATTATCAAATGTTGGGTTATTTGGTAGTCTTTGGTTATTTGAAGGATTTAACCTTATAAACTTTGTAAAACCCCCATATTTGGGATTTTTGGGCATTTTGATAAAGGTGTCACAAATGGTTATGTTTTGATGATTTATCGCATAAATAGATCTTTGGTCAAAGAAATACACTTTAAATGTTTGTCGGGTTTTATGCATCATTCATGAAATTGGATGTTTTATAACGTACTACTTGCACATTTATGTGAGGTACTTGAAAGAATGTATATAGTCTCATTTTATGATTTTCATTCTTATTAGCAGTTAAACTTGGAAATGCATTTTTGGAAATAAATGTTATTGGAAGCTATATGTTTAGATTTGGTTAGCCACAAATGAAATTGTGACAAGTCTAGACTATTACTAGTGGATCCCTAGGTATTGAGTTGACTTATCTTTTGGAATGTTTTCCCCTTGTAGCTATGGATGCATTTGATCCTCAAGTGCCTTTGGTACGGTTATGTGGGACCGGTTACTAGCCATGGATCATAATGTAGTCCTAGTGAACGAGTATGACTTGGTTTCCTCGGCTGCCCTCCCCCACATCTTAGTACGGACCAACGTTGTTCGTGGCCATGGATTCCAAGTATTTAGGTCATAACTCGGATTGTGGCTTACTCGGTGTTCCGCCACAATTCTTGGTAAAACGGGTATCCCCTGTCATCGTAAGATGAATTTTTGGACCGAACAATCCTTATGTGGCAAAGATTTTATTTGTAAACTCGACTCTCTTGCAAAGATTTCATTTTATTACAATTGTCTATATTTTCTTCGAATTATAAACTGAGGAGTTGTTTTGAGGTATTTAGTTTTACCCTTGTTTTCGGTGACGCTTTGAGTTTGGGTTATCTCCCTTATGCTATAATTTTGGAGACTTGAGTTTACTCATATTTTGGTTGTTTGTTTTATAAAGTTACTCAAATTTCATTATTCGAGCATTACTATTATTCTCGTTTGAGTAAGTGTTGGATTGCATTATTTCATGAAAGAATGTTTTGGCGTTGAGGCGTCCATTTATAAAATGTGTTTTATTGGTAAATGAGTTGTTCTATTATTTTAAAGTAAATCATTTTAAAGGATCATGATTATAAGTTGCAATATTTCCATTTTACGTTTTCCTTTATAATCATGATATAAAACTCTTGAACTCACTAGGCGTTAGCCTAACCTTTTTATTTGTCGGCATGTGCATCAGGTTCCATTCCGGGATTAGTTCTAGCGACACTGAGAAGTGATGAGTGCTAGTTGTGTGCTCGAAGAGGTGATTAACTTGATGAAGTCTTCCGCACTTATATTGGAGATAGCGATTGTTATTGGGATATAGTAACATTCGACTTTAGTTAGTCTTTATGTAAGACTTTATTCATTTGTTGATGGTTCAACCTAGTTATGTATTTCAATTATGGACTAGCAGTGAGAGATTTTATTATCCTTTATGGTATTGTTGAAAGTTTTTAAATTAGTCGCTCTTTCCAAATTTGAGGGTGTTACAGATTGGCTAGCTAGAAATGGTGCTTGTATTGTTTGTAATAAGAAATTGATTTGTGTGATGTTGCCTGATAAGGTGGTGGTAGTAATATATGGAAATAGACGAGATAGGAGCTCTAGTTTGATTTCCATGATCAAGGAAAATAAGTGTTTGAGAAAAGGGTGTCAAGGATTCTTGGTGTATGTTGTAGATGCTAATAAGAAGAAATGCATAGTGAAGGAAGTGCGAATAGTTAGTGAGTACTTGGAAGTATTTCCGGAGGATTTGGCGGATCTGCCTCCGGATCGTCAAGTCGAATTCCGAATCGACCTGATGCCCGGTGTCGCACCGATCACGCGTGCGTCGTATAGATTGGCACCAACGGAGATGAAGGAGATGATGTCTCAATTGCAAGAACTTCTAGATAAGGGATTCATCAGACCTAGCACCTCGTCGGTCCTTTTCGTGAAGAAGAAGGACGACACTTTGCGAATGTGCATAGATTATCGAGAGCTCAATAAACTGACGATCAAGAACAAATATTTGATCCCAAGGATAGACGACTTATTCGATCAGTTGCAAGGAGCTAGATACTTTTTGAAGATCAAATTGAGATCAGGGTATCATCAACTCAAGGTGAGAGAAGAAGACATACCGTAAATGACCTTTCGCACCAGATATGGACACTTCGAGTTTCTTGTGATGCCGTTTGGTTTGACGAATGCCCCTGCAACATTCATGGACATGAACATAGTATGTCAACCCTACCTGGATAAGTTTGTTATAGTGTTTATCGACGACATCTTGGTGTACTCGAAGACCGAGGAAGAGCACGAGAATCATCTGCGGGCGGTGTTAGAACTGCTAAAGCATGAAAAAATTTACGCAAAGTTCTCGAAATGTGAATTCTGGATGAGGGAGGTGTAGTTCCTTGGACACGTTGTGTCTCAAGACGGGATCAAGGTGGATCCGGCAAAGATAGAAGCAATTATGGACTGGGAGCCACCGAAGAACCAGTCAGAGGTTCGTAGTTTCCTTGGGCAGGCAGGATACTACCGTAAATTTATCAAAGATTCCTCAAGTATCGCAACTCCATTAACGTCGTTGACTAAGAAGAGTGCAAAGTTCACTTGGATGGAGGCACAAAGAGAGACCTTCCCGAAGCTAAAGGACATGTTAAGTAGTGCTCCAATCTTGGCCCTGTCGGATGGCACGGACGATTCCGTTGTGTATAGTGACGCGTCAAGATTGGTATTAGGTTGTGTTCTGATGCAGCGAGGGAAAGTGATCTTGTACGCATCTCGCCAGTAAAAGGATCACGAGACCCGGTACCCAACTCACGACTTGGAACTAGTGGTCGTTGTCTTTGCGCTCAAAATCTGGAGACATTATCTGTACGGGACGCAATATCAAATCTTCACATATCACAAGAGTCTCTACCACCTTTTTGATCAAAAGGAGTTGAACATGCGTCAACGAAGATAGATGAAGCTACCAACGGACTATGATTGTAAGATCGAATACCACCCCGGGAAAGCCAATGTGGTAACCGAGACCCTGAGTCAGAAGGAGAGAGGTGAAAGTTTAAAGGTTGTATCTATGAGGGTAGAAGTGACACCAACCTTGTTGGACGAAATAAAGAAGTGTTAAGTGGAAGCACTGACACCGGAAAATGTCAAGAATAAGCAGATGATCGGGTATGTGAGCTCGTTAGCGGAGGACAGCCGTGGACTAAAGTGCTATAACGGGAGAACTTGGTTCCCTAAACTTGGAGAAAAGAGGAAGGTTATCCTAGAAGAAGCGCACAAATCGAAGTATTCAATCCACCCGGGGACTAACAAGATATATGGAGACTTGCGTTGGGATTTTTGGTGGCCGGGAATGAAGAAATATATAACTTATTTTGTGGAAAGGTGTTTGACATGCTTACGAGTAAAAGTGGAGCATCAACGACCTTATGGGAAACTCCAACCGCTAGACATTCCTGTTTGGAAATGTGAACAGATCACGATGGATTTCGTGACTAAGCTTCCTAGAACCTCGAAGGGGTACGACGCAATATGGGTGATAGTAGACTGACTCACTAAATCGACGCATTTCCTGCCCATCAAGGAGACATATTCTATGGAAAGGTTGGCTAAGATGTATATTGACGAGATAGTCGTTCGCCATGGGGTATCGTTGTCAATTGTGTCTGACTGTGATAGTCGGTTCACATCTATATTCTAGAAGGGCATCCAAAGAGAAATGGGGTCGCAAATCAAGATGAGTACAACTTATCATCCGCAAACCGATGGTCATAGCGAGCGAAGTATTCAAACCTTAGAGGATATGTTGAGAGCGTGTGCCCTGGAGTTCCAAGGGTCGCGGGAAAACCACCTGTCGTTGATTGAGTTTGTTAGGTAAAAATCGTGCCTCACAAATGCAAAAGCTAGCGAGTGATTTCTAAGGTCCCAAACGGGTAGAAATCCAAGTGCACAATTAACCCAACAACAAATGCGGATAACAATAATCTAGATGTTGCACAATATTTTTTTTAACGTAGGAAAAATAAACCCATGAAATATAGATAGTAACAAAAACGTTATTATCTATAATTATAGCAAGTTCAAAACAAATAACACCATGATTTAACGTGGTTCCACTATCGGGGTGATAGTGTACATCCACCAAAGAGAGAGAGCAAGAATATTATTACCAACCAAGGAGATTACAAAGTACGTGTACAAGGATCTTGAGATCCACGATCACCTAACGAAACTTTCACGAAAACCACCGAATATCAAGAACACTCTCAACCTCAAGAATATATTAGGGAGAGTATTTGGTGTTTATCTAGAGAAAGCTCAAGAAAGGGATGAAGAAAAAATGGTTGGAGGGGAAGGGGTATTTATAGGATGGAAGAGGAGTAGAGGCCAAGTGATGTGTTATGACCAAGTTGGTCCAAGTATGAGTTATGACCAAGTTGGTCCAAGTCACATGTAGCATCCAATATATAATATATAATTAAATATTATAACACTCCACCATGATGCATGTGATCCTCGATAGCGAAACGAATCCCAATCCAACCAATACGAGTTCTTCCGACGATTGATCATAGCAAGTAGACAGCAAAGTAAATTGGCACAAGGTAGCAAAATGCATTCTAACCGTGACGAGCTTCGGCATGCCCATCACCCGTCAAAGTTATAAGCAAACAAATAACCTCAAATGCACAATATACTAAAAACGGTAAAGCATAAGCAAAGCGCTAAGCACTTAACAAATTAATTCCTTCAAAGATGTCATTATGTCACCTGTGGTAATATCTTCTCGCTCTCGAGCAAAGTGCCCAACAACACAAACACAAATGGAGCTGGATCAAGTTTGAGCAATGCTCAAACTTAGCTGGCGGTAGCGACTTAGTGAACATATCAGCGGTATTGTCATCTGTCAGGACTTTCTTCAAATAGATAATCTTCGCTTCATGTAATCTCACGAGATATGCATCACGCCGGCACATTTATGTGCTTTGTCCGGGAGCTGAAAGCTAAATTAGTTGCCAAATGGATGGCACTCTGATTATCACAGAAAATGCGCACGAAAGGTTGCTCGAAGCCTAAGTCATTCATTAATTCTTTCAAATGGTCCGTTTCCTTTGCAGACTCAACCGCCGCAACAAGTTCAGCTTCTGTGGTTGACAATGCAACAACGGATTGTAAACGTGATCTCCAACTCACGACTGTTCCACCTAAGGTAAATACATAACCGGATGTGGATCTCCAGCCAACTCGATCACCTGCATAGCCAGAATCACAAAATCCAACAATTTCACAGTCATTGTGCAAACCAAATATAAGACCATGTGTCTCGGTTCCCTTTAAATATCGGAATGCCGTTTTAACGGCTGCCCAATGTGATCGACTTGGATTCGCGAGAAACCGACTCACCACTCCGACACAATGTGCAAGATCGGGACGAGTACACACCATGGCGTACATTAGACCCCCGACCGCACTAGCATATGGAACTTTTGACATTTCGGCCTTTCCCTTGTCATCCTTCGGACAATCTTCACTTGTAATCTTGATGTGCTTCGGTAGCGGAGTGCTAGACGTCTTGGCACCATCAAGATTGAACCGCTTCAATATCTTTTGTATATACGCTCGTTGTGTCAATCTAAGTGTTCGGGACTTTCTGTCCCGTACGATTTCCATGCCCAAAATCTTCTGCGCCGCGCCAAGATCCTTCATTTCAAATTCTGACTTCAACTTATCTTTCAGAAGTTCGATCTCTGACCGGTCCCTGCAGGCTAGAAGCATGTCATCTATATAAAGAAGTAAGTAAGTGAAAACGCCACCGCTTTGTCTATGATAGACACAAGCGTCTTTTTCACTACGCTCAAATCCCAGATCGAGCATAAACAAATCGAACTTCTTATACCACTGACGAGGCGATTGTTTAAGTCCATAAAGGGACTTCTTGAGTTTACATACATATTCTGGTTTGCTTTCGGAAACGAAACCATCAGGTTGCTTCATATAGATAGTTTCCTCCAAGTCTCTGTGTAGGAAGGCGGTCTTCACATCTAACTGTTCTAGCTCCAAATCATGAATAGCCACAATCGCCAAAAGAACACGAATAGATGTATGACGTACAACAGAAGCAAAAATATCGTCATACTCGATACCTTTCCGTTGTGCAAAGCCTTTAGCAACGAGACGAGCCTTGTAACGATTGTCATCTTTGACTTTGAAAACCCACTTGCAACCAATAGCACGGCTGCCATTCGGCAATGGACATAAGTCCCAAGTGTTGTTCTCCGAGAGAGCTTCCAACTCTTCTTGTATGGCTCTAATCCATTTAGAACTGTGGGTCGAAGCCAACGCCTCCTTTATATCGAGTGGATCATCTTTCCCTACATGCAAAGCAAACTCCAGTTGATCTGTAAAACTCATGTTAGCAAAATCCCAATCTCCATATCTGTTAGGCGGACGAATAGTTCTTTGACTACGCCTGGTAGGTGCAATAACTGGGATTGTATCGCCATCGTCTCCACCATCATTCAGAATCTCTTCTTCAGAATAACTAGTAGAAGTAACTGGCAGAATGACTTCTTCAACATCACCGAGTGATTCCGAGCTAATATCAAGGGTGGATGAACTGGGAATACAAGGACTGTCTACTATCTCCACATCACCGGCAGTAGGAGCAACAGTAGTAGTGACTTCCAGATCTTGAGAGGACTGAGGATCCTGTGACTTCAACAGGACTGATTCATCAAATGTAACATATCGAGAATGAATCACTTTATAAGTCAAAGGGTTCCAGATTCGGTAACCCTTGATACCATCTGTATAGCCGAGCAAGAATCTTTTGGTGGATTTAGGATTTAGCTTGTCCTGGCTTGAGACATGAAAATAAACAGGACAACCAAATACACGTATGTATTTCAGACAAATGTTTCTTTTACCTCTCCAAACCTCTTCCGGAATCTTTCCCCCGATGGCCGAACAAGGTAACCTGTTAATGATGTGCACCGCGGTGTGAAGTGCTTTGGCCTAGAAAGATTTGGGGGATCCCGATGTCGACAACATACATCGGACTTTTTCAAGCAAAGTCCTATTCATCCGCTCGGCAACCCCATTAGATTGAGGGTTGCCTGGTGTGGTGTAGTGACGGTGTATGCCTTTACACAAACAAAAGTCTTTGAAGTTACCACTAGTAAATTCTTCACCGTTTTCGGATCTCAGCACTTTCAACTTCTTGCCAGTCTTGACCTCTACTCGTGCCAACAAAGTCTTGAACATATTGAAGACATCTGACTTTAACTTTAACACATACACCCAAAGCTTATGTGAGAAATCATCAATAAACGAAATAAAGTATTTACCTCCACTGAGGGATGGAGTACTGGATAGTCCCCAGACGTCTGTATGAACATAATCGAGGATTCCTTTAGGGTTGTGTTTTCCAACACCAAAAGAAACACGCGTCTGCTTTCCTTTGACACATCCTGAACAAAACTCCAAGCTAGCAGGTACGATGACTTTAATGAGTTTTCGCTTGCACAAAATCTCCAAATTCTTCTCAGATGTGTGGCCCAAACGAAGATGCCATAAGCGAGCAACATCGAGATTCTTTGAGCTTTCGATCACACACGATTCAGGAGAAATAGTTTTGCCAATCAAGTGGAAAAGATTATTTTCTGCCTGTTCGCCTTTCATTACAATAATACTCCCTCGGGAGATGCGCAAACTCCCGTCGTTAATCCGAATCTTGCAACCCAGTTTGGACAGTTGTCCAACAGAGATCAAGGAACGAGTCATGGATAGAACAAACTTGACATTATTCAATGTCCGAATACACCCATCGAACATCTTGATCTGCACAGTATCGATACCCTTAGTAACACACGAAGTACTGTTTCCCATAAAAATACTGTTACCTTCAACTTTTTCGAAGGTAGAGAAACAGTCATGGAATGGTGTCATATGGCAAGATGCCTCGGTATCTAACACCCATCGCCTGTCACCTTGCAGTGGTGTAATTGTGGCAGAGAAGCCATTTTGCTCCTCTTCGGCTGGAACGGCTGATGATTCGGCGTTGTCTTTGTCTTTGTTTTTAAGACTCGGACAATCTTTCACCCAATGACCTGGCTTGTGGCAATAGTTACAGTTGCCACGTGTCTTTGATTTCCCACGAAATCCAGGTCGACGGGACTGAGAGCACCCATGGTTTCTTCCTCTTGAAGACTGTTGATCATCTCGACCTCTGTCAACAAATAGGCCTTGGCTGCAATTGTTCTCCCTAGGATTGTTACCGATCCTCATCTGAATTCTTTAATCTTCAGAAATCATTCCTGTTTTCACATCAGACAAAGAAAGAGTTTCTCTTCCATAAATAAAACTGTTAGTGAATTGGGAATATTTCTCGGGAAGTGAATACAACAGGATCATAGCAAGTGCTTCTTCATCTTTAGCAATAAGCGTATCCGTTGCCTTCAACTTCATAATGATATCTTCAAATTCGGTCATGTGAGCTTTAATGGTTGTGCCTTCCTTCATTTTGAAGAAGAGACACGACCGCATCAGTAACAATCTGTTGGTCAAAGTTTTCTTGAGATATAAATTCTCAAGCTTGCTCCAAATACCTGTATCTGTCTTTTCAGACACAATCTCAGATATAACATTTTCTCCCATAGCCATCTGCAAAGTAGTAAATGCCCATGCTTCCATTTCTTTAGCCTTAAGTTCAGACATGTTAGGGTCTAACTCGTCTTTAGCAAATACTACGGGATGGACTCCATTTTTTCTAAGTGCAACAGATGTTATGAAATGCCATTTACCAAAGTCACCGTCCCCATTCCAAGTATGTATACGAATCCCAGCACCGGACAAATTAAATGTACCTTCTTGGTACGGTTTTTGGGACTGGTTTGAGGAACCGGTACCAAATGGGTTTTCTACGTCAGTCATAGAGAAAAAATGTGCAAACTGATTTATGTATATTTTATACACAAACCCAAATCTAGATCCGAAGCTCTGATACCAATTGTTAGGTAAAAATCGTGCCTCACAAATGCAAAAGCTAGCGAGTGATTTCTAAGGTCCCAAACGGGTAGAAATCCAAGTGCACAATTAACCCAACAACGAATGCGGATAACAATAATCTAGATGTTGCACAATATTTTTTTTAACGTAGGAAAAATAAACCCACAAAATATAGATAATAACAAAAATGTTATTATCTATAATTATAGCAAGTTCAAAACAAATAACACCGTGATTTAATGTGGTTCCACTATCGGAGTGATAGTATACATCCACGAAAGAGAGAGAGCAAGAATATTATTACCAACCAAGGAGATTACAAAGTGCTTGTACAAGGATCTTGAGATCCATGATCACCTAACGAAACTTTCACGAAAACCACCGAATATCAAGAACACTCTCAACCTCAAGAATATATTAGGGAGAGTATTTGGTGTTTATATAGAGAAAGATCAAGAAAGGGATGAAGAAAAAATTGTTGGAGGGGAAGGGGTATTTATAGGATGGAAGAGGAGTAGAGGCCAAGTGATGTGTTATGACCAAGTTGGTCCAAGTCACATGTAGCATCCAATATATAATATATAATTAAATATTATAACAGAGTTTGTGTACAATAACAACTATCATGCGAGCATTAAGGCTGCCCCGTATGAAATGCACTATGGTAGAAAATGTTGTACTCCTTAGTGTTGGAATGAAGTTGGAGAGAAGCAATTGACAGGACCGGAGTTAGTGTAGCTAACCGCGGATAAGATTGATCAAGTACGAGAAAGGTTAAAAGTAGCAGGCGATGACAAAAGAGTTATGCGGACAAGCGGCGAAAGAACATAGAGTTTCAAGTAGGGGATAGAGTAATGTTGAAAATATCCCCTTGGAAGGGAGTGGTACATTTTGGGAAGAAAGGGAAGCTAAGCCCACGCTTTATAGGACCTTTGAAATTACTGAACGGGTCGGGGAGGTGGCGTACAAGTTGGAATTACGTGACGAGTTACGGAGTATCCACAATACATTTCATGTTTCCAACCTGAGAAAGTGCTCGACGGATGTGGATATGGCGGTTCCGTTGCAAGACGTACGGGTAGACAAGAAATTGAATTTTGTCGAAGAACTATAGGCGATCGTCGATCGTAAAGTCAAGCATTTGAGGACGAAATAGATCAACTTGGTAAAGGTCAAATGGAAGTTTCACAAAGGACGTGAAGCAACAGGGGAAATGGAATCGGAGATGCGATCCAAGTACCCATACCTTTTTGACAAGGAAATTTCGGGGACAAAGTTCTTTTAAAGGGGGGGGGGGGGAGTGTTGTAATGACTGTGATCCACATTCCATTTTAGTGAGAATCTAAGTGGTGTGGTTGTGTTCAAATCAGAATGTTTGGGGGCCTTTTTGGAATTTAACCACAATAAGAAATAAAACCCTAGACTCTCTTTTCCTCTCATTTGGTGGTGTGCGGCTATAGTGAAAGGGAAAGGAGAAGGGAGAAACCATTGTTGGAGATTGTTAATCTTGAAGGGATCTTGCCAAAGAATCAAAGCATTCTACTAGGTGGATTTCTTCTTCAAGAGGTAAGTAATCTAGCTTTTATCTTATTTTAGAAATCTTAGCCATAGAAGAAACTTTCTGTGTCTATTCTGGGAGATGGGAGGATTGAATTATGTATTGAGAAAACTTGGGTGATGTTTGGATTTAATTCTTATACGAGATTGGTGGGAGAAAACCCATTATTTGAAATATCGGGATTTAGTTTTAGCAATAATGGAAGAAATCGATGGGCGTCTTCGAAACCCCATTATCGTCGCTGTGTATTTTTTTCTTGGGCCAGGGGGTGTCGCCAACACCCGGGAGTGTCGCCAACACCCGGGAGTGTCGTACCTGGATCGACCGGGAATCTCTAACCCGGGGTCACCCGAGAATGACTTAACTGGGATCTCCCGGGAGTGATGTAGCCGGGATCACCCGGAAAATGATGTAACCGGGGTCACCCGGGACTTGTCAACCAGGCCAACCGGGACTTGTCAACCGGGCCACCCGGGACTTTCCTAACCCGGGCCACCCAACCGGGACAACTAGGTATTACTCCACTAGGTACACCGGAGCCCACACCAAACCGGTGGTGCCAAACCTGGATTCCCGAATCGGTCAAACCAAAAATTAGGACTTAAGCAGACCTTAGCAGAGTCGTGAGGGTTCGGGACTCGAGATTTTCATCTAGAGGGAAGGAAAGCCTAATCGGGAGCTATGCTTGTGTGTTGTCGATTGTGTAGGTGTCCCGTCTTCTTGGAGTTAATTTCAGTGTGTGTCGTGCTCTTCAAAAGGTGAGTTCCCTTGTTTTTAAAACCCTTTTTTTTATATAAACTGGAAATGACGTATTACATGATTGAAAGTACGTTTTCATGAAATCAATATATTACTTTGAGACTATGGAATATTGAACTTGTGGTAGTAATATCATGCATATAATTGTTTCTATGATTTATAATAATATTGAAAGTGTGTTATATTTACTGGATTGTACGCCATGACTTATCTGAAACCATCGGGGATGGTGGGACTGTGTGTTTGGAATTTGTTTTCTATGCACACGGGGTCGACATATACTAGGGGGCCGGATGGGGATCTACTTGGGGCCGGATGGCGAATACACGAAGATTGGTATTTATTATTTCAAGTATCGTTATTCAGAATTCTTTTTACTTTCTTAACTGAACGAGGGTGGGAATTCACTAGACCTTTCGGTCTAACCCTCGTTTCCAACTTCTAAAACCCATTTTCAGGTAAGGGGGTTGTTGGTGCTTCCACTAAAGGAAAGGAGAAGTGTTGAGAGCCTAGGGAGTCGAAGACGTTTGGGTAGATTACGGTTTTTAGATGTGATCCTTTTAGACATCTCGGTTGTAAAGGACCAAAATACCTTTACAAAAGGAGTTGGAAAAAGAAACCCTACCAAGTTCCAAACCCAAACCATGTTTCTGTTGGTTTTTCTATATGTATTTTAATAATACATATAATATTACAACGAATGAAATTAACTATACAAAATCAACGAATGATATGTGTTGAGTTCGGTATTTTGTGTGTTCTTGGAATGGCAACCGGACCCCCTTTTATATTGAAAACAAAACCGACACAATTAATATATAATTAAACCCAATAATTAAAGAATTAATCCTAAAATCGAAATGATTAATTCAATAATTAATCGGTAGTCACTAGTCACGCGGGTAAACCTGCGACACAACCCCGCCCGGTGCACTGTGTCTCGTTCGCCGATTTAGCTTACGAAAATCTCAATCGGTACCCCCCTGCGCATGGGAAGGACTTGGAGTAAAACCAATCAAAGGAGCTTGTAAGCCCCTCCCACATTCATGGTTATAAACCATTGAATGTTTAGTCCTTCTTCCTATGTGGGACACATTCCCACACCTAGGGGTGTTCAAATTTCCGACCAACCCGATCAACCCGGTCAACCCAACCCGAAAAAACACAAAAAAACTCAAACCGAGGTAACCCGATACATACTCGATACAAATTTTTCCCAAACCGCATCTATTGGGTTGGAAACGGGTTGGACCCAAAGTAACCCGACCAACCCGTCAACCCGCAAAACTTGTATTTTTTTTTAAATTTATTTATGGTTTTAGACTTTTCGTGGCTCTTCTTTCTATCAATTCTCAAGTCTTTCTATTTTAGTCGTAGTTTAGATCTATCCACGAGACCATGCCAATTAAAATCGTACGAATCCAACCTTTAAGTCTTCAAAAAACTTCAACGTCGATAGAATCAAAAGCCAAGAGATGCGCTTCTTGCCCTTCTTCTACTCTTCTCTTCTCTTATTAGTCTTATTTTTATATTTACATTTTGATTTTAGTTTTTTTTAAACGAAAACACTTGGTTAGATTGTAAAGTTATGTTTTAAAGTTTCAACCCGACTAACCCAACCCAACCCGCACGGTTTGGGTTGGGTTGGGTTGCACTTATGAATGGGTTGGGTTGGGTTGAGATTTTCCAAACCGCAAACATTGGGTTGGGTTGTTCAAGTGTTTTCAACCCGGCCAATCCAACCCGTGAGCACCCCTACCCACACCCACTTGATTTTTAGCAATTTCATCCCAAGTACTCAACTTTATCGATGTCTCATTCACACATATTCCGTTTTGGACACATAATATATCGTTTCATGGCTCTCATATAGGAGAACACAAACCCACTAAAAGTTCAATATATACCATACATATACATGTATTTAAATGTGTCTAAAGTTAGTAAAAACCATATATTGTACTAACTTTTTTCCAAACAGTTTCTTAGTATATAAGATTATATGAAGTAAAATTACGTAACTATTTTTCAAATACATGTATGGTTTATTATATAAAGTTAACTCTATTTTATAAATAATAAAAAAAGGGAAATTGGCTGAAATAGCCATATTACAAAGGCAATTGCATCTCTTAGCCATTTCTCTCCCTGATTGACCAAAATAGACCTAGGTCCGCAATGGCGGACCTGCAGGTCCTCTACCATGCAGGTCCTCTACCTTGCAGGTCCTCTACCCGTTGCGGACCTGTCTTGAACCGACAATTTTTTTTGTCTTTTTCTGCATTGTAGCAGACCTGCAGGTCCGCCATTGCGGACCTAGGTCTATTTTGGTCAATGAGGGAGAGAAATGACTAGGAGATGCAATTGTCTTTTTAATATGGTTATTTCAGCCAATTTCCCTAAAAAAACTAGTTTATTATGATAAATAAAAAGTATTGGTGAATAAAAAACTGAAATTCTAACATATTTTTTTAAACTCAACATCAACCCTATTTTGTTTTAATAAATAACAAACTTAGAATATCAAATTATCCTTATAAAAAGATAATAAAAAATCCACCAACACTAAAATTCAACTCTATCACATACACGACTAGCTCCCTTCGAATGTCCACTCATGATCACCACTTTTACATATATCTTTCATTTGACATGACAAGTAAGCTCATGCACAATGAATGGATATGATCATCTCAAAGACCTAAAAAAAGTCTTTTAATATGGTAGATGGTTCATTAAATGATTGGAATAACATTTAAAATATCTTTTAGTAACGATTTTGTATTTTAATTCGAAATATTTTCATTTGAGGTGCATGGAAGTAAGCATCAATCATACTCAAAACTCTATATCAAATATTTCAATTTAGCCTATATTAATTATTATATGATTTTTTATCCGATCTCATAGACTTTAGATGAGCGATGTTAGTGAGTGTACCCTCTCTAGGCTTAAATACGTAACTGACTTAGTACAGGTCATCCCCTCCATTCAACCGATGTTGTAATTTATAACCATATGCATGCCCTCTACGAGTCTTTGCTCTTATGTATATGTATCTGGAGTTGTTATGAAAAGATCAAACATACTGGATTGGGCATCTCGAGTTTACTACCCTAACCAACAAACTAATTTACCTCCTCAACTTGTTGACCTCCATCCTTCATAGTTTTTGAATTGTGCCCTAAGATAAACTTCATTCGTGAATAATATTGTCCAAACTTGGTTTAACCTCAATTTGGTGAGTTTTGTAAGGTTGTTTGATTAAATTAAAAGAAATTATTGTAACCGTTATAATTATAAGGAGTAAAGTTCAATTTTGGTCCTTAAGTTTTAATGAAAAGTCTAAAGTGAAACATAACCTATGATAAGTCTAGAAATCATTCTTATGGTTTACATTTTGCTCTTAAAAAAGTCTCTAACAACTGACACTAACTCTGTTTGTTGGAGTGACTTTAATTGGAAAAAGTCATTCTTATGCCATTTGGTTATTTTTTATTAAAAAAGTCAATGTACAAGTATATGAAACTTGTGTACAATTTTGATTAGATTTTAGAAAGAAAAAAAAAACCAAAAAACTTCTTACCGCCTTCTTGAGTCATCACATCCCTTTCCTGTACCCCCAACCCCACCTTTTTGGCAGCCACTCCTACATCTCTTATCTCCTTCTCTGGCACCCATTTTGAACCTCAATCTAGAAACTTAGTGATAGATGCAAGCAACAACCCTAAATCAAAACTTAATTCAAACAATAACCTTAATCAAAACCTAATTTAAACAACCCTAAACCAAATTGAAAACCATTGATGGATGCAAACATCGTTCTCGTCGTTGCAGGGGAGGGGGATTTATAGAAAAAGTGATTTACAGAAGAGGGGAGAAGGATTACAGGAAAAGGATTTTGAACTTTGTTTCATGTTTGAAGGGGTCATCGCGCGGAGTTTGCTTCTGGCTCATTGAAGAAGGCATGCAAATCCCGGGGGGAGGGGGTACATATGTTGTAGAAGGGGGAGTGTTGGAAGTGGTGTTTGAAGGGGCTCGTCGGAGCTTGGCCTGAGCTAGTGGGGTTTTGGTCGGAGATCGTGATCGGTTTGAAGTGTATGTAAGGCATCATCTATATGAAGGCTCGAGTGGAAGGTGCGTGATAAGCGGTTACACACACGTGTATATATATATATATATATATATATATATATATATATATATATATATATATATATATAGTGTTTGGTTCATTTGAGAAATGGTAAATATATGAGAAATAGATAAGTAATCCTAGCCATTCATATGATCAAGATCGGATTTGACTAGTCAAATATTGCGGCTTTGACCGGTCAAAAGTTGCGGCTTTGACTGGTCAAAAGTTGCGGCTATCCCTAAAATAGGAGAACAATTTCGTAAATTTTACAAAACACACGGGTTGTGTTCATATATGAACATGTATAATTCACATATGAACATGTATAATTCACATATGAACTATATGTTCATATATGAACCAGTGCAATTCACAACTGAACTCTTTTAACTGATTCATATATGAACCTTTGTAATTCATATATGAATCAGTTGAACTAACTAACAGATTCATATATGAATCTGTATGAATCACAAAGATTCATATATGAATCGGTTGAACTAATTAACAGATTCATATATGAATCTTTGTGATTCATACAGATTCATATATGAACTCATCCCGTGTATTTTACGAAATTACCCCTCTACCTTCTATAGACCACACAAGGAATTATTCGGTGCTTCGCGGTCAAAGCCGCAAATATTGACCAGATGAATGGCTAAGATTACTTCTCTATTTCTCATATATTTACCATTTCTCAAATGAACCTCTCCCTATATATATATATATATATATATATATATATATATATATATATATATATATATATATATATATATTTCTTGAATGAAAATTAAAAAATTGTTAAAAAGACAAAAAAAAACCCTTTCACTTAACGGACAATTTTAACATAGATGGTGACCAGGAACCATTTTTAGAGCAAAATGCAAAACTCAAAGATGACTTCTAGACTTATTAAAGATAGGGTCTAACTTTCAAACTTTTCACCAAACCTTAAGGACCAAATTTAACTTTAGTCTAATTATAGAGTACAATTAAAGTGTACAATTGATAAATATTTTTTTCATATGCAATAAAATAAGTCATGTAATATCTAATAATATAGTATAAATTATGGCATATCGAGATCCTACAACCTTTCCACCTTCAATGGACAAAAAGACTTTTCAACCATTGTTTGATGATTTTTCCAAAGCAATTTTGACTTTTCTTTTCGTCACTAGATAAAAACTCCATTGGATACATACTCGATTGTTTCCTCAAAATATTTTTTTAACCTCAGGTTAACAAGAAAGTCAAAATCCTAAGAAGTGACAACGATAAGAGTCAACAATCTTATCTCTAAAATGTTCAAAGTTTATCATACAATCGTTCATCAGATTCTTATCACATATACAAGAAACATCGGGGTCCTCTTCTTCCCATGGCTCATGATTACTGATCGACAAGTAGTTGTTATTTAATTTACTTCTACAATGATATTGTAACACCCTCAATTGTGGAAATAACAACTAATTTAAATTTTTTTAAATACATCGATAAATGATTTATCTACACACAAATTAAGATTTAACCTCAAAACACACATTTCATTCTACACATACAGTCTATAATATGGACGGGTGCTACTAAAACCCAAAACAATCACTATCTCCACAATGCGGAAGACTTCACCAACTACTTACACTTGTGTAAAGCTAAGGCTCAACTCTTCATAGTACTGCTAGAACCAAAACTCCAACTGGAACCTGATGCACATGCCGACAAATAAAAAGGTTAGGCTTAACGCCTAGTGAGCTCAAGAGTTTTCAACATTTATAAATGAATCGTTAAAGAGGAAGAATGCAATTAAATCATAATCTTTCAAAATGATATGATTCAATCATGAAAACGACTCGTTTACTAATAATTATGCATTTTAAACGATAGAGACACCAATATAATCGTTGACCAAACCAAACTATTTTAAGGGCTAAGATCCCAATATAAAACGTTCTTTCGTAAACTTAGATTTGACCCAAAACTTGCTCAAAATGAAAATAGAGAAAGGACTCACAATTGTATAAAACGCGGGTAAAATGTTATATCTCGAAATACCCAAAACACGGGTGGGACATGACACACAACTCATAAACCATAGATGAAAACCCATATAATAAATATCGTCATGAACACAAACATTAGACCCAAAACTCACGCAACCATAAAATGGGACGAAATTAAGTACCGAAATGTGGGAATGACGTATTTCATTCAAGCCTTAATATACGCGGGGGAACCTAATATTAAGGCCATCATTTGCCGCCGACCCCACAAAAACCAAAGTTGAAGATACGACATTAACATTTAAAATACCCCGGATCGACAACGGGGAGACCCGTATACGTTGAGAGTAGAGAAACACACGAGTAGGCCGCCCATACAACGTACTCGTATGTCATCTCAACGTTTCCATCTTGGGTGGCGAGAACACGTGAATGGGGCCACCCGTGATGTTATTGGATTTCACCACATATCCCGGACCTAGTTCCCATGCCATATCAGACATCACAATCCTCGGACCGTTTATTGCCTCTAGCCATACTCCGTCGAGTTCCACCCCAAGGACTTACGGACATGGGTGCCTATCCAATCTAGACAAATTTCAACTCAGAGGCTCGAGCCACCTATTGCCTACTCGCTAGCGAACCCAAGTGGTCAACGGTCAATAACCAACCTTACCCGCTTTCCCAAAACAGACAGACTTACGTGCCTATGGATTCATTACAACACTGTCTAACATTACATGACTCCAAATGAAAGACCAAAGCTCCCAAAACATGTAACTCTCAAATGACACAAAAAAAATGCGCCATCATACTCAAAACCCCACAACGGGTATTAATCCGGACAAATGTCCTCAAGACTCAATTTAGTCAAAACCGAACCAAAGGCCCAACAATTTACGTAAACCCCAAATGAAAGCCAGTAATAAACATTGAAACACGTTTGACCAACTATCATGCAAACACAACGACCAAAAGTATGATTAACTCAAATCTCATCATTGGTTGAGGCAAACCATTTTCCAAATGAACTCATACCCTTATATTTCCAAAATGCCTCATAACACGATAATATGCATTTTCTATAAAGGTTTATAAGATCAAATACACAAAATGACACTTACGTCAAATGAACTCCAATTATATATGTAAAATCATCAAAGAAACATTTCAACATCATTTATTTACCAAAATTCTCAAAGATCCCAAAATGGGTGTTTCACCATGTTTATAAAACTAAACATTTCAAAATAACCAAAACTTATCAGGTGATCAGCAGTTAATGTAACACCCCCGATTTCGAAAGATATCGTTTCAAGTTAACACAGAAATCGGTAATGTTAAGGGAAAAATAAGATATAAGATTTTGTACTTGAATCCTAGATTTTATGGTCTCGATGGATGAATGATTCAATTACAAGTCCAACGGTTCTTTCTGGAGCAAAATCGGAGCTATAACGAAGAAGTTACGGCCAAAACAGTGAACGGGTGGAAAATCGGGCGGACAGTGCATTACGCGACTTATGCCGCGACTTATGGGAAAGCGGGCGACTTATGCCGTGACTTAAAGTCGCGGCATAACCCGCGACATGCACTGTCGAGATAAAACTCGATTTTCAGCCATCAAGCCTCATTCCTTACAACCCAAACCTTAAATATTCTCCCCTTTTCTCTCCCAAACCGACCCTCAAACCCCAAAATCGGACCCTAACCCATTTTGAGGGTTTTTCTTCCTTAAACCACACATGATTCTTCATCATCTAGCTAGTTGAGATCGTGAACCACCTTCATCTTCATCTTTTTCACCAAGTTTATGGGGATTTCGTCTAACCCTTTTCACCATTTGAAGATTGGAAGCTTATGGTTCGTTTTGGTGATCTACAAGTGTTTTGGTTGGTGATTCAAGCTTTTGGTTGACGTAATCTTCTCCTTCTTCAAGTATGGAAAACTAGGGTTTTTGGTATAAGATAAAAAGTTCATGTAAATAGTTGGGAAGCATTTCTAAAGGGTTGAATATGGTAATTTACGGTTGAAAATATGTGGATCTAGGTTTTGGAAGCTTGAGTTGAAGAGTTGGAATGGATGCCTTCGGAAAGCTTTGGGTGGGATCTATGCTTTTGGAGGCCAATGGTTGGGGATTGAAACCTAGGTTTAACTTAACCTAGCAAGGTGAGTTCAAGTTGATTTGTGAAAACGGTGTACATGCCAAAATGTTTATTTTAAAATGTTTGTGTTTTACATTGAATTATTAACTGCTGATAAGTTTTGGTTATTTTGAAATGTTTAGTTTTATGAACATGTTGAGACGCCCATTTTGGGATCTTTCGGTATTTTGGTAAATAAATCATGTTGAAATGTTTATTTGATGATTTTACATATGTAATTGGAGTTCAATTGACGTAAGTGTCATTTTGTGTATTTGATCTTATAAACCTTCTTCAGAAAATGCATATTATTGTGTTATGAGGCATTTTGAAAACTTAAGGGTATGAGTTCATTTGGAGAATGGTTTGTCTCAACCATCGATGAGATTTGAGTAATTATACTTTTGGTCGTGTTTGCATAATAGTTGGTCAAACGTGTTCCAATATTTATATCGCCTTCCATTTGGGTATTTACGTAAACTGTTGGGTCGTTGTCTCGGTTTTGACTAAATGGAGTCTTGAGGACATTTGTTGTAACACCCGTAATTTTCGGTAAGTATAGAGCCACCCAGGCGTTTATGTATCTCGTGTTTGGTGGATTTCATGTTGGGATAACACTTCTAAAAGTCCCAAAGTGTGTCGAGGGCCTTAGTGTCGAAAAAGATCGAATTTTCGGGCTTCGAGGAGGCTGGGCGAAAGTGACAGCGAAAGCGACATGTGTCACAATCGCGTGTCACTCTCGCGGAGGGCATCATTGCCCGCGGTACACTCTCAGCGAGAGTGCCAAGTGAAAGTGACATACGCGGGGCATACTCGCGATCGGCCCCTGGTCGATTTAAAATCAGATTTTAACCCCATTTCTCATTTGTTACTTCCTCAATTCAACTCATTTCTCTTCCAAACCGTTTCCTCTCCCTCCCTCATGAACCCTAACCCATTTTGAGGGTTTTTCCCTCTTGAACCACAAAACCTCCATCTTCATCTTCCTCATCAAGTTCAACGTATGGGAGCTCGAGTTGAAGAGTTGGAGTGGGTGTCCTCGGAAAGTCTCATCATCTAGAATGGTAAGCTTTCTTGAAATAAGTTGTAAATGCTCCATTGATGGTTTCTTAGTGTTTGATTTCTCAAATCTCGGATTTGATAGTTTTGGGGAAACTAGGGTTTTGATCTCGTTGGGGATTTTAGTAAATAGTGTTTGGGGAATATTTCTAAATGGTTTGGTATGCTTGGATCTAGGTTTTGGAAGTCCTCGGCTTGAAGATTCAAGTGGCCTTCAAAAGAGCTCGTTGGGCGAAATCTAGATTTAGCCTAAATCTAGCAAGGTGAGTTCAAGTTGATTTGTGAAAACAGTGTACATGCCAAAATGTTTATTTTAAAATATTTGTGTTTTTCCTCAAATTGTTAATTGCTGATAAGTTTTAGTTATTTTGAAATGTTTAGTTTTATAAGCATGTTGAGACACCCATTTTGGGATCTTTGGGTATTTTGGTAAATAAATCATGTTGAAATGTTTATTTGATGATTTTACATATATAGTTGGAGTTCAATTGGCGTAAGTGTCATTTTGTGTATTTGATTTTATAAACCTTTTCAGAAAGTGCATATTATTGTGTTATGAGTCATTTTGAAAACATAAGGGTATGAGTTCATTTGGGAAAATGGTTTGTCTCAACCAACGATGAGATTTTATTTATTTATACTTTTGGTTGTGTTTGCGTATTAGATGGTCAAACGGGTTCCAATAATTATATCGGCTTTTATTTGGGTATTTACGTAAAGAGTTGGGCCTTTGGCTCGGTTTTGACTAAATGAGTCGTATGGACATTTGTCCGGATTTATAACCATTGTGGGTTTGAGTATGATGACGCTTAATTCGTGTCATTGGTGAATTACATGTTTTGGGAGCTTTGGTCTTTCAATTGGAGTCATGTAATGTTAGACAGTGTCGTAATGGATCCATAGGCACGTAAGTCTGTCGGTTGTGTAAGGCCTGAGGTTTTGGGTTACTTTTAGTGACCGCTCGGGTTTGCTAGCGAGTAGGAATATGTGGTTCGAGCCGCAGAGTTGAAACTCGTCTAGATTGGATAGGCGCCCAGGCTCGTAAGACCCCGGAGTGGAACTCGACGGAGTATGGCAAGGGGCAACAACAGGTCCGAGGATTGTGATGTCTTGTATGGCATGAGAACTAGGACCGGGGCACGTTGATGAAATCCAATAACATCACGGGTGGCCCCATTCACGTGTTCTCGCCACCCTAGATGGAAACGTTTAGAGGACATGCAAGGAAGTCGCGTGAATGACCTACTTGCGTGTTTCTCTATTCTCGGTATTTACGGATCTCCTCATCGTTGATTCGTGGTATTTTTAAATGGTAATGTCGTATTTTACCAACTTTGGCTTTTATGTGGTTGACGATAAATAATGGCTTTAATATTGGGTTTTCCCCACGTATATTAAGGTTTGAATGAAATGCGTCATTTCTACGTTTTCAGTATTTGGTTTCCTTCCATTTTATGGTTGCGTGAGTTTTGGGTCTATTGTCCGTATTTACGGCAATGTTTATTTATATAGATTTTTCACCTATGGTTTATGAGTTGTGTAACTTGTACCACCCGTGTTGGGTGTTTCGAGATGTAACATTTTTACCCGCGTTTTTATAGAAATTTGGGAGTTCTCTCTCTATTCTCATTTTGAGCAAGTTTTGGGTTAAATCTAAGTTTTATGAAAGAACGTTTTATATTGAAATCTTATTTTGTAAAATAACTTGGTTGGGTTAGTGATCAACTTGGCGTCTCTTTCGTTTAAAATGCATGCTTATTGGTAAACGAGTCATTTTCATAAGCAAAACATATCATTTTGAAAGATTATGATTTTAATTGCATTCTTCCATTTTAAACGATTTATTTATATATGTTGAAAACTCTTGAGCTCACTAGGCGTTAAACCTAACCTTTTTATTTGTCGGCATGTGCATCAAGTTCCAGTTGGGGGTTTGGATTCTAGCAGACCCATGAAGAGTTGAGGCTTAGCCTTGCCTAAGGGTAAGTAGTTGGTAAAGTCTTCCGCGGTTGGAGGTAGCGACAGTTATTGGGTTCTTAGTAGCACCCGTCCGTATTTTGACCGTATGTATAGAATGAAGTGTGTGTATTAAGGATAAATCTTAATTCGTGATTGTAGATATTGAATCGTTTTTCGATGTATTTAGAAAAATTTAAATTAGTTGATATTTCCAGAATTTAGGGTGTTACATTTGTCCGGTTTAAAAACAGTTGTGGAATTTTTGGAGTATGATGGTGATTATTTCATACCATTGGGAGTTACATGTTTTGGGAACTTTGGTCTTTCAATTGGAGTCATGTAATGTTAGACAGTGTTGTAATGGATCTATAGACACGTAAGTCTGTCTGTTCTGTAAGGCCTGAGGTTTAGGGTTTCGTGTTTGCTAGCGAGTAGGCAATAGGAGGGCTCGAGCCTCCGAGTTGTAACTTGTCTAGATTGGATAGGCACCCATGTCTGTAAGTCCTTGAGGTGGAACTCGACGGAGTATGGCCAGAGGCATAATCGGTCCGAGGTTGTGATGTCGGTGGTGGCATGGGAACTAGGATGTTGGGATGTGTGGTGAAATTCAATATCCGTGGTATTTTTTAAAAGTTAATGTCGTATTTTTACCAACTTTGGTTTGTGTGGTCGACGATAAATGATGGCCTTAATATTGGGTCCTTCCCACGTATATTAAGGTTTGAATAAAATGCGTCATTTTCCATGTTTTCGGTATTGGATTTCGTTCATTTTATGGTCGTGTGAGTTTTGGGTCTGATGTTCGTGTTCACGGTAATATTTATCTATATATATTTTCCTCTATGGTTTATGAGTGGTGTATCATGTCCCACCCGTGTTGGGTATTTCGAAGTATAACATTTTTACTCGTGTTTTATAAAATTGGGAGTTCTCTCTCTATTCTCATTTGAGCAAGTTTTGGGTTAAATTAAAGTTTACGAAAGAACATTTTATATTGAGACCTTAGTCTGTAAAACAGTTTGGTTTGATTAATGATTAACTCGGTGTCTCTTTCGTTTAAAATGCATCTTTATTGATAAACAAGTCGTTTTCATAAGTGGAGCATACCATTTTGAAAGATTATGATTTTAATGGCATTCTTCTTTCTTTAAACGATTCATTTATATATGTTGAAAACTCTTGAGCTCACTAGGCGTTAACCCTAACCTTTTTATTTGTCGGCATGTGCATCAGGTTCCGGTTGGGGGTTTGGATTCTAGCAATTCTATGAAGAGTTGAGCCTTAGCTTTGTGCAAGTGTAAGTAGTTGGTGAAGTCTTCCGCGGCTTGGAGATAGTGACTTTTATGGGGTTTTAGTAGCACCCGTCCTTACTTTAGTTTGTATGTATAGAATGAATGTGTGTATTGAGGTTAAATCCTAAATTGTGATTGTAGAGGAATCATTTATTGGTGTATTTAGAAAATTTTAATTTAGTTGATATTTCCAGATTTGAGGGTGTTACAGTTAACAATTTCATGTAAAACACAAAACACTTTAAAATGAACATTTTGGCATGTACACCGTTTTCACAAATCAACTTGAACTCACCTCGCTAGATTTAGGCTAAATCTAGATTTTACCCCACTTTGAACTCCTTTGAAGAAACTTGAATCTTCAAGGTCGAAACCTCCATAAACTCTAGATACACAAATTTCACCCATAAATGATCACATTCAACCATTTAGAATCAATCCCCAAACACATGACATCAAAATCTCCATTTTGGTCAAAACCCTAATTTTGACCCCAAACCTTCCAAAATCTTACAAACCGAAACTGAAGGAATCAAACACTAGAAAATCATCAATGAAGCATTTACATCACCTATTAAGGTTTAGAAAAGGAGGGAATAAACTTACCACTTAGGTTTTGGTGAAAACTTAGAAAACCCCAAATTTCTTGAAGATGGAGGTGATGATGATGAGCGCTTGATCTTTGCTTCCAATCCACCACCAAATATTCTTGGATATTCCCAAAACTAACAATCTAACCTTGAAAATCTCTAAAAAACGAAACCATAGCAACTTGAATCGCCAAAAACGGAGTTGAAATGGGAGAGTTATGAAGAAATAAAGAATGGGGCTGAAAATCCGACTTTTAACAAGTCTGGTACCAGCGTGCTACAATGACATGTGACTTTGACATGTCATTGTCGCATGTCATAGTCACTCAAATGGTCCAGAAGGCTCTCCCTTGGTTGCTACTTTGCCCGTGCGACTATGACCATGTTATAGTCGTCAGACATTGTAGTCGGACCGGACCAAGCCCCGAAACTCGACTTTTTCTATGCCAACATTCCCGAAACTCTTAGGGACTTAAAGTAATGTTTTCCCAACATAAATCCCACCATATACAAGTTACAAAAACGTTCGGAGGACCTTTACTCACCGAAAATTACGGATGTTACAGATTTGTGGCAGGGAAATTTGAGTTTCATGCTTAATGTGACCCCATACTTACGCTAGAATATTGTCCCGTCTAAAACATGTTTGACTTTTATTTTCTTTCAAGAACACCCCTTCTTTCACTTTCCCTTCTATTTAATTTTCCTCCTTCATGTTTTTATCTATATTTCCATCTTCTCCCTTTTCTTTTCTCTCTCATTCCCATGCTTTCAATTAAGAGTTTAAGACAGTTTTTTTAGAGGAAATCTCTAAACAGTCGGACATTATTGTAGATAACAATCTAAAATGAGTTTAGCATTCATTGATGTTAAATATAATAATAACTAATAAGTGCTCAACTATTACAAATTTTATAATTTTTCGAGTAAAATTTTAATTGTTTTTGTGTGTTTTTTGGTTTTCCCCTCAACTTTTATTTTTAGTATTTGGTTCATCTTTTTAATCAATAAAATTTGAAGCATAGATTTTGCCATTAAATAGTCCATCTTTTCAGAAATTTTTTACTTCCATGAAATCCATTTAGCTCAAATAAAAGATAACTTTGAAAAATGTTTTGTTTTAATTAATTGAAAATGAAAAAAAAAAGTTTAAACTAAATACCCGACGATATATTAGATTATAAGATATAAAAATCCAAGTTTAAGTAATTTACTAAACTAATTAATATACAAAAAATATTATAGTTAAATTAGATATAAAAATATAAATTTTACTGATTTACTTAAACTAGTTAACATTCACTAAAAATGGTTATAGTTAAATGATAAATTAATGAATAAATATCAAATTTATAAAAATGTGATAATTTAGCATTAACCGGTTGAAAATTATTGGTGTTATTATGATGAATAGTGAAAATTTGAGTAGTGTTACATTATAAAACTAATATCATAATAACACTAATAATCTTCAACTAGTTAGTGCTAATTTAAAAATATTTATATATATGACATATATTTATTAATTATATTTTAACTATAATTTAAATAAATTAGTTAATTTAATATATATTTAACCATAATATTTTTTGTACATTAATTAGTTTTAGTAAATTATTTAAACGTATACCTTTTATATCTTATTATCTAATATATTGTCGGGTATTTAGTCTTAATATTTTCTTTTAATTTTTCAACTAATTAAAACAAAACATTTATCAAAAGTATATTTTATTTGAGCGAAATGATTTCATGGAAATAAAGTTTTTAAAAAGATTAACTATTTCATGATAAAATCTAAGCTTCAAATTTTATTTTGAGTAAATTACAAATTTCGTCCCTATGGCTTGATTATGAACAAGGTCCCGGAACCCTAAAATTCAGGGATATGGTCCTCATGGTTTCCTTTTCGTTGTCGATCACGTCGCTTGCTCTAACTTCTATTAAAAAGTTTTGTTGAAACAAGGGTATTTTGGTCTTTTTTTCTCTTTTTTCAAATTGAAAAAAAGATATACTTAATATACATATATACTGAATCTCTATGTATACACACCGCCTAAAACGCCACCTTATTTCGGCCATCTTCTCCGACTAGTACACCATCTCCACTCATCTTCTTCGACCAATACCCTATCTTCGGCCAACACGCCGACACTTGCCAAATCAATCCTATCATCAAAAATCAACCCATATCGACTCAAATTCAAACCCTAACCACCAAAAATCACGTAAATAAACCTAACTGCAATTGAGGGAAGAAGGGGGGATACCGGGTGCCACAGATAGGGGGATATGGTAGTGGAGACATTGTTGATTTGAATCAAAGGGAAGGAGGGGACAACCCTACAACTTCGGCCACCGCAACCTTCCTCGTCTTTTGGGCGGTCTTTTTTTGGGTCTGCATATGTGATCCTATTTAAAAACCAGTCTCTCGTGCTTCCTCCAGTCTTCTCTATTAGAAAATAAGATTACATAATTAGGGTAAATAGTAATCCATAATTTAGATTGCTTGAGAGTCGTGTAAGTCACTTTCTGAATTGATATTTCGACCCTATGCATGGGTATCACAAAATTCAATCTATGATAATCCTCAAGGACACTTTCGAGTTTAGGCACAAAAACGAAAGCCAAATTACTAGAGAATATTTCAATGTTCGGAAAAAAAATAAGTGTACGTATATATACCTGTTCCATTCGAAAAATGGATAAGAATAACATAAATGGCGATTTTTGGGAAGTTACAAGTAGTTGCAGATGGTTATAACCGTTATGGATAAGATCAAGGATTAGTTACAACCAAATCAGAATTCTGAACATGTAGGTCTAGAGCTATGGATATACATGTCCAGAGACGGGACTTTAGACATCTCCGAACGCATGTCCAGACATATGACCAAGACCAACCAGATATAGGACCATCTCTGGACTTAGTTTATCCAGAGTTCAGTCTCAAAACAAACCACATGATCGAAGCTCAAAAGCGATCAGAACTGGCATATCTCTTCATTCTGATCAACTTTTTCCACAGTGTTCCTAGTCCAAAACAAACAACCGTCGGTGGCGCTTCCCCTTGACCTTGCAAGGGGGTGCGACCCCCTTGGCCACTACCATTTCGTCGTGTCCGGGATCAAACTCGTCGTATTTACAAGTGTGCATCCTGTAACGTCTAACTTGTATTAGATCACAGTTTGAAAACCCCATTAGTATTCGTGTTAATTCCAGTCACATTTAAATGGTCGGTGACACTAAAATCACCAACACCCTTCACCCCAACACAACCCCTCCCCTTCTTCTCCTAAAACGAGGAATATAGGCCCTACCATCCTCCTTCCCCCTTTTTCAAGCGCCCTCAATCTAGATCTAAATCTGAAAATCCAATCCAAAACCAGTTGCCTCTACCCTAAACATCCCCTCCTCCCCTTCTTCTCCCCATAATGAAGAACACAAAGTTGCAACTTTTCAATTTACAAATCAAAACCATGTGATTAGTTAACCATCCTTTTTTACAAAATCAACGGAGATAAGATAAAATGTTGGTGGGCAACCCCCCTCCCTCCAAAAAAAAATCCAGGCTTGGAAGGAGGGGTTCTTAGGAAAACGGGGGATGAGGTCATCGGTGGAAAAACAGAAGAAAAACTAGGGGAAGTGGCTCGTTACAAGGAAGATTGGGATTAAGGGGTCCTTTTATTTTATATAAATGTAAATAATATTATTTATTTTTTAATGAAAATTTGAAGAAAATAAAAGGACTAAAATACCCCTATTTTAAAAAAGAAAATTTAACTAAGTTAACTCAAGGCATGGGCTCTATAACGAAAGTGAAGGCACCAACTCCGTAACACGAGGACCATATCCATGAATTTTAGGGTTCACGAATGACCATGTTCATAACTAACCTCAAATCACTGAGATGAAATTTGTAATTTAATCGCTTATTATATTTTAAAGATATATGTTTGTATCACCAAATTTTATTGATCAAAGCGAGGAACTAAATCCTAAAGGTAAGAGTTAAGGGAATGACTAAATATGTTGTAAACATGAAAAATAGTTGGAAGGACCAACCCGTTATAAAAAATGAAAGTTGAGGCAGAGGAGGGTTAATGCACAAAAGTGCCTCTCACTAATGAAAATTTAAATGACGGCGTTAGTAGAAGTGATCATATCCAGTGGCGGATCCATGATTTTTTTAATGGGGGCGCCTTTAAGGTATTAGGGGATGTTTGTTTTTCTAAAAAAAGTTCTTAATGACTCTTAAGTCTGAATCGTTCAGACCTTTTTACGTTTAGTCTGTTTGTTTGTTTTTTTCTAGTTTTTAGAACCTCTTAACTCTTAAATACACATGAAATAAGAAGTGGTGACCTAACTTTCTTAAAACCTCTTATCGACACCTCAGTTCATATGATCTCCTTTCTCTCAAAACGCCTCCAAAAATTACAAAAAGAAACAATCTTATTGATTCAAATTTCAGACTTCAACATCACCTCTTATTAATCAAAAATGAAATAAGACTTCAGACCTCTTAAAAAACAAACGCCACCTAAATGTTCGTAAAGTTGTCCGGTGTATTTTTAGCTTAAATCCACCGTTTTGAGGGATTTTTAATGTTTTTTTTGTTGATTTCAACAGATTTTAAGGTTTTTTTTTATTGATTTCAAGAGATTTTTTATTTTTTTTTGTTGATTTCAAGAACTTTTTCGATTTTTTTGGTTGATTACGAGAGTTTTTTTTTGGTTGGATACGATTCACTTTTTTTAGTTGATGGGACCCAGATGAGAAATTACTTGAGTAACTAGAGTAGAAAGTTAAAAAAAATTATGATTTTACCTAAGAAATTTTCCCTTTTTTTTAACACGGTCTCATCCCCAATGTTTTAAAAACCGGGTCGACCCGGCCGGTCGAACCGGTTGAATCGGGAACCGGTGAAGAGACCGGGTCAATTGCGACCTGGTTGATGCCATTTTATGACCCGGATTAAACCGGTCGGTTCTATTAAAAAACCTGTTGACTGGTTGACCCAGTAACAAAAGTTAAAAACCAATAGTCCAATAGGCAATACGTATTATCGTTAAAAACCAACACTCCAATGTCTCAAGATCCATGATTTGGTTTGATCGTTATGTTTCGTTTTGATGTATTTGGATTGATGAAAAACTTATGCTTATGTGTGTTTATTTAATGTTTTTGATTGATGTAAAACTTGTTGTTATGTGTATTTTTAATGTTTTAACTTTTGGACATCAAATTTTTGGTTTTATATATATCTATGTATGCAGGAAAATGAAAATTGCATAGAAATTCTTAAAACCGGATTGACCTGGTGGTTAAATCGGTTGAACCGTGACCCAGTCACCACACCGGGTCAACCAAAAAAACGGTTTTTAAAACATTACTCATCCCCCTCTAATTCTACACTACATTCGCCCCTAAGTCCATATCGGCTATAAAAATTAAACTATTCGAATGTCCTTCATTAAGAAAAAAGTTACAAACATTACTCTATAAACCACGGGAACCAAATTTGCAATTTACTCCAAATTCAAATTTAAAAAATTTGTTCTCATATTAAATCCACTAAATTAATATACCTTTTTGAACATTTTGACCTTTGATAGCCCAACTAGCCCAGGCCCATTCACGGCTAGTCAAACTGGAGCCGTAACCCAGCCCAAAAGGATTAGAAAGAAGCCTGAATATCTGAAGGACTATGCGTGAGGGTAATAAAAACGTTAGGCTAATCAATCTTCTAGAAGAGGAATCTTCCGGTTACATTGTGTTGTCGTCCTTTATTTTTCTGTTGGGTATTTTGTTCCCTTTGTAAGAGGAGAGGGTATATTTAATGAAAAGGAGTGCGGGAGAAAGGCATTATCTCCTTTATTGAAATTCTCTCCTTCTTCCTTAAATCCCCTGGGTTTTCTGTTTTTCCCAAAACAGAGTCTATCATTTGGTGCTTTCATTGAGAGCAAACAGGTACCATGGCTGACGGTACCAGGCTAAAAGCTTTAGCTGAGCAACTTCAAGCCCTAGAACTCGTTTCATCCAACCACAATACCAACATCACAGATCTCACTGCCTCCGTTCAAACCATGCAAACCTCCATGACCTCCCTTCAATCCACTGTTGATACCCTTCAAAACTCCATTACTGAGTTAATATCAAGGTTACCGACGCACACTCAACCACCCCCTACATCAACACCTCAGGTAACCATCTCAACCACACCTCAGCTCACCACACCACCGTTCACCACTCCGTTCACTTCACCTTCGTACACCTCACCTCCGTACACCACTCTATCATCATCAATGTTGGTTCCACCTTTACACCAGTATTCTCCATTTACTAGACCTGCCAAATGCGAATTGAGCAATTTTAATGGAGGCGATCCACATGCTTGGGTTTTCAATGTTGAACGATATTTTGCCTTTTACTCTATTCCGGATGAACAAAGGGTTGACATGGCTAGCTTCAGAATGGAGGGACAAGCAGCCCATTGGTTCCAATGGATGCATCGGAACAAGCAGCTATCCTCCTGGAATGCATTGGTACGAGCGATTGAGGTACGATTCGGTCCTTCCACTTATACCAATTACCAGGCAACTCTATTCAAATTGAGTCAAACGGGGACTGTGGTTGAATACCAATCGGAATTTGAAAGAATTTCGAACCGGATTGATGAACTTCCTCCTTCGTCCATTTTAGCCTGTTTCTTATCTGGACTGAAACCTGCCATCCAGACTGAGTTGATCCCGTTTCAACCAACTGACCTCACTACTGCAATCGCCTTAGCCAAACACTTGGAAACAAAATTAAACCCCACGTCCCCATTCAAATACCCACCACCAAAACCCAATTATGTTAACTTGGCACCGGCTCAAATACCGAAACCTCCGCTCTTAGCCCTTCCCCCAATACCCGCTCCACTAAAAACCCCTAATGCAGCTCGAAGTCGCCGCTTGACATCCACTGAAATGCAACAGCGAAGGGAAAAAGGGCTCTGTTATATTTGCGATGAACGGTTCAAACCGGGACATCGATGTAACCCCCGACAATCATTGTTAATGTTGGAAGACAGTGAGGAATATGAGGAATCAATGGACGAGATGGAAGAACCCCCTCAACCCCACGGATTGCTCAACGCAAAACCTGAAATCTCACTTCATGCATTAACGGGATCTGCTGGACCCAGAACATTTAGGGTGGTAGGCCGAATAAACCACCGACCCATCTCTATGCTTGTTGACACCGGGAGTACGCATAACTATATACACCCTCAAGTAGCTCGATATCTTCACTTGCTAATCGATCGAAATGTGTCCTTCCAAGTAGCTGTGGGAAATGGGGAGAAAATAACCAGTGAAGGGTTGTGTGTTGGAGTCGAAGTGAAGATACAAGGTGTAGTGTTCACTGTAGACTTTCATTTGCTTAAATTCTCTGGAGCTGACGCTGTTTTGGGTGTCTAATGGCTCGAACAGTTGGGTCGAATCACTACGGATCACAAAGCCCAAACCATGGAATTTGTGTATAAGGATCAACTTATCCTTCTTCAAGGCATCAAACCAGAGGAAAAAGTTGAACCTATCACCCCCCACCAGTTACAAAGGCTTAGTTCTTCCTGTACAACAACTCAATTTTTTCACGTGGAAGTTCAACCCTCCCAGCCTACCACAGAGGAGGACCCTTTCGCAAAAATACCTACCGACTTACGGGCCTTGCTTACTCGGTTTAGCTCTATTTTCTCCATACCTACCACTCTACCCCCCCCCCCCACCGGGCCCATAACCACAGAATTAATCTCGAACCCCACTCTTCACCAGTAAACACTAAGCCATACCGCTACCCACATTTTCAAAAGAACGAAATCAAGAAACAGGTTAAAGAAATGCTTTCTCAAAACATTATTCAGCCCTCTAATAGCCCTTTTTCATCACCGGTTTTGTTGGTCCGGAAGAAGGATGGCACATGGCGGTTTTGTGTAGATTATAGGGCTCTCAACACCATCACGATCAAAGACAGATTTTCTATTCCCACAGTAGACGAGTTGCTTGATGAACTTCATGGGGCAACCATATTCTCCAAATTAGACTTACGGAGTGGATACTTCCAAATCCGCATCCACCCCCCGGATGTCCAAAAAACGACATTTAGGACTCACGAGGGACACTATGAATTCTTAGTGATTCCCTTCGGGCTCTCTAATGCTCCGTCAACCTTTCAAGCCACTATGAATTCTATTTTCCACGGGTTGCTCCGACGGTTTGTGTTGGTGTTTTTGATGATATCTTGATTTATAGCAAAAATTGGGTTGATCACCTTCACCATTTACAGATTGTGTTACAGGTTTTAGTGGATCACCAATTGTTTGCCAAACTCAGCAAATGTTGTTTTGGCCAAAGCCGTTTAGAATACTTGGGCCACATCATCTCTGGGCAAGGGGTAAGTATGGATCCGGAAAAGATTATGGCAGTCCTGCAATAGCCTTCACCATTGAATATTACTGCCCTTCGTGGTTTCTTGGGTTTAACAGGATATTATAGGCGTTTCATACGCAATTATGCAGCCATCGTCGCGCCTCTAACAGACCTCCTCAAGAGGAACTCGTTCCACTGGACCGACACAGCCGCGACAACATTCACAACTCTCAAGTTAGCCTTGACAAACGCACCGGTTTTGGCTCTACCTGACTTTTCAATGTCTTTCACAATTGAGACAGATGCTTCGTTACATGCTGTGGGTGCCATACTCATTCAGAATAAACACCCTATTGCCTATTTTAGCAAGAGGTTGTGCCCGCGCCTTCAAGCATCCTCTACCTACAGCCGTGAAATGTATGCCATTACTTCGGCGGTTAAAAAATGGCGCCACTACTTGTTGGGCCGACCGTTTACCATTGTCACCGACCATAGCAGTCTGAAACAACTTACATCGCAAGTGATTCAGACGCCCGAGCAACATCGTTGGCTCACAAAGTTGTTAGGCTTCGAATTTACTATAGTCCATAGAGCGGGCGTCAATAATAAGGGTCTAGATGCTTGGTCACGATATCCGCATCAACCGTTGGGGGACTCAGTGGGATGTCCCGTGTTGATAGCGGTCTGCTGGATGAAATCAAGATCGCCATGGACGGTGACTCTTATGCTCAGACGATTCTGGAAAAACTCTGTACGTCTAAGACAGCCCAATCGGTTTTCACAGCCAAAGACGGGTTATTGTACTTTAAGGGTCGAATATACGTTCCAGTCGCTTCGAAACTAAGAGAACGCTTCCTTCAATTGTTTCATGGGTCTGTTCTAGGAGGCCACTCAGGTGTACAAAAAACGTTATCACGATTAACCGCTACGTGGTATTGGCCAAGAATGAGGAAAGATATCGAGGAATTTGTTCGACTTTGTTCGGTTTGTCAGATGATTAAGCCCGAGCTTGCAAAGCCACAAGGACTTCTACAACCATTGGCTATACCGGATAGGATTTGGGAAGATATATCAATGGATTTTATTACCGGATTACCGCCTTCTAGCGATAAATGCACTATTTGAGTTATTGTCGACATATTGTCGAAATACAGTCACTTCATCTCACTTCCTGAGTCTATGACTGCTCCTCACTTGGCTCAACAATTCATTCGTGAATATGTCCGTCTTCATGGATTCCCAAGATCAATTGTCTCTGATCGTGATCCTCTATTCATTAATTTGTTTTGGAAAGAATTGTTTCGCCTCCACGGGACTGAGTTACGAATGAGTAGTTCGTACCACCCACAGACTGATGGCCAAACAGAGGTGGTCAACCGGTGCTTAGAAACGTACTTACGAGCGTATGTATGCGATTTTCCTACAAAATGGCATACAATTCTACCTTGGACAGAACTGTGGTATAACACCATTGTTCACAAATCCACGGGATTCTCTCTGTTTCAGATTGTTTACGGCAGACCTCCACCGGCTCTTCTGGGTTATGCTGCTGGTACCGCGTCTGTGGATGCCGTCGATCTCACGTTGCTGGACCGTAAGGAGGTATTGCTATCCTTGAAAGACAACCTCCGACGTGCTCAATCTCGAATGTTCAACCATGCCAACCAACACCGTCATGATAAAGATTCTGTTGGTGACTGGGTCTACGTGAAATTGCAACCATATCGTCAACAAAGCTTAGCTAAACGATTGTGTCACAAGCTTGCTAGAAAATTCTATGGACCTTATCAGATATTGGCTCGAGTCGGACCGGTAGCTTATAAGCTTTTGCTTCCTCCAGATGCTCAAATTCATCCCGTCTTTCACATTTCTCTCCTTAAGTTTTGTCCGGACTCTGCTGCTGTTGTTCACCAACCTTTACCTACTCCTGGATCTACCAAGCCCGCCTCTTATCCACTAGACATTCTAGCCCGTCGAACCAGTAAACAGCAGGGTAAATGGGTTCCTCAAGTCTTGGTCCAGTGGACAGACTCTACATCCAGCGAAGCTACTTGGGAGAATTGGTACCCTTTTGCGGCAACTTATCCTAGCTTTTGCCTTGAGGACAAGGCTGTTTTGATGAGGAGGGTTATGATAGCCCAATTAGCCCAGGCCCATTCACGGCTAGTCAAACTGGAGCCGTAACCCAGCCCAAAAGGATTAGAAAGAAGCCTGAATATCTTAAGGACTATGCGTGAGGGTAATAAAAACGTTAGGTTAATCAATCTTCTAGAAGAGGAATCTTTAGGTTACATTGTGTTGTCGTCCTTTATTTTTCTGTTGGGTATTTTGTTCCCTTTGTAAGAGGAGAGGGTATATTTAATGAAAAGGGGTGCGGGAGAAGGGGCAATAGCACAACTAGCACTTTTTTTAAAAAAAATTGACAAAATAGCACACTTTTAGAGAAATTGCCAAAATAGCACCCTATTACGTCGGATCCATTACGCCGGATCCCGGCGTAAATTGTTCATGGGCTGATGTCAGCAAATCATGATTGGAATATTATGTCAACTCAAGGGGGGGAGGGGGGTTTTACGCCGGGTGGGGGTGGGGTGGGGGGATTTTACGCCGGGCCCACTAGGAGGGGTTGTCTGAAAAAGGGGAGACATTATTGACACGTGTCATTTTTCTATTGGTTTGTCAGATGTGGGGCCATGAACAATTTACGCCGGCATAATGGATCCGGCGTAATAGAGTGCTATTTTGGCAATTTCTCTAAAAGTGTGGTATTTTGTCAATTTAAAAAAAAAAAAATGTGCTTGTTGTCCTATTGCCCGGCGGGAGAAAGGCGTTATCTCCTTTATTGAAATTCTCTCCTTCTTCCTTAAATCCCCTGGGTTTTCTGTTTTTCCCAAAAACAGAGTCTATCAACCTTCGTGAGGAAGTCCGCCGGGAGGAGCTTCCCCGCCAGTATATATACCTAAATTTTGAATGCAAATGACTCCACTTTTAAACCCTGTCAGAAAGGAGAAGATGAGGAGGAGGTCAAGGAGAAAGTCATCGGCAGCAGATCTTCTAATCACGCCGCCGTCGTCGGTGGCAACTCCAAACCGATCACTGACTGAATCTCCGAAGATTTTCAAATGCAGTTCAACCTGCTTCAATACACCTACGAATTCCTCCTTGTCTGTAAACGAGGACAGTAGAAGCAGCAACCACAACAGCAGCAAAAAACCTGCTGCAGAATCACCTACCTCGCCATCTCCGGCGCCGGCGATGTTATCACTGAATAAAGCACACAGCAGGATCGCCGATCTGAAGGAAATGGCATCGTCACGCATTGATTCAATCAAGCGTAAGATCGACTGCTCTTACATCGATATACTGAAGGACATGGAAGCGTCTCACTCTCGTCTACACAAACGATATAAGGTCAGTGAGTATCTCTCGCTTTTGTGTACGTAAAAAATTAATAGAGAGAATGTTAGTTTCTGCTCGAAGATATTATTTTAGTATCGATCTTAGTTGTAGAGAAGTTAAATCTGCTTATCGATGTAAAATTAGCTTTAGAAAAGTTAGTCCTCCTTGTCGATGTATCATGTATAGTCACATTGAAAGTTAGTTCTGAACTTCTAATGAAATTAGTGGTAGAAAACGTACTTTCCGCTTGTAGATTTTCTCATTTGTTAGAATTTAATTGTATGAATAGTTGTATCTGATTATTGATGTGTTTCTCTTATTTCTTAGTAGGAAATTTCAATTCTGATATTCATATGCAATTAGAGATAGTAATTTCTTCTTCCTTATATGAGCTATGTTGAAATCTCATTTTCTACGGTATTCATGTGTTCATTTATAAAGTCTAAAGTTCATTGATACGATTTTACATCTATAAGATATTGGAGATCACGTTTCATGTCATTTTATATGTATACAACCAGAGATCATATTAAATAGCTTCTTTAGATCATGTATTTCTATCTGAAGAACAGCAACACTGTTAAAACTATGGGGCTACATCGATGGTACCTAGTTACCTACAGGAAAAGGATCATTCCGGTTATTTTTGTTATTTAATTTATGCACTTTATATGCAACTGGAGATTGTATCTTTCATATATGTTGTTTATATTGCAGAGACATAGAGTTGCTTTGAATATGTTCCCTACTTGATGTAGGTTTTGAAGAAATTTTGGATTTAAGAGTTGTTTTTTACATAGCTTAGACCTTCATTTAACCGAGGAAAAATGATTGAAATTGACATGTTTTATTGATATATGTAGGTAGAAAAGTGCAGGATTTGATGCAATATATGTGATAGCTAGAAACAAATGCTTTACATATGAGGATATTCAATAATCTGTTATGGATTGATTTTCATTTATAGACCCCAAGTCCTTGATTCGCCATATTGAGCCAATTCGAGTTCTGGACTATCAGTCTATCACCCACTTGTGAACTCTCCTTACTAGTATGCCAGTAACTAAACTCTGGTTACCCACAATGCAGTGTTCTTTTATTTGAATCACCTGACTGAAGTTCTGCATATTGTCACCACGGAGGTTATATGAAATCTCTTAATGGATCACAATACTGTGTAAGGTAGAAATTAGTAGACCACTGGAGTATGATGTTACTTTTGGCCAGATTATAGATGCTAACTGGTTTTGGGGAACTCATTGAAAGGAGGAATTACAAGTTAGGAGTAGAATTTTTGTTTATCAACTATGAGAATTCAAATTGCTTCCATCACCTACCAACTGTTTTGTCTTAAACTTTTATCTCCCTTCTCTCTATTTCTGGAGGTCCAAAACCAAGCATGTGAACAATCAATGAATGAATCTGAAAAGGATTTCGAGAAGATGATTGACCACTTAAGGGAAACTCATGACACAATGGAAGTGAGTTTTCCGGTCTTTCTCCAGACACCAAGTGCTCAAGCTCTCCATTAGTTTGCATGTTTGTTTACATGTCTCATAAGATTGATTTTTTCAGGCATCATATATGGATCTCATAGCAGAAGCACAGGCCCGAGCTAATCGTTGTATGTTTCTATGTCCTAAGTCGTTTCGTTTCTAAAAACATGCATCTGTTAGGATTTGAAAGAAGTATGGTTTGCTTCAGAATACTCCAACCTTCCTCTAACTTGATTAAGCTCTTTTTGCCCATACTCAAAAATTCAGTATGCAAAACAACCTTCCCAGAACTTTCCCAATCTGTAGAGAAAGCCATCGATGAACTAAGGAACTGCTATGGGGCTGCATCAGCTTGATCATTGGTGAGTAAGCTATTACCAGACATGATAAATGCACATACTTTTTCTTATTATTTAAAGTTAGCTTCTGGAATGCATTTATATGTGCTAGGAGATCAAAAGTGATCCCTTGATTTGGATTCCGAGTTGCATACTTGTTTCTATATTCACTTATAGAAATTATGGCACTTGAACCATACTAATAATCTACCAAGCTCTTTTATGTTTTCCAGGAAAAGGCTACTGGGAAGAGGTTGTTCTTGAGGCATCATAGGTAATGCAACTTCTTTTGCTCTATTTACTGTTCCCAGGTTCTAGTATCTAGTTTTCCACTATTAATAAGCAGAACTCTTTGGTGGGATTATAATTAGACTTCTAGATGATGAAACAGTTGGTGGAAGGAATTGAAAATTCAAATTCCACAAGGGATTAGTGTGAAATGTGATTAGGGGTGTAAACGAACCGAACGTTTAGTGAACCGTTCGTGAACCGTTCGGCGGGAAGTTCGTTTATGTTCGTTCATTTAATAAATAAACGAACATGAACACATTTTTTTTTTGTTCGTTTAGTTAAATGAACGAACATGAACAATGGTCTTATTCGTTCATTTACGTTCGCTCATTTATGTTCGTTTATGTTTGTTTATATATATAAATATATTTATATGTATTATGACATTAATGTGTAAAAGCATTAATTAAATTAACTTTTTAAAATTAATTTTTTATACCTCCTAAGTTTACCCGGTTTTACATTTTGTTATGTTATATTTTACGAACGAAATGATGAGTAATGGTGGTTGTTGTTTTTTATTTGTTCATTTATGTTTATTTATGTTCGTTCGTTTATGTTCGTTCGTTTATGTTCGTTTAATTCTTAATGAACGAATATTAACGAACATGAACAAACATATTTTCTTAACGAACGAACATGAACACAAAAAGTTTCGTTCGTTTACCATTCGTGTTCGTTCATTTGTTCGATTAAGTTAAACGAATGAACACGAACAAGCCTCCATTCGTGTTCGTTCGGTTTGTTTACAACCCTAAATGTGATAAAAGTGTCCCCAAGCCCTTAACGTTTTATAGGTTTTTATGAGATCATGAACTTGGGTTTGAAGTTTTCTTAGAAACAGTTGTCAAGAGTTTTCCAAGCCTGGGCCTTAAAGCCCCTTTTCAGTAAGCAAATACAAGCTCCAGCTGAACCGGGCTTTGTGTGTGAAAACACTCCTAATTGGGCTTTTTAGGCCGGACGTTTTTACGTCGGGTCTTAACTGAACGTTGAAAAAAGTAGACCTGACAAACGTGCCGTGTCGTGTCGGGTTCAAAGTTAAACGGGTTGAAAGTGTCTAACCTTAAACGGGTCAGAAAATCCCAACCCTAACTTGACCCGCCACAACCCGCCTAACCCGTTTAACATTTATAAAGTTAAAATTAAAAATCGAAAATTCACAAAAAAATACAAATACAAAATTCAAATGAAAGCATTAGAAATCTAAAATTTATAGTTCAAAATTATAATCAAATCTAAAACACTAAAAATCCAAAGCATTATATATATATATATATATATATATATATATATATATAAACGGGTTATTCGGGTCATTTTCGAGTTGAAATTTTTGACCCTGACCTTACCTGTTTAATTTTCATGTCGTGTCAACCCGTTTACTTAAATGGGTTGAAATGTATTACCCAAACCCGTTTATTTCGTGTCGAGTTCGTGTCGGGTTAGCGTCTCGTGTCAGTTTTTGCCAGGTCTAGAAAAAAGGTTGGCAGGAACGGTCTTTAAGGTCTGGGCATTGGATTTTCAGGTCGGGTCTTACCTCTCTCATACTTCTGCAAAAGTTTAGTATTTATTATTGATCTACAAATATAGAGGCTAACATTTTTTACAAATAGAGAAATAAAAAGTGAAAATATCCACACAAAAAAAATCGTCTTCATCTCCAACAAATTATTTATTTTAGAGATTATACAATTAATTATATTATTAAGATACTCAATACAACTTATAAAATATTATTTCTCTCTCCTAATGATTTAATTTAAAACAATTTCATTGGTAGAATGATTAAAAAAATCATCTCCCTCATATGTAATCATTTTTGGAGATATCTTCAAATTTGGAGATTTTTGTATCTCTCTCATACTTTCTTCATTTTGTAGAAGGTTTTGGGGAATCTGTTGGAACAAAAAATGCTCAAAAACTCTATTTTAGAAAAGCTGTTAGAGATGCTCTAACATACCAATTGCCAAGCTCTTTTTTGCGATATATGAATAATTTACCCATCATTATCTTATAAACAGGTTAAGTCTACCCACAAATTAAGAACATCTCCAATAGATTCTTCAAAATTTATCTAAAATGAGGAATAAAAAGTCAAAAACTTAAAAAAAAATTATATTCATCTCCAACAGATTCCCTATTTTAGAGATAAATCATTAACTATATAATTAAAATATTCTATATATTTAATAAAATGTTTTTTTTTCACCTAAACATTTCATTTCAAGGTTTCTCATGGTAGGATAATATAAAATATCATTTCTCTCTCTTGGTAGTCATTTTGGAGATATCTCCAAATTTGGAGAAAATTACACTCTCTTATTTTCTCCATTTTAGAAAAAGTTTTTGGGAATCTATTAAAACAAAAAATTGTTCAAAATCTTCATTTTCTATATTTTAGAGAAGTTGTTGAAGATGCTCTAAGAGACCTAATAGCATCATTTCACAACTTTTTCATTTCACCTTATCACCAACTCAACAACTTGAAAACCTCAATATGTTCACTATATGAAAAACTTCATCCAAACTTTTTTTTATAACTTTTCTAAACTTTTCAGGGTCCCATCGTTTTAACTTATATAATTTATATTCTTATTTATAAAAATCAATATATTAAAATTAATATAAATACATATTTATTTATTTCAAGAAAATATAATTAAAATTTAAAAAAAAAGTTAGATTAAAAGTATGTACAATAAAAAATAAAAGTTGAGTTATCAAGAAAATCTGTAAACATTGTATAAAAGTATGTACAAAAAAAATTCAAAAAGGTTAAATTTAAAAGCAAGTACAATCAAAAATAAAAATTGGGTTATTAAGAAATCTATAAAAGTATGTCCAATAAAAATTAAAAAATAAAGTTAATTTAAAATTATGTATACTTAAAAATAAAAATTGGTTATTAAGAAACCTGTAAAAATTGTATAAAATTATGTCAAATTTGAGACATTAATTTAAATAAAAAAATATAATTACTTTAATTACATATTTATTTTACATTATTTATTTGATAATTTTATTTTAATATGATTACTTTAATTATATTGATAAATAAAACTGATTAAATACGAAATTTTTATAAATTACTATAAAGTTAAAACTGATTAAATACGAAAATCTCTGAAAAAGTAGGTCATGCAGTAACGACTTATAACTAAAAACCTCACCAAAAACCTTATACGAGAAACCTTTCCATTATGTGAAAAACCTCAAAAAGTTGCTTTTTGAAAAATATCCCAAAAACCTCTTAAAAAACACATAGTGGATGCTCTAATAGGTGTTTTACTTTTTTTTTTCTTTCTAAAAAGAACATATATAAAATCACAAGCTATATAGGTTGTATTTGGTACATGTAACAGGACAGGACAAAATTCACTGACCCATGTTTGGCGCGACATCGGATAGGACAAAAACTCAGTCTCACGTTTGACATGACATGGGATAGGAACAAGGACTAAGATAGAGTGGGACAAAAAGGGTTTTAACTTGTTCACCAAAACAGGTGAAACAACATAGGAAAAAGGTGAGTCAGAAACTAAAAAGCCAATAATCTACCCCCATTTGATATAAAGCCCTAATATGGTATTTATTTTAATTGTCACCATCACCGATCGCCGCCGCTACCACTAGTAGCCACTGTCAACCACGGTTGGCCACCTCCTCCTTCACTACAACAACCTCTTCCACTACCTCTACGACCATCGTCGGCCACCGACCACCATCGTATCATCGTCAACCGCCTCCACCGATCACCACCACCCATCGCCGTACACCACCACCTATACCTCTTCCAACACCGTCATTCACCACCACTACCATTGTCCACCATCTTCAGGTCCTCTACAACAGCCGTCGTCCACCAGCCACCACCACGTCTACCTCCACATTGTTAGTGATTTTAGTGAAATCATCAGTTCATTTTATGTAATTGGGCTCACAAGATAATAATGGGGTTGATAGCTAAGCTATAACACGAGCTAGGAGGTGTGGAGTGCACACTCGTGTAAGCTAGCTAACACCCGTGATTGTTGGACGGACATGTTTGGTGGGTTACTTAATGATTGGATTGACAGTGCTTGGCGCGGTTCTCCGTGCGGGTACACCCGCACCTCCAGGCACGCGGAGCACTGGATTGCTTGTTGACCAGTGCTTAGCGCGGTTCTCTGCGCGGGTTCACCCGCGCCTCCAGGCGCGTGGAGCACTGGAATGCTTATCGTCCAGTGCTTGGCGCGGTTCTCCGGGCGGGTCCACTCGCGCCGCCAGGCGCGCGGACGTCCAGATTTGTAACTGTCGAATTTGAATGATAATCAATTTGTAACCCCCAAATCCTCTTGTAGCCGACAGTTAATTTTGTCCACAATCAATCACATTAATGGAGAATATTATTATCATTAATAATATAGGATCGGTTACGATTCTTTTGGTGTTTAAATAGGATCGATTTCTTCCAGAATCGATACCGGTGAATTGAGATTATCCTCGAGTGAATTTCGTGATACCCTGGCAGAATAGGGTCGAAATATCACTTAAGGAAAGCGAGTTCTCACGCGATCTCAGATTCATATTCAAATTCAGATCACTCTCTCTTCTTCTCTCTACCCATCGATTTCTGCACCCAACTCCCCAACAATCTTAAGTGATATTTACTTTGTGAGAGATGGCGAGTGATCAATCCATGAGAGACATGACGACCAAGTTCACGAAGCTGGAGAAGTTCGAAGGCGTTGACTTTCGGTGATGGCAAAAGAAGATGCACTTCTTGTTGACCACGTTGAAAGTCGTGTACCTGTTGAGCACGCCGATGCCAGAAGTGATGGAGGACGAGACGTTGGAGATGGCCCGGCGTCGCGACAAATGGGAAAATGACGACTACATATGTCGCGGCCACATCTTAAACGGTATGTGTGACTCCCTCTTCGAGATTTATCAAAACGTTGAATCCGCTAAAGAGCTATGGGACTCTCTTGAGTCCAAATACATGGCGGATGATGCTTCTAGTAAGAAGTTCCTCGTTAGTAATTTTAATAATTACAAAATGGTGGACTCAATGCCTGTGATGGAGCAATACAATGAGCTCCTACGCATTCGAAGCCAATATGCTCAACATAATATGAAGATGGACGAATCCATCTCCGTATCAAGCATTATTGATAAATTGCCTCCCTCTTGGAAAGACTTCAAACATATGTTGAAACACAAGAAGGAAGAGTTTTCTCTTGTACAACTCGGTAGTCACTTGCGCATAGAGGAATCTCTTCGGGCGCAAGAGGCTGAGAAACCTAAGATGAAAGAGGTTTCTGCACCTTCTGTGAACGTGGTGGAAGAGGGAAGATCCAATAATTTCAAAGGAAAACGTAAGTTCAATGAAGCCAAGAAAGGTCCCCAACAAAAAGGTTAATTTTACATGTTGGACTTGTGGGATGACCGGCCATCTCAAGCGGGATTGTCGAGTTGTCAAGAATAAGAACGGAGCAAACTCAAGTGGTGGTGGGCAAAGATCCAATGATCAAAACCCATGGCAAGTTCAGTTTCTTGACTTTGGTGTTAATTTAAATTTGAATTATGTACCACTAATATCCGAATCATTTTATGTACAGGATGATGATGATGCTTGGTGGATTGACACGGGTGCATCGAGTCATGTGTGCAAGGATCGACTTTGGTTCTCCTCTATGGAACCGGTTGAAGACGGATCCGTGCTACACATGGGGAACGAGTCAAATGCTCCCATTCTTGGACGTGGCTTAGTTAGACTAGAATTTAGCTCTAATAAAATAATTGAACTTTTAGACGTTTTGTTTGTACCACAAATTCGAAAGAATTTGGTTTCCGGTAGTACCTTGAATAAGTTAGGATATAGGCAAGTTTTTGAGTCCGGAAAGTTTACCTTGTCAAAAGGTGGCTCTTTTGTAGGATTTGGTTATTTAAATAATAATATGTTTATGTTAAGTTTGAATAAAAAGAATTGTGTTTCTAATTCCGTTTATATTGCAAATGAGAATTGTGTTGATTATTTTTTATGGCATGTAAGGATTGGTCATGTTAATTTTAAAAGAATGGTTGAAATGTCAAAAGACGGTCTTATTCCGACTTTTGACGTTAAAACCGAAAAATGTAAAACTTGCATGTTGACAAAGATCACTAGACAACCTTTTCCTAATGTGAAAAGAGATTCGTCGGTGCTTGAATTAATTCATAGTGATCTTTGTGATTTGCATTCAACTCCGTCTTTTGGTAATAAAAAGTACGTTGTTACTTTTATTGACGACGCTTTACGGTTTTGTCATATTTATTTGTTACACTCAAAAGATGAAGCGTTGGATAAATTTAAATTTTATGAAAAGGAGGTTGAATTGCAAATGAATGGTTTAATTAAATGTTTACGCACCGATCGTGGTGGGGAATTTTACGACCCCATGTTTTTCCAATCCGTATGAATTATTCATGAGACTACGGCTCCGTATACACCACAACAAAATGGTGTGGTGGAACGGAAAAATTGAGTTCTCAAAGAAATGGTGAACTCTATGTTATCCTACTCGGGATTGAGTGATGGATTTTGGAGTGAAACCATGTTAACGGCTTGTTATTTATTAAATCGAGTTCCCAATAAAAGGAACAAGATTACCCCGTATGAACTTTGGTTCAAGAAAATGCCTAACTTGAATTATATTCGAGTTTGGGGTTGTCGAGCGATTGTTCGACTACCCGAACCCAAAAGGAAAACCTTGGGTGAAAAAGGTATTGAATGCATCTTTGTTGGATATGCCGAGCATTCCAAGGCATATAGGTTCTATGTTATTGAACCTAATGATTCTATAGCGATTCACACCGTTATAGAATCGAGAGATGCATTATTTGATGAGACTAGATTCTCTTCAATACCTAGGCCGAATGATCTTGTTCCAAATACTAGTGTAACTAGTGAGGTTGAAGAACAAGCAATTGTTCCAACCAAATCTCCGATGCTTCGAAGGAGCAAAAGAGGAAGGATTGAAAAATCATTTGGTCCCGATTTCCAAGTATACTTGGTAGAAGGATCAAGAGATGAAATTGGATCACAATTCTCTTACTGTTATAGTATTGAGGAAGATCCAAAATCATTTGATGAGGCTATGAAGTCTTAAGATATTGCTTTCTGGAAAAAAGCAATAAATGATGAGATGGATTCCATCATGGGGAATAATATTTGGGTATTATCGGACTTGCCACCGGGTTGTAAACCTTTGGGATGCAAGCGGATCTTCAAAAGGAAGATGAAAGCCGATGGATCAATCGACAAGTTCAAAGCTCAATTAGTAATTCAAGGCTTTAGGCAACGGGAAGGCATCGATTATGTTGATACCTATGCCCCGGTTGCAAGGATCTCCACGATTAGATTGTTGATAGCCTTAGGTGTTATCCACAATTTAGTGATTCACCAAATGGATGATAAAACGGCATTCTTGAATGGTGACTTTGAGGAAGAAGTTTACATGAAACAACCGAAAGGATTTGTTATGTCCGGGATGGAGCATAAAGTGTATAAACTTGTAAAATCATTGTATGGGTTGAAACAAGCACCCAAACAATGGCATCAAAAATTTGATGAGGTTATCTTGTCCAATGGCTTTATGTTAAACCCAGCGGACAAGTGTGTGTATAGCAAATTTGACACATCCGGTAACGGAGTAATCATTTGCTTATACGTTGATGACATGTTGATCTTTAGCACCGACCAAAATCAAGTTGATAAAACCAAAGAGTTTTTGTCATCAAAATTCTCCATGAAAGATATGGGAGAGGCGGAGGTGATCCTTGGAATAAGGATCAAGCGTGAGAACAAAGGGATTGCAATTACGCAATCTCATTACATTGAGAAAGTATTGAAGAAATTTAATTGCTTTGATTGTTCTCCGGTGAGTACTCCATTTGATCCGAGTGTGAAGCTTATGCCTAATTCGGGTGAAGCGGTGTCACAAGTCGAGTACTCAAAGGCTATTGGATGCTTGATGTATGTCATGACAAACACTAGGCCGGATATCGCTTTTGTCGTAGGCAAGTTGAGTAGGTATACTAGTAATCCTAGTATACATCATTGGCAAGCGATAAGACGAGTATTTAAATACTTGAAGAAAACCATAGATTATGGTTTGTCATATGTCGAGTTTCCTTCGGTTTTAGAGGGATATTCGGATGCAAGTTGGATTACCAACTTAGAAGATCACTCTTCTACGAGTGGTTGGGTATACTTGCTTGGGGGAGGTGCCATCTCATGGGCTTCCAAGAAGCAAACTTGCATCACGAGTTCGACTATGGAGTCGAAATTTGTGGCATTAGCCGCTACCGGTAAAGAGGCGGAGTGACTAAGGAATTTAGTCCATGAAATTCCGTTATGGCTGAAACCAATATCACCAATTTCTATCCGTTGTGATAGTGCGGCTACTTAGGCTAAAGCTTATAGTCAAGTGTATAATGGCAAGTCTAGACACTTAGGTGTTAGACATAGCATGATTCGTGAGTTAATCACAAATGAGGTGATTTTAGTTGAATTTGTTCGGTCGCAACAAAATCTAGCGGACCACTTGACGAAGGGGTTAGCTAGGGACTTGGTTCACAAGTCGGTGATCGGGATGGGATTAAAGTCCATTTGAATCTCTAACGGTGAGATACCCAATTCCCTTCTAATACAACGTTAGAAGTTGAAATCAATGGGAAAACTCACTCTAAGGGATTGGAGCATAAGATGATCATCCCAAGGTATGTGCTCGGTACTGCAAGCGAGGAGGTAATTGTTCTTTTGTAAAAGTTCATGTACAGGTGCATGATGAAAGGAACTACCTATATGAGTGCGAAGTGTGGCCGCTTCAAGAAGTTTGGACTTAGCTTTGATGCACTCATGAATGGATAAGGACACACGGCCTGTATAGTGTCAAGTTTAAACTTTAGAGAATCTTTTAAATTCATGTGTATGTTATTTTTTTGGTACTCAAATGGGTTGAAGGGTTCAATCCATAGGACACCCAAATTCTCGAGTATTTGAAATGTGTAATGTACTAAGATGGAAATTCAGTCTTCTAGATATTTTCATTTATGCATGAGTTTGTTTCCTATATTATTTGTTCTTTGTGAACCAATGATTGCACTAAAATGGTGGAGGAATGTTGGTGATTTTAGTGAAATCATCGGTTCATTTTATGTAATTGGGTTCACAAGATAATAATGGGGTTGGTAGCTAAGCTATAACACAAGCTAGGAGGTGTGGAGTGCACACTCGTGTAAGCTAGCTAGCACCCGGGATTGTTGGACGGACATGTTTGGTGGGTTACTTAATGATTGGATTGACAGTGCTTGGCGCGGTTCTCCGCGCGGGTACACCCGCACCTCCAGGCGCACGGAGCACAGGATTGCTTGTTGACCAGTGCTTGGCGCGGTTCTCTGCACGGGTCCACCTGCGCCGCCAGGCGCGTGGAGCACTGGAATGCTTATCGTCCAGTGCTTGGCGCGGGTCCACTCGCGCCGCTAGGCGCGCGGACGTCCAGATTTGTAACTGTCGAATTTGAATGATAATCCATCCCCCAAATCCTCTTGTAACCGACAGTTAATTTTGTCCACAATCAATCCCATTAATGGGGAATATTATTATCATTAATAATATAGGATCGGTTACGATTCTTTTGGTGTTTAAATATGATCGATTTCTGCTAGAATCGATACCGGTGAATTGAGATTATCCTCGAGTGAATTTTGTGATACCCTGGCAGAATAGGGTCGAAATATCACTTAAGGAAAGCGAGCTGTCACGCGATCTCAGATTCATATCCAAGTTCAGATCACTCTCTCTTCTTCTCTCTACCCATCGATTTCTGCACCCAACTCCCCAACACACATGTCGCTACAACAACCTTCACCATGCCTCTGTCAATTCAGAAGGATATTTCGAAATGAATCAAACATAGTTTTTCCAACAACATTGTTAAGGGGCAGTTAGTTTGTGGCTTAATGAACTGTATAGTGGATATGGCTGATTCGCACAACCATATCCAAGTGTTCGGTATTGGTTGAATCAGTCAGCCCAAGGATGAATCGGTCAGTTAGAATTTATTTGTCCTTTACATTCAACCATCCAAAAGACACCCATACCCCTCATTCCCTTAACCCTCTCTAGAAAACTCTCATTCCCTCAACCCTCTCTGGAAAACCCTCAATACCCACAGCCGTCGGAGCCACCACCATCGACGCCACCGTCGGAGTCACCACCACCGACGCCTCCGCCACTGCCGGAGCCACCATCACCGCCGGAGCCACCACTACCGCCGGAGCCACCACCAACAAGGTCAAATCTAGATAAAGACCCACGACCACCACCAATAAAGGTCAGATCGAGATGAAGACCCACGAGATGGTTACGACAGTGATGAAGATGGAGGCGATTTTCTTTAAATCATATTAGTAAAAGGTTTCCACATGTGAACATAAAACCTCAAAGATTTCAGTAAATCCTTCTTCCACAAATCCAAATTAGGCAACGACCCCGTAATAGCTATCGAGCTATCATCCTTCTTCCTCCCAAGATTCAAAACCCACACCTCACCTGGAAACACCTTCTCCATGGCCCACTTCCCATTACTCAATAGTTTTCTCTACACGATTTGTTTACAACTTTTATTTAGGGTTTTATAGATTTAATGATCTGTTTACAATTTTTATTTAGGGTTTATAGATTTGGGTATCTTTTCTAATTTGTTTACATTGTTGTGAAATTTGATCTAAAAATGTTCAATGTAAACCAAGGGTAAAATAGTCATTTTCATCATTCAGATTATTTATTCAGCACATCAACCGAACAATAGTTTAGCTAGATCGATATAGACAACTTCAACGATACAGACAACTTTATCCATATAGGTCTTAATAGAAAATGAACCGAACAACCCCTAAAATAGAAAAAAAAATGGGTTTTTGTTTTTTAACCTTCTCCGAAAGCATTGTTATATTATTTGCTATAACAGAGAATCTTGAAAAAATCTCTAAATATAGAGAACTCTCTATAATTCTCTAAATAGGAGAGAAAAATATTATTTTATTTCATCCCACCAATGAGATTCAATTTTTATCATTTTATATTAAGTTATTTTTTTAAAAGTGTACTGGGTTGATAAATTAGAGAATATTTTAATAATATAAGTTGTTTTAAAATTTCTAAAACAGCAAATCTGTTGGAGTTGAATGTAATACATTTTAGAGATTTTCATTTTTTGTTCTCTATTTTAGAAAAATTATAGGAAAGTTGCTGGAGATGCTCTCATAAGACCGTGTTTGGCAAATATATGCCAACTTATTTTTTGAGTTTATTTCAAAATCTCCGTTTGGATGGGCAAAAAGTAGCTTATAAACTAAGCTTATTGAAAAGTTACTTAGGACCTGTTTGGTTGGTTTTCCATTAAGTTCTGTATGGATAAAGTTGTCTGTGTGGATTAATCTGTCTGTATAGATTTATAAGGTTTTTATTTGAGAGTTTTTTCATAGATGGAAGGAACGTGTTTTTTAATGAGAGGGATTGGTTTGGAAAAAACTTAGTTTTCTGCATAAAGCTCCCCCTTGAAATCTTACTGAATAAGCCACTTTCTATATTATTAAGCCGCTACCAAACAATCATATATAGCTACTGAATAAGTTGTGAGTCTTATTAAGCTCATTAAGTTGCTAACAAACAGGCCCTTAGAGTAGCATTTTATGAGTTTTTTGGCACATTTTTCAATTATAACTCTGATTATATTAATTGTTATTTATTAGTATTAATTATTTAGAATTATTATTGATCATATCAATTATTTTTATATTATTATAAAATCTCTCTCTCTCTCTCTATATATATATATATATTAAAGTAAAACCCACCAACAATAATGAGGTGTCATCCTCTAAGCATTTAAATCCTATTTATCTTTTTTCTCAATTTTTTAATTTTTTTATTGATGTAATTATTAGCATTATTTAATTAATTAGACTTTACATATTATTTGGTTACACCTATTTGTTTCTTCTTAATATTACTATAGATTTTAATTTACAACAATTAGTGAAATATAATCAATATATTAAAAAACTCATTATATAAATGAAATTACAATCAATATTTATATTTATATGACACTTGAATGTAATATATGTATTTTTTTAATAATAAATTGATTATAATGAATATAAATAAATAAAATGAGATGACGATGACGATGAATCACGTCAATCTAATACATTTTAGTTTACATGTAAAAAAACTTACTGCAATCAATATATAAAATAACATATAATCAATAAATATAATTAAAACTAGAACCAATATAAAATAAATTAACTAGAATAACCATATATATATATAGATATATATAATATCTATCAACCATTATTTCATATATTTAAAGAAAAATTGAAAGATATTTATGTGACATCATAAGAATTAAGTATTAAGGTATTGATGAACTACAGTTAAGGTTTAAATATCCTACATTGGTGAGAGGTTGAAAGATTAAGGTATAGTGGTATGTATAAAAAAAGTAGGATGAGATGTCATTTTGTCTACTCATGGATTTTGAGTCATAAAGTTATCTTATTTGTATGACCTTATTTTTGCAAAACAAAACTTATTATATAAAAAGTAAAAAGAAAATTTGATTATTGTTGAAGAGGTATGAATAAGAAAAACGATAAGATGTTATTTGTCAACTCATTGGGTTTAAGTCATAAGGTTATCTTATTTGAATGATCTGCTTTTGCAAAACAAATCTTATCATATAAAAATAAATTAAAAGTTAATTATTTGGATGACCATATTTTTATAAAACAAATCTTATTATATGAAAATAAAAATTAAATGAATTGTGGTTGAGTTTTAGATATCCCACGTTGATGAGAGTATGGTGGATGAGAAAAGAAATATGAATATATACACACTTGAAAAATGTCCTTGAAATCATAACCATTATCAGAATCAAAACCAATTCCAACCCAACGGTAAAAAATATATTTATGAAAAAACACGGTTGAAATTAATCAAAACTAACCAAATGGTAATATCTGCTATATTTATTGTATATATATCATAGTAAAGCCTAGGCAATGTTTCAATGGAAATTTTTCAGTCACATTTATATTTTTTTTAATTTGATTTATTTTTAAAATCCACACAATGATTACTAAACCTTTTATTTTCTTGCATTTCCAATTTCATTTTAGTTTCTTATAAATGGTTCGATGAGAACTTTTTAGTCACATTTATCTTTTTTATTCTTCTTTTTTATTTATTTCTTTAAATCAACAATAATTACTAAACCTTTATTTTTCTTACATTTCCAATTTAATTTTAGTTTTCTTATAAATGAAATAGAATTCACAAATACACAAAACTATATATTATTATTTATTATGATAAAACACATTCTGAATTATTTTTGTCATTAATTGGAAACCTATCATTTAATCTATAAAACATTAATATTTTTTTTTATAAATACTTTCATTATTTATAATGTTATAATAAATATAATTAAATCGGCAGATGACCATCCTCTTTCAATTTGAAAAAGAAAAAAAAAACTTCATATAATGTTATCAATTATACAAACAATGCATAAATTAGGCAACCGTTCATCTTGGATCATTTCTACCATTAATTCGGAAAAAAAACCCTATCATGTATATATATATATATATATATATATTATAAATTTCTGCAATTAAATTCTAATGTTTACAAATAATTTGTATACAGTTTGTTGATTATCATATTTAACAATTAACTTGTATTATATGGACAATCTACATATTACTATCAGAGTTATTGACGCTACCGCGGAACGCGCGGTTCCAACACTAGTTTTAGTTATTATTTGATATATATTTTGTCATCAAAGCAAATAAAACAATTTTAAAAATGTTTATGTAAGTTCCATGAAAGTTGAAGTTATATTTAAGAGTGAATTACACTGGTGGTTCCTGTGGTTTGTTTAAATTTTGGATTTGGTCCCTAAACAAACTATCTACAGTGATGGTTCCTAACTTTTCATTTTCATAACACCCATGGTTCTTCCACTTAACAATATTAGTTAGCAATCGTTATAAAAGACTAATTGGTCTTTAAACAAGCTATACGGACCAAAAGTGTAATATGCTCTAAAATTAATGAGATTCATGTTTTTCTAATTTTCTATTAAAAATATTTTATATATATAATCAAAAATCAAAAAATAAAATACATATTAAATAAAAATCTTTAAATTTATTTAAAATCTACTAAAATCACAAAAAAATAGCGTTAAAAAAACTCAAGGTTAGAAAAACAAATAAAATAAAGATATATTCACATATATTTTAAGATGGGAATTGAAATATGGAAGAAAAAAAATAAGTTCAGTTAACGTGAGATTATTAATATATAGTCAAACAATAAATAATTAAAATAACATCATAAAGATTATAAATTAAGATTAAAAAAACACTGATTATTCAAACAATTAAGAAAAATTATCACTACAACAAAAATTAGGTTTATACGATGCCAAAAAAAAAAAGCACCATAATAGACTACTTTATAAAACTTAATTTATAAGCCAAAAAAATAAGCATTTTATCTGAAGGCGTTGCAATAAGTTTATAAACAAGTTTTTAGGACACTTGTAATAAAAAACGTTGCATTAGCAATTTTATATGACACTAATTAATAACGTTTCCTATAGAAATAAACGTCCTATAAAAAGATGGGTGTTTAGGACGTTTAATTTTTTTTTTGGCGTAATATAAACTTAATTTGATTGTAGTGATAGTTTTTCTTAATTGTTTAAATAATCAGTGTTTTTGTAATTTTAATTTTGTTGTTATTTTAATTATTTGTAGCTTGACTATATATTAATAATTTTGATGTTAACTGAACCTAATTTTTAATATTTTACTTGCATATTTTAATTCCTAAAAGATATGTGAATTTATCTTGATTTCATTTATTTTCCTAAACTTGAGATTTTTTAACGCTAATTTTTTTTTGAATTTAATAGTTTTAAATAAATATAATATTTTTTATTTAATATATGCTTTTTATTTGAAGAAATTAGATTTATGATTAAATATATAAAATATTTTTTAATAAAAATAAAAAAAACGTGAATCACATCAATTTTTGTGCATATTACACTTTTAGTCCCTATAGTTTGTTTAAAGATCGATTAGTCTTTCATAACGGTTGTTAACTAACGTTGTTAAGTGAAAGGACCATGGATGTTATGAAATGAAAGGTTAGAGACCACTCATGTAGATACTTTGTTTTAGGGACCAAATCCAAATTTTGAGTAAACCACAATGACGACCAATGTAATTCACTCTATATTTATTATTTAATTTGTTTCATAAATAATGAAATTATGATTAATGATTTTAATAAAATATTTAATTTAATTATTAATTGTATTTTTTGAAAAGTTATTAGTTAGTTAGGATGTGTGAGGTTGGTCAATTTTATTTTATTTTATTCATATTATATGTTATGATTATTTAAATCATAAATTAATATAGATAAAATTTGTTTTTTATTATACAAATCCAAAATTTATAATATATTTATATATCTATATATAATTTGAATTTTTTTAATAAAAATATTATATTATTTATTTTTCTTTACTAACTTGTTTGTATTAATTAACATATTATATTATTAGCGATTTGTTCTAATTATATTATGAGATGTTTATTAACTAGTTTTTGTCAAACGTGGTCAGTTCATCAGCTAGCTTATTAATTAGTTTATCAAATGTAGCCTAAAACTATTCCAATTGCATAATATTCTTGTGAACTTAAAATAAAACTCAATAGACATGTAAGTTGTAAACAAAAAAATTATTTTACAAAATACAAAATGGACATTTCCTCTCCAATTTATTCAGAAACAAAATATTTCATCAACTAAAAATTATTAAAATAATAAAATCAAATTTTATAAAATAGAAAGTTACAAAATCTATAAAGGAAAAAATTACTTTCATGTATAAAACACTTTAGTGGTTTTTATTCAATGGTCATAGAGTCATCATCAAGTTCATCTTCTTCCTCATCATTTGTGGGGAGCCCAAATAAAGTTTACAATTATTCTTATAAAAGAAATTATTACATAATAATTACTAAAATACAAACATGTCGGATGGACCTACCCAATTTTGTTTGCTTTGTCCATACCTGACCATTAATCTCAACCGATCAATAGGGATAATAGTATTCAAGCCCGTTTTTCTAATGGGTTGGACAAATTGAGTCTACCGGGTTATGCTATTAGTGACCAGCCTTAAAAGAAGTACCAAAGATATATGTAATTACAATAAAGCATATCGCAATATTACTTCAAATAAATTTGTTAAGGTACAACACACTCAAAACACGATATAATTTCTTATGTATATCCACTTAGAGAAATTGAGGACCAGGTTCGAACCAAACCAAAAAGGAGCAAGTCTGAATCTGGACGATGCTCGATAGGACCAACTAGCCATTGGTCATAGGACTGGTCCTTTGAGCGTGAATCGCTCCTAATTTTCAAACTACGGATTGGTTGGTAGGACTAGAGTGGTTATAAATCCCGACCGAGGACCATTTTGTGAAGGTCCAGACGTCTAGAGTTACCAGGAATTGGTATGTTTCAGACTAAGGACCGGTCCTTATAAGGACCTTTTTTTTTATTCTTAGTTGTTACAATAGGATTAAAAGGACTGAACCAAGATCTGGTCCTTGTGCATCTCTATATCCCCATAAGCGCATATTCTATTAACAACGATGCATGTTTTAAGACCAAAAAAAAATCATTTCACTATACAAAAACATTATATTTATACAAACATATATTCTTTAAAATGAAAAAACCACACAATACAAAGTAAGTTGAGAGAATGGAACCTTATGTAGCTCATCTATTCACTCATTCTCTATTAATTCATTGAATATTCTACAAATATAAGATTCAAATAAGTCAACCGGATAAAAGAAAATTGATACAAGAATGACATATTCAATAGTGATAAAAAGAAGCCACAATCTAGTAAACTTTAAAAGATGCCTAAGGGAATATGTTAGGTTATGGTACAACATAGAAAATGGGCTTCTTAAATAGTGTTTAATGTGTATAGTAGGTAGCCTATGGGCCTTTAAGCATGCCTCCCCTCCTTCACCATAAAAAAGGTTGATGCTTGACCTCCAAACCTAAAAAGCCTATACATATGAATATATAATACACTACAAAGGTAGTTTTTGTAACCAAACCCTTCATCTCTACTATTCCCATTTCATTTCATTCCAACTCTTTTCTACTTTATTACCCTTTACTCCCTATGCATTCTTTCCAATGAGAGAAATTGAATCTTGATTGGAATTAACAAATTTTTATATGTAAAGAGATTGTTCATTTCTATCATCTTTTTAATGGAATTCAATTTCAGTTTCAGTGAAATTTGTTTTTTACTAATATTATTAAAGGATGATTTTGTTATTTATCGTTATTTATATTTTAATTCTAAAATTACATTTGGCGAACCAAATTGAACATTGAAAGGAATGGATTTATATTCATATCATTTCCTGTTAACTAGACATGTGGTCAAATCAAATTCAAATTTTATTCTGAATCTCTTCAATTCTAAATTTTTGATAGATTTTATTACTTTTCTAAAACGTTATACGAACTAAACACCCCTAAAAAAACAAACTTCAAATGGTTATATGTAACATCCCAAAACGCAAAGCAATAGGTTGACTCAATAACTTCGAGTCTAATTTAAAACCATAGTGGAAGTTATTAGTAGCCCACAACTCGAGGCTTATAAGAATCTCACAAATTTCATTTTCTATCTATGTGGGATGAGTTGTTACAAACTCTCCCACTTAATCTCCTCACGTTTCCTTCAGGTCTACTAAGAATCTTCCTCCTTGTAATCGGCTATATATGTGAGATTCGCCTAAGATGTTACAAGCATCCCCCCCTCAAGGACTCATCATACCCGATGAGGTTTGCCCCACCATCACGATGATACAAGGATCGACTCTGATACCATTTGTAACACCCTAAAGCCCAAAGCAATAGGCTGGCCTAATAACTTTGAAACCAACTTAAAACCATGGTGGACATTATTAGTAGCCCACAACTCGAGGCTTATAAGAAGCTCACAAATCTCATTTTCTATCCATGTAGAACAAGTTGTATATTATAGCTTTAAAATCACACATACACACACACATATATATATATATATATATATATATATAGAGAGAGAGAGGGTGGGAGAGGGGGTTCAAATACAAACTATGTCATTCATACAAACCATACAAATCAATCTCAAATATTCATCTATTTTGATGAATATACAGTTTCATAAATATCTCGATTGTTTTCTAATATAAAACGTTGATCATAATTAATGAACTCTAAACATCTTCTATAAATATTCATATCATAGTAAATGAACTCTCATGATTTCCTTAAATATCTCAATTGATTGGTTTGTATAAATGACATGGTTTGTATTTGAAACTCCATATATATAAATATATATATATATATATATAGGCGAAGGATCGTGTGAGAAGTTGAGTTAATGGTGAGAAACGTGAGAAGTGGATCTGAATCGTTGATCTCTTTTAATCTCAAGCCCTCCCATGAATTGTCGCTTAGAAGGGAATTGATCTGGTCCATCTTGGTGCATCTCCTCCTAATGTACGTCCATTTCTCACGATTACATATCATTATATATATATATATATATATATATATATATATATATATATATATATATATATATATATATATATAGGGGTCATTCAAGGGAGAATTGTATATTTTGTGATAACTGTGAGATCCAATCTCATCCACACATCAAAGAATAAATTAGGAAATTAATATATTTGGTAATTTGACTTTAATTTTAAACTAAAGGGCATTTTAAGTATTATGATTCTGTCTCTCTCTCTCTCTCTCTAAAATCTGGCCTTCAAGACCCACATACAAACATTCATCAGTGTGATACCCAAACATTCATCAATGTGATACCCAAATTAAATATAAGACACACTGTGATACAACTATAATACAACTATGATACAATTATAATACACAATGTGATACCTAAAAACATCGACAATGTTAAAAAAAATATACACATTCAAACGATCATGAGCGTGATACTCAAAATACATACAAGATGCACTGTGATACCCACTATGATACCACATGTGATACCCTCTGTGATACATTGTGACACCATTGTGATACCATTATGGAGAGGCATGCCTTATCATCCGTTTCAAAATGATAAGTATGGTAAATTGTAATCAATTTGGTAATTATGGATTGAGTAATTAATGATTTTATTTATAATAAAAAATTGTTAAATTACAAAATTGTCCTTTTACTTTATTTTAAGAATAACATTAATTATATTGAATGAATGGCTCATATTGGATCTCACGGTTACCACAGACTAACTAGTTCTCATTTGATTATGCCCTTATATACATACATACATATATATATATATATATTCTGATTCTTGTCATTTTCGTATTCTCAAGATTACATATCGAGACATTAAAACAAGTGACGAATGATCGTCTGAGAAGTTGAGGTTGACGTGAGAAGTGGATATGAACCGTTGATCACTTTTAATCAAATGTCTTCCTATGAATTGCGACTTAGAAAAGAATTGATCTAGTGCATCTCGGTGCATCTCATCCTAATGTGCATCAATTTTTCATCCAAAGATCGATAACCGCTTCTCACGCAAACCTCAATTTCTCATCGGAACCCAACCTTATATATATATATATATATATATATATATATATATAGGGTTAGGTTTCCCTTAAGAAATTGAGGTTAGCGTGACAATTGATTATCAACCGTTGGATGAGAATAAACACACATTAGGATGAGATGCATCGAGATAAGATGCAACAAGATGCATCAGATCTATTATCTTTCTAAGGCGCAATTCATGGGAGAACATGAGATTAAAAGTGATCAATGGTTCAGATCCACTTCTCACATTAACCTCTACTTCACATGATATATATATATATATATATATATATATATATATATATATATATATATATATATATATATATATATATATATATATATATATATATATATAAAAGGACTTTCAAATAAAAATCATGTAAATATTACAAACAAATCTTAACCGACCATCTAGCATAATGAATAGTCGATTTTATAAATATCTCAGTTGTTTCTAAATCTAATAAAATGATCATAAAAATGAGCTCTATCATCTTTCATCGTCTTGATTGTTTCTAATATAAGGTATGTATTCTCTCCCGATATATATAGGCGAAGGATCGTGTGAGAAGTTGAGTTATGGTAAGAAGCGTGAGAAGTGGATCTGAACCCTTGATCACTTATAATCTTAAACTCACTCATGGATAACGTTTCATAAGATAATTGATCTGGTACATCTTATATCAATACAAAGTTAGAAACTATACGAACCAAAATCTATCTATATATATATTAAAGGAAAACCATGGAGAGATGATGTGGCCTTAATTCATTGTTATTTATTTTCTCATGTTTTTGAATTATTTTTTAACAAAAATAGTTAATAATAAGCAAACATTTCATTTTCTCTTATTTTTTTTAATATTTCTAAATATTAATTAATAATACTCTTATTTATTAATAAAATATTTTATTTATGTTTTTTGAATATTTTTAAATATTAAATAATAACACTCTTATTTCTTAATATAATATTTTATTCATATTAAAAAAAACATATTCATATATATATATATATATATATATATATATAATACAATCATTATCTAACATATAATTTTAATTTCATTTTAATATATGTGTCTAACTGTGTATATATAAAGATAAAAAAAGAATTGAATTTCGAAATTTTAAACACTTAAAAAACATATTAAAATTATTATATAAAAATATATCTATAATCAATACATAACCTATATATCTATATTTAATTTTATATTTGAAACAACATATTCATAATTTTCATTTATGAATTTAATTTTTTGCTTCATACAACTTAACAGTTTGAACCGTGAAACTTTGCTACAATTTAATGAGATCTATACCATTGTCAACAATGGTACCAAAGACTATCAAACTGGTGAATCATCTCCATACAGGAAAAGTGAAAAAACTGATAGTGTTTGACAATGTTATGTAATCGTGTTTAAGTGACACATGCCTCAATCCAAACTTTGACCTATATTGCAAAAAAAAGTTTTAAATTCAAAAAATTACTATTGAAAAATAAAAAATATTGGAAGAAAATAACTCTACGACTAAATGATAAATGAGGTGGTCTCTTGATATTTTTTTATTTGGATTAGATTTTAAAGACATGTACGTCTTTTTTTATTTATAAAAAGATAATGATTATGATAAATATAAATATAAATATAAATATAAACATTTTTTATATTACATTTAATCATGTATTATTGTATATTTTTAAAGACGATTATAATTTTTAAAAAGATTATAATATTTGGTTTTTAAATATGAAGATTATTAAACTACATATTTGAATAATAATAATACTATAAATATTTGATAATATTGTTTTATTATGTAATTATCGATATATTTTGTTTATCTATTGTTTCTATTTATTCTAAACTTATATACATATTTTGTTTAGAGTTTTGTTTATTCTAAATCTTTCACTATGTTGGAGGATTTTGACTTATTTTTTTTTTATTATTATGTTATTTTTTGTATCATTTTAGTTTAAACGGCGTCAATAAATATTATATATAAATATTTAAATTATGTTTGTTATTAATAATTTTCATCACACATCCAACATATTTCATAACTCTATTAATTGAATACTCAAAACCAATATTTATTTAAAATAAAGTATTGTACATGGACTTGCACGTTTCTATATTTAGAAATGATTAATTAACATAAATTGCAATAGATATGTGAAATTATTAAAAAGTCTCTCATTTTTACTGAAAATATAATTTACATATGAACATAGAAAAGTCTTTAACATATTCAACATTTTAAAAAATAAAAAAATTGAGATAAAAATGATATATAAGAGATTCTAAGTATTAAAAGATGCTACATTATCTCTTTACGACCTTTTTTATGTACATAAATATATAGACTTGGGATAATGCGAGACCATGATGTTTTTCATGAGACAGGTAAACCACAAAATAACACTGAAATTTCACAGCAAGACATTGTGAAGCTAAAAAAAAAACTCAACGCACGATATCAAACACTAGTATTAATTAATGGATAAAAAGATTGTTATGGTCTTATGGACACCATTTGATGGTACAAATCTCAATGCACACATAGTACTAGTTACATACATTTTTGTTTTTTTAATTAAAACTAAAGCAGTCTTGTGTCTCACATGGTTACCTGGCTTGGTTGGTCTCTTCTTTTAAAAAGAATTTTTTGGTGGGTTTATAATCTTTAAAAAAATACACAGAAAAGTGAAAGACAAGAGCATATAATCAAAGATTTACATTGGAAGTTGGTGAAGATTTGTTGGCTTGTTTTTTTTGGCATTTGACATAGACCATGTTTATGACCAATTGGAACTTTCTTAATCACTTTTTATTTCAATTTTCATATCCCTAAATTTTAGGATCACCCTTTTCTCCCCAAACCCATACCAACAAATTTAAAATAAAGTTGATTAAAATAAATAACATCTTAATAACTATGTTAAAATAGAATTTTTTTTTATAAAAAAAATTCTATTTTAACAACAATGCTGAAATTTAAACTCAAATAAATAAAAGAAAAGATAAATGTAGAATAAATTTAGAGATTTCTTTACAACTTAGGGGTTGTTTGTTTTTTTTTAAAAACCTCTTAATGACTCTTAAGTCTGAATCGTTCAGACCGTTTTACACACCACCTCTTATTAATCATAACTAAAATAAGACTTCAGACTTTAGACCTCTTAAAAAACAAACGGCACCTTAATGTTAAGTAGAGAGAGATATTATTTAAATTTTTTCTACTAATAAGGCTGAATATGTTGTAGTTTTTTATAAAGTTTTTTTTCCAAAGAGTATTAGAATGATAAATTTATAGAATATTATAATAATATAATTATTAATAGAATTCTAAACTAAAGTAGTTGTTGGAGTTGGATGAGATTATTTTTAAAGATTTTAATTTTTGATGTTTTATTTAGAAAAAAGAAATTATATAGATAGTTGTTGTACATGCTCTAAACATATTTTATATCATTTCCTTTTTCTGGAGAATTTGTTTTCAAAAACTTGATTGTGGTCAAATTACATTTTTTTTTAATAGAGAATTTATTCCCCAAATAGAGATTTTGAAATGAAATCTTCAAATGATGAACCGAAATAAATTATATTTCATTTTAATACTATTTGCCAATAAAGTATAACATGTACGATATTTGGTTTTTAATGTATTTGTTAGGCTGTTATAAATAATTTAAAATTGTAATTTTGATATATATATATATATATATATATATATATATATATATATATATATGGGTTTGCAAAAAAAAAAAAAATTACAATTTCGAATCAAGTTTCCAAAGCATTATATATGAAAATTGTGTTATGAGAGTGACGAGTGATTGTTGTATATCAAGTCTTTTAGATGTTATTTATCATGATCGCAAAAACTTCGAGTAAATAAATATTCCATCATATCATTATAAAATTTCATATATATATATATATATATATATATATATATGTTAAAACACATAATAATATGTCAGTCTAAATAATTTATACAATTTTTTAATAGCTTGTTATAATAAAAGTACTTAATGTTTCTTTTATTTTAAGTTGTATGAGAATTCTTTCCAATAAATTACAAAGAAGAAAATAAATTACTCTACAAACATTAAACCAACCAAAGTAATTTCAAATTAAAGGCACCATGTTTGCATTTAACCCACTTTTGATCATAGTTTAAAATAAATAAATAAATTGCTTTAAAAAACAAATTATAAATAGAAAAAATGAGGAATAATTATAAAGGAATAAAATTAAAATTAAAATAATGCATTAAGATCTATTTCTTAATATATATGCAACTTCATTCACACAACTTTTAATTTATACCAAAAAAAGGTTTTCAGTATTTAAAAGTTAGTATATATTTTTAAAGCAACGATAAATATTGTGTGACCATAAAGAGTGATTTTTAAACCTTTTAGGAAATATACAGGCATTTTGTTACTTACAAAGCAATATGCATACAGAAATAATTGTAATATTCGGGTTCGAATTGATAATTTTAGATTTTGGGTGAAAAGTTGTTCAAGACTCAAAGTGTAAGGGGGCTAAGTGTAAGTTTTGAATAAAAGGGTTTAACCTAGGGATCTTCCCCATTTCTCCTTGGCGACTGCATTCGGTTTAGAGAAAGGAGCAGGGTAAGGTTTCCAAGACCCCTTTCTCTCTATATGGTATTGTAGGATGAGTAAGACCCTTCCCCAAAGCAATGGAGTATGATGTTTGAGTTATAGGGTTGAATGGGTGGATTGAAAACCCTCTTTTGCTTCTTAAAATCAATTCTAAGGAATGATTAGGTTAATGATCTGATTAATGTTGTTTAGAGTCCAAATCCTACGTAGATTGGTAAAATTTATCGGTGGGATTATAGGACTTGGGGTTTTGGTTCGAGGTCTGGGTTCGTGCAGAACCCTTGTTCGCCTCTGGGATGCTTCGACCGAATCGGGAGACGGGGTTGTCCCGGGAGATGTGTTGGACCGGGGGCATCCCGGTCAACAGAACCTGGGGAGGGTTGGCCCGGGGGACGGGAACCCGGGGGTGGGAGTGACCTGGGCTGTGACCCCGGGAGCCGGGGAGCCGGGGGGGGGGGGGGAGTTGGTGATACCGGGCGGGGAGCCCAGGGTTCGTGAATCCAGGCGATCGGGAGGCGGGGCCCCGGGGGTTGTGAACCCGGGCGACCGGAAGGTGAGGGGTCGGGTGAGGCTTTTTGCCAGTGTAGGTTTTGGTTGGTTCTTTGTAGAAGGTCGCCCTTTAAGATCAAGAGAGAGTGATAGGGAGATAGCCTTCGTTAGTTGTTTTACCTGCGGGGTGTCTTACAAGTATATCCATGTTATCGTAGGTCGTGAGATCGTTAGAGCGCGGATTTAAGCAAGGACCAAATGTGAGTTTTCTGAACTAAATGCTTTTATTATCAAAAGCTTATGAAGGTTTAATTAAAGCTTTCATTTAATTATGTTGGCATATTCATGCTAGGTTTATTTAAGCGTGTTTTTATAAATTGTTGATAATTAAATGTATGCATACATTACTTTCAGAAGTTGTGACCTAAGTCGGGGAGTGTGGCCCGCCTGCTCGTACCGGGGAGTGTGGCCCGTTTATGCCATTGGGGGTGTGTCCCAAAATAAGGCAGTGCGAGTCAGATACGCCGTCTTCGACGGTAGTGTTGGTCGATAGTGTGAATTACTCATGAGATCTTTATAAATCTGTTTTGATTTAAAGATTGATGTTTGTATTGTTGCGTAAACATTTAGAGGGGACTCACTAGACCTTTCGATCTAACCCTCGCTCTTTTCAAAACTAAAACCCTTTTCAGATTATCTCAAAGTAGCGGGTACCGGTAAGGGTAAGGAGAAGATGTGAGCTAATTCCGGAAGCTAGAAGACTCCTTGTAGTTAATTCCTTTTTAATCAGTTGTGTAATAGGTTGTTTTCGCCGCTTGGCATTGTTTTATTTAAGAGGCATTTATACGTTATTTCTGCGAGTTCGGGTTGTTACAATTGGTATCAGAGCCATAGTTTAAGGGATTTAGGTGACCGGATGGGCCTAAACTTAAACTGTGGAGTAGGAGGACACAACTGAGAATTTAGAAAGCCTTTAAGAGAGACTGTGGTTATCGAGAGTCGGGACAACAATAGTGAGGACTCTCATGTAAGGTAAATTCATAATTGCATCTGGCCAATGCCATTATGAATTTACAGGTGCATGGGTATACTCGAGTACTATTGTTGGGATAATCGATGGGTGTAGTTTTGGGTAGTGAGCTTTATCATTGAAAGGATAGCGTTGGTTTGGCGCGCTGTGTGAGCACCGTTTATGGTTTTAAGGTTAATACCTTTTGGGATGAGTATTATGTGGGATGTAGACATTTCTTCTTAAGGAAGAACTTCTTGGGTCCAAAAAGGAAAGAATGACGATTGGAGGTGAGCTATTCACTTCAAGGGAGTCGCCAATTTGGTAGTTTGTTGTGTCGATCAATGGGAGACAGGAGAGTTCACCTCAAGAATCGAATAATAGATTTGAGCCTTTTGAATCTGTAGTTAGTTGAAAGGTGGCGAGGGTGGCTGAGAGACAATATCCATGTTGACTAATAAAATGGAATGAAGACATAATGGAATTGAGCTATTGTTGGTAAGTTTATTTGGACCAACGTGAGGACGTAGGATTTGCGAATCAATAGTTGCGGTGGTTACTGGTACTTGGACATACCAGGATGCTGGGAGACATTGGTGCCGAGGGTTGTGGCAAATGTGAGGATTAATAGCTGGATTGTTTTTTGGTAAAGGAGACGAGCTATTGTTGGTGAGATTTTTTGGGTCAAGGTGAAGACATTTGATCTGCAAATCTTTAGTCGCCGTGGTAAGAGAGTAGTAGAACATGCAAGCATGTTGGGAAATACTGGTGCTGAAGGTGGTTGCAAATGCGAGGGACCTGACTGGTTGGTCAGAAGTAAGGGTCGGTGATAAATTGGTGTGAGTGTAAGCGGATGACCTTACGAGGGTGAATATCCTTCAATGAAAAAGGAGCATCATTCATGGGGTTTCGAATAAGTTGCTTGAGTCTTTCATGCCATGGATATTGGAGTGTGTGTGTGTGCAACTTATGAGTCATTTGTTTTGAAACTGAGATAGCGTGTATAAACGTGTGTTGGTTTTGGAAAAAGGGCAAGTTTATTGCATGGTGTACTAAATTTTGAACTCAGTATAAGTAATTTTGTTATAATTTCATGAATTGCTTGAGTAAAGTTTTATTGAAAATATTTTTAAAGGTGCCAACTTCGATTTTGGTTGGATGAGGTTCATTTCTTCGTGGAGTCGAGTAAGAACGATCTATGAACTCGTCTCGCATGGTTTTTCAGTCACGCTAGAGTAGTATCGGGTATACTCAAGCTTGTATTGTTTTGGAATAATTGTCGGTTTTCAAACGTGTCAAATGTTTTCAAACTAGTATCTTGTCATGCATGAAGGCTATGAACTCTCTAGGTCGTAAGGAAGCATTGCGGTTAAGGAGGAGGGAAGGTGTGGAGAGTGAAGGGTAGCGTTCGAGCCGTTGTTGGTCGATTCATGACCTTGGCATTCCCACTAGGGAAAGGCAGGGGTTATCGGGAGCCTTAGCCTTTGAAGTTAAGAATGTTTCGTTTTGTGGTAGCATGCGTATCTGTCAGTAACTGGCGGTATGGTAGTCGATGGGTGGTGTTGTCGGAGTGAAATCCTAAGCCGTTAAGATACCTCTTTTAGCAGCATGTTGATAAGTAGCGTTGGAATTTTTGGAAGAAGAGTCATCGACGTCGGGCCGGAGTTTGAGGTGGTTTAGAAATCATATTATATCAAGTAAGTCTTGTGCCTTCAACATGCGAAGTCAGTAGGGCATCGAGGTGGTTATGATGCATTGGGAGGAGTGGGTTCCTTTGAGAATCCTTGTTGGTCGGAAGCATTAGGGAAGTTAACGGTCAATGGTTGAGGCCATTGTTGGGTCATTGGAAATGAGGAAGTGGTCACGGTTGCATCTCTTGAGTTTTCAGAAGGAAGCAAAGGATTGTACGAGTGATTTTTTTATTTGGCATAGTATAGGACCACCTCGAGTGGGCTTTGCGAAATTGGAAGACCGTTAGTTGGTCAGGTAAAATTCCCTTGAGGTTCTGATGGCTCGTGTGGGAATAAGGTATATGGAGCTACCAGGGTGGTTGTACTTCGAGTGAGTTGACCTGTGAGATAGTACGCTTAATCTTACCGATCTACTCGAATTTGTTCTGGTAGATCACGACGAGCTGGCAAGGAATGAGGTCAGACTGAGTGATTTAGATGATCATGATTTTGGTGGTTATCCAGATTTATAGAGGCAAAGTCGTGAATTGACCTTATTTCGGTTAGTGGTGTCATGAGCGACACGAAGAGATTGGTACTTGTTTGTGTACCGAGCATTAGGGAAGATCTCGATTATAGTAAGAGGGTGTGTTGTGGTAATGGACATTAGATGAGTTAGTGTCATTTTTTTTGCCTTGGCGGTCGTGCAAGCCGTTGGCGTGGTAAGGAGTTTTTATTTGAAATCAAGTAGTGGATTTTGTTGTTGTTATCGACTGAGGGTATGCGGGAATCCTCGTTCAGAGATTTCTGATGAACTCTCAAAAGTGTCTTGTTATTTATGGTGGTAGTTGAGTGTTGGTTGGTATAGTGGCATTGTTAACTTGAGGTTAATGGGTTCGAGTATTTGATGGTGGCAACTTCATAGAGGAACCTTAGGGTTCTGGCTTGCGAGGGGTCGATGAGGGATTTCATCTTAACCCGGTAAAATATTGTTGGAAATGTCGAATCATTTAGTTTATGATGTGATGTAGGAGACAGGAAAATTCGTGAGAATGTCGAAGCATTCCTTGTTTGTAAAGGAACTTTAGCAGATAAGACAATCTTGTTTGGGGGGAGTGAGAATTGTGCTTTCGAGTAGTGAGTAATGTTTTGGAGGAGCTCGGTTGATTACCTCGCGTAAGAATGGCGAGTAATCGGTTGACTAAGTAAAGTAACGTAAATGTGTTTTCGACACACTGAGAATCATGATTGGAGAAGGCAATGTTGGGTGAGGAGTGTTTCTCGCATCGAGAAGAGAGTGAAGATATTGTGTCGAGGAGGCGGTTAATCTGAAGGTAAGAAGTTTGTCAAGTGATTCAAAATGTAGAATGGTGTTTCCAGATTTTGCCGTTAGAAAGTTTATGAACCCCTAGCATGGGTGTGAGAAAGAGATTATGGCGTACGTTGCAGTTTGGGTGTTGAGTAATATAAATCGTGCGGTTGGCCTAAAGCTTGCACTACAAGTCGGTGAACCGGTGTGCAGAAGTGGGTTTGAAGCCTTCGAGAAAGAAGGGAAAAAGGGGTTGGATGTAGTGCTCAGAGTAAAGGACCATAGTGTCAAGTATGGAATTGTGTGTAAAGGAATTCAAGTGAGTCGATCATCCGGTGTTAAACCACTTGGAATAGTTTGTGTGAGCATGGTCACTCCGTATTGAGCGGGTGAAGTTTGGGTTTTATTGTACATATGGTTGGACGATTGTGGATGCGATGAGAAATTGAAGTATGCGTTATATTAAATCGGTCAATGGGAACTAATGGACTATGAAAGTGGCGAGTGGTAGAAGCTTTCTGTTTTTCAGATAACAGGTTGGAGTGATGTCATTTGGTGCAACGTACGTTTAATACGTATGAGTTGTGTAACATCGGTGAGTTGTGACCTTTATGGTTCGGGAAAGAAGGTGCCTTTCGCACTAGGCATATGTAGTGTTGAGAGAAGCTGTTTTTCTATGATGGGATACTTGATGAAGAAAATCACAACGGTGGGTTCATCACTTCATTGCGATGTCTAAGGTTGACATTGTGCTAAGTTAACAATTTGAGAGGTTATTATCTTATTTTGGGATGCACTTCTTTGAGATGCTAACTCCGGCGAAGTTCGTTAGTGAAAAGGATTAAAGTGGTATGTGAACCCGTAAAGAGACGCATTTTAAAATTGTAAGTCCGGGCATACGGAAAAAGCGGACAATACCTGGTACGGTCAACCTGTCAAATGGTATGGCTTTAGGTCTGGCAGAATATCTCGGACATCAGAGTGAAGTTAAGTTGTTATGTTTAAAAGAACGCGAGATTTGCAAATCTCAAGTTGAGAGTGAAATGGCGTATTTGAGGGGGAGGTCGTGTTGGGTCGCGTTTTTGGAATCCATAGAGTTTATGAAAAGAGTTGGAGAGATAGTGAGTAATTTGGAAGTGTTCGAAGAAAATCCGTTCCGGGCGTCACGACTCTAGTTAAGAGAATTTTTGGAAGTTGGGTGACAATGTCTTCTAAAGGTATGCAAGCAAATAAGAAGTAAGGATCAAAAGTGAACCGTCAGGCGAAAGTGAAATGGCGATAGGATAAAGCGGACAAGAGGCATGAGGTCCTAGTAACCTAGTTTGTTCAACGTCAGGCGAAAGTGAAATGGCGATATGAGGCGGACATGAGGTCCTTGTACCCTAGTTTGTTCAATGATGGAATCCAGGGACGAAATTCTTTTGAGGGGGGGGGGGATATTGTAATATCCGAGTTCGAATTGATAATTTTAGAGTTTGGGTGAAAATTTGTTCAAGACTCAAAGTTCAAGGGGCTAAGTGTAAGTTTTGAATAAAAGGGTTTAACCTAGGGATCTTCCCCCATTTCTCCTTGGCGGCTGCATTCGGTTTAGAGAAAGGAGCAGGGAGTTTTTCTTGGGAGATTGAAGGAGAGGACGGGATTTGAAGGGATTGACAGTGAAGCTTCGTCAAGGTAAGGTTTCTAAGACCCATTTCTCTCTATATGGTATTGTAGGATGAGTAAGACCCTTCCTTAAAGGAATAGAGTTATAGGGTTGAATGGGTGGATTGAAAACCCTCTTTTTCTTCTTAAAATCAATTCTAAGAAATGATTAGGTTAATGATCTGATTAATGTTGTTTAGAGTCCAAATCCTACGTAGATTGGTAAAATTTATCGGTGGGATTATAGGACTTGGGGTTTTGGTTCGAGGTCTGGGTTCGTGCAGAACCCTTGTTCGCCTCTGGGTATGCTTCGACCGGACCGGGAGACGGGGTTGTCCCGGGAGATGTGTTGGACCGGGGGCGTCCCGGTCAACAGGACCCGGGGAGGGTTGGCCCGGGGGACGGGAACTCGGGGGTGGGAGCGACCCGGGTTGTGACCCCGGGAGACGGGGGCCCGTGGTTCGTGAATCCGGGCGACCGGGAGGCGGGGGCCCAGGGGTTGTGAGCCCGGGAGACCGGAAGGTGAGGGGCCGGGTGAGGCTTTCTGCTAGTGTGGGTTTTGGTTGGTTCATTGTAGAAGGTTGCCCTTTAAGATCAAAAGAGAGTGAGAGGGAGATAGCCTTCGTTAGTTGTTTTACCTGCGGGGTGTCTTACCAGTATATCGATGTTATTGTAGGTCGTGAGATCGTTAGAGCGCGGATTTAAGCAAGGACCAAAGGTGAGTTTTCTGAACTAAATGCTTTTATTATCAAAAGCTTATGAAGGTTTAATTAAAGCTTTCATTTAACTATGTTGGCATATTCATGCTAGGTTTATTTAAGTGTGTTTTATAAATTATTGATAATTAAATGTATGCATACATTACTTTCGGATGTTGTGACCTAAGTCGGGGAGTGTGGCCTGGCTGCTCGTACCGGGGAGTGTGGCCCGTTTATGCCATTAGGGGTGTGTCCCAAAATAAGGCAGTGCGAGTCAGACATGCCGTCTTCGACGGTAGTGTTGGTCGGTAGTGTGAATTACTCATGAGATGTTTATAAATATGTTTTGATTTAAAGATTGATGTTTGTATTGTTGCATAAACGTTTAGAGGGGACTCACTAGACCTTTCGGTCTAACCCTCGCTCTTTTCAAAACTAAAACCCTTTTCAGGTTATCTCAAAGTAGCGGGTACCGGTAAGGGTAAGGAGAAGATGTGAGCTAATTCCGGAAGCTAGAAGACTCCTTGTAGTTAATTCCTTTTTACTCAGTTGTGTAATAGGTTGTTTCCGCCATTTGGCATTGTTTTATTTAAGAGGCATTTATACGTTATTTCTGCGAGTTCAGGTTGTTACAATAATATTCATATATGCGCAATATTTGCAATTACTCAATTAGAATTTCTGTTTTTATTTTTTTATAGTTGGTAAAGATGTCAATTTAAATAATTTGTAACTTCTATTTTAGCGATGCTAGTATAAAACCATAACAACATGTATCAACCGAAAAAAGTTGGTGTAACAACCCACTTACTAACAAACACACCAAGTATCATATATATAAAGATAACGCTAAACTGCCTCCAATTCAAGAGTTTAAACAGGCGGAAGCAAAGTCGAAGTCAAAACATCTTAAAACGAATTACAACTGAGAAATGTAAATATATCTAGATGAGTCATCTATTTCCAAAGTCCAGCAGAAGTCCTCTCTACAAATCTCTACTTCAAAGCTTGCCCTTGCCCTCACTAGAGCCTCATTCTATCTGCTTGCCTAAAAGGGGGTTTTATTTGAAAAGTGAGGGTGAGACCACAAGGCCTAGTGAGAACCCTCTAAAACACACTATCTCACGGTATGGGGAATTATTATAATAAAATTTTAATTAACAGTTTACGAAATTGAAACACACCGAAGTCACATGCACACTTGTAATAACCTGCTGGGGCACACATCCGCCCGTAAATGAGATACGTGAAATGAATTCATATACTCGTTATTGGGTCACACTCCCCTTTTATCCATGGAGTTGTTGGCGTGTTCACACCAATTAATTACCCTTTTATAAGAAACACACCAACAATGGTACATGCAGTAAATACAATTAATAAAGTAACATCATCATATCGATACGTCATACATTCTATAGGAAAAAGGGAACTCACCTGACGTCCGTGCTAAAGCTTGAACTAGATATTCTTCAACCGCACCTACAACAAATTGGCACACAAAATGGGTCACGAGCCTATCTCGCTTAAACTAGTTCCTTCTTTTTCCCTCACTCATAAAATACTCGCAATAAAACTTAATTTAAATGGCCCAGACATTTCAGTCCATGAGTCGGCCCAAACGCAATCAGGCCTTGGCCTTGGCCCACTCACCCGGCTCGTGGCCTCGGCCCCTCTCTCTTTCGGCTTCAGATGCGAGCTTGGCCTCCCTGAGTCCCGCTTCCCTCTTCTACACCCGCCTCACCCAGGTTTGACCCCCGGGTCCCAACTCCGGTCTCCCCGATTGTTGGCCAGGGTCCTGGATCCCTGACCCTCACTCTAATCCCGGGTCACCCCCGGTTACAAGCAGCTCCCGGTTCACCCGGGTCGCCTCCCGACTCGGGCCCGGGTCATTACTCGAGAAGGGGTTTTCGTCCCGAGGGCGACTCCCGGGTGCGATGAACAGGTATGTCGAAGTAACACCCTAAAAACTGGGTAATTTAAAATTTGAAAATTTCTCCATATAACGTTTATAAATTGAAGGGAATTTAAACCTGTAACGTTTGGTATGGAATAAACTTCACAAAAATGACATCATCCCAATAAGGAGAGAGTATAAGCGTTTACAAAATTAGGAAAGAAATGGAAATAAGGACCGACAACCTACTTAATCTAAAACATTCTAATTTAGATTATAATTGGGTGTCGTTATCATTTCCCAAAATATCGGTAAGTATAATGCACGCTCTACGACTCGTCAATGCTATGTTCCCAAAAATTTCTATCTCTCCAAAAGGTCGTCCACGACGGGACCCCACTCTCCGCTCAAGGCTTTGCTACCCCACCGCCAACAGAACATGCTTTACACTAAAGAAAATAAGTGTTAGGCTTTGAGCCTAGTGAGAACATCTAACATATAGATACGAAGGAGTACAATACATTAGTGAATATTTAACAACAATTAGTGTAATAATAACAAATACAATTTCCAACGTGTGAACCTTATGCTAGACGGGGGAGACCCGTTCTATCATGAGTCGTGACGGAACACGGAAGTAAGTCACAACCCATATGGAGCACTTAGTCGAAATGGTTATTTACCGGCGTCAACTCTATCAATGAATCTTTAGCCGTTTGAACATCAACTCTATCCATGAATCTTTAGTTCAATGTAAACATAGGTTCAACTCCATTCGAGTCTCTACCCCAAAGGATTTCCAAGTTCAACCCTATCCATGGGTCTATACCTTGTAACCTCACCTTTTCCACATAATTTTAAAGGTATATCATTTAATTATCGTGCCCCTGGCAACTAAACCCAAACATAACATCTCTTGTAGCATGATCCATCACTAGACAATTTGAACTACCACAATATCATCATCTTCACATAAGTTATATTCCTATCAAGGTGTAGGACATATTTCCATAGTATTCCATGTCACTGTTCTAAAAAACTCGCCACACAGCCGCCATGGCGTGCCATGGCACCAAGGCTTGTGTGTCACGCCATGTTAAGCCCATGGCACGCCATGGCCTAATGCGCATTTATCATAATGAGATATTTGATTTTTATTTACGTTTTTAATGGCTTATTTGCAAGATTTTAATATATAACCTAATTTAACTTGCTTATTACTATTGACTCATTGAATAACACTACAAAACATATGTTTTTATATATAATATTATATATGATTTAGAAATTTGATGCCATAAGTCACGCCTTGAAAGCGCCATGGCTTCGCCGTGGCTCCTAAGGCTTGAGGCTTGGCCTCGCCGCCATGCCACGCCTCACGCCATTTAGAACATTGTTCCATGTATACAAATACTAAAAATAAATAATGAGCATGGACACTCAATATCCTTCCCAATCATGAATTCAAGTAAATCATATCACCCATTTGGATCTCCATATTCCATAATAAATGTAGAAACATAAGTATATAAACACCCACATATTTTGTAACTACATATCTTATCATATTCCCAAAAATGTCAAAACCCTAAATTTTGACCTAGATAGTTCAAGAAACACAAAAGTGGAGAAAAATGTAAATATTTAAAGTGATGTAAAGAAAAGGTTTTCATGGAAGCATATAAGCATTAGATATGAAAGATGAACTCACAAAGTGGGTTTTGATGGAAACCCAAAACCCTAGCTTGTTTTCTTGGAGAAGATGATAATGGAGGTAGTGGTTAAATGCTTCAAGCTTGATTCCTTTGTTGGTACACTTAGATCTTAGCAATAAATGGAGTAGATAGGGTTTGGAGAAACCCTAGATTCGGTTCTTGATGAAGAGAGAGTTTTTGAGAGAGAAATAAATGAGTTAGATGAGTAATAAATGAGAAAGGGTCAGATTTCATGTTTTTAACCCGTCAGACTCCCGCGGAGATTGTGCCAAGCGAGAGTGACATGGTCACAATCGCGAGGCACTCTCACGTGGGTTGTACTGAGAGTTTTCGGTGTAGTCGACGATTGTGCCAATCGAAAGTGACTCCTGTCACAATCGCGATGCACCCTCGCGGAAAACGTATCGAGAGTAAGGACCCCGTGCGATATTGCCCACCGTGATTGTGACATGGGCACTATCGCCAGTCACGGTCGCCGACCATGTACCGAAGCCGAAATCCCAGATTTTCTCTCACGATTCCTTATCTGAATTAAATCAAATTAAAGGCACAAAGTATTCAGAATTAAGGATTAGCAAAAAGGATAAGGTCTGAGGTTCGAGATAAGAATTCCTACTAGAAAATCCGGGTGTTACAGTCGAAGTTCAACATATAATTTTTTTCCTAGATAAATCGAGTCCACCCACAATGGAGATTTATAAAACAAACACACAATAACATTCTCACCAATGATTCAACTAATATCTCCCAATCTCACCCTTTCTATCAAGAACCTAGTCATGGATTCAAATTCCAAAACACTCTAATAATTCCTACTCCTACAACTTAATCTCTAAAGCTTAATAGGAAAGAAATAGAAGAGATACATACCTCAAGGAAATGGAAATCCACACTAAGCTTCTTCCCTAGCTCCAATCCCATGATCGATTTCTTGCCCCAAAATGCCAAAATCCCTTTTCTCCACTTGGTCACCGCGTCTCATATTAGACAAAATGAGAAATGAGGGTTTTCCTAGGGTTTTAGCCCCCTTTCCCCTTTATTTCCATCTAGACCCTCAAACTTTTATTCTCTTCAAACAAACCCTACACAACTCTTAATTAATAAAATAAGGCACAATTATTACAGTTGGTACCAAGTATAATTGGTCCGTACATGGTATAAAATTTGACATACCAATTATAATTGGTTGGTATACGACTACACGATATATAGAAAAAATATGGTATCGTACTGTAATAACCTGAAACCTTAATTTTTGAAGTTTGAGGAGTTGTGGGGTGTTAAGTGAAATTTCTTCAATTTCAGGGACTTAGGTGTAAATATGGAATAAAAGGGGTAAAACCCTCTTAAACCTCTCATTTCCATTCTCACGATTTTGGAGGCGGAGAGAGAGAGAGAGAGAGAGAGAGAGAGAGGAAATACGTGTGTGAAGTATGTGTGTGTGTGCTTGGAGTCTTTGAGGAAGAAGGCTTGGGAGGAGGATTCATCTTCTTCACCTTTAAGGCAATCATCTTCTCCAATGATCTTAATTTCTAGTGCTTAATGGGATTCATGATTCGGGGTGTAGAATCTTCTTCTTGTTTGTGTTCTTGGAATGAAAACCCTAAGGGGAGGTTGTTTTGTCTAAATATTGGTGGTTGATTCTGGGATTTGGGCTAAAATCACCATTGTTGGTGTTTATCTTCAAGAGTTCTTTATTTTCCTTGATTTTGGAAAAGATATGGCTTTCAATGGATTGATTTATAGGGATTAAATGTTGTCCTTATGTTTGGTTAACATTGGGAAATGTTTAGATCATTGTTTCCCCCATTTTAGAAGCTTAAAATCGATTTGGAAATGGTTTGGTGTTGAGAAAGGTGGATTTTCGAGCTAAAAATGCGTGCAGGGCAGGACCAGGGCCCCGCGCGGGTTTTGGCACGGGTTAGGCCGCCCCATAAGTCGTGCCAGGAACTGGAGCATGTTCTGGCGTGGGTTTGGTCACGCAAAAAATCGCGCCAGGCTCTGTTTGGGCAACCATCTTGTCGTTTCGTCCTCTGTTTAGGCTTCGGATCGGGATAGTGAGTAGGGGTTGTCTTAGGGATGATAAGGAGTGTTTTTAGAGAGCTTTTCGAGTGGTCTAATACCCATGTGTGTCGTGTGATTAGGTGTTCGGTTTGGACCCTTGTAGCTCTGAGTGCGAAATCTAAGCGTGGACGGAAGGTGATTTTTTCTTAACTTACTTTATTTGCCGTATAAGCTCTAAATGTAACACCCTCAAATTTGGAAAGAGCAACTAATTAAAATTTCAATATTATGTCAAGTAAAAGATAAATCTTCAAAATAAAATTCTATATTCAACCACAACAAATATAAAATCTAGTCTTATACAAGGACTAGACCAAAGTCGGGTGTTACTTAACCCAAATACAAGTTGTTAATCCCATAATAATACGGAAGACTTTACCAAGCTATCTACTTCTCGAGCACACAACTAGCACTCATCTCTTTACAGTGTCACTACGACTATTCCCAACCGGAACCTGTTGCACATGCCAAAAAATAAAAGGGTTAGGCTAACGCCTAGTGAATTCAAGAGTTTTCAACATGAATAAATATATCGTTGAAGAGAAAGAATGCAATTTAAATCATAATCTTTCAAAATGATATGGTTCAAATATGAAAACAACTCGTTTTCCAACAACACATATTTTATAGATGAACTCCCCAAAGGAAAACATTAATTCGTAAAATGATGCAACCCAAAACTCGCTCAAAACATGAATAAGATCGAACTTCCAATTTTATAAAAATGCAGGTATAACTTTATATCCCGAAATACCCAAAACACGGGTGGGGCATAATACTCAACCCATAAACTATGGATAAAAGTCCACATATACAAAACGTCACCGAAAACATGGATACTAAAACTCAATACTCACGCGGCCAAAAAAATGGAAGGTGTCCAATTAACAAAACATGGAAATGACATATTTCATCCAAACCTTAATATACGCGGAGGGAAATCCAATATTAAGGTCATCATTTACAGTCAACCACGCAAGCCCAAAGATAATAAAGTAAGGCATTGATATTTAAATATTGTTGGCCGACGACGGGGGAGACCCGTATCCGTTGAGAGTGGAGGAACACAAAAGTATGTCACTCTTGCAACGCTAATCGCATGACACTTCACAACATAAAAGCCTAAGTGTTCCTACGACTTATTAACAAGTTTCACCTCAAGAGTCGGTTGACCTTGGTGAACATTAACATGAACTCTACCCCGAAGACCCGACATACTTAAGGACTACCTCCAAGGCATTACCTCAAGCGGCAGAGGTCCCAGTGCCTACCTCCAAGGTTGCACTTCCAGACTCAATCATCCTAGTGCTTACTTGCAAAGTTTAAGGTCATAAAACATGGGCCCAGAGTCCAACCCCGAAATACCCAATTGACCATCAAATAAATACTGACTTACGTGCCTATGGATCTAATGCAACACAATCTAAAATTACATGACTACACATGAATTACCAACGCACTCGAGCATGTAATTATCAATAATATGCAATAAGATGCAAGTCATAAATGGGGCTACATCGAGCCATTAAAACTGGACGAATGTCCCCAAGACTCCTTTAAGTCAAAACCGAGCTGCAGTGCTCAAAATCCATTTGACCAACAAATAACGGTTCCCAAATTATAAAACGCAATCGACTCACGTTATGCAAACACACGCTCCAAAATACATGAATAAACTTCGATACGGTTTAGCTTGGGACAAAGTATTTCCAAATGAATTTATGCCATATTCTTTCAAAAACTTCCCACAATACAAAATTAAACATTTCTCCAAAACAAACACTAAAAGTACATTTTGACCAAATAATCTCCATTTATGCAATAAATCATCAAAACACTTTCATTTATGACTTATTTATCAAAATGCCCAAAAATCCCAAACATGGGTGTTTTACAAGGTTTATAAATCTAAACACTTCAAATAATCAAAACCCACCAAATAACTTAACCCTTGACAAAAAACACATAAACACTTTAAAATGGACATTTTGGCATGTACAACATTTTCACAAATCAACTTGAACTCACCTTGCTAGGTTTAGGCTAAACCTAGATTTCCCCAACTTGAGCTCATTTGAAGAAATCTGAATCCTCAAGCCAAAACATCCAAAACCTAGATCCATAAATTTCCAACCATAAACATTCATATTCAACCATATAGAATCATTCCCCAAATATTTTACATGAAGATCTCAACTTATACCAAAAACCCTAACTTCCAAAGATGAAGAAAAGAGGAGGTTGCCTTTGCCATAGTTTGATTCCATCAACATTACGCTTCTAGATCCCCAAAATAAGCCACAAACTCCCAAATGTTCAAAATGGTGAAAAGGGTTGGATGAAACCCTAGAAAATTTGGTGATGATGAAGAAGATGAAGATACCTTAGCTCTAGCTTCCAAACCTTGCTAGATGATGAAGAAACACTTGGATTTTAGGAGAAAACCCCCCAAAAATGAGCTAGGGTTCATATGAGAGGGTGGAGGTTGGGTTGGGAGAGTAAATGGGAAGAGATTTGAGGTTTTGGTGAGAAATAAGGTTTGGAGGCTGATTTAATCTTTTACCAGCGCACAGTGCTAGCGCGCGAGCGGTTGCAAGGTTCCACTCACGCGGAGAGTCGCGCCTAACACTGAAGTCAAGACGGGACAGAGTCCCGCGCGGATGATCACGCGGTTCCACTCGCGCGGAGAGTCGTGCGAAACACTGATGGCAATTTTTCGTCTTCTTTTCGACTAAAGATTTTGGGGTGTTATACTAAATACGTATGATGCTTATCAAAATGCATGTTTTACATTGCTTTAAAATATGATTGATGGTGTGGATATTAAAGTGTGCATGCATTTAGGGTGGGGCATGTGATGGCTTTCATATGGGAGGTGTGACCCATTTGGAATGCATGAATTTGTTTCATGTGATTTGTTTTGAGGGCAGGTGTGAGCCCGAACACGTTGTCATAGGTGTGTGTGACTTAAGCGTGTGCCATCTACATGCGTTGTGTTTTTGCATTATGGTTTTAAAGGTGTGAATCATTTGTAAATGTTTATAACTCATTTTGAATGATATTTTGTGGTGTTATGCTAAAACTTGAGGGAACTCACTAGACCTTCGGTCTAGCCCTCGCTTTTATAAAACTGAAAACCTTTTCAGGCAAGTGTATTGTGGGCTTTCGTCCAAGGGGAAAGAAAAGATGTGATATCGTAGAAGAGGATTGGTGGAGGCATGTAGTTATCGATAGATGTATAATAAATCTCAGTTGTGGATAGACATTTCCGCTGCAAATTTAGAGTTGAGTTTTATGTATTTCATCTATTTGGGACCATTTTGGCTGTAATTCTATATTTATGCTATTGATGGATTTGGGTTCTTACACGTACCATGTTCACCTCTATCTCTCTACATTTATCTAATAATTTTCATTTCCAAAAGAGAAACTATTACAAAAACAAACTAGATTGCTATCTTACTAAATATTTTATTCAAGCATTATTAGTATATTTAGGTCATGTCTGTCAAACATAAGCTAGGCTATTATTTGAGCTTATTGCAAAATCCCTATTTAAATGGGTTTATATGGACAAAAATTAGCTTAAAAGTAACTTATCTAAACACTACTTGAACTAGCGTTTCAATAAACTCCGAAATCTTTTTGTCACTTTTCTTCTAATTATACAGTTGATTAATAATAATTGTTATTTATTATTATTAATTAGTAACAAAAACTATTTATTACTTAATATTAATTTCTAATTATTAATTTTTTTAATAATAAACTATTCATTAATATTAATTTTTAATTATGTAGAATTATTATTAATTTTGTCAATTATTTTTATATTATTATTACTTTTATTATTGTTCAATATATTTAGTCATCAAAAAACAAATATAACAATTTTAAAAATGTTTTTGTAAATTAATAAAAATTAAAGTTATATTTTCGTTTGATTCATAAATAATAGAGCTTTGATGAATATTTTACTAAAATACCTTTTTTTGAGAAACTATTAATCAATTAAAGCATGTAAGGTTGACCAACTTTTTTTTTATTCATATTATATGTAATAATTATTTAAAATCATATTTAATGTAAATATTTTCTAAATTCGTATTTGGTTATACAATTCTAAAGTTTATAATATTGTGCATATATATATATATATATATATATATATATCGTTTTTGGTCGTTTTTCATTTTACAACTACCTTATCGGCTATTTTTTTTCAAACGTTATTAGCTTATATCAAATTGTTGGTCCCTGATGGGTTAATGACTGGTACTACAGGTGTATGTCGAAGGGAGTTGAATACAAACACAACAAATGTAATAACCCTAGTCCTTGCTTGAGAAACCTTGGAAGTTTAAGGGTGTGAAGGTGACTTTTCCCATTTTCAGAGACTAAGGAGTAAATAGGGGTCTAAAGAGGATAAAACCCTCAATGCATCCTCATTTTCAGCTAATACGTTTTCAGGTGAAGAAGAGAGACTTGGGGGAGGCATGTGCAGTTTCTAGGGTTTTGAAGAAGAAAGTTGTAATTTGGTGGATTGTTCATCGTCATCTTCAAGGTAATCCTCATCTCGTATCTTCTATGCTTCCATATGGTGGGTATTCAAGCATTTTGAGTTGGGGGTTTCCATTTCTTTAAGTGTTATTGGATTAAAACTCTTTGGTTTTAATGATTAGATTGAGTATTGTTGGTTTCTAATTGTGTATTTAATTAAGCAACAACCACCATTGATGGTGTTTATCTTCAAGGGTTTGTCATTTTCTTGTTTTTGGGTAAAAGTGTGTCCTTCAATGATGGATTCCAATGGGTAAATTGATGTTTGATGTTTGGATATTGATGGAAATGGTTTAGGACATCGATTCCCTCGGTTTGGAGACTTAAAATTGATTTGGGAAGGTTTGGAATTGAGAGACTTTGAGGTTTTTGGCTGAAAACTGCGTGCAGACTGGAACAGTGCTTGGTGCGACTTTTGGCGCGTGTTTGGTCACATGGAAAGTCGCGCCAGACACTGTGTAACGCCCGGAAAGTCCTTCGTATGTAATCTTCGGTAAATCTGTCTTAGACTTACACTTTTATCGTTAATTTATGCTTAACGTTGCTTAGTATGCCTTGTCCTATGACCCTTTGGACTTCTAACCCTTTTACGATGCAAAACGCGGAATTTTCAGCCTTTAGGGGAGTGGGTGCGACATTGACCCGCGACTATGACACGAGCATTTTTGCCTGGTCATAGTCGCACAGGGTGTACCGTGAGGTACCTAGACCCTGCGACATTGCCCCTGCGATAATGCCAAGGGGCAAAGTCGCTGGGCAATGTCGCCCGTGTGGCCTGAACTGCTAATAAGTTGGGTTTTTATGCCTCATTTCTACATTTCACTTTAGCAAAAACGGGAGAGCTTAGCTAGGAGGCGATTTTTGAGCAACCAAGTACCCATCTCATCAACATTCTAGGGTTTGATTGGTGGAATCATTTATTGTCATTAAACCACCATCCAAGGCCTTTTTATTGAAGCATTCTCATCCAAGATCTCCATTTCTCATCCAAGACTTCATCTCTCAATTTCTAGGGTTTGCTATTTTCTAGGTTTTAACCTAAAACCTAGATTGTGAGTTTTCTAAACCTTTGTCAAACTAGATACACGTCATATTTGCTTTACCCATTATTGTCATTCATTCACATTTGCGCTATCCATTCATAATACTTGGTTCTTGTGATATTCTTATGTTTAAGACTAAGTCCTCAACTTGTATATAGACGAGCTTCTCTAAAGGGGCTTTGGGACTCTTTGGCCCTAGATAAGTGCGAAAACATACTTGTATGAGTTAAGCTTGAATAATGGATTATATGTGTGGTTTGACCTAATTTCGGGTTGATTGGATCTTTTGATGACTTTACCATAATGAGTTGCTTGTTATAGCTTGATAAAGTACATACTATGGAAATGGGATATTATGCTATCTAAATCATCATGAAGTGGAATTATGCTTACTTTGATGCTAACCCATTTACACGAGTCTCATGTGAGAATATATATATATATATATATATATATATATATATATATATACCATATGAGAAATTTATGGTCTACCATTTTACCCATGGTTGGTATTGTGATTATTCATGTGCATTATTTGCCTTGGGACTTACTAATAATAATGTTGGACGAACCAAGTCGGTAGACACTAGGAGGATATAGTCTTGGGTGCCACCGTAACGGTATGTACCTAGACCTCCGCCATTCGGGGTAATGGCATGGTTGTAGTTCTCGAGTGTACCGGGCCTTTTGGAAGTCACTCATGGTAGTTGGCATCAAGGTGTATCGACTCTTTGGGTGGAACTTGATTGGTGCTATGGGTCTCCCCCATTGACTTCACATTTGAACAATTTATTGTTAACTGCAGATAAGAACTGTACATTTATTTGGTTTGCTTTTACTTGTACAACTCACCAGTCTTTTTGGCCTAACACTTGTTTGGTGTCGATGTGTATCTCAGGTTCTAGCGGTGCCGGTGATAAGAAGGTCTAGCCGAATTAGAGTGAGCTTGGGGAGGATTTTTGGGACACCAATTCTTATAGAAGACGTCATTTTTGGGGTGTTTCGGATAACACCCGAATTGTAATTTTATTTCGAATGAAATTAGATTATTAGGTTGTTGTTTTCCTTTTGTTAGAATTGTAACTTGTACTTAAACAGGTGATTATTCTTTGCCCATTTTTGGGAGGCTCGATTGCTTTGGCAAATTTATATACCACGTTTCCATTTTCCGAAAATTTTATCCCTATTTTTAGGGTGTTATAAGTTGGTATCAGAGCTTTAGTTTAAGTGAACTAGGTATTGGCTTAGCATATCTAGACTTAAGATTTAAGTGTAGTTTTAAACTGTCCACCTTGGGGTAAAATTCATAGGTGGGGAGAGTGTTAGGACTTACGGAATTACACTATTTAAGAGTTGTAATGGTGGTGACAATAATCCTTGTGTATAATTCGTTCATAATCTCACTTAGCTACTGCTATTATGAATGTGTTGTTACGTGATCATGCTTGAATTACTATAATTATGATGATTGAAATGTGTAGTAGTACGTACAATGAGTTTAACTCACTTAGTGTTTTCTCAACCTCTTTCTCGTGCATGTATGGCAGACAACCATGGTAAATACTCGGAGCAGGCTACCAAACCCACAAGAGGGTCGCGTGGAAGTGGAATCTACTATCGACCAACCTCCCTTGGTAGAGACCTCTATGGGACCTCCCATACCCACTATCTTGGGAGGGGGAACCGAGCATATCCCACGCGTGAACCTTGTCGATAACAACCCGATCATAGAGGAAGTGACTATGGAGACGAGAATCAGAGACAACATGATGCTAGCCATGAATTCTTCCATGGCGCAACAACAAGAGTTCTTAATGAAACTTTTGGAGGATCGCGATACCAGTCACCGACGACACGAGACGGTGGCGTAAAATGCCATAATGGGGTCGGGCGGCGGACCTTGTGGGAACGGAGGAGCATGCGACAGTTCAGGAGAAGCGAAGGGAAGCGGGGTGCACTTATAAAGCTTTTCTGGGGTATAGGCCACCCGAGTTTGCAGGTGCTAAAGATCCCATCAGTTGCATCTATTGGATCCGAGAGATAGAAATGGCGTTCAAGGCAAGTGAATGTGATGAATCACAGAAGGTTAAAATTGCTTCTCATCTCCTTAAGGGTGAGGTCCTGACTTGGTGGAATCTCACCCGGTCGTCTCTTACTCCGGAAGTGTTGGCCAAACTCTCGTGGCCAACGTTTAAGAAGAAGGTCTTGAATAAATATTGCAGTGAAAGGGCGTTGGACAAAATCGAACAAGAGTTCTGCAATCTCAAATAGGGTAGCATGTCAATTTATGATTACTCAAAGCTATTCCTAGAAAAGTTGAGTTTGGTGGAGCACCTGGCTCCCGATGAGAGGGCGAAGATCAAGGCTTATTTGTTGGGCTTACCGGCCGAGATGAAGACGACGGTGAGGAATGCGAAAGTGTCAACGATAGAGGAGGCGATTGAAGAATCATTCCTCGTAGAGGATGACATTGCCCAAGGAAAGGAAGAGAAGAGTCAAGCTGGAGAGAAAAGAAAGTGGGAAGGGCCATCGGGGCCCGTTCGTCAAAATAAGTCGTTTGCGAGTGGAAGGTTCGGAGACAACCGCCGAGAGGCGAGGTGGTGCCATAAATTCAAGGTCAAGCACTTTGGTCCATGTAACCCAAAGCCGCACATAGGCCCCATCGAGTGTGCCAAGTACGGGAAGAAGGATCATACCATCCGGGAGTGCCCTATACGAGGACCGGTGTGTTTTGAGTGTCGAGAGTCGGGCCACATGAAGAAGGATTGCCCAACGTGGAAATTCTTACGGGACGACGTAAAGAGTTGAACAACCTTCGAGAGCACCAAGCTGAGCATTCTGTATGACCACCGAAGAGGCAAAGGAAACCGTCGATGTCGTTTCGGATACATTTCTAGTAAACTCCTTACCCACTCGTGTGTTGTTTGATTCGGGTCCTTCAAGTTCTTTTGTGTCGAATATTTTCTGTAAACACTTCGTCACTCCTAGTACTATTCTTCCCGATGCCTTAGTAGTAGAGGTGGCTAACGGGGATAAAGTGATCATTCGAGAATGTTTCAGTGATTGTACTTTAGAGATCGATGGGAACTCTTTTGGGGTAGATTTGCTACTTATGATTATAGGTGGGTTTGATGTAGTCATAGGCATGGATTGGTTATCGAGGCATAGGGCCGATATCCTTTGTTCCAAGAAGATGATCCAAGTGCCTTTGGCGGGAAAGGGCGTAGTCACTATTTATGGAGAGAAAGGGAAGGGATGCAAAACTATCATCTCCTCGCTCAAGGCCTGCAAATTCCTAGCGAAGGGTTACCCTTCGTATTTGGCCTATGTGGTGGACACAAAGAAAGAGAAGAAGTCAATAGAGGACGTGAATATTGTGCAATACTACCCGAATGTTTTTCCGGAGGACTTACCCGGACTACCACCGGAACGTCAAGTAGAGTTCCAAATCGATCTTACACCGGGAGCGGCCCCGATATCCCGTGCTACCTACCGTTTGGCTCCAACCGAAATGCAAGAGATGATGACGCAACTACAAGAGTGTAACACCCTCAAATCCGGAAATAGCAACTAATTTAAAATTTTCTAAATACATCGATAAGTAACTCATCTACAATCACAATTTAACATTTAACTTCAATACACACATTTCGTTCTATATAAATAGTCTATAATACTTCAAGCTCTTGTGATCCGCGTACAAGGTACACTTTGTGCCGTAAAGATAGTGCCGTAATAACTTTAAAGCGAACACTACCACCGCCAACTCCAAGTCGTGAGTGGGGTAGTTCTTCTCATGAATCTTCAATTGCCTAGATGCGTACGCGATCACTTTTCCTCTTTCCATAAGTATACATCCAAGTCCCATTTTGGACGCATCACTATAAACCACAAAATCCTCCGACCCTTCCGGCAAGGATAAGATCGGAGCCTCGCATAATTTCCTTTGCAAGGTCCTAAATGCTTTCTCTTGCTCTTCCGTCCACACGAATTTTACATTCTTCTTGGTCAACATCGACAACGAAGAAGCAACCTTGGAGAAGTCTTGTATGAACCTTCGATAATAACCCGCCAAGCCTAAAAAGCTTCGAATCTCGGATGAACTTTTGGGAGGTTCCCAATTCATCATAGCTTCATTCTTGGCCGGATCTACCTTTACTCCATTTTTCGAAACTACGTGCCCCAAGAACTGCACTTCCTTCAACCAAAACTCGCACTTGGAAAACTTTGCATAGAGCTTCTCCTTTATCAAGATTTCCAAGACATCTCGAAGATGACGCGCATGATCGAATTCATCCTTCGAGTAGATAAGTATGTCATCAATGAACACGATGACGGACTTATCTAGAAAGGGTCGGCACACGCGGTTCATTAAGTCCATAAACACCGCTGGGGCGTTCGTCAATCCGAAGGGCATCACTAAGAACTCGTAGTGACCGTAACGTGTCGTAAAAGCGGTTTTAGAAATATATTCCTCTTTGACTTTCACTTGATGATAACCCGAGCGGAGATCGATCTTCAAAAAGCAACCCGCTCCTTGAAGTTGGTCAAATAAATCATCAATTCTAGGGAGTGGATATTTGTTCTTCACGGTTACCTTATTCAACTCCCTATAGTCGATACACATTCGCATGGTACCGTCCTTCTTCTTCACAAATAAGACCGGTGCTCCCCAAGGCGAGGAACTCGGTCTTACGAACCCCTTCTTCAAAAGATCTTGAAATTGGCTCATCATTTCCTTCATCTCTGACGGGGCCAAACGGTAATGAGCTCGGGCGATAGGAACCGCTCCCGATGTCAGATCAATCTTGAACTCCACTTGACGGTCGGGTGGTAAACCAGGTAAGTCCTCCGGGAATACGTCGGGAAACTCCCTTACTACCTCGACATCTTCTAGCTTCTTCTTCTCAAGCTTGGCATCTATCACATATGCCAAGAAGGATGGACATCCTTTCGATAAGCACTTCCATGCCTTTACCATGCTAATGATCGCTACTTCGCCCTTCCGCCTTTCACCGTACACAGTTACCGAGTCACTATTCGAGGTCGGAATTCGAATAAGTTTCTTTGCACAAAAGATTTCGGCATGGTTATCTGCTAACCAATCCATCCCAATTACCACATCAAATCCTCCGATGATCATCGACATTAGATTGACTGGGAACTCCTTCTCTTCAATCTCTAATTTACAACCTTTCAGAACATCCCGAACCACTACTTGATCGTCGTCCGCTAATTCTACCACTAAAGCATTCTCTAAACTACTAGTGGGCACAGATAAAATTTGGCAGAACGAAATTGATACAAACAAAAAACTCGCGTCGGAATCAAACAATATACGCGTAGGTACGGACTTTAGAAGAAACGTACCTGACACTACATCAGTCGAAGCCTTCGCTTCTTCGGTGGTCATTTGAAACGCTCTTCCCGACGCTCTCGGAGATCCGCCTTCTTCGTTTCCTTTCCCCCAATATTCAACTTCGGACACTCACTTCGCATATGACCCGGTTCCTTGCATTCAAAGCTGTCAGGATCTGAATTCTTAACAAGAATAAATACTCAGAAACAATATTAAAGGAGTTTGCGGAATAACACTTTAATATTCAAAGATCAATGAAACAGTGAATCATAATAACAACTTGTAAACTTTATTGAATGGTTATAAAGCTACAAGATTTCACACACAACCTCAATATTGATGAACAGGCTCACCAATACGAATTCTACTTCTCTAGAAGTAGGATTATAAACCTTGAGGTTGATTCTCTCTAAGAAAACTAAAAACTCAGAATAATTCTCTATCCTAAAGATACAAACTATTCTATACATATACTGAAGATAAAAGATAATTACATAGAATAAAAGATCTTCAGTATAATCTTCCAAAGTTATCTCCAAGCTTTCCATGAATATCTCCATTCAGTACAGCTGTCATCCTTGCCATATGAAGTCTTCATCTCATAAGCAGTATTAAGTCTTCAGCAGCATTAATACTTTGAGCAGTATTAAGTTCAGCAGTACTAACTACTAGCAGTACTAAAATTGCTTAGCAGTAGTAACTTCATTAAGCAGTATTAATCTTGACTAGCAGCATTAATCTTTCTCAGAAGTAGTAACTTCAGAAGTAGTAACCATTTAGTGCTAGCAGCATTAACCATACTTGTATAATTTTGAATTCCCAACAATCTCCCCCTAACTTGACTTTTAGGAAGAGAAGTCAAGTTCTTCAGATGCTCCCAAAACACCATTCTTCATATCCCTGTATTAGCATCCAACCCCAAGCTTTGATTAATTGTTCTTTGGATCAAATACTTTGCCATTTCTGAATCTGGTGCACAACCAAGCTTTTTCATCAACATGGTATGCAACTTCAATCTGCTGTGGTTGTAAACTCTATCCACCAGGAAGTATTCTATGTGATTTATGTCCATAGTCAGTGCATACACTCCACTAGTTTCATATAGAGTCCAGTTGTTAACTGTTTGAAACACATTTCTGATAACTTCCTCCACTTCTTCTGGTTTGAACATCATACACAGATACTCCATCACAAGTTTTGTGATTGAAATCTCTGGAGCTTTTAATTGATCAGCATACAACTTCATTCCTATTTCAAACATCTCCTCTAGATCAGACCTGGAACATGTTCTGACAATCTTGGCCCAAGTATTATACACTTCATACTTCTTATCTTTTCTTTTGAGCCTGATATACTCTTTTCCATCAACCTTCATTGTATCCCAGAGAATGACCTCAGGAGGCTTAACACCAACAGGTTCAGCTGTTATAGGTTCAGAAACTTTGTCCATCACTACCATGTACAGATTCACATAATCAGTACTTGATGGTTCTTTCTGTTCAACTGACTTAGGTGCCCCTTCTTCTTCAGCAACCTTCTCAGCTTCTTCTTTATCCACTCTAGGCTTCTTGGCTGATTTTCTTCTTGCCATCATTTTAGTTCTTTTTAAAGTCCTCAGACTTTCACCTAGAGTTGCTTCTTTCTTTGGTGTTTCTTGCTCATCAGGGAAAGGTTTTTCTATCAGAAAATCATTACTTTCTTTCATCCTCTTTTCCATTTCAACTCTGGCTGTTTCATTCCCTTGAAGCTTTGTCATCTCTGAATCATACAACCCTTTGATCTGTTCAAAAGTCATCTTTGAGAACATCTCCTTTCTGACTCCCAGAGCACCTTTGAGAAAAGTAATCATCTTCTTTATCTCTTGAGTACCAAGGTAGGTCTTTGAAGGTTGTCTCTTCTTTGCATCCATTTTGACCAACGCAAACTTCTTTAGGGTTGCAGCTTTCTTCTGTGCTATTTCAGTTGCCAAACTTTGTTGATAAGCTTCATTTAGTTCTGCAGCTAGAGCCTTAGCCATCTCTCTATCTTTGTCCACTTGAGCCTTTTCTTCTTGCTCAAGTTCAGCCTGAATCTTTTTGGCCAAAGCTTCATCTGACTCAACCAACTTTTGCTTTTTAATTGGTTGATCAGATTCCACTAACTTTGCTTTGCCTTTGTCTTTGCTTACTACCTTCTCAATACTTGTTTTCTTGATGACTTCACCTTTTTCTTTGATGATAACTCCTTTGGCCTTTGAAGTGACCTTGGGAGTATCATGCTTAGCCTTGATTAAAGTTTCTGCTATCTCAAGGTCTGTTAATACTTCTTGCACCATATCTGCTGCTTCATTCAATTCAGCAGTATTAATAGTTTCTGCTGCTTGTTCAAACACACTTTCTGTTTCTACTGCTTTCTCTTTTACTGCTGCTATGCTTTCTGTTTCTGCTGCTTGTACTTTATCTCCACTAACCCCATCAAACTCCCCCTCAACTTTAGCATCTTCCATGTTGGCATCAGCTTCTGACTCCCCCTTTTTGGGAGCATCAGTCACTGGTTTCCTTCTTCTGAGCACAAACTGTTTCTTCTTCTTTTTCTGGACCCATCTCTTCACCATTTTCTTCAGGTTGGTAATCTGTACTTGTTGAGACAGAATTATCAGTTTCAGCTCTTCTATGTCTTTTCCCTGCTTGATTACATCCATATTGATGTTTCCCATTGTTTCCATCAATTCAAGATAGTCATATCTGTCCTCACCTTCTCCAGGAGTGTGACCCCCTTTTGAAGGATCATGGGATCTTTTTGTAGTAGAGGTCTTCTGCCTAGCAGAAGCACCTGCTACCCCCATGGTTTCTTGGCACCTGGGACCTTTGGATGATTGCTCACCCAAAGTTGCCATGGGGAAGGTCTTATTGATGTTACCACTGACCTCCTCTGTGCTAGCAGGAGTAGTGGCAGCCTTTGCACCCCTATGCTCATTCATCTCCTCAGTGAGCACCTCCTTGGGGTTGGGAGACACCCCTATGGTTTCCCTATAGATATTCTCTAATGGAGAATTCTCCATTAGAGGGCTTAAAGGCTCTGTGGGTGAAGTTACAAGAAGGGAAGGAGCCTTCTTTACCATTTTCCTTATGTAGGTATTGGTGATTGTAGAAGTGGGTTTTTGAATAAGGGACTGTGGAATTGATATGGTGATTGAAGGTTGGGATTGGCTTTCAGTGGGATGGTCTAATGAGGGCCTTGACCCTAAAGCCATATCTTCTTCATTGTGGGACACCACCATCATTGTAGAGAACAATGGGTTGTCAACTCCTTCCGAGTCCAATGGAGATCTCTTCATATTTGAAAAGACCTTACCTTTGGGGATTTTTGGTACATATACCTCATCAAAGTGAGGCATATCCGTCAATACATTGGTTATAACTACCTGGACAAATCTTGGGTACATATAAAAACTCTTTTTGTTTCCCAAGTTTGACACAAGGTCATTGAAAATCATTCTTGAAAAATTGTACTTTCTGGCAGTGGCCAAGCAGACCAAAGCATAAGCAATGGTACTGCTGAACTCACTCCATCCAGTAGTCTTTTTAGAAATGCAATGCATAAGGGTATGAACAAGAAAACGCCATTGGGTATAAAATTTAGCTTTTTAGAATTTGAAACCACCCAATTGGCCTCCATACCCCATTCTTGAAAGATGTGAGAACAAGTCCTTATTAGGAATAGAAGTAATACCTGCAGCATCGTCTAGACGTAGACAGATGTGAATCACTTCTTCAGAAACTGACAAGGGTTTGTCACACACCCTTGTCTTGATTATCTGCACACCATTTTCTGTGACTACAGTGGGATTTGCCCAAAATTGTCTTTGATGCTCTATGTAGATTGTTGGCGACACTGTAAGAGCATGGGCAATATGGCTGGACTTGAGAAAATCCACAATTTGATGGAATCCAGCAGCTTGTTTAGGCTTTTGTAGCATTGCAATCTCATTATGTTTATCAATGAACGCCATAGCTGCCATCGAGCTTGAGTATTCTGGACTGAAACACTTGGTGCTTGAGAGAAAAGGGTTAGAGAGCAGATGAATAGAAATCAAAGAGTCGTTATGAACTTTTAGGCGGGGAAAAAGGGTATTTATACGATTCGGGACATAAGCAGTATTAACTAACTAGCAGTATTAACTGAGAGAAGTATTAACCACTAGCAGTATTAACTAACTAGCATTATTAACTGAGAGCAGTATTAACCACTAGCAGTATTAACTAACTAGCAGTATTAACTGAGAGCAGTATTAACCACTAGCAGTATTAACTAACTAGCAGTATTAACTGAGAGCAGTATTAACTGATAGCAGTATTAACCACTAGCAGTATTAACTAACTAGCAGTATTAACTGAGAGCAGTATTAACCACTAGCAGTATTAACTAACTAGCAGTATTAACTGAGAGCAGTATTAACCACTAACAGTATTAACTAACTAGCAGTATTAACTGAGAGCAGTATTAACCACTGGCAGTATTAACTATACTTACACTTTTTGAAGCTTGAGGTACTCTGAGCAAGGTAATAACTTCCTGAGAAAGAAGTTAGTAGCACCAAAGAATAAACCAATACCAGGTATGTAAACACTTTTTAAAAACATGAGCTCATTCAGAGTTGATCATGCCCACATTTGTGACCAAGAAAGTGAATCTACCCACATCAAAAGCTTTAGTGAATAGATCAGCAAACTGGTTGTCAGTATGAACTTTAGCAACTTGAATTAGCTTCTTTTCATTACAATCTCTAATAAAGTGATACCTGATCTCAATGTGCTTTGTTTTGGAGTGCTTGACTGGATTGTTAACAATGCTTATAGCACTGCTATTGTCAATGAAGATTGGAGTGTGAAGAAAGGTTACCCCATAGTCCAGCATTTGATTCTGAATCCATAGAACCTGAGAGTAGCAACTTGCAGCAGCAATATACTCAGCTTCTGTTGTTGATAAGGATACTGTGGTTTGTTTCTTACACTGCCAAGATACTAGTCTTGCACCCAAAAGTTGACATCCACCTGAAGTAGACTTTCTATCCATATTAGCACCACCCAAGTCACTGTCTGAGTATGCAATCAAGTCAAAGTTGGATTCATAAGGATACCAAAGACCTAATCTAGGTTGCCCTCTTAAGTATCTGAAAATCCTTTTAACAACTTGAAGATGTGATTGCTTTGGCTTGACATGGAATCTGGCACACAAACACACTGGAAACATGATGTCTGGTCTTGAGGCTGTGAGATACATGAGAGATCCAATCATTGATCTATATAGATGGACATCAACATCCTCCCCTCAAGATCAGCAGTGATATGTTTATGAGTCTCCATAGGTGTGCTTGCTGGCTTTGAGTCTGTTAAACCATACTTATCCAGGATGTCTTTAACATATTTTGATTGACTTATGAAGATCCCATATTTCTTCTGTTTCACTTGAAGCCCAAGGAAGAAGGTAAGTTCACCCATTGAACTCATTTTAAAGCTCTTGTGCATCAACTTTTCAAAGTCTCTACACATCTGATCTTTTGTGGATCTAAATATGATATCATCCACATAGATCTGAAGAAGTAGAATGTCCTTCTTACTTCTTTTAACGAAGAGGGTCTTGTCAATTATTCCTCTTTCAAACCCATTCTCCAAGAGATAGGTAGACAGAGTATCATACCATGCTCTTGGGGCTTGATGAAGACCATTAAGTGCTTTCTTCAGTTTGTATACTCTGTCTGGATATGATGGATTTTCAAATCCAGGGGGCTGACAGACATATACTTCATCAATTGTACCATAAAGAAAGGTACTCTTCACATCCATTTGGTATACCTTGAACTTCATGTATGAGGCATAGGCTAGAAATAGCCTAATTGCCTCTACCCTTGCCACTGGAGCAAACACTTCTTCATAGTCTATGCCTTCTTCTTGAGTGTACCCTTGTGCCACAATCCTTGATTTGTTCCTGATCACAATTCCTCTCTCATCCTTTTTATTTCTGAAAATCCACTTGGTGCCAATAGCTCTATGACCTTTTGGAAGGTCCACCAAGTCCCAAACTTCTTGTAATTTGAACTGTAGTAACTCTTCTTGCATAGCTTCTATCCAACTGGAATCTTTCATTGCATCATAAACCTTCTTAGGCTCAATCTGAGATAGAAAGCAAGAGAGTATTGTGTGTTGCTGATCCTGCAACTCTTGAAGTCTGCTTTGATTCCTTGTTATCATAGAAGAAGAGATGTCTCCTATGACCAGCTCTGGAGGATGGTTCTTTTGAGTTCTAGTCTGATGACTAGGTTCTTCATTGATTCCTACATCTAGATTGGAATCATTTAAGTCAGCTGAGGGGATCTCATCAGCTCCTTCTGGCTCTTCATGCACTGGATTCTCCTCATCTCTTCTTTCTTCTTCACTCTGAATTTGTTCAGTAGCATTCTCCTTTTCACAGACATCAACAGGCTCTATTGGAGGTATGGGAAAGATCACAGACTGAGGAATAATGTCTTGTACTTGTACTTGTTCATCCCCTGATCCTCCACTTCCTGAACCTGCATGATAATCACTACTGAAACCCAAAGAGTTAGTTAGTGAATCAATGTCAAATAACCACTGAGGACCAGACCCAATAGGATTTGGTGTGTTCTCATTGCATTTGACATTGTCACTTTCCTCAATTATTCTAGAAGAAGAATTAAAAACTCTGTAAGCCTTACTCTGAGATGAGTAACCAACAAGAAAACCATCATCTGCCTTGCTATCAAACTTTCCTAAGTGAGTTTTGGTATTGAGAATGGTACAAGGACACCCAAAAGGTTTGAAAAATCCAATAAATGGTTTTCTGTTATTTAAAAGCTCATATGGTGTCTTGTTTTTAGGCTTGACTACTAGAACTCTGTTTTAGACATAGCAAGTAGTATTAACTGATTCAGCCCAGAAAGTAATTGGAAGTTTGGAATCAGCTAACAGAGATCCAGCAGCTTCAATCAGTGTCCTATTCCTTCTCTCAGCAACACCATTTTGTTGTGGAGTCCTAGGAGCACTGTATTGCCTCTCAATTCCTTTTTCCTCACAAAGGTGTTTAGGTCATGATTTTTAAATTCAGTACCATTGTCTGACCTAATGACTTTTACCTTTTGATTTGTTTGGTTTTCAATTCTTAGGATAAAGGATTTGATCAGTCCACTTGTCTCATCCTTAGTCCTTAGAAAATATACCCAAGTAAATCTAGAGTAATCATCAACAATAACTAGGCAGTATGATTTTTTACCTATACTCATAACATTTGTAGGACCAAACAGATCGATATGCAACAACTGAAGAGAACTAGAGATTGTGTTCAACTCTTTGGACTTATGAGAAGTTTTGTGTTGTTTGCCTTTGAGACAGGCAACACAATGATCATCACATGAAAAGACTTTGGAAGGTAAACCTCTTACAAGTTTTTTTTAACAAGTTTATTCATTGTTTTAAAGTTTATGTGACACATCCTTCTGTGCCAAAGTGATGATTCATCCAAAGAAGCTTTTGAAACAAGACAGTTTAGGGATGAATCAGTTGAAACACTTTCCATATCTAAGCAATATACATTATCCTTTCTTGGAGTTCTTAGTAGTATCATCTTTTCATCAACTACCTTGAATCCAGGAGCAAGGATAATGCATTCAGAATCAGTAAATAATATACTATGCTGTTTGTCACAAACCTGTGATACACTTAACAGGTTGTACCTTAACTGCTCAACATAGAATACATCTTCAAAGGTCATTTTACCTTTGGTTACATCCCCCTTACCACTGATCTTACCTCCATCTGGAGTATTACCAAAGGCAACATGCCCACCATCAATTTTCTTGAAATTCTTGAGGCATGACATGTTCCCTGTCATGTGCCTAGAGCAACCACTATCAACATGCAGATGCTCTTCCCCTTGAGCTGCTGGTTGCCCTACACATAAGATAAAACAGTTAGTATTGATTGGGAACCCAAGCCAAAGTGGTCTTGGGTCTCCCTTTCTCATCAAAGTACTTACATTCCTTTTTGATGAGATTTTTAAACACAGAGCACTCTTTATTGGAGTACTTTGTCAATATGATTGGTCTAGCAGCACAAACACTAGGAGCAGTACTAACTTTAGAAGTACTAACAGAGTTAGCAGCACTAACAGGTTTAGCAGTACTAACCTTGTTAGAAGCACTAACAGAGTTAACAGTATTAACATTTGAAGAAGTACTAACCATGTTAGTTTTAGCAGTACTAATACTCTTGGCATCACTAACATTGGTAGCAGTAGTATTGCTTCTAGCAGCACTATCATTGTCAGCAGTACTATTTGGGGTAGCAGTACTAACCGTTTTAGTGCATTTAGGAACCCACATATTGACACTTTCTTTAACAGTCTTTTTCTTCATGTGGCTTTTAGATTTAACAGATTTCTTAGCCACATGGTTCCTTTCCTTCTTCCTATAACCCAAGGGTTTTTGCATAGATCTTTGAAAATTCATCCTTTGGTTTATAGGATTGAAATAACAGTATTTGGCAAGATGATTCAATTTGCCACAGATAAAACAAGGTTTTGGTCTATTGATTTTACTCAGATCAACCCCTTGTTTTTGTGCCCACTGATTATTCCAGTTTCTTTGATTTCCCCTCTTTTTATCATGTTTTAGGGGCTCAGATTTCTTGCATGCACACTGTTTGCAAGGAACAGGATTCACAACTGTGGTCTGTTTGTAATGGACCTTACCAGACTTTCCTCTGTCTTCTCTATGTCCTTTGATTTGACCCAAATCTTTCCACACCCCTCATTGGTAATGATGTGATTCTCTAGGGGAATCTCACCACTCACATTGTTCTCCTTACTCTTACCAACCTCTTTCTCAGTCTTATCCTCAACAACTACCTCATCTAAGGGATCTATCTCAGTGGCTCCCTCAGGCAAGTCCTTCCTATCTTTGGTTTCTAGCAAATCTGATGTAGGAGGAATGTAGTTGTTGTTGTATGGTGGTGGTGTGGTATTGTACCCAATTCCTATTCTCAATTTGCCATGAATCTGAGTTTGTAGTAAAGAGTCCATTGCTTTAGAAGCATTGGAAAACTTTTCCACATCAAGCTTAACCTTGGTTAGCTCCTCTCTCAACTTTTCACTCTTCTCTTTAGATTTGGTCAATTGGAGTTCTAGATCCTTTTTCTCCCACTTCCAGTAATTGGTATCATATGAGTGTTGGAGTTCATTGGCTTGAAAACCTTTAATCTGTTCCTCAAACCTCTCAACAATTCTCACATAGTCTTTTATATCTTTTGCTAACCTCTTAAGGTCATCACTCATATTCTGGTTGTGATCTCTGTACCTTTTAACAGTGTCTATGCAAGTTTTAGAACAAAGAGTAGAACTTACCTCAGTTGGGAGATCAGATACTTCTGCCATAAGAGCTTGATTTTGGATAGCCTCTTCTGCTTGATCACTCCAGTCAAACCCCATTCATTGTTGAGAAACAAGGGCTTGAGCAGAGTTTCTGTTGTGATTGAAGCTTCCAGACTGAGCTTGTTGGTGGTTGTTGTTGTGAGACACTCCACTTCTGCATTCCCTGGCAAAGTGTCCCTTCAGATGACATTTATAGCACTCCACCTTTGATTTATCAAAGCCTGCTCCATCTTCTCTTCTTTGGGAGAAGTTGTTCCTCCCAGTCCTCTTTATGAACTTCTTCACCCTCATGGAAAGCATGTCCATCTGCCATTTAATATCCATCTCTTCAAGATCATCAGGATGAAGTTGTTCCAAGTCATCATTAATTAAAGAAGAATTTCCATGGCTGGAAAGAAAGGCTTCAAACACAGATTCAGTGCCTTTTTCTTGATTTGCTCCATTAGCAGCATTAACTGATTCAGGGTTAGCATTAGAATCAATTGATGCTGATAGAAGTGCAGCATTATGAATATATCCAGAAGGTTTCTTCTTTGCCTCCACCTCAGCTTCAAATACTCTAAGGTCATTATACAGATCATCAAGTTCTTTTTCTTCCAATTGTTCATTCTGTCTGAACGAAACAGTGTACATGGTCCATTCATCTCCAAGGGACCTCAAGAACTTTCTGTTTACATCATCTTGATCAATCTGTACTCCCATAGTAGCTAGTTCACCAATCAGCTTGTTAAACCTGTCAAAAGTTTGAGTCATGGACTCATTCTTAGTTGACATAAAGTTTTCATACTGTTGCTTCAATATTGCCTTCTGATTTCTCTTGGTACTTTTGGTACCAGAGAATCTCTTTTCTAGAGCATTCCATAGCATCTGTGCATCAGTGCAATTGCTGAATTGGTGTTGATATTCATTGGGAATAGCCAAGAGCAGTGTGCTCAAGGCTTTCATCTCTGTCTGTCTTGTCTTCCTTTCTGCATCTGTCTTTGGTGGGGTCCTTTTTCCATATGCACCAATCTTTCCTGCATCAGATGGGCCATTCTCAATGATGTCCCACATGGAGTAATCTGTGAGGAGAATGTATTGCTTGATTCTAATCTTCCACATGTCAAATTCATTGGATCTGAGCATTGGAACCTTTGAGACAAGAGTACTGTTTGATTCAACTGTGTTTTCCATGATGAATAAGATTTCTGAGAATACTTGCTCTGATACCACTTGTCAGGATCTGAATTCTTAACAAGAATAAACACTCAGAAACAATATTAAAGGAGTTTGCGGAATAACACTTTAATATTCAAAGATCAATGAAACAGTGAATCATAATAACAACTTGTAAACTTTATTGAATGGTTATAAAGCTACAAGATTTCACACACAACCTCAATATTGATGAAAGGCTCACCAATACGAATTCTACTTCTCTAGAACTAGGATTATAAACCTTGAGGTTGATTCTCTCTAAGAAAACTAAAAACTCAGAATAATTCTCTATCCTAAAGATACAAACTATTCTATACATATACTGAAGATAAAAGATAATTACAAAGAATAAAAGATCTTCAGTATAATCTTCCAAAGTTATCTCCAAGCTTTCCATGAATATCTCCATTCAGTACAGCTGTCATCCTTGACATATGAAGTCTTCATCTCATAAGCAGTATTAAGTCTTCAGCAGCATTAATACTTTGAGCAGTATTAAGTTCAGCAGTACTAACTACTAGCAGTACTAAAATTGCTTAGCAGTAGTAACTTCATTAAGCAGTATTAATCTTGACTAGCAGCATTAATCTTTCTCAGCAGTAGTAACTTCAGAAGTAGTAACCATTTAGTGCTAGCAGCATTAACCATACTTGTATAATTTTGAATTCCCAACAAAAGCACGTAATCCCTCGAACCGGGCAATCACGACGATCATGACCCGACTTTCCACACTTGAAACAATTTGACCCGCCTGAGGAGCACGGGCCAAAATGCTTGCTCCGACACTTAGAGCACCATTTAGCTTCGCGTCCAGATTCGTTCCCACGATAGCTGTTGTTGTAAGGCTTTGTCCTTCTTGAAGGTGCAGAATTTCCTTCCCACCTCCTTTTCTCAACCGGTCCACTCCTCTCTATTTTGCTTAGACCAAAGGAGTCTTCCACCAACTGAGCCTCTTCGATAGCCTCACGGAGGTTAGAGGCTTTAGACACACGGACTAGATTTTTCATCTCACTTGGCAACCCTTTGGTGTAGGCTTTGATCTTTTCCCTCTCGATCGGAACCAGATGTCCCACCAAACGAGCTTATCCATGAATTGTCGGTTATACTCTTTCAAAGACGATCTCCCTTTTCTCAAATTCCTGAACTCTTCCTCTATACGGTCCAAGGCCCGATCATTGCAAAATTCCTCCATCAATTTCTGTTTGAAGGTTGACCAACTCAATTTGGCCAAAGCCGAAGTTTCCACTGAGGAGGAGTAAACGTTCCACCACGTTAGGGCTGCCCCTCTCAATATCTGTGAACCAAATATCGCCTTCTGACTCTCTTCGCAATCACTTGATCTGAAGGCCTGCTCCATCTCTCGAACCCAGTTCATACACACCAGCGGATCATCGGTACCCTTGAACTCTGGGGGTCGGCATCCAAGGAATGTCTTGAAAGTACAAGCCTTAGATGGTTGTCTTATTTCGGGAGGTGGAGTTTCATTAGAAGGGACAACGGGTCCCGTACCTCCGAATACTGCCACAATTATATTTTCCGCCATTGTCTCATGCCTACGGTGGTTTGCATCTCGGTCATCCAAGAGTTTCAGGAATACTTCTTGCTGCTGAGCCATAGTTGCATTCATCGCTTGCATCATCCGCTCCATCATTCTAGTTTCTGGAGTTACCTCTTCCATAATCGGATGAGTTGCAGCTAGGTTACGTTGGGGTATTTGTTCCGGTGCTCCACCCAACGCGTTTATAAAAGGTGGGGGCAAATCATTATTCGTTACTCTCGGTTGATCAGCCGTAGATGCCGCCGTATCCTGCCCTTCTGGCCGATTACGCGTATTAACCATAGTCTGCCACACACGCGAGAATATAGGTGATATGGGGATGTACATAATATAAACAAGGAAACGTACTACCACCTTCATTAATTATCATAACAACGGAAAACAAGCATAATCACGTAAAACATCTTCATAATAACGTTAGCTAGGCGAAATTATGAACATGCAATACATAAAAATTTTCATTCCAATTACCATAGCTCTTAATTTGTGTAGCTTCCGTCAACTCTAAGACTATCTTATCTTAAGAGTTCTACCCAATCTCACACAATCCTTGCCTAATTTCACAGCTTAAGTCTAGGTATTCTACATCCATACCTAGTTCACTTAAACTAATGCTCTGATACCAACTTGTAACACCCTAAAATTTGGGGAAAATTAAAACTTAAAATTTTGGCAACATGACAGCTGTAAATTGATAAAACCGGTTGTACAAAAACCTGTCAAGGCATCCCAAAGTATCGTCCCAAATGGGAAATATAGCATAATGTGTACAAACTCATCGAATGAAGAATAAGTTATACGACAACCTAAATAATCTAAATTTCTCTATTAGATTACAATCGGGTGTCGCTATTCTTCCAAAAATGATAACTATTCATCATGTATACCGGTCTCTAGATCTCCCAAAAGGACCGCTCTCGATCATACGATCGACCACTCATTCCCGAAGGTTCCCGCCACTAGGATTCCCTGTCATACACGACAACCAAAGAAACAACTGTTAGGCTAAAGCCTAGTGAGAACACATGAACAAAATTTAAATAATGGAATAAAATTCCGAATACAGAACGTCATAATTTCGCAACGCCTCACCAATTCGATTCACCTGGCATTAAACTGGAAAAGACAATATAATATCATCATCACATTTATAATTTCTCCCAAGTCATTTAACTTGATTAACATCAACCCAAACGGGATCTTTAGCTATTTTGGCACTCAACCCAAACCGAGTCTTTAGCCAAATCAACAATCAACTCAAACCGAGTCTTTAGTCTATTTATGACCTCAACCCAAACCGAGTCTTTAGTCCATTTATGACCTCAACCCAAACCGAGTCTTTAGTCCATTTATGACCTCAACCCAAACTGGGTCTTTAGTCCATTTACAATGACAACTCAAGTCGAGGCTTATGAACCCATATTAAAACTCAACGTGACCAAACATACACTTATTAGTCTTACATAACTCATACTACATGTCTTGGTCAAATAGCACCTCTAGCACTCTCCATTTGCAACCTCACCCCCAAGTGGGTTTTTAGGTTAGCTCCATATAATCAAGTAAATAGATAAGAAAAGTGTATATGAATGATAATACATTATTAGACATGTAAGAGAGTGGGAAGGTCAAGAAATACACTCACCTTTGTTATCCCAATTTAATCTAGTTGGTAAATAATCAATCAAGTAATCAAGCAACACAATAATAATCAAGAGATATATAAATCAGAGTAACATACCAATCCCTTGAATAAACAATGAAACCTTGAGTGTTCTTGATACCCTTTTAATACAGAGAAAACTTGCTACCTCTCTCTAAACAATAATTATGATAATGATACTAATGAGAGGATTAACCTAAAACTAATTCATCAAAACATTAAATACCTAAGCCTTATGGGCTTCCTAATGCTTAATGAGCTTTCTAACAGGCTTTAGGCCCATTTACAAATAACTATTAACATATTACAGTTTAAACCCTGAACTGTAACTATCAAACAAATACAGTTTAGACCCTCTAATTTAACTTTAATCTTGAATACAATTAATGATCCAACAATCTCCCCCTTTGGATTCAAGATTAAATTTTTTTTTGCAATTGTCTTCGGGTCTTCACTTTTCTTCAGATATGACGTTGATAGCTTCAAAACTTCAACACTTCAAAACTTCAAAACTTTGATAATCTTCAGCAGTCTTCAAAACTTCAAAACTTTGATAATCTTCAGCAGTCTTCAAAACATCAAAACTTTAATAATCTTCAGCAGTCTTCAAAACATCAAAACTTTAAGACTTTGATAATCTTCAGCAGTCTTCAGATTATATTCTCCCTCTTTGAGTATTCTCCCTTTTTGTATCTTCTCCCCCTTTTTGATGAATGGTGAGAAGCATCATCATCAAAACATACCAAAACAATCTCCCCCTTTTCAAGACAATTTCCCCCATTGTGTATGATCACGTAAGCACAATCTTCATGTAACGAGCCCTGTATGAAATAAGAGCAGTCTTCCCAGATGGAAAGAGTGATTATTTCAATCTTTTCAAATTAAAATAGAAAGTAGTAACCATTCGAATCTTTTCAAATTCAAACAGTTTAATAAGTGTAACCCTGAATCAACAAATGGCTCAGTTAGAATGCCTGTCAATGACACAAAGTCACTGAGTAACACAAAGTTACTATATAAGGAGCTGGTTTGATGTAGACTCCCCAGGTCTTCCATTCAATCATCGAACAACACATGGTTATTTATGAACGTTCTGACAGAAAACAAATTTCTGTGTGCTCGTGCATGTGTTAGAAAAAAAATTAAGCATAGATGATTGCTTTTTCAATATAGGCTCAAAGTATCTAAACTTGTTGAGACAACAACAAATTGTACAAAGACTCAATGTGCATGAGAAAGGGTTCGAAGGTGGGGCAACTTTCCTTTTTTTTCAATATTAGTATCTTCCAAATGAAGAACCAATAGCGTATGTGATGCTTCCCCAGAAAATGTGAAACATTCTCTTTTTGAGAAAAGAATGAGTAGCTGGTGGGGTTGTATGCAAGAGATGGCATGGGCTAGTTGCCTTTTTCAATGATGGTCACCAAAGAATGTGAGCCAATCAGATTATGTGGCTGCCCGGCTCAGAAAGAAGTTTGGTGCAGAGTTTAATATTCTTTTACTCTGTTCTCTCACCCTCTTTCTTTTAATGCTCACGTCTAACCAATCTCTCTTTTCCATTTTACCTCTTTTCACACACCAACACTCAAATCTTTTGACCCCTCTCCCCTCAATCACTCAGGGAATACTTCCTGGGTAGGAAACACTGGTTATCGTGAATCCATGGAAGTTCTGTTAAGTTCTCACACTGAATCCCATGTATGATCCTAAAAAAAAACATGTTGTTCAACAGGCTATTGTACATGTAAGCACAAATACCACTTGTTACATGAGAAATAAGACTTTCGGAGATGTCAAAACAGTTATGTATGACGATGCAATTCTCCCCCTCAAACTAAAAGAGTTTGACAATTAAGCTCATATCATTTTGTCATGAAGAATAAGATTTTGGAGAATCAAAAACGAATGTTGTTTATATGAACAATATATAAACATATTTTCAATGAAAGCACATGAAATGACGTTTGATTCAATCAACAGTGAATACAAATAACGTGAGTATTACCATAGAAAGATTTAACTTTTGATACATGGTAATAACAAAGTCAAATAGAATGTTCCGAACCGTTATGTGTATGAATACTAGACATAGTATATTGACAAGATAAAACACAAGTATTTATCTTTGAAGAACACACGGTCATATAAGCATTTAAGTATCCAAAAATCTGTTAATATCACATATATTCTCCCCCTTAACTGAAAGAATTTTTTTTAATAATAAAGCAGAAAAAATAAATAAAGCACTGAAGTGCGGGTTCTAATCTGATGTGATTAGAAGCCATATTCCGTTGAGGTACGGGTTCTAAGTTGATTTACTTGGAAGCCATCTTTTTGACAATGAAGTCCGGGTTTTGAACTGTGTTGTTCAAAAGTCATTGTTCTTTCTCCCCCTTAAACCTTGGGTTCCTGCAACACATATTTAGCTTTTGGTACCCACTGGTATTTGGGTCCTAATGGGTTAGTTGCAGTTCTAGTGGGAGATATGAAGTAAGAACCATACCAGTTATTAACGTAATCTTTTCTGAAAAAATCATTTGAGCCACAGTAGGAACAACTAATTTGCTTTTGTGCTAACCTGATCAGTTGATTAATAGAGTAAACCAGATCAGGTTTGCCAAAAGTTTTACCTTTTGTAGCATAGTTCCATTTAGCATTTGATGTATGCACAAATGATTATTCTTTCTTCTTCTCCTCCGAGGATCCTTTAACTTTCCAGATCCAGTTTCCTCTATTTTCATCTTCTTTTCTCCAGATCCTTTTCTTCTGAGACTTGTTCTTCTTTAAGTTACCTGAACCATCAACATTTTTGTCATAGAAAAGGTTAGAAGGACGAATCTGATCAGTAGATTTAGAAGTAAGACAATCATCTAAATCATAGAAAGGATTATAGAAAACACTTGAAAAATGTGAACTTGAAGTTGTTTTTAATGAACTATCTGAATCAGCCAGATCATCTCTTGGTGATTGAGCTATTGACTCTGGCATCTTGTGCTTAGTCAGCTTCACCTTGAATACGATCTCTTCAAGTTCCTTTATCTTTGAAGACAAACTGTTTCTTTCCTTTTCAATAAGATCGAACTTCTTATGCAACTCAGATTTTGCATTCTTCTCCTTCATGATGTTTGTTGACAATTCAGATAGCTTTCCTGTCAGCTTGGCTATCTCGGTCTCAAATATCTTCTTTTCTTCAGAAAAGTCTGTATTTGTATCCTTCAGCTCGACTTTCTTCTTCTCATTCTCAGCCTTTTCTCTTTCAAGAATGATAACCTTCTCAAAGTCTGAAACTTGTTGAGAAAGTTTAACACATCTAAGCTCTAAAGATTTCTTTTCTTCGAAGGCTTTTCTGGAGAAGTCAGAGAATTTCTTGGCAAATTCTTTTCTCTCTTTTTCAATCTTCAACGATTCATCTTGAGTTATTGTATTGTCTCTGTCTTGGGTTGCCTTTTCTTTCATCGTTTTAATCTCAACCTCAAGACTGAGAACTTTATCTTTTAAAGAGTCTCTTTCAGCAAAGATTCGAGAGTTTGACTTTCTAAGCTCTTTAGATGTCTCGCGAGCAATGTTTGCTCTTCTTCTAAGCTCATCAAGCTCTTTTTGCATTAACTCCTTCTTAGACCATGTAGAGGTCTGGAAAATGTCTGGAAAATGTCTAGGTCTGGAAAATGTGCTTCGACCGATAATGTTGTTCGACCGGTAAAAGTGCTTCGACCGGTAGAGATCTGCGTGAGTACCGGGCGACCGGGGTGGTGTGAGGACCGGTATCGGGTTCGACCGGGAAGTTGCTTCAACCGGTAAGACTTTAGACCGGGAGCTTGTAATGACCGGTATTGGAGAAGACCGATAAAAATATTCGACCGATAAAAGTCTTCGACCGGGAGGTTGTAAGACCGGTAAACCACTTCGACCGGTATTGATTCGATCGGTATTGATTCGACCGAACAAGGTATCGACCGAGGTGGTCTGTGAGTATACCGGACGATCGGACTATTTGACCAGTGTCCTGATTTGACCGATATTATGCGTTAGACCGGGACGTTCTTAGTCTACCCAGAACGATGATGAACCCAGAAAATTAACCCAGAAAACAAGTCGAGAGCACAAAATCAAATTCAGAAATCAGACTTTGGTATCCACTAGCATGCATCGATCACCACATAATCAAAGTTAAAGATTAAATTCAACTTTCCAACCTCAATTTTAAGAGCATAGTATCGATATTCATGCAAACCCAGAAAACACAAAGTCAATAAATTCAATCACTTGATGATCTATAATGCGATTAATCAATCAGATAGCATTCAGAAGCATGAACCTCAACTAATCAGATCAACTTTAAACCAATAAACACAATAATTCATGAAATCAGATGAACAGTAACTTTCGATGAATAGTGATTTTCGATGAACAATAATATGTGAATAGTAACTTTTTTTTTTTGATTCTTTAGGCTCTGATACCAATTGTTATCCCAATTTAATCTAGTTGATAAATAATCAATCAAGTAATCAAGCAACACAATAATAATCAAGAGATATATAAATCAGAGTAACATACCAATTGATACCCTTTGAATACAGAGAAAACTTGTTACCTCTCTCTAAACAATAATTATGATAATGATACTAATGAGAGGATTAACCTAAAACTAATTAATCAAAACATTAAATACCTAAGCCTTATGGGCTTCCTAATGCTTAATGAGCTTTCTAACAGGCTTTAGGCCCATTTACAAATAACTATTAACATATTACAGTTTAAACCCTGAACTGTAACTATCAAACAAATACAGTTTAGACCCTCTAATTTAACTTTAATCTTGAATACAATTAATGATCCAACAACCTTGTTGATTTTCTTACAAGAATCAAAACCCTAGGAGAGAAGTGAAGAGATGAAAGCTTGGTGAGATGGATGCACAAGTATCCTTCACAAGGTCCAACCCTAAGGGAGCATTAAATCCTCATTAATGCATCTTGTAGAATCATAAATGAAGATGGTGAAACTAGGATTAGAAGCTTACCAAAATCGCAAGTGAGAAACCCCCAAATCTGCTCTTCAAAATCAATTAAACTGATAAATCCCGAAATCTGATTTTATACCCAAACCAGTCCGTCGGCGACTATGCCAATGTCATAGTCGCGGGGCAATGTCACCCGCGTGGGGACCCTCGCGGTACCTCGCTCGCGATTGTGACCATGCGATAGTGACCATGGCAATGTCACCGGTCACTATCGCCGAACCTGTACCGAGAGACCAACCTTCTCCGCGACTTTACCCAACGATATTGACAGATGTCATAGTCGCCGGGCACTGTCGCTTGGTATGTGACCTGTTCGATATTTTACTTTTTCCATCCCAAGCTGATCAGATAACGACGATTAAGCTGTCCACTAGCTCAAAACTTGATTACATACACATGCACTACTAAACAAAGTCAAATCTTATAACGATATATAAAGGAGATATTCCACACAGAAATTGGGGTGTTACACCACTGTTCTAACCCATTTGTTCATTCCAACCCGAAACGGTCCACTTAACGCTATCACCATGCTTACTGTCATTCCAAGCGTCGAATACTCAAATCATCGACTCTTTCTAACGGTTACTTATTCAGAAACTTCTTCACTACCCCAACGGTTATCGTACCAAGGCAGTTCAAGCATACTTATGTAACTCGTAAGCTCACCATAACACTGGTCAGGTGCCATTATGAACATACTGTACATGATCATCCTTACCATTTTCGGCATTATTCCCGTTCCTAGTGAATCCACTCACCTCGAATCATCAAATCTTAAAGTGCCTAATGGTGTGATCTCACATTCAAACACTTAAGTTACGCTAGTTTGAGTCTAGGCATTCCAAAATCAATACCTAAATCTCTCAAACTTAAGCTCTGATACCAACTTCTAACACCCTCAAATCAGGAAATAGCAACTAATTTAAAATTTTCTAAATACATCGATAAGTAACTCATCTACAATCACAATTTAACATTTAACTTCAATAGACACATTTCGTTCTATATAAACAGTCTATAATAGGTACGGGTGCTACTAAAACCCAATAATAGTCACTATCTCCAACTGCGGAACACTTCACCAAACTACTTACTCTTGTGTAAGTCTAATGCTCAACTCCTCAAAGCACTGCAAGAACCAAACCCCAACCGGAACCTGATGCACATGCCGACAAATAAAAAGGTTAGGCTTAACGCCTAGTGAGCTCAAGAGTTTTCATTAGAGATATATAAAGCAATAACTTTAGGAATGTTATTTAAAATCATGATTTCCAAAATGCAATACATTTGATTTGAAAGCAACCAAAAATGAAATACATTAAATCTCAAAACAATCTCCTTTCATCATTCACCCTTTTCGTGATTAAAATCATAAAACAAACATCTCTTTAAATAAAGCCAAAGCTCAAAGCGCACGTAAAACATAACTGACATTATAATGATCAAATACTGAAAACGTAGCTAACCTTAACTTCCAAAACATCCCAATAACTCGAATGAGTTTCAATAACCAAAACCTTAAAACATAGATAAATACCCATACACAAACGTCTCCGAAAACATGGATTATAAAACTCCATAACCAAAAGCACGGGGAAGACCCGATTACATAGCACGTGAAGGAACGCAAAATGCAGGTAAAACGACTATGTAGGAAACCAAAACATGTGGGTTACACAAATAAAAACCCACCGAGCTCAACTCCTCTAAGTCTATCACTCGAAAGCATCAAGTCAACTCCTCTGAGTCTATTCCTGAAAGTTCCAAAATAGGGGAACTTATGCAGAAAGGAATTACACCTTACTGCCCATGAGACGCTGTCCGACCGTATAGGTCCACACCTTACTTATCATGGTGACCCGATGCATATTCCGTGCCAAATGGTGAACCAAATGCCCTAAAGGGGGACATAGGAACACCGTGCCTATGAATCCATTGCACTAACTAAAACCTTACATGACTCAAAACGAATGAACTAACGCATTCAAAGCATGTAACTCTCAAATAAGATGCAATAAGTACAAATCGTAACCAAACGCTCTACAATGAGCTATTAAAACGGACAAGTGTCCTCAAAACCCAACAAAATCCAAACTGAGCCATAAGCTCAACAAACCCAAAGACCCAACGTTGAAATTCATAAAATGAAATCAAACATAAACAACCCGTACTTATGTAAACCCATGCTTCAAAACATATAATTAACTCCAACGTAGTTTAGATTGGGACAAAAATCGTTTTTCCAAGTGAGTTTATAACATTTACCTTTCAAAACGTCCCATAACACCAAACCATGCATTTCTCCAAAACACGAAATGAATTACATTTATACTCAAAATCTACTTCCATAAAATAAATCATTAAGATACCAAAATATATGATTTATTTATCCAAAATGCCCAAAATCCCAAATATGGGTATTTTACAAGTTTATAAAGTTAGACACTTTAAATAATCAAAATTCATCAAAAAATCAACAGTTAATAATTTCTTGTAAAACATGTAAACACTTTAAAATAAGCATTTTGGCATGTATACCGTTTTCACAAATCAACTTGAACTCACCTTGCTAAATTTAGGCTAAATCTAGATTTTACCCCATTTTCAGCTTCCTTGACGAAACTTGAATCCTCCAAGCCAAAACCTCCAAAACCTAGATCCAAGCATTTTCAACCGTAAATAACCATATTCCACCATATAAAATTGTTCCCCAAACATACAACACAAGATCTCATCATAAAACCAAAACCCTAATTTCCATAAATGAATAAAACAAGAGGTTACCTTAATCATAATTCCAATCCACCAACCAAAATACTTTTAGATCACCAAAATACTTTTAGATCACCAAGATGAACTTAGAAATGAGAAAATAAGAAATGGGTTGAGAATTCGGTCATAAAGGATACCTGGGGCCGCGGGAGACCTTGCCACGCGATAGTGACATTGTCACTATCGCGAGGGCACTCTCGCGGGGATTGTACTGTGGGTGGTACTCTCCCAACGATTGTACACGCGATAGTCACACATGTCACTATCGCGAGTCATAATCGCGCCACTAGTACCGAACCAAGAAAAAGGTCAAAACTTGAGATTCTCGCATGGGTCAATTTAAGGTTCGAAGGTGCAACTTATTTCGCCCAAAAAGATTAACGGAAGGTGAAGAGATGACTAAAGATGAACGGAGACTTATTAAGCGAAAATTCGGATGTTACAAAGAGTTATTGGGGAAGGGATTTATTCGATCGAGCTCGTCACCTTGGGGAGCCCCGGTTTTATTCGTAAAGAAGAAAGACGGGTCTATGCGGATGTGTATAGATTATCAAGAGTTAAATAAGGTCACGGTGAAGAACAAGTATCCCCTACCCCGCATTGACGACCTCTTTGATCAACTTCAAGGGGCAAGATATTTTTCAAAGATTGACCTTCGATCCGGATACCATCAAGTTAGGGTAAAGAAGGAGGACATTTTGAAGACGACTTTCGGTACAAGATACGGTCACTACGAGTTTTTTGTGATGCCCTTTGGGTTGACCAACGCTCCGGCCGTATTCATGGATTTGATGAACCGTGTGTGTCGCCCTTTCTTGGACAAATCCATGATTGTCTTCATCGACGATATATTGATCTACTCAAAGAACGAGGTCAAGCATGAGAAGCATTTTTAGGAAGTGCTAGAAGTTCTCCAGAAAGAAAAGTTGTACGCAAAGTTCTCGAAGTGCGAGTTTTGGCTTCAAGAAGTGCAATTCTTGGGCCACGTGGTGTCTAAGGACGGGGTGAAGGTAGACCCAGCAAAGATAGAGGCGATAATGAGTTGGGAACCGCCAACGAGTCCCACGGAGATCCGAAGCTTCTTAGGATTGGCAGGTTACTATAGACATTTCATTCAAGACTTCTCCAAGATAGCTTCCCCACTCACCTCCCTCACGAGAAAGAATGTCAAGTTCCTTTGGACCGGCACGCAAGACCAAGCCTTCCAAACACTCAAGAAGAAATTGTGTGAAGCTCCCATCCTATCCCTACCCAAGGGATCGGATGATTTCGTGGTATATAGCGATGCTTCCAAGATGGGTCTCGGGTGTGTACTTATGCAATGGGGAAAGGTGATAGCTTATGCATCACGACAATTAAAGGAGCATGAGAAGAACTACCCGACTCATGACTTAGAACTGCAGCGGTGGTTTTTGCGTTAAAGTTATGGCGACATTATTTATACGGGACGAAGTGTACCCTGTTTACTGATCACAAGAGCCTTAAGTATATTTTTGATCAAAAGGAGCTCAACATGCAGCAAAGAAGGTGGCTTGAGCTACTAAAAGACTACGATTGTGAACTACTCTACCATCCCGGAAAGGCCAACGTGGTGGCGGATGCGTTGAGTCGGAGGAACTATGAAGGCGGTGTTAAGTTATCACTCACCAGGATTGACGTGGTATCAAGTTTGCTAGAGAACATCAAGATGTGTCAAGCAGAAGCACTGAAAGAAGAAAACCTCAAAGCTGAAGTTATGGTGAAGCAAAGTGGGTTACTAACGGAAGATATCCGTGGGCTTAAACTCTTTCAGGGCTGAGTCTGGGTGCCAAATCTCGGTGGAAATCGGGAACTACTCCTAGAGGAGGCGCATAAGTCGAAGTATTTTATTCACCCCGGTAGCACCAAAATGTATAGAGATTTAAGGTTAAACTATTGGTGGCCGGTGATGAAACTTGACGTGGCTAATTATGTGGAGAGGTGTGTTACGTGCCTTCAAGTCAAAGAGGAACACCAAAGGCCGTACTGGAGTTTGCAACCATTGTCCATTCCCGAGTGGAAGTGGGACAACATCACCATGGATTTCGTGACGAAACTACCAAAGACCTTGCGAGGCCATGACACTATTTGGGTGATTGTTGACCGTTTAACCAAGAGCGCGCACTTCCTAGCTATGCGGGAGACGTTGCCAATGGAGAAATTGGCCAAGCTATATATTGATGAGGTAGTGTCGAGACATGGAGTTCCGCAGTCCATTGTGTCGGATAGGGACAGTCGGTTCACATCGAACTTTTGGGCTAGTCAACAGAAAGAGTTGGGCACGAGATTAAACCTGAGCACGGCTTACCATCCTCAAACGGATGGTCAAAGCGAAAGGATAATTCAGACGCTCGAGGACATGTTGAGATCGTGCATTATTAACTTTGGTGGAAGTTGGGACTCACACCTGTCCTTGGTAGAGTTTGCTTACAATAACAATTACCATTCTAGTATTGGAATGGCACCATTTGAGGCGTTATATGGATGGAAGTGTAGGAATCCAGTTTGTTGGCTCGAATCGGGAGAGAAACAATTCGCCGGACCGGAATTAGTTCAGGAGACGACGGATAAGGCGAAAGAAATTCGAGAAAGATTGAAGGCAACTCATGACCGACAGAAAAGTTACGCGGATAAGAAAAGAAGACCGGTCGAGTTTCAAGTGAGCGATCGCGTCATGTTGAAGGTATCCCCATGGAAGAGGATTATTCGGTTTGGAAAACGTGGGAAGCTTATCCCTCGTTTTCTCGGACCCTTTGCCATTTTGGAGAAAGTCGGACTACAAGCGTACCGGTTGGACTTACCACCAGAGATGGACGGGATACATCATATCTTTCATGTGTGTTACCTTCGGAAGTGCTTAGCCGAAGAGGAAATTGTGATTCCCTTGACTAAAATCCGAGTAGATAATGGAAACCGTTACTTGGAGGAGCCGGAAGCGATATTGGAATCGAAGGTGAAGAGGTTGCGACATAAAGACGTATCTGTAACACCCGTAAGTTCATAAGGTAAGTAATTGCTTCTCTGACCCCGTTAATTGTGATTATTTGAAACTATGAGCCTTTATATGCATATGATCATTATTATAATGCTTTGATGTTACTTGGTTAGTATCATCTTTATAAATGCTAAAACCTCGCGCTCGTTATCGAAATTGGTCAACTTTCGGGACGTTTGGAGTCTGGAGCGACTGTGACACGCGATTGTGACATAGTCACTATCGCCGTGTCACTCTCGCGGGGAGTGTACCGCGAGTGAGGTGTGGGGCGCGACTATGACACGCGACTGTGACATTGTCACTATCACCGTGTCAACATCGCAGGGAGTGTACCGAGGCCTCGAGGGGTTTCGCGACTGTGACACGCGACAGTGCCCATGGCATTGTCATCGGGCACTATCGCCGACGGGATGTTTGTCTTAAATGAGTTTCCAGCCGATTTTAATTCATTTGCAACACATTTCATTCTCTCTTTGACGATTTTGGCTCCAAGAAAACTGGTCCATCATTTCCCAAACCCTAATCCACATTTATACCAAGCCCTTTTGGTGGTTGGGTCATTGATTACTTGCAATAAGTCACCTCAAGGAAGATTTCTAGGGTTTCTTCAAGGCAACTCCTCATCTCCAAGTTCATCCTCCAACTTCTAGGGTTTTCATCTTTTCTAGGTTTTGGTTCAAAACCTAGATTGTGAGTTTACTAAACCTTTGTTAAAACTAGATACACATCATAATCTTTTACTTGTTATTATTGTATGACTTCTCAAAATGTTCATCTCTATGTGTTCAAATATTGATGGTGTTCTTATGAACAATATGTTGGAAATATGCCATGATTTACTCTATATGTCAAATATGTGGGATTTTCTTCATGTATACATACTATGGATAATTTGACATGGTTAGTGTATACATGTCTCAGTAAATGATGAATTTTACTTGGAATGCCTTATTGGTGATATTGTATCTACATATTGGTTATGTTGAGATTGGGTCTTGTATTGGACTTATGTGGTATAGGATGGTGACATTGTACACATGGTTGGTATCTAAATATGTTCGGTTGAAATATACCTCAGGACCTCCTATAAATTATGTTGGACGAACCAAGTCAGTAGACACTAGGAGGATGTAGTCTTGGGTGCCACCGTGATGGTATGTGCTTAGACCTCCGCCATTCGGGGTAATGCCATGGTTGTAGTCCTCGGGTGTTCCGGGCCTTTGGGATGTCACTCTTAGTAGTTGGCATCAAGGTACATTGTCTCTTTGGGTGGAACTTGATTGGTGCTATGGTTATCCCCCGTTGACTCCACATTTAATGCAATATTGGTTAACTGCTGATAAGAATTGTAAATGCTCTAATATGTTATTTCTTGTTCAACTCACCAGGCTTTTTGGCCTAACACTTGTTTGGTGTCGATGTGTATCTCAGGTTCTAGCGGCGCCGGTTCTAAGTTGGCTTAGTCGCTTGAGGGAGAGCTTGGGGAAATTGACATTGGACATACTTTTGGTAGGAGACCATTTGGGTTTATGAATGACACCCCTTTTGTAATCTCTTTTCTAGTTATAGAAATTAGATTAGTTGGTTGTTATTTATTGTCCGTTAAATTACAACTGTAATTAAACAGGTTTGTATATTTTCCCCATTTTTGGGAGGCTCTTGCTATGGCAATTTTATATACCTCGTGTCCGTTTTTCGGATTTTTGTTATCCCTATTTTTAGGGGGTTACATGATCATGGTTAAAGTTCAGTGGAAGCACCACCGCGGTGCCGACATCACGTGGGAATCGGAGGAAGATATGAGAAAACGTTACCCTCACTTGTTTCTTTAGAATGAGATTTCGGGGACGAAATCCTATTTAAGGTGGGGAGGATTGTAACGCCTGGAAAATCCTTCGTATGTAATCTTCGGTAAATATGTCTTAGACTTACACTTTTATCGTTATTTATGCTTAAAGTTGCTTAGTATGCCTTGTCCTATGACCCTTTGGACTTCTAACCCTTTTACGATGCAAAACGCGGAATTTTCAGCCTTTAGGGGAGTGGGTGCGACATTGACCCGCGACTATGACACGGGCACTGTTGCCTGGTCATAGTCGCACAGGGTGTACCGTGAGGTACCTAGACCCTGCGACATTGCCCCTGCGACAATGCCAAGGGGCAAAGTCGCTGGGCAATGTCGCCCGCGTGGCCTGAATAGCTGATAAGTTGGGTTTTTATGCCTCATTTCTACATTTCACTTTAGCAAAAACGGGAGAGCTTAGCTAGGAGGCGATTTTTGAGCAACCAAGTACCCATCTCATCAACATTCTAGGGTTTGGTTGGTGAAATCATTTATTGCCATTAAACCACCATCCAAGGCCTTTTTATTGAAGCATTCTCATCCAAGATCTCCATTTCTCATCCAAGACTTCATCTCTCAATTTCTAGGGTTTGCTATTTTCTAGGTTTTAACCCAAAACTTAGATTGTGAGTTTTCTAAACCTTTGTCAAACTAGATACACATCATATTTGCTTTACCCATTATTGTCATTCATTCACATTTGCACTATTCATTCATAATACTTGGTTCTTGTGATATTCTTATGTTTAAGACTTAGGGGCCGTTTACCAAACGCTTACCCGGATAAGCGCTTACCAATAAAATTTAACACTACCACTTACTTAGCGGTTAAGATTTTAGTCCACCAAAACGGTATCGTATGCAACAATTTTCCTGATAAGCGCTTACCGGTAAAATTTAACACTATCACTTACTTGCCGGATAAGATTTTAGTCCACCAAAACGGTATCGTATGCAACAATTTTCCCGGTAAGCGCTAACCGTGGTAAGAGTCTTCGCCATCACTTACCAGGGTAAGACTCTTGGTCCTTGTCTTAGCTCTTACCGCTAAAATTCTTGGTCATTGCCATCTTCATCCATAAGACAATATTACTTGGTAAGCGCTTACTCGGGTAAGCGTTTGATAAACGGCCCCTATGTCCTCAACTTGTATATAGATGAGCTTCTCTAAAGTGGCTTTGGGACTCTTTGGCCCTAGATAAGTGGGAAAACATACTTGTATGAGTTAAGCTTGAATAATGGATTATATGTGTGGTTTGACCTAATTTCGGGTTGATTAGATCTTTTGATGACTTTACCATAATGAGTTGCTTGTTATAGCTTGATAAAGTACATACTATGGAAATGGGATATTATGCTATCTAAATCATCATGAAGTGGAATTATGCTTACTTTGATGCTAACCCATTTACACGAGTCTAATGTGAGAATATATATATATATATATATATATATATATACCATATGAGAAATGTATGGGCTACCATTTTACCCATGGTTGGTATTGTGATTATTCATGTGCATTATTTGCCTTGGGACTTACTAATAATAATGTTGGACGAACCAAGTCGGTAGACACTAGGAGGATATATGTAACACCCTCAAAAATGGAAATAACAACTAATTTAAAATTTTCTGAATACATCGATACTTGATTCATCTACAATCACAATTTAAGATTTAACCTCAATACACACATTTTATTCTATACATACAATCTATAATAAGAACGGGTGCTACTAAAACCCAATAGCAGTCACTATCTCCAAACTGCGGAAGACTTCACCAACTACTTACACTTGCGTAAAGCTAAGGTTCAACTCTTCATAGTCCTGCTAGAACCAAACACCCCATCTGGAACCTGATGCACATGCCGACAAATAAAAAGGTTAGGTTAATGCCTAGTGAGTTCAAGAGTTTTAACATGAATAAATATATCTTTAAAAGAAAGAAATTCAGTTGAAATCAAGATCTTTCAAAATGATTTACTTTAGAAATGGAAACGGCTCGTTTTCCCATAATATACCTCTCTAAGGGCAACGCTCCGATACAACATTCTTTATAAACCGATGCAACCCAAAACTCACTCAAAACGTGAATGTAAATCGACTCCCAATTTAAGATAATGTAAGTAACACTTCATATCCCAAAACACCCAAAACACAGACGGGGATTAATACTCAACCCATAAAACATGGAATAAATTCATGTATGCAGAATGTCCCCAAAAACGAATATATAAAAGACTCAACCCGAAGAAAACACCTTTCGGTGACGGGGGAGACCCGATTCCATATAATGTGACGTATACAAAGTAAGCCACACATTATGTTAAATTGGTAATAAGTATCGGGCTCTACGTCTTTCAGTATACACCCATAGATACTTGCACGGAGGACTTACACCATACCGAAGATGCCTAACAGCGCCACAATGGGGAAAACTAGCGTTCCACCAATGGACAAATAATAAAAGCATCGAGCTCGGCATCTTTCAGCGTACACTCATTGATACTTGAACGAAGGACTTACAACCCAATCCGATGCCTAACGTGCCGTGATGTGGAAACCAAGTCGTTCCATCATCGGACAAAGTGATAAAAGTGCTCATGGATCCGTAGCAGACGAGCTAAAACATTACATGACTCAAAACGAATGAACTAACGCATTCAAAACATGTAATTCTCAAATAAGATACAGTAAATGCAAATCATAACCAAGCGCTCTACATCGAGCTATTAAAACCGGACAAGTGTCCCCATGACACAACAAAATCCAAACCGATCCATAAGCTCAGCAAATCCGAAGACCCATCGTTGAAAATCTTAAAATGAAATCAAACGTAAACGACCCGTAATAATGCAACCCATGCTTCAAAACACACAAATAACTCCAACATAATTTAGATTGGGACAAAACATTTTCCAAGTGTGTTTATAACTTTTATCCTTTCAAATCATCCCATAACACCCAATAAAAATTCATTTATACTCGAGAATATACTCCATGAAATAAATCATTAAGATACCAAAAATATCTAATTTATTTATCAAATGCCCAAAATCCCAAATGTGGGTGTTTTATAGACTTATAAAGTTTAACACTTCCAAATAACCAAACTTATCAAGTGATCAGCAGTTAAAAATTCCATGTAAAACATATAAACACTTTAAAATAGACATTTTGGCATGTACACAGTTTTCACAAATCAACTTAAACTCACCTTGCTAGATTTAAGCTAAATATAGATTTTACCCACGTAGATCTCCCTTGAAGAGACTTGAATCCTCAAAGCCAAAACCTCCGAAACCTAGATTCACAAGATTCCAACCATAAACATAGATATTCAACCGAATAGAATCGCTCCCCAACACTTTACATGAAGACCTCATCTATACCCAAAACCATAATTTCCAAAGATGAAGAATTAGAAGCTTACCTTAACCAATAGCTTGAATCCACCACCAACACAGCTCTAGGTTACCAAAATACACCACCAATTCCAAATCTACAAAAGGGAGAACAAGGGCGGATGAAACCCTAGATATCTTGATGAAAAAGATGAAGATGAGAGATTATGGTTATAACTTCCAAGCTTCCTAGATGAAGAATGATCACTTGATTTTAGGAGAAAGACACCCCAAAATGAGTTAGGGTTTGATTTTAGGGTTTCGGGGTCGGTTTGGGAGAGAAATGGGGGAATGATTTGGGGTTGGGGTGAAAAATGGGGTTTGGGGCCAATTTTTCCCGTTTTTGTGCACACAGCGGCTCCATCCGCACGGAGAGCCGCGCGGAGCACTGTCGCCCGAATTCCTTGCCCGAACACTGTTTTGGTCATAACTTCTTAGTTTTAGCTCCGATTTAGCTCCGGAAAGAACCGTTGGACTCATAATTGAATCATTCTTCTACCAAGACTATAAAATCTAGGATTCAAGTCCAACATCCTTTATCTTATTTTTCCCTAATATATCGGTTTCTGTATTAACTTGAAATGATACCTTTCGAAAATCGGGGTGTTACAATATAGTCTTGGGTGCCACCGTAACGGTATGTACCTAGACCTCCTCCATTCGGGGTAATGCCATGGTTGTAGTCCTCGGGTGTGCCGAGCCTTTTGGATGTTACTCATGGTAGTTGGCATCAAGATGTATCGACTCTTTGGGTGGAACTTGATTGGTGTTATGGGTCTCCCTCATTGACTTCACATTTGAACAATTTATTGTTAACTGCTGATAAGAACTGTACATTTATTGGGTTTGATTTTACTTGTACAACTCACTAGGCTTTTTGGCCTAATATATAACAACCCAACCTTAAGCTACAAGATATCAACTCAAATCTTAAATAATACTACCCAACGACATAAAAACAACATCTAAAAATACAAGGTTTGCGAAAAGGCAACATAGTACACAACTGAGATTACACCAACAAGGATCTACAATGGGGGTCCGCTAATTCAGCTCCAGCTCGCAACTTCTGCTAAAACTTAACCGCTCCTTCTACAGCCACTCTTTACCTGAAAAAGGTTTTAGATTTGAAAAGAGCGAGGGTTAGACCGAAAGGTCTAGTGAGTCCCCTCTTGCAACAGCTTTTTAACTCAACAAAACATTCAATAATTCATCGTAAAATAAATCATTTTCAGCTTTCAGGAAACCTTTAACTTTCAGTGAAACTTCTCCGCTCACACTACCGCCACCCTAAGGTGACAGCGTGTCTGTGACTCACACTGCCTTTGTTGGGACACCCCCCCCCCCCAACGGCATAAACGGAACACCCCCCCCCCCCCCCGGTATGAGCACAGGCGGGCCACACCCCTCGACTTTGAGCCTTCTCACTTAGGACCATGTTTGCATACATTTCCACTTGGACAATAATAATAAAAAAAATCATCTTTAGCATTTAAATAAATCTCGCAAGTAAGTGCTAAAGCAACATCATATCAAAGCTTGCATATAACTTTCATAAAACTCATGCCATCATGTAAAATCAAAGTTTAAAATAAACTTTCGCATTCCATCGCAAATGAATCAAAGTTTAAGATAATTTAACTTTACTTGCTTTCGCTATCAAAAGGTTTAGTTACAAAGACTCATCTGGCGTCCTTAGCTCGAACTCCCGTCTACGCCTATAATTCGATCCGATACCTATACACGAACATCGACCGATAAACACTCGCTTCTTTTATTTTAACAAGGTTCGACCTCAACTCTCTTAACCCAACTATATATATATATCCTTTAATCGAATTAAACCACCAAACTCCAACATGATCTAAAATTTCAATACTTGGAACTTTGAAATTTATTTGAGTGGACCATAATTAAAACCCATCCTTAAAAATTTCTAAAACATTGGGCTTCGGCCCATAGCTTCAATCCGGGACCGGCTGGCCGACCGACATGGCTTTGGCCGACCGGGGCCGCCCTTCTTGCCGCCCGGGGTATAACTTACGACCGGGGTGTGGGACTGACCGGATGAGGGTCGACCGGTGTCCCCCCCTTGACCAGTGTCGCATAACTTCGACCGGTGCCAATCCTTTGACCGGAGTTGTCAACAGCGACCGAACTCTACATTCGCCCGGGGGCGATATTGGGTTCTCGAACACCCAAAATACTCAGACCTTGATAAAAAATCCTTTCCCCAACCGATCGCATTGATTTCCCAAAATCGGTTATAATTCCTTTAATCGCCCAACATAACAACAACACTAATATATTCCATGAATCAATTACCAGATTAGAGAAACATTAATCTCTACTTTCTAATCCAAACTTAAGCTCTATCAAACTTCATTCATTAACAAGGGCACTGTATCAACTAAGAAATTTAGGAGAAGATGATGAATTCAGAGATGTTACCTTAAGAGAAATTTCCTAAGCGAGTCTTCCCTGCTTCTCCTCCCCGATTCGGCGATTCCGAGATTTCTCCCCAGACCTCTCTAGCCGCCAACAAAAGATTGCACAAAATCCTAGGTTATCCCCTTATAATATGTATTTTCACTTAGCCCCCCATAAATAATGGATTTAGACCACACCCCACCCCAACTTTGAGATTATTGACTTTAGTTCAGGTAATTACATAATACTTGTTTGGTGTCGATGTGTATCTCAGGTTCTAGCGGTGCAGGTGATAAGAAGGTCTAGCCGGATTAGAGTGAGCTTGGGGAGGATTTTTGGGACACCAATTCTTATAGAAGATGTCATTTTTGGGGAGTTTCGGATAACACCCGGATTGTAATCTTATTTCGAATGAAATTAGATTATTAGGTTGTTGTTTTCCTTTTGTTAGAATTGTAACTTGTACTTAAACAGGTAATTATTCTTTCCCCATTTTTGGGAGGCTCGATTGCTTTGGCAAATTTATATACCACGTTTTCAGTTTCCAGAAATTTTGTTATCCCTATTTTTAGGGTGTTACACACTGCCTGGGCGATTTCCATTTTTGTCTCGTTTCTCGCTTGGGGCTAGGATCGAGGCACCGATTAGGGATTGTTCAGGATGGTTTTGGAGATTAAATAAGTGGTTTAACACCCTGGTATGTTGTGGAATTTGGGTGTTTAGTTTGGACACTCGTGGCTCAAAGTGCAAGATTAAGCATGGACGACAGGTGAGTTTTTCTTAACTTATTTTATTTGATGTATGAGCTCTAAATACGTATAATGCTTATCAAAATACATGTTTTACATTGCTTTAAAATATGTTTGATGGTGTTGATATTAAAGTGTGTATTCATTTAGGGTGGGGCATGTGATGGCTTTTATATGGGAGGTGTGACCCATTTGGAATGCATGAATTTGCTTCATGTGATTTTCTTTGAAGGCAGGCTCGAGCACGTTGTCACAAGTGTGTGTGACTTAAGTGTGTCCCATCTACATGTGTTGTGTGTGTGCATGGTATTTTAAAGGTGTGAATCATTTGTAAACGCTTATAACTCTTTTTGAATGATATTTTGTGGTGCGATGCTAAAACTTGAGGGAACTCACTAGACCTCCGGTCTAACCCTCACTTTTATAAAACTGAAAACCATTTTAGGCAAGTGTATAGTGGGAGTTCGTCCAAGGGGAAAGAGAATAGGTGATGTAGTAGAAGAGGCTTGGTGAAGGCTTGTAGTCACCGGTAAGTTTATAGTAAAATCTCAGTTGTGGTTGTGTATATCCACTACGAAAAATTTCAGTTGAGTTAATGTATTTACTTTATTTGGGACCATTTCGGTTGTAATGTTATCTTTACGCATTGTTGGAGTTTGGGTTGTTACAACAAATTTTCACTTTTTAATTTTATATTTTATTAAACATAAACATATAGATTTGTTGCGGAAGGTAGGAAGGCAAGATCTGTGATCCTAAATAGTGTGACTGGTTGAGAAATTTGCTAAAATTGAAAAAATAAGAAAAGAAGGCACTATTTCAGATCTGAAGAATTGAGATAGTCTTCAAAGGGCGCCGATTTGTAATAAATTACACTTAGCAATTCTTCAAAAGTGGGCAAGTTGCATATGATTCAGAGACCACCTTTTGTAGTAGTCCATGCACTTAATGCAACAATGCAACTTCAACACATGTCTTCATTTGATTTGCCAATCCATGTGTCTTTTTAATTTTCATTTCATCCTTTTGATATGATGTACACATTTGTTGCTTCGACCCATCCTTTTTTATGGAAAGTGAACAGTAAATGAAGTATGGTACTATTAAACAGTACTTTTGAACTTGTTTTGGCTGATATGTTGAGTATGTTCCCATAGCAGGACATTTGTTGAAGACTTGATCCCAAAGTTTCTTTGTCAAGACTTTATCCATGCTTTTGTGTGCAGAGACTAAAGTAAGTGAATATTACTTACTTTGGTTGACATGTTAAACATGTTCCACACAAGAACTTAGAGTTGGTAAAGAAAACTTGGTCCCAAAGTCTTCATTTCAAATCGGCTTGTCAGATAGCATCTGTCACATATCTGACTTATTTGTCTTATGATATCTTTCGACTAGATGATAAATCCAATCCGCTTTTGTATCTATCTAACTTCTCTTCAACTAGTCATCGATTTTACTGAAGGCATTTTGCTTGATCAGATACATATTACAAAATAGGACTTACGAAAGAAATCATATTTAAAAGAGTGACTATGTATACAAAACACAAGGTGTGTTTTGGATACATCAAAAACACATCCTTATCTATTTTGGATCCTTGACAATTGAATCTTATACAAATCAGATCTTCTAACATTTCGGATTCTCTTTGTATTTTGGATAGTAGGCAACAACTTAAAGTCCTAAAAACATTCTAAGTGTTTGATCGGGTGATACATGTATTATCATCAAATCCAATGATTGAGACCAACTCAAATTATACATTAAAAATGTAAAAGATAGATCTTGATGTTGATGTATGTAAGGAGAAATTTAATAGGTATGTGTTCATTTAAATGTGCATTTAGCCTACCCTAGTAAAAATGTTTATTTAAAATCACTAATTAAATGGATGAATGAACTACAAGTATTTATAAATAAAATGCCCCAAATTAATACACCATCCACATCAAAAACCAAAAACATCAACCATATGAATATCAATCCATAAAATATCGAAGAACATATCCCAAAGAACATGTGAATACCAACCCATAAAATATCCAAGTTATTGTGTCTACCAAATCAAAACACAAATTAATTCAGGAGAACATGAATAACATCAAGGACATTAAGAACCGCTACCAAACAAACTCGAAAATCAAAACCCTAAAATCAAGAATATCATCAACATCAATTTCATCTAATAACCCTTGATCAAAAATCCCACTAGGAACATCAAGAACATTTTTTTATATGAACATAAATAAATCATTCGATAAAACTTATGATACGAAACCGATGTAAATCAATCACCAAACATCTTCTCTGCAATCATCCACCAAATCATGAAAATAAGAAAATAAAGATGTAAAAATGTAAGGAAAAAAAACAAGAACATCAAAAACAAAATCAAGACTATTTAGCTTCATTTCAAAATTTGTGCACTATCAATTTTAAATCAAAAAATATCAAATTTTAAACTCTCTATTGACGTCAAAACCCTAAGCAAAAACCATGAAGAAACCTTGTTTTTCTCGATTGAATTTTTGTTCCTCACAAAATGCAAACCACAGGGGAAATGATGTACTTAACAAAGACGAGGGGTGATAACTAGAGTTTTGGTAAACTAAAGGGACTAGAAATGTAATTCACTCTAAATATATGTAATGATAAATTTAAAATTTCACGTGCTAAAAATGAGATATCAGATTATCAGCCGAAAATAAGGAGGAAAAAGACATAGTAATAAAGATTAGAGTAAACTCAAATTTTAGTCCATGACGTTTAGTGATTTCTTTGAAAGAGGTCTCTGTAGTTTCATAATTCAAGTTTACGTTCTTAGGGTGCGTTTGGTTTGCCGGAATGGATTGGAATGGATTGGATTTCATGTAAGGATTTAGATTTGGAGGGATTTGGATTTGAGAGAATTTGGAATCCTTTTGTGTGTTTGGTTTGTAGGATTTAGAATGGATTTGAATTTCATTATTTATAAAAAAAAATCATTAAAAATTATAAAAATTTTTAAAAATAATTAAATTGTCTAATTATTAATTGATATTGGAAAACAAACGTTTTTAACATATTTTAAAGCATTATTATATGCAAATCATTCGAAATCCCTTGAAATCCCAACCATCCCCAAAGGATTTCAAAATCCAATGTTTGAGGGATTTCAAAGCAATCTTAGGATTTCAAGTCCGGACAATCCTTCAAACCAAACATGGGATTGGAATGGATTTGAAATCCAAATCCCTTCAATTCCAATCCATTCCGGCAAACCAAACGCACCCTTAGGGTATGGATTTTGCTTTGAAAAAGGTCCTTGGACACTAACTTTGTTAAAAACCTCCGTTAGGGTCAGGGGCATTTTCGTCCAACCATGTTTTTGTCCCCTTTTTGCATTCTTTTTTTGTTTTCCTTAATTTTATGAAAACATCAAACTATTAGGGACCAACTTGTAATTAACTCTAATATATATATATATATATATATATATATATATATATTGTGTATGAGTGTAAAACACAGGGACCATCGTCCTCCAGTGATTTGGTCCATCGCCGACCAAACTCTTTGGCCAAAGTCTAACTCCGGCCAAAACTTCATCGCCGATCCTGCCTCCTCTAACGGAGGTTTTTAACAGAGTTAGTGTCCAGGGACCTCTTTCAAAGTAAAATTCATACCCTGAGGACGTAAACTTTAATTATGAAATCATAGGGACCTCTTTCAAAGAAATCACTAAACGTTAGGGACTAAAATTGGAGTTTACTCTAAAGATTATGAAATGACATAAATTAAATCTTTTTTATCAGAGCAATTATTGCTAATCCTAGTACCAATTACGTTTGTACTTTTTTTATTCTACAACAGTTCTATTTTTTCCAAATTAATTATTTATAAATAATCTTTAATATTTTATAAATTAAAAAACACAACACTTTTCATTTAAATTGTTTGAAAATAAAAATATTTTCTTTTTTAGTGATACAGTATCTAAAATTTACCAATTTATTCATTAGTAATTATTATAAATATTAAATATATTTTTTTGTTTCATAGCTATTTCCAGTTTCAATTTATTAATCCTTTAATATTACTTAAAAACATTGGTTAAAATATATATCAAGTCAAGGATACAAAATTTTAATTAAAAAGATAAAATATAATAAATACCAATATATATTTTCAATTTTATTTCTAATTTTGGTTCTTAAACTATTACTAAAAATCACTATATTTAAAAAATGATTTTTGAGGGTAATTTCAACCACAAATGGTGTAACAACATTCTCCAAAATTTCTACACAATGAAGAATGAAATTTTAAAATTTCTAAAATTAAAATACATTCAATGCTAACAGGTCGTTTATTCATCAAATAAAATATTATTTCTCTTTTAAAAATTTAATTTCAAAGTTTTAAATTATTGATAATATATTAAAAAAATATTTCTCTCTTATTGTAATCATTTTTGGAGAGTTTTCAAATTTAGAGAATTTTGAGCATTTCTTACAGATTTTCCAAAACGGAGATTTTGGGATTTTTGTTCTAACAGATTCATCAAAACCTTCTTCAAAATAGAGAAAGTAGGAGAGGGAATGAAATTCTCGAAATTTAGATAACTCTCAAAAGATATTACCTATGACAGGGAAATTATTTTTTATTCTTCCTACCAACAAGAATCTTTCTTAGTTAAATTTATAGGAAAGAGAACTAATATTTTATTAAATATATTGAATATTTTAGCAATATAATTCATATTGTAAGTAAAACTAAGAGAAAAATAGGTGGGGGTATTTTTGGTACCTCGACACAAACAAGTCAATTTTCTCAAATCATTATATTCAAAAAGTTCTTTTTGCTAAATTGGTGAAAGTTTGATGAAGTAAAAAATTGTAAAAATTCACGGACGTCTGCATAGGTTTCACGTGGACTTCTGTTTTCAAACGTTTTTCCTGTAAAAAAAATTTAGATTTTAGTAAATCCTGACATCTGGGATGTTTTCCACGGACATCCGTATTTCGTATCACAACCTTCTTGAGACTTTTTAGTCTAAAATAAATACTAGATTTTTCTTGAAATTTTATAAGTAAACAAAAGCTCTCTCCAAACACGTAGATTCGTTAAAGAAATTTAAGATTCGAAAATATTTTTGAACAATACCATCCAAGTGAGAAAAATCATGAGATACTGAGTTTCCATATATCTTGATAAGTACTATGTAAAGGTGTTGTTATCCCTGCCCCCCTCCTCACTCACAAAACCCCCCATATCTTACTCACATACCCTCTGCTACCTCACTCACATACCCCTTATAGGAGGTGGTATGGATAAAATTCACCCTATGTAAATGTTTCTTTATTGTGAATGATCCACTTCTTCTATCTTAATAAAGAAAAATTTCATCTTTTGTAGTATATTACATATTGCATTATACCATAAAGAATCGATTACATAATGGACCGTATGTCTTGAGGAGGACTCAGGAAAGTGGACAAGTCAAATTGGTGAACCACTCTAATTCGAAGTGTTTGTTATCTCTTCCCTTAAATTATTTCATTTTCGCATATATATTGTTAAATCAAAGCAAAAAAACGTGGGTGCCAAACAACCTCCCTGAAGTTGCCATAACACGTGTATTACCTTTAATATATAATATTTTTGTTTGCGGAAACCTTTTGGTTTGATTTCGTTTTTCTTCAATGTAGTGTTTTAGAAAATGAGTGAAATTTGATGATAAAATAGGAAGAAGAAAAATCTTAAACGTAATTCTCAACTGTCAAAAGGTGCATCGCTTGCAAGTAGGTGAATTATTTGACGTCCAAATATATTGCTAGAAGTTCAATTGATGATAGTCTATTCTCGAGCATCTATGACAAACTTCAAAATGCTCATCGGATTTTGTATCATTACACAGTTCGGTTTCGTGTATGTTAACCATATTCTTTTTTACTTCTCAAATGTAAGGTTCATAACAGTTCTATACTTCTATTAGAACAAATACTAAGGTTTTGACTTTTACCATCAAAAGTCATCAAATCATAAGTTTAAGGTTAACTTGGGAGCAACCTTTTTTCTTTCTATTAATCTTGAATAAAATGACTGAATGTGGGCAGCTGATACATGATAATTATTCAATTTAATCAACATATAAAAATTAAGCAATAAAAAAACTACTTAATAGTTGAAAAAAATAAACCAATGAAGAGGATTAAATAAAAAAAAAAACAATTCCTTAAAGGGAGTACTTTGTAATATTAAACATGAATATGTGCCAAACTGCATTTAGGGAAAGAAAGATACAAACTAATGGTAATCTGATAAGTTGAATTTGTAACTCATCAAGAAGATCAAGTGTTTATATGTTACCGAGAAAGACATAAAAGTTAACATCCTAAATATTAATGTTTTGTCAGCACCCGTTGACATTCAAAAAATCTAACATATTCATAATTTTAAGCAAGTTATTTTCTTCGCTTTTCAACTAAAGACTCGAGACATTGGTTAGCTTCAGAAAACAAAAATCATACCACAAATATTAACGTTTGGGCACGATCCCAACCCAATAGATACCGGTCGATAGCCCAATCTCTTAGTCTCGAAACTAATTGTCTATCTATAGTAGTCACTCCTTACTTTGAATAGTTTAAGTTTATGAAACACAATTTGTGTTAGGGATTGATATAGAAGGGGTGAAAATGTAATTAATATTTCATGTCTTTTTAGGTGTACAAATGAGTTTTGTTAAAGATGGTCAAAGTTATCAAAATTTGCTTCTTTCACCCTCAAGAAATCCTTTATGCTCTTTACTTCCATTTACGTGCAATCTGTACATTTCTTGGTACACAATTGAGAGAGAGAGAGAGAGAGAGAGAGAGAGAGAGAGAGATCATAAGGGGAAGAAAGCGAAGGGAAAACTTCTTGTGAAATTATTAATATTTGTTAAAAGTTGTTAAAATTTTTGAGAAAGAGGATCGCATTTGTCATTTTGTTCTTATTATATCACTGATTAATATTAAATATTATTTATTAATTATTGATCATTAGTAAATATTAATTATACATTAAATAAAATTATTATTAAGTTTAACTGTAAGTTATTCATTAATATTAACTATTAATTGTTTAGAATTATTATTAAGCATATTAATTATTTTTATGATGTTATTATTCAATCTATTTAATTGTCAAAAGAAATTATAACAATGTTAAAAAAATTGTAAGTTACATAAAAATTAAAATTATGTTTCTTTTGTTTAATAAATAATAAAACTTTCATAACTGATTTTAATAAAATACTTAATTTAGTTTTTTTTGAGAAAATATTATTTAAATAAGACATATAAGGTTTACCAACTTTGTTTTTTTTTCCATATTATACGTAATAGTTATTTAAAATCATTACGTAGACATCATTTGACAAAAATAAGGTAGTTTATTTTTTGAGTACATGTTTAAATCTACATAAATTAGCTTATTGATAAGTTTATGATGAGTTTTTTGTGACTTTTTCAAATTATACCGCTATTAATATTACTCATTATTTGTTAACTATTAATTATAAATAAATTTTAATTATTAAAGTACTAATATTAATTGGAAATTATTAATTAAATTTTAATTATACATTTATGTTAATTTTTAATTATTTAGAATTATTGTTAACCATATCAATTATTTTTATATTTATTATTATTTTAATACTAGTTAATATATTTTAGTTATCAATTGCTATTGTTTTATTGATTATTATTCGATTATTTATTTCTATTCATATTATATGTAATTGTGATTTAAAATCATAAGTTAATGTAGATTTTCTCTAAAACTTATTTTAATAAATCCAAAAATTTTAGTGTATATATAATAATAAATTTTAAATTATTTTAATTAACATATATATATATATATATATTATTTAATTTCTCTTTACTATCTTGTTTGTATTAATTAACATATTATATTACTATAAACTTGTTTTAACTATATTATGAAATATTGTAATTGATTATTTAGATGTCATTTTTGGTCATTTTACATGTTTATCAGCTAGTTTTTACCTGACTTATCCATCAACTAATTTATCAGCTACCAGCTAGCTTATAAGTTATAAGTTAGCTTATCAATCATCAACTAGTTTATCAGTTAGTTTGCCAAACATAGCCTGTAATATCTGGGTCCAAAGTTACTTAATTTTAGTGTTGGCAGAAAAGTGACTGAGGCCCAAAGTTCAGGGGGCTAAGTGTAAAGTGGTGTTAAAAAGGGGTCTAGCCCTAGGAATTCCCCCATTTTTCTTGTTGGCGGCTGGAAAAGTTTGGGAGAAAGAGCAGGAACAAGATCGCGATTCAAGAAGGGGAAGATTTTTGAAGGATTCGACATTCTAGCTTCTCCCAAGTTAAGATTCTAAGTCCATACTTATCTATTTAAAATTTTATATTTTGAGTAAGATCTCTCTAAGCAGTGGAGTCTGGTTTAAAGTTTTTAGAGATGGATTAGAAATGGTTGGAAACCCTCTTGTTGCTCCAAAGAAATCATCCTAATGATTTGGGATGTTAATGGGTTGATTAGTGTCGTTTGGAGTCCAAATCTTACATAGTTTGATAAGTGTTTCGGTGGGATTATAGAACTTGGGTTTTTGTTCAAGGTATGGGGTTCGTGCAAACCCTTAATCGCCTCTGGTATATTTTTCGACCGGGCCGGGAGACGTTGCCCGGTGTGTAGTCGAGGTCCGGGCGATGGGATGGACCGGGGGTGTCCTGGTCAATGAGACCCGGGGATGGTTGGCCCGGGAGACAGGAACCCCCGGGGTGGGAGCAACCCGGGACGTGACCCCGGGAGTCGGGGGGCCTAGGGGAGTTGGAAGTACCGGGGGTTTGGGAACCCGGGAGGCGGTAGCCCGGGGTTATGTTATCCGGGCAGGGTAACCCGGGGGGGATGAGGAGTTTCTGTCCAAGAGTCTGTGTGAGCTTTGGGTAGTCCATTTTGGGATGTCGCTCTTCGAGATTAAATGAGAGAGAGAGAGAGATAGTCTCTCATTTAATTATCTTTCCTGTGGGGTGTCTTACCGGTATGTCGATGTTATCGTAGGTCGTGAGATCGTTAGAGCTCGGATTTAAGTAAGGACCAAAGGTGAGTTTTTCTAACTAAACGCTTTGTGTTATTAAAGTGGTTTATTACATGTGGAAGTTATTTTAAAGCATATCTTGTTTTACATGAGCTTTATGCATGCAAGTTTTATTGTAAGCGTGGGATATGCTTTTATTGTTGAGTAAATGTATGCATACATATATATTGTTGTGAGTTGTATAGCCAAAGTCGGGGGGGTGTCCCGCCTGTGCTCGTACCGGGGGGTGTCCTATTTACGCTAATTGGGAGGTGTGACCCAACTAAGGCAGTATGAGCCAGACACGCCGTTACTTTCGAGTAATGGTAGTGTGTGCCGGAAGCGAGTATTTGAACGTGGTTATGTTTACAAAGTTGAATGGGTTGAATATTATTTTTTGAACTTTTCTGTATCATGTATTTCGACTATGTTTAGAGGGGACACACTAGACCGTTGGTCTAACCCTCGCTCTTTCAAAAACTAAAAACCTTTTCAGGTCACCGTGAGGTAAGAAGCTCGGGCAAGGGTAAGGAGAAAGTGTGAGCGGGTGCCGGGATAGAAGACCACCTTTTAGCATGATTTATTTCTCTTATTCTCAATTGTAATAGGTTGCCTTATTGCAAACCTTGAAGAATTTGAATATTGTCTTGGGGCCGTTTTTGGCGTAAATTTCTTATTATAATGGTATGTTTCATAGTTTTGTTTGGGTTGTTATATAGCCTTAATGTAGATTTTCTCAAAAGATTAAGCCCTTGTTTTGTTAACCAATACATTAGTGTTAACTTTGTTAACCCATCTCAACCATTCATGAATTAGATCAACGGCCTACAATTATTTAATGCTTTTAAATAAATTATTGATTTCATCCACACGCCACTTAGATTGTTCATACATGAACCAAGGTAAAATAGTAAAAACAAGTCAAGCATTAAAATAGGAAATAGAATCATGGCCATATTTTATGGTAACACGAACCTGAATTTTTGCAAAAGAAATCATGGCCACATAATCCTCCATGAAAAGAGTATTTTTAATGTAACAAGGAGCAAGTCTGAGCATCTATATAGTCTGAAGTTGCTGAAAAGGTAGACATCTTTTACTACCAATATTATGCATACATGAACATTGTGATAACATTGTGCATACAAGAACATTGTGATAACATTGTGCATACATGAACATTATGCATAAATGAACATTTTGTGAACATTATGCACTAGTGAAGATTATGCATACATGAACATTTTGTGCACATTGTACGTACGAGAAGGTTGTGCATACATAAACATTTTGTGTACCTTGTGTAAGGTGAAGATTGTGTATACATTAACATAATTCATATATGAACATAAAACAATCACCATTGTCATAAATACAAAACCATAAAACAAAAATCTTCTCGTTGAATCTTTATCATTCAAAAACACAAAAAAGTTGATATAAAAACCATACTATAAACACTTACCGTTTCCACACTAGACACTAGATACTTCTAGCACAGAACTACAAAATGGACGATTATCAATATTGAAATTGTCTACAGATATGTCATCAAGCCCATGGGGAAGAACAAACTCGTCCATCAATGGTGTATTAAGAGTTGGAACGGTAACATTGTAACACCCAGAATTTTCAAAGTAAGTTTTCATACATCGTTAACCTTCTAATCATCTTTCGTTAATCTTTTTGGATAGGTTACGTTAAACCTTCGAACCTCGAGTCAAACCATGCGAGAAATCAGTGTTTTGAGCGAAAAAGTGGGCTCGGTACCTGTTTGGCGAGAGTGACTCGCGATAGTGACAAGTGTCACTATCGCTTGGCACAATCGCCGAGAGAGGATCGAACCCTCGATACAATCTCAGCGAGAGTGCCTCGCAATAGTGACAATGTCACTATCGCTTGGCATAATTGTAACATCCGTAATTTCCCTAAAGATCGGTTTATGACCAACTAAGGAAATCAGTCAGCGATCGACCGAGCGAAGAGGTCGGTGAGCGGTTTAGCAAGAGAAGTGGGAAGGGACTCCAGTGACACGCGCGGCTTAGCCCGCGGCCTCAAAGCCGCGGCTAAACCCGCGTAACCCACTGTGGTGCACAGCTTTTTAGCACGTGCGGCTTGGCCCGCGACTTCAAGGTCGCGGCCAAGGCCGCGGGAGTCATCTGGTCGATTTTAAACCCAGGTTCTAGGGTTTTCTCTCATTAGCCACCATCTCTATTTCTCTTCTTTCCACTTGGCGATTTTGAGAGCTTTAATCTCAGTTTGGGAAGCATCCATGGTGGATTCTTCATAAAGGAGTATGCAAGTTCGATGTTTGGGGAGATCAGGTTGAAGACTTGGATTGGGTGTTCTAGGAAGGTCTCGTCATCTCTAGTGGTAAGCTTCTTTAATTTAAGGTTATAAATATTCTTCGGATGTTTCTCTAGTGTTGGGTTTATCAGATCTCGGATTTGTTAGTTTTGGAGAAACTAGGGTTTTGATCTCGTTTAGGGATTTTGGTATATAATGTTGGGAAATGTTTCTATGTGGTTGATTGTGGATATTTATGGTTTGGGGTGTTTTGATCTAGGTTTTGGAAGTTTTCGGCTTGAGGATTCAAGCGCCCTTCAAAAGAGCTCGTTGGGTGAAATCTAGATTTAGCCTAAATCTAGCAAGGTGAGTTCAAGTTGATTTGTGAAAACGGTGTACATGCCAAAATGTCTATTTTGAAACATTTATGTGTTTACATGAAATTATCAACTGTTGGGTTATTTGGTAACTTTTGTTTACTTAAAGTGTTTAGCTTATTAAACCTTGTAAAACATCATATTTGGGATGTTGGGATATTTTGATAAATGTGTCACAAAGAAACATGTTTTGGTGATTATTGCATAAATGGATATTTGGTCAAAAAGGCACTTTTACGTGTTTGTCGAGTTTTATGCATCATTCATGAAATGGGGTATTTTGGAAATGGAAAACCTTTTGGGTTTTGGGCCGAAGGCCAATAGTAATTTGAGAATCAAAGATTTTGGAAAAAGGGTATTTTGGTCTATGTAACCAAGTTGGCTCTCGTATTTTAGCCAAACGTTCATTATGCCTTTTGGGGCTCGGTTTACACTCAAATGAGTCTTTGGAACATTTGTTCAGTTTTGGTTGCTCATTAAGGAGCCTTGGACGTATGATGTACTTAGTTGCATCTTATTTGAGAGTTACATGTTTTGAATGCGTTAGTTTATTCTTTTGAGTCATGTAACGTTTTGGACTGTAATGCATTGGATCCATAGGCATACGAGTCAGTTGGTTAGTGGGGACTTTATCCCTGTTTTGGGACTGGATATTGTTATGGCCAGCAGGAGGACTCGAGGTAGATATCGTGGGTGGTTGAACTCGACGACCGCGTAACCTTTATTGAGGGCTCGAGGTAGATATCGTGAGTGGTTGAACTCTATGTAATCTAGTCCGGTTACTTATCGTGGAATTTCGTGTCCGCGTTTGAAGTCTAGTGAGTGGTCCCCAAGTCATGTTTTTATGTAAGCTTGTGGTGGTGCTCTGCAGAGCCGTATACGGAGCTAAGTCTTGCGGTGGTGCCCATGGTGAGCCGGATACGGGGACTTGTGGCTTTGGTTGTGACACTCATTATAGGTCGAGTAGACACTAGGATCAGTGGTATCTTGCGGTGGTAACTCAGAGGAGCCGGATACGGGGAACCATGGTCTTATGTGAAGCTCGAGAACATTGATAAGTGGCTTAACTTTGTGTGCCCGCCACTTTCGATGGAATTCGGGTATCCCCCGTCACCGAAAGGTGTTGTTTTTGGGTATTGAGTTTTATTATCAAAGTTTTCGGTGGCGTTGTGTATATCTGGGTTTATCCTAGATTTTATGGGTTGAGTATTATGTCCCACCCGAGTTTTGGGTGTTTTGGGACATGAAGGGTTAATTACATTTTCGTGAATTTAAGTATCGAACTATGACCCCGTTTTGGGTGAGTTTTGGGTTGCATCGTTTTATAATAAATACGTGTATTGGGAGCATTGTCTTTAAAAGTGCATATCATGGGGAAAATGTGTCGTTTCCATTTTAAAGTTAATTATTTGGAAGGATCTTGCTTTAAACTAAATTCCTTTCTTTTGAAGATATATTCTTTATGTCAAAACTCTTGAGCTCACTAGGCGTTAAGCCTAACCTTTTTATTTGTCGGCATGTGAATCAGGTTCCCTTTGGAGATAGTGACTATGCTTGGGTATTAAGTCTTCCGCAAGTTGGAGATAGTGGTTATGCATGAGCATGAGTAGCACCCGCCCTTTATGGTCCGTTTGTATAGATTGTTTATGTGTATTGCAGTTGAATCTAAATTTGGGGTTGTAGATGATTCATTTGTTGATGTATTTAGAAAATTTTAATAAGTTGCTATTTCCAGATTTGAGGGTGTTATAAAAATCGCCCGACGACTGACTGATGCATTAAATACGGGTTTTTGACCTCTTTTCTCATAACTCTTCATTTATTTCACCTAGACTCTCTCAACTCTCTTCCCCTCTTTCCAAAACCGATTCTAGGGTTTGTAAAGGGGACTCATACGACATTTATTGCAAGAAGTTAACTCCACCAACCAAGATTAAAGATTAAAGCTCATCTCCTTTCTCTCCTACTTGTCATCTTCTCCAAAGAAATCAAACTAGGGTTTTGGGTTTTCATCAAAAACCCATTTTTTGAGTATTTCTTTCTTATTAAATGCTTACATGTTCCATGAAAAACCTTTCTCTTACATTTTATAAAATATATATGTATTTTTTTTATTTGTGTTCTTGAGCCAAGTGGGCCAAAATCTAGGGTTTGATGTCATGATGATACGATGAGTTTAAATGTCCTAAATGTTGAGGGAATGATAAATATGAGTTATTTGTGTGTTATGTATCTTGGGAAATCAAATGAATGATATTACCTACTTGGAATTATGTAAAGAAACTATGTGTGAGAAACCATGATTTAACTATGTAAATGATACTTGGGTTTTAGAAATGATATGGGTACATGTTTCCACATGGTGTTAAAAAGGATTATATGGGATGAGATGTTCTACCGATATGTTAAATCTTTCTTGTAAAGACTTGGTGCTATATGAAGTTCATGTGTCGGGAATTTATGATATATCCTTAATGGTCATGTTGATGTACTATATTAGCTTGGAATGGTGAGGTCCCAAGGTAAAGATCCATGAATAGGGTTGAACTTGGTGACTCTTTGGGGTAAAGATTCATGAATAGAGTTGAACCCATGTTTACATTGGACTAAAGATTCATGAATAGAGTTGATGTTCTAACGGCTAAAGATTCATGAATAGAGTTGATGCCGGTAAACAACCATTCCAACTATGCGCTCCACATGGGTTGTGGCCTACTTCCGTGTTCCGCCGCAACCTATGGTGGAACGGGTCTCCCCCGTCGTGCATAAGGTTCCGCGTTGGAGAATCCATTCACTATTGTCATTTTAATTATCAATATTTGTTCTATAATATATTACACTTTATCGCGCATATAACTTAGATGTACTCGCTAGGATCCAAGCCTAACACTTGTTTACTTTGGTGTTCATATCAGGTTCCGTTAGTGGTGGGGTGGCGAAGTCATGAGTGGAGTGTCGAGACGACTTTTTAGGATATAGCATATGGCAAAATATAGAGCGTGCATAATCACTTGTCGATATTTTGGAAATAGATGACGACACCCAATTATAATCTAAAGTAGATTGTTTAGATTAAGTAGGTTATCGATCCTCTTTTCATTCATTGGAAATTGTAAACGCTTATTCTTTCCCCAAATTGTGTTGGGATGATGTCATTTGCGAAACTCGATTCTTATACAAATGTGTCCGCTTGTTTTCTCTTCAAATTATAAACGTTTTATTGCGAAAATTTATGTTTTTAAAAGTTCCAAATTTTAGGATGTTACAAGTTGGTATCAAAGCCCTAGTTTAAGTGAACTAGGCATGAATGTAAGATGTCTAGACTTAGACTGAGATTATTAGGTAATGATTTTTGAGATTTTGGTAGAACCTCTAAGATGGGTTGGTCTCAGTGTCTACGGAAATTATGCTAGTCAAAAGTTGTAGTGACAGTAACAGGAACTCTTACGTATCATATGTTCATAATTTCACTTAGCTAACGTTATTATGAGAATGTTTTACGTGGGTGTGCTTGTTTTACGGTTATTATGATTATTGGTGAATGTAGTAGTATGTCCCTTTCGTGCTTAATTATGTTAACCTCTTTCTTACTTTTTCTCGTGCTTGTGTGGCAGCCATTACTACATTATGGTGAACACTCGTAGTCGACCGTTAGGCGACGAAGACCTATGCGATGATAGTTCTCCCGAACGAAACTCGGTGGTTAGGGCGCCGACTGTCGTTCCTCCTGGTATGCCGCTGATATTTACTGGGGAGGTGGAGCAAGTGCCTAGAGTGGAATTGGCATCCACAAACCTGGTTGTACAAGAGGCAAACCCTCAAGCTAACATAATGGTCAGCGTCATGCAAATGGTGACGTCGGCTATAGAGAATCAGCAAGAGGCTTTCCTGAAGATGTTGGAGGATAGAGATGCTAGTCTCAGGAGGCTGGAAGTGGTTGCCGAAAATGCAGTGGTCGGTTCGGGAAGTACTGGGACCAGGATCAGGACAGAAGAGCACGCAGTTGTCGGTGCTCATAGGGGCGGAAAGAGTTGCTCCTACAAAACCTTCCTTTGTAGTAAACCACCTGAATTCTCAGGATCCGATGACCCAGTTGATTATATAAAATGGATTCAAGCGGTTGAGCAAACTTTTGGTTCCAGTGAGTGCGGGGAAGAACATAAAGTAAGATTTTCCTCCCAGATGCTAAGAGGTCCTGGCACATCGATGGCGGAACATTACTAGGTCTACCCTTGATGCCGCTATTCTTGCTCAATTGGCATGGGAAACATTCAAGAAGAAATTGATGGAGGAGTACTGCAATGAGAGGGCGATGGACCAGATTGTTGATGAGTTTTGGGCCCTCAAGAAAGGTAATATGTCGGTGAGAGACTATTCAAGGAAGTTCGTAGAAAAGCTTGATCTAGTGGGACATGCGGCCCCAACTGAGAGCGACAAGGTGAAGGCCTATTTGAAGGGGTTGCCAGCGGACATGATGTCTATGGTTCGAAATGCCAAGCCCTCTACTCTCCGTGAGGCCATTGAGGAGGCCAAGGTCATGGAAGATGTCTACGCTCAAAGCCGCGAAAAAAGGGTTGGGGCAACTGAGAAGAGAAAGTGGGAAGGTAATTCTTTGCCCTCAAAGAAACCACAAATTTTCAACAACTTCAACAGGGGGACCGAACCTAGGCGGAAGGCTAGGTGGTGCCCCAAATGCAAAAACAAACACTTCGGCCCGTGCAATACTACCGGGACGAATTGCTTCAAATGCGGCAAGTCGGTGCACATCCGTGAAAATTTCCCTGTTCGAAACGAATGCCCGAAGTTGAAAGTGGGTGGACCACAAGGAAAGAGGGAAAACCCTCTAAAGGCGTCGGAGAGAGCGTTCCAGATGACCGCCGATGAGGCGAAGGCTTTACCGGACGTCGTTTCGGGTACGTTTCTTGTCAACTCTATACCCGCTCGCATATTGTTTGACTCCGGTGCTAGTTTTTATTTTGTGTCGAACTCGTTCTGCCAACATCTCTCATTGGTCACTAGCACGTTAGATAATGCTTTAGTCGTTGAAATAGCTAACAATTGTCAAGTGGTGGTCTGCGAGTTATTGCGGGGTTGCACCTTAGAGTTAGGAGGGAAGAGTTTCTCAATTGACCTTATGCCCATGGCCATCGAAGGATTCGACGTAGTGATTGGGATGGTTTGGTTGGCAGAGAACCAAGCGGAAATTATGTGTGCCAAGAAGCTGATTCGAATTCCAACTACCGAAGGAAGCAGTGTGATTGTTTATGGGGAGCGAAGGAAGAGCGATGTACCCATTATCACCATGGCTAAGGCACATAGGTGCTTAGTGAAGGGATATTCCTCCTTCCTATCCTATGTGTTGGACGCCAAGCCCGATAAAAAGACACTCGAGAACGTGAAAGTAGTTCAGGAGTTCCCTGACGTTTTCCCAGACGATTTGCCCGGTTTGCCACCAGAAAGACAGGTCGAATTCAAGATCGATCTTGTTCCGGGGGAGGCTCCAATTTCTAGTGCTCCCTACCGATTGGCTCCTTCCGAGATGCAAGAGCTGTTGTCACAACTCTAGGATCTTCTCGAGAAAGGTTTTGTAAGACCGAGTTCCTCACCGTGGGGAGCCCTGGTCCTATTCGTCAAAAAGAAGGATGGCACAATGAGAATCAGCATCGACTATCAAGAGTTGAATAAGGTGACCGTAAAGAACAAGTACCCTCTTCCGATGATCGACGATCTATTTTATCAATTTCAGGGAGCAGGGTGCTTCTCAAAAATCGATCTTCGATTCGGGTACCATCAGGTGAGAGTGAAGGATGAAGACGTCCCGAAGATGGCGTTCAGGACCCGATATGGTCACTATGAATTCTTGGTCATGCCTTTCGGACTGACCAACACGCCAGCGGTGTTCATGGATTTGATGAACCGAGTGTGTCATCCATTTCTTGACAAGTCAGTAAGAGTGCTCATCGATGACATACTCGTTTATTCTAAGGACGAGTTTGAGCATGAACAACATCTTCGTGAAGTACTAGAGGTATTAAAAAAGAGCAGCTCTATGCCAAGTTCTTGAATTGCGATTTCTGGTTAAAGGAAGTCCAGTTCTTGGGGCACGTTTTCACTCGTGATGGAGTGAAAGTGGAACCTTCGAAAATCTAGGCCATGATGAATTGGGAACCTCCAAAGAGCCCGTCCGAGATTCGAAGCTTCTTAGGTTTAGTGGGTTATTACCGGCGATTCATCTGAGATTTCTCAAAGATCGTCTCATCTTTAACCGCTCTTACTAGGAAGAACGTGAAGTTCGTGTGGACAGATACCCAAGAGAAAGTCTTCTAAACTCTCCGGAAGAGGTTATGTGAGGCACCAATTATGTCCTTACCCGAAGGGACTGAGGATTTCATGGTTTTTAGCGATGCCTCGAAAATGGGTTTGGGTTGTGTCTTGATGCAAGGGGGGAAGGTAATAGCCTACGCATCTAGACAGCTTAAGATTCACGAGAAGAATTACCCCACCCATGACTTAGAGCTGGCGGCGGTTGTTTTTGCGCTAAAATTTTGGCGGCATTATCTCTATGGCACCAAGTTCACCCTCTATACCGATCACAAGAGTCTAAAACATATCTTCGACCAGAAAGAGTTGAACATGAGGCAGAGGAGATGGCTGGAACTTCTAAAGGACTATGACTGCGAGCTACTCTACCACCCTGGCAAGGCAAACGTAGTAGTGGATGCTCTAAGTAGAAAAGGGTATAGTGATAGTCTACGCGCTTCTCTCTCTCGAATCGATCTGGTGTCAAGTCTGATCGAGAAAATCAAGGCATCTCAAGTGGAAGCTCTTCAGGAGGAGAACCTTAGGAGAAAAGTGATGGTAAAACAACATCTGTACTTGACCGAAGATAGTCGAGGGGTGAAACTCTTCGAAGGACGAGTATGGGTGCCCAAAATAGGGGGAAATAGCGAATTGCTTCTTGAAGATGCCCACAAGTCCAAATATTCCATCCACTCGGGGAGTACAAAGATGTACCAGGATTTGAAGCTTAACTATTGGTGGTCCGTCATGAAACTAGATGTAGCAAGGTACGTGGAGCGATGTGTGACGTGTCTTCAAGTCAAAGCCAAACATCAACGACCTTACGGAAGTCTCCAATCCTTGGAAATCCCGTAGTGGAAGTGGGAACACATCACTATGGACTTTGTAACCAAGCTACCAAAGACCATGAGAGGGCACAATACAATTTGGGTAGTGGTGGACCATCTCACCAAGAGTGCACATTTCCTTGCCATGAGGGAGACCCTTCCGATGGATAACTTGGCCAAACTTTACATCGATGAAGTCATCTCGAGGCATGGCGTACCTTTGTCCATTGTGTCGGATAGGGATAACCACTTCACCTCAAATTTCTGGGACGATCTCCAGAAAGAGTTGGGTACCCGAGTGAAGTTGAGCGCGACCTATCATCCCCAAACCGACGGTCAGAGTGAACGAACCATTTAAATGCTTGAGGACATGCTGAGGTCATGTGTCATTAACTTTGGCGGGAATTGGGACTCGGACCTACCTCTAGTGGAGTTCGCCTATAATAACAGTTACCATTCTAGTATTGGTATGGCCCCTTTTGAGGCCTTATATGGCCCGAAGTGTCGGACTCCGGTTTGTTGGCTGGAGGCAGGTGAGAAACAATTTGTTGGACCCGAGATTGTCCAGGAGACCGCGGATAAGGTCAAGGGGATCCGGGAACATTTGAAGGCGGTCCAAGACTGGCAAAAGTGCTACGCGAATAAGAAGAGGCGACTGGTGGAATTCCAAGTGGGCGACTGCATGATGCTCAAGGTATTTCCATGGAAGGGCATCATTCGGTTTAAAAAACGAGCAAAGTTGAGTCCTCTATTTCTTGGACCTTTTACCATAACCAAACGAGTTGGTCTCCAAGATTATCAATTGGAACTTCCACCCGAGATGAATGGAATCCATAACATATTCCACATGTGTTATCTTTGGAAATGCTTAGCGGAAGAAGAAAGTCTCATTCCTCTTTCAGAAATAAGGGTGGATGAGGGAAATCGTTGCATCGAAGAGCCCGATGCTATTTTGGAAAAGAAATCCAAGAAACTCTGTCATAAATAAGTCACGATGGTCAAAGTCCAGTGGAAACACCACCGAGGGGCCAACGTGACTTGGGAAGCGGAAGAAGATATGAAGAGGAGGTACCCTCACCTTTTTGTGTGAGCGTCGATTTCGAGGACGAAATCCTTTCCAAGTTGGGGAGGATTGTAACACCCGGAATTTTCAAAGTAAGTTTCCATACATCGTTAAACTTTTAATCATCTTTTGTTAATCTTTTTGGATAGGTTACGTTAAACCTTCGAACCTCAAGTCAAACCATGCGAGAAATCAGTGTTTTGAGCGAAAAAGTGGGCTCGGTACCTGTTTGGCGAGAGTGACTCGCGATATTGACAAGTGTCACTATCACTTAGCACAATCGCCGAGAGAGGATCGAACACTCGGTACAATCTCAGCGAGAGTGCCTCGCGATAGTGACAATGTCACTATCGCTTGGCATAATCGCCCGGCGACTGACTGATGCATTAAATGCGGGTTTTTGACCTCTTTTCTCATAACTCTTCATTTATTTCACCTAGACTCTCTCAACTCTCTTCCCCTCTTTCCAAACCGATTCTAGAGTTTGTAAAGGTGACTCATACCACATTTATTACAAGAAGTTAACTCCACCAACCAAGATTAAAGATTAAAGCTAATCTCCTTTCTCTCCTACTTGTCATCTTCTCCAAAGAAATCAAACTAGGGTTTTGGGTTTTCATCAAAAACCCACTTTGTGAATATTTCTTCCTTATTAAATGCTTACATGTTCCATGAAAAACCTTTCTCTTACATTTTATAAAATATATATGTATTTTTTTATTTGTGCTCTTGAGCCAAGTGGGCCAAAATCTAGGGTTTGATGTCATGATGATACGATGAGTTTAAATGTTCTAAATGTTGAGGGAATGATAAATATGAGTTATTTGTGTGTTATGTATCTTGGGAAATCAAATAAATGATATTACCTACTTGGAATTATGTAAAGAAACTATGTGTGAGAAACCATGATTTAACTATGTTAATGATACTTGGGTTTTAGAAATGATATGGGTACATGTTTCCACATGGTGTTAAAAAGGATTATATGGGATGAGATGTTCTACCGATATGTTAAATCTTTCTTGTAAAGACTTGGTGTTATATGAAGTTCATGTTCTACCGATATGTTAAATCTTTCTTGTAAAGACTTGGTGTTATATGAAGTTCATGTTCTACCGATATGTTAAATCTTTCTTGTAAAGACTTGGCGCATATAACTTGGATGTACTCACTAGGATCCAAGCCTAACACTTGTTTACATTGGTGTTCATATCAGGTTCCGTTAGTGGTGGGGTGGCGAAGTCATGTGTGGAGTGTCGAGCCGACTTTTTGGGATATAGCATATGGCGAAATATAGAGTGTGCATAATCACTTGTCGATATTTTGGAAATAGATGACGACACCCAATTATAATCTAAATTAGATTGTTTAGATTAAGTAGGTTGTCGATCCTCTTTTCATTCATTGGAAATTGTAAACGCTTATACTTTCTCCAAATTGTGTTGGGATGATGTCATTTGCGAAACTCGATTCTTATACAAATGTGTCGGGTTGTTTTCTCTTCAAATTATAAACTTTTTATTGCGAAAATTTATGTTTTTAAAAGTTCCAAATTTTAGGTTGTTACAAACATCATCCTGCCGACAGGGTTGAAACGTTTGTTCGACCAACATAGACTCTAATACCGACTCTTTCTATACATCGCTAGGTAAATCCATGTCAATCGTATTTTTGAAAACATGATTATGCTTTTTCAAGGAGACTTCAAACTCAATCTCTAAAGAATAAGAAATGTTATTCAATAATTTAAGAAATTGTTGAGAATAAATAATACCAAAAAATTACAATTAATTAACTACCATTCTTATCAATGAGAAAACAAAGGCGACAATTCCTACACGTGGCCCTTGAAACAAATTTCCAATTTTACCCTCCTATATATATAGATCCGTTTAATTAAACAAAAATGAAAGGAGAAATCTGATTGGTCCATTTTTATTAACATGGTTAACATTAATAAGTTTGTTAACAAAAGAATGGGTCTCTCTTCAAATGAAAACTCATTTTTCATTGTGTACGTGAAAACCAATCTTAGTCATTGATCAAAATTTAAAAAACTAATCAATGGTTAAAACATAATAACATTAATTGAGAAGTGATTAGGGACAAAACGAGAAATTTGAATCAGCGCCTACCTTATTTGACTTTTTATTTTATTTTTTAATTAAAAAACTTTTACCTCCTTAAAGTTTAAAATAAATTATCTTCAAAATTAATAATATTTTAATCAAACAAATTACATCAAAAAAACGAGAATTTCGTGCTCTTCGATATGACATCCATCTCGATATAGGTTTTTTTCATTTTAACCGTTTTTTACATGAAATGTTATGTATGTTTATATTCATTATGAATATGTATGCACGTCCCTAGGTGTCCACGATGGGTATGAATAACAAAGGTGAACGTTCATTCACTATTCATGATAAATAATACAGTATTCAGGATGAATAATATACGAATTCGTAATTCATGTATTATTCATCATGAATGTCGTATTATTCATGATGAATAATATATGAATGACCCATGAAGGTGTGGACACATGGCACACACTCTTTTGTTTCCCAATTCACAACCGAAATTTGGTTTAATTCATTATGAATTTGTATGCGCATTCCCGGTGTCCACATTCAGTATAATAACAAATGTGAACTTTCGTTCATTATTCATGATGAATAATACAGTATTCAAGTTGAATAATATACGAGTTCATGAATTGTGTATTATTCACCTTAAATGTTGTATTATTCATCCTAAATGATACATTATTCATGATAAATAATACATGAATGACCCGTGAAGGTGTGGAGACGTGACGCGCTCTGTTTTGTTCTCCGATTCACAACCAAAACTCGATAGGTTCTTGATTCGTCTCGATTGGTGTTGGATTACGATGATGAAGAACGTGATGCCTTACGACGTTGAAGAATGTGATGTCGAGTTACGGACTTACGGTGTCGAGGTGATGTACATACTTGAACGTACATAAATATTCATAATGAATATAACACATATATATAGCATTTCACATAAAAAAGGTTAAAACAACCAAAAAAATCAATATCGTGATGGATGACATATCGAAGAGCACGAAATTCTCGTTTTTTTATGTAATTTGTTTGATTAAAATATTAGTAATTTTTAAGATAATTTATTTTAAACTTTAAGTGGGTAAAAATTTAATTAAAAAAGAAAATAAAAATTCAAATATGGTAGACGTAAGTTTAAATTATCTTCCATTTTTACCCCTAATCATCTTAATTAATAATTTTAATTAAAAACTCTATTTAATATGAGTTGTTGGTCAATAGAGATAGAGGGCCCAATATTAGTCCTCATGTGGACAATGAAAATTGAGTTTTCATTTGAACTTTCCTCCCTCTCCCTCTCCCTCTCTCTCTCCCTCTCCCTCCCTCTCTCTCTCTCTCTCTCTTTCTCTCTCTCTCTCTCTCTCTATATATATATATATATATATATAGGGGCCTAATCAAATGAGAACTAGGTAGTTTGTGGTAACCGTGAGATCCAATATAAGCCACTCAATTAATATAATTAATGTTATTTTTAGTTTGTGGTAACCGTGGCACGAATCGAGTTGACATCAACACTTATTGATCGGATCAAAGCATCACAAGCCGAAGCCTTGCTAGAAGAGAACCTCAAGGGAGAAGTCATGAGGAAGCAACAACTATTTTTGACAGAAGATAGTCGGGGAGTGAAACTTTTCAACGGGCGAATTTGGGTGCCTAAGATCGGGGGCAGTTGGGAACTTCTTCTCGAGGATGCCCATAAATCGAAGTATTCCATCCATCTGGGAAGCACGAAGATGTATCGGGATCTAAAATTGCATTATTGGTGGCCAGTTATGAAGCTTGATATGGCACGCTAAGTAGAGCGATCTGTGACTTGCTTGCAAGTGAAGGCCGAGCACCATCGACCTTATGGGAGTTTACAATCGTTGGAAATGGGAACACATCACGATGGATTTCGTGACAAAATTGCCGAAGATCTTGAGAGGTCACGACACCATTTGGGTAATAGTGGACCGTTTGACCAAGAGAGCTCATTTCTTGTCCATGCGGGAGACTTTACCTATGGACAAGCTTGTAAAGTTGTATATCGATGAAGTGGTGTCTCATCATGGTGTGCCGTTGTCAATTGTCTCGGATCGAGATAGTCGATTCACGTCGCATTTTTGGGATGGATTACAAAAGGAATTGGGCACGCGTGTGAAGTTGAGCACGACCTACCATCCCCAGACCGACGGCCAAAGCGAGAGGACGATCCAGACACTCGAGGACCTGTTGAGATCTTGTGTGATCGACTTTGGGGGTAGTTGGGACTCGCATCTACCTTTGGTGGAGTTCGCGTACAACAATAGCTACCACTCAAGTATTGGGATGGTACCGTTTGAAGCTTTATACGGTCGCAAGTGCCGAACTCCCATGTGTTGGATCGAAGCGGGAGAGAAGCAATTTTTCGGACCCGAAATTGTGCAGGAGGCGGAAGACAAAGTGAAAGGTATTCGCGAACGTTTGAAGGCGGCTCAAGAGCGGCAGAAAAGCTATGCCGACAAGAAGAGACGACCAATAGAGTTCCAAGTGGGAGACCGGGTTATGTTGAAGGTGTCCCCTTGGAATGGGATCATTCAGTTCAGAAAGCGTGGGAGGTTAAGTCCCCGTTTCCTTGGACCATTCACTGTGATTAAGCGGGTAGGGCTTCAAGCCTACCAATTGGAACTCCCTCCGGAATTGAGTGGAATCCATCACACATTCCATCTGTGCTACCTTCACAAATGTCTAGCGGAGGAGGAGAGTGTTATCCCACTCTCTGAAATTAGAGTTGATGAGGGAAACCATTGTATTGAAGAACTCGACGTAACTTTGGAAAGGAAGACGAAAAAACTTCGTCACAAAGAACTCATTATGGTAAAAGTTCAATGGAAGCATCATCGTGGCGCTAATGTAGCATGGGAAGCTGAGAAGGATATGAAGCGCAAATATCCGCACTTGTTTTCTTAGCTTAAGATTTCGAGGACGAAATCTCCTCCAAGTTGGGGAGGATTGTAACACCCCGAATTTTGGATGAGCAACGTATTCTTTTGATCTATATGCCACTAGTAGTATAGTTTTAACCTTCGGTATTATTTGGGGTTTTGATTTTATGGTTTTAAACATAATTGTCCAAGAAGGGTTTTGTTTCCAGTGTTCCGTGCGAGTAGTCACGCGGATTGAACCGCGCCAGCATCCACGCCAGGCTCTGTCCGCGTACCACTCTAGTGTTCTGTGCGACCCTCTGTGCGGGTCAATCCACACAGGCATTTGCGCGCGATCTCCGTACAGATTAAAAAGGGATAGGTCGACCCCCAAACTTGCATTTACTCCATTTCTTTCAAGTGTTAGCGATTTCTCTCTGAGGAAAAGGTAAGAACTCTTCCCTATTCATTAAATTCTCTTAAGGGAAGGCATTGAATGAGATTCCATGTTTGATTTAGGTTGGTTGTGATTAAAGATCCAAGTTCATCCCCCTCCTCTCAAGTTCTGGTCAAATAGGGTTTGTTCATATCTTCTATCAAGGTGAGTACATGAGTGGTTCTACTTCTTACTTGATAAACTAACTATATTTGAACTCTCATACATCATGAACCACGGTTTTGGGATCTTGACCAATATTTGACCTAAAATGGATTTTAAGGGATTTTGGGGTTTTGGGTGAGGATGAAAGTATTTGGAAGAGTATTTGACCTATGATCTGAGAATGTTGAATGTATTTTCATGTTCCATCCTTAACACCTTCTTTTGGAGAGGTCTTGGTGAAACTCAAGTAAAACTAGGGTTTTGAAGGTTTGGAGCTTGGGGTTGAAACCAAGGTGTGAGGGTAAATCTTTGTGATGAGCTTTATGTTAACTTATAATAGAAGCGATTTATATGAGCTTCTTACATTTTGTTAATAAATTGTTAATGGATGATTATTGGTATGAGTTTATACATGAACCAATGTTCTTGCTTATTTGCGTTAGTCTTGATTTAGTGCAACGGATCCATAGGCACGGTGTTCCTATGTCCCGCTTTGGGCATTAGGTTCATCACTTTGGCACGGGATAGGCATCGGGTCACCATGATAAGTAAGGTGTCGACCTATATGGTCGGGCAGCATATCATGGGCAGTAAGGTGTAATTCCCTTATGCTAGAGTTCCCATTTTGGAACTCTCAAGAATAGATCCAGAGGGGTTGACTTGATGTTTTCGAGCAATAAACTTAGAGGAGTTGAGCTCACTATGTGATTGGTGTTATTTGTACCGTGTTTTAATCATTAATGGTTTGTTTGGTTGATTGATTTAGCTCATGGATACATCCACCGCACGACTTCAATTGGGTTTAGTACTTCTATTCTTATTCGACTTGTTCTCACTAGGCTTTAGCCTAACGCTTGTTCTTTGGTTGTCATGTTTCACAGGTCATCTTAGCGGTGGGGCACATCGGGATTGAGTGGACGACCTTGGGGTCGTGAGTGGTCTTTTTGAGAGATATAGTGACCGACATACATGGATTTTGAAGACTTACCTTTTGGAAGAACAGTGACACCCAACTTTAATCTTATTAACAAATATAGATTACTAGGTTGTCGTTTTATTCTTCATCATTTTGGGTTGTAAATGCCATACCTTATTTCCTCTTTTTGGGATGATACTCTTGGGTTTGATTTGCTCTACCCTTATTATTTAGGTTTAAAATATCCCCTATTTTAGAGTGACAGGTTCCTTTACTTTAGACGTTATATTGCCGAAATTTCGAATTTTATTTCTCTCTAAAATTTAGGATGTTACAAGTTGGTATCAGAGCATTAGTTTAAGTGAACTAGGTATGAATGTAAGATGCCTAGACTTAAATTGAGACTATTAAGCTATGACTTGTGAGATGGGGTAGAACTCTTAAGATAGGATGATCTTAGAGTCGACGGAACTTACACGAATTGAAAATTGTAGTGATGGTAACGAGAACTCTTACGTATCATGTGTTCATAATTTCACTTAGCTAACGTTATTATGAATATGTTTTACGTGAGCATACTTGATCTACTATTGTTATAATGATTGATAAATGTAGTGGTACATCTCCTTGTGTTATTCGTACGGTTCATCTCTTACTCTATTTCATGTTTATGTGTGGCAGACTAATGGTTAACATTAGGAATCGGCCAGAAAGCCAAGAGCCACGGTATCTACGGCCGATCATCCTTGGGTGATTGGGGCAGATGAACCTTCTCGTCGGATTAATGTGTTGGGCGGGGGACCCGAGCTCATTCCCCGATGCAACCTGGAGACGGAAGTGCCCATAATGGGAGAGGTGACGGTAGAGATAATAATGATGGATCGCATGATGTTGGCCATGAATCAAGCCATGGCACAACAACAAGAATTGTTCCTAAAGCTTATGGAGGACAACCGTATGCCCGAAACAGTTGCGTAGAATGTTGAGGTGGCGGGATCCGGGGGTACCGGAAATGGAATTCACACCAACGGTCCCGCAACATTAGAGACGAGAGCAGACACAAGGACTTGTACCTTCAAGTCTTTTCTTGGTTGCAGACCGCCAGAATTTAAGGGCTCGGATAATACCGTAGACTGTATGAGTTGGATTAGAGAAATGGAGCAGGTTTTTCGCTCAAGTGAGTGTATAGAAGGTCAGAAGGTAATCTTTGGTTCTCGCATGCTGAGGGGTACGACTCTCACTTGGTGGGACGTGTACTCCGCTTCTGTTGAGGCAACTGTTTTGGATAAACTATCATGGGAAACGTTCAAAGAGAAATTGTTAGAGGAATACTATAATGAGAAATCAATGGACCGGATTAAAAAAAGAGTTCCAAAAATTGAAGAAGGGTAATCTGTCTGTGAAAGAGTACAATCGGCTATTCATGGACAAACTGGGGTTAGTGGGACACTTGGTCCCGACAGAGAAAGAAAAGATCAAGTCTTACATTAAGGGCCTCCCATCGGACATGATGTCGATGGTACGTGTGTCAAAAGCCTCCACCCTTCGGGAGGCGATTGAAGAGGCGCAACTTTTGGAACTCTCAAGAATATATCCAGAGGGGTTGACTTGATGTTTTCGAGCAATAAACTTAGAGGAGTTAAGCTCACTATGTGATTGGTGTAATTTGTACCGTGTTTTAATCACTAATGGTTTGTTTGGTTGATTGATTTAGCTCATGGCTACATCCACCGCACGACTTCAATTGGGTTTAGTACTTCTATTCTTATTCGACTTGTTCTCACTATGCTTTAGCCTAACGCTTGTTCTTTGGTTGTCATGTTTGACAGGTCATCTTAGCGGTGGGGCACATTGGGATTGATTGGATGACCTTGGGATCGTGAGTGGTATTTTTGGGAGATATAGTGACCAACATACGGGGATTTTGAAGACTTACCTTTTGGAAGAATAGCGATACCCAACTTTAATCTTATTAACAAATCTAGATTACTAGGTTGTCGTTTTATTCTTCATCATTTTGGGTTGTAAATGCCATACCTTATTTCCCCATTTTGGGATGATACTCTTGGGTTTGATTTGCTCTACCCTTATTATTCAGGTTTAAAATATCCCCTATTTTAGGGTGACAAGTTCCTCTACTTTAGACGTTATATTACCGAAATTTCGAATTTTATTTCTCTCTAAAATTTAGGATGTTACAAACACAATTTATTTTGGGTGTATCATAATTGTAATCACAATGTTCATAGAGAGTATCTCAATGGTAGTCATAGTGTAACACAATGTAATTTGGGTATCACAATCATGATCGTTGTATGTATCTTTTTTTTAACAATGTCCCTTTTTTTATGTATCACATTGTGTATCCGTCGGAATAAGGTTCATCGAAAGCCGATTGCCCGAGGCCGGAGAGAGGGGAGGGGAGAGAGGAGAGATAATTTTTTAATTACCTAAAATGCCCTTTAAATTAAATTTCAGTCAAAATTACCAAAATTAATACTTTCCTAATTTATCTTTTAATATGTGGCTCACATTGGATCTCACAGTTATCACAAACAAAACAGTTCTCCCTTGAATGACCCTATATATATATATATATAGGCGAAGGATTACGTGAGAAGTTGAGGTTAACATGATAAATGGATCTAAACCATTAATCACTTTTAATCTATAACTAACCATTGGTGCAATTGTGATAGATGTCACAATCACATGTCACTATAGCTGAGGCGACCATACTCTTATTACCAGTGGTGCTATTGTGACAAGTGTCACAACCATATGACATTATAGCCATACTCCATATTTGTGACAAGTGTCACCCAGTTCAACGTTTTTCTACAATTGGGATAAAAATCAGGAGTTTACACATCTTTCGAAGAACATCAAAAATATTTAAAAAAACTTAAATCAAATCAATATCAAACCCTAATACAAGTCCAGATTTAAAAACTTAAATCAAACCCAAATTCAAAAATTTAAATCAAACACAGATCTACAAACTCTAATAAACCGAACTCCACCCTCCATGTTCATGACAAAATCTGGAGAATAAGAAAACAGAGAGTGTGAGGGAAGAACACAAATCTAGATAATCAAGATCTAAATTGAACTCCCCACCGTGACCACCTTCACCCCCAACCATCGTCGACCAAAGCCATCGTAGACCATGTGGAACTAAGATCTCCATCTAAATCAGGGACAAAAATGAAGCACATAGACGAAGCGCAGGGATGAAGCATAGATATGAATCGCGGGGACGAAGATCTGCTTCTAAATCAGGGAGAAATATATGCTTTTGATTTCAGGGATGAAGCACAGGAACGAAGATTTGCTTTTAGTTTCTAACGACAAACCACATGGACGAAAATCCTTTCATTGCCTCTAGCTTCTGCTTCTTCTTCCATTTCATCGAACCACAGGGACGAAAATCCTACTTCTTCCATTTCATCGCATCTGTTTTTTTTAATTAGGGTTTTGATTTATTCAAGGGTTTTGATATGCTTCTGTAATCTACAACCATATATCTGATTTATTTAAGGATCTTGATTTAGTTAGGATTTTGGTGCTCAATTTAAGGTTTGGATTTTAGTTTTTGTTTGAATTTGTTGGATTTTGATTTTAAATATTCTTGGTGTTCTTGATCATTAAAATATGAGAAGATGAAGATTCAAGAAAAAGATATAATTAATTCAAAAAATGATAAATTAAAGAAGGTAAAAAGACTATAATACTCTCGAGTTTAATGAAGAAAATAGACGGTCATTTGCTTCGAGACCAAATCCATAAAAAGACTGATTGTCGCTAGGACCAAATCCATAAGAATATGCATATCTAGAGGTTTCTTATGTAATAAATAAAGTTAAGGGACCAACGTAATTTTTGACATACCTTAAGGACTAATTCCGTAATTTTTGACATACCTTAAAGACTAAATCCATAATTTACTCTACTTTTTATTTAAAAATTTGTACATTAATATTTTTTGTTATCCAAAATTTTATTTATAACTTTAATTAAACCATCGTTTTTAGACAGATTAAATAGTAATTTTTATTTAAAAATGTATATTTTGCACTTATTTCTAAATAGACATCTTTATCAAAACAATATACAATCATAAAAAGAATACTAATAGTTTATGACAAAAAAGAATAGTAAAATAAGTGAGTATATTTTTAGGTCGAGCTTGAATCTAGTTTCCTTTAATGAACCTGATTTTAATGGTATTTTCGACTTATTCAATTTATAGATAGTGATATTTTGCATGATTAACAATATGTACTTTAGTTTAAAGTATTTTAGGAAAAATATTACTTAATTTAGAGTAAATTACAACTACGTCCCTAAAGTTTATGAAAACTCTATCCTCCCTAACATTTCAAAATTATAAGAAACATTCTCAAAGATTCCATTTTTGTTGCGGTTTTGGTTCATGGTTGTTAGCTATTGTCTTTAAAGGAGAAGTATTTTGGTCTATTCGTCTTTTTTTAATATTGTATAAGACTTTAAAGTTATGTACAAGTCATTTAAGTATTTCAAAAGAAAAAAAAAACAATTCTAAACCTAACCCTTACCCCACATGACTCCCTCCCCCCCCCCCCCCCAATCTTCATCCCCCTTCCCCCAATATCTAGCGATTGTTTTTTACACCTCCGGCAACGATATTGATACAAATGTATCCCAAGTAGCGGCACCTGCCCATCAAAGTCCCATTCTCATCATTGATTCACATCAAGTGATGGCCGTTCTTCCAGCCATTACCCATTTTGAAGAGTTGTTAAAAAAGGGAAAGATCAACAATGGTCTCACCTTGCTAAAACACCTAGCCTAGAGCCAATCTTGCCTTACTTTACTTGTTTTCAATAAGCATCATCTTTTGGGCCATCAGATGTTGAGCTATCAGTTGGTGGAAGCCAACAAATGATGACTAGTCAGGTGTTTCAAGTCACCAAATGTTGGGCCATCAAGTATTGGATCCATCAAGTTTTGAAATCCGACAGATGATGGATCCATCAAACGATAAACCATCTGAAATTTTTAGATGATGGAGTACGTCGTCAGATAATAAACCATATGTAGCTAAACCCGTCAGAGGTTGGACCATCAGATGTTGGATGTGTTTCCCCCTCCCACGTCATCGGATGTTCATTTTATAAGTTTCATTGGCCCCTTATAATAATTGATGGTTGACAAGATCTTTTATGTTAGTGGGGCTAAATACATCATGGTCTATGATGTTGAATTTGTCTTTTCTCTTTCTTTATTGGTTGCCACCTTTTATACTACGAGGACGAATCTCCTTTTTGGCAACCTTGCTTTATTTGTTTAGGGTTTTTACCTTCTCTCAAATATATAGTAGGAGTTTTCCTTATGTAATAGTTATTTGAGGATGAATACGAAAATGAATGGAGTTTTCTCTATTTGCTGAAATCTTCTTCTCCTTTAGAGATATTTGATCTTGGTGGATTGAAGTGTTCCATTTATCTTTAATCTAGGTGGATTAATTTCCTTTATAGATTAGAGTGGTGGTTCTTATCGAAGTGTTCCTTTAACTTTGATTGTGGTGGCTCGTTCATTTATCAATCAAAGTGGTGGTTCCAACTTTTCTTCTTATTTTTTTGTATTTGGGGTGTTTGTAATTGATTCCATATCAGATACACACACAAAACATGTATCGACGTTTGATTCACACACAAGAATACATTCGTATTTGATTCACACACACATTATGTTTGATTGCACATACAACTACACAAAAAAACACTATTTTTGAACTTAAACTCGGTTATTGAGAGGTGGAGAAACAAGAGTAAATGCCAATAGGGACGTCACCGTAGATCTTGCATCGAAAAATGCCTTGGGTTGATCAAAACCATAACACTTCTATGAGCCCTGGAAAATACTTTGAATTAGTCAAAACCACAACACTTCCATGAGTCCTGGAAAATACCTTAGATCAATTAGTCAAAACCACAACACTTCCAAGAGCCTTGGAAAATATCTTGGATTAATGAAAAGGTTGACGGTGAAGGGAGTGTCGAGAAGAATGGGGTGGTGTCGATGAGGTGTAAAGATCATGCCAAAGTTTTAAGCTCTCGTCAGAGTTGTGCTGTCGCAGGAGTTCTTTAAATGTGAGGAAGGTGCCGACATGGGGGGAGTTGATGAAGATGGGGATTCACATGGGGATGCAGGTTTGGTTTTTTTTAATTGAATTAACAAGTTGTACATATATGCTTTAAGGACTTGTACTCTAATTTTTGTAATAAAACGATAAAAAGACTAAAATGTCCCTCACTTAATGGCAACAACTAGCGACCCTAATGAGGTGGACCAAAACAGTAACAGAATTGAAACCTTTAAGATGTTTCTTGTAATTTGGAAGGTTTAAATGCAAGAAATAACAACCTACTTTTGTAATAAAAATTATTATAGCATTATATTTTCATTTATTTTTCTTATTACATCAATGTACTTTCTAATTGTTATTTATTAGGATATTGTATTTTGAAAATCTACCCCATTATAACAATGGTTGGTTAACCTCATTAGGGTCGCTAGTTGTTGCCATTTAATTAGGGTCTCTAATCTATTACCTGTAACACCTCGAATTTTGGGTTTTAATTCGTGGTTTAACCTAGAGTTTCTGTTTTATTTAATGTTGAGTGAGATAGTCGAAAAGAAGGCGGAAAATTGCCATCAGTGTTCGGCGCGACTCTCCACGCGAGTGGAACCGCGCGACTACTCGTGCGCGAGCATTGTGCGCTGATAAAAGGTTAAATCAGCCCACACCCCCATTTTCCTTCCATTACTCTCCTTCTTAAATGCTCTCAACCAAAAACTAGGGTAAGAGGCGATTTGGGCTGACATTAAAGGGATTCAACCACTTTTCCTTCAAAATCTTCATCTCCAACCTAAGCTCAAGTCTAGAATCTCCATAGTCTCTTTCTTCTTCAAGAAATACTTGAGTTTTCTAGGATTTTTCATCAAAAGCCAACATTGTGAGTTCATTCTCTTTTACAAACTTTATACATGTTAAAATAGGGATTTTAACCTTCTAAACATCTCCACTTTGAGTTCTATTGATTTGGGTGAGTTTGCACCAAAAACCTAATTTTGGAGATTTTGGGGTTTATGTAGGTAAACTTGATTTCAAGGTATTATAACCTATTCTTTGTAATAATCGGTCCAACTTAAAAAAAATGAGAGTTTGAGTGAGGATTTGCTCTAAGCCATAGTTGAGGGGGCTAGTTGCAAATTTGAGAAAAAGAGAATAAAACCCTACACCTCTATCCTCTCTAATTGTTTTAGTGAGTGGCGTCTAGGAGAAATCAAAAAAAGAGGCTTGAAAGTGAATTCAAGATTGGGAGAAATTGAAGAAGGAGATTATCTTTGAAGGGAGTGTTGCTAATCATTAATCAAGGTAATATTCATTCCCATTTCTAATCTATTTTTCCTTGGTTGGATTTGTGATGAAATCTAGGGTTTGTTGAGAAAAACAATCACCTGGTTGTTCATACTTTGGTTTGATCTGCGTGTGGTGTTGGGCGGATTTTGGAGGGATTAGTCCTCCAATCCCGATAGGTAAGGATTGTAGGGAACTCATTCGAGAGAAATCGCTCCCTTCGTAATTCCCAAAATCCCTTCGTCCCAAAATCCTTTGAATGGGCCGACCCACTCTGGGGTCGGGCGTTAAAGTCGAAACCAAGAGTACCTGGGGAGCCTCCAACCCGGGGTGCCTCGGAGAAACTCAGCACCGGGAATGGCCCGGGAAGCCTTCCACCCGAGGGTAGCTTGGAGTACGGGGAGATGGGATGTTGGGGAGGAACCCGAGAGACGGGGGAGCCCGAGGTGGTCGAGACCCGGGAGTCGGGCGGGTTTGGGAGTCAGCGGGAAGGGGGAGGCCCGAGAGTCGAGCAGTTTTAAAGTCGGGAGTCGGCTGAAAGAGGGAGAACCCGGGATTCGGGTGAGATGGAGCTCGGGAGTCGGGCGGGGAGAGAATGAGGGAGGACCCGGGGTCGGGTTGGTCGAGCCCAGGAAGGGGGAGGCCCTACGTCCGAACCTAACCTTGGAAAGGGCTGTCACTTGGTGTGTTTCGGGATAGGTTGTCTTATCGAATGTTGTCTTTATTGATAGGTTTTATTCCTAAGATAAAGTTAATTGTAGGAGAGACCTTGCGGAGATCCATGTGAGTCTTCTAACTAAAAATGTTAATGATGTTGATGTTATCCTTATGTATGCAAGATTTATTAAACGTGAGCTTTTCTAACCGATAATGTGTTGATGTGTGCTTATAGTTAACGCATGAGATAGAATGAAACTACACGTTAACTTCTTAGATGAAGTGTATGTTTTGTTATATTGTGAAAGGTGTGACCCTTTTGGGAAGTGAATGTGTAACAGCTAAGTCGGAGGGTGTGTTCCGCCAGTGCTCACGTCAGGGGGTGTGTCTCGTTTATGTCATGGAGGGTGTGTTCCAGTTAAGACAGCGTGAGAATGAAACGTAGTCACAAGTGGCGTGACTTCAGTGTGCCAATTATGTGTGTGGTTGTGAAATTGAAAGTTTATCATTTTGTGAAGAACTATTTATAAAGACTTATAAATTGTTTTAAATGTTTCCTGCGATGTGAATGCTATTTCTAGAGGTAACTCACTAGACCTCATGGTCTAACCCTCGTTTTTTATAAACAAAACCTTTTTCAGGTAAAGGTTTAATTAGAAGCTTGTCAGCAGGTTCTCTAGGAGGCGGTATCGTGATAGAGGCTTAGAGGGAGATCAAGGTTCCTATAAATTAGATTCTCAGTTGTTGTCATTTTTCTCCATCATGATTTTCGCCGAGTTCATGTATTAAATTATACTTCTGGGACCGTTTGATGTTGTAATGTTATAGTTTGCTATTGTTGGTTTTAGGTCGTTACAATTGGTATCAGAGCCATAGTTTAAGGGATTTAGGTGATCGGACGGGCCTAAACTTAAACTGTGGAGTAGGTGGGACACAACTGAGATATAGGAAGCCTCTAAGGAAGATCTTGATCATCGGGTGTCATGACAACGGTAGTGAGGACTCTCATGTAAGGTAAATTCAGAATCGCATCTGGCCAATGCGATTATGAATTTACAGGTACATGGGTACACTCGATTACTATCGTTGAGACGATCGATGGAGGTGGTATGGGTAGTGATATCTATCATTGAAATGATAGCGTTGAATTTAGTGTGTTGTGTGAGCTCGTTATGGTATCAAGGTTAACACCTTTAGGGTGAGTATTGTTCGGGATCGAGATAACCCGACTTGAGGAAGAACTTCTTGGGTCCAAAAAGGGAAGAATAACCATTTGAAGGTGAACTATTCGCTTTAAGTGAGTCTCCATTATGGTAGTTGTTATGTCGATCAATAGGGATCAGGAGAGTTTTAACCCAATAATCTATTAATATAAGCGAGTCTTTTGAATCGGTAGTTATATGGAGGGTGGCAAGGGTGGTTGAGAGGCGATAACAGTGAAGAGTAAGGATATGATGGAAATGAGCTATTGTTGGTAAGTTTATTTTGGGTCAAGGTGAAGACACATGAACTGCGAATCATGAGTTGCGGTGGTAGCTGATAGTTGGACATATAAGGATGTTGGGAAACGTTGGTGCCGAAGGTTGTGGCAATTGTGGGGAGCCTGACTAGTTGGCCGAAAGTGTGGAGACTATGACAGATTGTGGTGAGTGCAACAGGTTGACCTTGTTAGAGTGAATAACCTTCAATGTAAAATGAATATCATACATTGTGTTTTCGAACAGGTTACATGAGTTCTTCATGTCGTGATTTATATGTATGTGTGTGTGTGCTTTAGGAGTTTTCGTATTGAAAATGAGTTGTTACGAAAAAATGTGTGTCTTGATTGAAAGGAAAAGTTTATTTGTGTTGTATGAAAATTTTGAATTTAGTGATCGCAAAATTATTTCACTTCTTGTATAAATGAGTTAATCATAGTTGTGGAAATCATGACAACGTTTGATCGCATAGTTTTATAAGTGAAGCTAGTACAGACATGTCTCGTCATACCAATGAGAGTGAGAGTCGTCTGACTCGCTCAATGTGAGCAACTTTGCTTTTTTTTTTATAGTTTGCAAGGGTAAAGGTCACTAAAAAATATTTTTTTGTCAATGGTGCCAATATCGATTTTGGTGGAGTAAGACTTATTTTATCGTGGAGTTAGGGGTGAACGATCCTCGAGATCGTTGTGTATGGATAATTAAATTTTGTTGGTGTTGTGTCAAATATGCTCAAGTGTCACATTTTGCTGGTGTTGTGTCACATATGCTCAAGTGTGCATCGTACTGTGGTACTTGCTAAATTTTCAAATATGTCAAAAGTTTTAAATTTGTGTGTCGTCATGCATGAAGGCTATGAACTCTTTGGGTTGTGAGAAAAGTTACATCTAAGGATAAGGAAAGGTTTTGAGAGTGGAAGTGTGGCGCTCGAACCGTTGATGGTCGATTAATGACTTTGGTGTTCCCATTAGGGAGGAACGGTGAATAACGGAAGAGATTGTCGGAAGTCTCGACCTTTGACATTAGGAAGGTCCGTTTTAAGGTAGCTTGATAATAAATAAAATATGTGGCATTCTGAAGAAATGGCATTGGCATGGGTCAAAGTTTGCAACGACCTTGTGGTTAGATTCGGTATCAAGTAAATCTTGTGCCTTCATCTCTGAGAATTGTGGAGCTCCAAGTTAGATATGGTGCGTAGGAAGGGTAACCATGGAATGGTTAATGTTGAGTTGTTCAAGGGTGGACGAAGCCATTCGAGGAAAAGTGTACCTGGCATGACGTCGTACCACCTTGTGTGGGAGTTATGAAAATGGATGATTGTTGGTTGATTAGGTGTTTTCCTTTGGGTTCTAATGAATTGCTTAGGAGGGAAGTACTTAGCATGTGGAAGTGGGTGCGCTTTAAGCACTTGGGTCCACGATGTGGTACGCTTAATCTTACAGACTGCCTGAATTTGTTCTGGTAGGTCGAGATGAGCCAACAAGGAACGAAATCGTGTTGAGTGATTTAGGTGATCATGATTTTGTGGTTTATCTAGATTCGAGGAAGGCAAAGTCGTGAAATGTCTTTAATGCAAACATTGGTGTCTGATCGGTATGAAGAGGACAGTATGTGGTATACATTCAAAGTGGTCGTGGAGATGTTGTTTGTGGTATGATGATGTGGTAGAGTGATGGTTGTGTGGATGAGTTGGTGATATTCTTACTTCATAGTAGGCATGAAAGTCTTTGAGGTGGTAAGGAGTTTCTTTGAGGTTAGGTAATGGGTTGGTGCTATTGATATAGGTTGAGCGTAGGTGGAAATCATCTTTCTAGGATTTCTGGAGAGCTATTCAAAAGTGGCAAGTATGTTGTGGATGTGTATGGGTGTTGGTTGGTATAGTGGTATGGCTAAGTTGAGAATAATGTTCGAATGATAGTGGGTGGTAATCTAAGAGAGGAACTTTGTGTCTGGGTTGCGGTGAGTTGTAGACGTGTTTATCTTACACCACTAAAATGTTGGTGGAAATGTCGAATGTTTTAGTTTGCGATGTTTTGTAGTTGATATGAAGATCCGTGGGGTTATCAAAGTAGTCCTTGAGTGTGAAGGAAATCTAGCGGATAGGTCGATCCTGTTTGGAGAGAGAGAAATGCGCGGTGCCTTCGAGCATTGGGTATTGTTCTGGAAGGGCTTGGTTGAATGTCTCGAATGAGAATTGTGGGAGATCGCTTGTCTAAGCATGGCAATACAAGTGTGCTTTAGGCACATTTAGGATTGTGGGAAAAAGTGAGTAAATGAGAGTAAGAACTTTGGCAAGTGAGGCAGAAATGTGGTGTTATAATTTCTGATTGGTCGTTGGTGAGTATATGAACCCTAGCGAGGGTGTGAGAAGGAGATTATAGTGTGTGTGATGGTGTTGGTGTTGAGAAATCTAGATCGTGCGGTCGGTTTAAAGCTTGCACCTGTTAGTGAGTCAGTCTAGTGAGTCAGTCTTTGGTAGCATGTTTGTTGTTTTCGAGAAGAATATGGAAAAGGTGGATGGATATAGTGCTCGGAGTGAAGGACCTTTGAGTCAGGCTTGGTATTGCGTGGGAAAGGTTCCAAGTGAGCCTATCTCTCAGCGTTAGACTATTTGGAATAGTTTGGAAGTGAGCATGGTCACTCCGTGTTTGGACGGATGAAGCTTGAATTCATTGCATATATGTTCGGGCGATTGTTGGATACGATGAGAAATTGATGTATGTGTCATTATAATCCGATAAGTTGGAGCTGGTGGGCTACGAATGTTTTAAATTGTGGAAGTTTTCTTTTCATTATGTATGAATTTGGGGTGATGACGCTTGGGGGGACGTATGTATAATGCGTATGAGTTGTGCAGCACCGTTGAGTGTGAGTAAAGCGGTTCAAATGAAAGTGTTGTTTTGGCATTAGGCATATGTACCGTTGAGGGAAGTTATTTTGCTTTGGAAAGTTAGTTGTTGAAGAATTTCATATCGGTGAGTACATGGTGGTGCCTAAGGTTGACATCATGTTAAGTTGGCAAATTGAGGGGTTATTATCTTAGTCAGGGATACATGTCTTTGTGGCGCTAGCTTCGGTAAGGTTCGTTCTTTTAAAGAAGTAAAGTTGTATGTGAAAACCTTAATGAGACGCGTTTTAAAAACCGTGAGTCTAAGTTTGTGGACAAAGCGGACAATATCTGGTACGGTTGACCTGGTATGTTACAGTTGGTCTGTCCAGATGGTACGACCTTGGTTTTGGTCAGAATGTTTTAGGCAACTGAGTGAAGTTAAGCTGATATGATTGAAAGAACGGGAGACTTGTGAATCTCAAGTTGAGAGGGCACAACTTTACGCGGAAGTCGTCCCTATAGAATGAAGTGGTGCGTTCGAGAGAAAGCTAGTGTTGGGCCACGTTTTGGGGTCCGTTGAAATTATTGAAAGAGTTGGAGAGATAGTGTATGATCTAGAAGTGCCCAATGGGAATTTGGGAAGTTCATATTGTGTTTCTCGCCTCTCTTTGAGAGCATTTGTTGGAAGTTGGGGCGGCGATACCTTTACCAGGTATGTAAGCAAGTAAGAAGATAACCTTTATCATAGGGTCTAAGTAATTCATTGACCGTACGGTTAAGCAGTTAAGGATCAAAAGAGATCCACCTTGTGAAAGTGCAATGGCGATATCATAAAGTGCATGAGGCAACGTGATAGGTGGAATCGAAGATAAGATCCCAATATCCGAGTTTGTTCGAGACGATAATTCTGGGACAAAATTCTTTTGAGGAGGAGGTATTGTAATAACCGGTCCAACTTAAAAAAATGAGAGTTTGAGTGAGGATTTTCTCTAAGCCATAGTTGATGGGGCTAGTTGCAAATTTGAGAAAAAGAGAATAAAACCCTACACCTCTATCCTCTCTAATTGTTTTGGTGAGTGGCGGCTAGGAGAAATCAGAGAAAGAGGCTTGAAGGTGAATTCAAGGTTGGGAGAAATTGAAGAAGGAGATTATCTTTGAAGGGAGTGTTGCTAATCATCACTCAAGGTAATCTTCATCCCCATTTCTAATCTATTTTTCCTTGGGTGGATTTGTGATGAAAGCTAGGATTTGTTGGTAAAAACAATCACCTGGTTGTTCTTACTTTGGTTTGATCTGCATGTGGTGTTGGGCGGATTTTGGAGGGATAAATCCTCCAATCCCGATAGGGAACTATTGTGGGGAACTCATTCGAGAGAAATCGCTCCCTTCGTAATTCCCAAAATCCCTTTGTCCTAAATTCCTTCGAATGCGCCGACCCACTCTGGGGTCGGGCGCTGAAGTCGGAACCGGGAGTACCCGGGGAGCCTCCAGCCCGGGGTGACTCGAGGAAACTCAGAACCGGTAATGGTCCGGGAAGCCTTCCGACCGGGGGCGATCCGGGGGTTTCTTGGAGTCCCGAGAGACGGGATGCCCAGGCGGAACCCGGGAGACGGGGGAGCCCGAGGTGGTCAAGACCCGGGAGTCGAGCAGGTTTGGGAGTCGGAAGGAAGGGGGAGGCCCGGGAGTTGGGCGGGTTTGGAGCCGAGAGTCGGCTGAAAGGGGGAGAACCCGGGAGTCGGGTGAGATGGAGCCCGGGAGTCGGGCGGGGAGAGAATGAGGGAGGACCCCGGGTCGGGTTGGTCGAGCCCATGAAGGGGGAGGACCTACGACCGAACCCAACCTTGGAAAAGATTGTCGCTTGGTGTGTTTCGGGATCGGTTATCTTATCCAATGTTGTCTTTATTGATAGGTTTTATTCCTAAGATAAAGTCAATTGTAGGAGAGACCTTGCGGAGATCCAAGTAGTCACAAGTGGCGTGACTTCAGTGTGCCAATTATGTGTGTGGTTGTGAAATTGAAAGTTTATCGTTTTGTGGAGAACTATTTATAAAGACTTATAAATTGTTTTAAATGTTTCCTGTGATGTGAATGTTATTTCTAGAGGGAACTCACTAGACCTCATGGTCTAACCCTCGTTTTTCATAAACAAAACCTTTTTCAGGTAAGGGTTTAATTAGAAGCTTGTCAGCGGGTTCTCTGGGAGGCGGTATTGTGATAGAGGCTTGGAGGGAGATCAAGGTTACTATAAATTAGATTATCTCAGTTGTTGTCATTTTTCTCCATCGTGATTTTGGACGAGTTCATGTATTAAATTATACTTTTAGGACTGTTTGATGTTGTAATGTTATATTTGCTATTGTTGGTTTCAGGTCGTTACATTCTTGGGAGTATTTATGTATTTGTATATGTAGAAATGGATTTCCTCAAACTAAAGTGTAAACACTTTGAAATCAAACTACGGTTTCAAAATATTGATGTACTTTTATTGAATGAGAACTTGGGTAAATTGATTTAGTGTGTGAAAGTATTATTCAAAGAAATATGTTGGAACCTCTTGGAATTACGTGAGCGCTTATATGGATTCTTGATTTTTTCACATTTGATGGCTTTTAACTGTGGGAGTTATTGGTCAGTTTTGTTGGCATTGAATTGACTATTTGGTTGCATTTGGACGTCATGATCCATAATTATTTGTATCATTATGTCTGATGATTGAACACTAGTTTTCCACATCGAGGCATGGTTAGGCATCAGATAGGGTATAAGTCCTACATGCTAATACACGATATTGGATGAGGATCTCAACGTTAGGACGCTATGTGGGTGTACGTTTAAAGCTACCGAGCCTAACATCCCTGGCGTGTATTTTATTATGTATTGGCTTTACTAACATCTCAAGTGTGTTACTTTTGTGTTCCGTCACTTATGTTAGTAAGCGGGACTCCCCTGTCAAACAAAGAGGTATTTGTATTAAAGTAAAGATTTATCTATATTTATTCCATTGACTTTTCTTTAATTATCCCATTTGAATTTACTGATTTCCCAATATAAATGTTTGACCTCTCTAAGCTTTAGCCTAACATTTTTTCTTAAAATAACATGTATAACAGGTCATTCTAACGGTGGGACTCTTCGGGTTTGAGTAGAGAGTCAAGAAAAGAAGTAACATTTTTGGTGACATATAGAGGCGTACATTTGGTACAGTGATAGTATATTTTGGAAGTGAGATGACAACACCTATCCATAATTTGGATTTGGTTGATCTAGATTACTAGGTTGGTGGTTTCTATTTCAATTGGTTATTTGTAATGTAAACGTCATACATTTATTCCCCTTTTTGGGTGATTTAGTTATGATAGATTTGTTTATTCCGCAATTATTTAAGGTTTACATTAACCCCCATTTTAGGGTGTTACATTACCTTTTAAACCGGTTAATTAACCCCCTATTTTTACCGCTTATTTGACTTTAAGTGAAACGATGTAGATGATATGATTCTCATTATGTAACAAAATTTATTTATAAAAAAAAGTTTCAATTTTTTGTGGTTTCCTCACTTCCTTCCCTCCTTTGTAGTGATGAGTTGCCATCTGATATGTGATCAAGGTCAACTGATGTTAATATATTGTTGGTGGACTGGATGTGACCACCAATTAAACTCAGTTGGAGCCAACGACCAGATCATCATCATCTGTGCTTATCTCATTATGAATATCCATGGAGTTTGAACCTGCTTCTTTGTTATTTATACTAGTTTTGATTCCTGATCATCCTCGACCATTAGATATGAAGATCCTCTTCCTAAGCTGATAAAATAATTATACCCATCTTTGGAAAAACCGTCACTATCATATTGGTTGTTCTTTAACAACGAGAAATGAAGAAGAAACATGGTCATATTGTAAAACTCAAGAAATTGACACCACAGAGTCTATGAGCAATCATGATATGAAAGAAATCCATACATATTACAAGTGAATTCCTAGACTATTTAAATATCAACAATATGAAATCTATGGCGAATTGATCTTTTGTAAACATGTTTAATTTAGGAAATTATGATTTTTTTAGTAAAAATATTTGATTCAATGTACAATGCCTTAATAAGAAAAAAAACTAAAAATACAATATTGTAAAAAGAATTGACGATGCTATAATAAGACAATTTGGACAATCTGGTAGTAACAATGATATAATAAAAATTGTTATGCCAACAATATTTTACATGCTGACATCCCAAATGGATAATAACATGTCACAACAACCTGTTAATTTGTGTCATGACATCTAATTTTAAACCAACAGGTTACTAATTGCTATAATGGTTAAAATTTCAAAATATAACGTCTTAATAAAATATAATTTAAAAGTACATTGTTATAATAAAGAAAAATAAAAATATAATATTATATTATAATAAGTAAATAAATTTATAAAAGTAAATTATTATTTCATTCATTTAGACTTTTATATAATGAGTTATAATTCAAAATTTTATATTTTAAAAAATACCTATTTCAATATATGTAATATAGAGAGAGTGATATATTTTTTAAAACTAGAAGTGTAATCGCGCAATGCAGCTAGATAAATCACGATTTTAATGTTTCATTTTATTTTCTGTTTTTTTTTGTCGATTTACATTACGATTTTGGATAGTTGTGAAAGAGTGATAATGATTTTTTATATATAAATTTGTTTAATTTAGACTTAATAATATAATGTTTTTTTATAAAAAAATAAGTATTTTGTTAGAATTCAATTATTATGAGTTAGTTATTAATTCAAACATATAGCTTTAGAAATTTATACTCATGCATCATGACTTGTATTATTGAATTTTAGGTAATGTGTATCAATAAACAGTACGCAATGCATAAAAGTACAAAACGGCGACCAAAAAATCAAATTGGTTCTAAAAATATAAAACCATAACTTATTACAATAAATTATAAATTTAAAAATACATCAATAATAATCGAATAAAGATATATAAGATAGTAAAACATAATAATTGAACCCAATTACAAACTTAGCTACAAAATATAATGTAATTTATTTTGATTTAATATTATAATTGTTTTTTATAAAATATTCTGTTAGATTTTTTTAATTATATTTTAGGTTTTTTATATTTAAAATTTGATTTTTATTCTATATTTAATTATGTTGAGAGTGATTTTATAGGAGTTAAAGTGAAAATTATTTTAGGGGAGTTAAAATGGTTAGAGATAATGATTAAAAGTTAATAAATAGCATTAAATGTAGTACATACAATTTTAATAGTTGTTTTTAAGAGATTTTAAGTAATTAGCATTAAATAACGGTACATTAAGCTTTAAGACTTGTTTTTAAGAGTTTTTTATATCTGCTCTATAATATAGTAATAGATATGATTTTGCAGATAAATTTTTTTAATAATAAACTCTTAATAAATATATACTTTAAATTATAAATCTTTAAATAATGTATTTCAAAAAGTACGAAGAATATCAAACTGATAGCATTTTTAAAGTATGAACTTTATTTATATTTACCTAAGGGGGTGTTTGGGATTGTTTATTGTTTATTTAAAAACAACTTACGTTTATTTGTAAAAGTGTTTATTAATTTATGACTATTTATAAAGTGTTTATTAACTTATAGGAAGAAGGGACAAATATGTAATTTGGTTAAATAAGTTAATAAGAAGTTTCAAATAAGTCAATTGAGAATGACTTATCAAAAACAGCTTATTAGCGGGATGAAAAAGTCATAATGAATTTCCAATTCAAACACTCAAAACAACTTATTTACTGTTTGAAAAAACAATAAGTTAATAAGCACTTTTAATAAACAATCCCAAACACCCTCTAATTATATTTAATCACTCCATGACTTTAAAATTAACTTTTTTTATATTTACTTGTTATATTTAACTAGCAGTGTATCCGTGCAATGCATCGGGGGTGAGCAATTGTAAATGGAAATAAAAAAATAATGTAATAGCTTATCAGAAAAAAAAAAAAAGATATATATGGAGTAAATCATATATTTATAATTTATGTAGCATTAGTAGTGATAAACGCATAACTTGAGTTTTTTCAATCATGAAACATTAAGAAATTATATTAAAGTAATCGTTAAATGTATATTAGAATTTTAAAAACATGTATTAATCAACGATATCTAACGAATGATAATATTTTTTTAAAATACTGAAATATAGAATAGGTAAAAATAACAAATATAATGTTGGATAGTATTATTTTATATCTAAACGTATATATAGGTTCATTATTAGTTAGTTTTATAGAATTCAAAAGGCTTTAAAATTTTGTATACATGAAGAAAATACATGTACTATCATAATTAAATAAATATGTTAATTTGAGCAAGTAAATAACTTTTCTTCTTTTGGAGAAACCCCAAATATAAGGGAAAAATCTTGAATATGGAAGGTAGTGAAAAAGTAAAGTTTGAATTTTTTTCAAATGAGTTGTACCTTATGCATACTAAGTTGTGATTAAGAGATTTTTTAAACGTATGCATAAAATGGTAGTACCTTATGTTTTATTAGTAGTAATTAAGAGTTTTTTATTCCGTCTTTATAATATAGTATAGATTTATAATATAGTATAGATTACTCCACGAATGTTTATTACCAAAAGAAGAAGCAAAGGTGAATACGGTGGGTGGGCTGACAACCGACAATAGCAGGTAAACACACCTGACGAGGTGTGGGGTTGGTGGGGAAGGAAGTAGTTAAGTTCCCCAAACACTGGCTTGAGTGGTCACCGGTCACAGCCGGTAGTCAGTGACCAAAGGTGTTTGTCCATCAACCCTACGCAAATAATGTTTTCCTTTTGGAATTCCTTTCTAAATTTTTTAATAAATAAATCATTGAGGTTTCTCATTTTGAATGAGCATCTCCAACAGCTTTTTTATTTTAGAGAAAATTGAGATTTTGGGTGTAAAATGAGCTTCAACAGCTTCAACAGTTTCCCCAAAGATGACAGTCTTCTATCTCTTCCCGCTACACCTTATCTTTGCCCTTATCCGCTCTGCCTAAATCACGTCTGCCTGAAAAGGTTTTTAGTTTTGAAAGAGCGAGGGTTAGACCGTAGGTCTAGTGAGTCCCCTCTAACAGATAAGCCACAAAAATATAACTTTCCAGAAATTCAAATCAACAGATTTATAAACACATAAGGATAAATCACACTACTGATCACACTACCGTCGAAGACGGTGTGTCTAACTCGCATTGCCTTAATTTTAGGACACACCCCCAATGGCATAAACGGGCCACACTCACCGGTACGAGTACGCGGGCCACACTCCCCTACTTAGGTCACAATCTCCACATATAATGTATGCATACATTTAAATATCAACGATTTATAACACACTTAAATAATGTCATAGTACTCATGCCATCATAAATAAATCAAAGTTTAAAATTAAACTTTCACATGCTTTTGTTAACAAAAGGTTTAGTTCAGAAAAACTCACCTAGCGTCCTTAGCTTAATTCCGGCGTCTACTCTTAGGGTGCGTTTGGTTTGCGAGATTGGAATGGATTTGGAGGGATTTGGATTTCAAATCCATTCCAATCCTGCGTTTGGTTTGCAGGAAAGGATTTTGTTGACCAGATTTAAAATCCGTTGACCATTTTAAAATCCCTCATATGATGGATTTGGAAATCCTTGGCATTGGGTCTGGATTTGAAATCCAAATCCGATGGATTCTAATGTGTGATCCATAAACGCTCCAACGAGTGCTTGAAACGCAAGAGTTCGAGTCTCGGGGGGGACAGGGGGCCTTTTCCGGTGCATATCTAAGAGGCTAGGATATGTAGGGCCCACAAAAGTGGGCGACGTGGCCATAGGTCCGCGCCAGTAAACCTTTTTTTTAATGCGTGATCCATACTTCAAATTGTATCAATCCAAATTCGACGTTAACCAATAAAAATAAATTCTTTATAAAACAAATAAATAATAAAAAAGAAAAACTCAATCCAAATCCTACAAACCAAGCAAAACTTGTAAAGTAATGGATTTGAAATCCATTCCAGATCCTACAAACCAAACACATGAAGGGATTTCAAATCCCCCCAAATCCAAATCCCTCCTTGAAATCCAATCCATTCCATTCCAATCCCGCAAACCAAACGCGCCCTTACGGTTCGAACCGAAACCTATAAAGGAAACATTGATCGGTGAACTCTCTAAACCTTCTAATTTATAAAAGGTTGACCTTAACATCGAAATCTCAACGTCACTTAATCTCTAAGTAACTTAACCCACTAGAATACCAACTTGAAACAAGGTACCTTGCAATAACATGAAAATGGGTCGGTCATCTACTTATCAAAGCCCAACAACTAATTTAATCTTTAACCTCAAATTTAGGCTTCGGCCCACAAGAACATAACCCGGGGACCGAGGTCAGATGGTTGCCCGGACCCAAACCGACCGAGGTCTGCTTACAAACTCTCGACCGGGGCGTGGGTTGACCGGACCTTGAGGTCGATCGGTGTCTCCCCTTCGACCAGTGTCAACTGCTTCGACCGAGGTCTGACCAAAGGGTCGCCCGGTGCCTCAATTCTCGACCAGGGCCAACGCAATCCGGTGACCGGAGTCACTCTGGCAGATTTTCGAACGAAACCCCAGAGACTCGATATACAGATATCACGAATCGCAGATTAATCCTAGAAATCAATAACAATCTAACCCACTAACCCGTAATCAGATGCAGAAACTCGATTTCAACAAACATTCCATTAACTACATAGATATTTCTATAACGACTTCCAATTATCTCAAACCTAGAAAACTCCAACTTCAGGGAACTATCAATGGATACAAAACCCAACTAAAAGATTTTGAAATCAATTGCTAAACTCTTAATGATAGAGAGAATAGGATTAGAATTTACCTTAGAAGATTGAAGAACACCAAATCTCTACCTTTTTTGCTTCCTTTCGATCGAACCGCTGCACTCTCTCTCCCTTTCCAAAATTATCAGCCGCCAACACAATACACTAACTTCTAGGGTTAAATCCCTCTTTTCCAACATTTCACTCTAGACCCCTTACTATGGGCCTTTCTATTCCCTTACCCAAACTTTTAAATTCTTTACTTTTTAACCCGATTGTTACAATACCCCCCCCCCCCCAACAAAAAAAAAAATCCGTCCCCGGAATTCCTTCGTCGAACAAACTGGGGTAAAGAGACCTCATGTCCGACTCTAACTCCCAAGTCATTTCCTGTCCCTTATGAAATTGCCATTGAACTTTCACCAACTGGATTTCCTTGCTCCTCAATTTCTTCATTTTACGATCTAAAATGGCCACCGGTTCCTCAATATAGCCTAGCTTCTCGTCCACTTGGATAACCTCTAAAGGTATAACGACATCGCTTTCTGCTAAACATTTCTTCAGATTCGACACATGGAAAACGGGGTGAACTCCTCGTAAATCCACGGGTAATTCCAGTTTGTATGCTACCTCTCCAATGCGCTCCACGATAGAAAATGGTCCAACAAATCTCGGTCTTAACTTACCCTTCTTGCCGAAACGAACGACTCCCTTCCACGGTGAGACTTTTAACATCACCTTGTCCCCTGCTTGAAACTCTATTGGCTTCTTTCGCTTATTTGCGTACATCTTCCGACGGTTACTTAGATCATCTTTCACAAGACTTGTGTTCTTTCAATCATATCAACTTAACTTCTCCCAAACGCCCCAAAACATACCGACCCAAAACCAAAGTCGTACCCTCTGAAAACCAACCGTAATATATCATCGCAACATACCAAACCAATAGTACCAACCGAAGATTTTCACACACCCATCTATAACATCCCAGGCCATCGTATCATATATTGTCCGCTTTATTCACACACCCGGACTAACGGTTTTAAAACACGTCTCCTTAAGATTTTCACATATAACTTTACTTATTTAGAATGATGAACTTTATCAGAAATGGCGTCACAACGACATAAATCCCTGCCTACAAGAATAACCCCTCGATTCGCCAACATAACACGATGCCAACCTTAAGCATCACCATGAATCCACTGTTATGAATCTCCTTCATCGAGTACCCTGCCATAGCAAAAATATCTTCCCACAACACCACTTACTTCTAGTACCAAGAGAACACTTTCCCTCCCGAGCCACACTGGTCCCACTCAACGGTGTTGTGCAACCCATACGCGTTATGCATACATTACTTTCAAACGTCGTTGTCCCAAATTTTACATAGGAAGGAAAACTTTCACACTTCATCCCTTTCATAGTCCACCAACTCCGACTGTCTGAATTAAAACGACTCATACTTCCGTTCCTCATCGCAACCATCAATCTGTCCGAACGTATTTGCAATGAATCAAAGTTCCATTTGTTTAAATACGAAGTGACTACTCTCACCCAACTACCTCAAATAATCTCCACACTGGGCGACAGGTAATGTAACAACCAACATTTCCCTTTTCCTTTCGGAAACATCCAACACCCTACCAAGGATCACTTACTAATGGATGCGAGCTTTTAGAACAATCACCCGACTTAGACTTATCAACCCCAAAATCCCAACACGCACCAAATCTCCTCCCCGCACCCTCACCAGGGTTCACGAACTTACCACGGCAAGGCTGAAACATAACTCCACATTTTTGAATCTCTTGTCAAACTTCTCGCCCTCAGCTTAGCTACTTACTTGACGATCCCAAAAGTACCGAAACACATTTTTCTTTTCATTACTATGCTTAGACGAACGGCTACCCACAATTCTCCTTCAAGTTCTTCAACCAAGCCCTTCTAAAACAATCCCCAACGCTAGGCAGGGTCGTGCATTTCTCGCTCCCTAAACAGGAATGACCTATCCGCTAGAACTTCCTTCACACTCAAGGAATACTTTGACCACCCCACAGACCTTCTTACCAACTATAAAACCTTCCGAACTAATCCATTCGACATTTCCTTCAACATTTTAACGGTAAAAGATAACTCGTCTTTACTTGCCGCGAACCAGGGCACATAGTTCCTCTCTTAGATAGCCACTCACAGTCGATCGATCAATAATATCAACTTAGCACCACCACTATGCCAACTCTACCCCCACACCTCTTAGCAACATACTTGCCACTTCTGAAAAACTCCTCAGGAATCTCCGAGCAAGATTCTCATTCACACTCTACTCATAACAACAACACCAATACCCTGTTAAATCTCAATAAACTCCTTACCACCAATGACATGCCCGAACGCTACTCCTCCAAACAATCCTCACCCCTACCAGATACTAATCTCTTTAAACTGATCAAAACACTAATACCTAAGATAAAGCCATCTCACGACTTTGTTCTCCCTAAATTTGAACAACCACAAAAACATGCTCAATAACGTCCTGCACCAGGATTTCGCTCCTTTCCGGCTCATCGCGACCTACTGGAATAAAACTCCATTAGTTTGAAAGATTAAGCGTACTACTTCGCATACTTAAATACTCAAAACGCACCCCCTTCCAGTTGCGCTATATGTAAAATTCACTCCCACATAACCATCAAAACTTCGTCGATAAAGAACCATAGCGATCTTCCACTTTTGTAAGATACACACCAGTTGTCCAACTTCACATTAGGTATCCACCTTTTTTGAATAATTCCTCGCTTCCTCACGGAAACTCCTCAAAACTATCCATAGCTACTTCTTCATTTTCAGCGTCCCGCCATTCACCACAAACATGGTTTCTGACTCCCACAGCAACAACCGACATTGAGATACTTCCACTATGTCTCCAACCAACAAGAATCCCCAAAGAAACCTACCTCTTCCACTGCAGTGGCTAACTGCTAAAAATATCTTTACGACTTTAAATTCCCGACAAACACAACCTTTTTGCCGCCATTCACGTTCCAAATCACCGAGCAAGCGGTTAAGCCTTTATATTATAGCATTCTAAACACCAGAGATTCAAGACCTACAATACCCACTCCTGCTGTTTATCACCTTTCCTTAACAGGTACACCAAAACCAAGAATCGACCACCCTTTGAACAAGCATCCAACTTTCACTCTCAAAACTTTCCTCATTCTTAAATGCAATCCCTTCCCCATGACCAAGAGAGTTCATAGGCTTCATGCATGACGGCACTGTAAATTTATTCTGTTGACTTTTGAAAATGTGAAGATATTACGTTACAAAACAAGCCTGAGTGTACACGATACCGCATCGAAATAACGGATTAGCCGTACACAACTATCTCGAGGATCGTTTTGCCTTAGTCTCCAAGATGAAATAGGTCTCACCCAATCGAAAATCGATGTTGACGCTATTGAAAACATTTTCAATAAACTTTACCCATGCGGTTCATAAAATTTCAGTTATAATAAAAAATCAGGTGATTAGATGATATTACATTTCTACAAAATGCCGACTCATTTATAAAATAAGTGAAATGATTCTTCATTTATCAAATTCAAGATTCAATGCATCACACATTAAACCCGCTCTTTTCACCGGACACACCCTTATACACGTTATATTGTTTTCAAAATGAATGCCTCACAAAGCATACACTTACCCCAAAAATATGACATGATGGACACCAACATTTTGTTCAAAACATAATGCATGAGACTCATTTCACATTGAAGGCTATTCCCTCTACTAGGGTCACTGTTTGCACTCGCCACAATCTATTACAGCTCTCTTCTTCCGACCAACCAAGCAGGGCCCTCACAATTACCACAATCTCCATCACCCACACTTCCCCATCTCCTTGCATGATCCACAACCAATTACCACCGCGATCAAAGATTCGTAATTCATGTTTCCTCACAATGACCCAAATAAACTTACCATCATTAGCTCACTACCATTCTGTCCTTACTTCATTTTATCAGTCAGCACTGATATCGCCTTCAACCATGCTTGCCACTCCTCAAATAACTATGGCTCCAAAAGCCTCATTTCTAACCTTAGATTCTTAGATTAACACTCTTCTGATTCCCACTAATCGACATAATAATCTACCAAACCGAAGACTCCCTTGGAGCGAGAAGCTCACCTCCAAACATTATCCTCTTATGGACCCAAGAGGTCCTTTCTCAACAAAAGATCTACATCCCGCACAATAAACATCCCACCCGGTATTAACCTTACCTTACAACCAAAAACGAACTCCCATCACACGCTAGACTAACACTATCAACTTATAGATAGAACTCTCTACCCTTAACCACACTCAACAATAGCAATTGAGTATGCCCATGCACCTGTAAATTCATAATGGCATTGGTCAGATGCAATTCTGAATTTACCTTACATGATAGTACTCACTATTGTTATCACGCCTCACGATGATCAAGGTCTTTCTTAAAGGCTTCCTAAATCTCAGTTGTGTCCCCGACTGCACAGTTTAAGTTTAGGCCCATCCGGTCACCTAAATCCCTTAAACTATGGCTCTGATACCAACTATAACAACTCAACCAGAAATACAAGTTATTAAATTAACTCAACATAATATACTATGCCAAAACGGCCCCAAGCTTACAATTTAAATTCAAGGTTTGCAAATGCAACCTATACACAACTGAGATATTAATAAGAATAAACTAAGATGACAATCTTCTATCTCTTCCCGCTACACCTTATCTTTGCCCTTATCCGCTCTGCCTAAATCACGCCTGCCTGAAAAGGTTTTTAGTTTTGAAAGAGCGAGGGTTAGACGGTAGGTCTAGTGAGTCCCCTCTAACAGATAAGCCACAAAAATATAACTTTCCATAAATTCAAATCAACAGATTTATAAACACATAAGGATAAATCACACTACTGACCACACTACCGTCGAAGACGGTATGTCTAACTCGCACTGCCTTAATTTTGGGACACACCCCCAATGACATAAACGGGCCACACTCCCCGGTACGAGTAGGCGGGCCACACTCCCCGACTTAGGTCACAATCTCCACATATAATGTATGCATACATTTAAATATCAACGATTTATAACACACTTAAATAATTTCATAATACTCATGCCATCATAAATAAATCAAAGTTTAAAATTAAACTTTCACATGCTTTTGTTAACAAAAGGTTTAGTTCAGAAAAACTCACCTGGTGTCCTTAGCTTAATTCTGGCGTCTACTCTTACGGTTCGAACCGAAACCTATAAAGGAAACATTGATCGGTGAACTTTCTAAACCTTCTAATTTATAAAAGGTTGACCCTAACATCGAAATCTCAACGTCACTTAATCTCTAAGTAACTTAACCCACTAGAATACCAACTTGAAACAAGGTACCTTGCAATAACATGAAAATGGGTCGGTCATCTACTTATCAAAGCCCAACAACTAATTTAATCTTTAACCTCAAATTTGGGCTTCGGCCTACAAGAACATAACTCGGGGACCGAGGTCAAAGGGTTTCCCGGACCCAAACCGACCGGGGTCTGCTTACAAACTCTCAACCGGGGCGTAGGTTGACCGGACCTTGAGGTCGACCGGTGTCTCCCCTTCGACCGGTGTCAATTGCTTCGACCGGGGCCTGACCAAAGGGTCGCCCGGTGCCTCAAATCTCGACCGGGGCCAACGCAATCCGGTGACCGGAGTCACTCGGGCAGATTTTCGAACGAAACCTCAGAGACTCGATATACAGATATCACGAATCGCAGATTAATCCCAGAAATCAATAACAATCTAACCCACTAACCCGTAATCAGATGCAGAAACTCGATTTCAACAAACATTCCATTAACCACATAGATATTTCTATTACGACTTCCAATTATCTCAAACCCAGAAAACTCCAACTTCAGGGAACTATCAATGGATACAAAACCCAACTAAAAGATTTTGAAATCAATTGCTAAACTCTTAATGATAGAGAGAATAGGATTAGAATTTACCTTAGAAGATTGAAGAACACCAAATCTCTGCCTCTTTTGCTTCCTTTCGATCGAACCGCTGCACTCTCTCTCCCTTTCCAAAATTATCAGTCGCCAACACAATACACTAACTTCTAGGGTTAAATCCCTCTTTTCCAACATTTCACTCTAGACCCCTTACTATGGGCCTTTCTACTCCCTTACCCAAACTTTTAAATTCTTTACTTTTTAACCCGGTTATTACATATGTAATTGCTAAATTTATGTAATATTTTTAATCTATTTTTTCTATGGTCCATAGTATTAATAAATTTTAACCTGATAAACCATTAAGCCCTTTTAGGCTTTAAGAAACATCCACGATACAATTTCACCAAAAAATATTCAATTTTGTATTGATTTACGACTTCCACCTTCTGCCCTAGTTTACTTTTAAGTCTCAAGAATTTAGTTTGAAGTTGATATTTTTTTCTACTTTTTAAACTATTTCTAATTTATGTAATATGTATTAGGGAATCGTACGTGTTGAAGCATTTTATTTTTTTGGACTATGTTCACGTTATTGTTGATTTTATAATGAAGTCTTAATCTCATGACTATTAGATTGTAGACGTAAAGTGTGTTAGGTACAAACTACACTGCACCGCATTCCGTGGTACGGGTTTTTGTTGTTTGAGATATATGTGGTGCAATTTGTAGTTTAACAAAATGCTCAAATTGCATAAGCGGTGCAGTTTACGGTTTTGCTCCATACCACACCGCGAATACCTCTATGATGTTGGGTTTTAGAACAAAAAATTGATCTAGTTTTTTTACTTTAAACTTTCCTAGCCAGTTATAGGTAATTTTTTGTTTAAAAAAATATAGTTAACCAATTTTTAAAGTTTGATACTTTATTTATTCTAGAAAAATTGTTTTGTGACTTAATCATTTAAAATGAGAAAGTTTAATATTTTATTTATTCAAAAAAAGTTCAGGAACTTAATTACACAAAAAAGAAAAATTGGTTGGATTTTTATAGACTTTTTCCCTCTAACTTATTTATATTAAAAAAATTATTAAAATTTAATTCCAAGACTGATAACACAAATAATTATCATAATATTAATAAAATAAAAAATTAATTATAATTATAAAAATACACTATACAATATTATAAAATCAGATCCCATTTAACGAGTTATAATTAAAGTTTTGTGTTCCACCATTAATTACTTACTATTGAAAAAAAAAGTTTTGATATACTATTACAACTCTGAGTTTTTCCAGGGACGATGCACTATGATTACATATATTAAATGACAATGATGGCACATTAGCACCTTGAGCATCTCCAATACAAAGTTCTTATAAGCAAAAAGTGTAGTGGCTGATAAGAAAAAAGTTCTTATAAGATACTTTGTTTTTACCATGAAATGTGTGATATGTAACATTATCTTTATTTTTTTTTTTTTTCTTGACTTTATAATAATTATTAATATTACATATATTTAACTTATATATATGGGACCCATAAAAATAGGTTCTTATAATAACTACCATTATAGACTTTTATGTGAATTTTTAATTTGATGAGGTGGAAATAAGGTGGCACCAAAAAGTATAAAAAAGAGGTTTTTATAATAACTTGCATTGGAGATGCTCTTAAAATTCGTAATTTTTCCCATTATGAACGATTTGACGTTGGCATGAGGCCCCTAGTCTTTACATAAATCCACCCTTGATTTTATCGTATTTTATTGTTACCAAATAAAAAATATACAAAAATTAAACAATATTTGTTTAAGTAGTTATGTGATAAAAGATTATTACGATGTAATCAAGTGATTATAACCTTTTGATTATTTTTATTCTTTGATATCGTTTCTGAATCCAAGCAACGATCTTCCACATATTGCCTCTATGGTACCCGTACAAATTAATTGAATCTTGGTTTTCGTCACATGAATATGGATGAGTTGTCTCCTGCCCTTTGTGTTGCTAGACACAACTAGGGTTTTTTTCTCAAAAACTAGGGTTTCAATCTTTTAAAAAACCATCATGTTACCTCTTAGGCATTGTTTGTCAAACTAGCTTATAAGCTAGCTGGTAGCTGATAAGCTAGCTTTTCAAAACGCTACTTTGAGTAGTTTTTCAATAAGCTAGTTTATGGTCATCCAAACATATACCAGGAAAAAAAGCTAGTTGATAAGCTAGTTTTTTTTTGCCAAACATAGCCTTGATATATGTGGTGGAGTCTCCATCAAATGAAAACTCTTTCATACATGATATATGAAAATATTTATAATTCTCGTATTTATTTAATGATGATAATTTTCAATGACCGATAACTTTTCACTATCTCTTTTTATATTTAATCAATATTAGACATAAAACTATTTAATTAATAACTCAATTTCATTAATTTATAAGTAAGATATTAGGGACCGGTTCAAATAAGAAGACTTTATGTTGTGAGAAGGTAAGAAATGAAAGATAAGAAAATGGTAATACGTGAATAATTGAAAAAATTCATTTACTGACATATGACAATTTTTTTAACCTTCATTTCATACCTTCTCACAATATTAAGTCTTCATTTGAAGATGTATATGTGCACCTATGGGAGTAATTTCTAACGTCAGTTTACATATGCATTTCAAATAGATTTATATGGATTTTTCAGTGATTCACATATGAACTTTATATTACCTTCCTTTCTTACGATATTAGCTTTCTTATATGAACCTTCCATTAAGATATTAATGATGAACACTTTAACTATTTGGTCTTCTAATTCGATTACACTTTATTTTTATGATCCATTGGGAATTCCCAAATGGAATTTTCTTGAAGCTACCTAGTCGATAGGTTCACTGAGCTACCTAGTCGATAGGTTCATTGATCTCCTATGCTAATATGAGTTCCGAGCAGAGAGTGCTACCTCGGGGGGGGGGGGGGGGGGGCACGAACGAAGTGTCCTTATGTTTGTTGCTACGTAAGTGATCATAGAAACTGTAGCTTAAAGGTTCTTGCGTCAAGAACGGTAGTCTCACTAACGGTCGATGGTAGTCTCCCTCCCCTCAGCTATGGTTTTGGAAAAGTTGCTATCGGAAAGGTGTTTCTTTCCCAATTCTATGTCCATCTTGACTTCATACAGAATGCCTTTTATCAACCTTCATATAGGATCCTATTAAAGGCTAATGTTGACAATAATTATAAATCATATGTATAAATATAAACGAAGAGTGACATCTAAAAATATATCACGCTACCAAACGATAAAGTTTCTAATTCAACCAATCAACAAACTCGTGATTGACATGGAACAATGCGATTTTATTATTCTAAAATATTGAATTGTAGTTTAATTTTTGTTATCTCAAATTTATGAGAAATGAAACTTTTGGATGTGAGAATTTCATACATAAAGGGTAGATTATGCATTTGAAAACTAAAATATTCTGTTGACTAAGGGGTTGTTTGTTTTTTTCTAAAAACCTCTTAATGGCTCTTAAGTCTGAATCATTCAGACATTTTAACACACCACCTCTTATTAATATAACTAAAATAAGACTTCAGACTTTAGACCTCTTAAAAAACAAACGATACCTAAATATGTCATGCTCATCCTCCAAATTTTGGATTAATAGGGTTATTTTTATCATCATTGATCAAAATAGATATATAAAAAAATGATACAAAGAATTGACATGAGACAATGAGAATTTAGGGGGCGTTTGGTTCGCAGAATGATTTCTGAATGAATGTAATTTGTCTAATGAATTGGAATCTAGAAGGAATTGGAATGGACTGTTATCAGGTTTGACCAAGTGTTTGGTTGGCAGGAATGGAATGTAATCAGTCAAATGAATTGGAACATGTCTGTTTGGTTTGCAAATGAATTGGAATGGAATTCTGAAAAATGACAAAAATACCCTTTCTTTTATTTTTATTTTTTTAAATGTCGAGAGAGAGAGGAGAGAGTAGGCATGGAAATGGGGCGGGGACCTCAATCCCCGTCCCCAATCCCTCATCTTCATCCCCGTCCCCGCCGGGGAATATGATCACATCCTCATCCCCATCCCCAACGGGGAAAAGGGGATTTTTTTTCGTTTATGTAAGCTATTTAAATCAAATATATGAGACACCACACATGTTTAAATATTACATATTTCCAACATCATATAATAATTAATAACTTAAAACCAAAAGAAATTCAACCGAATTCGGAAAAAAAAAAACTTAACTTCACACGTGCCAAAAGATATCGAGTAATATTCAAAACCATATCGAGTAATTGTATTTTGATTGACATCCAAAATACATACTAACATCCAAAAAATAACAATTTTATATTATAAACCTAGTTAGAAAATAGGAAATTATGAATTACCGATTTAGTTTAAATAAATAATATATATTAAATATTAATTAAAATATATAACGGGGATGGGGCGGGATGGGGAGTGTGATACCCGTCCCCGTCCCCATCCCCGGTTTGAGACAAACGGGGATCCCCGTCCCCATCCCCATCCCCGATTTAGCGGGGAATCCCCATCCTCGATCGGGGCGGGGCCTATTTCCATGCCTAGGAGAGAGAGAGAGGAGAGAAAGGAGAGAGAGAGAGAGGAGAGAGAGAGGAAGAGAGAGGAGAGAGGGGAGAGAGAGAGAGAGGAGAGAGAGAGGTTTTTAGAAAAGGTAAGGAGGGTATTTGTGTCATTTTGAGAAAATCTGATGGAATGAAATTCAATTCTATCCATTTTAAGAAGGAATGACCAAATCCATGATTAAAGGAATTCATGGAATTTAATTTCATTCCATTGGTAACCAAATAACAGGATGGAATTTGGTCAATGGAATTGACCATTCCAATTACATCAGATTCCGGCGGAATCCAGCGAACCAAACGCCCCCTTAGTATTATCACATTTTAAATTGTGGTTCAATTTTGATTATTTCATGACTCGCATTGATGAAAAAGTAAATTATTAGATGAGAGAGGTGTCTACATGACAAGTAAATATGACATGATTGCCCTCGAGTTTTTGGATTAAAGAATTACCTTTATCTATATAAATATATTTTACAAAAGACTAAATTAAGAATTAATTAAATATAGCAAAAATCCGACCAAAATTCAAGGCAAAAATTCAAAAAATCCCAAACGAACTTTCCCATTTTGAATGATTATGTAACATCCCAAAAATTAGGACAAACAAAAATTTCCAAAATGAAAATATGGTATATAAAATGTCAAGGCACGAGCCTTCCCCAAAAGGGAAACAAGATACGCCTGTATAATTACAAGTTGTAATTTAATGGAAAGAGATAACAACCTCTTAATCTAATTCTTAATAAGAAATAAAATTACAATTGGTTGTCATCTAAAGCTCAAAATAAGGTTCTTCAAGAATGGCCCCCCAAAAGTTGCTCACAAGCTCACATCTAAAGTCCATCTAGCTTTTATTGGCGACCACGCCACTAGAACTCGAGATACACATCGACACCAATAAGTGTTATGCCAAAAAGCTTATTGAGTTTGAACAAAGCAAAATCATAATTAGAACATGGTTTCAACTTTAAATAAATCATAACGGATCAATTGAGGAATCAATGGGGGAGACCCAAAACATCAAACAAGTTTAACCTCAAGAGTCGATATACCTTGATGTTCACCCATACGAGCAACACCTCAAAGGCCCGACACATTGGGGACTACCTCCTAGGAATTACTCCAAATGACGGTGATCTAGGCTCATACCTTCAAGGTGGCGCCCAAGATTATATCGTCCTAGTGCCTACTTGCGGTTCATCCAAATCGCAAAATAACCCAATACAATATTTACTCCACCAAATGGGCATGTGTGGTCTAACCACTATCATACATATGCAATTAAATCATGCAAGTCCAAAACCCTCCATATTAGGATCAAGCCCTTCAATAGTTCCTCATATATCTAATGTCAAGTATTAGAACACATTTTGTACACATGGTAATAAGATCCCCACAATTTATCAAGCCAACATAGACCAAGTTTTCATTTAGGTGAAAATCCCAAATAGTTTACATTCAAGGTATAGACACATTATAAGAACTACACACTATTTGTGCGAACATTTATTGAGATATCATGTCAATAACCAACAATACCCCAAAAAGGCACATTTATAACCAAAATTTCCAAAGATTATCCCCAATAGTGGTATGAGAGTATTTTTCCTTCAAAATAAGAGATGCAAGGACAAGTAGCACAATATGATGTGTATCTAGTTTTTATAAATGTTAGAGAACTCACAATCTAGGTTTTAGTAAAACCCTAGAAGTTGGAGAAAATGAGACTTGAAGCTTGGATCTTGCTTTCAATGGAGATTTAGTTTATTTATAGAGGTTTGAATCCCTCAATAAATGTCTTCAACAACCCTAGGATGATAAATTAATAAGGAGAGGGTTTAGGCACTCCAAAATCACACCCAAAGCACTCTCTCTCGATTTCCAATCTGATTTCAATGTGAAAATGATGGAGAAAACATACTGAAAGTTTAAACCCCCTCAGACCGCGCGGGCGACTATGCTCTTTGGCACTGTTGCCGACACTATCGCCGAACTCCCCCTACCCGCGGTACGAGTCTTGCGATAGTGACAGCGGTTGTGCCCTTGGCACTGTCGTCGTGTCATCATCGCTTGGGATGTACCAAACCTCATGGTCCCTTGGCGACTTTGACATGCGGTTGCGCTTCTGTTAAGGTCGCTTGTCACAATCGCATGGGAGGGCTGACTTTCAAAAATCTTTGTTTTTCGATCTGATAAGGCGATAATATAAAATGCAATCACCATTGATAAATTCTAAGCTTAAACTTTCTCTCCCATCCAAACCAACTTAATCAATCAATGGGGATTACAAGGTAGAAGGCAAGGGTTGGGGAAAACACACTTACCAAAATTTTAAGGGTGTTCCAGATTAAGTTCCTAAAATATTTTATTGAATGAAAAACTATTGAATTTTCTCATTATAAATGATTAATATTCTGAACCTTTTTTTAATAAATAAACCATCTAACTTTTGAAAGGTGGGTACCTACATGATTTTAACCCAAAAAAGGGTGGTACGACCCGTCCAACCCATTAGAAAAGAGAGTTGGACAACAGTTCTCTAAAAAATGGACGGGTTCGACTGCTCGAGTGATGCAAAAGAAATTTCTGACAGACTCGCATGACCCGTTATGTTATTATAGTTGATTAAATTTTATATATAGTTAATACTTTATTCTTTGGTACAAGATTTAGAAGTGGTTTTGAGTTGGATTCTTGTACTAAGTACCAATCGCTCCCAATATATATTGGAGTAAATTATGTTTTTCGTTCACGTGGTTTATTAAAAATTTCTATTTTCGTCCCTGTAGTTTAGAAGTTACGGTTTTCGTCATTATGGTTTGTAATTCAGTGTTATTTTCGTCCTTATAATTTATTGTTGTTTTCGTCTCTATGGTTTACAATTTCTTTACTGTTGTAGTCCCTTGTACTTAAAAGTAGAAATTAATCCACGGATGAAAATCATAATTTTTAAACTACAAGGACGAAAATCAAAATTATTAAAAAACAGAGTGACGAAAAATGTAGTTTACTCTATATACTACATGTGATATGTCATATACTTCGTCTCGAATCTCAATCTTGAAACATTAGGTGGTTAAATATTTTGTTGTTAAAAACTCGGCCTTTGTAAGTTGATAAATCATTTGAGAGGAATTGTTCGTACTCCGTATTTTTTTGAAACTATATTTTCTTACATTATGTACATTGCTATCTTTTACATCTTATTTCATGTTAGATATAAATTTAAGTAATTTAAATGATTTTACATAACTCTTGATTTTTCATAGGTTTTGCTTTTTTTTCATTTGTAAAAAAATGAAAAGAAATTTAGGCGTGTTAGCCTGTGGGCAAGCCTGACCTATTCATAGGCAAGTTTTTAGGCCTGCAAAAACGGACTTGGGTTTGATATATTAGGCCCGATCCTTACCCGACCCAAACCTGCAAATGAACACCTTTACTTTTCAATTACTATTTACTTTTTTTTTGGTTATTGGAAATAAAATTTCATACTAAGTCAAATATGATATATGTTTTATACTTTCTAAGGATGTGTTTGGTACACTGGACAAGACAACACAAAACAAAATAGTGATATTTGTTTCACGTTTGAGAGGACTTTTATGTGAAACAGACAGGAACAGACGTGTTCCACCCCCACCCTATGGAACAAGTTGGAACAAGATGAAACAGATTTATGTTTTACCAATATAGGCATTGTTTGGCAAACTAGCTTATAAGCTAACTAGTAGCTGATAAGTTAGTTTTTCAAAACGCTACTTTAAGTAGTTTTTCAATATGCTAACTTATAAGTCAGCTTATGGTCATCCAAACATGTACCAAAGCAAAAAGCTAACTTATATAGCTAGGTTATAAGCTAGCTTTTTTTGCCAAACATAGCCATAATCTCAAAATAAAACATAATTCTCTTCTAAAATATCAAATACGTCTTCCTCATTACATTTTATTCATTTTTTAAATTTTATTTATTGTATTGTATATTTCTAAATTTTCACTTTACTGTCCTAAAAATACTATTTTTATACAATTTTTATATTTTGATTAATTTATATAATTTATTAAATCTTAATAATAATAATAATATAGAAAAAGTACAAAATTAAAATTGAAAACTACTTAAACTTTTTATCGTGGTGTCATTTTAATAGTCTTGACCAAAACTTTTTAATGTTATGTTTTGTTATAAAAAATATTTATTTTATTATAAGTTAATCATTACATAATTAACTATAATATATAAACAACCCGTTACAGGTAAATCGATCATTTTATCTGTTTTGTCCTGTCTAGTTATGTCTTACCAAATACTGAACATATGTTATGTTATGTTTTTTTTTTGTTCTGTTCTATCCTGTCATATTGTGTTCAATACTATATAGATACCAACCACACCCTAATAAACAAAGAACTGTATTATATTTATTCTTTTAAAAAGTTGTTAAAAACGATCAAGAAACTTTTAGACTAATTTAAAAAAAGACATTGAATGTTTGCAAGGCGAAGTGGTAAAAAATAAAAAACACATGTAATATTGTACCAAATTCTACTTTATATCTTTAAAAAATAATTACTCTATTACTTTTGCAATTTAAATATGTGAATATGGGTCAGGTTTAGGGAAAAACCCCAAAAAACGGAAAACTGGGGAACACCCTTGTAGCCCTTAATCTGGACAATATATACTTGTGCATACAAGTAATTTGAAACATGCACACGTTCATACAAACCAAAAAACAACTTAATTTACTTGTATGCACAAGTACATATCGTCCGGATCAAGGGTTACCAAGGTGTTCCTTAGTTTCCATTTTTTTAAGATTTTCACTTGAACGTCCCTCTAATATATATATATATATATATACACACGTTTATATTGGAATTTTTTTTATAAATCTATATATTTGGAAAATATTTTGTATATAATATTTATTTGATGTGGAATTTAATGAAATAATTATTTGTTAATCAATTGTTTAAAAAGTTTAATAACAAAGACACAAATTTTTACATACAAACAAGAATGTTGTCTAAATAAGAATGAATCTCATACAATCATTTATTTAAAACATGTACTTCCTTCGTCCCAAATTAAGTGTCCAAATTACTATTTTAGTTTGTCCTAAAATTAATTGTTCATTTTCAAAAGTAAGCTTCCAACTTCCCATTTTACCCTTAATTATAAGGTGGAGATCAAAGTTTTTCTCTCTATTTTCAAGGGTAAAAGTGTCATTTGATTATTTAAAAAGTGTAATAATTGTACATTCCTAAAACTGTGTGTCATTTTCATTGTAGATGTTTATTTTGGGACGGAGGGAGTATTAAATACAACTTTTTTTTAAAATCATGCAAAATAACATATATGTCATTTGTTGCATATAAATTATATATGGAAATTCATTTATTTCTATAGGAGTTATTTAATTTATTTAACTAATGTATTTATTTATGATTTTTACAATTTTCGTGATTTAAACATGATTAATTTTTATTTAATTTTTATTTATATTTTATGACATTTAAAATAAACATGATTTAGTTTTTTATTTAAAATATTTTTTTTATCAAAGTAATTTATATAAGATTTTTTTTACAAATTTTGTCACATATCACATGTGAATTGTGATTTCGACAATTAATCTGCGTTTTTTTTCCAAAAATAATCCCTAATTTTCGTCAAAATATCGAATATGAAATTGATCATAATAAATATAAATGGAAAAAAATATAAGTTATCCACAAAATAAATTCTTTAAAATCACATTAAAATCACAAAAATAGAAAAAATAAAACCTTAAATAAATGACTTAAATAACTCTTATATAAATAAATGAATTTTATAGCTTTATTTATTTATTTGTTTGGAATTTTTTGTTTAAAACATAATTTAATGAGTTGTGTGATATATTATTTCTCTTATTTTTTTATTTGGTTATTGTTCTCGTTTTAACCCAACTATAATATATATATATATATATATATATATATACTAGCTTCGACCCCGTGTATTACGCGGGGTAATTTAAAAAATTAAATCATGCCAGAAAACTTATCTTACAGATATGAATGATCATCGAAAGTACGATGCTACTTTTCCAAGTTTTTTTTCCTTTCAGAGTTGTTTTTTTGCAGTTTGTTACAAAATATCCTTGTTTTAGACAGTTTTCACAAAGAATGTTTTGCAAAAAAATAATAAAAAATATGAATAAATATTAAGAATTTATAAAACAAAATTTATAATAGAACGTAAATGAAATTATGGAAAAATACATAGTTAAAATTGATATGAAATTGCAAAAAGAAAATCACGACAATTTAGTGATTATTTGTATCAAATCTCATACTAATCACGACACATTAATTCGTATATATTTATGATATTTAATAATATAATTAAATCAAAAAGTATTCAATATTAGACTCATTTCGAATGTGTTAACTAAGCGATTACAATGGTATAATTTGTAAAAAATAAAAATGTTTTTTTAATGCATTTTAATTCATATATATTATTTATGTTTATATGATAAGAGTCTAAAATGAAAAATAAAAAAGTAAGGGGATTAAAAGTAAACTACATACCTAATTATAAGGGTAGTAAATATAAGGTATAAATTAAAAAAAATTGAATTAAGAAAAGATTTAAGGAGGAATGAATGTGGATGTGCTAAATGAACTTATAATGTAAAATACGTCCAGATACATGTTTAGGCGGGAAAATAAAAAAATGGACTCACCAGAATACGACACGTGTCCTTATAGTTACTTATTTATTATATGTATAGATTTATAAAATATAATATAACATATAATCCAAGTGATGGGACATAACAATTCCACTATGACCACATAGTTCTCTTTTGCTCCTTCCCATCAAATTTATTTCATGACAAGTACACAAGGTTTTATGTCTTTAAACTTTATCCAATATATATATATATACATATATATATATATATATATATATATATATATATATATATATATATATATAGACTTGAGATCATGTGAGATCAGACTATTTCCGTGAGACCATAAAAATAGCACTAAACCTTCACGGCAAAAGACTGTGAAGGTATTGTAAAGGTAAACCTTCACAGTGTTTTTGTTGTGAAGGTTTGCTGTTTTTCGTTCCTTCACAATGAATCACTGTGAAGGTTTAGTGTTATTTTATGGTCTCAACGGTCTCACGAAAACAAGTTGGTCTCACGTGAACCCAACCCTATATATATATATATATATATAGAGAGAGAGAGAGAGGTGGTTAATACGAGAACATCTATTTAAGAAATCATGAGAACAGTCGAATACATACAAAATCATATATGATTCGTGTACAAAATCATATATGATTCACACGACTTTGCGTGCGATATTAGGTCGCGTCCAAAGTCGTCCGCGTCCGTCTTTTTTGGGATTTACGGGAAATCACATATGATTTTGTATATGATATGTAGTTTTTTGTTGTTTTCTTGTTTTTTTAAATAGTTGACGTTCTCATTTGATCATTCCTATATATATGTATTTCTCGGGAAACCTAAAAAAAATCATTTTAAGGAATGAATTATGTTTTTTATACAATCAAAAAAGTTTACCATAAGTTTAATAAATAAATATTTATTCTTAAATGGAGTGTAGAAATTAGGTTTTTTTCTCACGAAAAACAAACCTTTTTTGGGAAAAAAATTAGTTTTGGGGTACATGCACGTATAAAGCACTAAAGTCAAAATAAGAGAATTGATTCTTCTTTTTCTAGGGTGTTTTTAATAGATCTGTCAAAAAATAACACGACATGCTAGTCCGACACGAACTCGACATGAAATAAACGGGTTTGGGTAATACATTTTAACCCGTTTAAGTAAACGGGTTAACACGACACGACACGAAAATTAAACGGGTAAGGTCATAATTCAAAATTTCAACTCGAAAATAATCCGAATAACCCGTATATATATATATTATAAATTTTCTTTTTAATGTTTTAGATTTTGTTAGAACTTATAAGTTTGAATTATAAAATTTGGATTTCTAATACTTTTATTTAAATTTAGGGTTTGTACTTTTTTGTGAATTTTTTATTTTTAATTTTATAAATGTAAAACGGGTTAGGCGGGTCGTGTCGGGTTAGGCGGGTCAGGTTAGGGTTGGGATTTTCTGACCCGTTTAATAGGGTCAGACACTCTCAACCCGTTTAACTTGGAATCAGATACGAACCCGACACGACACGACATGTTTGCCAAGTCTAGTTTTTAATCATCCAGGCAACTAGATTTGAAGTATAATTGTAATTTCACATCATAGAAGAACGTTAATTGTCATTTTCATATTCTCACTGTTACACATCGAATCATTAAACAATTATGTATGCATAAAACGTTACTCCAATGTCAATGCTCAATGATCCCGCGTTTGGCAACACAACGATCGATAGGAGGTTTTCTTTTCAAAAGACGAGCCACGATATCCGATAATAGAACACAATGTTGTGGGACCCACAACTAAATAACGTTGCGCATGATATCGTTTATCTCTGCTTTCATATCGATCACTATACATCGAGTTCCTAATATTATTGACTATTTCCAAAAGAATTTGAGTTCTTTTGCTTAACATTAGCAAAATTTTGAAATGGAGCAATGAAAACTAACCGATAAATATTTAACTCTTCTTACATATATAAATAAAACTATAAAAGAGAAAAGTTCAAAAAACTCAATGAATTGTCTCCTTTTGAATTATTAAGTCTCTAATATTTTTTGAATTATTAAGTCTCTAAATTGTCTCTTTTGGTTACTTACATCATTGTAACCCAAAAAAGCTACATGTAACAGACTAAGAAAGTTTTAAAGTAAAAAAGTATAAATCGGTTTTACCGTTCCAAAATTATACGTCATTCAAAGCCCTAGCTCGCACCCAACTGCATCGCTCCCCCTCGCTCCCCATTGTTGTCCGTTCTCGATATCGCCCATCATCATCGTTATTCGTTGGTCCCTACCATCAATCTCTCTGTGTTTTTTTGTCTTTCGATTATCCATCTTTTACAACAATTTAGTGGAACATGTATAGACAAATCAAAAAAGAGGGAGAAGCGAGGAAAATAACGATAAAAAATAGGAGATCGATGGCAGGGGCCAACAATGGTAATGGGCAGTGATAGAGAGCGATCGACAATGGGGTGACGAGGGGTTTGAAGTACATAGAGTTTGGAAATGGTAAAACTGATTTTAGGTTTTTTATCCCGCTTTAAAATCTTCCTAGTTGATTACAAGTAATTTTTTTGCTTAAAAAAATGTAACTAACCAATCAATAAAAGTTCAACCGTTTGTTTTATAGAAAAAATATTCAGAGATTTAATTATTTAAAATGATAAAATTCAAAGTTTAATAATAAAATCTTATTATTAATTTCTTACTTTACAATTCAATAAACTATTGTATAAATAAAAAAACAAATCAACAAGTACAAATTGTCTAAACACTTTATACGGTTGTCAAATGTTAACCTAATTCACTCTTACAACTAGGGTTGCACATGGGTAGGGTTGGTCGGGTTGAAGACATTTGAACAACTTACCCAATATTTGCGGTTTAAAAATTTTCAATCCAACCTCACCCAACCCATACAGGTTGAGTAAGGTTGTTTAGTACACCATTTTACAATATAACTAAGCTTTTGTGTTTAATTAAACAAAGTAAAATCTAAATGATAACATACAAAAAATGTTAACAAACTCAAAAAAAGGTTCATGCAAATAAGAAAGTAAAATTACGGTTGTAATTGTAATATAATTTGAATAGAGCTAATTATGGGTTAGTCTAATGTCTAATTATAACAACCCAAATAAAGTTTATAAAGCAGCCTATTAATGTAAGGAAAATTCGCCAAAAACGGCCCAAAACAATAATCTAACTTTCAAATGTAAACCAGGTTTGCAATAAGGCAACCTATCACAACTGAGATTAAACAAACGAAACATGTTAAATGGTGGTCTTCTACTACACTGCCCGATCAGACTTTCTCCTTACCCTTGCAAGAGTTGCCTATCTCTCTTCAACCTGAAAAGGGTTTTTAGTTTTGGAAAGAGCGAGGGTTAGACCGAAGGTCTAGTGAGTTCCCTCAAAACAGTTCGAAATTCATAGTAATACAAGTTTATAAAATAACTTAACCCAATCAGCTTGGCAATCACAACATTTTAAAGAAAACTCGCTTCCGACACACACTATCGTTACCCGAAGAAACGACGTGTCTGACTCACATTGCCTTATATGGGTCACACCTCCCAATTGGCATAAACGGGACCCCCCGGTATGAGCGCAGGCGGGCCACATGTTAGTGAATGCCCAAAAGCTAATCATACGATGATTATAATTTTGAGTTTTATTTCATGAAATTAATAAATAAATAAAAGGCATTGCCCAATTTATTATGTCTATGTTATATTCTGTGTTTTTAATTATTCATAATAAATAACCTTAGAATAATGTATTCTAAATGTCCCTAGTTAAATATTATTTTGGGTTTTAAGGTTGAAGTAATATGATAATGACTAGCATATGTAGGGATTCATATAGAGATATTGAATCTGCATATGGGTACAAAATGGAGATTTTGTGTATCGGACGTGACTCGCTATGAGAACACTTCATTGGATGTCATGTGAGTGTCATAAGTGTTTCTCATGTGGTCAATGTACATGTAATTATTTGACTTGAGAAATATGGAGCTTGTTATGTGTGAGTAATGCATTTTGACATTTGTTCTAATCATTTCGTAGCTGGGTGGCAGAATTATTGTTGGATATGTTAGAAATCACATGGTAGAACTAACATGTATCGAGATAGGATTTGTCCCTCCTTTATGACAGGAGTGATGTCTGTGGGCCCCTTGATAAATATATACTAAGGAAATGCATACATGCTCAGATAAATGATATGAGATATCAATTTCTGTTTTTATTAGTATATCAGGGAATCAAGAAACTAGAGATTGGACATAACGAGAATGACACATTCAATGTCTCGTGTTCAATCTGGACATCAAGGACAAAAGAATTAAATATGTACACTAAAATTGACTACATACCGGTAATTTGTTGTATCACCAATTCTCGTCATTTGGGTGATGATGATGTATTGCTAGATACCGCTCATTGTTTATAACTATAAATATGATATTTATATTTATTACCAACATGTCGAGAACCCATTGGGTCACACGCATTGAACATATTCGAATAAGGAGTTTCAATAATTAAAATGTTTAATTATTATATCTGATTTGTATTGATTTAATCTGATTAAATAAAAATCAGATATTATTTTGTTGGACATTAAATAAGTTGACTAGGTATGGTTATGTAAGAAAGTGATGGTGCATGGCCACTCTTACACTCAAGTAAGGTGTGGAGATGATGGTGATCTTTTAGGCCACACTTCCATCACCATATATAATGTATGATATTGTATGCAATTGTTGTTCTTACAATTCTCTCTAAAATCACCTACAACTATATGCTTTCTTTCCTTTCTAAGTTTTGAAACCGTGACTAGCATCACGAGAAGGCAAATAATTCGGATTGTTCGCGTGGATGCCGTGGAGGCATCAAGCTTGCTTTGTTGCTGTGATTCAAAGTCTCGTTAACTCTGAGGTATAATTTCGAAACACCCGATTTATTCTGGTTCGTATGGGTCCTTAGAGGGTTACGGTTTTATTTTCCGCTGTGCTTGAGATCCCGTAACCCAACAGTGGTATCAGAGCTACTTACGAATCTCTAGATCGGTTTTTGGTGACATGCAAGCATTTTTAAAAATTGTTTTGCTGCTATATGTTTTTTTTTCGTAAATGTTTTGGTTTTTTCGTCCCAGAAATATTCTGAATCTGAGAAAACTTAAAACATGAAAAACGTGGATCTTTCTGTTAGGGTTCCACAGGATTTTGAATCGTATCATTTTGACTTCGTATGAATTTTTTATGATTTTTTTACGACAGTGTCACAATGTTGTCCGAAAATCGAACCCACTACGGGTTTGACTTGATTTTCGACCCATAAGGGTTCTGGATCTTTGAAATCCTATAACATAAGATGTGTGTATCTTTTTGTTAGTTTTCTAAAGAACTTTGAATCACCATTTTTCGATATCGTATGAATTTTGTATTAATTTTATACGGTGGTGTTGCAAATCGGCTTTATGTTTCAATGTGATTGAATATGTATAATGTGATTTGCTTGGTGAATGGTTATAGCCCTTAGTCATGGATGTATTATATTTTATAAATACGACTTGCATGTCGTGCCTTTCTCTATATACTCTCTTTGTACATTCTCCTCTCATCCAATCCTCTCGAATGTAACTCGAGGTTTCTTTGTTTGAAATGTAAAATATTTTGTATAAAAGAAAGCAAAAGATGGAGGTGTTATAAAGTGATGAAGATGAGAAGACTTAGAACCATAAGAGTTTATTTTATGTAATGATATTCATACTTGGCTCTATGAATATCGCATAGGGGGGCTATAACCATCTCACATTTATTTTTATGCTTTATTTTACGCTTTACATATATTGTGATATATTATGCGTGGTTGTATGTATGTGATACTTGTTACAACATTTTAAAACAAAATATGATTTTAAAATATATAAGTAAAAGGAGTTTTACAAATCAAAATGAGTTTTGATAAAATAAAAATTGGTATTTAAATAAGATATAAAGTGGACCGTCGATCTTGAGTGATAAGGTCTTAGTACATCATAGTTAGATTTCAACCGGTTTTGTCACAAATGCCTAAACTACCAAAGAAAGGAAGGTATTTAAGTGATCCTCGTGAACCTCCTCCAATCTAGATTCCGGTTAAATCAAACTATGAGGAAACGATCTATTACAAAAGAAAGAATGGTAAAAATCAAACTAACTAAAATCCCTCACCAAAATATTAAGTTTAAGATGTCTTCCAAACATGGCACTTGTCAAGACTTTGATCATCGAGGGTGGGTCATGCTAAAGCTAGGTACTCTCTTTAATCTTAGTAAGATAAGGTAAGCATAGGATTCCTACAAGCCATTTTGGGTCGGACTTAACCAAATTAAGCTTAATAGGATTGGGGATTTGGAGACATGTGTTGGGAACATTCATATGATGAATTTAAATAAAAGTTATTTACCTAACTATCCAAGAGTTACATAGAGTTGTAATTAGCAATGTTGTTGCTTACCTAAAATATTATTGGTTGATCGGTTAGCTAAAATTAAATTGATCGATAATGAGAATATGGATCTTGACCCGCTAGAAAGCTTATGACGTTTTCCGAAACAATAAAAGAGGGTTGTTGTTTTGATTAAAATAATGGGAGCTTGTTTGATGAAAGTCCTTATTAAACAATAAAATTTCATGACACTAAGAACTCTGCTTCTCTATTGTAGATTACCAATGGCACAAACCAACAATGTAAACAAAAACACTTTACGATCGATTCTCGAGAAAGAAAAACTAAATGGAACGAATTTCATCAATTGGTATCGTAATTTGAGAATTGTCCTCAAAGCTAAAAAGAAACTGTATGTCTTGGAGAAACAAATCCCTGAAGAACCTAATTCTAGTGCTCCTAGAACTGAAAGGGACACTTTTAAAAAACATGATGAAGATGCTTTGGACGTCTCACGTCTAATGCTAATAACCATGGAACCTGAGCTTCAGAAGCAACATGAAAACATGGGGGCTTTCGATATGATCGAACACCTAAAATTGCTATTCCAAGGGCAAGCTAGACATGAGAGGTACGAAACATCCAAGGAACTGTTCGGTTGTAGAATATCCGAAGGTAGTCCTGTTGGCACTCATATGCTTAAAATGATTGGGCATATTGAGCGTCTTGAAGGGCTAGGTTTTTCTTTACGAAAGGAGTTGGCCATTGATGTAGTTTTGCAATCGTTGCCAAATAGCTACAATCAATTCGTGATGAACTATAACATGCATGACTTTGAAAAATCCCTTCCAGAATTGCTCAATATGTTACGAACAGTCGAGCAAGAGCTTGCAAAGAACAAGTCCACCATTTTGATGGTCCGTAAGAACAAAAGAGGGAAAAACAAAGGAAAGTCCATTGCCAAACCCACTTCTAAATCTTTGAAGCCAAAAGGAGGCATTAAGAAACCCAAGGTAACTGTACCTAAGGAGGGTGAGTGCTTTCATTGCAACAAACCCATACATTGGAAGAGGAACTGTCCTCTCTACCTTCAGGAAAAGAAGAAAGGAAGTGTAACTTCCACTTCAAGTATCTATGTGATAGAAGCTAATCTTTCTACTTCTTATACATCATGGGTATTAGATACTGGATATGGTTCTCATATTTGTAGAAACGTACAGGAACTAAAAAGGACTAGAAGGTTGAGCAAAGGTGAAGTTGATCTGCGTATTGGAAATGGGGCTAAGGTTACTGCTATAGCCGTATGATCTATTTTGTTAACTTTACCGACCGGATTATTATTAGAACTTGATGACTGTTATTGCGTACCATCTATTTCTAGAAATTTGATTTATGTAACTTGTTTGGACAAGAAAGGTTTTACCTTTAATATTGGGAACCAATGTTGTTCATTCTCTTTTGGTAATATATATTATGGTGATGCAAGTTTGATTAATGGTCTTTATGTTCTTAATATGGATAATCCGATTTATAACATAGATAAAAGGGAGATCAAATCGAATAGTTCAAATTTAACCTATCTATGGCATTGTCGTCTTGGCCATATAAACGAAACTCGCATTTCCAAACTCCATAAAGATGGATTATTAAACAAATTAGATTTTGAATCATATGGGACGTGTGAAGCTTGTTTAATTGGAAAGATGACAAAGGCTCCTTTTGTTGGACAAAGTGAGAGAGCAAGTGATGTATTGGGAATCATACATAGTGATGTATGTGGTCCAATGAACATACATGCTAGAGGTGGTTATAGATACTTCATTACATTTACTGATGATCTCAGTAGGTTCGGCTATGTATATTTAATGAGACATAAGTCCAAGTCCTTTGAAATGTTCAAAGAATTTCAAAATGAAGTACAAAACCAAATTGGAAAGAGTATTAAGATTCTTCGATCTGATTGAGGTGGCGAATACTTAGACCATGTTTTTCTTGACCACCTTAGAAATTGTGGTATTGTATCACAACTCACTCCACCTGGAACACCACAATGGAATGGTGTCTCCGAAAGGAGGAATCGTACACTGTTGGACATGGTACGATCTATGTTGAGTCAAGCTGACCTTCCGACATCCTTTTGGGGATATGCTCTAGAGACAGCGGCTTTCACACTAAACCGAGTTCCATCAAAATTTGTCGAAAAGACACCATATGAGATATGGACTGGGAAGAGTCCTAAATTATCTTTTATGAAGATTTGGGGTTGTGAGGTTTACGTACGACGTCTAATCACAACTAAATTAGAACCAAAATCTGATAAATGCATATTTGTATGATATCCCAAAGAAACTATGAGATACTACTTCTATCATCCTCACAACAATAAAGTGTTTGTTGGGCGTGCTGGTGTCTTCATGGAAAGGGAATTTATTTCCAAAGGTATCAGTGGGAGGAATGTAGAACTTGAAATTGTTCAAGATCAAAATATGTCAACACAGATGGAACCAACACAGACACCACAAGTAATTATGGATCCACAAAGTGATGTGGAAAGACAGTCTGATGTCGTAACACAAAGTGCTCGTAGATCTAGTAGAAAACGGAATGAGCCTGAGAGATATGGATTTCTCATCACTCATACCGGGGATGTGATGCTCATGGATGATGAGCCCACTAGTTACCAAGATGCTATGGCAAACACTGACTCTGAGAAATGGCTAGATGCTATGAGAATAGAAATGGACTCCATGTATGAAAACCAAGTTTGGAACTTAATTGACCTACCCAACGAGGTACGACCTATAGGGTGCAAATGGTTATTCAAGAAAAAGACCGACATGGATGGTAATGTGATTACCTATAAAGCACGATTGGTTGCAAAAGGTTTCAAACAAATTCAAGGTGTTGATTATGATGAAACTTTCTCTCCAGTCGCAATGATTAAGTCTATTAGAATTTTACTAGCCATTGCAGCATATCATGATTATGAGATTTGGCAAATGGATGTCAAAACATCTTTCCTTAACGGAAAGTTACTTGAGGACGTATATATGATACAACCCGAAGGTTTTGTCGCTCCTGAAAAATCTCATAAGGTATGCAAGTTGCAACGATCTATTTATGGATTAAAACAAGATTCAAGGAGTTGGAATCATCGTTTTGATGAAGCGATTAAAGAGTTTGGCTTCTCAAAAAATGAGGATGAACCTTGTGCCTACAAAAAGGTTAGTGGGAGCACCGTATCGTTTCTTTTATTGTATGTAGATGACATACTACTCATTGGAAATGATATTCCGACACTTGAGTTTGTAAAGGCTTGGTTAGAAAAATGTTTTTCAATGAAAGACTTAGGTGAAGCTGCCTATGTATTAGGCGTTCGGATCTATAGAGATAGATCGCGGAAATTACTTGGCTTAAGTCAGAGTACATATATAGACAAAGTGTTGAAACGGTTCAACATGTCTGATAGCAAGAAAGTGTTCTTACATATGTCTCATGGCATATCACTTTCTAAGACACAGTGCCCTACTACATCTCAAGAGAGTGAACGAATGAGTAAGATTCCATATGCTTCGGCAATTGGATCTATCATGCATGCCATGATATGTACTCGACCTGATGTATCGTATGCTTTAAGCATAACGAGTAGATACCAATATAATCCAAGTGATGGTCACTGGATTGCCGTCAAGAATATCCTAAAATACTTAAGAAGAACAAAGGATTCATTCTTGGTATATGGTGGTGAAGAAGAGTTAAGTGTAAAGGGTTACACTGATGCAAGTTTCCAAACGGATAAAGATGATTTTCGATCGCAGTCGGGTTTTGTGTTTTGTCTTAATGGTGGTGTTGTGAGCTGGAAGAGTTCTAAGCAAGCAACAGTAGCTAATTCTACAACGGAAGCAGAGTACATCGCAGCATCAGATGCAACCAAGCAAGCCGTTTGGATCACGAAATTTGTTTCTCAACTTGGAGTTGTTCCTAGCAGTGATTGTCCTATAGAGTTTGTTAAGCGACAACAATGGAGCTATAGCACAGGCCAAGGAACCTAGATCTCACCAAAGATCCAAACATATTCTTAAAAGATATCATCTTATTAGAGAGATTATTGAAATAGGCGATGTTAGTATAAGCAGAGTGTCAACTGACAGCAATGTTGCTGATCCACTAACCAAGCCGTTAACACAGCAGAAGCATGATGGCCACTGTAGGTCTATTGGTATACGATGCATGGATGATTGGCTTTAGTGCAAGTGGGAGATTGTTAGTGAATGCCTAAAAGCTAATCATACAATGATTGTAATTTTGAGTTTTATTTCATGAAATTAATAAATAAATAAAAGGCATTGCCCAATTTATTATGTTTATGTTATATTCTGTGTTTTTAATTATTCATAATAAATAACCTTAGCATAATGTATTCTAAATGTCCCTAGTTAAATATTATTTTGGGTTTTAAGGTTGAAGTAATATGATAATGACTAGCATATGTAGGGATTCATATAGAGATATTGAATCTGCATATGGGTACAAAATGGAGATTTTGTGTATCGGACGTGACTCGCTATGAGAACACTTCATTGGATGTCATGTGAGTGTCATAAGTGTTTCTCATGTGGTCAATGTACATGTAATTCTTTGACTTGAGAAATATGGAGCTTGTTATATGTGAGTAATGCATTTTGACATTTGTTCTAATCATTCCGTAGCTGGGTGGCAGAATTATTGTTGGATATGTTATAAATCACATGGTAGAACTAGCATGTATCGAGATAGGATTTGTCCCTCCTTTATGACAGGAGTGATGTTTGTGGGCCCCTTGATAAATATATACTAAGGAAATGCATGCTTGCTCAGATAAATGATATGAGATATCAATTTCTGTTTTTATTAGTATATCAGGGAATCAAGAAACTAGAGATTGGACATAACGAGAATGACACATTCAATGTCTCATGTTCAATCTGGACATCAAGGACAAAAGAATTAAATATGTACACTAAAATTGACTACATACCGGTAATTTGTTGTATCACCAATTCTCGTCATTTGGGTGATGATGATGTATTTCTAGATACCGCTCATTGTTTATAACTATAAATACGATATTTATATTTATTACCAACATGTCGAGAACCCATTGGGTCACACGCATTGAACATATTCGAATAAGGAGTTTCAATAATTAAAATGTTTAATTATTATATCTGATTTGTATTGATTTAATATGATTAAATAAAAATCAGATATTATTTTGTTGGACATTAATAAGTTGACTAGGTATAGTTATGTAAGAAAGTGATGGTGCATGGCCACTCTTACACTCAAGTAAGGTGTGGAGATGATGGTGATCTTTTAGGCCATACTTCCATCACCATATATAATGTATGACATTGTATGCAATTGTTGTTCTTGCAATTCTCTCTAAAATCACCGACAACTATATGCTCTCTTTCCTTTCTAAGTTTTGAAACCGTGACTAGCATCACGAGAAGGCAAATGATTCGAATTGTTCGCGTGGATACCATGGAGGCATCAAGCTTGCTTTGTTGCTGTGATTCAAAGTCTCGTTAACTCTGAGGTATAATTTCGAAACACCCGATTTATTCTGGTTCGTATGGGTCCTTGGAGGGTTACGGTTTTATTTTCCGCTGTGCTTGAGATCCCGTAACCCAACACCACACCCCCCGACTTTGGCCAAACAACTCAGAACAATGTATGCATATAATTATCCAACATAAACAAAAGAATCGTACAACATGATAGAGGTTTACTCGCCTGTATAAAGCTCACACATATAATAAAAACATACTTTAAAACCGCTTTATTGTTGGGAACTGAAGATGTGAACAAGTCTTTAATGCTGCTAGTTCAGAGTTAGTACTGCCAGAGGATCTCAAAGTTAATACTGCTAGGTATTACTACTTCTAGTAGAATTAATACTGCTAGTCAAAGTTAGTACTGTTTAGCTAGTTAGTACTGCTAGTGGTTAGTGCTGCTTAGTAGTTAATGCTGCCAAGACTCAGTTAATGCTTCCAAGGTGATCAAGGTGATTAATGCTGCTTCTAAGATAATTTGAAGATAATGTTGAAGAGATAGCGTCTGGAGATAAACATGGAAAGCTTGAAGATAATTATGAAGATTATTTTGAAGATCTTTTTATGTTTAGTAATTATCTTTTATTCTTCAATATATGTATAGATTTGTTTAGAATAGCTAAGTAATTTTTTGTGAGAATAATTCTGAGTTTTTGAGATAGAGAGAAAATCAACCTCAAGGCATCGTTCCTAATTCTAGAGAAGTAGAATTCGTCTTGAAAAAGCCTGTTCTTCAAGATTGAGGTTGTGAGTGAAAAGCTTGTAACTTGAATCATTAAATAAAGTTTACAAGTTGATTGTGATTCACTGTTTCATTGTTTTTCTGTTTATTGAATATTAAAGTGTTTTTCCGCAACTTCTTTAATATTGTTTCTGAGTATTTATAATTCTTGTTAAGAATTCGATCCTGACAAGCATTTATATAGAAAATTTACATAGTCAACTGTTGGAGTGAAGATGGAGCAAGATGATATCAACAGAAAGTTCCTCAGATCTCTTGGGGATGAATGGACTATGTACACTGTCTCATATAGACAGAGTGACAATCTGGAAGAGAAGGAACTAGATGATCTGTATAATGATCTAAGAGTTTTTGAATCTGAGGTAGAAGCTAAGAAGAAGCCCACTGGGTATATTCATAATGCAACACTTCTATCAGCATCTACTGATACTACTGCCAACCCTGAAGCAGTTAGTGCTGCTAGTGGAGTGAATTCAGAAAAAGGCACTGAAACTGTCTTTGAAGCCTTTTTGTCCAGTCACAGTAACAACTCCTTGATTAATGATGATCTGGAACAACTTCACCCTGATGATCTGGAGGAGATGGACATTAAATGGCAGATGGCCATGTTATCTATGAGGGTGAAGAAGTTTATTAAAAGAACTGGGAGGAACAACTTCTCTCAAAGAAGAGAAGATGGAGTTGGTTTTGACAAGACAAAGGTGGAATGCTATAAGTGCCACATGAAGGGACACTTTGCTAGAGAGTGCAGAAGTGGTGTGCCAAATAACAATCACCAACAAGCTCAAAATAGAGGCTACAATCAAAACAAGAACTCTGCTCAAGCCCTTGTTTCTCAACAAGGAATGGGGTTTGACTGAAGTGACCAAGCTGAGGAAGTCATTCAGAATCAAGCTCTTATGGCAGAGGTGTCTGATCTCCCCACTGAGGTAATTTCTAATCTTTGTACTCAATCTTGCATAGACACTGTCAAAAGGTACAGGGATCACAACCAAAACATGTGTGATGACCTCAAAAGATTAGAAAAGGACATAAGAGATTATGTGTTGATAGTTGAGAGGTTTGAAGAACAAATCAGAGGCTTCAAAGCCAATGAACTTCAACACTCTTATGACACAAACTACTAGAAGTGGGAAAAGAATGAGTTAGAGACCAAACTGTCTAAGTCCAAAGAAGAGAATGATAAGTTGAAAGAAGAACTAGCTAAAGTTAAGCTTGATGTAGAAAAGTTTTCATATGCTTCAAAAGCAATGGATTCTCTTCTAAAGGCTCAGATTCATGATAAGATGAAGCCTGGTGTTGGATACAACAACACACCCCCTCCTTACAACAACAACTACATCCCTCCTACATCAGACTTGTTATAGACCAAGGAGAAAAAGGACTTGTCTGAGAAAGCCTTTAAGATAGATCCTTTGGATGAGGTGGTTGTTGAGGATATGACTGAGAAAGAAGCCAGTGAGAATAGAAACAATGCTGTGAGTAAAGAGATACCCTTAGAAAACAACATTGTTACCAATGAGGGTGGTGGAAGGATCTGGGTCAAGTCTAAAGAGATAGAAAAGACCAAAGGAAAGGCCAACAAGGTCCATTACAAACAGACCACTGTTGTGAATCCTGGCCCTTGTAAACAGTGTGCTTGCAATAAAACTGAGAGCCTAAATTCTGGTACAAAGAGAGGTAATCAAAGAAACTGGAATAATCAATGGGCTCAGAAACAAGGAGTTGATCTGAGAAAAATAATCAAACCAAAACCTTGTTTCATATGTGGCAAGTTGAATCATTTGGCTAAGTACTGTTTCTTTAACCCTATCAACCAAAGGATGAACTTTCAAAGATTTGTGCAAAAACCTGTTGGTTATAGGAAGGCTGGAAAGAGACATGTGGCTAAGAAATCTGTTGAAACCAAAGGCCAAATGAAGAAAAAGGTTTTAAAAGAGAGTATTAAATTGTGGGTGCCTAGAAGCACTAAAACTGTTAGTACTGCTACATCAAATAGTACTGCTGACAGGGATAGTGCTGCCAGTAGCAATACTGTTGCTATCAGTGTTAGTACTGCTGAGAATATTAATGCTTCTAACACTGTTAGTACTTCTTCAAAGGTTACTACTGCTAACACAATTACTGCTGCTAACACAGTTACTACTTCTAACAAGGTTAATACTGCTAAGCATGCAAGTGCTGCTAATACAGTTAGTACTTCTAAAACCAGTACTGCTTCTAGCAAAAGTGCATTCAAACCCATTATTGTGACAAAGTACTCCAGCAATGAGGAGTCAAAGTTTAAAAATCTTGTCAAGAAGGAATGTAAATATTTTGATGAGAAAGGGGTACCCAAGACCACTTTGGCTTGGGTTCCTAATCAATACTAACTGATTTATCTTATGTGCAGGGCAACCAACAGCTCAAGGGGAAGAGCATCTGGCATGTTGATAGTGATTGATCTAGGCACATGACAGGCAACATGTCATGCCTTCAGGATTTCAAGCATATCAATGGAGGACATGTTGCATTTGGAGACAATCTTGCAGGTGGAAAAATAAGTGGAAAAGGTAATGTTACAAAAGGTAAGATGACATTTGAGGATGTCTACTATGTTGATCAGTTAAAGTACAACCTGTTAAGTGTATCACAGGTTTGTGACAAACAACATACTATATTATTTACCAATACAGAATGTATGATCCTTGCTCCAGGATTCAAGGTAGTTGATGAAAGCATGATACTACTTAGAACTCCAAGAAAGGACAATGTTTATTGTCTCGATATGGACAATGTTTCAAGTGATTCATCCCTGAACTGTCTTGTTTCAAAAGCTTCTGTGGATGAATCCTCTCTTTGGCACAGAAGGATGTGTCACATGAACTTCAAGACAATGAACAAACTTGTTAAAAACAATCTTGTAAGAGGTTTACCATCCAAAGTCTTTTCATGTGATGATCATTGTGTTGCTTGTCTTAAAGGCAAACAGTACAAAACTTCTCATAAGTCCAAAGAGTTAAATACAATTTCTTCTTGTCTCCAGTTATTACATATGGATCTGTTTGGCCCTACAAATGTGATGAGCATAGGGAAGAAATCATATTGCCTAGTTATTGTTGATGATTACTCTAGATTTACTTGGGTATATTTTCTAAGGACTAAGGATGAGACAAGTGGACTAATCAAATCCTTTATCCTAAGAATTGAAAACCAAACAAATCAAAAAGTAAAAGTCATTAGATCAGACAATGGAACTGAATTTAAAAATCTTGATCTAAACACCTTTTGTGAAGAAAAAGGCATTGAGAGACAATATAGTGCTCCTAGGACTCCACAACAAAATGGAGTTGCTGAGAGAAGGAATAGGACACTAATTGAGGCTGCTAGATCTCTGTTAGCTGATTCAAAACTGCCAATTACTTTCTGGGCTGAAGCAGTTAATACTGCATGTTATGTCCAAAACAGAGTTCTAGTGATCAAGCCAAAGAACAAGACTCCTTATGAGCTCTTAAATAAAAGAAAACCCTTTATTGGATTTTTTAAACCATTTGGGTGTCCTTGTACAATTCTCAATACCAAATCTCACTTAGGAAAGTTTGATAGCAAGGCAGATGATGGATTTCTTGTGGGTTACTCATCTCAAAGTAAGACCTACAAAGTTTTTAATACTTCTTCTAGAATAATTGAGGAAAGTGACAATGTCAAATGCAATGAGAACACACCAAATCCTATTGGGTCTGGTCCTCAGTGGCAGTTTGACATTGATTCACTAACTAACTCTTTTGGTTTCAGTAGTGATGATTATGCAGGTTCAAGCAGTGGAGGATCAGGGACTACACAAGTTCAAGACAACATACCTCAGTCTGTGATTTTTCCCATACCTACAGTGGATCCTGTTGAAGACTGTGAAAAGGAGCCATCTACTGAACCAAATCAGAGTGAAGAAGAAAGAAGAGATGAGGAGAGTCAAGAAAATAAAGAACCAGAAGTAGCTGCTAAAATCACTTCAGTTGAGTTGAATGACACCAATCTAGAGGTGGGACTCAATGAAGAACCTAGTCATCAAACAAGAACACAAAAGAATCATCCTCCTCAGCTGGTAATAGGAGATATCTCTTCTCCTATGATGACTAGAAATCAAAGCAGGCTGCAAGATATGCAAGACCAACAGCATACAGTGCTTTCTTGCTTTCTATCCCAGCTTGAGCCTAAGAAGGCTTGTGATGCTATGAAAGATTCCAGTTGGATAGAAGCCATGCAAGAAGAGCTGCTACAATTCAAGCTGCAAGATGTTTGGGATCTGGTAGACCTTCCTAAAGGTCAAAGAGCAATAGGCACAAAATGGGTCTTCAGGAATAAGAGAGATGAGAGAGGAATAGTAATAAAGAACAAAGAAAGGTTGGTGGCACAAGGGTATACACAAGAAGAAGGAATAGATTATGAAGAAGTATTTGCACCAGTGGCTAGGATAGAAGCAATTAGATTGTTCCTGGCCTATGCTTCTTATATGAAGTTCAAAGTCTATCAAATGGATGTAAAAAGTGCATTTCTATATGGCTCAATTGAAGAAGAAGTATATGTCTGTCAACCACCAGGGTTTAAAAACCCAAGCTATCCAGACAGAATATACAAACTGAAGAAAGCACTTTATGGACTGCATCAAGCACCAAGAGCATGGTATGACACTCTGTCATCCTATCTCTTGGAAAATGGCTTTGAAAGAGGAGTCATTGATAAAACTCTGTTCATCAAGAGAAAGAAGAAGGACATCTTGCTGGTCCAAATCTATGTGGATGATATCATCTTTGGATCCACAAGAGACAATATGTGCAAGGGGTTTGAGGACCTAATGCATCAAAGGTTCAAAATGAGTTCCATGGGGGAGCTTACTTTTTTCCTTGGACTCCAAGTCCAACAGAAGTCAGATGGTATTTTTATTTGTCAGTCCAAGTATGTGCAGGACATTCTAGCCAAGTTTGGTTTCTCAGACTCAAAGCCTGCCAGCACACCTATGGAGACACACAAGCAGATAACAGCAGATCTTGAGGGGGAGGATATGGATGTTCATCACTATAGATCCATGATTGGCTCTCTCATGTATCTTACAGCCTCTAGGCCAGATATAATGTTTCCAGTCTGTGTGTGTGCTAGATTTCAAGTTAGGCCAAAGCAATCACACTATCAAGCTGTTAAGAGGATATTCAGATATCTCAAAGGGCAACCTAGATTGGGACTTTGGTATCCTTATGACTCATCATTTGACCTACTTGCATACTCAGACAGTGACCTAGGTGGAGCAAACTTGGACAGAAAATCCACTTCTGGAGGATGCCAGTTTTTGGGTGCAAGACTAGTATCATGGAAGTGCAAGAAACAAACCACAGTGTCCACATCTACAATAGAAGCAGAGTACATAGCAGCTGCAAGTTGCTGTTCTCAAGTCTTATGGATTCAGAATCAAATGCTGGACTATGGGGTAACCTTTCTACACACTCCAATCTTTATTGATAATAGCAGTGCTATTAGCATTGTTAATAATCCTGTCAAGCACTCAAAGACAAAGCACATTGAGATCAGGTATCACTTTATAAGAGACTGCAATGAAAAGAAGCTTATTCAAGTTGTAAAAGTTCATACTGATAATCAGTTTGCTGATCTATTCACCAAAGCTTTTGATGTGGGTAGATTCACTTTCTTGGTAACAAGTGTGGGAATGATCAACTCTGAATAAGCTCCTACTTAAAAAGTGATTCAATACCTGTATATAGTTTATGCTTGGTGTTACTAATCTTCTTCCTCAGGAAATGTATAGCAGTACTCAGTTCATCACAAGCTTAAAAGTGTAAGTACGGTTAATACTGCCAGTGCAATGTTAATACTGCTCTCAGTTAATATTGCTTTCAGTTAATATTGCTAGTTAGTTAATACTGCTAGTGGTTAATACTGCTCTCAGTTAATACTGCTAGTTAGTTAATACTGCTAGTGGTTAATACTGCTCTCAGTTAATACTGCTTTCAGTTAATACTGCTAGTTAGTTACTACTGCTAGTGGTTAATACTGCTCTCAGTTAATACTGCTAGTTAGTTAATACTGCTAGTGGTTAATACTGCTCTCAGTTAATACTGCTTTCAGTTAATACTGCTAGTTAGTTAATACTGCTAGTGGTTAATACTGCTTTCAGTTAATACTGCTTTCAGTTAATACTGCTCACTGTTAATACTGCTTTCACTAAACTTTTAGGGTTAATACTACTTATAATCCACAAGCTATAAATACCATTTCCCTGCCTAAACGATCATAACGACTCTTTATCTACTGTTCATCTTCTCTCTCACTCTTTTCTCTCAAGTATCCAGTGCTCGCTAGTCAATAATCCTTGCGTACAGATGGCTTCAATGGTGTTTATTGATGAGCACAACGAGATAGCCATGCTCCAAAAGCCAAAACAAGCCGAAGGTTTTCACCAGATAGTCGATTTTCTGAGGTCAAGCCACATCGCTCATGCTCTCACTATGTCTCCTACCATCTACGTAGAGCATCAAAGGCAATTCTGGGCCAATGCCTCTACTAGCACAGAAAATGGAGTGCCGTGCATCAAAACAAGGGTTTGTGACAAACCCTTGACAGTTACTGAGGAGACCATTCGCATCTGTCTACGTCTAGACGATGCTTCAGGTATATCTTCTATTCCAAATGAGGATTTGTTTTCAAACCTCACCAGAATGGGGTATGAAGGCCAAATGGGGATTTTCAAGTTTTTCAAAGCTCAATTTACACCCCAATGGGGGTTCTTTGTTCATACCCTGATGCACTGTATTTCCAAGAAAACTACTGGCTGGAGCCAATTTAGCAGTCCCATTGCCTATGCTTTGGTATGCTTATCTACTGCTAGAAAATATAACTTTTCTTTGATGATCTTCAATGATCTTGTCTCAAACCTGGACAACAAGAAGACTTTCTTCATGTATCCCATGTTTGTACAGGCAGTTATAACCAACGAATTGACGGATATACCTCACTTTGATGAGGTATATGTACCTAAACCCCCTAAAGGCAAGGTCTTCTCAAACATGAGAAGATCTGCTAGGGACTCGGAAGGAGTTGACACCCCATTGTTCTCAACAATGATGGTGGTGTCCCAACCACAAGAAGGTATGGCCTCAGGGTCAAGGCCCTCATCAGACCAACCCACTGAGAGCCAATCCCAACCTTCCCTCTCTCAAATTTTTCCTCAATCCTTTGCTGCTAAACCCACTCCTATGATATCCAAGACTTATGTCAAGAGAAAGGTACACAAGGCTCCTTCCCTTGTTGTACCTACTATTAACCAAGAGCCTCAAAGCCCTCTATTGGAGCATTCTCCAATAGAGAATATCCAAAGGGAAACCAATAGGGTGTCGCCCAACCCTGAGGAGGTGCTCTCTAAGGAGCTGAATGAGCATATGGGTGAGAAGGCTGCCACTACTTCTGCTAGCACAGAGAAGGACAGTGGTAACATCTCTAAGACCTTCCCCATGGCAACTTTGGGTGAGAAATCAACCAAAGGACCCCGGTGCCAAGAAACCAAGGGGGTAGTTGGTGCTTCTGCTAGGCAGAAGGCCACTACTACAAGATCCAAGGATCCCTCAAGGATGGGCAAAACATCCAAAAAGGGTGAGGACAGAACTGAAACTGATGAATTGATGGCAAAAGATTCCAATGATCCTTCAAGGGTGGGTAAAACACCTATAGAAGGTGAGGATAGCTATACTTACTTGGAATTGATGGAAACAATAGCCAACATCAATGTTGATGTGGTTAATCAAGGAAAGGAAATCAAGGCATTGAAGCAAGTAGTCATCTCCCAACAACAGCAGATTTCAAAACTCAAGTAACTAGTGGGAAAGCTCATTGCCAAGAAAAGAAGAAAACAGTTTGTTCTAAGGAGGAGAGAGGGGGCAAACAAAAAGGAGGAGGTAAATGCTTCCAAAAAGGGGGAGAGTTCTAGCTCAGAAAAGTTAGATCAACAGATTGAAGGGGAGTTTGTTGAAGCACAGGGAGAGTTTGTTGAAGAAAAAGCTGAAGGTGTAATAGAAACAGAAAGTGCCAAAGCAGCAGAAACAACACCAGCAGCAGTAACAACCCCAGCAGCAGAAACTGTTAGTGCTGTTGAAACTTCACAAGCAGCAGTAACAGGGTTAACACCTGAAGAAGTTGAAGTAGCAGAGATGCTTGTAAAAGCAAAGAATGGCACTCCCAAAGCAAAGGGAGTGGTCATAAATGAAGGGGGAGCAAAGAGAACAGAAAAGAAAGACATGGCTGCAGATGCAAAGAGAAAAGGGAAAGAAAAGATGATAGAATCTGATCAACCAACCAAAAAGCAAAAGATGGTTGAGTCAGATGAAGAATTAGCCAAGAAACTGCAAGAAGAGTTAGATCAAGCAGAGAAAGAGCAGGTTGAGAAAGACAGAGAGATAGCCAGAGCACTAGCCAATGAATTAAATGAAGCATTTCAGAAAGGGTTGGAAACAGAGAAAGCAAAGCAAAGAGCAATAAGCTTGAGAAAGGCTATGATGGCCAGATCAAGTGCAAAGAAGAAAAGGCCTTCACAGAAAGAAACAAGATGATAACTTTCTTGAGGAGTGAAATTGGTGTGCAGAAAGAAATGTTTGTAAAGATGACTTTTGATCAAGTCAAGGGCTTAAATGAGAAAGAAATCGGAAAACTGAAGAGTAATGAAAATGATAGAGTGGAGTTTGAAAAGAAAGCCAAGGAGAGACATGATGTGAACATTAATCAACCCTTCCCTGAAAGTGAAGAGGGAACTCCTACAAAAGAAAAGGTAGAGATAAAGGAAGAAAAGAAGAAGGAAGCTACTATAGGGCAAAGTCAAAGGATTCTGAAGAGAACCAAGATGATGGCCAAAAGAAAGAAAACTGACAAGAAGCTCAGAGCAGAAGAAGAGAAAAAGGTTGCTGAAGAAGAAGAGGCACCAAAGAATGAAGAAAAGAGAGTTGAATCTCAGGAAGTACCACAGAGTTTAGATGTAAATATGTACATGGTGGTAATGGATAAAATTCCAAAGCCTATCACAGCTGAACCTGTTGGAGTCAAACCTCCTGAAGTCATCCACTGGGATATTATGATGGTGGATGGTAAAGAGTATATCAGATTGAAAAGAAAGGATGAGAAGTACTATGTGTTTGCAACATGGAACAAAATTGTCAGAGAATGTTCAAGATCTGATTTAGAGGAGATGTATGAAGTTGGTATGAAGTTACATGCAGATCAGTTGAAAGCTCCAGGGTTACCAATTGTGAAGCTGGTTATGGAGTATTTGTGCATGTTATTCAATCCAGAAGCAGTAAAGCATTTAATCAGAGATGTGTTTAAAACTGTTAGAGGATGGACTCTGTATGAAAGGAGTGGAGTCTATGAATTGGCCTTGGATACTTTTCACATGGAATATTACTTGGTAGATAGGGTCTACAATCACACACGTCTAAAGCTTCATGCCATGTTAAAGAAGAAGCTGGGTTGTGCACCAAATTCAGAAATGGCAAAGTACCTAATTCAGAGAACTATCAATCAGAGTATGGGACTGGATCCTAACCTTGGATTGAATCAATGAAAGTTTTGGAAGCATCTGAAGAACTTGACTTCTCTTTCTAAAAGTCAAGTTAGAGGGAGATTGTTGGGAACTGAAGATGTGAACAAGTCTTTAATGCTGCTAGTTCAGTGTTAGTACTGCCAGAGGATCTCAAAGTTAATACTGCTAGGTATTACTACTTCTAGTAGAATTAATACTGCTAGTCAAAGTTAGTGCTGCTTGAACAAAGTTAGTACTGCTTAGCTAGTTAGTACTGCTAGTGGTTAGTGCTGCTTAGTAGTTAATGCTGCCAAGACTCAGTTAATGCTTCCAAGGTGATCAAGGTGATTAATGCTGCTTCTAAGATAATTTGAAGATAATGTTGAAGAGATAGCGTTTGGAGATAAACATGGAAAGCTTGAAGATAATTATGAAGCTTATTTTGAAGATCTTTTTATGTTTAGTAATTATCTTTTATTCTTCAATATATGTATAGATTTGTTTAGAATAGCTAAGTAATTTTTTGTGAGAATAATTCTGAGTTTTTGAGATAGAGAGAAAATCAACCTCAAGGCATCGTTCCTAATTCTAGAGAAGTAGAATTCGTCTTGAAAGAGCCTGTTCTTCAAGATTGAGGTTGTGAGTGAAAAGCTTGTAACTTGAATCATTAAATAAAGTTTACAAGTTGATTGTGATTCACTGTTTCATTGTTTTTCTGTTTATTGAATATTAAAGTGTTTTTCCGCAACTTCTTTAATATTGTTTCTGAGTATTTATAATTCTTGTTAAGAATTCGATCCTGACAAGCATTTATATAGAAAATTTACATAGTCAACTGCTTTATAATCATATGAGATCTTTGTTTGAAAAGACTCACCTTTGGTCCTTGCTGTAACACCTTCAGATCCGGAAATAACAACTAATATAAATTTTTCTAAATACATCGATAAGTAATTCATCTATAATCACAATTTAATATTTAACTTCAATACACACATTTCGTTCTATGTAAACAGTCTATAATAAGTACGTGTGCTACTAAAACCCAATAATAGTCACTATCTCCAACTGCGGAAGGCTTCACCAAACTACTTACTCTCGTGTAAGTCTAATGCTCGACTCCTCAAAACACTGCAAGAATCAAACCCCAACCGGAACCTGATGCACATGCCGACAAATAAAAAGGTTAGGCTTAACGCCTAGTGAGCTCAAGAGTTTTCATTAGATATATATAAAGCATTAACTTTAAGAATGTTATTTAAAATCATGATTTCCAAAATGCAATACATTTGATTTGAAAGCAACCAAAAATGAAATACATTAAATCTCAAAACAATCTCCTTTCATCATTCACCCTTTTCGTGATTAAAATCATAAAACAAACGTCTCTTTAAATAAAGCCAAAGCCCAAAGTGCACGTAAAACATAACTGACATTATAATGATCAAACACTGAAAACGTAGATACCTCCAACTTCCAAAACATCCCAATAACTCGAATGGGTTTCAATATCCAAAACCTTAAAACATAGATAAATACCCATACTCAAACGTTTCCGAAAACATGGATTATAAAACTCCATAACCCAAAACAACACTTAGCAGTGACGGGGAATACCCGCTTACATTGTACGTGATGGAACTCAAAAGTAGGTCACATAAATATGTAGGAATTCAAAACATGTGGGTTACACGTAAAAACACCCACCGAGATCAACTACTCCAAGTCTATTGCCTGAAAACATCAAGTCAACTCCTCTGAGTCTATTCCTGAAAGTTCCAAAACAGGGGAACTTATGCACAAGGGAATTACACCTTACTACCCATGAGACGCTGCCCGACCGTATAGGTCCACACCTTACTTATCATGGTGACCCGATGCCTATTCCGTGCCAAGTGGAACCAAATGTCCAAAACGGGGACATAGGAACACCGTGCCTATGGATCCATTGCACTAACTAAAACCTTACATGACTCAAAACGAATGAACTAACGCATTCAAAGCATGTAACTCTCAAATAAGATGCAATAAATGAAAATCATAACATAACGCTCTACAATGAGCTATTAAAACGGACAAGTGTCCTCAAAACCCAATAAAATCCAAACCGATCCATAAGCTCAACAAACCCAAAGACTCAACGTTGAAAATCATAAAGTGAAACCAAATGTAAACAACCCGCATGTTTGTAAACCCATACTCCAATTTGTATAAATGACTCCAATGTAGTGTAGATTGGGACAAATCATTTTCCAAGTGTTTTATATCATTTATTCTCTCAAAAACGTCCCAAAACACAAACTCAAACACTTATGTAAAATGCACGATAAATTGTATTTAAAAACCCAAATTCTACTTCATGAAATAAATCCTTAAAATACCAAAATATATGATTTATTTATCAAAATGCCCAAAATCCCAAATGCGGTGTCCTATTAATTTATAAATTGTAACACTTCCAAATAACCCAAACTTATCAGCAGTTAACAATTTCATGTAACACACAAAACACTTTTAAAATAAACATTTTGGAATGTACACCGTTTTCACAAATCAACTTGAACTCACCTCACTAGATTTAGGCTAAATCTAGATTTTACCCCAATTGGAGCTTTTCTTGGAGAAACTTGAATCCACAAGCAAAATCTTCCAAAACCTAGATCCACATGTTTCCAACCGTAAATATACATATTCCACCATATATAATTGTTCCCCAAATATTTTACACAAGATCACATCATAAATCCAAAACCCTAATTTCCATAAATAAATAAAATAGGAGGTTACCTTAACAATAACTTCGATCCACCAACCAAGATACTTCTAGGTCACCAAGATGAGCCATAAACCCCCAAAATTTAAGTGATGAAAAGGGTTGGATGAAAACCCTAGAAAATTAATGAAGGTGATGAAGAAGATGAAGATGGAGATGGTGGATAAGTGCTCAACTTGAACCCTTTGATGAAGTACCCAACAACTAGCAATAATAGAGGTAGATGAGGGTTAAAGGAACCCTAGGTTCGGTTCTTGGAAGGAGAGGTTGAGAGAGTGTGAAATAAAATGGAATGGTTGAGATAGAAATGAGAAATGAGGCTAAAATCTGAAATTTAATCCAACAGACCCCGGCGGCGATCCTGCCATGCGATAGTGACATGTGTCACTATCGCGAGGCACTCTCACGGGGAATGTACCGCGAGTTGGTACACCCTCGGCGATTGTGCCACGCGATAGTGACACATGTCATTATCGCAATTCAATCTCGCGCCAGATGTACCGAGCCTCAAAAAGGTTCAAAACTTGAGATTCTCGCATGGGTCGATTTATGGTTCGAAAGCACAATATTTTCACCCGAAAAGATAAACAGAAGACGGAGAGATTACCAACGAAAGCCGGAAACTTACTTTGTGAAAAAACCGGGTGTTACACTTGCTAAGAAAACCCGCAATCTATCGATCTTATACCCTACGATGACACCGACAACATTTGATAAGTCAATTCCTTAGATAAAAATAATAACTCTTCTCTGAATCCTAAGTGTCTACGATAACCCACAGAATCTAAGCAGTACTGGTCCCCGGCACCCCGTCCGCACCATCCCGGGGCCTCCCTCCCCCCGGGGTTACCGCCCGATACCCCACCTCCGGTCCCCCGTCTTCCGGGGTCGACTCTCCCGGGTTCCTTCGACCGGGACTCCCCCGGTCCCCGACATCGACCGGAGTCTCTTCGATCGGGACTCCCCGGTCCCCGATGCCAACCTTCGCCCGGAGGCGATTTTGGGTTTTTGAACAACCCAGATTAATCGGACACAGAGACTTAATCTTCCTAATTAATTGCTTCCTACTCCCGATTAATAAACCGATATCTTTCCTTAAACCACTTTATGATTAAACATGGTTAAATATATATATCCATCTTCAGAATTGATTTCTAAGAAGTAAAACATGGTCTTCTGTTCATCTAAACCTAGTCTTACAAATCATCAGACTCCAACCAAAAGTAGATACAATGCACCAACTACAAAAACTTAAGAGAAGGAAATGGATTCAGAATCTTACCATAGGAGGAGTTACTATCCGAAACTTCAAAATCTCTCCTCTCCAAATCTCCACCTGCTTTGCTCTTTCTTTCCGTTTCCTTTCATCCGCCAACAAGAAGAATGAACAGAACCCTAGGCTAGAACCTTTTTAATAACAATTTACACTTAGCCCCTCCCTAAATTGGGCTTTGACCACTTCCCACCCAAACTTTAAAGTTATTAACTTTGAACCCGGATATTACAATATCCTCCCCTCAAAAGAATTCCATCCCCAGAATTCCATTGTCGAACAGATGGGGATATTGAGACTTCGCGTCCGCCTCCACTTCCCACGTTGATTCTTGCCCCTTATGGAACTTCCATTGCACTTTCACCAATAGAATCTCTTTATTCCTTAATTTCTTGACTTTATGATTTAGAATGGCCACCGGTTCTTCGATGTAAGTCAGTTTTTCATCCACTTGGATATCCTCCAACGGTAATACAACATCGGTTTCCGCCAAACACTTGTTCAGATTCGACATGTGGAACGTGGGGTGAATTCCTCGCAACTCCACTGGTAATTCCAGTTTGTATGTTACTTCTCCAACACGTTCAAGGATAGCAAACGGTCCAACATATCTCGGTCGTAACTTACCCTTCTTTCCGAAACGGGTTACTCCTTTCCATAGCGACACTTTCAGTATGACCAAATCTCCCACTTGAAACTCGATATGCTTCCTTCGTTTATTCGCGTACATACGTTGTCGGTCATGTGCCGTCTTTAACCTCTCACGAATGCGGTTCACCTTATCAACAGTCACTTGTACTATCTCTGGACCTGTCAATTGTCGTTCTCCTACTTCGTTCCAACACAACGGTGTCCTACACTTGCGACCGTACAACGCCTCGAATGGTGATGCTTTAATACTGGCGTGATAGCTGTTATTGTAGGAAAACTCTATCAATGGTAGGTGGACTTCCCACGAACCCTTGAAATCGATCATACAAGCTCGGAGCATGTCTTCCTGTTAGCCCCAAATCTGAACCAATGAAAGTATTGAAAATAACTCAGTCTTCAACTAAAGACTTTCTATAGACAACAGTGAAGAAAGCAAGTCTGTCTCTGAAGTCAGTTCAGAGTCAGTCTGAAGAAAGCAAGTCTGTCTCTGAAGTCAGTTCAGAGTCAGTCTGAAGAAAGCAAGTTTGTCTCTGATGTCAGTTCAGAGTCAGTCTCGGAGAAAGCAAGTCTGTCTCTGAAGTTAGTTCAGAGACAGTCTCACGGAAAGACATCAGAGAGCTCCTCATCAGAGATCCTAACTCAGAGCTCTGAAGATGTTCACTCTGAATTTCTTGACAAAGAAGAACAGATGACATGTCACCTAAGTGATAAGATTTACTTTCTAGAGTAGGTCACTGTTCAAGCATGTCTTGATCTTACCTCTTAGGTAAGATATTGTTCAAGCATGTTTCTATTTGTCAGATAAGTACACTATTTACTTTATGATCCTATAAATAGGACCATCACCTTATTGTTCAAAGTGTGCTTAAGAAGTCTTATAATTGATAATATAAGTTGAATATTTTATTCAAAGAATATCTTGTTTTATCTATTATCTGCTTTATGAACTGTGATATTTGAATCTCCTTTGATATTAAACTATATTGCTTCCGCTGTTATTACTCTTATTGTTTATATCATTGTTGTGAGATTAAATCTGGGATCCAACACTTCCAGTGTTTGTATGGTCCTTTCACTTTGACCATCCGACTGTGGGTGATAAGTTGTACTCAACTTGAGTTGTGTTCCCAACTCTCTTTGCAAACTTCTCCAAAAAGATGACGTGAATCGACTGTGTCGATCTGACACTATAGACAACGGTACTCCGTGTATGGATATTATCTCGTCTATATACAACTTTACTAGCTTCTCCAGCGGGTACGTTTCCTTAATCGGCAAAAAGTGACCTGATTTAGTGAGCCGATCCACTATTAACCAAATGGCATCGTGCCCCTTAGGTGATCGCAGTAACCCAGTGACAAAATCCATAGCGATTTCATCCCACTTCCAAACCGGAATTTCTAGCGGTTACAGCTCCCCGTAAGGTCTTTGGTGCTCCGCTTTCACCTTTAGGCATGTTAAACATCGCTCCACAAAGTACGCTATATCCTTCTTTAAACCCGACCACCAATAATTATGTCTCAGATCACGGTACATCTTGTTGGTTCCTGGATGTACGGAGTAACGTGACTTATGCGCTTCTTCCCACACTCTCTTTCGGAGTTCTCCCAGCCTTGGAATCCACACTCTATCCTTGAAGCATTTCACTTCGCGACTGTCGGTGACCAGCGAATCAACAATTCCGACTATTCTCTCGCTCTTCCAGTTTTCTCACAAAACTACTTCTTCTTGATACTTCCTGACTTCTTCCAAGAAATTAGAGGTGACTTCAATTCGAAAGGCCACCACTTTTGTTGTTTCCCCACGCTCCTTACGACTTAGGGCATCGGCCACCACATTGGCCTTGCCCGGATGATACAGGATCTCACAATCGTAATCGCTCAGCAACTCCATCCACCTACGCTGTCTCATATTGAGCTCTTTCTGGTTGAATAGATGCTGAAGGCTCTTGTGATCCGTATATATCTGACATTTTACCCCGTACAGATAATGCCTCCAAATCTTCAAAGCGAAGACTACTGCTGCCAATTCCAAATCATGCGTCGGGTAATTCTTCTCGTGCTCTTTCAACTGACGAGACGCATAAGCAATCACTTTGTCGTCTTGCATTAACACACAACCCAAACCCAACTTTGAAGTATCACTGTAGATCACAAATCCTTCGATACCGTTAGGTAAAGACAAGATAGGTGCACTACTCAGACTTTCCTTCAATTTATGGAACGCTTCCTCTTGGGCCTCTGCCCACACAAATTTGACGTTCTTCCTTGTTAGAGTCGTTAATGGCGTGGCTATCCTCGAGAAGTCCTGAATGAACTTTCGATAATAACCTGCCAATGGAAGATAAGGATGGTAAATTTCTTAGAAGGTATGGACAAGGATCTTTTTAGATCAGTGAACGTTGGACCTCACATTCCAATGGTGTTGGTACCAAGAGTTCCTGCAACAACAGATACTGCTGAAATACCTGCATATTATGAAAAGAAAATCACAAACTTCACTGATGAAGAAACTAATATGATGGATAATGACTCAAAAGCTGTTAGATTACTTATAATGGCCATTCCCAATGATATCTTTCAAGAACTTGATTCTTGTAAAACTGCAAAAGAGATATGGGATCAGTTGTTAAATCAACTTGAAGGAGGCCTACAAACCCAGAAAAATAGAAGAAATATATGCATCAATGAATATCATGATTTTCATGCTCTACCAGAAGAAATATTACACCAAACTTACTCAAGATTCAACATTCTTATCAACAAATGCAGAAAGTTTGAAGTGATAAGAACAAAAGAGGAAAACAATGTTCTTTTCTTGAAAAGCTTAAATGAAGAATGGTCACAACTGTCCATGTCTATACAAGCCAATCAAGATCTTGAGTCATGGTCATTATCTGACATTTATGGCACTCTTGTTGCACATGAAAAGGAAGTTATGAAGCAAAAATCAAAACTGTCTTTAGGTGGACCCCTTGCACTTGTTTCAAAACAAATTTCAAAAGAAAACAACTGTGAAGAGTCACAAAAAGGTTTGGAAACAAAAAGAAGATCCAAAAAGGTCCTAATGACAAAAGAAAATCATTCAGATTCAGACTCAGAAGATGATATAAATGCCTTCGCCAAATCTCTTGCATTAATCACTCATCAATTTAACAAGAAATTTGGCAAGAAAGTATTTGAAGGAAGGAGAGACAATGAAGAAAGAAGAAATCCTGAAAGAAGATTTCAACAAGAAGGTGTCAGATTTCAACAAGAACCCAGATTCACTCCATATAGTGATCAAAAGGGTACAAACTTCAACAACAATGATGCAACTCAACAATCAAGACCTAAACAACCATTTCAACCAAGGTATCCACAACCACAGAGATACTTCAAACCTCAAGAACAGAAGCCAGAGACAAGTACTGCCACTCTTCCAACAAATCAAAATGATGGAAGATGTTTCAGATGTGGAAAACTAGGCCATTTCTCTGCAAACTGCAGAGGAAAACTTGTCAAAGATCAAGATTACTACAAGAACAAATACAAGTACAACGTAAAAGAAAGAGTTCTTGTAGCAGAAATGGAAGACTGGCTATCAGACTCAACAAGCGATGGCGAGGAAAAACCTACCAATCTCTGTGGTATGACCTTTTCAGATGGAAATCAAACTGATGGAGCATCAGAAGACAACTCTGAAAAGGTAAACTCTCCTTACACCTCTGACAGTGATCCTGAAATAGATGCTTTTAAACTAATTAATGAACTTCAAGATCTAGAGCAAAAGTTTCTTGAAGAGAAAAAGAAAAGAGAGCAAGTGACAAAAGAGCTCATCTTTTTTAAAAGAGAAAAGAATCTTCTGGAATCATAAAAGAAAGAAATTTTTCTTGAAAAAACCAAACTTGAAGAAACTCACAAGCAAAAAGAAAAATCATTTTCAGAAGAAATAAGAAAAATTGAGAAAGTTTTAAAAGGAAAAGAAGAAGAAGTAAAGAAATCTGAGTATGAAAGGCTCAATTCTATTGCCTTAACCAAATTTTTTCAAAAGGAAAGAGAAATCCTACATCAATCTCTAGATAGAAAAAATCTTCGAATTAAAAGCTATGTTAATGCACAAGGTGTTTTCGACAAAATAAAAACTCAAATGGACTCTCAAGGGCTGGGATTCAATGAGTTGAATTCATTCACTGGATTGGAGAAAACTTCACTTTCTTCCACTTTCCATATAGGAAAGGTCCAAAGCTTTAAAGATACATCTCTGAACAATTTCAAAAGAATGAAAACATCAGAGGGATAAAAAACAAGAGCTTTGATTTTCAAAAATATTACATACTCTGAAGTAAAAAACTTTCAAAAGTCTGTGTTACAGATAAAAAGAGAAACTTCAGAGGTACTCTTCACAAAACCTCAAAGCAATGATCCCAAAGAAATTTTCAGATTTGATGCTTTCATCTCAAATGAATCAGAGACATCTGAACCAAGTACCTCTGATACAAGTACTTCTGAAAATGAATCTCAGAGTTCACTTAATCCGTATGCCCCTCTGTATTCACCAAAGTCAGATGAAAACATCAGAACTACATTTGAAGATGATGTTAAAAAGATATGGAAAGAAAATGTCATGGAAGACTTAAAAAGAAAAGAAAGCATGAAATGGATCATTAAAGTCTCTAGAACAAAAGAATTTAAAAAACCAATAGAGGTAGCTATCTCTATTGAAACTAAGAGAGACTTTCTTGACTCTGATTCAGAATCTGATCAAGAGATTGATGAACAGATTTTTTATAAACTAGAGAATGTAATTCACAAAAAGATAGAAACTGTTGGCTCTGGTATTTTGAATGTTCCAATTTCAATTTTGAAAACCAAAACCAGAATACCAATAAGTCCTGATTTTGCAAATATGTGTTTACAAGCAAAAACGTCTCTGGAACTTGAAAAAGAATTACAAGAAAAGGCAAAGAATTAAACAAACACTTCTAAATCTTACACCTATAAAACAATAAAATTCTCTCCTGAACAAAAAGGCAAATGGACAAAAATTAACCATGTTGATCCTGTTTGTGCAGTAAGCAGCAAAGAAAAGAAGATGTTTTTGATCAAGAAAAAGCAACTTGAAAAGAAGACTGTCTTTCAAGCAAAAAGGAAAGAAGTAGTTAGGGATACATGTAATATTCCTAGTGCTAGTTTTAAAAGAAGTAAAAATGTAACAAATGCTTTTAATAAAAAGAAAAACTTTGCTCCTACTTCTTCTTGTTCTATTAATTGCAACTGCATTCATCTCTTGATAAAATTGAAAAATCATTTCAAGGGATCACATTGTCTTCTGAATCAATCTCTGAAAAATATCTCAGAGACAATATTTCAAAAGAAGACAAGTAACGGCAAGACATCAAAATATGAGATGCCAAAAAGTCATACAAAACCACCAAAGTCTAACATAAAAGGACCCATAATGAGATGGGTACCTAAGAAACAATAATCTGTCTTGCAGAATCGGTCAATGCCAATCTGGTACTTAGATTCTGGATGTTCAAGGCATATGACTGGAAATAAGGAACTGCTATCCTCATTCAAAGCAAAATCTGGAGGAGCAGTTACTTTTGGAGACAATGTGCAATGACAGATTAAAGGATATGGTGAGTTATCAAGAGGAAATGTTTCAGTATCAAAGGTTGCTTATGTGGATGGATTAAAACACAATTTGATCAACATAAGTCAACTTTATGATCATGGTTTTGATGTGAAATTTCAAAGAAAATATTGTTCACTTCTCCACTCAGAATCAGGTCAATAATTACTCAGAGCAGACAGAAAAGGTAACCTCTACAGAATGAATTTTACCAAAACCAATGACACTGATTCAGAGAAACTGTCTTGTATCTCTGAATAGTGAGGAAGTCTGGCTCTGGCATAAAAATTTTCACATCTAAACTTTTCCTCACTTGATAAATTAGTTAAACTTAATTTGGTTAAGGGATTACCATCTTTGAAGTTTAACAAAGATCATCTTTGTTCTGCTTGTGAAATGGGAAAAATGAAAAGATCTTCCCATAAAACCAAAAGTGAAAACAATTGTCCTAGACCTCTGCACATGCTTCATGTGGACCTCTGTGGTCCTATCTCTGTACAGAGTCTAGCAGGTAAGAAATACATTCTGGTTCTGATTGATGAATTTTCCAGATTCACATGGATAGAATTCATCAGAGTCAAATCTGATGTACCAGATATATTAATAAGATTGTTGAAAAGATTACAGGTTCTATTTAGCAGCAAAGTTCAGAAACTAAGAAGTGATAATGGAACAGAGTTCAAAAATGCCAAAATCAATTCATATCTATCAAAAGAAGGCATTACTCCTAACTTTTCTGCAGCAAGAACCCCTCAGCAAAATGGAGTAGTTGAAAGGAAGAACAGAACACTTGTTGAAGCTGCAAGAACAATGCTTGCTGGATCTGATCTTTCAACAAGTTTTTGGGCAGAAGCAGTGGCAACAGCCTGCTTTACTCAGAACAGAGCTACAATTGTCAAAAGATTTCAGAAAACATCCTATGAACTCATTAACAATAGGAAACCTAATGTTAAATATTTTCATGTTTTTGGATGCAGATGTTACATTCTGAACGATAGAGAATCTCTTAGAAAGTTTGACAAGAAAGCTGATGAGGGCAAATTCATTGGATATTCATTAGCCTCAAAAGCTTTCAGAGTGTTCAATCTTAGAACAAGGACCATCCAAGAAAGCATCAATATCACTTTTGATGACAATAAAAGCTCTGAACAACAAGAAAGTCTCTCAACACCTATCTCTGAATCATCAAGAGAATCTGAATTAAACAGAATATTTGAAGATTTCTTTGATGAAGATAACCCAGAAGTTATCTTCAGAGATAGACCAAGAGAAAATTCAGAAGGACCCCAAGAAACAGGTACAACCCTTTCTGGACCCCAAGAAACAGGTACACCTTCTGCTTCACCAAATTCAGATCAGCAAAGTGAATCAGAAGAAGCTGAAGATCAAAAAGAGGATGATCAAGGAGTGTCTGAAGTAACTCTAGAAACAAATAGTGAAGAAATTCAAGAATTTGCTTCACCATCTTAGGAAACAACTTCAGAGCCTCTGAACAGCACAACAGAGATGCCATCGACTGTCATCTCTGAAACTCAAACTCCACCCCAAATTTTTGCTCCAATCTCAAGATGGACAAAAGATCATCCAATTGATCAAATAATTGGATCCTCATCAGAAGGAGTTAAAACAAGATCTGCAACAATCAATGAATGCTTCTACGTAAATTTTTTGAGCATTATTGAACCAAAGAAGGTAAAAGAAGCTCTTGAAGATCCTCATTGGATTTTTGCAATGCAGGATGAACTTCAAGAGTTTGTAAGAAACAAAGTCTGGACCCTAGTTCCCCTTCCCAAAGGAAAATTTGCAATTGGAACAAAATGGGTTTTCAGAAACAAAAAGGATGAGGATGGAATAATAATCAGAAACAAAGCCAGGTTGGTTGCTAAAGGATATTGCCAAGAAGAAGGTATTGATTATGATGAAACCTTTGCACCTGTAGCTAGGCTAGAAGCAATCAGAATCTTCTTAGCCTATGTTGCACACAAAGGATTCAAAGTTTATCAAATGGATGTTAAATCTGCCTATCTACATGGTAAATTAAATGAAGAAGTTTATGTCCAGCAACCACCTGGATTTTAAAGTACAGAGTTTCCTAATCATGTTTATTATTTGGATAAGGCTCTGTATGGACTTAAACAAGCTCCAAGATCTTGGTATGCAACTCTGTCCACTTTTCTGATTAAAAATGGATTTGACAAAGGCACAATTGATACAACTTTATTCATCAAAAGGTACAAAAATGAGATGTTATTAGTACAAATTTATGTTGATGACATTATATTTGGCTCTACAAATCAAAAGTATTGTGACAAGTTTTCAGAGTTGATGAAGAGTGAATTTGAGATGAGCCTCATGGGAGAATTAACTTTCTTTCTGGGCTTACAAGTAAAACAAACTTCAGAAGGCACTTTCATAAGTCAAACTAAATATGTCTCTGAAATTTTAAAAAAATACAAACTCAATGATTCAACTTCTATGAAAACGCCTCTAGCCACCGGAGTCAAACTTGACTCTGATCCTTCAGGACAATTTGTGGATATAAAAACCTACAGAGGCATGATAGGTTCACTATTATACTTAACTGCAAGTAGGCCTGACATAATGTTTGCAACATGTCTTTGTGCTAGATATCAAGCAAATCCAAAAAATCTCATTTATCTGTTGTCAAAAGAATTTTCAGATACCTGAGAGGGTCACCCTCATTAGGCCTCTGGTATCCAAAACTCTCTAGTTTTGATCTAACAGCTTACACTGATGCAGATCATGCAGGTTGTAAGCTTGACAGAAAAAGTACCTCTGGGTGCTGTCAGTTATTGGGCAATAAGCTGGTAAGTTGGTCATCAAAGAAACAAAACTGTGTTTCAACTTCAACTGCAGAGGCAGAATATGTTGCTGCTGCTAGTTGTTGCTATCAAGTAATATGGATGAAAACTCAGCTCAGAGATTATGGCCAACAATATGAAAGAATACCCATTCTCTGTGATTCAAAAAGTGCCATAGCCATCTCTGCCAATCCAGTACAGCATTCAAAGACAAAGCACATAGATGTAAGGTATCATTTCTTAAAAGATCATGTTGAAAGGGGAACAATAGAAATGTATTTTGTACCAACTGAACTCCAACTTGTTGATATTTTAACAAAAGCTTTAGATGAACGAAGGTTCAATTTTTTAATTAGCAAGTTAGGAATGTTGAATATGACTACCTAACAAGGACGAAACTCAGAGTATCTGATCAAAAAATCAGATCCTCTGAACAAGGTAGCATATGTCAATATCAGTCTCTGAATGTTCTCCAAACACATGACAAAGGGAGAAAAATTAATGGTTATTCTTTTGTCAAGGGGGAGAAAAAGAACTTTTTAAATGTCATCTCAGAGTCTCTGAATTTTATCTCTGAATTTTATCTCAGAGTCAATGAAATGTCATCTCAGAGTCTCTGAATTTTATCTCAGAATTTTATCTCAGAGTCAATGAAATGTCATCTCAAAGTCTCTGAATTTTATCTCAGAGTCCATGAAATTCATCTCAGAGTCTCTGAAATTGAGGATTTTTGATACAAATCATCTGTCAAGGGGGAGTCAACAACTTTCAGACCAGTCATTCCTCAAACAAGAACTTTTTAATTAATTAGCAATCTTTGATATCATTTGAAATTAAAATTTCAGATTAACTGAAGCTTTTTATTACAAGTGATATCTTAAATTAGTTCTCAAAGCGAAAGGTTTGTCTAGTCAGCAAAAAGAAGTTATTCAATTTAATATTGAAAAATGGCGCCCCATTCCTATTTTATTGGAACCTACATCCGTAGGTACAACAATTTTCAAGGCCACGTGTCAAAAGAGGGTTGAGTGAAAGGCCAAACGGCTTTATCAAACGGGTCAAATCACTGTCGTTTCACCTTATGCACTCAAGTGTATCTTTTTCTAAATTTGGATACAAAAACAATTTTACATCCGGATATTCATTTTTACAAATTACACTCGAGCTCTTTCTCTCTCTCTCCAAAAAGAATTTGAACTTCATCTTCTTCACTACAACTCAACAATGGCGTCCTCAAATGAATGGTGTAAGCTATTTCCCAAATCTGGCGAACCTTCAAGACTGTATCGTTTTCCAATCAAAGACAACAATCACATGATTCAGCTTGATTCTCCCAAATTTGAGGAACAATACGGAGTAATCTGCGAGTTCTTCTCCAACTGTGAACTGACTCAAGCCCTAACTGCTTTTACCAATGAATGTCCACTCTCGTTTGTTCAAGAATGGTATTCTTCCAGTCACTACAGCGATGCACATAACGGAATAATCGGTGAGTTCGACATATCACAAGTCGTAAAATGTAGAATACTCATCAATCCTACTGTTCTACGAGAAGTTCTCCCACTCCTAACAACTGAGGAACTTCAAATCACGCGTTTTGAAAAACGCCCAACTTCTGAAACCCTGCTCCAGTTCATCCGAATGCTAGGTTATAACACTGAAATCACCAGATTGAGCAACTTCCGACGACAACATCTACCACCAATCTGGAACTTTATGTTCTCTGTCCTAAACCGCACTCTCACCTGCAAACTGGGAGCATGGATCAAGCAACACCAGAAATTCTGTCAATCATGTATGCCCTATTCTTCAATCGAAACTTGGACATGGCAGACATAATTTTTGATATGATTCTGACATCCATTAAGAAGAAGAACAAATGTTTGTCAAAGGACCATGAACAAACGACCCAATCATCCAAAGTTCCTTCAATAACATTCCCTAGATTTCTGTCTCTAATCATCCATGCGGCGATCGAGAAGCTTCATATTTTGATCGCCACTGAACAACCCAAAACTCCTTTCTACGTAATGAACAGCTTCAAACCAACGATTCTATCTGAAGGCTATCCAGAAGCAAGGAGAATCCCTCGCCACATGCTGAATCAGGTATATCCTCAATCTTTAGCCTTAGCTTCTTATCTCAGTGTTGCCCAAGGACTAGAACCAGTTCTGGGGACCCCAACACACTTAGGTCCAGAACCTGGCATGGAGAGTAAGAGCAACTCAGCTTCAGAGGGATCTGAGGACCCTGAAGTTCAGAGCTCTCACAAGAGTGAACCAGAGGGTACTCTTGCTAGAGAAACCGAAGTTGAGAGAGATGGCAGGGCACTTGAAAGGGCTGTCAATGAGGGAGTTATGGAAGAAATCTCATCTGCTAATGAAGAGAATAGCTCTACTAGCTCTGAGGAAAGTGAGGATGAATCTTCAGAGACTAGCTCTGAAGATTCTCAGAGAGAAGAGAGCAAGTCTTCTAAGGACTTGGAGAAACCTGAGAGTTCTTCCCCTTCCACACAAAAAGATGCCCCAAGGCACATTTATTTTAGGACACCAACACCATCTCCCAGTGCAACCACACAATCTAACATACCTGATCCAGAGGTAATTGTTATTGAATCAGAGGTGCACACCTCGAACCCAAACCAGCCAGCCACTTCAGAGGTACCTTTTTCTACCTCTGAAGTTCACATAACTGAGGAAACTCAAATTCTGGATAAGCCCTCTTCACAGGACTTAGCCAATACTTTAAGAGCTCAGTTGCCTCAGAGTACATCCGGAAATCCTACACATAATGATACCTCTGTGGCTCATCTCTCACCCTTTAGGATATCCAGAAGTAGATGTCCAACTCAGGGACAATGGCTTGCCCTATAAGAACAAGGATTGACTTGCCTGGATCGCAAGCTCAACTCCCACATTTACTTCCAGTCCTCTGAATCTGAGGAGGAGGACTTGGTTGAGAACAGAACACTCAGAGATGATTCTCCGAAACATCAAGGATTGAGTGGAAGTCCTTCCAGAGATAACATCAAGACAGCTCTGAACGAAGGCTCCTCTGAACTCGAGGAAAAATTGGCTACATGTGTTGTAACCAATGTACCCCTCTCTGAACTTCTCACAAAATCTGAGTTCCAGAGATTCTGTGAGGAAGTCAGAGGCTCCATGAATGAGCATAACTTTCAGAGAATTGACGGTTCAGACACCTATGCTCTTCGCTCTGAAAACACCAACCTTAGAGCAGAGGTTTCCATTCTGAAGACCCAACTATTGGACTTCTCAAACAGAATCCAAGAGTTGGAACAAGAATTGTTCAGACATAAGACTGAATCATCCCTGGAGATAGCCAATCTTAAAGCTCAGAATGTTGCTCTTCAAAATCAAGCATCTACAACCATCGATGTCCAAAAGGCTCTACAAAAACTAAGGGGCGAGGTAGTAGCCAACAGATCATCTTCACTCTCAACAGATCAAATGGCCTCTATCTCTGACCTCATCAAAACAACAATTCAAGCCTCTGTACCAGCAGTCAGTACACCATCAGCAACACCACAGCCTCTACCCCGGACTACTGAAGACCTAATCACCAAAAGTGATCTGGCCTTTTTCAAATCCGCAATCATGAGCAGAATGCTAACTTGTTCTTCCAAGATCTCTACAATTGCTCAGAAGCAGGTTAAAGCTACTCTGGAACTTCATCAATATAAATCAGAGGACCAAGTTGCTGAAATCAGAGTCGCGGCTTCAGAAGCAATTGAATCCATCCAGAAGGCTCTTATTGATCCCAAAGGAAAAGGAATCGTTGAACCAGACTCTCCTAAATACAAACGTAAGTTTTCTGGTGGGACTTGTAGCGAAGCAGTGAAGAAAGCCAGATTTGATGATTCTGAGGATTCAGATTATGATGAGCACTCTGAATCACAAGATAGGGAGATCAGAGATACAACCGCGCGCACCTCTAAAGTTGCTCCCTCTGCACCAGTTCAAGAGAAGGAACCAGAGAGGAACACCACCTCTTCTGATGAAAACCGAACTTTGCAAACATTCACAACACCGGTTATACTTTTCACATCATCAACACCAGGTGTTCCAATCACTCCAGTCACAGATGCAACTCCAGAGAAAATTAGAGCTCTGGAAGAGGAAGAGAACGAACAACTAGTAGATTTCTCTACATCCTCTGAAGATGAATTCTCATCACCCGAAAGACAACCAATGGTGATGAGAGATGCCTTTGACTCAGAGTCTGAGAAAGAACAGAACTCAGATTCTGACAGAGCGGAAGAAGCTGCTGGAGAACAGATCGAAGTAATTGATGTCGAAGAGTATGTTTTCAAACACGCTCAACCTCATCATACCTCAACAACTTCTGAATTAAGAGAATCTCCAGAGATAGATGGATATATCTCTGAACAGCCTTCAGAGATAACTCAGTCACAGCCCAAGGACAAACAAACCATGGTTGTTGATGAACAGGCTCCTCAAGAGAATCTTGTTCAGAAAACAAGCATCGGTTTACCAGCCAAGGTCTTCACTCAACCTCCCAAATTCTTAGAATCCACTCCTGAAGCATCGATAGAAGATCACTTTCGGCATATATACTGTGAGTTCAATATGGAAGACACTCAAGTAATCCCTCTGAATCCAAGAATCAGAGAGGATATGCCAGACTACGAACGAAGATTCATACAGGCGAAGACATCACCAAGAAAGGTGGTTCTTAACGATGCTCCAATAATAAAAGTTGAGAAAATCACTAAAAAGACATTCGCCTTCAACAAAATCATATATAGGCACTATGTGGTGACTCGATCTGATCAGAAGATTTACGAGTTCAATGATAATGATCTCGTAAATCTAAATCCATATGATCTCACTCATCTATATGCCTATTGCTCTGCGAGATACGATTTAGGAAGAAGGGAGATAAGGATGAGCATGGTTGAAGTAAGACGGGCAATGGAAGCTTACATCAAACACAGAGCCAAATGTGACTTTCAGATAGCTCTAAACTTGGGAGAAGAAAAGCTTGGAGTGACTGAACCAGTGGAAACCATCAAAAACCTGGACAAACAAAAGACTGGATCAATCATTGAAGAATCTCTGGGTTTTATCTACAGAGTGAACCAAGAGAAGAGAATCTTTCTAGCTTCACAAGTAGCGAAGTATTCTGATGAAACCTTGAAAGGCGTACAAAAGATGATTCATGTAAAGCAAGAACGGCACAGAGCAGACCTACTGCAAAACTAGACTTGGAAATTGGCTCAATGATTAACTTCAGAGAGCTAACCATGAAGTTTCATAGGATATGTTCAAGTGATAGGTTCTAATTGTTTTTTTGAATATTATTCTCTTTTGTAATTCCAAATTCTTATGAGAAGTAATATTTACAGAGGATGACTTTCTCCTCTTCGCTTTCTAGTTGAATGTTCTATGTGTTCTTTTTTATTTTTTATTTTCAGTACTTAGGGGGAGATTGTTAGCCCCAAATCTGAACCAATGAAAGTATTGAAAATAACTCAGTCTTCAACTAAAGACTTTCTATAGACAACAGTGAAGAAAGCAAGTATGTCTCTGAAGTCAGTTCAGAGTCAGTCTGAAGAAAGCAAGTCTGTCTCTGAAGTCAGTTCAGAGTCAGTCTGAAGAAAGCAAGTCTGTCTCTGATGTCAGTTCAGAGTCAGTCTCGGAGAAAGCAAGTCTGTCTCTGAAGTTAGTTCAGAGACAGTCTCACGGAAAGACATCAGAGAGCTCCTCATCAGAGATCCTAACTCAGAGCTCTGAAGATGTTCACTCTGAATTTCTTGACAAAGAAGAACAGATGACATGTCACCTAAGTGATAAGATTTACTTTCTAGAGTAGGTCACTGTTCAAGCATGTCTTGATCTTACCTCTTAGGTAAGATATTGTTCAAGCATGTTTCTATTTGTCAGATAAGTACACTATTTACTTTATGATCCTATAAATAGGACCATCACCTTATTGTTCAAAGTGTGCTTAAGAAGTCTTATAATTGATAATATAAGTTGAATATTTTATTCAAAGAATATCTTGTTTTATCTATTATCTGCTTTATGAACTGTGATATTTGAATCTCCTTTGATATTAAACTATATTGCTTCCGCTGTTATTACTCTTATTGTTTATATCATTGTTGTGAGATTAAATCTGGGATCCAACACTTCCAGTGTTTGTATGGTCCTTTCACTTTGACCATCCGACTGTGGGTGATAAGTTGTACTCAACTTGAGTTGTGTTCCCAACTCTCTTTGCAAACTTCTCCAAAAAGATGACGTGAATCGACTGTGTCGATCTGACACTATAGACAACGGTACTCCGTGTATGGATATTATCTCGTCTATATATAACTTTGCTAGCTTCTCCAGCGGGTACGTTTCCTTAATCGGCAAAAAGTGACCTGATTTAGTGAGCCGATCCACTATTAACCAAATGGCATCGTGCCCCTTAGGTGATCGCGGTAACCCAGTGACAAAATCCATAGCGATTTCATCCCACTTCCAAACCGGAATTTCTAGCGGTTGCAGCTCCCCGTAAGGTCTTTGGTGCTCCGCTTTCACCTTTAGGCATGTTAAACATCGCTCCACAAAGTACGCTATATCCTTCTTTAAACCCGACCACCAATAATTATGTCTCAGATCACGGTACATCTTGTTGGTTCCTGGATGTACGGAGTAACGTGACTTATGCGCTTCTTCCAACACTCTCTTTCGGAGTTCTCCCAGCCTTGGAATCCACACTCTATCCTTGAAGCATTTCACTCCGCGACTGTCGGTGACCAGCGAATCAACAATTCCGACTATTCTCTCACTCTTCCAGTTTTCTCACAAAACTACTTCTTCTTGATACTTCCTGACTTTTTCCAAGAAATTAGAGGTGACTTCAATTCGAAAGGCCACCACTTTTGTTGTTCCCCACGCTCCTTACGGAACGCTTCCTCTTGGGCCTCCGCCCACACAAATTTGACGTTCTTCCTTGTTAGAGTCGTTAATGGCATGGCTATCCTCGAGAAGTCCTGATTGAACTTTCGATAATAACCTGCCAATCTCAGAAAACTTCTTATCTCTAATGGCAATTTCGGCGCTTCCCACCCTTTAATAGCCTCAATCTTAGCCGGGTCGACCTTAATCCCATCTTCCGACACCACGTGACCTAGAAATTGAACCTCTCTCAACCAAAATTCGCATTTTGAGAAACTTGGCGTACAATTTCTCGCGCTTAAGCAATTCTAATATTGCTCGCAAATGAGACTCATGATCCTTCCTAGACCGTGAATAAATAGTATATCATCAATAAAGACAATGACACACTTGCCTAAGAGTGGGCTACACACTCTATTCATCAGGTCCATGAAAGTTTCCAGCGCGTTTGTCAACCCAAAGGGCATGACTAAAAACTCGTAGTGCCCATATCTAGTACGAAATGTAGTCTTAGGCACATCCTCCTCCCTCACTTTCAACTGATGATAAGTAGCTCGCTCCCTGCAGCTGATCAAAAAGGTTGTCAATTCTGGGAAGAGGGTACTTATTCTTGACAGTCACTTTGTTAAGCTCCCGGTAGTCTATGCACATTCTCATAGATTCGTCCTTCTTCTTGACAAATAATACCGGCGCTCCCCATGGTGAGGTACTAGGGCGATAAAAACCCCTTGTCGAGCAGTTCCTGCAGCTGAGTCATCATCTCCTTCATCTCCGCCGGTGCCAGACGATAAGGTGCTCTTGCGATAGGTGTTGCTCCAGGCGTTAAGTCAATTCGAAACTCCACTTGCCGATCAGAAGGCAGAGTGGTTAAGTCTTTCGGAAACACTTCCGGATATTCGCTTACCACCGGAACCGACTCTAACCCCTTCTTCTCTTTCTTAGCGTCTACTACGTATGCTAAGAACCCCACCCACCCTTTCACTAAGCACCGCTTAGCTTTGATCATAGAGATCAAACACGACTTCCTATCTCGACAATCCCCATACACTACTACCTCTTCCTTACCCGGCAACGCTATTCGGATCAATTTCTTATTACATACTATATGAGCATCATTCGACGCCAACCAATCCATACAATTATCCAACATAAACAAAAGAATCGTACAACATGATAGAGGTTTACTCGCCTGTATAAAGCTCACGCATATAATAAAAACATACTTTAAAAATAACTTCCGCACAATTTAACCGCTTTAAAAGCATAAGCATTTATATAGAAAATTTACATAGTCAACTGCTTTATAATCATATGAGATCTTAGTTCGAAAAGACTCACCTTTGGTCCTTGCTAAGAAAACCCGCGATCTATCGATCTTACACCCTACGATGACACCGACAACATTTGATAGGTCAATTCCTTAGATAAAAAGAATAACTCTTCTCCGAATCTTAAGTGTCTACGATAACCCACAAAATCTAAGCAGTACCGGTCCCCCGGCAACCTGACCGCACCTCCCCCCGGGGTTACCGCCCGATACCCCACCCCCGGTCCCCCGTCTCCCGGGGTCGACTCTCCCGGGGTTCCTTCGACCGGGACTCCCCCGGTCCCCGACATCGACCGAAGTCTCTTCGACCGGGACTCCCCGGTCCCCGATGCCAACCTTCACCCAGAGGCGATTTTGGGTTTTCGAACAACCTAGATTAATCGGACACAGAGACTTAATCTTCCCAATTAATTGCTTCCTACACCCGATTAATAAACCGATATTTTTCCTTAAACCACTCTATGATTAAAAATGGTTAAATATATATATCCATCTTCAGAATTGATTTCTAAGAAGTAAAACATGGTCTTTTGTTCATCTAAACCCAGTCTTACAAATCATCAGACTCCAACCAAAAGTAGAGACAATGCACCAACTACAAAAACTTAGGAGAAGGAAATGGATTCAGAATCTTACCTTAGGAGGAGTTACTATCCGAAACTTCGAAATCTCTCCTCTCCAAATCGCCACCTGCTTTGCTCTTTCTTTCCGTTTCCTTTCAGCCGCCAACAAGAAGAACGAACAGAACCCTAGGCTAGAACCTTTTTAGTAACAATTTACACTTAGCCCCTCCCTAAATTGGGCTTTGACCACTTCCCACCCAAACTTTAAAGTTATTAACTTTGAACCCGGTTATTACACTAATGTACACATATTAATCAAAGACTTGACAATTATAATAAATCTATAGTATGGAAAGACATTGGGTTCATCGGGTTAGGTTGAGTTCAAATTACCTAACCCAATAGATGCAGTTTGACATAATTTTATATCAACTATGTGTCGGGTTATCTCTCTGGTTGATTTTTTTTTGGGTTTTCTTCGAGTTGGCTTGGCCGGATTCTAGTCGGGTTAGTCGATTTTTTGAGCATCCCTACCTACAACGTTTAACTCAAAATCTTAGGTTGATTTCTACCTATGTAGTGTGGAAAAACAAGTTCTTGTATCGAACTCACTTATCACAAGAACAAAAATGCTTTGAAAATTATTTAATCTCTTAAGAGCTCTATTTTTCGCACACGTCTTCAAAGTCATCACTTGGTTTTATACTTGAAAAACTTGAAGGAATACAACTATGTAATTTGGTTCATTCTCTATGTAAAAACCAAATAATCGTCCTTTGAATATCTTCTTTCTTTTTTAATGACGTGACTGTTGCATGTCCAGAGGCGGTGTACAAAAATTTTCATGGATGGGCACAAAATAGTTACTATAACATATCTGATATTGATGGGCACAAAATAGTTTGTCAAAAATTATTAACTAGTTAATATAACATAAAATAAAACAAACAATAACTATAAAGATTACGGGTTTGTCAAAAATTATTAACTAGTGGTTTTTTGCAACATACAAGTGAGGTTTTACTCTATCTTTTCTTCTTTTCTATGGCTACTAGTATGTTGTAACAACTTTTTTTAACTTATAGGAGCACACATCAATTTTAATGCTAACATTGTTGTATTAAATGTTTCATTAACAAATTTCCCACTGTGTCGGCACAATAGAGTAGGTGCACGTGCATCTTCTTCGGTCTTCTTAAATCCTCTCATTTTACATGTCTTGAGGTTGCCCATCAATATATTAAATGCGAACATCATTGTATTAAATGTTTCACTAAAAGCAAACATTCTTTGTTGTACTTATAGGATTGACTTTCTATGCTTATATGTAGCTTCATGTGCGTATTGTATAGTGATAGTGCATTGTTGTCCTTTTTATCTGTTGAATAAGACAAAATCTTTTGTTGAACGGGCTTAAGTACTTGGCTCTATCAGTTGAGGACTTACCCCTTTGTTAGTGGCTTCCACAGTTGTTCGGTATCCACTAATGCTGGGTTGGTGTACGATGATCAGAAACGTAGGCTTCTTACTGATACACTTATCAGATGTTTATCCTTGAGGTATTGATCATCTTGAGAAACACAATCCATTAGGCACCAATGGGTATTCTCTAACCATTATCCAATGTGACCCTTTATCTTTTTTTCTTTGATTCAGTTGGTTTTTCTTTGTAGCTTAAATCCCCGTTAGTGGCCATTCTTCGACGTCAGTGACTACTATGTCATGTACTAGTCTTCCTCGTTAGGGGCAAGGCGTCATGTACTGATCTGTCAGTGTCAACGACTTGATCATCGATAATAGTGCCCAACTGCCCATCAATGGCACAAACTTTAAAAACCCCATATTTAACTCATGTTTTATCAGTTTTTAATTATCATCAAATCTCTTCTTAGATACGGCTCAACAAGTGCTAACATCGAGAAGTAATGTTCATGAACCATTATTATTATTATCTTGGGTCAGATGTCTTTAGAAGAAAAAACCGCTCTTTGCTGATGTACCTTTTTCATTGATACTTATGCCTCTCATAACACTCTTGTCTCATTTGCAAGCCGTTACGACCTTGTCCATACTCATGCTCTACTTCCCAAGATACTTCACTACTCATGAGCTCTTACAGTCAACTCCTCAAAGTGGGGTGTTATTTCTAATCATAATCGTTAAAAAAATATACAATCGTAAGATTCTTTAAGTTTCATAGGCCAAAAGAGTAAATAAACGTAGCTTATGATAAATAGAATAAGGAAAAAAATGGAGGTTTGTACGTAAAATCAGAACTTAAAACAAAGTTTTGGGGCAAAAGTATGAAAAAGAAAACCTGTTTTTTTGGCTCTATAGATCAACAAAAGTATTATCATGAAGAAAAAAAAAATACTAAATTGGAAATTTAACTATTTTGAGTTAAAAATAGATTATGATCGAATTTAATAAAAGTCGTACGTTACGTCTATGATTTTATCGAAATTTAATTTTCTTTCAAATAATATTTTATTATTAAATTTAAGTTGCCATATTATTTGATAAATTATTTTTATCACATATTTTGTCTTAAAAACAAGTAATTGTTTTTAAATATTCAAAAAGAAACATCTAAATTATCAATATTTTAACATATTTGATACTAGATTGATATTTAAGTTTTCAAATATAATTATAGATGTTTCTTTATACTTGAAAATATCTGAAAAATTGCAACCCACTTAGAACCAATTTAGGTCTTGTTTGGTTCCGCATAAAAGCATCTTCAACAGCTATGCTAAAATAGAAAAAATTGAGGTCTTCTTTTAACAATTTTTTTGCTCTAACAGTTATGCTATATCATATGCTAAAATAGAGAAGAGAGAAGATAAAAATCTTCAAATTTAGAGAAATCTCTAAAACCCCATATTGAAGAGAGATAAATAATATTTAATTATTTTCCACCAATAGGAGATATTGAAATTGTATGTTTGGAAGAGAGAAATAATATTTTATTAATATAATTGATGATATAATTGCTAAAATAGAGTAGCTGTTGGAGTTGGTTGTAATTTTTTTTAAAGATTTCAATTTTTTATACTCTATTTTAGAAAAATTATAGCATAGCTGTTGAAATGCTCTAATTCACTAGAATTCGGAATAATTAAAAGGGTTAATTCTTATTGATCATATTTCATTCCTCTATTTGGTTCGCTTAATAAAAAGATTTGAATTCCTTTCATATTGTCAATGTTAGAAAACAACATATGAACTAATATAAAATCCATCTTATCATTAATATTATCATTATTAATACTATAATAATATTTTAATAATAACTATAATGTTATTTTATTATTAATAATAAATGTAATTAACATTATTTCCTTATTTAATAATAGTGATAAGATTCGTAATAACAATAATAATATTATTATGTATAATATTAATTTTACAAATTAAGTGATAATTTTATTGGTGTTTATAATTTAAACAATAAATTATAAGAAAATCATTAAGAAAAACATTTTGTTCATTTATTATTATTTCACTCTAATTTCAAAACTATATTCTGCAAACCTCGTTGATCTTTTCAATTCCTGTCAATGAAATGTGTGATCAAAACTGATAATATTCCATATCAGTTGCTTCGTATTTCAATTACAGTGACATGTTCCATTTTTTTTTCTTTCAAAAAACGCTCTGTGAACCTAACGTCACCTTTGGTTGTAACAACCAATCTCACATAAATAGAAAAATAGATTTATGAACTGTTTATAAGCTCAAAGTTGTGGGTAGCAATAATTTTCAGCATGATTTTAAGTTGATTTGGAGGTTATTGTGCCAGCCTACGGCTTGGGGCGTTGTAAACAGTATCGAAACCAATTCTTATACCATTGGGATAGTGGGGGCAAAACCTTGTCAAACATGACGAGTCCCTGAGGATGGATGCTTGTAACGTCTTAAGACAAATCACATATCACTGATCGTTACAAGGAGGATTTTGGGAAGGCCAAATGAGGACGTCATGAATTTAAGTGTGGAGTTTGTAACAACCGTCCCACGTGGTTTTTAGTTGATTTGAAAGTTATTTGACATGTCTGATGCTTTAGGTTTACAGATTTACATATGTTCAAATCCTCTTGGTACTATCACTTGGTACAACAGGGTAGACCCGAGACCTCCAATGACCAAAGACACAGATTGGACGCTAGAGACAAGAGTATAAGCACCACTCGTTATGGAGATTTTTTTTTCTTTCGTTAGGACGTTAGTGATTGTGGTGCCACTGATTTGATGTAAGGGTTTATGTCAAATTCTTTTAAGGAAAAGTTTTGATTGTTAGAAGATATGTAACGATAGACTGGGACCCATTAAATTTAATGGGTCCCAGTAATATAAAAAAATATAAAAATAAAATATATTTATGGTAATTTAATTAACTGGAAAAGGTAACTCCGTAACAGGAAAGAGAGGTATCTATCTATCTCTTCAAAATGGAAAAAGGAGGATAAACGGCGAGTAAACGTTTTCCGTTTTTTAACGGAATGAGAAGACGGCGTTAAATTCTTTGTGCCTATATAAATACCAGAGATGGTTCTCTTTTCTTGTCTCTTTCGCTATTTTTGGTCTCGAGAGAGAGAACAGATGCTTAACGTACAACCGAGCAAATCCAAAAACCTTCTCTTGCAGACAAACAAGTCGCCGGAGCTTCATCGGAACTGATTTCGTGAAGATTCGCCGATCGGTTATCAGTATTTTGGAAGAATTTCTTTTGTTCGAAACTGAGGTACAGCAGTCGCAGGAGAAATGTCACAGCATTTTACCGAATTTTGAAAACGTACTTGTTTTGGTAACTTTATGTTTTTGTTGTTGTATTAATTCTGATGATTATCTCGAAATCGGAATGTTAATAGTCATTGATGTTGTACATTTTGATCCTTTGGAATGATTTGATACTTTTTATGCCGGATGTGGATCCGATTTTGAGTTGTTATTTTTGGATTTGCAGGAGAAGGTGTGTAAGTTTAGATACGAACGAATATCTCTGGAACTTTTGATAATCGAAGGAATATCTGAGACGTTTGTTTGAAGAAGAGGGAAATAGAGACAATAACATAGTCAGTCTCTGCCAAGGCCCGTCGTTTTCGAAGGTAATTTATGCATGATTTTGTGTTTTCGATTTGTCTTTTTTGTCAATTCATCAAACACTTTCAGTGCTCTCGACAATCTTCAACACTTCTAAAGCGATTGATCATTCGATTCGCATTTTATTTCTTCCAACAACACCATCGGAAATTATTCGTGTATCATCATCATCATTCTATTTCCGGTCTATTTTCTCTGAACGCTTTCTCTCTCATCAGTCATCAGTGATGGTGATGCTGCAGACAAAAGCAAAATCAGGCGATCATCTAATTAATTAATGATAAAAAATTTCTCAATTCTTCACCGGATCACATCCTTTTTTATCCAATATTTTAACCGGATGAATTATTATTGCAAACTTCGTATCATCGAATCTGCTGCAAATGTTATCGATTCAATTACGATTTTGCAAAGAAAACATGTGGACGTCTCTTTCCATATGTAGAAAGATGGAGAGAGAAGAGACACAAGGGAAGCTTACAATCGGTTATTAAAGCTTGTTTTTATTAAAAATGGGTAAAGCAAAGCAATTTCTGATCCCGGAGAGCTCTCTGCACTTTCTCTTTATTTTTTCTCCCTTTTCCTTTGTCCCAAGAAAATGTTGTCTTGGAATTTTCTTTTCTTTTCTCATTGCAACGACTCACCTAGCCAATCAATGGTACGAGTAATAGACGTGTCATTTGCAATATAAAATTAAACTTCATTTTTTTTAAATGTTCCATAAGTATTAAAATATTTTTTAAATCTGTTAGTAATATTAAAAACATCAGTTTACTATAAGTATGTTAATAGTATTAGATTTGAAATTGAAATGTTTGCGAATGAAAATTCTTATTTATTTTGTTACAATAAAAGTATTTGATTCGTTTTTATGGATTGATTTAAAATAAGCATATGATGTAACGTTTTTCTCATTCGAGATGAACATTTATGATACTATTGTTTTATGATATACAAAAATGATTTATATGCTTTGGGTCGATGTGGTTTTGGCTTTTCACCAAGACGCAAGTGATGCTCTTTATTGTCGTTTGTACTATGAAAATAAACCGTTAATTTTATATTGTACAACCATTTATTTTGTATGTACTTCTTACTTAAAAGCAAAATGCAGGCCATGGTTTTTTTGCCGAACTCGAACGGAATCGTATAGCTTTGAAAATATTCTGTCCCTTCTTGAAAAGAAGGTTTTAGTCCACATTAAGATTTTAATGCGTAATCAAATGTGATTCTTGAAATTACAATTCAAGAGTTGTTCTCTCTTTTCCTTTTCTTGATAAAAGTTTAGTGGTGTTGTTCTTAAGCCATATAATATTGCTCAATTTCGGATATCATGTGGGGCCCAATGAATGTTCTATTGTGTAGGATGATGCCATCATGTTTTTGGTTACTAAATATTATATTAGTATTATATGGCAAAAATGTAATAAAACCTGTCCGTTTTTTCTTGATATGATTATGTGAGAACCATAGAAATCTTGTTAGTTTGTAACCCCCATAAAATATCCCAACATTCAATTCTTCTCTTACTCTAATGAAACATTTGATTTGTTGTTTGTCATTGATATATCATCAATAGACTGCAATCATGATTGTTAACAATTAGATAATTTTATTTTCAATTTTTTTTATTAAAAGTAAATATCATTTAAATTAATATTAACCCTCTCAAAATAAGAATCCTGATGATGCTTATTTACCTCCAAAGGTGCTAAAGGCATTTTCTTTTTGTTTTTTCGTGTGCAGTGGAATTAAAGAAAAGAAATTCTGTATTTTGGTTAAATACAGAGGAAAGAGGGATAGGAGGAGGAGGAGGAGAGAAGGGAGAGGATGCTGACGTGTATAACGTGTTCCAAGCAACAGATAGAAGATGGAGGAGAGGAAGTGGGAGCGCGTGGGACTCCCAGTAGTAAAGAAGCCGTCAAAAGCCTGACGGCGCAGGTTAGCTTCCCTTCCCCACTTCTCCTCCCCTGCTCTTTCTCTTGCTCACTTCTTTCTCTATCTCACACACACACAGTCACACACAATACATTACACAGTATGTGTACGTATATTAAAATTTGTCCTCATCCTATGTGGCTAATTGCCTATTACTAGCAGTAGTCTTGTTGCTTTTTCTGCTTGCAACCCTTCTTTATTGTATCTTTTCCCTGCTTTGTCAAACAAAACAAAATCTTGCTCAGGCCATGCTTATGACATTTATTGGTACCACCTAAAAAAGATTTATATATATAGAGAGAGAGAAAGGATCATGCGAGAAGTTAAATATTTTGCTATCACGGTCTGTGGATGTGCTTAATCACATATGATTAAACGTCTATGTATTGCCAATATAACATGTGTTTAATCATATGTGATTAAGCTTGTGTATCATATATGATTAAACACTTCTCGCTTTCTCGCAAAATGTTTAGTTTCTCGTTTGAACCTGCCCCTATATATATATATACATGTACATGGGGGATATGAAATAATTTTTGAGATTTTTTTTGTTATTCCATATGAAGCTTTAGACGCCAAACTCATTTCTAAGTTTTCATTTCATGGGCCCTCTTTCTTGTTGTTAGGATTTGGAATTTAGCATTAGGAAAAAACATGATGGTTCCCTTACAAACGTACCAACAAGATTTTTATTTGCATTTACTTGTGAGACAGGCAAGTGTAATGCACCAGTTGCATTTACTGGGTTTTCTCTGTTTCTTTTCTTAAAGAACTACATTATTTTTTCTCTTGGCATGCCTGGTCACAATTAAGAAGATTCAAACGTTTATATCGTATCCTAGTGGTGCTTATGGCTAGCAAACAATTAAGCATTTCTTTCATTTTGAAAAGGGAACCTTGCAACCTTTGTTATCATTAGAACCTTTGGATTGCAAAATTTCCAGTAAATTTTTTGACACAAAGGATGGATCATGTGGTGAGAGCAAATCCATCCGATTCTTCAAAAACGAAGACTTTCGAGTTTTTATTGTATATTTTTTTCTCTAACAACTCCTCTGTTCCTTTTGTCTAAAATGAAGAAAATAAGAGAGTAAAAATTTTATAAATTTTAAAAACACTACAAAATTAAATGCTCATAAAAGGAGAATTTTTTATTACTTTTACTAATTAAATGTCGAAAATTTGTTAAGGTATTAAATGTATATAATATTTTAATAATATAATTAATATTGGAATTTTTAACATGGAGAAACCGTTAAAGTTGGATGTAACTTTTTAGACATTTCGATTTTTAGTTTCTTTATTTTAAAAAAATTATGCTAAGACCTTGGAGGAAATCTCTAACTGTTTAATCTATCCATGTTACCATTTGGGATTATTCTAGTTCTAATTTAACTAAATTGTTGTTTCTTAGTAGAAAGTTATTGCCATATCTAGTCTATAATTAGAAGTAGGCCCACTAACTTTTTTCACTCTCAATGCGAAAGACTTCGCAAAATATGGGGATCTGTTCAGAAATGTGTTTTCTTTTAAAAAAAATAGAAATGAAGCTGCCATTCCGATATAGGCTTCCCATATTTAGTGTGAAATAAATGTTATGTTAAGTACAATTATTAACCCGAATACCCAAAATTGGCATAATTAAATAGATCATTGAACTGCCCAAGAAAGTTAGTGGGTTCTTCTCTTTTCTGAATTTCTTGTGTTGGAGATGATTTGCCTTTTAAAAAGTAAAAAATAAAATTTAACAGTGGTGGGTAAATGGTTGATGCAACAGTAAGTAAGTAACTTCCGGCGGCTGCAATAAATTCGGGTCATTGTATAGATTGACCTTACTTCGTCTACTTATTAATGAAATCTACATCACAGGCTAATAGACAAATTACATTCAATGTTTTTTTAGTTGTGTTTCGCATAAAGATAAAGAAAGACAATTTACATTCCACTTTTTAATTTTACCCTTTCAGGAAAGAACTGTATAAATTTACATTGAAAATGTTGACCTACTTGTGTAGTTTCTTTAATCAGAACTCATAAGTGTCTCTCTTGGCCATTTACATATCCATTTAAATTCTAAAAGATATACAATAATAAAAAATAACAATTTTTTCTTAATGTGATTTTCTGTCTTAAAAGTTTTTATAATCTTCATCACATATTTGGTGCAAACTGATCATAACATTATACTAATTTAGAGTACTTTGATGATAGAAGAAAAGAAGTGATTTGTCATATATATGTAATAGGAGTTGTAACCGGATTAATGGTAGCAATGCAAAGCTAGGATCCCACATGCCTCATCTAGAATTTGCTTTTTTTACACATGGAACTGACTGATAAATAATTAAATTGTACATCAATATAAAAATATATCATATAGGGAATATCTTACAATATTTTATAACATGATTCCCATTATCATGTTCTACTAAAACAACTAAAATCTTTAGTTAGCAGTACAATTTATGTACTATGTTTATGATTTGAGATTCTTCTGCTTCTTTTAATAAAGACGATAAGAAAAGTATCCCGAATATCAAAAAGTGTAATCTGTAATGACTGAGACAAGAGATTCATTTAACTGCGGAAAGAGGCTGTACTAGGGATGGGAGTTGTTTGGCCATACAATTTGATTTAGAAAAAATGGAGAAAACAAAGAGACCAGTGTGTGATAGTAGAGTGAATGATGGTTAAAATTTATTCCAATCACACCATGCATAAAAGTAGATGTGTAGGAGTATATCTTGGGGAAAAGACAGGACACCCTTGTTGGGAAAAGTGATACACGAGTGTCCCATATTGGGACCCTCCATTGAATTTTTGTCTATTTCTCTCTGACCTCCCAGATCCAATGGAATTCAAATTTCTCACAGTTATATAAAGTTAGAGTGGAAGAAATTTTTTGTTAAAAGCTTTGCCAAGGGATCAATGAGATGTTGACGGTATGTTCATACCAGAAGTCACAATCAACCGGTAACGTGGACCAACACGACTGACCGTGAGTTTGGGCATAAATACATCTAGCTCTCTCATAATCTTTTTCGACAAAATAGTTAAATGACATTTATTTTGAAAGAATGATAATTCATATGTCCTTTTAAACCCGTTTTACCATTGGCTAAACACTAGACTTCTTTTTCTCGGTTATTGTATTTTTTTACCTAAGTAACTTTGAAATCCGGACATATGATCATCTATGAATTAGTTTAATAGTTTGAGTTTACCAAACTATCTTACGAATGAACACTTGTCGCACTTCGGAGCTGCTTAGGCAGGAAAAATAACACTTCACACTGGGGTACTTTTACTGTTTAGATTACCACATTAATCGTAATTATAGATCTTAAACAGAGAGTAGGCAAATTCCTGCATTGATGTATATGTAGGTTCTCTCAATGTATGACTTCAGAAACTTGCGTTATATGTTTAAGAAAAAGACAAGTGACTGAACTAAATCAACTTTTGTAGAATAAAAGAGACTCTTTAATTTGAACTTAATTGCCATGCTTAAGCCCTTTAATTTGTTTAGCAAATATTCTATGTTTTAAAGTGAGGTTATTGTATTATTATGTTTAAAGAGGTCACCAAAAGAAGAAGAAAGACAAAGGTGAGGCACACAAGGGGGAATTTAAACAATTGCTCCATAACTTATTTACGTTGGGAACGTGAAGTATCTTTACTTTTGCTTTACCCCTTCTTTGTTAAAATAGAGTTCACTAGAACTAAACCTAAAGATGGGCATAGATTTGCAAAGGTAAATGCTAAAGGCAATATAATTGTAACTGCGAACGTAAATTATAACAGTGTTATACCTCAATCCAATCCCCAAGAGTACAATAACACGATCACCAATGCCATCTTACCTATGTTTACCGAGGGGAGCAACTACCATTTAATCCCTAGTTAGGGTGCGTTTCGCATGGGGGATAGGACGGGACCAGACAATACAAAAACTTCTTGTCTTACGTTGGCCATGACATTAGTGTGTGACATGATAGAACTTGAGTGGGACAAAAATGCATTTTTTTAGTCTCACCAAAATAGGTGGAACAAAAATCAAGGAGATGGAACAAGATTGGTAAATTACTAAACCACCCATGTCGTCAAATTAAAACCCTAAAAGCTTCCGGAGTTCTTTCACTTGCCTACCTCACTCTCGCCCGTCCAGTTCTGTCCAATCTCGTCGGCATAGCAAACGCACCCTTAGTGGTAAAAACTTCCCTCTCGGGCCACAACAAAAGAGGAAAGTTTGTGTCTTGATACGCTATGTTATGAATCTGGCTTTATCGGTTCATCATAAAACATTTTCCCATAGGTGTCTATCAATAATGCTCAAATCTTGCAATGAAATTCAAGATTCACAATTAAGTGCTTCTAGTTTTGTTCTCATGAGTTGGGTTATATATGGTGTGCAGATCAAGGATGCATTAAAAGTTTCTGGTTCTTCTAAGGGGAAGCCCCCTATAGGACCTAGCAGCTACAAGAAAGGCCAGAGAGGTTACCCAGACTTTGAGACCATATCTGAAGGGGTAAACTACCCTTATATGCAACCCGGAAGCTCTAGTTCTACTCCTGCTTGGGACTTCACTAGCAACGAACCGAGTGGAGGATATGAACCCCCTCGACAATCTGGTCATTTAGTGTTGGAGGATGAAGACGAACCTAAAGAATGGATGGCTCAGGTGGAACCCGGTGTTCAAATCACTTTTGTTTCCTTGCCTAATGGCGGAAATGACCTTAAACGGATTCGCTTCAAGTAAGCCTTTAATTCCCAACTTGTATCCCACTTAACATATAATGCACAGCCATAGATATGATATAATCTTTTATGTGATCAAACCCTGAAAGCTATTTATAAATTGCACCTCTAGATATGATACTAGTCAATTCATGTTGAGATATTTGTTTTACTCTGCAGTCTATTTTTGCAAAATTAACAAATTTGGTCCCCATTTTTCTAATTCCCCACCTTCATGATGGCCATAAAGTTTGATCTTTTCTGAAGTTATTACAGTGGGGACTGAATACAACCATGATCCTTCTATCTCAACAGAGGCTGCCAATTACCATCAATTTTGTTTCATTCATTGCTATTCTTTTATGATCTGAATTCAAGTGAGTTGTAAGAAATGCTGACATTTCTTGAATTTTATGAAAGCCGAGAAATGTTCAATAAATGGCAAGCTCAGAGATGGTGGGGCGAGAACTATGACCGAATAATGGAGCTTTACAATGTTCAGAGATTCAACTGCCAAGCTTTGAACACCCCCTCGCGCTCTGAGGATGGGGTAATCTACCTTTCTCTCTTTCGTTAACTTATTCCCCACGTCATAAATGAAAGAGGCGTTGTAATTTAAAGATAAATATAACGAATGATGCAGAGAGATTCTACCTACTCACGGCTGGGATCAGCAAGGGAAAGCCCGATGATGACCCCATCAGTGAACAAAGATTGGAATAGGAACTATTATAAGTCATCGGACCAGCAGGGAGGCAATCACCAATTCAATGTGGGGCCAAGTGCTTACGGGGGTAGCGGGCCAAAGGGTGAGATGTCATCGATGGAGGCATCAAGGACAACAACATCCTCTAGAGACGAGGCTTCGATTTCAGTTAGCAATGCGAGTGATATGGAGTCGGAGTGGATAGAGCAAGACGAGCCTGGTGTTTATATTACCATCAGACAGTTAACAGACGGCACCAGAGAACTCCGGCGTGTCAGATTCAGGTCATTATTCCTAAATTATTCTTACTACATACAATGCATGATTATTTATGAATTCACACAACCCCTGCTCCCAAGACCTTAGAAAACACTGAAAAAACAACTTAGAAAACTCCAAAAGATTAATGAAATCATCCATAGACATAAACTTATTTCATATGAACCTTTACCCAAAAAAAAAAAAAAAAACAAATTAGATCATAAATATTAGTGTATTTTTGATAGATGATTTAGATCTAAAACAATTTATGCTTGAAATTACTTTAGTGACACAAGATTCTGTGATTTGCATTTATGCGTTAAGAGGAGTATGTATATCTGGGTGTAATTTGTTGTTGTATGTCGGTATGTATGCAGTCGTGAAAAGTTCGGGGAAGTGCATGCAAAACAATGGTGGGAAGAAAACAGGGAGAGAATACAGACCCAATACCTTTAGTTAAAGCGAGTAAAAGATGATTCGTCGTCATTTTAACCCAAAAAAAAAAGCGTAGAGCGGAAGATGCATGCATGGGAGCGTTATACAACTAATCAAAAATCATATGAAGATACCTAGTAAGCTACCTAGCAGTTGAGGTTGATTCCAGTAAGTTTTGGACATGCTTTGTCTCATTGTTTGTAGTTTGTGTTTTTGAATTGTGTTTGGGGGTCTGAGGAGGAACTTGTGTTGTATTTATTGGTTTATGAAAGAAGAGAAACTAGAGTTGGTTGGATCTTTGATTAGGTTATATCAATTACAGTAAGTTTTGGATGTGTTAACATAAATGTTTTACACTCTGAAACAACACATATGTTAACGACGATGTGTTGTTAATCGTTGAAATAACGCCACTAGTGTGAAACAATGTAGTGGTGTTTTACATTATGAACAACACACAATTTAAATCATTTGTAAGATTTTATGTGAAAACCGTAACGGTTAAAAAATCTCAAATGAATATAATAATAATAATAATAATAATAATAATAATAATAATAATGTCAGATTAAAGAAAATAAAATGTAATTAAAATTTTCTTGTAGTTAAAGTATTCTAGATTTAAAAAAAATAGTGTTTTATTTTAGATTTAAAAACAAATAATGTTTCATTTTAGTTTAAGAATTTTTATTTCGATAATCCAAGAAAAAAGAAGATATTTAGGGATCCTTTACAACCTTAAAAAATTAAAATTGTTTTGCAAAGTTTCATTTTTACCCTCTAAACATTTGCTAAATATTTAACTTGGTTACAATTTGCTAAATATTATTAAAAATATTCGGATAGAATTTGTTATACATTATAATAAAAATGTTACCTTGTTTCATAACTCTTAATCAAAATCATTGCATGATTGAGATTGGTTCTTATGGTTTTTATTTGATTTCGTCGTTTATGTGTGTATGACAAAAACATATTGAATATAACATTTACTAAACATCAAAGTTTCTTGACGATATGTTGAAAGATTGTAGGTAAATAAAAAGATAGCTTCATTTTGTTATACCTACTTTGAATATTTTTTCCATTTTTTACTTAGGTTTGGCATAACTGAACTTTTAATGTTACGTTGTTTTTAATGTGACCAATATCTAAGTTACATTAAGTAAAACGAATCAATGTCCAGAAAAGAAGCAAAACTTTATTACGACCCGAGTAGAAACACAATCCTTGCGTTATATTATGGGCTATAGTTTTCGTAGTTCGTTTGACAATACAAATAGAAAGGTTTTTTCATATGGTGCAATAGGTATTTATAATCTTGAACAATTATCTCATTTGCGCAATGCCATCCGTCTTCCTAGCTTGAACCGCTCAACGGGATTCCTCAAAATCAGGAGAGTTGCAACTTTCATTCCCTCCAACACCATCCGACTGAATGTCACGAAAGGATATGATGGTGTCCTTATCTAGGAGCCAAAGTTCATCAAGAATAATATTGATCTCTTTCACGATATATAGGATGGTCCTTACTAGAGACTGTGCTTCAAAGACGTTTCTCCATATAAGACTCGCATTATTTCCAATCTTTGTTGTTAGGAAATAACGAGCCTTGAACACCTTATACATTAACACATAATCTTTGCCTTGTGATGCTTTCGATTGCCACCATCCACGACATGTCATTTGCTCGATATCCCGACACATGTCCAATGTAATTAAGTAGGAAAACACTCATAAGCTTGATAGTAGCTTCCCTTCCTAACTCATGAGCTTTTTCTTCACTCTTTCCTTTATTTCATTTATATTAATATATAAATGATAGATACAGCATAATTAATAAATTTAAACAATAAAATATAATCCTGTCAAACTAATTTGACTACAAATACAAATAAAAAACATAATCTTTGAAAACTTGTACAAAATGTTTAAAAATACATGAAAACATCTAATAAATATCTTCAAATTGTTTTGTTGTTCACTTTCACATTTCACTGAGCTTTCATAATTGTAAACAAAAGCTTGGGGACCCAATATTTTACCTGTCCGGCCTCCCATGAAAACGGGGACTTCCGGAGTAATGTGTTTCCTTCTTCGTAGGATATTTCATCATCAACGTATGGAAGTTCTTTCTCTAGTGAAGAAATGTCTTGAATTCCGTCATTGCTATCCAAACAATCCTTGATGCAAACATAAAGCTCTAGTGATTACGGTGTTAAGCCGCGTCCTTCGTTCTGAAAACACCTGCCATTGAAAGAAAAGGCAAATTCCGAAGCTACAGTGTTAGCTTGGGCGGTTAGTAGGTCTCTTACCATGACAACGAGAATCAAAAACTGACCTTCCTTTTCTTTCCACCATGTAAATATCTCAAGGTGATCAAAATCGTCAACGGTCATCAAAACCAACAAAGTTAGATACGTATATATGCATGTTTCATTATGGTCGGTACTAGATCTTTGGCATTTTGTAGCTCGGGGACCCAATATTTCACCGTCCTCCCACTGCTAGTCGAGGGCTATTTCCTTTTCCTCATATCTAAAGCGTGAACACTTGTTCTATCTTTATCGAATTTAGCACTATATGTGTCAAATAAATTATGAAACACGAATTTAAAATTGGCAATTTGTTTATCAGCAAATCCGAGATGCTCTTCGATCAATCCTAAAAGCATGGGCAATATTGCTTATCATACACTCGACACCGACAACCTTTATGGTGGGGTTAAAGATGGTGGCACATGTCGTAACTCATTAATCTTACCAATTTCCTCCAAGTTTTGGCGTTTTCGAATTCCTTTTAATTATATAAATATGTTTAAGCACTTGACAACTAGTATGATAAATATATACCGGATAATTGTTCGGTTGTAGTGTTTAAAAAATTTAATGCATAGACTGAAAATCAGCTAATACCCAATCTTCATGGATAAGTGCATTATTATAAGCCATATGGTTATAAAATAATGTTAATGTATCCTAAATGGGTCAAGTTCTATATACTATAGATATGTCAAATGCCGGCCCCTAACACCTTACAATATGTTCTATATGCTTGATTGACTAGCTTAATCCTACAAAAAACCAATCTTATTATAAATCTAGATAGATTTTTGTACAGTTAAATTAATAATATGGACGACACACAATCATTTCACCTTTCAGATATTGTAAACAAGCAAACGTATATGAGATTTTGGTGTGAAAAAAACACCAAAATCTCTTTCTAGTTATACTACAAATAAAGGGTAAAAAAGTAATTTTACCTAAATATTTTGAGGTTTCAAGATTTGTAACCTTTATATAATAAAGAATTATGGTAATATTTTAATCATAATAACTAGTAGTAATGGCTGTGTAAATAAGTAGTAGTAAGAGTCATCAAAACACCATCCAATTCAAAAGAAGTTGGAAATTAATAAAAATAAACATGTGTTGAAGGGAAATTAATGATTGGGTAAAAGGAATCATTCCGACTTTAGGGCATAATATATCAACTCATATTACAGTTCCTTTCATACATGCACAACACACTTTAGATATATGCACACACACACCTACACCTACCTTTCTTTCTTTCACACACACACAAAATGCAAACATATTATTATCATTTATTATTATTATTATATGATGAGGATGATGATGATAATAATGACTTCATGTTCATCCTGCCACCTTGCTGCTATAACCTTGAGACCTTCCGGTAAACAAGTGGTTACCATTTCCCCCCTTCATCATCATCATCTGCTGCTGCTGCTGCTTGCTTCTTCCACCAATCGTCATGTTTCCCAACTTTTCTGCTGTTTCACCAATACCAACTCCTCTTCCTTTTCCCATATACATTCCTCCTTTATAACAACAACACAACATTCTCTTACATTCTTATAAATAAATTAAATATGAAAATTATGTTTTGAACAAATTCTTACTTGGATTATTGTTTTTCATGGGTGGTTGGTATTTTGGTGATGCCACTGCTGCTGCTTGCCTCACACAGTTCTTATTCATCTTTTCCTTCACTCCATCCTAAATAAAACCAATCAACAAACATGTTCAAATAAAAACATACACCAACATATTTAATTACTAGTCGTTAATCCCACATACCTGTTTATTACTATTAATATTACTATTACTATTCATTTCCAATCTACGTTGCACCCCTGTAAAAAGAACAAATCTTAACCAACCAATCATCAATCAAATTCTATTCTATTCTATTCTATTCTATTTATACTTTTACTTACCTGATGAAGTTATAATATTGCCCACCGGCTTTGAATTAGGCAAAGGATATCTCTTGTTGCTACCTTTCTGCTCCACACCCCTCCTCCCGCTTAATACACCTGCATCATCATCATCATATTCTTCAACACAACACTAGAAAAGAAAAAAAAAAAAAAAAACTCAATGGATGGGCCAACTGAATTAACAAACCTGATGGAGGTGTTCTACCAATAGTAGTGGCTTTAGGCCGAAGAGAAGGTGGAACATAGTAACAGCTCTGCACATTTCAACAAAATATGGTTTTGCTCATCCTCTTCTAACCATAATAACTTAACCCTTTTAGTGATATAATTTTTGCAATTTGGGGGTTTCTACCTGGAAGAAAGGATGCTGAAGAGCTTCCAAGGCTGTAGGCCTCTTACATGGATCCCACGAACAGAGTGACTACATAACACAACCATCAAATTCTTTACTTCCTATTGAAAATTTGGAAATAATTGATTGTAAAGCATAGAAAATTGGTGCTTACTGCAATCAGATCAACTCCATCCTTGCTTGCAGATGGTATCAGTGCAGAAAGATGTACTCCAGCAAGCTGCTGCCACAAATTACAGAAAAGGGAAATTAAGTATCCAGGAATTTCTGCCAAATGGTCATTGGCTCAGCAGTCCTCGGGGTTACCAGTAGAGCCCAGCCCCCCCCCAAAAAAAAAGAGGGTCTAAGGGTTCAAACCTCACCAAAGGTCAGGAAGGTGTGTGAGTTCATTTGCCGTATGTAAATATTATATTACTTCAAAAAAGAATTCAGGTCACAACATACATGAAATGTTTAAGATCGCGTCACTTGAGAAAAGCAAAGCAACTGTGCAAATACTTGGTGTCACAAAACACCACACTTGTAAATACTTAGAATAGTATCACAGAAACAGACATATGTCCAACAAAGTTACAAATTTTAATGAAACAGCCATTTTGATACAACCATGCTTTTGTTGAGAAAAAGGCATTTAACTGACAAAATATTATGATAAGAGGAACTAACCTCTGGAAACTGATAATTGATGGCACTTGCAAGCTCAAGTCCCTCAGCCCATGAACTCTCTGTTGGGCTCCCGATCACACTGCAAATTTTATAAATTTCATCTGCTTCACTGCGGATACAGAGAAAAGAACAAGCATTCAGTCGCAACATACTTGGGTCAAAACTTTACTGTTCAGTTCAGTTCAATTCATGAAGCATATAATACTATTGCATCAATGAACCAGAATCCAGCTAGAAAATCCCATCACATTAGCATAAAATGTTATAAATACTGTTGACCAACTTATTTTATAATGTGCTTGTATTGTTTTTGGACTTCTGTTTAGAGTGTGGTGGATCTAGAAATTATTAGAAGCTACATGAATGGAGAAGTTGCTCTTTCTAGCAAACTCATAAAGTATGACAAATGGCACAAGACAACAATAATGACTAATATGGGAAAGTTTTATCTTAAACATTTATCAAGCTGCTTATATGCAAATACATATATTAAATTACAAAATGTTTTAAGTAAATCACTGGCTCGATTCACACGCCTCATGAAATTAGTTTAGCAATTTTCAGTCCAATCCATAAATTAACAATTATGCAAATAAAACAAAAGATATTACTTCATAAAGCCAAAATATCCACTTCTTGAGCACCTGTGTGTAGGTATTTGGTAGTCTTAAAGAAGAGATAAATGGACTAAGACAACATTACAAGCATTGAATGATTGACCATTTCTTGACACCTGTGTTTTGGGAGTCCCAACCTATTAGACTTTCACATATGGTAATGCACAAGAAAAAGAAACACCCAAAAAAAACTATATGATGCTGATGCTGATGCTGCTGTTGCAACAAGGGAAGAACTGATGCAGATTTTATTTATAGGAGAACTGGACACACACCTTGAACCTGGGAAAAGTGGTCGGAGAGTAAATAATTCAGCCATGATCGCTCCCATGGCCCACATATCTGTGATTGGAAGGGATATAACAAATTTAAGTTCCAAGAAGTTGTATACATCTGAAAAGATAAAACATATATGGTTCATGTACTCACCAACTGCAGAACCATATGTTGGCGACTGAAGAAGAACCTCAGGGGCACGGTACCTGCAAAACCCACATTTCAGCAACAAGTAAAAAGAGACCAGAAATAAGAATTACTAGGGTTCCATAGAAAAGCAAAGGCCACTCACCAGCGTGTTGAAACATACTCGGTGTATGGTGGTTGGGAGGTGATCTCACGAGCAAGACCAAAATCAGCTATTTTTATTACATCCTTGGAAACAAGAAAATTCTCTGCAGCATGATACAGAATATGCAAGCATTCAGCAAACTAACATACTACAAACAAGAGAACACTGACAATATATCCACTGATGAGTTACAAATGTATAACACACACAAATAAAGACAACAATGCATACACGAGGGTTCACCTAAATGCCACATTTTGTATAAAGACATGTCTATCATGTGTGTGCAAAAACAAGAACCTTTCTGCTCGTGAATGCCTACATGGGAGAGGGATTGCTTGAAAACACCATATTACTGTGGCTAAATGATTCTTTCTTATTTTTTTTATCTCCAGTACTATAATGCACGCATTTTCCTTGTACATTGGTCAAGCGTATGTACCCATATGAATTCTCCAGATCACAGACTACAATCCATTTAGTACTAACAGCACCATTAAATATATTTATTAGAGAAATCACCTGGCTTAAGGTCACGATGGAAGTAACCACGCTGATGCATATAAGCAAGACCTTGAAACACTTGGAAGCACCAGTTTCTAATTTCAGTTTCCAAAAAGAGCTTCAATCTATCTTTCATAAGTTGGTAGAGACTGCATTCCTGGGGAGGAGGAATACAATGATATTCTGTAAGTGGTGGAAAGCCAGCAAATTACCGATGTAAACAAGTAATCTGCATACCATGTACTCAAACACGAAGTATAAGATATCATTTTCTCTGATGACCTCCTTGAGCTTCACGATATTTGGATGATTCATCTTACGCAGTGACTGCCAAGAGAACAAGGTTAATTTACATGTAAGACAATACTGGAAAGTCGTAAGAAATTTGATGTTACCTTGACTTCTCTCAAATTTATGCATTCTTCCCATGAATAATACTTCCTCTTCATTTTCTTAATTGCAACCTGTAAAAAGAATGAATCAACTTTAATGAACACATTCACTTCTATATTTGACAGATTTATTTTTATGTTCAACTATTCTGATATACATAGAACTTACCACTTCACCATTCTGCTTATTCAACCCTCGCCAAACAACCCCAAAGGATCCAGTACCAACTTCCTTGATTATCTTGTACCTGGACATGAACACGCCTAATTGCTTAAGCTGTATGATTTCAAGTCATTTATGGCATGAATCACAAATAAGAATCAGCTCACCTTTCCATTTTTTGGTATGCAACTGCTCGTAACACCTTATTTACGAAGAAGAAAACACAAACATAGAAGAAACAACGGACTTAATCTCTAGACAACTATAGTAGAAACTGGATAATATAAACTATCAGCCTGGCTGTTCTGGCTGGATCCACCTTCAACTTTCTTGATGCATGAGCAAAAGAACAGTAAGCTTCTGATGGACAGGCTCCACAGCCTTATTCATAATGGACACAGGATCAATGACTCCCAGATATTGACAAGGCATAAAAAACAAAGAGAACTGAGAACTGCAGCGCATCTTGACACTTATACAAGCGGAAAATTTGTAGCCGAAAAGAAAGCCTCCAGAAACTACCTCAGACTTGAGATGGTACCTCCTTTACCCTATTGGATTCTGTTGGAAAATCTTCAGCCAATATTTTTTTGTAAATCTAACTGGTACCCATCAAAAAGAACGAGTCTTTGCTAAGATTAGTCAGAACATAATCTCATCTAGTAATCAACGGTGTACACAAAATTCATCATTTACATGCAAGTTCAGCCCTGCATTGAGAGAACAAAGCTAGGTATTAGAACCACCATGCAGGGATAGAAGGATAACTGAATCAACAAATACTGAACTAATAGAACCCTTACCTCATCAGATGTTCTTGAAAAAAAATTAAGTGACTATTGTATCGGCAGTGCACTAGTGTCGTTGGAAAAGAACATCAGTACAAATAAGTTGAATACTTTCTTATTTACGCAGTAAATTCCAATATAGATCTTGCTTAATAAGTAAATCAGCTTACTTGTAAATGTTCACTAAAGATCCAACACCTGTCTCATAAAAAACTTGCATTAGGCCTGATTGACAGCTTGTATACAGGATGCTCACTAGGTGCAGTTAACAAAGGAAACAAGAAGGAAACGTCGGGGGATGAGAGAACGCCAATCGAGCACTTTCTGGAATGAGAAAACCTGATTCTGGAAACAATCTGACCAGGGGCACTCTTGCTCCATGTCTCAGAGAAAATTAAAACCTTCCCAAACTGACAAACAAAGATATATATCAGCTTAATAAAACCTTATGAAGATATATAAACAACTCTATTGAGATGGCATATTACTATCTAAACATACAAACTCATGTTTGTTTCGCAAGAAATAAATTGGTCAGTTTCACAACAACAGCCAGTTCTCAAGAAATATCGTGTTATCTATGTGTCTGACATGGAGACAATTGAGAAATGATTTCCATGAAAACAACTAACAAAATGGGAAGAAAAGAGTGTGGTGAACATATCCCATATTAGCTTTCCATTCTCTTTATTTTGATTTCAAATTATGTCTTTGGAATGGAGTCTTTAATTAGGATACAAACACACATGCAAGATGAATGTTGACTTAAAGAAGCAGAAGAAAAATACTTGACATAACCACTTCTACTGCACGTACATTAATTTTCATAATGTCAAACACTTGATGAATTTCTAAACATGAAAGATCATTTAACTAGATTTAACAACAAAAAAACACTACACAAGACAAATGCTCAAACTACCTGTAATGTTCTTCAAAGTCCTAAGAAATAAAGAAACATTAAAATTTCTTATGGGATTCTTAAATTATCTTCTCCAATAATCTCTAAATTGTCTAAAGCTACAAAAAATATCTTGTGACCTTAAGGACGTTTGTTGATGTGTTTAAGGTCACTCGATACACTTGCCTACACGTTCACATATTGAGCACATACTTCATTTGTCACCTATTTGACTATCTCATAGAAGATATTAACAGCATTATTATATAAGTCAAATTCCAAGATGCTTCCATGCCATTTGTGACGAACCATGCTAAGATGCACGATTATGTTTTGACTCGTACGTGTCACTGCATAGTGTGCAATATCCATTTTTCCTTTCTGAGATTACATACTTCACTTTTGTCACTATTTTATTTATCAATGTGCCGGTAATGCATATTTCACTACTTCAATTGAAACGTTGGCAAATACATGCACCGGCATATCCCTGTGAAGTTGTGACCCAATATATATTACAATACAAGTTTTCAGGGTGGCTAATCACAACCAATTAATGAAAAGGTATAGAACCAAGCATAACATTCTTTAGTCAACTGAAGTGATGCACATCAATCATAAGATTATAGAATTACGAAAAGAAAAGAGATATTACACCTACACTTAAAGGGATCAGCCATGAGAATCAAGCTCACAGACATAATCAAATCACAGATCACTTTATATTGTTATAACGGGGGAATTGATAGACTTTCAAAAGGCCGCTATCATAGACATCTAAACCTAATAGAGCTACCGGCTACAGCTACAAAACAAAATTCTAGAAATGTGAACCTAATAGACCCATTATTTCCCTATATTATCCTAACAAAGAAACATTAAAAAATTATAATTATCCAGATAACAAGAATTATTATCTTAAAGATCTTAACCTAAAATAATATAATCCTGATTTCCATTATTGTTCTAGCAAATATAGCTGTAAATAACAACTAGTAATTTCCAGATCTCAAACACCAAAAATTTCTATTAGTGAACATTATACATACATACATATACATATATATATATATGTATATGAAAGGTAAAGAGCTAAAGCTAACTTCGTAAGGTATATTGAATTGATATAGAAGGTGACCAAGTGGGTGCAAAGATTATAGAAAGATGAAAAGGGATATGATACCAACACTTGCAAGGAATCAGCAATGAGAATCAAGTTCAATCATAATCATATCTCCAATCACAAATCACTTTATTGTTATACAATAGAATTACATCATTTTAATTTTTACATTCCACCACAAAATATTTTAAACATTTAATTGAACTACAAAACAAAATTCTACAGATCCAAACCTAATAGACCTCTAACCATATCAAACATAAATAATTATGTTCAATAATTACCCTAATAAAGAAAGTTGAAGAATAAGACAACAATTATCATCCTAACGATCTGTTAACCAAATAAAATATAATTTTGATTCCAATTATTCATAACAAATCCATCTGTAAATCAAAACAAGTAATTTCCAGATATCAAATTCCAAAAACTTCCATTTTACACACACACACACACATATATGTGTGTGTATATATATATATATATATATATATTCAGAATGGTCCCTACGTGACGACAATTAAAAGATGCATAAAAACACAAACAAAGAAACAAAAGAAACCAGATCTAACCAATTCGATCGAAAACACAAAGGGAAAACAATCCAGATCTGATTTGAATAGATGAAAATCAAAGGGAAGGGATAATGATGGAATGAAATATTATACCTGTAGGGTAAACGGCATAACCTTAGGGTAGCCACAGGAGGGCAAAGGGCTAACTCCAGAGCTCGTAAAATTAGAGAGAGATGAGAAGAGACCCCCCACCCACCGATTAACCTCTTCTGTAAAATAGCAATATTTGATGCGTATGGGTTGAAGATTGTTGGCAAAGAAAACCTAATAATAGTCGTCAAAGATGGGATGGGTTCATATGTGAAGATATATATATATATATATATGCATTATGTGGTGTGGGGATGATTTGATGGGGACGCGACCACCGAATTATGAAAGACCCTATATATCGCTTGTCTTGGTGGACGGCGTTAAGAACATTTCCAATCTAAAGTTCTTATAAACAAAAAGTGTAATGGCTTGTAAAAACTAGGATTGTCAAAAGTTTTTATAAGAACCTTGATTCTTACCTTGATGTTTGGTATGAAGTAACATATTACTACTTTTTCTTTTTGTTTTCTTTACTTTATAATCGTTAATATAATATATTTAACTTATATAAGTATTATATGGGAACCACGAAAAGAGATTCTTGTAAGAACTAAGAACTACCATTGTAGCATTTTATGTGAGTTCTTGTTTTGATGAGTTCGAAGTGATGTGACAACAAAAAGGAGGTTTGTTTCTGAACCACCGTCAACAAAAAGTGTAAAAAGGAGGTTCTTGTAAGAACCTCCATTGGAGATGCTCTAAGGTGGCGTTTGGTTCGCAAATTCTGAAGGAATCTGATGATATTGGAATGTTGAATTTCATTGACCAAATTTTATTTATTTGTTTGGTTCATTCTTTTTCACGAAAGGAATCTCTAAATTCCATCAAATTATACAAATGAGGGAATTTAACATTCTTTAGCAACTACAAGGTATTTTGATGAAATGGAATTCTTATTTTACATAATACCACACATGCCCTCAATCCAATATAACCTAATCACCGTCGACCACCGCCGATTTGAACCACCATCGACTACCGGCGACCATCGACGTTCTAACCACCGTCGACTACCGACCACCGTCGTTCTGAACCACCGCCGACCACCACTAACCATCGCCGACCACCGCCGTTCTAAACCACCACCGACCACCATCGTTCTAAACCACCGACAATCGTCGACCATCGACCACCGTCGTTCTGAACCACCGCCGATTATCGGAAATTTGAACCACCACTGACCACCGTCAGTCTGAACCACCGTAGACCACCGACCATCGTCATTCTAAACCATCACCGATCTGAATTGTAATAATCGGGTATAAGTCTTAAAGTTTGAATTTTGGGGTTTAAATGATCAAGACTCAAAATTTAAGGGGGCTACAGGTAATATATAGTAAAAAGGGGGTTTTAACCTAATGACCTCATTTTCATTAGTTGGCGGCGGATGGTTCTTGGGAAGGAAGGAGAGTTTTTCTTATAGGCATTTGGGAAGGTCAAGGGAAGGAACTCCATTCTTCATTGGGAAGGTCAAGGGAAGGAACTCCATTCTTCATTTGGCAATCGGCTTCTTCTTTGAGGTAATGTTATTCTTCCCCTCATTTTCTTGGTAGGAGAGTTTTGGGGTTCTATAGTTGACTCTGTGTAAGGATTTAGGAACTTTTGATCAATTGGTTGAAGTTTTTGAAATGAAGGTCTATCTAGGTATCTGGATCCATTATTGTTTAGTTTGAGTTGTTTGCCTTGTTATAAGAATTGGTACCTGTCTCGTTTCATTATATGAAAATCCAAGGGCCTCTGTTCGATGTACCCAATCGACCTTGGTCGATTTTGGCTCTGCGACAGTCGTCGTTGTTGGGGGTGAATGGTGGACATCGGTCGAGAGAAGGACATCGGTCGAGAGTTAGACATTGGTCGAGAGATGGACACCGGTCAAGAGGGCCACCGGTCATGATGACACCGGTCGTAGGCCTCGGTCAATCCAAGGAATCAGGCCCCGGTCGAGTTGGGGTTCGAGCGATCCATTGACCCCCGTCACCGGGTTGTGTTGTGTGGGTCGAAGCCCAACTTTATTTTGGGACTTAAATTATTAGTTGGACTTCTTTTTAAGTGGTCAACCCGTTTTCCTTTCCAAACCTAGGACTCATGTATACCTCTTGAGTTGGTCGATTCTGTTAGCCAATCTAGCAATCTCCATTGGGCTAACCGTTTGAGATTATGGGGTGTTAAAGTCAACTCCGATATAAATTAGAAGGTATAGAGAGTTCACCGACCAATGTTTCTTTTATAGGTTTCAGATCGAATCATAAGAGTAGACGCAAGGATTAAGCTAAGGACATCAAGTGAGTTTTCTAAACTAATGTCTTTTATGACGAAAAGTTTATGTTTATAAAGATATCTGCAAGTTTTGAAAGGATATTGGTTATTAACTACATGCGAGTTTTATTTAAATGTTCAAGATATTTATGTTACTGTTGCTTAAGTGGATATGTATCCATACATAGTCATAAGTGTGTTAAGCTCAAAGTCGGGGGGTGTGGCCCGCCTGTGTTCATACCGAAGGGTGTGTTCCGTTTATGTCAATGGGGGTGTGTCCCAGTAAGGCAGTGTGAGTCACAGACACGCTGTCACCTTAGGGTGACGGTAGTGTGAGCTGAGAGGTTTATTGAAAGCGTGATTGTTCCTGTAAAGTTGAAAATAATTTATTTATTGATAAAACTTTTGATTGACTGTTGAGTTTTAAACTGTTATTAGAGGGGACTCACTAGACCGTTGGTCTAACCCTCGCTCTTTCAAAACTAAAACCTTTTTCAGGCAGGCATGAGGTAGGAAGAGCAGATAAGGGCAAAGAGAAGGTGTAAGCTGGAGTTGGCTAGAAGACTGTCATTCTAGATTATCTTTCTTCGTAATCTCAGTTGTGTAATAGGTTGTTTTTCTACAAACCTTGTAATGTAGATGTTGGTTTTGGGTCGTTTGGCGTTTTTAGTTATTAATCCTTAGTTTTGCTCTATGTTGCGGGTTGGGGTGTTACATGAACCACCGCCGACCACCGATCACCGCCGATCTGAACCATCACCGACCATCGTCGATTTGTGTAACGCCCTCAAATCTGGAAATAACAACTTATTAAAATTTTATAAATACATCAATAAATACTTCGATCTACAAACATAAATTGAGAATTAACCTCAATACTCCCATCATCCTATGCATACAATCTATAAAAAGGACGAGTGTTACTAAACCCAAACAATTGCTATTCCCCAACCTGCGAAAGGCTTCACTGACTACTCACTCTTGTAAGGCTAAGGCTCGACTCTTCATAACACTGCTAGAACCGAACCCCTGACGGAAACCTGATGCACATGCCGACAAATAAAAAGGTTAGGCTTAACGCCTAGTGAGCTCAAGAGTTTTAATATAAAGAATATATCTTTAAAAGAAAGGAATTTAGTTTAAAGCAAGATCCTTCGAAATAATTAACTTTAAAATGTAAACGACACATTTTCCCCATGATATGCACTTTTAAAGACAATGCTCCCAATACTCACATTTCCTATAAAACGATGCAGCCCAAAACTCACCCAAAATGGGGTCATTGTTCAACACCCCATTTGTGAAAAATGTGAATGACCATTCATATCCCCAAACATCCAAAACGGGGATAGTAAGTAAAGCCCTTAATTTATAAGGATATGAAACAAAACTTTACTTCTCAAAATACTTCAAACGTAAACGGAGTATAATATGCAACCCATAAATCTTGAGTAAACAATTCCCATAAGTAAAACGACACCGAAACATAAATAATAAAATGACACAATTACATACCCAATTAGCACCTTCCGGTGATGTGCGTGGCGGAACGCAAAGTTAAGCCACATAACTATGTTATCGAACTGCACCTCAGATCAAAAACTTTAGAGCACACTAACATAAGCGTCACCTCAAGTCCCCAACACCTTTAGTGCACACCACTTAACGGGCGTCACCTCAAGGACACGGTACCTTTAGTGCCCACTCCGTCGAACTGTACCTCAAGGTTAACCGAGCTTAGTGCCCATTCATTTCCTAGTAGAGTTCCAACCTCAAGGTTCTCATTCGACCTTTAGTGTCTACCCACTAGCATTCAAGATAGGAATCTCAACTCCTTACTTGATAACTCAAACATGCAACACTCAAATGACACGAAAAGTACGTCATTATACTCAACAACTCCACAAAGGTTATTACCCCGGACAAATGTCCTCAAGACTCAATTTAGTCAAAACCGAGCCCAAGGCCCAACAACTTACGTAAACCCCCAAATGAAAACTAGTATAATGTTGAAACGTGCTTGACCGATAAATAACAATTCCCATACAATGAAATGACTTTAAACGGCGTTTATAAAGACACATACCTCAAAGACGAAATTAACCCAAAACTCAACATATAATGGGACCAAAGGTTTTCCAAAGGGTTTATGAATGCAAACACACCAAAATGCATATAACATGAAATAAACTTCATTTGTACCAAATTCACCAAGACGCATAAATCATGTTATTACTTACCAAGATAACAAAATCCCACTTATGAGCGTTTTATGAAACTAAAATAAGCCAAGTTTATCAAATATGAAAACTCCTTAAAATACTCACACTTTAACAAAATACCAAGTAAAATACATTTTTACTTCAAATTACTCAAAATTTATCAGCAGTTAACCATTTCATGTAAAACACTTTAAAATAACCATTTTGGCATGTACATCGTTTTCACAAATCAACTTGAACTCACCTCGCTAGATTTAGGCTAAATCTAGATTTCACCCAACGAGCTATTTTGAAGACCACTTGAATCCTCAAGCCGAAATCTTCCAAAAACCTAGATCCGAACATTCCAACCCATAAATATCCATAATCAACCATAAGGAAACATTCTCCAAACATAAAAATACTAAGATCCCAACAAGATCAAAACCCTAATTTCTCAAAAACCATCAGATCCGAGATCTGAGATATCAAACACTAAGAAACCACCAATGGAGCATTTATAACCTTAATACAAGAAACTTACCCTTGAAGACGATGAGACTTCCGAGAACACCCAATCCAACACTTCAACCCGAGCTCCCAACCGTTGAACTTGATGAGGAAGATGAAGATGAAGGTTTTGTGGTTCAAGCTCCCAACTAGCTAGATGATTGAGAATCATGAGGTTTAGGGAGAGAAAACCCCCCAAAATGGGTTAGGGTTCGGTCTTTATGAAAGGGAGAGGTTGAGAGAGAATAACAATAGAAAAGAATGAGTTTTGAATGAGAAATGAGGCTAAAATCCGATTTTAATTCGGTCAGACCCCGCACGCGACAGTGCCTGGCGATAGTGACATTGTTACTATCGCGTGGCACAATCGCGCGGAGTGTACCGCGGCTAACACTCTCCCCGCGATAGTGCCCTGGCGATAGTGACATTGTCACTATCGTGTGGCACAATCGCGCCAAAGGTACCGAGGCTCGAAAAGTCCAAAAACTCGCGATTCACGCATTTAAGATTCGAAGGCACAACGTTTTCCACTCAAAAGATAGACGAAAGGCGGAGAGATTACCAACGAAAGACGGAAACTTACTTACGAAAAGTCGGGTGTTACAATTTGAAGATAAGATTAAATGAAGGTTTGTATGTGAATCACAGAAAAAGTCAAGAAAAAATCTATTTATATATATATATGTGTGTGTGTGTGTGTTAGAACCGATATTACAGATTATTCATATGGGTTCGCATATGTATCTTCAATTTGATTTTTTTCAATTTATTCACATCTTTTAACATTTTTTTACATTATCAAGATATTTAGTCTTCTTATTTGAACTTTAATTATAATGTTTAAAGTTTTTCTTTAGCCGATATGACTATCTATTCCATTTTTCGAATTTTTTTAGAAGAATAATGATTTTATTTAAGAAAAGTTCATATGTTAAATTGTCATAAAAATAGTTTTATTATTTTAATTTATAAGACTTTCAATCGATATATAGTGTTCTTACATATGTAAGTTATGTAACATGGTCTATAAAAAAGATTGAAAAGGTTGTGGCTAACAAGAGCATCTTCAGTCATAAAATACCATTTTTTAAACCTTGAAGGGTTAGCTCACTCGGTTTAAAAAAAAAGAATCATTTTCAAACTAAATCTTTATATATATAAAAGGAAAACCTAAGAGTGATGAGGTGGCACCATGAGATGTCTTCATTTCTATTTATCTAAATTCTCATAATTTTGATTTTTTTTTTACTTAAAAAAGGTTGGTATTGGTGAAAAGATGAAATATTATGTTGATAAGGTTGTCCCACATTGGTTGAAAGATAGAAAATTGAAAGATGAAAATGTATATATAAGGGGTAGATTAATGTTTAAATAATGTGAAATGGCGTTTAGCTAAATATAGCTAAACCAAGGTTTAATAATTGAGTTAAGTTAATGTTAATCATTTTCATTTATTTTAAAATGATTTTGATAAAGTTTAATGATTTTAACATCAATATATAAAGTAAACAATTAAACAATTAATAATAAACCTTATAATTATTAGGGAAAATGACCGTATTTCAATATCGTATTACCAAAATGCCCTAAATATCTTTCGTTTTGCCGAAATACCCTTTTTGGCCAGGATGTAGGGCCGGGATGAGACCCATCCCGGGATTGTTAATTTTTTTGAGAAATAGAGGGGTTACCCTGGGATTTAGAGAGATATCCCGGGGTTGGAGGTGAAATTTCTAATTCAATTTATATCCATCCCGGGGTAAAAGATTTAAAAGATTCGATTATATATGATTTTAATATATATATTTATATTTTATATCCTTATAATTATTTAGTTAGTTACTTTATACCTTTTATTTTTCTATTTTTCATTTTACATTTTAATCATATTAACACATATAATCGTATATTAACTAAAATGCGTTAAAAAAATACGTTTTAATTTTAACAAGTTACACCATTATAACCGTCTCTTCGATACCTTCGAAATGAGCCCAATATTGAATATTTTTGGATTTAACTATTTATTATATATCATATATACTATATAAGTAATATTTTTGAATATCATTAAACCACTACCAAAAATCATGTAAAACTAACAAATAAGGTGGGACTCCCATTAAGCATATTAAGATGCTAACAAACATGTCTTAAATTTGGTCAATCATTTCACCTTATGTTTTTACTTGATTTTTTTTACCATTGACCCATTAAACATAAAAATAAAATTCAAATATCCTTATTTTAAAAATAAATGAATTGAAATTGTCGTATTTGTATAATCGATAATTATTAAAATATTTTACAATAATAATGATATTAAAACTAAAACAGATATAATATATAATAAAATTCGAATTCAAATATCCTCATTTTAAAAATAAATGTATTGAAATTGTCCTCTCTGTATAATCGATAATTCTTAAAAGTTTTTACAATAATAATGATATTAAAACTAAACCAGATATAATATATAATAAATAATTAATTCCAAAAATATTCAATATTGGGTTTATTTCGAAGGTATCGAAGAGACGGTTATAATGGTGTAACTTGTTAAAATTAAAACGTATCTTTTTAACGCATTTTAGTTAATATACGTAGGGCTGTAAACGAACCGAACGTTCAGCGAACCGTTCGTGAACTGTTCGGCAAAAAGTTCGTTTATGTTCGTTTATTTAATAAATGAACGAACATGAACACATTTTTTTGTTCGTTTAGTTAAATGAACGAACATGAACAATAGTCTCGTTCGTTCATTTACGTTCGTGAACGTTCGTTCATTTATGTTCGTTAATGTTCGTTCATTTATGTTCGTTTACGTTCGTTTATGTTCGTTCATTTATGTTCGTTTACGTTGGTTCATTTATGTTCGTTTACGTTCGTTTATATTTGTTTTATATACAAATATATTTATATATATTATGACATTAATGTATCAAAGCATTAATTAAATTAAATTTTTTAAATTCCTTTTTTATACCTCCTAAGTTTATCCGTTTTTTTTAATTTTGTTATGTTATTTTTTACGAACGAAATGATGAGTAACGGTGGTTGTTTTTTATTCATTTATGTTCATTTATATCCGTTCGTTTACGTTCGTTTAGCTCTTAATAAATGAACATAAACGAACACGAACAAACATATTTTCTTAACGAACGAACATGAACACAAAAAAATTCGTTCGTTTACCGTTCGTGTTCGTTCGTTTGTTCGGTTAAGTTAAACGAACGAACACGAACAAGCCTCCGTTCGTGTTCGTTCGGTTCGTTTACAACCCTAAATATACGATTATATGTGTTAATATGATTAAAATGTAAAATGAAAAATAGAAAAGTAAAAGATATAAAGTAACTAACTAAATAATTATAGGGGTATAAAATGTAAATATATATATTAAACTCAATCGAATCTTTTAAATCTTTTACCCCGGGATGGGATATAAATTGAATTAGAAATTTCACCTCCAACCCCCGGGATATCTCTCTAAATCCCGGGGTAACCCCTCTATTTCTCAAAAAATTTAACAACCCCGGGATGGGTCTCATCCCGGCCCTACATCCCGGCCAAAAAGAGTATTTCGGCAAAACGAAAGAGATTTAGGGCATTTTGGTAATACGGTATTGAAATACGGTCATTTTAATTAATTTCCCTAATTATTATTATTATTTTTTTACTTAAAAAAGGTTGGTATTGGTGAAAAGATGAAATATTATGTTGTTAAGGTTGTCCTACATTGGTTGAAAGATAGAAAATTGAAAGATGAAGATGTATATATAAGGGGTAGATTAATGTTGAAATAATATGAAATGATGTTTAGCTAAATATAGTTAAACCCAAGTTTAATAATTGAGTTAAGTTAATGTTAATCATTTTCATTTATTTTAAAATGATTTTGATAAAGTTTAATGATTTTAACATCAATATATAAAGTGAACAATTAAACAATTAATAATAAACCTTATAATTATTTTTTTGTAAGCTAACAATGCTCATATAAAAAGTTTTGTTAAATGAGTATATTTTTTTAGTAAGGTAACAAATGTTTATAAATCAATACATTTATTTTTATTTAGTTTTACTTTATTATAATGAATAACTTAAATCAATGGTTACAAGCAATTTAAATTGTCAATTGTAAGATAACAATCTTTATATATATAAAGGAAAACCTAAGAGTGATGAGTTGGCACCATGAGATGTCTTCATTTCTATTTATCTAAATTCTCATAATTTTGAATTTTTTTACTTAAAAAAGGTTGGTATTAGTGAAGAGATGAAATTTTATGTTGTTAAGGTTGTCCCACATTGGTTGAAAGATATAAATCTTTATATATATAAAAGGAAAACCTACGTGTGATGAGGTGGCACCATGAGATGTCTTCATTTTTATTTATCTAAATTCTCATAATTTTGAATTTTTTTTACTTAAAAAGGGTTGGTATTGGTGAAGAGATGAAATATTATGTTGTTAAGGTTGTCCCACATTGGTTGAAAGATAGAAAATTGAAAGATGAAGATGTATATATAAGGGGTAGATTAATGTTGAAATAATGTGAAATCTTTATATATATAAAAGGAAAACCTAAGAGTGATGAGGTGACACCATTAGATGTCTTCATTTCTATTTATCTAAATTCTCATAATTTTGAGTTTTTTTACTTAAAAAAGGTTGGTATTGGTGAAGAGATGAAATATTATGTTGTTAAGGTTATCCCATATTGGTTGAAAGATAGAAAATTGAAAGATGAAGATGTATATAAGGGGTAGATTAATGTTGAAATAATGTGAAATGGTGTTTAGCTAAATATAGCTAAACCCAAGTTTAATAATTGAGTTAAGTTAATGTCAATCATTTTCATTTATTTTAAAATGATTTTGATAAAGTTTAATGATTTTAACATCAATATATAAAGTGAACAATTAAACAATTAATAATAAACCTAATAATTATTTTTTTGTAAGCTAACAATGCTCATATAAAAAGTTTTGTTAAATTAGTATATTTTTTTAGTAAGGTAACAATCTTTATATATATAAAAGGAAAACCTAAGAGTGATGAGGTGGCACCATGTGATGTCTTCATTTTTATTTATCTAAATTCTCATAATTTTAAATTTTTTTTACTTAAAAAAGTTGGTATTGGTGAAAAGATGAAATATTATGTTGGTAAGATTGTCCCACATTGGTTGAAAGATAGAAAATTGAAAAATGAAGATGTATATATAAGGGGTAGATTAATGTTGAAATAATGTGAAATGGTGTTTAGCTAAATATAGCTAAACCCAAGTTTAATAATTGAGTTAAGTTAACGTTAATCATTTTCATTTATTTTAAAATGATTTTGATAAAGTTTAATGATTTTAACATCAATATATAAAGTGAACAATTAAACAATTAATAATAAACCTTATAATTATTTTTTTGTAAGCTAACAATGCTCATATAAAAAGTTTTGTTAAATGAGTATATTTTTTTAGTAAGGTAACAAATGTTTATAAATCAATATTTTTTATTTTTATTTAGTTTTACTTTATTATAATGAATAACTTAAATCAATGGTTACAAGCAATTTAAATTGTCAATTGTAAGATAACAATGATTATAAATCAATACTTTTTTAAATAAATATGTGTTAAATTTTATTTTATTATTTTTTTATGTATAGAACACTATTATATCTTTATTTAACTTCTCATTGAATTTAAATGTTTTAATTTTACTATTCAGCTGTGTATCTATGTAAAAGTAGTTTTTTTTTTTGCAAAAATTAAATGATTGTATTATAAAACTTTTCATTAATTAATAAAACCCATCATTTTTTATTCATGTAAAAAAACTTATTACATTAATCTATATGTATTTTCAAATTCATATGTATCATTAATGATCCAAATTTTCGAATGCAACTCCTTTGTAATATTTCTATGTAATATTAACGAATACCTTAACATGCTGACATTGGACAATGAGAGGTCTCCATTGCTATTTATCTAATTTTCTTCAAATTTCAATATTTTTAAAAATGTTGGCTTTGGTGAAGAGATGGACATTAGTGTTGTTTAAATTATCCTACAATGCTACGAAAATGAAAATTTGGAAAAAGAAGATGTCATTAAACCCAAGTTTAATTATCAAGTTAATTTTATATTAGTCTTTTTTTGTTTATTTTAAAATGATTTAAATCGAAGTTTAATGATTTTAACATCAATATATAAATTAAACAATTAAACAATCAATATATAAACCTATATTTTTTTTGGTAAATTGACATCAAGGTGGTTTCAATTGGAAACCATATTAGATTGAAAACTTTGGAAACCGTCAATTTCATTGGTTAAATTAATGAAATTGATTCATAAAGTTGTTTAATATGATCCAGTTGTTTCATATATTTCTTTTGTTAATTAAATTGTTTCATATATTTGTGTTTTTTATGTAGTTTCATCTATTTTTCTCATTCCGAGAAAATTGTTTCATTTTTTTTCGCAGTCTGATGAAAGTTTTTCATTTTTACATAAAAAACACAAATATATGCAACAATTTCATCAATAAAAGAATTATATGAAACAATCTCATCAAATAATTTCATTAACTTAACCAATGAAATCGAGGGTTTCCACGATTTTCAAAACTATAGTGGTTTCTATCGCTCCCCTATATATATATATACTATATAGGGAGAGGTTCATTTGAAAAATAGTAAATGTATGAGAAATAGAGAAGTAATCTTAGCCATATATCTGGTCAACATTTGTGTATTTGACCGCGAAGTACCGGATAATTTCTTGCATGGTCAATTTGAGGTAGAGGGGTAGTTTCGTAAAATACGTGGGATGAGTTCATATATGAACCTATATGATTCACATATGAACTATACGTTCATATGTGAATCAATTAATTAGTTCATATATGAATCACAAAAGTTCATATATGAATCTATTAATTAGTTCAACTGATTCATATATGAACTTACAGTTAATTAGTTCATATGTGAATAAGATAATTAGTTCATATATGAATCACAAAGGTTCATAGATGAATCAGTTAAAAGAGTTCAGATGTAAATTACACTGATTCACATATGAACATATAGTTCATATGTGAATTATACATGTTCATATATGAACACAGCCCGTATATTTTGTAAAAATTACGAAAGTGTTATTCTATTTTTGGAATAGCCGTAACTTTTGACCAGTCAAAGCCACAACTTTTGACCAGTCAAAGATGAAATATTTGATCAGTCAAATCCGATCTTGACCGTATGAATGTCCAAGATTACTTCTCTATTTCTCATGTTTTTACTATTTCTCAAATGAAACTAAGACTATATATATATATATATATATATATATATATATATATAAAAGAAGACTTTAACATAGCACCAATAAATTACGTTTTATTTTAACTCAATCAAATTACTCCTTAAAAAAATATTACTACCGTGCATCGTGCGGGATGCACACTAGTTTGTTTAAAAGTGTGTACAAAAGAATAGCGTGACACCAAATTTTAATATTTCATTATTTAGAATATAAAAAATGTTGCAGGATATATTATGTTAAAGAAAATATATATAAAATAAAGTATATTTAATGTAGATGGTTAAACAATAAATTCTCATATTTATTTGGGATCCTATAGTTTAAGATTATTGTAAAAATGTTTCAAAAATGCAATTAAATTTAAAAAAATGTTCAAAAAGTCACATTATTTTCAAATTGATGTAATTTACATTAACTTTGGTCAAGCTTTTGTCAAATTAATAGAATGACATTTCAACCTTTTGATTCAGTTTTTAAAAATAATATAATATACTTGAAACTTTCACGATAAAACTTTCATCAATGGCTCTTTCTTTGAGATCGTCACAGTTGTCTATTTCTTTTCTCTCTCGACTTTTGCGAAAACCAAACGCCCTCCCTTTTCTCCATTTGCCGACAACAAATCTCTGACGACTGCTTTTAATTAGTTAACAATCTTTTTAATGTTTTAACCACTTAAAAACACTTTACAATCAAGTATTCTAGTCATTTTACAACGTTTTGGTTGGATTGATGTAAATGATATTTTTTTTGGTCCAGTGGTGTATTAAAAGAAATTGTAAGTTCCGAAAGTGTTCATATATATTATCTTATTTATTATAACCAGGGACTGCCACGTGATGCTTTGGTTTTCTTTTAATATATATAAAGATTTTAAACTACCAAAGAGTTTTTTGTTTTTCAAGTGTTTAAAATTGAATAATAGAAATACTCTTGAAATTAAGAAGGGGCATGTATGTATCCAACTAGTGTGATCGATATATATTACCATGTATATTAAAATATAATTTATCTTTTATGGTTGATATTTATTTTGTATTTTTTAAAAGATACTAGAAGTGTACTCGTGCAATGCAACGAGATACATCACGATTTTAATGTTTATTTTTATTTTTTGTTTTTTTTATCGATTTTACATTGTTTTGAGAGAGTGATAATGATTTTTTTTTTATAAATTTGTTTAATTTAGGCTTAATAATATAATGTTTTTTATATAAAAAAAGTAAGTATTTTGTTAAAATTCAATGATTATCTTATATATTTTAAATGTTTTATATTTAAATTGAGATGTTTATCATGTTTTGATTATGTTTATCAGTTAGTTATGAATTCAAACATATAGCTTTATAAATTTGTACTCATGCATCATGACTTGTAATCTTGAATTTTAAGTAATGTGTATCAATAAACAGTACTTAATGCATAAAAACTTGTTTTTAATAGTTTCTTCGATAGTTTAATAATAATGTAATTTATTTTTAATAATATAATGTTTTTTTTATAAAATAAACATTAAATATTCTGTTAGGTTTTCTTAATTATATTTTGGGTTTTTTATATTTAAAATTTGATTTTTATCCTGTATTTAGTTATGCGATAAGTGATTTTAGGGGAGTTGAAATGGAGAGTGATTTTAGGGGAGTTAAAGTGGTTAGAGATAAAGATTGAAAGTTAATAAATAGCAGTAAGTGTACTACATAAACCTTTAATGATTGTTTTTAATGAGATTTTAAATAATTAACATTAAATAGCGGTACATTAAGTTTTAACAATTGTTTTTAATAATTTTTTATAAATGATTTATAATATAGTATATATATATATATTTACGATGATTCAATATCGCTAACAGTTTGAACATAATTCCCAAAGAAACACTTTTTATTTTGGAATATCTCAAAATTAATCGACATAAATTTGTATAATAATATATTCATACATGTTTTCGTATTACACTGTTCTCATGAGTCAATTTCCATTGTGATTAGGTAATGTGGGGCTAGTGATTTTGATGTTTTTGTTCACCTGTCATCATGGGGCACCCTATAGTTAGGTACTTCCACCTCCACTATCTTTTAAAATGAGTTTTAGATTTTCAACAAGATTGCTATCTTGTTTGTTATAGTAGAAAATCAAAAGTGAAAATTTCTAAAAAGTATTACATTCAACTTCAACAGATTTGTTATTTTATAAATTTTAAAACAACTTATATTATTATAGTATTATCTAATTTATCATCCCAATACACTTTTTAAAAAAAACTTAATATAAAATGATAAAAATTGAATCTTATTGGTGAGATTGAATAAAATAATCATTTCTCTCTCCAACCATCAAGTTTTAGAGAATTCTCTACACTTAGAAAAATTTCAAGTTTTCTCTATTTTAACAAACAAGATAGCAAAGCTGTTGGAGAGGTTTAGAGAACAAAAACACAATTTTTTCCATTTTAGCAAAGCTGTTGGAGATAGGGGTGCTCACGGGTTGGGTTGATCGGGTTGAAGGTTTTTTAACAACTCAACCCAATATAGTCGGTTTGAAAATTTTACAACCCAACCCAACCCAATCAAAAGTACAACCCAACCCAACCCAAACCGTTCGGGTTGATCGGGTTGCCCGGGTTGTGTTTAAACAAGATGAAATCAAATTTAGAAATATAAACATAAAGAAAACATTTCTTTGAAATACAACCGAATGACCGATAATTCATGAGAGTATGTAAGTTCATCAAAAATATTACGATATTACATATAAAAATGTCTAAACCAAATGATAATATGTCAATCAACAACAATCGTTTTAGATGTCTCCAACCCCGATGTTTTTGCTTTCTTGGCCTTGAGGTTGGTCGTGATCATCAACCATTTGGTACAAATTATCAATACTTCTTAAATCTTAAATATATCACATTTAGTTAATTTTTTAGTTTGCACACACACACACACACACATATATATACATGTTTGTGTGTGTGTGTTTACATTTATTAAACATATTGTTTGGGTAGAAAATCCAACAGACCATCGTCGTATGACCACCAATGAATGACGCCCTTTCTCTGACGTCCTCGATTGAAATGGCTAAAACGTTTAAACCATTCCTGTCGTACGACCTAATTTCGGTTATTAATCTGCAGCATGCGTTATATCATGTTTGATGCAGGATTCAAACACATTTATGGCTGAAGATCATAACGGAAGCCATCATCAATAACAAACATAACGGACGCTATTATCAATGTCAAAACGGTCATCCTATTGATGAACAAAATACGCATTCAAGACAAACCAACATAAATCGATTATAAATATGAAGATAGAACCTCACACCAGGGGGCAGATTCTAAGACCTCACAAGCTCACGAATTACGCTCTCAAAGATTGCTCAGATTTTCAAAGCTCATAAAGTATTCTGCCGTTCAACACGCGACGCACGACAGGAATTTCAATTACACACAACACACGACCATCTTTACTTTATTGTACTGTTGCAATACACTGTTAACGCTTGTTATAAAGGACGACGTCCCTAATTGACGTCCATAGTGCACGACGACTCACACTCATCCGCGGTTTTTACCCATTTTCGGGGTTTTTCACGTCACCAATTCTTTCGTCTTATTTGTTTTACTTTTATTATTATCGTGCGATTATCGGTGTTACTTTCTTTGGATGGATTAAGCTCCACATTTAACTTAAATTTTCTTTGGGAAATTTTTTGGCATAAACAGTTTGGCGCCCACCGTGGGGCCCCATCCAAAGGAAATCCTCGATAATCTTACGACGTACTAACATTTTCCTTCTAGTGTTTCTCTTTTGTATTCATTCAGGACAATGTCATTCCAAGGAACTCAAGATCATATTGTGGCCCAGATGAACATGGAGCTAACTGCTGTCCGCGCCCGTATTGACGCCTTAATAGCCCAGGCTCGACAAGCGTCTGAAACCATCGAGCACCTAAGAAACCAGGGTGGAAACAATGTAACGGGAACTACAAATGCTTATGCCGGTGCTTGGAACGTACCCCCTCCATTGCCTAATTATCCTCGTCCACCAGCAGTAAATCCTACGACCTTCGTAATCCCAACTATGCCTATGGCCTCTATGCCATTCAATGGATATGCCTCATATTCCTCACAACAGACTAGCCTCAACGGATCAGGTTATGTTCCATTGGGTGTCCCAGGGGGTATTCCGATAGATCCCGTTGCGCAACGATTGAAGCTTCTAGAAGAGCAGAATAAACGTGTCTTGTCGATGTTGGCCAAATTGCCGGGGGCAGCAGTCCTAGTCGATGTCGAGCCACGTGCAGGATTTCAGGCGTCCCCGTTCGTTGATGAAATCGCGTTGGTGGACGTCCCAAAGAAGTATAATATCCCGACTTTCACCCCAAAATATTCAGGTGTCACTGATCCGACAGAACACGTCACCCAATACAAACAACTTATGTGGACCGTCTCAATACCGCACCAGTTTCAAGAAGTCTGCATGTGCAAGAATTTTGGAGCGACCTTGACTGGAGCACCATTACAATGGTTGATCAATCTCAAACCCAAAACCATCGGGTCTTTTGCAGAATTGGTGAGCCAATTTTCTCAACAGTTCGCTAGCAGCCGAAAAATGGAAAAACAAACGAGCGATCTTTACTACGTCGTACAAAAAAATGGAGAGTCCATCCGGGACTATTTTAACCGATTTAACGCGGAAATGATCGGTATCCGAAATTGCGACGTAAAAACAGCCATTGAAGCATACAAACGGGGTTTGGACGATAACTCAGGGTTATATCTCGACCTTACAAAATATCCTCCAGAAACCTTCGAGGACGTATGAGCAAGGACGCTCGCTCATATGAGGGTCGAGGATGACCTCACTTTCAGAAATAAACACTCGAGAAACAAGAAAGACCTAGGTATTAAAAAGCCGGACTTCAAACCAAGGCCGGTCGGTTGATCAGAGTCTGCCAGACAGATTTCAAATGTCAGATTTGAAAAGAAAAGGCCGACGACTTCCAAATCTGTCCAGTATCCTAAGGTATCATCTTATGGCTTCCCTAGATCAGCCAAGGACGTCGTCGCGTCCTTGAAGCAGCTACAACAAAACATTCGATGGCCAAAGAAAAGTGATAGAGACAATGATAAGAAAGACAAAACAAAATGGTGCGATTTCCATGATGACTTCGGTCATGTAACGGACGATTGTATCTCCCTAAAGAAAGAATTGTCTTGGCTCAACTCGAAAGGTTATTTACAAGAATTGACGGGAAAAAGGACATGCATCCCACGTCCCTAGAGCATGCCAAGGTGATTAATTGTATCACCGGAGGTTCTGATGTCTGTGGGACTACATATTCAGCTGCCAAGAGACATGCTAGTCGTGGTCCTGACGACCGACCAATTCCAAAGGAGGCAAGATCAAAGGAGAACGCGAGCTTAGAAGCTATGCCCTTGACGTTCGACCAAACAGATCTCGACGACGTACATCAAAAACATCACGACGGACTAATTATCCAATTGAGCATTGGAAATTGTCTGACAAAGAGAATACTCGTCGACGGAGGTAGTTCCGCTAACATTATCTTTTTTGATGCAGTAAAAGCTATGGGGATCGACAAATCCGAGATTACCCGACGCTCGACTACACTCGTCGGATTTAACGGAGGAGCGACAAATACCATGGGGGAAATCACACTACCAGTATATGCTAAAGGAATCAACAGCCAGACGAAGTTCAACGTCGTCGACTGTTCATCGGCTTATAACGTCATCCTTGGGCGACCATGGATCCACGATATGAAAGCCGTACCCTCGACGTACCACCAAACCTTGAAATTCCCTACGCAATGGGGAGTACAGGAGATCAAAGGCGAAAGAAAAGTCGTTAGGGAATGTTACAAAGTCTCTTTGAAGCCCCTGAAGCAGACAATATAGCAATTACAGAGCCAGGACGTTCCTAGGACTGATGACGATTGTCGCTTGGAAACTGTCGTCCTAAACCAGGATAAGCCTGATCATATGGTCTACATAGGTTCGACACTCGATCCATCCTTTAAAAAGAGACTAATTTCTTTTTTGCAGGACCACTATGACTGCTTTGCATGGACGCACGAAGACATGGTGGGTATCGATCCGAGTATTATTTCCCATAAACTCAACATCGATCCATCATTTAAACCCGTCCAACAGAAAAGACGAAAATTTGCTCCTGAAAGAAATAAAGTCATCAACGACGAAGTTGATAATTTGCTTAAAACAGGAAAAATACGAGAAGTCAAATATCCTGATTGGCTCGCCAACGTTGTTGTCGTTCAAAAGAAAAATGGCAAATGGAGAGTATGCATTGATTTCACAGACTTTAACAAGGCCTGTCTAAAAGATCCATTTCCATTACCACACATTGATTATATGGTCGACGCTACAGCTGGACACGAATTGCTTACCTTTATGGACGCGTATTCTGGATATAACCAAATATTGATGCATCCCGACGATCAGGAAAAAACGGCCTTTATGACCGATAAAGGTATTTATTGTTATAAAGTGATGCCTTTTGGTCTTAAGAATGCAGGTTCGACGTATCAGCGTCTAGTGAATATGATGTTCAAAGAACATTTGGGCGACACTATGGAGGTATACATCAACGACATGCTCGTCAAATCGAAGCATACGGATGATCACATAGAACATTTGAAACAATCGTTTGACATTTTGCGAGAATATAAAATAAAGTTGAATCCGACAAAATGTTCTTTTGGAGTTCGAGCTGGCAAATTCCTCGGTTACATGGTCACACGACGAGTAATCGAAGCTAACCCAGATCAAATTAAAGCAATTATCGAAATAAAATCGCCCAGAAATTTTAAAGAAGTCCAACGCCTAACGGGACGTGTAGCAGCATTAAACCGATTCATCTCTCGGTCGTCCGACAGATGTCACTTATTCTACAACGTCTTGCGAAAAAATAAAGGATTTGAATGGACCGATAAGCATGAGGAGGCGTTGCAGCAACTCAAGGAATACATGACATCACCCCTTCCTCTCCAAACCCGAGAAAAATGAAATTCTTCAACTCTACCTAGCCGTCAGTGCCAATTCGGTGAGTGAAGTCCTTACCCGAGAAGCTGACGGACGACAATTGCCGATTTACTATGTAAGTAAAACTCTACTAGACGCTGAAACCAGGTACTCATCTATGGAAAAACTCTTGCTTTCGTTAGTTATGGCCGCTAAGAAATTACGGCATTATTTTGAATCACATCCTATAACTGTTGTAACTAACTTTCCATTGAAGTCTGTGTTAAGAAAACCCGAACTAACAGGACGACTAGCCAAATGGAGCGTCTACCTCAGTAGTTACGATTTGGATTTTAAGCCTAAAAGGCGATCAAATCACAGGTCTTGGCAGATTTTGTTACAGATTTCAGTCCAGAACTAGAAGAAGTGACGACGTCCGACGAGCTAATTGTGGCGACTTTGCACGACACTACTTGGACGCTCGATGTTGATGGATCGTCGAACATATGAGGAACATGCCTGGGTGTCGTCCTACAGTCCCCACAAGGGGGCAAGATAGTATACTCCATACGGTGCGACTTCAAGGCAACAAATAATGAGGCAGAATATGAAGCCCTGATTGCAGGAATCAAAATTGCCCATGAATTGGGGGCAATGCATCTGCGTGTTCAAAGAGACTCGTCCCTAGTCGTTAACCAAGTCACTGGAGAGTTCGCAGCAAAAGATTCGAGGATGATTGCCTATTATAAAATAGTAAAAGAAGAAGCAAAGAAGTTCAGTCGCTTCATAATTGAGCAGATACCAAGAGATCAGAACACTCAAGCTGACGCACTAGCCAATTTGGGGTCAACACTTAATCAAACGACATTCGACAATATTCCAATAGTCCATCTTGCAACATCGTCCATCGAAGACAATGGTAATACTTTGATCGCACCGATTGAGGAAGAAAACTCTTGGTCGGACGACATTAAAAATTATCTAGAGAACGATCAATTGTTTGATGACAGAATGGAAGCAAGAAAGGTCAGGTTTAAAGCATCAAGGTACGTCGTGATTAGAGGACAATTATATCGAAGATCTTCAACTGGTTTGAATCTACGATGTATTACCAACAAGACGCAAGTCCAGAAAATCTTACAAGACATGCACGACGGTGAATGCGGAAATCACTCAGGAAGTCGCAGTCTAGCCAACAGGATATCACGACAAGGTTATTATTGGCCGACACTAAGGCAAGATGCGATCAGGTATGTACAGTCGTGCGACGCATGTCAATGACACGCATATATGTCTCACAAACCATCTGAACCCTTGCACTCGACTTTAGTCCCATGACCCTTTATGAAATGGGGAATGGATATCGTCGGGAAACTACCACCTGCCCCCGGGCAAAAGGTATTTCTTCTAGTTTTAACAGATTATTTCTCTAAATGGATAGAAGCAGCGGCTTTCTCCCAGGTTCGGGACAAAGAAGTCGTTTCTTTTATCCAAACTAACATCATTTGCAGGTTTGGAATTCCGTCCGAAATAACGTGCGACAATGGGACACTATTCATCAGTGATCGGACGCGAAAATTATGTGAAGAAAGGAACATTAAGTTGGTAACGTCGACACCTCGATACCCACAGTCGAATGGCCTTGCCGAGTCAAGTAATAAAACTATCATCAATTCGATCAAGAAAAGACTCAAAGCTGCCAAAGGAAAGTGGGTAGAAGAATTACCCTCCGTTCTATGGGCCAATCGTACGACACCACGTACGTCCACAGGACAAACCCCCTTTTCATTAGTCTATGGATACGAAGCTGTGTTACCTATTGAGGTACGATTACCGACTTCGAGACATACGTCCGTCGAGCATAACTTGGTCGACCTGAGCTACGACCTCGACGCTTTAGAAGAACTTAGAGAAACAGCACACATCCACATGGCATCGCAGAAACAAGCGGTCGAGCGACATTTCAACAAAAATGTCCAAATCAAAGTTTTCCAAGAAGGCGACTACGTCTTACGCCGAGTGTTCCAAAACACTCAAGAACCCAACACAGGTAAACTTTCCACTAAGTGGGAAGACCCTTATCAAATCTCTGGCGTCGTGGGTAAAGGAGCTTATAAAATCCAAACCCTTGACGGTCGAGATATCCCACGATGTTGGAATGCAGTTCATTTAAAAAAGTATTTCTTTTAAATTCCGAATTCGTTTCCTTGGATTATTTCTTAAAAAGATTACTAACTTAAGCATCGGAGGGTCACGTTATTCTTCGCAGGGACGCACGACTTAGTTAAGATTTTCATGTCGAGTAATACTCATACGATCGCATGTATATGGTTGGTCGTAATTGTTGATAAAGGTTAATTTTTTACACTTGACTTCCGATACTTATATTCGAAAACCATTATTACAATTGCACTTGTTCGATCGTAAAACTCAGTTGATTTCATTATAGCATGTTAATGAGTGATGGTTTGGTCGAACGTATGATATACTGTGTTTATATTTTAAAATTACTCGACGTGTGATAAGAGATATAACAAACATCGATGTACAAAAGAGACTTTGTCATTAGAAGAGAAAATTACAAAGTTAAGGGACGACCACAGACAACCGACCCCTAGATAATATATCTAAAAAGCTAAGAAGGAGGAATGTCAGACTGTTCCTGCACGACATCAGTCTCTGCTTCCGCCTCTTCTCCACCGTCACTTCCCTCTAATTCATCGTCTTCGTCAAGGTCCCTTTCAGTCCCCACGGTGTCAAGGTAGGTCTTGAGCTCCTCAGCGGCCGACGCCATAGGATTTTTACCAGTCAGATGACGCCTCATCAAGGCAGCCCGGGCCGTGAAGCGAGAGAAGGCTTCAATTTGCATATTCTCAGTCTCCAGGTCCTTGACGTCGCCCTCCAGCTCCTCGACCCTCTTTTTGAGGGACGCGACTTCATCAGCAGAAGTAGCAGCAGCAGTGACGGCTTTAATCTTCTCGACCTCCAATTTGGTCGACAACGCCTCGAGCTCAAGGAGACGATCCCTGAGCTTAATCTTCTCACGATCCGAAATCTCCAGTAGATTCCGGGCATCGGTGAGTTCAACCTCAAGACCCCCAGCCTTCGCCTTCTCAGACTCGACCGCTTTCAGGGCGACCCTCTCCCTCTCGAGAGCCTCGTCGGCCCTTTTCTTGACGTCTGGGAAGGACGTCCTAAGACCTTCCATCTGAGCGAAGAAGCTCAGACAGGATTGGAAAGCCTGTTCGACAAAAAGAAAATAGTCAATGACAAGAGAAACAAGTAACAAAGAAAAATAAATAATGAAGAAAACAAAGAATGGGTACACTTACCATAAAAGATAGGCCAACAGCATGCGCCCCAGTATCCTCGACCCGAGAATCCTTGTATCGTTCATAAAAGGTCGGGAGAAGGAATTTCCCCAAATGAGGAAAAATGACGTCCCTCTCAAGGACGTCATTAGCCATGAAATCACGAGGGAGATTGACTTTGAACGTTATTTCCCCCACTTTTTCCTTGTTCTTCTCCTCACCCTTAGAGTAGGAAGAAGATGCAAGGACGGGCTTGTTAACACCCGACACCCCCGACGTTGGGGCGTCCTTCGTCACTTTGGTCGAGCCTTCAAGCTCAACTCTAGCAACGGTTCCTTTCACCGGTGTCGTCCCTGCAAGGGACGACAAAGTAACGTCACCCGTCTTCTTGGGTGAGGACCGAGGTTTGCCTCGGACACGTCTGGGGTCTACCCCCGTAGAAGGGGCATATCTCTTCCTCGACTTTTCCCTGCCTTTACGAGCAAGCTCCAGTTGTTCAGCTCGCTTAAGGGTAGACGACTTTACAACTGCGTCCTCTGAATAAAGAGAGCAAGTTAAAAAAGAAATGACGTACGGTATAAAAGTGAAAAGTATTGTCGAGCGACTTACCGGTCATTTCGTCTTCTCTCTCTTCTTCCCTCTCTTCTTCCTTTTCTTCCTTTTCTTCCTCTTCTTTCCTCTCTTCCTCTCTTCTCCTCTCTTCTTCTTGACGTGAATCCTCGACGGACGTCGTTTCAATAACCTCGACAGGCGTATCCTCGACGGACGTCACGGAGAATGAACGATCAGTGATACTCCTTCTCAAGATCCTCTGAATCTTAATGTGGGAATCACTATTCGGCTTCACCACAGTGAAATCAATTGCTGTCAAACAGAAAAACAAACCATCAGAATAACAAAACAAGAAAGTAAATGAACGCACGACAAAGCAACAAACTTACCCGATTCATTCCATCCAGATGACAACCATTGGCTGTCCTCATCACTCACGGACGCCACTTGGATGAAGACGTACTGGCGTTTCCAACCACGGTCGTTCACCGCGGTATTATGCACCAACACGTTGTCTCCCTTCATTCGAGGGAATACACTATACCGATGATAGTTATCCGCCCGGAAGCTGTAAGCGGCCAAAAGGTCATTCAGATTGAACGGAGCCCCCAGTCGGCCGAGAGACGCTCGATGACCTGGACAATTCGCCAGAACTGAGGCATCAACTGTCCATGCGTCAAGTCAAACTCGTTCAAAAATATCCTGGCCAAAGGAATAAACGGCCAAGTAAACCCTATCTTGAAGGGATACTCATATAAAACACAGTACCCCTTCGGAACCTCGTCCGGCCTTAAGTCCTCCGGCGTCATCAGATTAACTCCATCTGGAATCCCGGCTAAAATTTTGAAATAATCTAGGTTTTCCTCTTCCCTATATACACTCGCAGGTTCGGTCGTCATATGAAAGTCCGGGATATTCAGGGTCGCACGCCAATAACTAAGAATATCCCAAGCCGTCCTAGGTTTTCTAGCTATGGACTTCCTACGCATGTAATCAACACAAAGGGAAAAATGAAGAATCGTACCTTAAGTAGAACTCTAAAACCTCGAACTTAGAATGGAAAAGATTCTGATTGATCGGAAGAAGTATCTCGCCGGAGGTATGTGATCTCTAAGGGAAGCGTAAAAAAGGAAAAGATTGAAGACAATCTTTATTTATACTAAAAATCGGAAATCGAATCGCCGGAAATTCGAGTCGCCAATTGACACGTGTCGTCTGTGTCAGACAACCTCTCGAATACGTCCATCAGAGGCTTGACATCTGTCCAATATTAGCTTTCCGCGCCATTTATTCTGCAAGACGTGACATCATTGTCCAGTTGGAAGCGAACTAATTCGGTTTCATACGAACTACTCGCGTTCTTTTATGACACGTGTCTTGATTTTTAAATTTAAATTTCACAAAAGTTGCCGCTTGAAATTTAAATTTGGGGGCAAAGTGTTTGGGTAGAAAATCCAACAGACCATTGTCGTATGACCACCAATGAATGACGCCCTTTCTCTGACGTCCTCGATTGAAATGGCTAAAACGTTTAAACCATTCATGTCGTACGACCTAATTTCGGTTATTAATCTGCAACATGCGTTATATCATGTTTGATGCAGGATTCAAAGACATTTATGGCTGAAGATCATAACAGAAGCCATCATCAATAACAAACATAACGGACGCTATTATCAACGTCAAAACGGTCATCCTATTGATGAACAAAATACGCATTCAAGACAAACCAACAGAAATCGATTATAAATATGAAGATAGAACCTCACACCAGGGGGCAGATTCTAAGACCTCACAAGCTCACGAATTATGTTCTCAAAGATTGCTCATATTTTCAAAGCTCATAAAGTATTCTGCCGTTCAACACGCGACGCACGACAGGAATTTCGATTACACACAACACACGACCATCTTTACTTTATTGTACTGTTGCAATACACTGTTAACGCTTGTTATAAAGGACGACGTCCCTGATTGACGTCCATAGTGCACAACGACTCACACTCGTTCGCGGTTTTTACCCATTTTCGGGGTTTTCCGCGTCACCAATTCTTTCGTCTTATTTGTTTTACTTTTATTATTATCGTACGATTATCGGTGTTACTTTCTTTGGTTGGATTAAGCTCCACATTTACCTTAAATTTTCTTTGGGAATTTTTTTTGGCATAAACACATATATACAAAGGAGTTATATAGAGATGAATAATAGATTGAGAATATATGTAAATGAAGAGGGTACGCAATAGTGTAATTGTCTAATTTACATATTAATAGAGACTTAATAATCATATTAAATCCACAAAATAAAATGACCGGTTTCATCGGGTTCATCGGATTGGGTTGAGTTCAAATAAAAGTAACCCAATATCAACCCAATACCTACGGTTTGAAGATTTTACAACTCGATTAGACATCGAGTTGCTTCGGTTTGAGTTATTTCACGTTGGGTTGGGTTGGGTTGGGTTGATCGGGTTTTTGAGCACCCCTAGTTGGAGATGCTCTTATATATTTAATTAATTGTATATATAGAGTCGGGTTCAAACGAGAATGATACATATTTAAAAGAATAAGGGGTTGTTTGTTTTTTTTAAAAAACCTCTTAATGGCTCTTAAGTCTGAATCATTCAAACCTTTTTACACACCACCTCTTATTAATCATAACTAAAATAAGACTTCAGACTTTAGACCTCTTAAAAAACAAACGACACCTAAGAGAATAATTACGGGTCAATCATTTTATTGAATAATATCTTAAATAAAACTTTCTTAAAAATCGTCTAAAGAGACATATGTGTCATTTGTTGTATACATATTATATAAGGAAACTCATTTATTTTTATATAGATTATGTAACAAATTTAATTAAGGTATTTTTTTCATGAATTTTTTTTATAATTTTTTACAACATTAAAATAAATCTGATTTAGTTTTTCATTTTAAATATTTATTTTTATTGAATTAGTTTATTTAAGAATTTTTTACAATTTTTCTTAAAAATCACATGTGATATTTACAATTAATCGACATTTTTTTCCAAAAAAAAAGACTCACTAATTTTCTTTTATGTATCATTATGTGATCTTATACATTTTAAATGTGTTTTTGCTACAGATCACATATGATCATGTTTTCATTTTTTTTTCAATGTTTAATTTGAATCATTATTTTTCAAAAGAATTCTTTAAATGGAAATTAAATATGCTTATTTTAAATGAATTAAATAAAAAATTATTTAATAAAAAATTAAATCATATTAAATTTACAAATATGGTAAAAGTATAATCTTAAATAAATACCTAAAATAATTTTATATAACTAAATTACTTTAATACCCTTATTTATTTATTTTTAGAATTAATTATTTAAGGTATTATTTAATAAAACGATTGACCTATAATTATTCTCTTATTCTTTTAAATAGTTAGCATTCTCGTTTGATCATCTCCCCCCCTCTCTCTCTCTCTATTATATATATACATACATACACGAATGATCGTGTGAGATGAAGAGTTAATGTGAAAAGGTAAGAAAAGATATGAATCCTTTATCACTTTTGATCTCACCCCTACCCCATTAATTGCGCTTGATACGGGAATTAATCCGGTACATCTTGATGCATCTCATCCTAATGTATATCTAAGGATGAAGATTCTTTGTTACATTTCTCGCCATAACTTTCATTCTTACCGAAACTCAACCATATATATATAGATATATATATATATAGATATATATATATATATATATATAGAGAGAGAGAGAGAGAGGCAAATCCAAGAATTTTTAGGTACGGTGTCACAAAATAATTTCCATATTAATATATACTAAAATAAAAGTGTATCAAAAAAACAGTTTTATAAAAAAAAAGAGATATAAGTTACAACCTACAATTGTTCCCTACGAGACTTCATCTTTTAGAAGCGGTTGGGTACGTCTTCGTTCGTGACCAAGGCAAGTGCTTCTTTTTCTATGGAACAAATGACCGAACCATTCAAAAAGTTGGCACCCATCCAATGGTAGATTTGTACATAAATGCAATAACCTAAAAAATGTGTATTTAATAGAGATTAATTATTGCATTTACCAAACACGAATGCAATTAATGTTAAAAATATGTTATTTTTTATTTGGAGTAAACTCCAATTTTGGTCCTTGACGTTTGGTGATTTCTTTGAAAGCGACACATGTGGTTTCATAATTCAAATTTTGGTCCTTATAGTTTGAATTGTACTCTAAAAGGACCTGACCACTAACTCCGTTAAAAATCTCTATTAGAGGCAGGGGCAAATTCGTCCAACCATATTTTTGTCCCGTTTTTACACTTTCATTTTGTTTTTCTTATAATTGTAAAAGAAATCAAAACATAGGGACCAACTAAGTAATTAACTCTAATATATATATATATATATATATATATATATATATATATATGGTATGTAGGACAGTAATCAAATGAGAACCGTAAAAAGGTTAAGAACCATGAGGACTAATCTCAATCGTTAAAGAGTTTTAATCAAAGGTTAATAAAAATGATGACATTTTTATAATATTAATGAAAGTTTTGAAAGTCTTAAGGGTAAACTTGTAATTTGATATATCAAAACTACCTCTCATCGTCCTCATCTTTTCCCTATATCATCCATGAACACAGTTACCAACACAACCTTTTGAAATCAACTCCCAAAGAGAAGAACAATTTCTCAATGTTTCATGTCTTCTTATCGGAGCTGGCGATGATCATTCGGAACCCTAGCTCCTCCATCATCTTCACCATCGTCGCTTGATTTTGGAATTTTCGTGTTCTCTGACGAGAAATTAGAAGTAACAATGGCAGATTATGTGAATCGAAAACGGATCTGGTTTTCAATTTATACATTTACTCTGATGAATTCTCTGAAATCCGACATCGAATAGTAACCTTATGGATTTTCCGATGTGTTTACGCCTAAAAATTTCTGAAACTTTAAACTGGTTATTGGTCCCAGAAAGCAATACATGGTTGAATCGATGGTCAGATTTATGATTTCGTGCTCGGTTTGAAGTGAAAACCCTCGCCTGTATTTCTGAATGAAGGAAGGTTTGTGATCTGATGATGATGAAATGTACTCGAGATCTGAAGAGGCAATAAGTGACGAATAAAGGTATGATGTTCTCGTTGAGTTTGTGGAATAAGTTTCTGTTATATCGACCGGTTGAGAAGATTACGGTGGGGTGTTGGTGGTTATGATCGCAAGTAGGTCGTGTTGGCTTGGAGTTTGGGGAAGGATACACCACGAGATCAGATAAAGAGAATTCAGAGGAATCTACGGAGGCATCAATAGCTTTCTCAAAAAGAAGACGAAGATAAAATCGTTCAAGACAATATTCCAGCAATTAATATATTTATAATTAACTATGAAATTTGAATCATGAATGATCTGAAGCAGTTCAGGAGGTGATTGGGTTTGGGAAGTTTGATTTCATGTAGTGAATTAAGATATACATTAACATTGTGTTTGGATTTCATTAGGTGAAATAACATATTTTATGAAAATTGTGATTTATTTCATATGGTGAAATAAGGTTAACATGTGTTTCATATGCTGAATTTATGTGTTTCATATGGTGAATTGTAACACCCTCAAATATGGAAATAGCAACTAATTTAAAATTTTCTAAATACATTGATAATTGATTCATCTACAACCACAATTCAAGGTTTAACTTCGATACACACAGTTCATTCTATGTGTACAGTCTATAAAAGAGACGGGTGCTACTAAAACCCAATAACAGTCACTATCTCCAATCTGCGGAAGACTTCACCAACTACTTACCCTTGTGTAAGACTAAGACTCATCTCTTCATAGAACTGCTAGAACCCCTTCCCCAACTGGAACCTGATGCACATGCCGACAAATAAAAGGTTAGGCTTAACGCCTAGCGAGCTCAAGAGTTTTTCTTAGATATAAATAAAGCAATAACTTCAAGAATGTTATTTGAATCATGATTTCCAAAATGAGATACATTTAATTTGAAATCAAACAAGACAAAATATATTAAATATGAAAACAATCTATTTTTCAACATTCATCATAAAACAAAACGCCTCTTTGATATAAATCCAAAACCCAAAATGCACGTAAAACATAACTGACATTTTAATAATCAAATACTGAAAACGTAGATAAATTCCAACTTCCAAAACATCCCAAAACATGGATAGGATCCAATATTCAAAACCTTAGACATGGATAACCACCTGTACTCAATACGTCACCAAAACATAGATTATAAAACTCAATACCCAAATCAACACCTTTTGGTGACGGGGGAGACTCGATTACATTGTACATGACGGAGCACCGAAGTGGGTCACATAGCTATGTAGAAAACCAAAACGTATAGATTATACACATAAACTTACCGAGCTTAACTACTCCAAGTCTATCGCTCGAAAACATCAAGTCAACCACTCCAGGTCTATCCTTGAGAGTTCAAAACAGGGGAACTTATGCACATACTGGAATTACACCTTACTACCCATGGGACGCTACCCGATCGTATAGGCCCATACCTTACTTACCATGGAACCCGATGCCTATTCCGTGCCAAAGTGTGAAATTGTCCAAAATGGGACAAAAGAACACCGTGCCTATGGATCCATTGCACTAACTAAAACATTACATGACTCAAAACGAATGAACTAACGTATGCAAAACATGTAACCCTCAAATAAGATGCAGTAAATGCAAATCATAACCAAACGCTCTACATTGAGCTATTAAAATTGGACAAGTGTCCTCAAAACCCAACAAAATCCAAGCCGAGCCATAAGCTCAACAAATACAAAGACTCAACGTTGAAAATCATAAAATGAAACCAAACGTAAACAATCCGCCTTTATGTAAACCCATGCTCTAAAATTTAGATATAACTCCCCCATAGTTTAAATTGAGACAAAACATTTTCCAAGTGAGTTTATAACATTTATCCTTTCGAAACGTCCCATAACACAACATCAAGCATTTCTTCAAAACACACGATAAAATACTTTTATACTCAAAAATATACTTCCATGAAATAAACCATTAAGATACCTAAAATATATGATTTATTTATCAAAATGCCCAAAATCCCAAATGTGAGTGTTTTACAAGTTTATAAAGTTAGACACTTCAAACAATCAAAATTCATCAAATAACTCAACAGTTAATAAATTCATGTAAAACATATAAACACTTTAAAATAGACATTTTGGCATGTACACCGTTTTCACAAATCAACTTGAACTTACCTTGCTAGATTTAGGCCAAAATCTAGATTTTATCCCAACTTGAGCTCTCTTGAAGAAATCCGTATCCATGAGCAAAATCCTTCCAAAACCTAGATCCACAAGTTCCCAACCATAAGTAATCATGTTCTACCATTAAGAATTGATCTCCAAACATTTATATCAAAATCCCCAAATTTGGCCAAAACCCTAATTTTGACCTTCATTATCCAAAATCATCAAATCCACAATTGGTCACAAATGGAGGTTTGCAACTCATATAAGGTGTTGAAAAGAGAGGAAGAATAAACTTACAATATTAGGCTTTAATATCAACAAAACCTTAGAAATTTCCTTTGAAGGAGATGAAGGTGGGGATGAAGATCCTTTAGCTCCTAGCTTCCAAATCTAGAAGATGAAACCCAAATCCTGAAATAAGTAGGGGAAGAATGCATTGGGTGTTATATGGATCGAAATAGAGGAGGGGTTTAGGTTGAGAGAGTTTTAGGAGAAAGTGGGTGGAAGAGAAATGAGATGATTCCAAAGAAAATCAGATTTAAAGGAGTCTGCACCCCACCGGCGACTGTGCCATGCGATAGTGACCATGGCACTGTCGTGGGTCACTATCGCGGCACATGTACCGCGACCCCGTCCCTTTCAACGATTGTGCCACGGCAAGAGTGACAATGTCACAATCGCCGGGCACTCTCGCCCTGTAACACCCGTTTATTTTGAGACAAATTAATTAGCAACTTTAAAGATCAAAGATTGAGAAGAAATAAGATTTTGGGCGGGCCTTAGTGTGAATAAACCTTAATGGGCCCAAGTGTGGTCTAAAACCCTAGACTTTGCCCATTTCTTTCCTGAGAAGAATTAATGCAGTGTGTGTATTGGGATATTTGTGGGTGCGGCGATTTCAAGGAGGAATAAAAGGGAGGTCGACCGAAGTCTTGATCGGAAGTAGGAAGGAAAATTCAGAAAACTCATCTTGGGAAGGTAAGCATCTAAACTTTATCCCTGTTCTCCTTCTATCGTTATTTCAATTGGAAGATTTGGGGATTTGAGTTTCATTTGTTCTTTCTCGACTTTGGTATAAATTGGGACTTGTGGATTGGGGTGTTAGATATTCAATAAGTTGCAAATATGTAAATGTTTGGGTTTTGTAAATCGAATAGGGAGGATGGGGGTGTTATTGAGAATGACAGGGAATCGAAAACCTGCAAATCGACTTGTTCGTATTCGGTGATATCGGTCGTTCATCGACCGGTATCCCCGTCGAACGATATCCCTGTCGACCGGTATTCCTCTTGACCGGTACCCTTGTCGACCGGTATCCCTGTCGACCGGTATCCCTGTCGACCGGTATCCCTGTCGACCGGTATCCCTATAGACCGGTATTCCTATTGACTGGTATCCCTTAAGCGACCGGTGTCCATCGACCTGTGTCTATCGAGAACTGTGGTTATATAGATACGCTTTATTATTGGTTCCAATCATTCAATTAGTTTCAAATGCAATCTGTTTGTAGGAGTCAAATTATCGGGATTGGGATCTGGGGGTGTGCCAAGTTTATCACCAAGTAAGTTTCCTTACCTTTGTGTATGTTAAACTTTTTTTTTAAACTGGAAATGGATGCTATTTAATAGTAATTACTATTTTTGGATTTGTAATCGATAAACCATGTTTGATTAGTAGGACATTGATATCACGAAAGTGTATACCATCGAATATTTTCCGCACGTACTTGGTCATGTTATATTCATATGTTGTTGTGATTGTTTGTTGCTTTGGTCAACTATTAACCATCGGGGATGGTTGATTGTTGGATCAAATAATTGTATTCAAGATTAATGTTAAAGTTAAGGGTTTAAACTGCAATTGTGATAAAGTTAATTAGAGGGTTTATTATGTAATAATCTAATAGTTGTTAACTATTGGGCCTCAAGCCCGTTAAGCTTTTAGCTAAGCCCGTTAGGCCTAAAGCCTGGGTATTTAATGTTTTGGTTTATTAGATTTTAGGTTAGAATCCTCACAATTACTTTCATAATCATAATAGAGTGAGGTGAAGTTTTCTCTGTATTCAAAGGGTATCAAGAACACTCAAGGGTTTCATTGTTTATTCAAGGGATTGGTACGTTATTATTAATCTTTATATCTCTTGATTATTATTGTGTTGCTTGATTACTTGATTGATTGTTTACCAACTAGATTAAATCTGGGATAACAATTGGTATCAGAGCCTAAAGAATCAAGTTTTAGGATTAAATCTATATTTTTTTTTCGAATTTACTGTTCATCGAAAAACTTACTGTTCATCGAAAGGTTTACTGTTCATCGAAAAAAACACTGTTCATCCGATTTTATGAATCTGTTATCGCATCCGGTCGATTAGTAATTGATTATTTGTGTTTTTGTGCTTCATTCGATCGAAGGATTGCTTAGTTGTTGGTTTAATTGTGTTCTTCGGTCGATTAAAGTTTCTGGGTTTGGTTTCGGTCGAATCCCAGAAACTCATCGTGTTCTTCGGTCATTCATCGTGTTTATCGATATTATTGTTTGACCGATACCTATTCGACCTGAGCCTTCGACCGGGTAGTTGTATCTCCGGTCTTGCACCTTCGACCGGGTAGTTGTAATCTCCGGTCATTCCATTCGACCGGGTAGTTGTAAACATCGGTCCTTACTTCGACCGGGTAGTTGTGATCTCCGGTCATTCCCTTCGACCGGACCTTAGTATTCCCCGGTCTTTCCTTTGACCGGATAGGAGTATCGACCGGACCTTATTCGACCGATACTTTGTTACTTCGGTCTTTGCCTTTCGACCGGATACCTTGTTAATCCGGTCTTGCCATTCGACCGGATACTCGTATTCCCGGTCTTGCCATTCGACCGGATACTCGTATTCCCGGTCTTGCCATTCGACCGGATACTCGTATTCCCGGTCTTGCCATTCGACCGGATACTTGTTACTCCGGTCTTGCCATTCGACCGGATACTTGTTACTCCGGTCTTTCCTTCGACCGGTACAGTTCATTCCCCGATCGATTTTTGCAAACTGTAATAGGGCATCTCAAAGTCAAATTTTTTTTCTCTAGGGGGACAAAGATTTACTCTTGATCAAAATCTTCTTAATTTTTCAGTATTTTATTCATAGATATTAGTGCTTTATACTGTGTGCGAGGACTGCATTTGATTATTTTTGGAAATTTATTTTTTCTGAAATTTTTTGAGTGTAGTCTTTACTTTTGATTCTAACGATCTCATCTAGTTGGTTGTCTTGGTACAGAAAAGTCTATTTACTAACCGTACAGCTAAGATGTCGAATCAGCTTCTCTCGATGGGTTCTCAAGTCAAACCTCCTGTCCTCGTGGCAAATGAGTATCAGCAGTGGAAGACAAGAATGATTCAGTTTCTGAATCACAAGAACAGAGAGTTCATGACAATAATCATTGAAGGTCCCAAAACTCCAATGATCACAGTAAAGGGTCAACCTGCTACAGATTCCTCTCCTGAAATCCCTGACAGAGATATTCCTAAACCTGTTCAGTTCTTCACTGAAAAGCAGAAAGACCAGCTCAAGTTAGAAGAAGAAGCTCTAATCTATCTGACGATGGCAATTCCAAACGACATCTACAATCGTGTCGACAGTCAGAGCACTGCTAAAGGAATCTGGGATGAACTAGCAAGGCAGTTTGAAGGAAGTGAAGCTTCTATTCAAGCTAAGCAGAATCTGTGCATAAATGCTTACGAGAGATTTCATGCCAAAGAAGGAGAGATGCTTTTAGATACCTATAATAGGTATAACATTATTCTCAATGACTTGCGGAGGAACAAAATCGCCAAATCTGCTTCTGAGATAAACTACAAGTTCATCAAGAATCTGAATCCAGAATGGAAGAACTTTGCTATCAACCTCCAGATGTCGAAGAATATGGCTCGAGAAAATGTCACCGATATCTTCTCTACTCTTGCTCAACATGAGGATGAGGTGAGATCTATGAATAATGAATCTAATCATTTGAAGGATTCTGTGGCTCTCATAGCCGGCAAAGGTTCTGTATCCTCTGCAAGGTCAAAGAAAAAGGCGTCTAAAGCTCTAGTTACCGAAGTTACTGACTTTGACTCTGATTCGAGTGATGAAGAACTGGAAGTTGATTAAGATCCTGATATTCAAAAGTTCTCTGAAGACTTGGCTCTCATTACGAGACGATTCAAGAAGAGCTTTGGCAAGAAAAGATTTTACTCAAAGCCAAAGTATGATGAATACAAGAAAGAGAAGTCTGAGATGCGATACAAGCCGAGGCATGGAAAGAGAGAGGAAGGACGAGAAGATCGGAAGGAAGATAGAAGAGAAGGAAAGAGAGAGGAGAAGCGAGAAGAGCGAAAGGATGAACCAGGAAGATGCTACAACTGTGGCAAATTTGGGCACTTCTCAAGGGACTGCAAATTCAAGAAAGTGAAGAACTCAGAGTACTACTCAAGAAAGTCACTGATTGCCAAGAAAGCTGAAGAAGGAAAAGTACTAATGGCTGAAGAAGAGAACTGGCTGTTCCAAAGTTCTGATGACGAGGAGCAAGCACATTTCACCCAAGTTTCTTACATGGCAAAGCTGGAAGGTGACGATGAAGACTCTGAGACACAATCCGAAGAAGCAAACTCTGAGGTAAGTGAAAATTCTGAACTTATTGAATCTTTAATGGCCCAAATACATGGCATGAAAGATGAATTTGCTTTACTGAAAGGCAAACTGAGCTCTGCACATCAATCTGTTTTAAGCTTTCGTGATGAAAATGCTATTTTAAAAGTTGTTGTGGAAGAAAAGGAAAAGGAAAAAGATGATTTAAAAGCTGAAAAAGAGTCTTTAAAAGAAAAAATATCTGGTTTAGAAACAGATCTTGTGAATCTTAATGCTGAAAAGGGTGAGTTTCAAATCAAATTTGAAGTTTGTTATAAAGAAAGAAATGAAACTTTCACCAAAATAAAGCAACTGGAGGACATTAACATGAAACGAGGTCAGACTGAACAGACATTAAATCTGTTGACCAATAAACTCCAAGACGAAAGGTTTTACAAACTTAAACCAGGTTTGGGTGTGCCAATTAATGAAATTTTGAAAAAGGCACCGGAGCACCTATATAATTTTGATAAATTTGGCTCCGCAATAAAACCCATTCCTGACATTCGCGCTACTTTTGTTGAAGCAAGTTCTCCTAAACCTTATGAAGAGACCAAAGGTCAAGAAGAAATGGGAAAGAACAAGTCTGGTGACACTGATTCTCAAAATCTTTTTAAATCTGTTGGTTTTACATATGGTGATTTGAACGAAAGCTATGCAACTCGAAAGATCGAATTTACTGAGTTTGAATCACTATTTACCACACCTTATAAATAATCAGTGAGCACCAACACAGTTCTACCTGAGACTGCATGCAAATTTGATGAGTATGAATCGGATGTTGATCCATCTACTATACCATCAGTCTCAACTCCCATTGCTTCTAAACCTTTACTTCCTGAAGAGGTTGAAGAAGTTACTGCTACCGCGGATGAATCTTGTGTTCAAAATGATAAAACGGAGTTTATTGAGTCAATGACTGAAGAGATATTCTCTGATATGATGAATGCATCAGACTCTGATCCTGTTTCTGATTTAAAGGGATCAAATTCTGTGGATGGTAATACATCTGAATTGATGAAGCAAATTGATATGTTGCAACAATCTCTTGATGAGGTTGAAGATGAAAACTTTGATCTCAAACATAAACTTGAAAAGTCTTTAAAAATAAATCAAAAGCTTTGCACTGAGATCAATGATTTGAAAATTACTTGGTTTAAAAATGCTTCAAATGATAAACAGATGTTAAGTGATCCAAACCGGAAGGTAAGAACCAATCCAGAATTTGATGCCTCTACAAAACCTTCAGTTGTTTACTCTGATTGTCCTGAATATCCTCCGAGTATTTTTGAAAAGGGTGAGACTTCAAAGAGCACTAGAAAAGAACCACCTTCTAAGTTAGAGACTAACAAGGTTCCTGTTTCTGTTTCAGATATAAAAGGAAATGGAGTTGGGAGGAGTAAGAAGAATAAAGATCTTAGTTTGAATAAAAAGAATAGTTTGAATTCTAGTAGTTGTCCTACAGACAGTGTTATTTTGAATAGTACTTCTTTTGATAAACATGAATGTAAGATTTGTTCCGATAAATCTAAGTTTATGAATTTTTCTCGAAAGAATCTTTATTGCAAACATTGTTGGGATAATTCATTCAAATACTACTCCCCTCCTAAGTCCAAAAAGAATAAAAGCAAAGCTAAGCTGAACTCTAAGTCTAATTCTAATTCTGATTCTTCTACACAACCAAAAGTGTATCGTGCTAAGGTTGCCAATCCTACTTCTAAAAAGCACTTTCAGGAATTGAATGTTAAGATGGTTTGGAAATGGGTTCCAAAACCGCGTTATGAATGGAGAGTGAAAGTCAAACCAGATGATATTCCTGAGTTGCTTGATGCTAACCGCGAAGGACCCATCCTGATATGGGTGCCTAAGCAAAACTAATTGTCTCTTTTGCAGGCCTGTCGATTGTGGGTAATAGATTCCGGATGTTCACGCCACATGACATGATTCAAGCACCTCTTGCATAACTATGTGGAGGAGCCTGCCGGAGCAGTTAGATTTGCAAATTCTGAAGCCGAAGGCCACGTCAGAGGATATGGAATGCTCGATAACGGTGTTGTGAAGATTCAAAAAGTGCTATATGTTGAAGGACTTGATCACAATCTGTTCAGTACCAGTCACTTCTGTGACATGCAATATCAAGTTCGCTTCACAACCACTCATTGCTATCTAGAGGATCCCGATGGTTACGAAGTCTTCAAAGCTGAGCGCCATGGAAATCTATACTATGTAGATTTCCCTACACTGTCTGCCACACGTCTAGTATGTCTACTAGCCAAAGCTTCTAAAGCACAATCATGGACGTGGCATCGACGCTTGTCTCATCAGAATTTCCGATCTATAGCGAAACTACAGAGACAAGGTCTGGTCAAAGGTCTACCAGAAATGAGGTTCGAAAAAGACTCACTCTATTCCGCATGTGAGTTGGGCAAAATGAAGCGTAGCTCATTCAAGTCCAAATCTGAATCGTCGACCTCATCTGCACTGGAACTTCTTCATATGGACCTTTGTGGCCCAATGCGCACAACATCTATCAACGGAAAGAAATATGTGTTGGTAATGATAGATGACTACTCAAGGTATACATGGCTCGAGTTTCTTCGCAACAAGTCAGATGCGCCAGAGTTGATTATCGCTTTCATCAAGCGCATTCAAGTACGCCTTTAACTGCCAGTCAGAATCATTCACAGTGATAATGGCACGGAGTTCAAGAATGACACCCTGAAGAGTTATCTTACTTCCGTGGGTATTTCACACAACTTCTCCGCAGCCTACACTCCGCAGCAAAACGACATTGTTGAACGGAAGAACCGCACTCTGGTTGAAGCAGCTCGGACTATGCTTGCTTACTCGGATATACCCATGTACCTTTGGGCCGAGGCAGTCGCTACAACATGTTTTACACATAACCGTACCATTGTGGTCAAGCGATTTAATAAAACAGCATATGAGTTAATCAACAATCGTACACCTCATATCAAATTTCTTCGTGTCTTTGGTTGCAGGTGCTATATTCTTAAAGAGCGTCAAGGATTATCAAAATTTGATAAGAAAGCGGATGAAGGATATCTCGTTGGATACTCTCTGACATCCAAAGCTTATCGAATTTACATTATTCGAACCAAGACGGTTGTTGAGAGCATGAATGTCTCCTTTGATGAGAATTCTACAATGACTTCTGGACACAACAGTTCAGAACTCGGTTTTAAAGACAAAGCTTCTATTCAATCACGAATAGAACCAGCACCTAAATGATTCACTTCTTCTAACTCTAACTCTACTTCATCTGAGTTAGATTTATTGTTTATTGATGCCTTTGATGATATATGTGTAGATTTTGAAAAAGGCATATCAACATCAATAACAAGTGGTACAAACTCGGAGGTCCCTACCATATCTGAAGACATGCCTGGACCTTCCGACGAAGTCACTGACACTTCAACTCCATCAGGTACAACTACACCGTTAGTTTCTGACTCTACTAATACTGAATCTGTCTCTACAGATAGTTCATCTGGAAACGAAGTCCCGAGCACTTCAACCGCTAGTCCAGAAGCTTCAGTGTCAGAAACACAAGTACAAGATGTCCCGAGTACATCTGTGGAGCAACCTGCCGTACAAGATGACAACGATGCATCAAATACGCAACAAGCAGTTGATGCACTACCAAGCACACATCGTTGGACTAAGGATCATCCCCTGGAAAACGTGATAGGTGACGTACAATCTGGTGTCACAACAAGATCTGCAACAGCTAACTTCTGTATGTTTTCAAGCTTCCTCAGTTCCTTAGAGCCAAAGAAAGCGGCTGAAGCTCTACGTGATCCATTCTGGATTTCTGCTATGCAAGACGAGCTTCTACAATTCGAAAGGAACAAGGTATGGCGCTTAATCCCACTACCTAAAGGTAAATCCGTTATTGGAACAAAGTGGGTGTTCAGAAATAAGAAAGACGAAGCTGGAGTAGTCGTGAGAAACAAAGCTCGTTTGGTCACAAAAGGGTATTGTCAACAAGAGGGCATCGACTATGACGAAACATTCGCCCCGGTTGCAAGGATCGAAGCCATCAGAATCTTTCTAGCCTATGCAGCGCACAAAAACTTTACAGTCTATCAGATGGATGTAAAGTCGGCTTTCCTGAACGACGTTCTGCATGAGGAGGTCTACGTGGCTCAACCTGAAGGTTTCGTTGATCCTCATCACCCTGATCATGTCTATGTTTTAGACAAAGCGCTTTATGGTCTTAAACAAGCACCGCGAGCCTGGTATGAAACTCTCACTAAATTTCTACTTGCTTCTGGTTTCAAGAAAGGTACAGTAGATACAACCTTATTTCTTAAAAGGCAAGGTGATGACTTGATTCTTATTCAGATTTATGTTGACGACATAATATTTGGGTCGACAAATCCAAAATTTTGTAAGAACTTTTCAAAGATAATGGAAACAAAGTTTGAGATGTCGATGATGGGTGAATTAAATTTCTTTCTTGGTCTACAAGTAAAGCAATTACCCGAAGGCATATTTATTAATCAAGCTAAATATATAAAAGATATTTTGAAAAAGTTCAATATGTCAGATAGTTCAGTCATGAAAACACCAATGGCTACTGGTACACTCTTAGATGCGGATCCCTCCGGGAAGCCTGTTGATCAAAAGGTGTATCGTAGCGTGATTGGATCTTTACTTTATCTGACTGCCAGTCGCCCGGATATAATGTTTGCGACATGTTTTTGTGCGAGATATCAGTCTAATCCTAAAGAGTCTCACTTAACTGCTGTTAAGAGAATCCTTAAATATCTCAAAGGTTCTCCTAATCTAGGCCTTTGGTATCCAAAGGATTCTCGTTTTGAACTAACTGCCTTTACAGATGCTGATCATGCTGGTTGTAAGCTAGACCGAAAAAGAACCTCTGGATCATGTCAATTCATAGGTGACAAACTTGTGAGCTGGACTTCAAAGAAACAAAACTGTGTTTCAACATCCACTGCCGAGGCTGAGTATGTAGCTGCTGCTAGCTGCTGTTCTCAAGTCCTCTGGATGACGACACAGTTAAGGGACTTTGGATACAACTACAAACGCGTTCCGATTTATTGTGATTCCAAGAGTGCAATATCTATAACTGCTAATCCGGTACAGCACTCGATGACCAAGCATATAGATGTACGCTATCATTTCATCAAGGATCATGTAGAAAAAGGTAATATTGAAATGCACTTTGTTCAAACGGACTTCCAGTTAGCTGATCTTTTCACCAAGCCATTGGATGAAAAGCGATTTCAATTTCTAATCAGCAAACTTGGTATGTTAAACATGTCTTAAACCTTACTCATGATTCAAGGGGGAGTATTCCAAATCTTGATAGTGTGTTATTTTCCAACTGTTGTTAACGAGAAAGGAATCATTTTCATAAATGATTACCATTGTTTCTTTCACTTATGCAGGTTGGTTCAAGTGACTATGGCTTCTAATCACATCGGATTAGAACCCGCACTTCAGTGCTCTATCTATTTTTAATATGCTTTATTTCCTTATTAATTTATATAAAAAAAAAAGCCCTATAGTGATTTAAGGGAGAGAATATCTGTGATATTAACAGATTTTTGGATACTTAAATGCTTATCTGACCGTGTGTTCTTAAAGATAAATACTTGCGTTTTATCTTGTCAATATACTTTGTCAAGTATTCATACACTTAACGGTTCAGAACATTCTATTTGACGTTGTTATTACCATGTATCAAAAGTTAAATCTTTCTATGGTAATACTCACGTTATTTGTATTCACTGTTGATTGAATCAAACGTCATTTCATGTGCTTTCATTGAAAATATGTTTATATATTGTTCATATAAACAACATTCGTTTTAGATTCTTCAACATATTGTTCTTCATGACAAAACTCCTATGAGCTTAATTGTCAAACTGTTTTAGTTTGAGGGGGAGAATTGCATCGTCAAACATCTTTTGTTCTGACATCTCCGAATATTATATTCTTCTTGTAACAAGTGGTATTTGTGCTTACATGTACAATAACCTGTTGAACAACATGTTCTTTAAGGAAAATACATGGGATTCAGTGTGTGAGCTTAACAGAACTTCCATGGATTCACGATAACCAGTGTTTCCTACCCAGGAAGTATTCCCTGAGTGATTGAGGGGAGAAGGGTCAAAAGATTTGAGTGTTGGTGTGTGAAAAGAGGTAAAATGGAAAAGAGAGATTGGTTAGACGTGAGCATTAAAAGAAAGAGGGTGAGAGAACAGAGTAAAAGAATATTAAACTCTGCACCAAACTTCTTTCTGAGCCGGGCAGCCACATAATCTGATTGGTTCACATTCTTTGGTGACCATCATTGAAATAGGCACCTAGCCCATGCCATCTCTTGCATACAACCTCACCAGCTACTCATTCTTTTCTCAAAAAGAGAATGTTTCACATTTTCTGGGGACGCAACACATACGCTATTGGTTCTTCATTTGGAAGATACTAATATTGAAAAAGAAGGAAAGTTGCCCCACCTTCGAACCTTTCTCATGCACATTGAGTCTTTGTACAATTTGTTGCTGTCTCAACAAGTTTACATATTTTGAGCCTATATTGAAAAAGCAATCATCTATGCTTAATTTTTTTTAACACATGCACGAGCACACATAAATTTGTTTTCTGTCAGAACGTTCATAGATAACCATGTGTTATTCGATGATTGAATGGAAGACCTGGGGAGTCTACATCAAACCAGCTCCTTATATAGTAACTTTGTGTTACTCCGTAACTTTGTGTTACTGACAGGCATTCTAACTGAGTCATTTGTTGATTCAGGGTTACATCTATTAAACTGTTTGAATTTGAAAAGATTTGAATGGTTACTACTTTCTATTTTAATCTGAAAAGATTGAAATAATCACTCTTTCCATCTGGGAAGACTGCTCTTATTTCATACAGGGCTCGTTACATGATAAAGACTGTGCTTACGTGATCATACACGATGGGGGAGATTGTCTTGAAAAGGGGGAGATTGTTTTGCCAAGTTTTGATGATGTTGATTCTCACCACTCATCAAAAAGGGGGAGAAGATATAAAAAGGGGGAGAAGATACAAAAAAGGGAGAATACAAACTGAAGATCTGAAGATATTCAAATTTTCAAAGTTTTGAAGCTATCAACGTCATATCTGAAGATTCTCAAAAGAAAAGTGAAGACAAGAGAAGACCCGAAGACAATTGCAAAATTTTTTTAATCTTGAATCCAAAGGGGGAGATTGTTGGATCAAATAATTGTATTCAAGATTAATGTTAAAGTTAAGGGTTTAAACTGCAATTGTGATAAAGTTAATTAGAGGGTTTATTATGTAATAATCTAATAGTTGTTAACTATTGGGCCTCAAGCCCGTTAAGCTTTTAGCTAAGCCCGTTAGGCCTAAAGCCTGGGTATTTAATGTTTTGGTTTATTAGATTTTAGGTTAGAATCCTCACAATTACTTTCATAATCATAATAGAGTGAGGTGAAGTTTTCTCTGTATTCAAAGGGTATCAAGAACACTCAAGGGTTTCATTGTTTATTCAAGGGATTGGTACGTTATTATTAATCTTTATATCTCTTGATTATTATTGTGTTGCTTGATTACTTGATTGATTGTTTACCAACTAGATTAAACTGGGATAACATTGATCCGTCTGTATGGAATTCGTTTCCTTGCACACGAAAAACGGAATCTACTGGGGGGCCGTATGGGGATCTACTGGGGGGCCCCGAGGACGAGTAGTCCTGTAAATTGATGACAGTGAAGACGATGGTATTTGATTAACGTTTCTGCATCTTGTGGTGTTTGATATATTTATAATTCTCGTTAAATTGTGCATGTTTTTCCGTTTATTAACAACAGGGCGAGGCTGGAAATTCACTAGACCATTCGGTCTAATCCTCGTCTCTATTTTCTTAAAACCATTTTCAGGCAGTAGGAATGCGGCTGGTTCCTCAAAAGGGAAAGAAAAATGTTAGAGTCTTTGGATCGGGAGCTCGGACCATAGAAGCGGCATAGTGAAGTTCTATTTTTCTAGATTCTAGTATTCTCGGTTGTAATAGGTTTTTATGAGATGTTAAAATTTATATTGGGTTACCAGAATTTTGTAATTGGGACCAGTCTTTGGAAGTTAAGTTCCATTTATTCTGTTATGTTAATGTTTGTGGTTGTTACATTTGGTATCAGAGCCATAGTTTAAGCGAATTAGGTGGCCTTGTCGGACCTAGACTTAAAATATAAAGGAGATACAACCGAGAAATAGGATTGCTTTAGGAATTGCCGCATAGGAACTTGTGTAACGAGAAATAGGGACTAACATGTAAGGTAAATTTGAAATTACAACTGGCCAATGTAATTGCAAATTTACAGGTACATGTGTGTATCTATAAAATCTTGTTACATATGGGATTGTAAAGGCTAAGGTTACTTTTATGTGTTTCAGTGACTTCATGACGAATCGGGTTATGCGATCTAGGGTAGTGCCGGTAGAAGGGGACGAACCGGCCGATGAGATTCAAGTTGAGTTGCCGAGAGATCCTGCTGGGAGGGCAAACACTCGGGGTCGCGGGCGTGGTCCAATACGGACTACCCGAAGGGCCACTAACCATGCGGAAGGAATCAACGCTGGAAATCGGGGAAGGGTTAATACCCGAACTGCTCGCAGGGCGAGAAATACGGGGGACATTGGTAATAGAGAAACGTCGCATCAGGAGAGCTCAGCCACTGTGATAGGGCTAGGAGCTGTAAGGGCCAGGGGTCGCAGTAGAAACCAGGCCTTTGTAACCCACGAAACATTTGTTGTGGAAATGGGGAAACTTCAGGAGACTTTACAAGCACTGTTGGCGCATCAAGAGAAATCAGTTTTTGGAAGTAAGGATAAGAGCGAAAGTAGGGAAGTGACTGAACTATCAAGTCCACCAGTAACGGAAGTGGGGGGCAACTCCTTATCGATGGCTGAAACGACATCTAAGGTAGGGGTAAAAGGATGCAGTTACAAAGAGTTTGCGGCCTGCAAACCTCCTATTTTCAAAGGGGAGTGTGACCCAGTTTTAGTGATGAAATGGATAAAGAAGATGGAGCTAGTGTTTGCAACCAGCAAGTGTGCCGGGGAAGATAAGGTAACGTATGCTTTATCTATGCTAAGGTCAGAAGCCACCTTATGGTGGGATGCTGAAACAGGGGGATCAGGAGTGGCTGCCGTTGAAGGCATGTCCTGGGAGGCTTTCGTGAGTAGATTTAAAGCACAGTTCTGTCCTATGGTGGCGGTGAAGAAGTTACATTAAGAATTTATGGGGTTGGAACATGGAGGTATGTCAGTAAGGGAGTACACTAACAAGTTCATCGAGAAGTCCCGTTTTGTTGGGTTCTACGTGCCGGATGAGGAGGCAAGGGTGGAATGATTCATTTTCGGATTGAAAAGCAACCTGCGTGAATGGGTTTCTTCAAGGGAACCAAAAACTTTTCAGGCTGCCGTGCACGCGGCCGAAATGACTGAGAAAGAAAAGAACCGCCAGCTAACTGACAGGGTGGGTGACAAGAGGAAGTGGGAAGGACCGACGGCAGATCCAAGGAAGGGTAAGAATTTCAAACCAGAGTTGAGGATGGGGCTTGGAGTTGGAGAAAAGCCTTGCGGGAAATGTCACAGAGTGCATCGAGGAGATTGTACTCCAGGGGAAAGGTCGTGTTTTCAGTGTGGATTACCGGGGCACATGTCTCGGGATTACCCAAACAAGAAGAACTGTTACCAATGCGGGTCACCAGATCACCTTCGTTCGGAGTGCCCGCAAGTCAAGCGGGGAGGACCAGTTCAGTCTGGGAACATGGGGGAGGGAGAAGGGAAGAGAAGAAATGGGAGTCGGCTCGCCCGAAAGGGAGAGCCTTTAACATGACAGCTACTGAGGCGGAGGAGGTACCAGACGTGGTAGCAGGTACGTTTCTGGTAAACTCCACTTGTGCTAGAGTATTATTTGACTCAGGAGCGACTTGTTCCTTCGTATCCCCCACATTTGCTCAGTATTTGGGATTAAAGTCTAAGCGGTTAGGGCGAGAGTTTGGGGTAGAAACCGCAGATGCTAATAAGGTGTTGGTTAGGGAGGTGTTTGAGGGATGCGTGGTAGATATCGAAGGGAGTTTAGTACCGGTGGTACTATACCCTATGCCGATGAGAGAGTTTGACGTAGTTCTTGGGATGGACTGGCTGGCTAGGAATGAGGCTAGTATAATATGTAATAAGAAGATGATTCGTATGGTTTTACCGGGGAAAGGTGTAGCAGTGATTTATGGAGATAGGCGAGATAGGAATTCTAGCTTGATCTCCATGATCAAGGCGAATAGAAGTTTGAGGAAAGGGTGTGAGGGATTTTTAGCATATGTGTTAGATGCTAAGAAAGAAAAGGGTAGGATGGAGGATGCGTGTGTAGTAAGCGAGTACCCGGATATATTCCCGGAGGACTTGACAGATCTACCTCCCGATCGTCAGGTCGAATTTCGGATTGATCTGGTTTCCGGTGCCGCACCGATAGTGCGTGCACCGTATAGGTTAGCACCCTCAAAAATGAAATAAATGATGTCGCAATTGCAAGATTTGCTGGAGAAAGGATTTATAAGGCCTAGTACATCTCCATGGGGAGCGCCAGTTCTGTTTGTGAAGAAGAAGGACGGATCTATGCGAATGTGCATAGACTATCGAGAACTCAACAAGTTGACGATCAAGAATAAGTATCTGATCCCGAGGATAGACGACTTATTCGATCAGCTTCAGGGAGCCAGTTTCTTCTCCAAGATCGACTTAAGGTCCGGTTACCACCAGCTCAAAGTGAAGGAGGAGGATATACCGAAAACCACATTTCGTACCAGATATGGACATTATGAATTCCTGGTAATGCCATTCGGATTGACTAACGCTCCTGCTGCTTTCATGGATATGATGAACCGGGTGTGTCATCCTTACCTAGACAAGTTTGTGATCGTGTTTATTGATGATATCTTGGTGTATTCAAAGACTGAGGAGGATCATGAGGAGAACTTGCGAACAATTTTGGAATTATTGAAGAGAGAGCGACTTTACGCAAAATTCTCGAAATGTGAATTTTGGTTGCGGGAGGTACAGTTTCTAGGACACGTCGTATCCCAAGAGGGAATCAAAGTGGACCCGACGAAAGTAGAGGCAATTCACGGTTGGGAAGCACCGAAGACACCCTCCGAAGTCCGAAGTTTCTTGGGTCTAGCAGGGTACTACCGAAAATTTATTAGAGATTTCTCTCGGATAGCTACTCCGTTGACCTCGTTGATGAAAAAGAATGCGAAGTTTGTCTGGATGGAAGATCAGAAGGAAGCTTTCCAGAAACTCAAGGATATGTTAAGTAGCGCCCCGATTTTGACCTTGCCAGATGGTACAGAAGACTTTGTAGTATATAACGATGCGTCCACACTAGGTTTGGGATGTGTCCTAATGCAGCGGGGAAAAGTAATCGCGTATGCATCACGTCAGTTGAAAGACCATGAAACGAGGTACCCTACACATGATTTAGAATTGGCAGCGGTGGTTTTTTCACTTAAGATTTGGAGGCACTACCTTTATGGGACACAATGCAGAATATTCACGGATCATAAGAGCCTCTGTCACTTGTTCGACCAGAAAGAGCTGAACATGCGTCAGCGAAGATGGATGGAATTATTAATAGATTACGACTGTAAGATCGAATACCACCCAGGAAAAGCTAATGTGGTCGCAGACGCCTTAAGTCGAAAGGAAAGGAGTGAAAGGCTGATGATGATAGCCACCAGAGTGGAAGTAACATCAACTCTTTTAGAGGAGATCAAGAGGTTCCAGGAGGAAGCCTTGAAACCCGAAAACCTTAATGCTGAAAGAATGGTAGGTCTTAAGGAATCGTTGATAGAGGACAACCGAGGATTAAAGTGCTACAACGGAAAGATTTGGATTTCGAAGTATGGAGATTTGAGAAAGGTCATTTTAGCGGAAGCTCATAAGTCGAAGTATTAAATTCATCCAGGGACGAACAAGATGTACGGGGACCTGAAATTAGAATATTGGTGGCCGAGTATGAAGAAAGATGTAGCGTATTACGTGGAAAGATGTCTGACTTGCCTGCAGGTAAAAGTGGAACATCAACAACCGTACGGGAAGCTCCAACCGTTAGACATCCCTGTCTGGAAATGGGAGCAGATCACAATGGATTTTGTGACTAAACTACCTAGAACTCCGAAGGGTTATGACGCGATTTGGGTTATCGTGGACCGACTTACCAAGTCAGCGCACTTTTTGCCTATCAAGGAGACTTACTCTATGGAAAGACTTGCAAAACTATATATTGACGAAATCGTGGTCCATCACGGTGTACCGTTGTCAATCGTATCCGATCGGGACAACCGATTTACTTCAATTTTCTGGAGAAGTTTCCAACGAGAGATGGGGTCAAAGATCAAATTGAGCACAACTTATCACCCGCAAACCGACTGCCAGAATGAGCGGACTATCCAGACCCTGGAGGACATGCTGAGGGCATGTGTTCTGGACTTCCAAGGTTCGTGGGAAAACCACCTACCACTGATCGAGTTTGCTTACAATAACAGTTATCATGCCAGCATCAAGGCAGCTCCTTACGAAATGCTCTATGGTAGGAAATGCCGAACTCCTCTGTGTTGGAACGAGGTTGGAGAACGACAGTTGGCCGGACCAGAGTTAGTGCAGATGACATCGGATAAAATCGTCCAAGTACATGAAAGACTAAAAGTGGCGCGCGACCATCAAAAGAGTTATGCGGACAAGCGTCGTAAAGATTTAGAGTTTCAGGTTGGTGATAACGTAATGTTGAAGGTATCGCCGTGGAAGGGAGTAATCCGGTTTGGGAAGAAAGGGAAGTTAAGCCCCCGATTTATTGGCCCGTTTAAAATTATTGAACGTGTCGGTCTTGTGGCATATAGGTTGGATTTACCTGAGGAGTTGAAGGGTATACACAACACTTTTCATGTAGCTAACTTGATAATGTGCCTCGCAGATATGGATATGGCAGTACCACTCAAATATGTTCGAGTGGATGAGAAGTTTAATTTCTCCGAAGAACCCGAGGCTATAGTGGATTGTAAGGTTAAGCGACTAAGGACGAAAGAGATTAACCTAGTGAAAGTTTAGTGGAAGTTTCACAAAGGGCGGGAAGCTACGTGGGAATTAGAGTCGGAAATGAAGTCTAAATATCCGTACTTTTTTAGCCAATGAAAATTCCGGGACGGAATTTTGTTAAGGGGGGAAGAGTTGTAACACCCGTTTATTTTGAGACAAATTAATTAGCAACTTTAAAGATCAAAGATTGAAGAGAAATAGGATTTTGGGCGGGCCTTAGTGTGAATAAACCTTAATGGGCCCAAGTGTGGTCTAAAACCCTAGACTTTGCCCATTTCTTTCCTGAGAAGAATTAATGCAGTGTGTGTATTGGGGTATTTGTGGGTGCGAAGATTTCAAGGAGGAAGAAAAGGGAGGTCGACCGAAGTCTTGATCGAAAGTAGGAAGGAAAATTCAGAAAACTCATCTTGGGAAGGTAAGCATCTAAACTTTATCCCTGTTCTCCTTCTATCGTTATTTCAATTGGAAAATTTGGGGATTTGAGTTTCATTTGTTCTTTCTCGACTCTGGTATAAATTAGGACTTGTGGATTGGGGTGTTAGATATTCAATAAGTTGCAAATATGTAAATGTTTGGGTTTTGTAAATTGAATAGGGAGGATGGGGGTGTTATTGAGAACGACAGGGAATAGAAAACCTGCAAATCGACTTGTTCGTATTCGGTGATATCGGTCGTTCATCGACCGGCATCCCTGTCGACCGATATCCCTGTTGACCGGTATTCCTATTGACCGGTACCCTTGTTGACCGATATTCCTGTCGACCGGTATCCCTGTCGACCGGTATCCTTGTAGACCGGTATTCCTATTGACCGGTATCCCTTAAGCGACCGGTGTCCATCGACCCGTGTCTATCGAGAACTGTGGTTATATAGAGACGCTTTATTATTGGTTCCAATCATTCAATTAGTTTCAAATGCAATTTGTTTGTAGGAGTCAAATTGTCAGGATTGGGATCTGTCAAGATCGAAAATTCTAAACAAGAATTTAATTAACACACTCAGAAACAATGTTAAAGAAGTTGCAGAATAACACTTTAACAATTAATCAAAACACAGAATATGAACTCAAATCATAAGTTTATATTACATAAAACTTAATGATTACAAACTCAACCTCAATCTGTTGAACAGGCTCAACAGACGTTTTAAACTTCTCTAAAGAATGGATTTCTAAGAATCTTGAGGTTAATTCTCTCTAAACATATATTCGTATGAATAAGACTATCAAAAAAACTATATTTAACTATCAAAGACTTCTAGACTATATATACAGAACTGATTACAAGATAATTACAAAAGAAATATAGATCTTTAGCTTCCATTCCATAATTATCTTCATCATTATCTTCAGCTTCTAGTCTTTCGCATCAATCCATCTTTATCTTCAGAAGCATCATTAACTCAATAGCAGTATTAACTTTGTCCCTGGCAGTACTAACCATGCTTGCAGTATTAATCTCTTATGGCAGTAGTAATTTCCAAGCAGTATTAACTACTAGCTGTACAAATATTAAGTAGCAGTATTAATATCTTCTAGCAACATTAATACTCAACAGTAGTAATCTTGATGGCCTAGCAGTAGTAATCACTTAGCAGCATAAATCATGAAGACTGAGCAGCATAAACCATACTTAGCACATTCAGACCCAACAATCTCCCCCTAACTTAACTTTTGAAAACCAGAAGTTAAGTTATTCAAGATGTGGTTTTCATGATGCTTTGAAAACTTCAGCTTAGATTCCCAAATCAGGATTCAGACCTAGACTTTGATTGATGGTTCTCTTGACTACTATCCTTGCCATTTTTGAGTTCTTTGGACATACCAACTTTGCTTTCAACATTGCTTGCAGTTTAGCCTTGCTGTGGTCATAGATCTTATCCACCAGATAATATTCATGATAACTCTTGCCAATAGTTATCATATACACTCCACAGTTTTCATATAACATCCAGTAATCAATCCTTTTAAACCCATACTCATGATGCAAGTCTTTTATCCTTTGCTTCACTCTCTCTGGATCAAACATCATGCACAAGTATTCCATGGTTATCCTTAGTAGGCTCATCTCAGTTCCTTTCAGCACTTCACCATATAAGTTCATTCCAACCTTGTACATTTCTTCTAAATCAGATCTAGAACAACTTCTGATTATCTTTGCCCAGGTTGAGTAGACCTCATATTTGTCCCCCATTCTCTTTATCCTGAAGTATTCTTTTCTCTGATCTATCATCATATCCCAATGAATGATTTCTGGAGCATTCACTAAGATAGGATCAACTTTCATTGGTTCATCATCTGTCACTGTCATGTACAAGTCAAACTGCACCTTAGATTGACTTGTTTGCTCTTGAGTTTGTTGGCTAGGTTGATCTTGATTCTGCTCTTGTTCTGCTGGAGGTTCATCTTCCCTTCTTTCACTTTCCTTTTCTGCTTCTTCAGTTCTAGGCCTCTTTGCTTTTGGTTTGGTAGCAATGGACTTCTTTCTTTTAATAGCACCAATCTTTTGGGCTAATGTCTCTTCTTGCTTTACCTCTTCTTTGTCTTTGCTAGGAGTGCCTTCTTCACTGTCAGGGAAGGGCTGTTGTATGTTGATGTCATGTCTCTCTTTCATCTTCCTTTCAACCTCTACCCTTTGAATGGAGTCCCCTTTTAGATTGACCATCTCCTTCTTATACAGCTCCTCTATCCTACCATAAGGCATGTTGGTAAACATTCCTTCAGGAACTCCAAGAGTTCCTTTCAGGAAGTTTATCATTTTCCTTCTCTCTTGATTAGCCAAAAATGTCTTTGAGGGCTTTCTTTGCCTTTGCACAGTAGCTCTCTTTGTTACTTTCTTAACAACAACAAGCTTTAAACTCCTTTAATATTCTTCATTTATCTTTTTAGCCATATCCAATGCAAGCTCTCTGTCTTTGGCAGATTGAATTTCTTCCTCCTTTTCTAACTCTTCTTGAAGCTTTTTGGCCACTTCTTCATCCAACTCAATCTGTTTCTTCTTCTTCAATGGTTGCTCAGACTCAACCATCTTCTCCTTTCCCTTCTTCTTTGCATCCTCCATACTGACCTCTTTTCTTTTCTTCTCTAATCCTACTTCTTTGATCATCACTCCCTTAGCCTTTTGAGTGGCTTTGGGAGTGTCATTCTTAGCTTTCACAAGGGTTTATGCAATTTCAATTTCCTCTCTGGACAATTCTGTTTCTGCTTCAGGTTCATTTGGTACTGCTGCAGCCTCAGTTACTGCTGCTTTTGCAATATCTGCTACATTCTCAAAAGTTTCTGCTTCTGAACCAACTTTCTCTTCTTTATCAGCACCAGTCTCCCCCTCAAACTGGAATTCCATCTCACTTGTACTCTCCTTTTCATCCTGTTTTTCCTGATTCTCTCCCCTTTTTGAAAGCAGCATGGACACTTCTCCTCTTCTTTAGAATGAATTGCTTCCTTCTCTTTTGGTGCACAAGTTTCAACACCATTTTCTTGAGCTTTACTATCTGAGTTTGTTGAGATATAATAACCTTCTTCATCTCCTCTATTTCTGAGCCCTGCTTGATGACATCCAGGTTGACATTTGCAATGGTTTCCATCAATTCATTGTACGTATATCTGTCCTCACCTCCTTTAGGTGTTTTTACCACCTTTGAAGGATCATTGGATCTTTTAGTAGAGGTCTTCTGTCTAGCAGAAGCACCTACTACCCCCATGGTTTCTTGGCATCTGGGACCTTTAGATGATTGCTCATATAAAGTTGCCATGGGGAAGGTCTTAGGTATGTTCACACTGTCCTGTCCTACACCTTGTGAAGAAACAGTAGTGTGAGCCTCACTGCCCACATGCTCATCCTTCTCCTTATAGAGCACCTTCTGGGGGTTGGGAGACACCCCTATGGTTTCCCTTTCGATATTCTCTAATGGAGAATGCTCCATTAGAGGGCTTGAAGGCTTTGGGGGTGAAGGTACTAGAAGGGAAGGAATCTTCTGCACCTTTTTCCTTGTATATGTATGATTAATGGGTGATGTTGGCTTCTTTTGAAGGGACTGAGGGATATGCTTTGTAGTGGAAGGTGTGGGTAGGTCATCAGTGGGTTGGTCTAATGGGGGCTTTAACCCTGATGCCTCACCTTGAGAGTGGGACACAACCATCATTGTTGAGAACAATGGTGTGTCTAGACCTGATAAGTCCTTACTGGGCCTCTTCATATTGGAGAACACTTTCCCTTTTAGGAGTTTTTGTACATATACCTCCTTGAAGGTAGGTAAATCCGTCAATTCCTTATCAAGTACTTCATGTACAAACCTTGGATACATATAAAATCTTTTTGATTTGGTATCCAGGTTTGACACTAAATCATTTAAGATCATTTGAGAGAAATTAAACTTCCTAGAGGTCGCTAAGCAGACCAAAGCATAGGCTATGGTGCTGCTGAACTCACTCCAGCCAGTTGTTTTTCTTGAAATGCAGTGTTGCAGGGTATGAACAAAGAATTTCCACTGAGGTGAAAATCTGTTCTTGAAAAACTTATATACTTCAGTGGGACCTTCATACCCCATACGACTAAGGACTTGGAAGAGATCTTCCTTAGGAAGAGAGGTAATACCTGAGGCATCATCTAAGCGTAGATGGATGCGAATACTCTTCTCTGAGATGGTCAGGGGTTTATCACACACCCTTGTTTTGATGACCTGAGTGCCCTCTTTAGTGTGGATGGTAGCATTTGCCCAAAATTGTCGTAGATGTTCCACACAGATTGTGGGATTGATAGTGAGGGCATAGGCAATGTGAGACGATTTGAGGAAATCCACAATCTGATGAAAACCTTCAGCCTGTTTGGGTTTTTGCAGCATAGCAACCTCATTGTGTTCATCAAAGAATTCTAGTCCTGCCATCGTTCTGATTGATTATAGGGTTCGAATCACAATGAGGGTGTATACTGGTGAGCAAGAAATCGAGAGAGAGAGATAAAGAAAGGAAGTTCAAAGAGCCGTTTGTATTTTGGCGGTCACAAAGGGTATTTATAGGTGGAGGGTTTCAGTTAGAAGCAGTACTAAGTACCCTAGCAGTATTAACCAACTCGCAGTATTAACTCATATTAGCAGTAGTAACACATACTGGCAGTACTAACACAGACTAGCAGTATTAACTCAGACTAGCAGTATTAACACATGCCAGCAGTAGTAACACTGGTTTGCAGTAGAACCAAGGTAAGCAGTAGTAACTTTGTACTGGTAGTATAAACTACCTAGCAGTAGTAACCATACTTAACCATATTTGAACTGTCAACATGAGTAATATAGAGAGCAGTATTAACTTAACTAGAAGTACCAAGGATTCAATTGAAGTAATCTGAAACACTTAAACACACAAGGTTAGCAGCACCATGCACAATACAATATGAGAAAGTAGACAGAAAGGAGTCTATACAGAAATGGTACATAAAGCATATCAAAGGAGACTTATTCAGTGTTTATCATGCCCACACTTGTGACCAAGAATGTGAATCTACCCACATCAAAAGCTTTGGTGAATAGATCAGCAAATTGGTTACTTGTATGGACTTTCACAACCTGAATTAGCTTCTTTTCATTACAGTCTCTGATAAAGTGGTACCTGATTTCTATATGCTTTGTTTTGGAGTGCTTGACTGGATTATTAACAATGCTAATAGCACTGTTATTTTCTATGAAGATTGGAGTGTGAAGAAAAGTCATACCATAGTCCAACATTTGATTCTGAATCCAGAGTATTTGTGAACAACAGCTTGCAGCAACTATATACTCTGCTTCTGTTGTAGAGGTGGACACTGTGGTTTATTTCTTGCACTGCCATGACACTAGTCTTGCACCCAAAAACTGACATCCCCCTGAAGTTGACTTTCTATCTAAATTTGCACCACCCAAGTCACTGTCTGAATAAGCAAGTAGGTCAAATGGTGAGTCATGAGGATACCAAAAACCTAATCTAGGTTGGCCTTTGAGATATCTGAATATCCTCTTGACTGCTTGAAAGTGTGACTGCTTAGGCCTTACTTGAAATCTTGCACACACACAAACAGGAAACATGATATCTGGTCTTGAAGCAGTGAGATACATGAGGGAGCCAATCATGGATCTATAGTGATGAACATCCACATCCTCCCCCTCAAGATATGCAGTGATCTGTTTGTGTGTCTCCATGGGTGTGCTTGCAGGCTTTGAATATGAAAATCCAAATTTGGTGAGAATATCCTGCACATACTTGGATTGGCTGATAAATATCCCATCTTTCTTCTGCTTAACTTGTAGCCCAAGGAAGAAAGTAAGTTCACCCATAGAACTCATCTTGAATCTCTTGTGCATCAATTCTTCAAAATCTCTGCACATTTGATCTTTTGTGGATCCAGAGATAATATCATCCACATAGATTTGCACTATAAGGATGTCCTTCTTCTTCTGAATGTACAGAGTCTTGTCTATGATTCCTCTTTGAAAACCATTTTCCAAGAGATAGGTAGACAAAGTGTCATACCATGCCCTTGGTGCTTGATGTAGCCCATAGAGTGCCTTCTTCAATTTGTATACTCTATCAGGATAATTTGGATTCTCAAACCCTGGAGGCTGACAGACATACACTTCTTCTTCAATTCTCCCATACAGGAAAGAACTCTTTACATCCATCTGGTAGACCCTGAACTTCATGAAAGAAGCATAGGCTAAGAATAGCCTGATTGCCTCAATCCTGGCCACTGGTGCAAATACCTCTTCATAATCAATTCTTTCTTCTTGAGTATACCCTTGTGCCACTAATCTGGCCTTGTTCTTTATTACTATTCCTCTCTCATCTTTCTTGTTCCTGAAGATCCATTTAGTGCCTATAGCTCTGTGTCCTTTAGGAAGGTCAACCAAATCCCATACATCCTGCAACACAAACTGCAGTAGCTCCTCTTGCATTGCTTCTATCAAGCTTGGATCCTTCATTGCATCATATGCCTTTTTGGGTTCAACCTAAGATAGAAAGCAAGAAAGTAAACCTGATTGTATATCTTTCAATCCTCCCAACTTACTTTGATTCCTTGTGATTATAAGTGAATTGATGTCACCAATCACCAATTGAGGAGGATGATTTTTCTGAACTCTTGTTTGATGAACAACCTCTTCATTAATATCTGTTTCCATATTAGAGTCATTCTTTTCAGGAGTGCTGCCACCAAAAACTGAAGAGTTGCCATCATCTGTGTCATCTTCTTCCAAACATGGCATCTCAGGACTTTTGATTCCTGAATCTGAGGGTTGATCTTCCTTTTCACCTCTGTCCTCTTCATTCTGAGCTGGTTCAGAGTCCTTTGATTCTGAAGTATCTTTCTTATCTTGGTCACAGAATTCAACAGGATCAGCAGTAGGTGTTGGGAACAACACAAATTCTTGTCTTTGTACTTGTACATTTTCTGTCCCTGTTCCTGCATTATGCTCATTACTGAAACCCAAAGAATTAGTCAGTGAATCAATGTCAAATAGCCAATCAGGACCTGAACCAAGTTGATTTGGTGTGTTCTCATTGCATTTGACATTGTCACTTTCCTCAATAATCCTAGAAGAGGTGTTGAAAACTCTGTAGGCCTTACTTTGAGATGAATATCCAGCAAGAAACCCATCCTCAGCTTTGCTATCAAACTTGCCTAGGTGAGTTTTGGTATTGAGAATTGTGCAAGGAAACCCAAATGGTTTGAAAAATCCAATAAAAGGTTTCTTCTTTTTAAAAAGCTCATAAGGTGTCTTGTCTTGAGATTTCACTACTAGAACTCTGTTTTGAACATAACAGGCAGTATTAACTGCTTCTGCCCAAAAAGTGATTGGAAGTTTTGAATATGCCAACAGAGATCTAGCAGCTTCTATCAGTGTCCTATTTCTCCTTTCAGCAACACCATTCTGTTGAGGAGTCCTATGAGCACTGTATTGTCTCTCAATGCCTTTTTCCTCACAGAAGTTGTTGAGGTCATTGTTTTTAAATTCAGTTCCATTATCAGACCTGATGACTTTAACTCTTAGATTTGTTTGGTTTTCAACTCTAAGAATAAAGGATTTGATCAGTCCACTTGTCTCATCCTTAGTCCTCAGAAAATAGACCCAAGTAAATCTAGAGAAATCATCAACAATAACCAAGCAGTATGATTTCTTACCAATACTCATCACATTTGTAGGACCAAACAGATCCATATGCAGTAAATTAAGAGGTGAAGAGATTGTATTTATCTCTTTGGACTTATGAGAAGTTTTGTGCTGTTTGCCTTTAAGACATGCAACACAATGATCATCACATGAAAATACCTTTTGTGGTAAACCTCTTACAAGGTTGTTTTTCACAAGTTTGTTTATTGTTTTAAAGTTCATGTGACACATCCTTCTGTGCCATAAAGATGATTCATCCAATGAAGCTTTTGAAAATAAACAATTTAAAGATGAATTAGAAGCTACACTCTCCAAGTCTAAGCAGTAAACATTGTCCTTTCTAGGAATTCTAAGTAGTATCATACTTTCATCAACTACCTTGAACCCTGGAGCAAGGATAATAGATTCAGTATCATTGAATAATATGCTATGTTTCTTGTCACAGACATGTGATACACTTAACAGGTTGTATCTCAATTGCTCAACATAGTATACATCCTCAAAGATCATCTTACCTTTTGACACATTACCTTTTCCACTTATCTTTCCGCCTGCTGGATTATCACCAAAAGCAACATGTCCTCCATCAATTATTTTAAAGTTTTGAAGGCAGGCCATGTTACCTGTCATGTGCCTGGAACAACTACTATCAATATGCCAAATGCTCCTTCCCTTGAGCTGTTGGTTTCCTTGCACATATAATAAAGAAGTTAGTTTTTAATAGGAACCCAAGTCAAAGTGGTCTTGGGTTTCCCATTCTCATCAACATATTCATATTCAGACTTGATGAGATTATCAAACTGAGGAATCTTATTGCTTGAATACTTTGTCAGAAGAATGGGCCTGTCACTGGAAGCAGTACTAACTTGATTAGTAGTACTAACATCATTAGCAGTACTAATTGGATTAGCAGTACTAACTTTGCTTGCAGCAACACTAATCTATTTCTGTCAGCAGTACTATTTGAAGTAGCAGTATTAACATATTTCTTTACTTTTGGAACCCAAACCTGGACAAAGTTGTTTGCTTTATTTTTCTTTAAGTTACTCCTTGGCTTATTTGGAGTATTTTTCTTTGAATTAGCAAACTTATTCTGAGCATGAGATTGTATAGGTGCCCTCCTCACATTCTCAGCCATATGATTCCTTATTTGCTTCCTATAACCACCAGGATTTTGTATATTTCTTTGAAAAGTGATCCTCTGGTTAATAGGATTGAAATAACAGTGTTTGGCTAGATGATTTAACTTGCCACAGATAAAACAAGGCTTTGGTCTGTTAATTTTTCTCAGATCAATTCCTTGTTTTAAAGCCCACTGATTATTTCTGTTTCTTTGATTTCCCCTTGTTTTATCATGTTGTTGGGGCTGATTCTGTTTACAAGTACAAGGATTAACAGTAGTGGTTTGCATGTAATGGACTCCCTGTACCTTTCCCTTCCCTCTCTTAGAACTTTCAGCCTTCTCACTCTTTACAAAAGGTTTACCCCCCCCTTCATTAGTAAGGATATGATTTTCTAAAGGGATTTCTTTGAAGTCATCCTTATTCTTACCCTTAGTGGTCTCTTCTTCAGCCTCTTCCTCAATCACTACACTGTCAAGAGGATCTACATCTGTGGCTCCTGCAGGTAAGTCTATTTTCTCTTGTCTTTCTAAGAGGTCTGAAGTGGGAGGGATATAGTTATTGTTATAGGGTGGAGGGGTACTATTGTATCCTAAACCTCTTTTCAGGTTGTCATGAACTTGAGATTTTAGAAGTGAGTCCATTGCTTTAGAGGCATTGGAAAACTTCTCAATGTCTAGCTTGGCTTTCTCAAAATCACTCTTTATCTTCTCACATTCCTCTTCAGACTTTTTAAGCTTAATTTCTAACTGATTCTTTTCCCACTTCCAGTAGTTAGTATCATATGTGTGTTGAAGTTCATTGGCTTTGTATGCCTTAATCTGTTCTTCCAAATTCTCAACAATCACAACATACTCTCTTCTATCTTTCTCTAACCTTTTTAGGTCATCAAACATGCTTTGATTGTGATCCCTGTACTTTTTAACAGTTTCTATGCAAGATTTTGAGCAAAGGTTAGATTTTACCTCTATGGGAATATCAATGCTTGCTGACTCTGAAACTTTAGCCATTAAAGCTTGATTCTGAACTGCTTCTTCTGCTTGGTCACTCCAATCAAATCCCATTCTTTCTTGGGAAACAAGAGCTTGAGAAGAGTTCCTGTTGTTGAAGCTAGTGGACTGTGATGGTTGATGGTTGCTAGTATGCTGTTGAGGCATTCCACTTCTGCATTCTTTTGCAAAGTGCCCCAGCTTGTGACACTTGTAACATTCAACCTTGGATTTATCAAATCCAAGCCCATCTTCTCTTTTCTGAGCAAAGTTATTCCTTCCAGTCCTTTTGATGAATCTTTTTACCCTCATTGTGAGCATAGCCATCTGCCACTTGATATCCATCTCTTCCAGATCATCAACATTTATCTGTTCTAAGTCATCATTAATTAGAGTGGAATTAGCATGACTGGCTAGAAAAGCTTCTAAAACTGAGTCATTAGATCCATCTTGCTTTGATCCATGGGCAACATTAACTGATTATGTATTAGCAGCAGAATCAGTAGAAGATGATAAAAGAGCAGCATTGTATGAGTATCCAGAGGGTCTCTTCTTTTCTTCTACCTCTGCTTCAAACACCCTAAGGTCATTATAGAGGTCATCCAGTTCCTTGTCCTCCAGTTGGTCATTCTGTTTGAAGGAGACAGTGTAGATAGTCCATTCATCACCAATAGATCTTAGAAATTTTCTGTTGACATCCTCTTGATCTATCTGGACACCAATAGTAGCCAATTCACCAATTAACTTATTAAATCTATCAAAAGTTTGAGTCATGGACTCATTCTTTGTAGACATGAAGTTTTCATATTGCTGCTTCAAGATGGCCTTCTGATTTCTCTTGGTACTTTTGGTACCAGAAAATCTTTTCTCCAGTGCATTCCATAGAATTTGTGCATTAGAACAATTGCAGAATTGATGTTGGTACTCATTAGGAATAGCCAAGAGCAGAGTGCTCAAGGCTTTCATCTCTGTCCGCCTCATCTTTCTTTCTCCATCAGTCTTTGGTGGAGGTCTCTTGCTTTCTGCATCCATCTTTCCTCCATCTGAGGGACCATTCTCAATGATGTCCCACATTGAGAAGTATGTGAGAAGAATGTACTGCCTGATTCTGATCTTCCACATGTCAAACTCATTAGGTTTGAGCATGGGAACCTTTGATACCAAAACGCTATCGCTTGAACTGTCCATGATTATAGGTTTCTGAGTTTTCTAGCTCTGATACCACTTGTCAAGATCGAAAATTCTAAACAAGAATTTAATTAACACACTCAGAAACAATGTTAAAGAAGTTGTGGAATAACACTTTAACAATTAATCAAAACACAGAATATGAACTCAAATCATAAGTTTATATTACATAAAACTTGATGATTACAAACTCAACCTCAATCTGTTGAACAGGCTCAACAGACGTTCTAAACTTCTCTAAAGAAAGGATTTCTAAGAATCTTGAGGTTAATTCTCTCTAAACATATATTCGTATGAATAAGACAATCAAAAAAACTATATTTAACTATCAAAGACTTCTAGACTATATATACAGAAATGATTACAAGATAATTACAAAAGAAATATTGATCTTTAGCATTCATTCCATAATTATCTTCATCATTATCTTCAGCTTCTAGTCTTTCGCATCAATCCATCTTTATCTTCAGAAGCAACATTAACTCAATAGCAGTATTAACTTTGTCCCTGGCAGTACTAACCATGCTTGCAGTATTAATCTCTTATGACAGTAGTAATTTCCAAGCAGTATTAACTACTAGCAGTACAAATATTAAGTAGCAGTATTAATATCTTCTAGCAACATTAATACTCAGCAGTAGTAATCTTGATGGCCTAGCCGTAGTAATCACTTAGCAGCATGAATCATGAAGACTGAGCAGCATAAACCATACTTAGCACATTCAGACCCAACAGGATCTGGGGGTGTGCCAAGTTTATCACCAGGTAAGTTTCCTTACCTTTGTGTATGTTAAACTTTTTTTTAAACTGGAAATGGATGCTATTTAATAGTAATTACTATTTTCGGATTTGTAATCGATAAACCATGTTTGATTAGTAGGACATTGATATCACGAAAGTGTATACCATCGAATATTTTCCGCATGTACTTGGTCATGTTATATTCATATGTTGTTGTGATTGTTTGTTGCTTTGGTAAACTATTAACCATCGGGGATGGTTGATCCGTGTGTATGGAATTCGTTTCCTTGCACACGGAAAACAGAATCTACTGGAGGGCCGTATGGGGATCTACTGGGGGGCCCCGAGGACGAGTAGTCCTGTAAATTGATGACAGTGAAGACGATGGTATTTGATTAACGTTTCTGCATCTTGTGGTGTTTGATATATTTATAATTCTCGTTAAATTGTGCATGTTTTTCCGTTTATTAACAACAGGGCGAGGCTGGAAATTCACTAGACCATTCGGTCTAATCCTCGTCTCTATTTTCTTAAAACACTTTCAGGCAGTAGGAATGCGACAGGTTCCTCAAAAGGGAAAGAAAAATGTTAGAGTCTTTGGATCGGGAGCTCGGACCATAGAAGCGGCATAGTGAAATTCTATTTTTCTAGATTCTAGTATTCTCGGTTGTAATAGATTTTTATGAGATGTTAAAATTTATATTGGGTTACCAGAATTTTGTAATTGGGACCAGTCTTTGGAAGTTAAGTTCCATTTATTCTGTTATGTTAATTTTTGTGGTTGTTACATGCCCTGAACGTACCGAAGGCCCTCTCGACCCCCGCGACATTGCCCTTGGCGACAGTGACACTGTCACAGTCACCGGGCATAGTCGCACTACCCCTGCCGAAGTCCAAAAATCTCGTTTTTCGAGCATGAGCGATGATTTTAAGATGAGGGAGGTCTAAGAGTTTACTTAAAATTGCGGGTGTTACAATCCTCCCAACCTTAGAATGATTTCGTCCTCGAAATCTATTTCTCACACAAGGCATCTCAACACCCCTCTCTGTACTTATTGGGTTTCTTCGGTTCCTAAAGGTGACAAACCCGACATAGATCTCAATGATGACATTCTCCCAAACGACCGTCTCCCTTCTCTAGGGATCGTCTCTAATCCACTTCTTCCTTTAGCTAAAGCTTGATAACTTCCTGATGCAACTGCCATGCCAATTTTCGCGAAGAGTCCCACATTCCATAACCACCGTGATAGGTCACACTCATACAAGAGTGAACCTCGAACCTTACGGGAGTTATTTCTAACCATGTGATCTCGGTTGCCTCCCAACCTTAGGCGACATGTACTACCTCAAGGGTAGCTTGTGACCTCAACTTCCTACTGACTAGATCATTCCCGTTCAACCTGATTCTGAATCTGTAATCCAATAGTCAACACCAACTCAAAATTTTTCCACAATTCCTTAATAATTCACTCTTGATGTTGGTAAGGTCGTCCTTCCAAGGACGTGCCAATACGCTTTCCGGGGAGTTGGTTCGCACAACTCTGACCTATTCTCGAACCTCGAACATTCCAAAGATTCATTGACTTCAAAAGAACAAGTCGACGCCTAAAACCAAAATGGCCACACTGCAAACTGGGTTATGCCAAGAATCATTCCATTCCTGGTTACATTGAGCCGGTCTCTAATAAGGACTCAAGGTTACACCCGATACGAAATAAAACCCCAATTCTTACCGCTTCACGAACAATCCAATATTATCTTTAATCACGCATACCCAACAAGATGGTACCCAACGGTACATATCATGCTACAGTGCAATTAACTCATCAAATCAAATGCAACCATACATAACCAATCGCACAAGGTTTAAACCGAAATTTTACCAAAAGGGAAAGATCGCCACTTACAAAATCGGGGGAAAGTATAACTTCTAATACCTCAATTATTCATGCGTGAACCGATTTACAACTAAGACCCGAAATTCAAAAACTGCACACAAGTCGGATCACCTGACACTTCAATTCCCAAGACCCCTCTAGTCCCTAATTACAACTCTTTTCAAGATAGGGTTTTAAATCTATAGCCCTAATGATTTCAAGGTTTTTCAACCAACATGTCAACTTAAAATTTCATAAAACTTTCAAATATCTAAGCTTTATAACAATTAATCATGCGAGTAAAAATCCACTACCGTTTACTCGGTAGGTGTGCAAAGTGGTCAACAAGGCCACCCATATAAAACCATTTTCGAAATTCATTTGATCCTTACTCACGTTAATAATGGAAATAACAAAAGGCATGTAAAAAGTTTTCAAATGGACCACTATGGTCCTAGCATGCATCAATCCATGTCGTGTACGTGAATATAATTTTTTGCACTAAAAGATGTGCAATAAATGTTTTTACAAACTCTAAAGAGGAGCTTCGCAATTTCCAACTCCAAAATTCTTTTCTTTAAACCAAAATTGTCATGAAGTAATTTTTTTAACAAGGCCACATGCATCAGTTTATTTTCCAAAACTTAGTAAGACGATAAGTGCATGCGATTTGGTCAGACTAATTAAATTTTGAATCTATTTCAAACCTTGGGTCTCACGGATGAAATGCGTTTGTCCAAAAATGGTGGCTATAAAGTCATGTATGCCAGTAAATCAATATAATACATTGCATGAGGCGATAACGATAAAAATCAATAACCGAATAATGCATATAACAGTTCAACACGAACCATCGGAGGTCCTTCATACGTTTACTTATACCAAAGTATAAATCAACTCAAATACTAAATAGTACGCAACGAAATACTCTTGTATAAAACCCAAAAAAGAAATCACATGATATTGAAACCTCCCAAAATAACATATGGGATAACACCAATTAACAAACTCTCAAGACGTCTCTTGCGGTTGCGAAAATACCGGTGCAACACTCGCATGAGACAAAATGTTAAACGAAGACTCATAAGTTAATGCAAACAATAATGCAAGCATACGCATTCCAAAATTTTATCTACGCGACTCCAAATGTCGTAAAATAAAATGTCGTAAAGCTCAACTGAATTTTCGTAAAACTCAATGAAACCCAACGACACTCAAGAATCAAAAGGTGCCAAAATCTTCGTTCCCAAAAATCAAATAACATAAAACAAAGTTACGACTAAAACTTCATAATCCAAAAATTTCCCTCTCACCGCATTTGTAAAGTAAATCGACGCTTTTCAATAAAACCCGAATAAGACATGACGCTAAATGAACTTGTAAACTTACACACGACATAATTAAAACGTACACATTTCAAAGTACACTCATGTGTAGCAAATCGTCATAAAATAATATTTCATAAAACTCCACAAAACCCACACGGAGTAAAATTCTCGATAAAACTCGAATACCAAAACATGGGAATAACCTTTCCTCTAAAACCTTAACATATGTGGAGTAGATCCAATGTCAAAGTCATAAATGCAGCTACTTGCCCGAGACTCTAAACAGGGTAGAATCGCAAATACTACAATATCCGAAAATATCATTCGACAAAATCAAGGATAAATAAAATTTCAACAAAGTCTGCAATCGTATGCAATAAAACAATTTTATGCATGTTTAAACTCATGGTGTAAAATCTTGTGTGTGCTAAACCTTTTTTCCCAAAATTTCGTAATTCTACTCACATTATGATTTGAGAATATGAGATGCTATTGATGCAAACTTATTTTAGAAATAAACTTAGTGCATGAATTTGGTCGGCACTCAACATCTCGAAATCCCGTTCCTCAATTTCACCGTCATACTATTGTCATCCGGATAATCAAACATCTTAAGGCAATCATCGAAGATTTCATCGGTTCTCCTTACAATTTCTCCTTGAATAAGATCGATTCAATAATTCTATGGTTCTATTTCCACCAATTGCCCCGACCCAAAATGGTCGACTTAATGTATTCTTCATTCTTAACCGTCACCACAAGTGACCACACTATAAACATTAGCTCCTTCAAGTTACTACTCCTCGTAAACTCATCCACTACCCCATCGATCCTCACATAAGGGCAGTTTAAGCACACCCATGCAACATGCAAGTTCACCACGACACTGGCCAAATGCAATTATGAACGTACCGTACATGACTATCCTTGCTACCCTCGTCATGATTCCCGATTCTAGTGACTCCATCAATCTCAAAATACCGTATCTTAAGGTACCTAATGGTGCAATTTCACCTTCAAGCACTTGAAATAACGCTAGTTTGAGTCTAGGCATCCAACATCAATACCTAATTCTCTCAAACTTAAACTCTTATACCAACTTGTAACACCCTCAAATCTAGAAATAACAACTAATTTAAAATTTTCTAAATACATCGATAATTGATTCATCTACAACCACAATTCAAGGTTTAACTTCGATACACATAGTTCATTCTATGTGTAAAGTCTATAAAAGAGACGGGTGCTGCTAAAACCCAATAACAGTCACTATCTCCAATCTGCGGAAGACTTCACCAACTACTTACGCTTGCTTAAGACTAAGACTCATCTTTTCATAGAACTGCTAGAACCCCTTCCCCAACTGGAACCTGATGCACATGCCAACAAATAAAAGGTTAGGCTTAACGCCTAGTGAGCTCAAGAGTTTTCCTTAGATATAAATAAAGCAGTAACTTCAAGAATGTTAATTGAATCATGATTTCCAAAATGAGATACATTAATTTGAAAGCAAACAAGACGAAATATATTAAATATGAAAACAATCTCTTTTTCAACATTCATCATAAAACAAAACGCCTCTTTGATATAAATCCAAAACCCAAAACGCACGTAAAGCATAACTAACATTTTAATAATCAAATACTGAAAATGTAGATAAATTCCAACTTCAAAAACATCCCAAAACATGGATAGGATCCAATATTCAAAACCTTAGACATGGATAACCACCTTTACTCAATACGTCACCAAAACATAGATTATAAAACTCAATGCCCAAATCAACACCTTTTGGTGACGGGGGAGACCCGATTACATTGTACATGACGGAGCACCGAAGTGGGTCACATAGCTATGTAGAAAACCAAAACGTATAGATTATACACATAAACTTACCGAGCTCAACTACTCCAAGTCTATCGCTCGAAAACATCAAGTCAACCACTCCAGGTCTATCCTTGAGAGTTCCAAAACAGGGGAACTTTTGAACATACTGGAATTACACCTTACTACCCATGGGACGCTGCCCGATCGTATAGTCCCACACCTTACTTACCATGGAACCCGATGCCTATTCCGTGCCAAAGTGTGAAATTGTCCAAAACGGGACAAAAGAACACCGTGCCTATAGATCCATTGCACTAACTAAAACATTACATGACTCAAAACGAATGAACTAATGTATTCAAAACATGTAACCCTCAAATAAGATGCAGTAAATACAAATCATAACCAAACACTCTACATTGAGCTATTAAAATCGGACAAGTGTCCTCAAAACCCAACAAAATCCAAACCGAGCCATAAGCTCAACAAATACAAAGACTCAACGTTGAAAATCATAAAATGAAACCAAACGTAAACAATCTGCCTTTATGTAAACCCATGCTCCAAAATTTAGAGATAACTCCCCCATAGTTTAAATTGGGACAAAACATTTTCCAAGTGAGTTTATAACATTTATCCTTTCGAAACGTCCCATAACACAACATCAAGCATTTCTTCAAAACACACGATAAAATACTTTTATACTCAAAAATTTACTTCCATGAAATAAACCATTAAGATACCTAAAATATATGATTTATTTATCTAAATGCCCAAAATCCCAAATGTGGGTGTTTTACAAGTTTATAAAGTTAGACACTTCAAACAATCAAAATTCATCAAATAATCCAACATTTAATAATTTCATGTAAAACATATAAACACTTTAAAATAGACATTTTGGCATGTACACCGTTTTCACAAATCAACTTGAACTCACCTTGCTAGATTTAGGCCAAAATCTAGATTTTATCCCAACTTGAGTTCTCTTGAAGAAATCCGTATCGATGAGCAAAATCCTTCCAAAACCTAGATCCACAAGTTCCCAACCATAAGTAATCATGTTCTACCATTAAGAATCGATCCCCAAACATTTATATCAAAATCCCCAAATTTGGCCAAAACCCTAATTTTGACCTTCATTATCCAAAATCATCAAATCCACAATTGGTCACAAATGGAGGTTTACAACTCATATAAGGTGTTGAAAAGAGAGGAAAAATAAACTTACAATATTAGGCTTTAATATCAACAAAACCCTAGAAATTTCCTTTGAAGGAGATGAAGGTGGGGATGAAGATTCTTTAACTCCTAACTTCCAAATTTAGAAGATGAAACCCAAATCTTGAAATAAGTAGGGGAAGAATGCATTAGGTGTTATATGGACCGAAATAGAGGAGGGGTTTAGGTTGAGAGAGTTTTAGGAGAAAGTGGGTGGAAGAGAAATGAGATGATTTCCAAATAAAATCAGATTTATAGGAGTCTGCACCTCGCCGGCGACTGTGCCATGCGATAGTGACCATGGAACTGTCGCGGGTTACTATCGTGGCACATATACCGCGACCCGTCCCCTTCCGCGTTTGTGCCACGACGAGAGTGACAATGTCACAATCGCCGGGCACTCTCGCCCTGAATGTACCGAAGGCCCTCTCGACCTCCGCGACATTGCCCTTGGCGACAGTGACACTGTCACAGTTGCCGAGCATAGTCGCACTACCCCGACCGAAGTCCAAAAATCTCGTTTTTCAAGCATGAGCGATGTTTTTAAGATGAGGGAGGTCTAAGAGTTTACTTAAAATTGCGGGTGTTATATGAATCTATGTGTTTCATCTGATTAATGAATATATATGTTTCATCTGGTGAATCTCGTTACCAAAATGACGATTATGCCCTTTTCATGTGGTGAAATAGTTTTTAATTAAAACCATACGATCAAAACCAAATTACGGCTTAGATCGGTTCTCACGATTCTCAACCTTTTTTTGGTTCTCACATGATTTAACCCCATGGTATGTATGTATCTATATATCTATGGTTTTTATGTATGTATGTATGTATGTATGTATGTATGTATGTATGTATGTATGTATAAAACAATATAACGCCCAGAAATCTACTAGTAAGTTTAATAAAATATTGCATTCCTTTTTCCCTCATTTTCTATTGACTGAGTCGAGTATTTAGGGAACACTCTTAGTTTAAGATAAACCTTTGGACTCAAGACCTCAAATGAAAGATCGAGCGAAATTTCGGGCTTGAACGGATATTGGGCGAGAGTGCCAAACGACTGTGACACATGTCACAGTCGCACGTCAATGTCACGGGGAGAAAACGGCTTGCGGTACATATACCGCGATTGTGACATCGATAGTGCCCGAGGGCATTCTCGCGTATCACTCTCGCCGGTATTGTACCGAGAGTGAGGGACTGGTAGCGACAATGCCACGTGACTGTGCTCATGGCAATGTCGCTGGGCACAGTCGTCGTCGGGATCTGGGGTTTAAAAAGAAGCTTTGACCGATGTTGACATCATTTCTCCTCTCAACTCGAGTTGTTGGGCAATTTGGAGACCTAAGGAGCGATTTTTCTTCCTTCTAAACTCGTACCCTCATGAATATTGATCTTGGGGTTATTGGGGATTTGTTTTAGCATTCAAGGATACATAAAAGGAGCATTTATTGAAGTTCTTCAAGTCATGAAGCCTCCATCTCCAAGTCTTCATCCTCTTCAACTTAGGGTTTTACTATTTTCTAGGTTTTAATCAAAAACCAAGATTGTGAGTGTTCTAAACCTTTTTAAATGAGATACATGTATTTATGTGCATAACTATTGGTTCCTCTATATCATGGGATTAGGGTTTACTCACATTTTGTTTATTTGACCTAATGTTGCCTTGGGTTGTGAAGGGTTAACTTTAAAGGGTAGAAATGTACATATATTGGTAATATGAACAAGTAATAAGTGATATTCATGTTTATACTACTCTATGTTATGATTACTCATGTGTTGGGAAATACCCTCATTGTGGGAATACATTCTTTTTGGTTAAATGCATAAATAAGCATGAAATGTATAACGTATGTTCCTTGCTTTTACGTGTTGATGGGTAGGAATATTTGGACCATACGATATACGTTGGAATGGTATACATCTTATGAGAGCAAGTATGCTCATTGGTCATAAATGAGTTGTATGGATGAACCAAGTCAGATAGACACTAAGAGGACATAGTCTTGTGCACCACCGTGTTGGTATGTGCATAGACCTCCACCATTTGTGGCAATGCCTGTGTTGTACCCTCGAATGTGTCGGGCATTGTGGTGTCACTCTTGGAAGTTGACACTAGGGTATCTTGTCTCTTGGGTGTGATTTGTTTGGTGTTATGGGTCTCCCCCATAGATTCCATTTATGGATATGCCCCTTCGTTGATGAACCATGAAATTGTCATTTTGCATCTATTAATTGTCATTCAACCTCATCGGGCTTTTTGGCCTAACACTTGTGTGATGTTTAAGTGTATCCCAGGTTTTAGCGTCGCTGTATCTAAGATAGTTTGGCGGACTCAAATGAGCTTGGGAAGGTGCAAGTGGGTGCACTTTTCGGGAATATTTTTGTGTGACTATAGGCGACACCCCTTTTGTAATCTTATTTCTATTTAAGGAATTAGATTAATAGGTTGTTGTTTATTTTCCTTATAATTACAAACTGTAATTTAAATAGGTAAACATATTTCCTCATTTTTGGGAGGCTAATGCTACGGAATTTTAAATACCACATTTCCATTTTCCGGAAATTTTTGTTATCCCATTTTTAGGGTGTTACAAGTTGGTATCAGAGCTTTAATTTAAGCGAACTAGGTATTGACTTTAGCATGCCTAGACTTAGACTGTACATGTTTGTGGTAAGACGTCCATCCATGGGTAAAATTCTTAGGTGGTGAGAGCGTTAGGACTTACGAAATTGCATGAATTGAGAATTGTTGCAACGATATTAAGAATCCTTGTGTAACACACCAAAATTTACAGCCAAGAAGAAGGAAGGAATAGCGACAGTGTTCCGCGCGAGTCGAACCGCGCCGTGATCCGCGCAGGACTCTGTTATGTTTGGACTCCAGAGTTTGGCGCGACTCTCTACGCGGGTGGAACCGCGCGGAAACTCGCGCGCGCGCAGAAACTCCTAATAAAAAGTTGGAAATCGGCCCCAAATTCATTTCTAACCTAATTTCCCCCATAAAACTCCCTCTCCTTCCTCCTCCTTCATTGTAATCCGGCCAAGACACTTATTTCTTCCCCAATCACATCCAACCTCATGAACCTTCATCATTTAGTTGGGATTTGGAAGCTTGTATCAATGGTATCTTCACTCCCTTCACCAAAACTCTCTAGGGTTTCACTTTATCATATTTCCCCTTTTGAATATTTAGAGTTCATGGCACATTTTGGTGACCTAGAAGTGCATTGCGGATGGATTAAAGTTGTGGGTAAGGTAACCTTCTCTTTTCTTCATCTATGGAAATTAGGGTTTCGAGATGAGTTGGGATATTCATGTTAAATGTTTGGGGAATAATTAAATATGGTTGAATATGATTATTTATGGTTGGAAATGTGTGGATCTAGGTTTTGGACGGATTATGCTTGTGGATTAAAGTTTCTTCAAGGAAGCTCTATGTGGGGTAAAATCTAGATTTAGCCTAAATCTAGCAAGGTGAGTTCAAGTTGATTTGTGAAAACGGTGTACATGCCAAAATGTTATTTTAAAGTGTTTTATATTTTACATGAAATTGTTAACTGCTGATCACCTAATAAGTTTTGGTTATTTTGAGACATTTAGTTTTATAAACATGGTGAAATACCCATTTTAGGATTTTTGGGAATTTTGATAACTAAATCATGTTGAAAGGTTTCATTGATGATTTTACAGATATATTTGGGGTCCATTTGATGTAAGTGTCATTTGGTGTATTTGGGTCTTATAAGCCTTTTCGGAAAATGCATATTATTATATTATGAGGTAGTTGGAAAATATAAGGGTATGAGTTCATTTGGAGAACGTTTTGTTTCAACCAATGAAAAGTTTTGGGTTAATTATACTTTTGGTTGTGGTGTCTACATCATCGTCGATTAAACGTGTTTTAATGTTTACAAATGCTTTCGTTGGAGATTTACGTAAATTGTTGGGCCTTTGGCTCGGGTTTGACTAAATTGAGTCTTGAGGACATTTGTCCGGATTAATAACCGTTGTGGGGTTTTGAGTACGATGGCGCATTTTCGTGGTATTTGAGAGTTACATGTTTTGGGAGTTTTGGTCTTTCATTTGGAGTCATGTAACGTTAGACAGTGTTGTAATGGATCCATAGGCACGTAAGTCTGTCTGTTTTGGGAAAGCGTGTAAGGTTGGTTATGACCGTTGACCGCTTGGGTTCGCTAGCGAGTAGGCAATAGGTGGCACGAGCCTCCGAGTTGAAACTCGTCTAGATTGGATAGGCACCCGTGTCCGTAAGTCCTTAGGGTGGAACTTGACGGGGTATGGCTAGAGGCAGTAAACAGATTGAGGTTGTGATGTCTGGTATGGCCTGGGAACTAAGTTCGGGATACGTGGTGAAATCCAATAACATCAAGGGTGTCCCCATTCACGTGTTCTCGTCACCCAAGATAGAAACGTTTAGATGACACATGAGAAAGTTGTATGGGCGGCCTACTTGCGTGTTCCTCTATTCTCAATGTATACGGGTCTCTCCGTCGTAGATCCGTGGTATTTTAAATGTTGATGTAGTATTTTACCAACTTTGGTTTTGGGTGGTCGACGATAAATGATGACCTTAATATTGGGGTTTCCCCACGTATATTAAGGTTTGAATGGAATGCGTCATTCCTACGTTTCAGTATTTGATTTCTTTCCATTTTATGGTTGCATGAGTTTTGGGTCTAATGACCGTGTTCACGGCGATATTTAATTATATGGGTTTTTAACTTTGGTTTTATGTGTTGTGGGTCATGTTCCACCCGTGTTCGGTATTTCGAGATATAACATTTTACCCGCATTTTTATAGAATTGGGAGTCCTCTTTCTATTCTCATTTTGAGTAAGTTTTGAGTTGAACTTGAATTTACGAAAGAACGTTTTATATTGGGATCTTCGCTTTTAAAACAGTTTGGTTTGGTTAACAATTAATTCGGTGTCTCTTTCGTTTAAAATACATATTTATTGGTAAACGAGTCGTTTTCATAAGTGAAGTATATCGTTTTGAAAGATTATGATTTAAACTGCATTTTCTCTTTTTAAACGATTAATTTATATATGTTGAAAACTCTTGAGCTCACTAGGCATTAAGCCTAACCTTTTTATTTGTCGGCATGTGCATCAGGTTCCTGTTGGGGTTTGGTTCTAGCAGCTATGAAGAGTTGAGCCTTGGTTTTGTGCAAGTGTAAGTAGTTGGTGATGTCTTCCGCAGTGTAGAGATAGCGACTATTATTGGGTTTTAGTAGCACCCGTCCATATTATAGACTATATGTATAGAATGAATGTGTGTATTGAGGATAAACCTTAAATTGTGATTGTAGATGAAGCATTTATTGGTGTATTTAGAAAATTTTAAATTAGTTGCTATTTCCAAAATTGAGGGTGTTACAAGTTGGTATCAGAGTTTAAGTTTGAGAGAATTAGGCATTGATTTTTGAATGCCTAGACTCAAACTAGCGTTCTTATAAGTGATTGTAAGTGAAGTTGCACATTAGGTGCATTGAGATAAGATATTTTGGGGTTGATCGAGTCGCTAGAAACGGGAAACTTGTCGAGGGTCGCAAGGATGATCATGTACGGTACGTTCATAATGGCACCTGACTAGTGTTATGATGAATCTACATGCTACATGTGTATACTTGAACTACCTGAGTATGATGACCGTTGGGGTAGTGATAAAGTTTCTAAGCGAGTGATCTAAGGAAGGGTTGATGTTTATAGCAATGTCACTTTGGAGCGATAGTTAAATGCAATGAATGCATTAAGCTGATCACCTTGAGTCAGAATTATTGGTTGGAATAGAACTATAAGTTCGTTAGGCCAATTCTATTTCGAGGAGAAATTGTAAGTTAACCAAATTAGTGGGATTGTAGTTCTAAGATGTTTGATGCAACCGGATGACAATAGTACGACGGGAAATTGAGAAGCGTAGTCCTAAGATGTTGAGTGCCGACCAAATTCATGCACGAAATTTATTTCTAAATAAGTTTGCATAAATTGTTTCTCATGTTTTCAAAGTATAAAGTGAGTTATGTTACGAAGCCTTGGTAAAGCATTCAACACTCATCAGATTTTAAACTGCGAGCTTAAACATGTATGATTGTTGCACGTGGTTGCAAATATTTCATTGAAAATATCTTTATCCCCGTTTCGTGTCTAACACTATTTACGGATCTTGTAATATCCGTGTTTTAATGTTATTTGGGGTATTGGGCAAGTAACTGTAGAATTTTTGGACCTTGACATTGGATCTCCTCCACGTATGTTAAGGTTTTAAAGGAAGAGTTATTCCTATATTCTTGAGTCGGAATTTTCTTGGGAATTTTAGTATGTACGAGTCGTATTGAATTTTATGGATTTTTGTTTTGCACGTTTTGGACGCGTGAGTGTACTTTGAGATGTGTGAGTTTTAATTTTATTACGTGGGAATTTACGAACTTTCTGGGCGTCGTGTCTCATGAAAGTTTTGTGAGAAAAAAAGGTCACTTTATCGTACGTGGTAGTTTTAGAATTTTAACATTTTTTTAGATTTGTTGTCGTTTCATGCTTTTATGTTGGGAAATGAAAATTTTGACACCGCTTGATTTTAGCGTTAACGAGTTCTATGAAAATTCAGTTGGGTTTTATGGTGTCTTATCGTATGACTTTTGTGTCACGTAGATAAATTTTGGAACGTGTGTACATGCTTTATCGTGTGCGTTAATTTATGGGTTTTGTTATTAGATGTCATCCCATATGTTATTTTGGGGAAGTTTTAATATCATGTGATTTATCGTCGGGCCTTATACAAGTGTTAATCGTTGTATACTTTTAGTATTTGGTTTAAATTATACTGTTGGCGTGAGTAAGCGTATAAAAGATTTATGTTGTTTCAGATAGAACTTTTGCCTAGAACATATTTCAGTTATTGATTTTACTGTTAGGAGTTTTCCGCAAGGCATGAAATGAATTTCTAGTTTGCATGTCGTTGTAGTTACCGCTTTGGGTAAGTACGTTTTATCTGTGCGGCCCAAAATTTGAACTCGAATAAAAAATTATTTACGTTCCTATTGTGTTGCTAAATTTGGGGAAATAAACGGTCGTATATGGGCCTTGTTGGGAATTTTATCTTCCGACGTTTTGTGTTTTAAAGTTGAAGTTGTGAAATCCTCTTTTGGGAGTTGTACAAACTTTTATTGCACATATTATAGTGCGGAAAGTTATTTTTCATATGCATAGTATAAATTGATGCATACTAGGATCATGGTAGTCCGTTTGAGAATTTTGTTGTGCATCTTTTGTTACCGTTTTAGTAACGTAAGTACTGATCAAATGAGCCTATCAAATGCACGGTAGTGTACTTTTACCGCACGTTTAATTGTTATAAAACTTATGTATTTGAGAGTTTTATAAAATTTCAAATTGACATACGGGTTGAAGACCTTGAACTCATTAAGGCTGTAGGTTTAAAACCCCTATTGTGAGAGGAGTTGCAATTAAGGAACTAAGGAGTCATTGGGATCGGAAGCGTCAGATGATCCGACTTGTGGTCAACCTTGAATTTGAGTTTCAGATTTTGAATCGGGTCATGCATGAATAATTGAGGTATTAGATTTATGCTTTCTCCCAGTTAAGTAAGAGGTGATCCTTCTGTTTCGGTAAATCCTCGGGATAGAACTTTGGGTGGTTGTTTGCATATGGTTAGATTTGAATGAATGGTCCACTGGTTAACATCAAGTATGTGTCGGTGGTGTGTCTTCTTGGAAAATCTTCAGAAATAAAGAAGATATTGTGATTTGTTGTTAGAAATGTAAGATTCGAATTTAGTGACATGATAAGTGTCAACTTTGAATCATCAGTGTAAAATATGGAAGGAAATTATGGTGGTATATCCACGGTTGAGGTGTAAAAGTTTTGAACATAGGTGTCGACATTCGATTTGAGGATAATAACCGTTGGGATACTTCATCGTACTTCCGATGAAACCGGTGCATTAGCAATTTAAGTGGTAACCTTAAGAAGTTTAGATGACGGAAATTAGGAATCGATCATTGGTAATTTTGTAATCAACAAGGTCTCACTAATTCGTCAACCGATGATTGACTGCACCCTGGGATTTGAGTAACCGTGGAGATGGGGTAATCCGTTGTCTACCGATGCTGTGCCGTGCCAGTTGAGGAACGGACTGAATGTTGTGATGGGATCGAACCTAACTGGTGTTAGGAAATGTCGTCAAGGAAAGGACGATGAACCTTTTATAGTATGGATTATTGAGGGATTGGGTCCGAATGTCGAGGTAAACCTTAAGTAGAAATCGATTATTAAGGAGATCTTGATGTGTCGGAATTAGAAGTATCTAAGGGATAAGTTCGCTTTGGAGTATTCTTGAGGTGATATGTGCAACCTAAGGTTGGGAGGCAATCGAGGCCTTAATGATGGGAAGATAAATTGATAAGGGCTTGACGTTCATTCCGTCATCGTGAAGATATGTCGAACATTGAGAGCGGGTGCGTGGCGACTTGCTATGAGGAACTTAATGAAAACCTTAAATCGGGATGCAATCGATTTTGTATATGAGGCAAGGATTCGTGAAGGTATTCCCTCGTGGGTAGGGAACCCGTTTGATTTCGCTAAATGAATTTTTGGGTTTTTGTTTGGTGCCAAATTTCGAGGACTAAATCTCTTTTAAGGTTGGGAGGATTGTAACACCCCGAAATTTACAGCCAAAAAGAAGGAAGGAATAGCGACAGTGTTCCGTGCGAGTGTCCGCGCGGGTCGAACCACGCCGTGATCCGCACGAGACTCTGTCATGTTTGGACTCCAGAGTTTGGCGCGACTCTCCGCGCAGTTGAAACCGCGCGGGAACTTGCGCGCACGCACAGACTCCTAATAAAAAGTTGGAAATCGACCCCAAATTCATTTCTAACCTAATTTCCCCCATAACACTCCATCTCCTTCCTTCTCCTTCATAGTAATCCGGTCAAGACACTTATTTCTTCCCCAATCACATCCAACCTCATGAACCTTCATCATTTAGTTGGGATTTGGAAGCTTGTATCAATGGTATCTTCACTCCCTTCACCAAAACTCTCTAGGGTTTCACTTTATCATATTTCCCCTTTTGAAGATTTAGAGTTCATGGCACATTTTGGTGACCTATAAGTGCATTGCTGATGGATTCAAGTTGTGGGTAAGGTAACCTTCTCTTTTCTTCATCTATGGAAATTAGGGTTTCGAGATGAGTTGGTATATTCATGTTAAATGTCTGGGGAATAATTAAATATGGTTGAATATGATTATTTATGGTTGGAAATGTGTGGATCTAGGTTTTGGAAGGACTGTGCTTGTAGATTTAAGTTTCTTCAAGGAAGCTCTAGGTGGGGGTGAAACTTGGATTTAGCCTAAATCTAGCAAGGTGAGTTCAAATTGATTTGTGAAAACGGTGTACATGCCAAAATGTTATTTTAAAGTGTTTTGTGTTTTACATGAAATTGTTAACTGCTGATCACCTGATAAGTTTTGGTTATTTTGAGACATTTAGTTTTATAAACATGGTGAAATACCCATTTTGGGATTTTTGGGAATTTTGATAACTAAATCACGTTGAAAGGTTTCATTGATGATTTTACAGATATATTTGGGGTCCATTTGATGTAAGTGTCATTTAGTGTATTTGGGTCTTATAAGCCTTTTCGGAAAATGCAAATTATTGTATTATGAGGTAGTTGGAAAATATAAGGGTGTGAGTTCATTTGGAAAACGTTTTGTTTCAACCAATGAAAATTTTTGGGTTAATTATACTTTTGGTTGTGGTGTCTACATCATCGTCTGTTAAACGTGTTTTAATGTTTACAAATGCTTTCGTTGGAGATTTACGTAAATTGTTGGGCCTTTGGCTTGGGTTTGACTAAATTGAGTCTTGAGGACATTTGTCCGGATTAATAACCGTTGTGGGGTTTTGAGTATGATGGCGCATTTTCGTGGTATTTGAGAGTTACATGTTTTGGGAGCTTTGGTCTTTCATTTGGAGTCATGTAACGTTAGACAGTGTTGTAATGGATCCATAGGTATGTAAGTCTGTCTGTTTTGGGAAAGCGAGTAACGTTGGTTATGACCGTTGACCGCTTAGGTTCGCTAGCGAGTAGGCAATAGGTGGCATGAGCCTCCGACCTTGGGTGGTCGACGATAAATGATGGCTTTAATATTGGATTTTCCCCACGTATATTAAGGTTTGAATGGAATGCGTCATTCCTACGTTTCAGTATTTGATTTCTTTCCATTTTATGGTTGCGTGAGTTTTGAGTTTAATGACCGTGTTCACGGCGATATTTAATTATATGGGTTTTTATCTTTGGTTTTATGTGTTGTGGTTCATGTTCCACCCGTGTTGGGTATTTCGAGATATAACATTTTATCCGCATTTTTATAGAATTGGGAGTCCTCTTCCTATTCTCATTTTGAGTAAGTTTTGAGTTGAACTTGAATTTACGAAAGAACGTTTTATATTGGGATCTTCGCTTTTAAAACAGTTTGGTTTGGTTAACAATTAATTCGGTGTCTCTTTCGTTTAAAATACATATTTATTGGTAAACGAGTCGTTTTCATAAGTGAAGTATATTGTTTTGAAAGATTATGATTTAAACTGCATTTTCTCTTTTTAAACGATTAATTTATATATGTTGAAAACTCTTGAGCTCACTAGGCGTTAAGCCAAACCTTTTTATTTGTCGGCATGTGCATCAGGTTCCTGTTGGGGTTTGGTTCTAGCAGCTATGAAGAGTTGAGCCTTGATTTTGTGCAAGTGTAAGTAGTTGGTGATATCTTCCGCAGTGTAGAGATAGCGACTATTATTGGGTTTTAGTAGCACCCGTCCATATTATAGACTATATGTATAGAATGAATGTGTGTATTGAGGATAAACCTTAAATTGTGATTGTAGATGAAACATTTATTGGTGTATTTAGAAAATTTTAAATTAGTTGCTATTTCCATAATTGAGGGTATTACACCTTGTGTATAATATATTCATAATTCCACTTAGCTACTGTAACTATGAGTATATTGCTACGTGAGCATGCTTGAGTTATTATTGTTGTGATACTTAATGAATGCAGTAGTACGTATATTTAGTTTATCTCTCATCTTTTCTCGTATGTAGGGCAGACCATCATGGTTAACACTCGGAGCAAATTGCCAATACCCCCGGAAGGTGGGGAGGCATCGACATCTACAACCGATCAACCGGAGACAGCCGTGGTTGCCACCGCTCTACCTAGACCACCTGGGTTGGGCTGGGGAGTAGAGCAAATCCCAAGGAACAACATTGCTACTACCGGACTGGTTATCGAGGAGGTAACCCATGAGAGCCGAATGATGGGTAGCATGATGCAAGCTGTAACACCTCAAATATGGAAATAGAAACTAATTTAAAATTTGCTAAATACATCGATAACTGAATCAACTACAACAAAAATTTAAGATTTAACTTCAATAAACACAATTCAATCCTTATACACGATCTATAATAGGTATGGATGTCACTAAAACCAAATAACAGTCGCTATCTACAACTGTGGAAGACTTCATCAAACTACTTACCCTCGTGTAAATCTAGAGCTCATCTCCTCAAATCACTGATAGCACCAAACCCCAAATGGAACCTGATGCACATGCCGACAAATAAAAAAGTTAGGTTTAACGCATAGTGAGCTCAAGAGTTTTCATTATATAAACATGAAACATTAATCTTTAAAACATTATTTAAAATGTGATTTCCAAAATGAAATACGTTCAATCTAAAAGAAACCAAAATGAAATACATTAAATCCGAGAATAATCTCTTTTCAACATTCACCCTCTTCGTGATTTAAAATTACAAAGCAAAACGCCTCTTCGAATATAAACCCAAAACCCAAAACTCACGTAAAACATAACTGACATTTTAATAATCAAAAACTGAAAAAGTAGATAAATTCCAACTTCCAAAACATCCCAAAAACATGGATAAGATCCAATATTCAAATCCTTAGACATGGATAACCACCTGTACTCAATACGTCACCAAACATAGATTATAAAACTCAATACCCAAATCAACACCTTTTGGTGACGGGGGAGACCCGATTACATTGTACATGATGGAACACCGAAGTAGGTCACATAGCTATGTAGAAAACCAAAACGTATAGATTATACGCATAAAACCTACCGAACTTAACTACTCCAAGTCTATTGCTCGAAAACATCAAGTCAACCACTCCAGGCCTATCCTTAAGAGTTCCAAAACAAGGGAACCCAGTTCTAAAACGGGAACTTATGCACATACTGGAATTACACCTTACTGCCCATGGGACGCTGCCCGACCGTATAGGTGCACACCTAACTTACCATGGTGACCCGATGCCTATTCCGTGCCAGAGTGATGAACTTGTCCAAAACGGGACAAAATAACACCGTGCCTATGGATCCATTGCACTAACTAAAACATTACATGACTCAAAGCGAATGAACTAACACATTCAAAACATGTAATTATCAAATAAGATGCAGTAAATGAAAATCATGACCAAACGCTCTACATTGAGCTATTAAAATCGGACAAGTGTCCCCAAGACCCAACAAAATCCAAATCGAGCCATATGCTCAGCAAATCCAAAGACCCATCATTGAAAATCATGAAATGAAATCAAACGTAAACAACCCGACTTTATGTAAACGCATACTCCAAAATATATAAATAACTCCAACATAGTTTAGATTGGGACAACTCATTTTCCAATTGAATTATATCATCTACTCTTTCAAAAATGTCCCATAACACAAAGTCAAACACTTATCTAAAACACACAATAAAATGTATTTATACTCGAATTCAACTTCGTGAAATAAATCCTTAAAATGCCAATATGTATGATTTATTTGTCAAAATGCTCAAAATCTCAAACGTGGGTGTTTTACAAAGTTTATAAAATCAAACACTCCAAATAATCAAGATTCACCAAATAACTCAACAGTTGATAGTTTTCATGTAAAACATACAAACACTTTAAAATAGACATTTTGGCACGTACACCGTTTTTACAAATCAACTTGAACTCACCTTGCTAGATTTAGGCTAAATCTAGATTTTACCCCGACTTGAGCTTTCTTGAAGAAATTCGAATCCACAAGCAAAATCCTTTCAAAAACCTAGATCTATAGATTTCCAACCATAAGAAAACATATTCAACCACAATTAATAGTTCCCCAAACATTTAACATGAATATCTCATCTTATTCCAAAACCCTAATTTCCATAGATGAAGAAAAGAGAAGGTTACCTTATCCACAACTTGAATCCATCAACAATGCACTTCTAGGTCACCAAATGAGCCATACACTCCCAACTCCGAAATGGTGAAAAGAGTTAGGTGGAAACCCTAGAAAATGGATGGAGATGATGGAGAAGGTGAAGGTATATAAGTTCTAGCCTCCAAAAGCTTGCTAAAGGGTGAAGAATCACTTGAAACCTCATATCTTGGTGTCTTCCTTGCCAAAATCGTTCATGAAGGTATAAGGGTTCGGTTGGGAGGGTTTTAGGAGGAAGTGGGTGAAAGAAATAATGAGAGAAGTGAGAAAATCAGATTTAAATGGGCACTGCACCCCGACCGCGACCTTGCCAGGCGATAGTGCCATGGCATTGTCGCGTGTCACTATCGTGGTGATGGTACCGCGACTCCAGGCTTCCCGCGATTGTGCCTCGGCGAGAGTGACAGTGTCACAATCGCTGGGCACTCTCGCCCCGTGTGTATCGCAAGGCACTTCAGCCCCACGATTGTGCCCTTGGCGACAGTGACCCTGTCACAGTCGCCGGGCATAGTCGCTCCAACCATGACGGAGCCTGAAATTTCACTTTTTCTCGCACGGAGGGTGCTCGATGATTAGGGAAACGTAAGTAACCTTTCTCACCCTTATTACCAATGGCAAGTCTTTTATTTCAATACAATTGGAGCCTTATTACTTTTCTGAAAATACGGGTGTTACAATCCTCCCAACCTTAGAATGATTTCGTCCTCGAAATCTAGATTCCCATGAAACGTTGCCCGCGGGATTGGTTGTCTCTACTCCACTTGCCAGAACTACCACCATAACCTTATGCTGGTCCTCACGATAAATGTCCCCTTGGGCACACCACACTTATATCCGAAAGAACAATTATTTTACTAATGTAGCCTTTAACCATGAGACTGAGGTTGTCTCCCAACCTTGGGTGACACGTACTACCTCAAGGATAGTTTGTGATCTCAACTTCTCACCGACCAATTCACCTCAGATCTAAATGTTTCTGGACCCAAAACCAATGATCGACATCAAACCCCAAAGAATTCTCAAAATTCTTAATGATCCATTTTTGATATTGATAAGGTCGTCCTTCCAAGGGCGTGCCAATACGCTTTCCGGATAGCTGGTTGATTTATACTCAACCTCGAATATTTCGTCAATGAGATCCTTACTTCATCTAGACAATCGTACACATCAATACTTAATTACCCCATTTAATCCCCTTTTAAGCTCCACCATCGCGAGGCTAACACTTCTCATGACTCAACGGGGTTACTTCCAAACATTCCAACGATTCATTGACTTCAAGAGAACAAGTCGACCCCTAAAACCAAAATGATGATATCGAACACGTGGACATCCCGCCCAATAATTCATCCCAGATGCATTGTCGTATTAAGGTTGACATCTAGCAGAGGAATAATATTCCCAATCTTGCATTCCTAACAAACGGACCACAATAATTCCCTTGTTCACGAAAATCCATTAAGACGGTACACCGTCAGCATACATCATGATGTCACATAGACAAGCAACCCATCAAATCGAACCCAACCAGGCCCAGATAACCACACAAGACCTTATCCCGCAGGTTTACTGAAACATACAAATCACCCCTTAATTAACTGGGAAGACATAAATCTAATACCTCAATTATTCATGCGTGCACAGATCCAAAAACTGAAACCCAAAATTCAAGATTGAGCACAAGTCGGATCATCCGACGCTTCAATTCCCAAGGAGTCCTCTAATCCCTAATCACAACTCTTTTTAAGATAGGATTTTAAATCTATAGCACTAATGAGTTCAATGTTTTGAACTAACATGCCAATTTGAAATTTCATGAAATTCTCAATTGCAAAAGCTCTACAACAAATAAACGTATGTGTAAAAATCTAATACCGTTTATTCGGTATGTGTGCAAAGTGATCACCAATGCCACGTATATGATATTATTTCAAAGATTCATCTGATCAATACTCATGTTAATAATGACAATAACAAAAGATGCGCAACAAAATTTTCAAATGGACTACCATGGTCCTAGTATGCATCAATTTACACTATGTATGCGAATTGTTTTTGTACGAAAACGTATGCAACAAATGTTTGTACAACTCGAAAAGAGACCTTCACAATTTCTCTTCAAAATTCTTTCCTTTAAACCACAAAACGTCGTGGAATAAAATTCCCAACAACGCCCATATACTTTTATTCCCCAAACTTATTAAAACGATAGGTGTGTGTGAATTTGGTCAAACGCAAATAAATTTTAAATCGAGTTCAAACCTTGGGCCGCACAAATAAAATGCACTTGTCCAAAAATAGCAGCTACAATGACATGTATACCGATAACTCATTTAATGCAATGCGAAAAATTTATGACAGTGAAATCAACAATTGAAGTATGTCCAGAGCAAAAGTTCAATACAAAACAACATAAATCTTCACATGCTTTCTCACGCCAACAGTATAAATCAATTCAAGTACTAAATAGCATACAACTAATATCATGCGCATAAAACCCAAAAGCGAAATCATACGACATTGACGCTTCCAAAATAACATATGGGGTATTATATACTAACAAAAACTCTCAAGACAATAATGCAAGTATACACGTTCCAAAATTTTATCTACGCGACGCAGAATGTCGTAAATAAAACACCATAAAACTCACAAACGCTAAGATCAAGCGGTGTCAAGATTTTTTTTTTGGGAAAGGGTATCCTGGGCCTTTGGCCCAGACTAATCCCTTGGCAAAGAAACCGACTGCGAAAGCATGCAGCCCTGAGGTTAAACCCAGTGGCCACAAAGTTGCGAATGCAAGGAATCGAACCCGGGTTGAGTGCTATGAACTCCCCAGGTGATTACCGCTACACCACAAGCCTTGTGGTTGTGTCAAGATTTTTGTTTCCCAACATAAAAAGCATAAGACGACAATATGTCTAAAAATATTAAAATTCTAAGACCACAACGTAAGATAAAACGACCATTTTCAACAAAACTTGCATGGGACACGATGCCTAATAAACTCGTAAATCTACACGCAACAAAATTAAAACTTACGCATTTCAAAGTTCACTCACACGCCAAAAAACGTCGCAATTTAGTACTCCTTAAAATTCAACAAAACTCATACAAACTAAAATTCCCAAGAAAACTCCGACGCAATAACATGGGAATAACTTTTCCTTTAAAACCTTAACATACGTGGATGAGATCTAATGTCAAGGTTAAAATTTCACAGTTACTTGCCCAATACTCCAAATAACATTAAAACACGAATATCACAACATCCGAAATTAGCGTTATACACGAAACAAGGATGAAGGGATTCTCGATAAAAATTTGCAACCACGTGCAACAAAACAATTTCCTACATGCTTAAACTCACGGTTTGAAATCTGATGAGTGCTAAATGCTTTACCAAGACTTCATAATATAACTCATTTTATTCTTCGAAAACATGAGAAACATAAATTTCGTGCATGAATTTGGTCGGCACTCAACATCTTAGGACTACGCTTCTCAAATTCCCGTCATACTATTATCATCCTGATGATTAAACATCTTAAGGCAATCTTCGAAAGTTTCATCGGTTCGCCTTATAATTTCTCCTCGAATAATGTCGATCCCAAAAGTCTAAGGTTCTAATCCAACCAATCATTCCGACCTGAAATGGTCCACTTATTGCAATCACCATGCTTACTGTCACTCCAAGTGACGAATGCTAAAATCATCAACTCCTTCTAACAGTTACTCATTGAGAAACTTTTTCACTACCCCAACGGTCATCATACCAAGACAGTTCAAGCATACACATGTAATATGTAGGTTCACCATAACACTGTCCAGGGGAAACTATGAACGTACTGTACATGATCGTCCTTGCTACCTCAACGTGATTCCAGTTCCTAGAAGCTCCAACGACCTCAAAACATCCGATCTTAAAGTGCCTATTGGTGCAATTTCTCTGTCAATCACCTAAAATAACACTAGTTTGAGTCTAGGCATCCAAAATCAATACCTAATTCTCTCAAACTTAAGCTCTGATACCAACTTGTAACACCCTCAAATATGGAAATAGCAACAAATTTAAAATTTTCTAAATACATCGATAACTGAATCAACTACAACAACAATTTAAGATTTAACTTCAATAAACCCAATTTAATCCCTATACACGATCTATAATAGGTACAAATGTCACTAACACCTAATAACAGTCACTATCTCCAATTGCGGAAGACTTCATCAAACTTCTTACCCTCGTGTAAAACTAGAGCTCATCTTCTCAAAGCACTGATAGCACCAAACCCCAACTGGAACCTGATGCACATGCCGAAAAATAGAAAGGATAGGCTTAACGCCTAGTGAGATCAAGAATTTTCATTATATAAACATGAAAAATTAATCTTTAAAACATTATTTAAAATGTGATTTCCAAACTGAAATACATTAAATCCGAGAATAATTTCTTTTCAACATTCACCCTCTTCGTGAATATAAATCCAAAACCCCAAAACTCATGTAAAACATAACTGACATTTTAATAATCAATTACTGAAAAGTAGATAACACCGTGCCTATGGATCCATTGCACTAACTAAAACATTACATGACTCAAAACGAATGAACTAACACATTCAAAACATGTAATTCTCAAATAAGATGCGGTAAATGAAAATCATGACCAAACGCTCTACATTGAGCTATTAAAATCGGACAAGTGTCCCCAAGACCCAACAAAATCCAAACCGAGCCATAAGCTCAACAAATCCAAAGACCCATCGTTGAAAATCATGAAATGAAATCAAACGTAAAAAACCCGACTTTATGTAAACGCATACTCCAAAATATATAATTAACTCCAACATAGTTTAGATTGGGACAACTCATTTTCCAATTGAATTATATCATCTACTCTTTCAAAAATGTCCCATAACACAAAGTCAAACACTTATCTAAAACACACAATAAAATGTATTTATACTCGAATTCGACTTCGTGAAATAAATCCTTAAAATGCCAATATGTATGATTTATTTGTCAAAATGCTCAAAATCTCAAATATGTGTGTTTTACAAAGTTTATAAAATCAAACACTCCAAATAATCAAGATTCGCCAAATAACTCAACAGTTGATAGTTTTCATGTAAAACATACAAACACTTTAAAATAGACATTTTGGCATGTACACCGTTTTCACAAATCAACTTGAACTCACCTTGATAGATTTAGGCTAAATCTAGATTTTACCCTGACTTGAGCTTTCTTGAAGAAATCCGAATCCATAAGCAAAATCCTTGCATTGGCACATGCATATAAGGCATAATTAGTGAAGGATCCATTGCATTGCTATGTTTCTCTGTTGTCTCCATTCATTGGCACATGCATATGAGGCATAATCACAGATGGAAATGTTGTCGCCGGAGGTGGCATCGTTAGAATTGTCGGGATAGAGAAAGTAGCGACTCCAGTGGTTGCTCCAATACCTTGCATTGGCCTGGGGTATGGAGGTGGTGGAGGCGGAACACCTGCAAAAAGAATATTAAAAGGTGGTCTTGGACGGTATTGGGGTCCAAATTGGTTACCCGTATTTGGGTTTCCCATTGCTGGATTTCTCATGGCTGAGAGTTTTTTATTCGCTCTCCGATTCTGCTCGTCCAAAGTATGAATCCGTTTGTGAGCAGCGTCGAGCTCCATTTGCATTTGAGCAATGATGTGAGCTTCAGTTCCCTGTGCTGCCATGATCCTGTTAATCAAAGAAGCTGCACTAAAACCGTTAGTAGGTCGTACTTTCTGTCGAGGATGTTACTCTAGCTGGGGGCCCATGGTGGGCGCCAAACTGTTAATGCCAAAAATTGTCCAACGGAAAATCTAATGTCGGTGTGGAGATTTAACAACTAAAGTAAACAATCGATCGACAAATCGTACGATAAAGGTAAAAAATAAATAAGACACAGAGAATTTGGTGACGCGGAAAACCCCGTCGAGGATAAAAACCACGGACGATAGCAGAGATCGTCAAGTGCACTATAGACGTCAAATAGGGACGTCGTCCTTTAGAAGGAGTGATTACAAGTACAAATGAAAATATTACAGTAGGAAATAATGTAAACGTACGATTAAGCCGTAGGACGTGTGATAGAACACTTTGTCGAGAGATTCTGCTAGAGAGAGCTCATGAGAGTTGTATCTTGCAAATGTTCTCTAATCAAATGTTAATGTGTGTTGCGTAGTTCTTCAGGTTAGTATATATATAGCTTTGGTCGCCATAAATGAGCATTGATTGTCCAATGGTTTTGGTATTGATTGATCCTGATGGCGGTCGTCCGTTATATCCGTTGGCCATTATGTGTCTTAAACCTGTAATAAAAGATTCACAAAGGAAACGGTTGTGTGTAATAAATGATCATTGATCGTTTGTAACGTTACATAGGTCGTAAGATATAAGCTTGTCGAGAGATTTCCGTTTAGTCATGGATGCGAGAAAATCTTGACGATCGTCGTCGAGGACGATAATGTCTGTTGTCGTGCGTTATCTCCAGGACCTTAACTTAATACAAGAATGGTTCTTAGACTGGAGACGTTTAGTTTTCTTGCGTCGGTCGAGACTTGCGAAATTTTACCCAAACACCAACGACTCCGACAGAAATTTGTAGTTTCTTGGGCTTGGACGGATACTATAGAAGATTTATTCAAGACTTCTCAAAGATCGCTTTGCCACTTACGTCATTGACAAGGAAGAACGTCAAATTTCTATGTACGGACACTCAAGAGCAAGCTTTATGTACTCTCAAGAAGAAGCTGTGTGAGGCTCCGATCTTGTCCTTACCCAAGGGATCAGACGACTTTGTAGTCTATAGTGACGCTTACAAAATGGGACTCGGGTGTGTGTTGATGCATAGAGGAAAAGTTATAGCTTACGCGTCACGCCAACTAAAGGATCACGAGAAGAATTACCCGACTCACGACTTGGAATTAGTGGCGATGGTGTTTGCATTAAAGTTATGGCGTCATTACCTATACAGGACTAAATGTACTCTTTTTACCGATCACAAGAGCTTGAAGTACATTTTTGATCAAAAGGAGCTCAATATGCGGCAAAGAAGATGGCTAGAGCTACTAAAAGACTATGATTGTGAATTACTTTATCATCCGGGTAAGGCTAATGTAGTGGCAGATGCCTTGAGCCGACGAAGTCATGGGAGGGGTGTCGTTTTATAACTCACTAGGATTGACGTAGTGTCAAACCTAGTTGAGAATCTCAAGACGTATCAAAGGGAAACACTTCAAGAAGAGAATCTCAAGGTCGAAGTTATGGTAAAGCAACGAGATTTATTGACAGAAGACGGTCGTGGCCTAAAGTTGTTTCAAGGAAGAGTGTGGGTACCAAAGTTGGGTGGAACTCGTGAGCTTCTCTTAGCAGAAGCCTAGAAATCCAAGTATTCCATACACCCCGGTAGTACGAAGATGTATAAAGACCTCAAGTTGAATTATTGGTGGCCGGTAATGAAGCTCGACGTGGCCAACTATGTGGAGAAACATGTCACTTGTTTACAAGTCAAGGCGGAGCATTAAAGACCCTACGGGAGTTTGCAACCTTTGTCAATTCCAGAATGGAAGTGGGAGAATATTACAATGGACTTCGTCACTAAACTACCGAAAACTTTGAAGGGTCACGACACGATTTGGGTAGTAGTGGACCGACTCACCACGAGTGCGCACTTCTTGGCGATGCACGAGACGTTGCCAATGGACAAATTAGCGAAGATATACATTGATGAAATTGTGTCAAGACATGGTGTTCCACTATCCATTGTGTCGGGTCAAGATATCCGATTTACTTCCAAGTTTTGGGATGGTCTACAGAAAGAGTTAGGAACCAAAGTCAAGCTGAGCACGGCGTACCACTCTCAAACATACGGAAAAAGTGAAAGGACCATCCAAACCCTCAAAGACATGTTGAGATCGTGCGTCATTGATTTCGGGGGAAATTGGGACTCGCATCTACCGTTAGTGGAGTTTTCCTACAATAATAGTTATCATTCGAGCATCGGGATGGCTCCATTTGAAGCCCTTTACGGTCGAAAATGTAGGACCCCGACTTGGCTTAAAGCGGGGGAGAAGCAATTCGCCGGGCCGGAAATCGTTCAAGAAACCGCAGATAAAGTAAAGGAGATTCGAGAGCATCTAAAGACGGCTCAAGACCGACAGAAAAGCTACGCGGACAAGAAGAGTAGACCGATCGAATTCCAAGTAGGAGACCGGGTGATGTTGAAGGTGTCACCATGGAAAGGGATAATCCGTTTTGGGAAGCACGAGAAGCTTAGTCCCCGTTTCCTTGGACCCTTTGTTGTTTTAGAAAATATTGGACTCTAAGCATACCGGTTGTACTGGCCACCAGAGATGGATGGAATACATCCTACTTTTCACGTATGTTACCTTCGCAAATGTCTAGCCGAGGAGGAAATCGTCATTCCATTGACGGAGATCCAAGTGGATAACGAGAATCGGTGCGTAGAGAAACTAGAAACAATGTTAGAGTCCAAGACAAAGAAGCTTCGTCATAAAGAAGTGACCATGGTCGAGGTTCAATGAAAACATCATCAGGGAGCAAATGTCACATGAGAGGCCGAGGAAGACATGAAGAGGAGATACCTACACTTATTCGCACAGGGTGAGATTTCGGGGATGGAATCTTGTCCAAGGTGGGGAGGATTGTAACGCCCGAAAATCTACTAGTAAGTTTAATAAAATATTGCATTCCTTTTTCCCTCATTTTCTCTCGATTGAGTCGAGTATTTAGGGAACACTCTTCGTTTAGGATAAACCTTTGGACTCAAGACCTCAAAGGAAAGATCGAGCGAAGTTTCGGGCTTGAACTGATGCTGGGTGAGAGTGCCAAGCAAGTGTGACACATGTCACAATCGCACGTCAATGTCGTGGGGAGAAAACGACTTGCATGAGCAAGGGAAATATTGTGGTCCGTTGGTTATAAATGTAGGATTGGGAATCTTAGTACCCTATTAGGTGTCAACTTTAACGCGATAATACTTCGGGAATGAAATAACGGGCGGGATGTCCACGTTTTCGGCACTACCATTTGGTTTAGGCATCAACTTGCCCTTTTGAAGTCAATAAATCGTTGGAAGGTTTGAAAGTAACCCCGTTGGGTCAAGAGAATATTGACCTCTTGGTGGTGGAATTTAAAAGAAGGTTAGATGTTGGTGATTAAGTATCAAGGTGTGTAGGTTCCCCGTTGTGGTAAAGATCTTAGTAAGGGAATGTTTTGAGGTTGAGAGTAGATCGGGGTGAGTGATAGCCGGATCTGCATTAGCCAGCTACCTAGAGAGCGTATTGGTACGCCTCAAGAACCGATCATTAAGAATGTTGGGAATTTTTTGGAGGTTGATGTCGAACTTTGGGTTGGGTCCAGAAGTATGTTGGGCTGAGGTGAATTGGCCGGTGTGAAGTGGAGGGCACAAACTACTCTTGAAGTAGTAAGTGTCACCTAAGGTTGGGAGACAACCGTAGTCTTATGAGTAAAGACTACCTTAGTGAGTTAAGTGTTCAACATGAGTGTAACGTGCCCAAGGGGACGGCTGTCATGGGTATTGACATAAGGATTATGGTAGTGGTTCTGGAATATGGATTAAGGACAATCTATCCTGCGGGCAACGTTTTGTTGAAATCTAGATTTCGAGGACGAAATCTCTTTTAAGGTTGGGAGGATTGTAACACCCGTAATTTTTAGCAAGTTTAAGGGCACCCAGACGTTTTTGTACCTTGTGTTCGGTGGGATTCATGTTGGGAAAACACTACTAAAAGTCCCAAAGAGTGTCGAGGGCCTTAGTGTCGAAAAAGATCGGATTTTTGGGCTTTGGGGAGCCTGGGCGAAAGTGACATGTGTCACTCTCGCAGAGGGCCTTATGGCCGCGGTACACTCTCCGCGAGAGTGCCCGGCCAAAGTGACACATGTCACAATCGCTGGGCATACTCGCCGTCGGGGTCCAGCCTTCATTAAACCCGTTTTTCTCTCTTTTTCTCATTCATACCTTAACCCATTCTCTTCTAAAAACTCTCTCAATCGAACCTCACCCTCCCATTATGAACCCTAACTCATTTTCGGTGTTTTTGTCATAAAACCAAGTGTTCCTTCATCTTCTAACAAAGTTTTGGAAGCTAGAATTAAGACCCTTTCATCATCACCTTCTTCACCCAAGCCTTCTAGGGTTTCATCCAACTTTCCACCATTTTGAAGATTGGGAGGTTGTGGCTCATTTTGGTGTCCTAGAAGTGTTTGATTGATGGATTCAAGTTGTGGTTGAGGTAATCATCTCTTCTCTTCATTTATGAAAATTAGGGTTTCGATATAAGTTAAGGTTTCATGTAAAATGTTTTGGGGAAAGATTTTAGATGGTTGAATATGGTTATTTACGGTTGAAAATTTGTGGATCTAGGTTTTTGGAAGAAGTTTGCTCATGGATTCGGATTTCTTCAAGAAAGCACAAGTTGTGGTAAAATCTAGATTTAGCCTAAATCTAGCAAGGTGAGTTCAAGTTGATTTGTGAAAACGGTGTACATGCCAAAATATTCATTTTAAAGTGTTTGTGTTTTACATAAAATTGTTAACTACTGATCACCTGATAAGTTTTGGTTATTTTGAAATGTTTAGTTTTATAAACATGGTGAAATACCCATTTTGGGATTTTTGGGAATTTTGATAAATAAATCATGTTGACATGTTTCATTGATGATTTTACATAAATAATTGGAGTCCATTTAATGTAAGTGTCATTTTGTGTATTTGATCTTATAAACCTTTTCGGAAGATGCATAATATTGTATTATGAGACATTTTGAAAACATAAGGGTATGAGTTCATTTGGAAAATGGTTTGGTCTCAACCAATGATGAGATTTGAGTTAATCATACTTTTGGTCGTGTTTGCATAATAGTTGGTCAAACGTGTTTCAATGTTCATAACGACTTTCATTTAGGGGTTCACGTAAATTGTTGGGCCTTTGGCTCGGTTTTGATTAAATTTAGTCTTGAGGACATTTGTCCGGATTAATAACCATTGTGGGGTTTTGAGTATGATGGCGCATATTTCGTGTCATTTGAGAATTACATGTTTTGGGAGCTTTGATATTTCAATTGGAGTCTTGTAATGTTAGACAGTGTTGTAATGGATCCATAGGCACGTAAGTCTGTCTGTTTTGTAGGGCCTGAGATTTTGGTTACTGTATTGACCACTTGGGTTCGCTAGCGAGTAGGCAATAGGTGGCACGATGCTGCTGAGTTGAAACTCGTCTAGACTGGATAGGCATCTGTGTCTGTAAGTCCTTGGGGTGGAACTCGACGGAGTATGGCGAGAGGCATAAACGGGCTGAGGATTGTGATGTCTGGCATGGCATGGGAACTAGGTCCGGGATACGTGGTGAAATCCAGTAACATCACGGGTGGCCCCATTTACGTGTTCTCGTCACCCAAGATGGGAACAGGTCTCCCCCGTCGTCGTCCATTAGCATTTTAAATGTTAACGTCATACTTTATTATCATTGGTTGTATGGTCGACGATAAATGAAATGCATAATTATTAGTAAACGAGTCATTTTCATAAGTGAAGCATATCATCTTGAAGTATTATGATTTTAATTGCATATCTCCTTTTTAAACGATTAACTTATTTATGTTGAAAACTCTTGAGCTCACTAGGCGTTAAGCCTAACCTTTTTATTTGTCGGCATGTGCATCAGGTTCCAGTTGGAGTTTGGTTCTAGCAGCTATGAAGAGTTGAGCCTTAGCTTTGTGCAAGTGTAAGTAGTTGGTGAATCTTCCGCAATTTGGAGATAGTGACTATTATAGGGTTTTAGTAGCACCCGTCCTTATTATAGACTGTATGTATAGAATGAAATGTGTGTATTGAGATTAAATAATAAATTGTGATTGGAGATGTATCATTTATCGATGTATTTAGAAAATTTTAAATTAGTTGCTATTTCCAGAATTGAGGGTGTTACAGGGATCATCACTCTGGTGTAAAAACCAGAAGTCAACTAACATGTTAACTTTCTTTCTTTCATAGAACCTAAGAAGATTGATGATGACATTCAAGATCCCATCTGGATAAATGCAATGCAAGAGGAACTACTTCAATTTAAGGAAACAAAGTGTGGAAACTCATTCCTAAACCAATGGGTAAATATATCATCGGAACAAAATGGATTTTCTGAAATAAAATGGATGAAGCTAACATCGTCATCGAAAAAAAGCCATACTTGTGGCGCAAGGTTACAGCTAAGAGGAAGGAATTGACTATTTTGATACATTTGCTCTAGTAGTAAGACTTGAAGCCATCGGAATCATCCTAGCTTATGTTGCTCACAAAAACTTTAAAGTTTTTTCAGATGGATGTCAAAAGTGATTCTCTAAATGGAAAATTATCAGAAGAAGTATACGTAAAGCAACCTCCTGTATTTGAAGATTCATCAAATCTAGATTATGTATACAAACTACATAAAAACACTCTATGGCCTCAGACAAACCTCACGTGCATGGCATGACTCTATCCACCTTTCTTATTGATACCAAATTCATTCGTAGTAAGATTGATAACACATTTTTCTTAAGAAATTTGGTGATAATATAATTCTTGTTCAAATTATCCGCTAATTAGAATCCTTGACGGGTGATCTTTTTACCACTAGATTTGCGGATTGTCACTTTGATGAGACAATATTCCCGTCGTTAGGGGGAGATAGGAAAAAGGATTTTCCAAGGGAACGATAGGAAATGTCATAGAAAATTCCCACCCTATCTCAGGTTGATCCCCAAACTTCACAAAATAAAGTTGAAGTCAAACGAATCAAACTCGATACTCGATTCGTTTAATGTTATTCCAAAAGTGACAAGATCACATATACGAGCTACAAATATACTTGCAAGGTCAAAAGTCTCCAAATAATGGCACAATGTCGCTGGAAATGCATTGCAATCACACATGGTGGAGGTGTGGTTGAGGTCGTAGCTCCCAAAAGGAAATGGGGGAAGCTATTTAGTTTGATAGATACTCATCTAAAGGAAGAGAAGAGTATGGCACAACTATTTTCATCAATACATAAACCTCTCATGAGATTGTCTCTGATTATAACTATGTCTATGAATCATTACTTGAGGACGTTCCGAAGTTGATATTGATTCCAGAGATCAAAGAATTCTCAAATGAACTATGAGAGCGCATATGAGTCGATGGACAAGCCATACATACTCATTGATGATATATTTCGCATATATTGTTGCTTATGATATGATAGAGCACATTGACATTGAACCATGCTCAGTTGAAGAAGATCAACAAAAAGCAAATTGGCCTAAATGAAAAGAAGCAATCAAGGAGAATTATATTATTTGACAAATGAACGGGTATTTGGTTTGGTGGTTCTAACTTCTAACCCACCAAGTGTAAAGCCCGTAAGACATAGATAAATCATTTGTCATAAAGAGTAATAAGAATTATTAAGTCATAATGTATGAGGCTCTTCTTTGGCGCAAGGTTTCTCAAAACGCCCTGGATTGACCACGAGAAGACTTACTCTCTAGAGATAGACGTTATAACATTCTGCTAATTAATTAGCCTAGTAGTTTCCGAAGGACTGGAAATGCAACTCATAAATGTGGATACCACATATCTCCATGGGGATCTAGATTTAAAGATATATAAAAGTGTTTGATGACATTACATTTCCAAAAATCAAGTAACTCTAAACCACGAAATGCGTTTGCAATAAAATTGAAACGCTCACTTTATAGATTAAAGCAATCTATGCGGATGTGGTACATCCGCCTAAGTGAATACTTGATTGGGAAGGGATAAAAGAACGATTAATTGTGCCTTGCGTATTTATAAAGAAAACAAGTTCCAGGTTTTCAATCGTAGCTTATATGTCGATGTTATGAACATAATAGACACTCTTGATGAAATAAGAGAAACCACAAGCTACTTGAAATGTAAATTTGAGATGAAAAATGTTGGAAAATTTTGGTTTTGTCTAGATATTTGAGCTTAAACACCGAGTTTGTGAAATATTAATTCACCGATCGCATATGGACAAAGCGCATCCGGTTAGCACTCCCATGATCGGTCAAAGTGTTGGATATAAGGAATGATCCATTTCGTCTAAAGGATGATAAAAAAGTGTTAGGAGCTGGAATTCCCTATACAAGTACAACATGCCCATTATCGTACTCAACACAATACACTTGATCGCATATTGTATTTCTCAATGAACTTGTTAGCTAGATTTAGCTTAGCGCCAATGCAACGCCATTGGAATGATATCAAGTTAATATTTTGGAACCATTGACATGGGCTTACACTTTCCCTATAGAAATAAAATGAGATTGATAATGAAACTTCAATACCTACTTAGAATGTAAGCAACAAAAATACTAGCTCTTATAGAAAAACACCAAACAATGTCTTGGTATGTTTTTTTGCTGATATTAGGTATCTGCCTGACCAATACAAAGGTTGTTTCCAAATTGGATAAAAAATTACCACAGGGAACAATCTGATTGCTTGGAAGTAAGCTAAGAAAACCTTTGTAACTATCTCCTTGAACTAATCCAAGAATATTACTCTCCATGAGATAATAGAGAATGTATATGATTAAGGACTATCATTACATATATTAGAGGAGCTAGTAATTTTGGGTTCAACCAGTATCCTACTTGCATATATGGAAATAATGCATCATGTATCGAAGAAATGAACGTAAGATACATCAAGGGTGATAACACAAAGCATATTTTGCTTAAGTCTTATACAAATAAACAATAAGAAAACTCTCTTCTAGATTCAAGCGAATCAAGTAAGATGTCAGGAGAACATGATACATTTTACCAAATCATTACCTAAAATCATATTTTGAGAAGCATGTAGAAAGTAAATGCAAATGTTTTCCAAACTCCCTTAATTAATGCACGAATCAGGGGGAGTAGTAGACAAAAGGGGGAGTCTACTATACATGTGATATTTGTATGTTGTGCTCTTTCCTTCAACCAATGTTTTATTTTTCTTATTGGGTTTTGTTCTTTGGTGTAAGGTTTTAGTGAGGCAACAACCATCATGTTTTCCTAACTCTCATGATAGATGTATGAATCTAAGAGAAAAGTAGACTGAAGGAAAAGTGTATGTATTGCAAAGAAGATGGTGTGTTGTACTCTTTTCATCGTCAAAATTTTATTTTTTTCTCACTGGGATTTTATTTTGGCGTAAGGTTTTAACGAGACAATAATTGTGCACTATCACTCCTAACTCGGTACAAGGGGAAGTGTTGTAGGATAAGTGTATCATATGATGATAATAGAGAAAAATATATCAGAGATACATCAAAACTGAAATATCTCGTAGTTATCTACTTGTAACTTATCCACTATTTAAAGGGCTTATGATTAATGAGAATTACAAATTTCCTATAACACCTTGAATTTTTATCCCAATTGAAGAAGAGTGTTGAACTGGGTGAATCGGTAAAGGAAGAACCACATACGACTACAGTGCCATGTGGTTGTGACATTTGTCACAATAGCACCAACGGTACTGAGAGTATGGTCGTCTCGACTATATTGCCATGTGATTGTGACACTTGTCAAAACAACATCAACGATACTGAGAGTATGGTCATCTCGACTATAATGCCATGAGGTTGTGACATCAGTCACAATAGCACCAATGGTGTTGAAAGTGTGGTAGTACCGGCTATAGTGCCATACAGTTGTGACATATGTCACAATAGCAATGGCTATTACCAAGTGGTTGGTCTTCCCAATGAATGTTCCATGTTTTTATGTAACACCCGTAATTTTTGGGTAACTACTATTTCAAGTAAGTGTAGAAATTGATCTTTCGAGGGAAATAGAGGAAATGGGATTTTGGGATTAAATTATAGATTTTATGGTCTTGATAGATGAGGAATTCAATTATGAGTCCAATGGTTCTTTTCGGAGCAAAATCGGAGCTAAAACGAAGAAGTTATGGCTAAAACAATGTTTGGTACATGCTTGGCTATAGTGCCCGCAATTGTGACACTGTCACTATAGCATGTCATAATCTCCGAAGTGCAAAAATCTCGGTACAATATCAATGATTGTGCCCACGATTGTGACATTGTCACTATTGCATGACACAATCGCCTGGAGGTATCAGAGTGTATAAATTCGCGATTTTCAGCCTCATTCTTCATTTCTTCATAACTCTCTCATTTCAACTCCATTTTTGGCAATTCAAGTTGATATGGTTTCATTTTTGAGATATTTTCAAGGTTATATTGTTAGTTTTGGGATTATATAAGAGTAGTTGGTGGTGGATTGGAAGCAAAGATCAAGAGATCATTATCATAACCTCCATCTTCAAGAATTTTGGGGTTTTTCTAGGTTTTTATCAAAACCTAAATGGTAAGTTCATCCCTTCAACTTCCAAACTTCTTTATGAGTTATAAATGCTCTATTAATGACAACCTAGTGTGTTTATTTCTCCAATTTCGGTTTGGAAGATTTTGAGAAAAGTTAAGTCAAATTAGAGTTTTTGGCCAAATCTGCAGACTTTGATATAAGATGTTTGGGAAATGATTCTAAACACTTGGATATGTGTATTTATGGTTGGAAACTTGTGGATCTAGGTTTTTGGAATTTTTGGCTTGAGGATCCAAGTTTCTTCAAAGGAGCTCAAGTTGGGGAAAAATCTAGATTTAGCCTAAGTCTAACAAGGTGAGTTCAAGTTGATTTGTGAAAACTATGTGCATGCCAAAAATATCATTTTGAAGTATATTTGAGTTTTACTTGATAAATATCAAATGTGGGTTTATATGGCGAGTTCGTCTATTTTGGGTATGTGATTCTTGACGATATGTTATATTTTTGGGTTATTTGATAAATAAATTATGTTGAAAGGTTTCCTTGACGATTTTATATATATATGGAGGTCATTTGACGAAAATATCCTTTTCGTGTAATTGATCTTATAAACCGTTTGAAAAATGCATATTATTATGTTATGAGACATTTTGGAGGTATAAGGAAATGAGTTCATTTTGGAAAATGGTTTGTCTCAACCAATGATAACGTTTGAGTTAATCATACTTTTGGTCGTTGCGTTTGCATAACCGGTGGTTAAATGTATTTTATTGTTTACACTAGCTTTTATTGTACGATAAAGTAAATTGGGGAGCTTCGACTCGGTTTTGACTAAAACGAGTCTTGGGGACATTCATCCGATTTTAATAGCCCGTTGTGGAGTTTTGAGTATGATGGCGGTTATTGCGCATCATTTGAGAATTACATGTTTTGAGTGCGTTGGTAATTCGACTAATAGACTGTAATGTAATGGATCCATAGACATATGAGTCGGTCTTTAATATTTTTAAAAAAGGGGCTATTTTTTCATGTTGGGACCAGGATTAGTTATAGGGTCATCGAGGGCCTCATTGTGCTATTGACTTCGTGACATAATTTCTGAGTTTGTTTTTAGTAATCTCTCATTTGTAGCTAGTTGAGACATTGGACCCTAGGATGCAAACTTGGTACGGTTATGTGGGACTGGATACTAGCCCTGGGTCGTAAATGTAATCCTAGTGAATGAGTATGACTAGGAATCATTGGGTGCCCTCCTCCACATCTTAGTACGAGCCGACATGTTCGTGGCCTTGATCCTAGTATGGTGAGCTCAATAACTTGGGAAGTGGCCTACTTTTGTGTTCCGCCACTAACCATGGAAAAACGGGTCTCCCCCGTCACCGAAAGGTGTTGTTTTTGGTATTTAGTTTTATCATTGTTTTCAGTGATGTTATGAGTTTAGGGTATTCCCCATATGTTATATTTTGGGAGCTTGAGTTTGCTTATATTTAGGTCGTTTGGTTTACAAAGTTTTATTCAAATTTCAATATTTGAGCATTTACCATTATTCACGTTTTGATTAATTTTGGGTTGCATTACTTCATGAAATAATGTTTTGACGTGAGGCGTTCATCTATAAAATGTGTATTATTGGAAAACAGGTCGTTCTCATATTTAAAATAATTCATTTTGAAGGATCATGATTTAAGTTGCATTATTTCCGTTTAACGATTTATATAATCATGACAAAAACTCTTGAGCTTACTAGGCGTTTGTCTAACATTTTTATTTGTCGCATTTGCATCAAGTTCCGTCTCGGGATTAGTTCTAGCGACACTGTGAAGAGTTGAGTGCTAGTTGTGTGCTCGAAGAAGTGAATAGCTTGGTGAAGTCTTTCGCATTTACTTTGGATATAGCAACTGTCATTGGGTTTTAGTAACACCCGACTTTAATTAGTCTTTATGTAAGATTTGTTCATTTTGTTGACGGTTAAATCTAGAATCATATTTCTAGTGTGAACTTGTCGTAAGAGATTTTATATTTCTTTGAGGTATTATTGAAAATTTTAAATTTGTCGCTCTTTCCAAATTTGAAGGTGTTACAAGTTGGTATCAGAGCTTAAGTTTGAGAGAATTAGGTGTTGATTTTGGATGCCTAGAATCAAACTAGCGTTATTTTAAGTGATTGAAAGTGAAATTGCACCATTAGGCACCTTAAGAAAGGATATTTTGAGGTTGATAGAGTCCCCAGAAATGGGAAACTCATCGAGGGTAGCAAGGATAATCATGTACGGTACATTCATAATTGCATCTGGACAGTGTTATGGTGAACCTACATGCTACATGTGTAATCTTGAATTGCCTTGGTGTGATGACCGTTGGGGTAGTGAAGAAGTTTCTAAGCGAGCAACCGATAGAAGAGTTGATGTTTATAGAATTGCCGTTTGGAGTGATGGTTATGCAGGATGAGTACATTAAGTTGATCCTTTTGGGTCAGAGCCATTGGTTGAATTAGAACCATAGGCTTATTGAATCTGCCTTGCTTCAAGAAGAAATTGTAAGGTGAACAGATGAAACAATTGATTATTGCCTTAAGATGTTTAAGCATCTGGATGACAATAGTATGACTGGGAAATTGAGGAGCGTGATTTCGAGATGTTGAGTGCCGACCAAATTCATGCACGAAAGTTATTTCTAAAATGAGTTGCATCAATTATTTCTCATGTTTCCAAAAGCATCACGTGGATTATATTACAAAGTCTTGGAAAAATGTTTAACATGCACAAGATTTTAAACCATGATTTTAAACATGCATAAAATTAGTTGATTGCATGAGGTTGAAAACTTTGTTGAGACTTTATTTATTATCATTTTTGTCCAACGCTATTTGGGATATTGCGATGTGCGTATTTTGATGTTGTTTAGGGTCTTGGACAAATAATTGCGGTTTATGACTTTAACATTGGATCTCCTCCACATATGTTAAGGTTTTGGACGAAGAGTTATCTTCCATTATTTTGGTGTTTGAGTTTTATGGAGAATTTTATTTTATGAGGTTTTGCGGATTTGATATGGTGACTTTAATGGCATCCAGTGGTATTGTTTTCCCATAAGTTTTGTGTGGGTTGTTTGGTTTCATGTAGTATGCATACATGTTTATTTGGAACTTTCGTTTTAGTGTTTTAGTCAACATTTGAGAACGATGAAAGCATATTGTTAATTTGGCTTTGAACTTGAAACTGACGTACATTATTTTGTATTCTAACCAAGGTGCATGAACGTACCACTTTGCTAGTTTTGTGAAATAAATCGTCTCGTGCAAGTTTTGTTGTGGAGTCTTATTCCGTGTCGTGTTGTGGCTAAAGAAAGAAAACTTTGGAAGTTTGATATCATGAAAATTCTTTTTGAGTCTTTGCAAGCATTTTGTGGTGCACTGATTAGTGCACGAATTAAGTTACACCATGGCGTGAGTAAATTTATGGAGAGTCTATGTCAGTTCATACACAATGTTTGTTTTGTGTGTTTACGGTTGTTGGCATCCCTTTTAAGGGTGCACGCAAATTCGTTATATTGGCTTATGGGTATATATGACTATAATCACTATTTTGAGAATAAGGGCATTTTATTTTGCGGTTTAAAAGTTTGAAATCGATTTAAATTATTTTACGTTTGACCAAATCGCATGCACTTACCGTTTTACTAAGTTTAGGATATAAACTAACGAATGCGGGTTTTGTTTGAAATTTTATTCCACATCATTTTATGGTTAAAAGAGAGAATTTTGGAAGTTTGTACAAACGTTCGTTGCTCATTGATTTAGTGCAGAAAATTATTTTACGTACACGACATAAATTGATGCATGTTAGGACCATAGTGGTCCATTTGAGAAGTTCGTTGCGCATCTTTTGTCATTGTCATTATTAGTGTGAGTAATGATCAAATGGTTTTCGAAATGGTTTTTATATGTGTGGCATTGGTGACTGCTTTGCACCACTACCGAGTAAGCGGTAGCGAATTTTACATGTACAGTTAATTGTTATAAATACTTTGCGATTGTAAAAAAAATCTTATGAAATTTTCAATTGACATATTTGTTGAGTCCTATATTTGAAAAGCCTTGAACTCATTAGAGCTATAGATTTAAACGCTCTTGAGAAAGAAGTTGTGATAAGGGACTAGAGACGCCCTTGAGAATTGAAAATGCGAATGATCCAAATTGTTGGCAGGTTTGAATTGTGGGAATCCAACCTCATGAAGTCTGATCAGGTATGACTAGTTAAGGTAGTAGATTTATATTATTATCCCAGCTATGCAAGTGGTGATCCTTCCCTTTCGGTAAGTTTTTGGAACCTGGTTTGATTATTTGCGTATGGTTGGATTTGATTTGATAGGTTGCTGCTTCGCTCGACATCATGTTATGTGTTGGTGATGTATCATTCTAATGAGCCTTTGTGAATAAAGAGAATATTGTAGTTCGTTTGTTAGAGATGTAAGATTGAGAATTTTAGTGGCATGTTAGGTGTCAACTTTAATACGACAAATCTGGAATGAAATATTTAGCGGTATATCCACGTTTTCGGTATTACCATTTTGGTTATAGGCGTCGACTTGTTTTTTTGAAGTCAATGAATCTTTGGAATGTTGGAGGTGCTCCCATTGGATCATAAGTACTGTTAGCCTCTCAGTGGTAGAACTTTAAGGAAATTAGATGTTGGTAAGTAAGTATCGATGGTAAAAATTTTCTTGATATGGTAAAGGTTTTTATCGGACTGATGCTAAGTATTGTATGGAATTAAAATGTTTTATGTATGAACTAGATTTCAAGGACGAAATCTCTTTTACGGTTGTGAGGATTGTAACACCTTGAATTTTTATCCCAATTGAAGAAGAGTGTTGAATTGGGTGAATCAGTAAAGGGAGAACCACATATGGAGTACCGCTATAGTGCCATGTGGTTGTGACATTTGCCACAATATCACCAACCGTACTGAGAGTATGGTCATCTCGGCTATAGTTCCATGTGATTGTGACACTTATCAAAATAGCACCAACGGTACTGAGAGTATGGTCGTCTCGGCTATAATGCCATGAGGTTGTGACATCTGTCACAATAGCACCAATGGTGCTGAAAGTGTGGTAGTCCCGGCTATAGTGCCATGCAGTTGTGACATATATCATAATAGCAACGACGATTACCAAGTGGTTGGTCGTCCCAACAAATGTTCCATGTATTTATGTAACACCCGTAATTTTTTGGTAACTACTATTTCAAGTAAGTGTAGAAATCGATCTTTTGAGGGAAATAGAGGAAATGGGATTTTGGGAGTAAATTATAGATTTTATGGTCTTTCTAGATCAGGAATTCAATTACGAGTCCAACGGTTCTTTTTGGAGCAAAATCGGAGCTAAAACGAAGAAGTAATGGCCAAAACAATGTTAGGTACATGCTTGGCTATAGTGTCCGCGATTGTGACACTGTCACTATAGCATGTCACAATCTCCGAAGTCCAAAAACTCTCGGTACAATATCAGCGATTTTGCCCACGATTGTGACATTGTCACTATAGCATGGCACAATCGCCTGGAGGTATCAGAGTGCATAAATTCACGATTTTCAGCCCCATTCTTCATTTCTTCATAACTCTCTGATTTCAACTCCGTTTTGGCGATTCAAGTTGCTATGGTTTCTTTTTTGAGAGCTTTTCAAGGTTAGATTCTTAGTTTTGGGAATATATAAGAGTAGTTGATGGTGGATTGGAAGCAAAGATCAAGAGCTCATCATCATCACCTCCATCTTCAAGAATTTTGGGATTTCTAGGTTTTTATCGAAACCTAAATGGTAAGTTCATCCCTTCCACTTCAAAACTTCTTTATAAATTATAAATGCTCTATTAATGACAACCTAGTGTTTTATTTCTCCAATTTCGGTTTGTGTAACACCCTCTATTTCGGTATGCTCTTATTTTGATCATAATTTCATTTATCGAGCTGTACGTTTGATCGCGCACGCATTCGGGTCAAGTCGGGTGAAATTTGGATTCGGTACACCTAGGGAGACAGTGCTCGTGATTGTGACAGAGGTCACTATCGCGGGGCACTATCGCGGGGTTTGTACCGCAGGCTCGAAGGCTGTCGCGATAGTGACCAGCGATTGTGACAAGTGTCACTATCGCGTGGCACTATTGCGGGGATTGTACCGAGAGGTCGATAATCCGGGCGATTGTGACACGCGATTGTGACAATGTCACTATCGTGTGGCACTGTCGCGATCGGGCCCCAGGGCTTTAAATGCCTTTTTGTTCGATTTTGAGCTCATTTATTCAGTGTGGAGCTTCTTGTGGTGCGATTTTGGAGAAGGTTTAAGGTAGGGTTCCACTCTCTCTTCATTTAATTCTACCAAATGGGTATCTTACTTGCATTTATTAGGTTTGGTTAGGTTGTTGAAGGTGATTAGGAATCTTGTGGTTGAAACACCAAGTCTTCTTCTACATTCTACCCTCAAGTGTTGTAACCTAGGGTTTCCTTGAAATCATCTAAGGTGAGTTTTCTTAATCACTTCTCTAATATAAATGCTAGCGTTTATGTGTTTATAAACTTATCTTTGTCTCCTAATCACACTTGGGTTTTGTTGTGTTGACCTAACTATGGATTTTGGAGTTATTATGGATATTGACTTCAACAAGGTTTTCATGGGATGGTGTTTTAAGAAATTAATGGTTTCCATGTTTACCCACTCATTTGATAACTAATAATTGTTACTTGGAATTTTGATAATACCTAAAGTGAAAACTAGGGTTTTGGGAATATTTTATGTATTAGACTAATTATTGGAAATGTTGGCTTTTGAAACGGGATTTATTGTATTATCATCGATGGGGTTGTGTTTACGAAGTTTCCTTAATCAATGTGAGATAAGCCCATGTTAATAACTCATATATTTGGGATTTGGTTTCATGAATTACATGCATGATTAAATATGGTTGTATTAGCATGTTTTGGTATTTGGTCTTAGTGCAATGGATCCATAGGCACGGTATTCCAATGTCTCGTTCGGATATTTGGTTACCCTTGGCACGGGATAGGCATCGGGGGCTCCATGGTAAGTAGGGTGTGGGCCTATACTGTCGGGCAGCGTCCCGTGGATAGTAAGGTGTAATCCCATTGTGCTTGAGTTCCCCTGTTTTGGGACTCTCAAGAATAGACCTGGAGTGGTTGACTTGATGTTTTCGAGCAATAGACTTGGAGTAGTTGAGCTCGCTATGTGGTTTGAACTGTTGTCAGTATTTACTGAATGCTAATGGCTTATTGGATTTGTTTTGATTTAGCTCACGGATAGATCGGCTACATGACTTCAATCGGGTTTATTGTTTAAGTTATTTCCCGCTTATATGTTCTCACTAGGCTCTAGCCTAACACTTGTTCTTGGTTGTCATGTATGGCAGGTCATTTTAGCGGTGGGAATCGTTGGGATTGAGAGGACGACCTTGGGATCGAGAGCGGTCTTTTGATGATATAGTGACCATTATTTTTGAAGTATAGAGTTTATACCTTTTGGAAGAATAGCGACTCCCGACCTTAATCTTACTTGCCTAAGTTAGATTATTAGGTTGTCGTATTGTATTCTTTAATTGCCTTGGGCTTGTAATTGCCATACTTTGTTCCACATGTTGGGTCGATGTACTTTGGTTTAAATTGTCGTATCCTTTTATTACAGGTTGTTAGATCTCCCTTTTTGGGTAGATTGGTTTCTACCATTTATAGACGTTATATAGCCAAATTTTTTAAGTTTTAAATTCACCCTAAATTTCAGGATGTTACAAGTTGGTATCAGAGCTTTAGTTTAAGGGAACTAGGTATGATTGTAAGATGCCTTGACTTAAACTGAGATTATTAATTTATGACTTGTGAGATTGGGGAAGAACTCTTAAGATAGGATGGTTTCAGAGTCGACGAAACTTACGTGAATTGAAAGTTGTAACGATAGTGATGAGAACTCTTACATATTAAGTATTCATAATTTCACTTAGCTAACGTTATTATGAATATGTTTGACGTGAGCATACTTGATCTACTGTTGTTATGATAATTGGTGAATGTAGTAGTACGTTTCCTTATGTTATTCGTGCGGTTCACCTCTCATTCTGTATTTGGCTTTGTGTGGCAGGTAATTGTTACCACCAGGAATAGACAGGAAGGGCAAAACGCCACGACATCCACGACCGATCAACCACGGGTGACCGTGGTGGAAGAGCCCTCACGTCTGGTTAATGTGTTAGGCGGGGGACCCGAACACATTCCCCAACGCAATATAGAATCAAGAGATCCCATTATGGAAGAGGTGATGGCGGAGACGAGAATGATGGACAGAATGATGGTAGCCATGAACCGAGCTATGGCGCAGCAACAAGAATTATTCTTAAAACTCCTAGAGGACCGGGACAACCACAACAACCGTAGGCATGAAACGGTGGACGAGAACATTGTCGTGGCGGGATCCGGGGGTACCGGACCCGTAATCCCTACTGATGCTACCACAACCCCGAGGGTTGGGCAAGCGACGAAAACTTGCACATTCAAGGCCTTTCTGAGTTGCCGACCACCGGAGTATAAAGGTTCAGACAATCCGTCAGTCTGTGTGGGTTGGATTCGGGAGATGGAACAGGACTTCCGATCGAGCGAGTGTGGGGAAGGACAGAAAGCAATCTTTGGCTCGCAAATGTTGAGAGGGACGACCCTCACTTGGTGGAATGTGTATTTCGCTTCCCTTGAGGCGACTGTCTTGGCCCAATTGTCTTGGACAACGTTCAAAGAGAAACTAATCGAAGAGTAATGTAACGAGAGGTCGATGGACCAAATAAAGGAAGAGTTTCAGAACTTGAAGATGGGCAACCGGTCATTGAAAGAGTACACCCGGATATTTATGGACAAGCTGGGATTGGTGGGACACCTGGTCCCGACAGAGAAAGAGAAAATCAAAGCTTACGTTAAGGGGCTTCCGTTCGACATGATGTCGATGGTTAGAGTGTCGAAGACTTCTACTCTCCGAGAGGCGATTGAGGAAGCATAATTAATGGAGGATGCTTATACCTTGAAAAAGGAAGAAGGTTCTCGCCAAGTCGAGAAGAGAAAATGGGAGGGAAACTCCCTAGCCTCTAAGAAACCAAGACCGTTCAACAACAACAACTACCACCGGGGAGCCGACTCTAGGCGCGAGGCTAAGTGGTGTTCCAAGTGCCGAAGCAAACACTTCGGCCCATGCAACTTCGTTCCCGGGGCTTGTTTTAAGTGCGGAAAGCTCGGTCATGCTTATAAGGATTGTCCCGTCAAGGGACGCTTGTGTTACGAGTGCAAGGAGTCGGGTCATGTTAGAGACAAATGCCCGAAATTAAAGATCGACGGAAGTGGCGGGAAGAAGAAGAATCCTCCAAGAGCGGCCGAAAGAGCTTTTCAAATGTCTTCCGAGGAAGCCAAGGCCTCTACTGATGTGGTGTCGGGTACGTTTCTCCTAAATTCCGTGCCTACACGTGTTTTGTTCGATTCGGGTGCTAGCTTCTCCTTTATATCCGATGCATTTTGTCAAAAGTTTGCCATGCCTATGAGTAACTTAGAAGAAGCCATTGTGGTAGAAATAGCTAACGGGGGCCAAGTGATAGTTCAGGATGTAGTAAGAGATTGCACTCTTGAGTTTGATGGCAGAAAGTTTCCGGTTAGTTTGATCCCTATGCAAATCGGCGGGTTCGATATAGTAATAGGGATGGATTGGTTATCGGAGAATCACGCAGAGATAGTGTGTTCCAAGAAGATAATCCGATTTCCCGTAGCTAACGGAGAGGCGACAATCATTTATGGTGAAAATAGAAGAGGCGAGACGGTGATAATCTCAATGATCAAAGCACGAAAATTTTTGGCGAAAGGATGCTCATCCTTCTTGGCTTATGCTATCGACACCAAACTCGAGAAGAGGAAGCTAGAAGAAGTAAAGGAGGTACGCGAGTTTCCCGATGTGTTCCCGGAGGACTTGCCCGGTTTGCCACCCGATCGGCTAGTGGAGTTCAGAATTGATCTCGTTCCGGGGGTGGCCCCAATTGCCCGAGCTTCCTACCGACTGGCTCCTACCGAGATGCAAGAGATGATGACTCAACTCCAAGACCTTCTTGAGAAGGTTTCATTCTACCGACTTCGTCACCTTGGGGAGCACCGGTTTTGTTCGTCAAGAAGAAGGATGGCTCAATGAGGATGTGTATCGACTACAGAGAACTGAACAAGGTAACGGTAAAGAACAAGTATTCACTTCCGAGGATCGATGACTTGTTTGACCAACTACAAGATGCGGGTTGCTTTTCAAAGATCGACCTTCGGTCGGGATACCATCAAGTGAAGGTGGCAAAGGGCGACATTCCAAAAACGGCGTTTAGGACGTGTTACAGTCACTACGAATTCTTAGTGATGTCATTCGCTTTAACCAACGCACCGGCTATATTCATGGACTTGATGAACCGGGTGTGCCGACCATTCCTCGACAAATCGGTAATTGTGTTCATCGATGATATCTTGGTTTACTCCAAAGACGAAGAGAGTCATGAGCAACACCTTTGGGAGGTGTTAGAAGTTCTAAGACGAGAAAAACTCTACGCAAAGTTTTCAAAGTGTGACTTTTGGCTTCAAGAGGTGCAGTTTTTGGGGCACGTAGTTACAAGGGAAGGAGTGAAAGTGGATCCCACGAAAATCAAAGCCGTGATAAATTGGGAACCACCCAAGAGTCCGTCGGAAATCCGAAGTTTCCTAGGATTGGTGGGATACTATCGAAGATTCATCCAAGATTTTTCCAAGGTAGCCTCATCATTAACGACCCTGACTCGGAAGAACGTAAAATTTGTATGGACCGAGAGTCAAGAGAAGGCGTTCCGAACTCTATAGAGGAAGCTTTGCGAAGCTCCCATTTTATCTCTGATAATCCCTGTTCTAGTTTCTAATCACAATCAATTAATCAACAAACAAGATTTAATCCAATTACCTGTTTTGATTCACTTTCAATTTCAACAAATACAACTTTCTCTCTCTAGAACTCTCTCTCTATATACAAAACTCTCTCTAGTTCTTGATACGTCCAACTAATCAACTTCTCAAGTTACAACTACTAAAAACAGAAAATACAAGGTATTTATACCTACAAGAATTACGAAGAAAACACAATACAAATACAAGGAAACTTTGACTTTTTATTACAACAAGACTTTGACTTTTAATGAGAGTTGACTTTCTCAACTTTGACTTCTTGTACTTTGATATTCAGTCTTCTTGATCTTGTATCCAACATATTTATGCTCTAACAATCTCCCCCTTTGGATTCAAGATCACTGTTGAACGGTCTTGCAATACAGTCTTCTCTTTTAAGCTCTGTCAGAAGCAATCTCTCCCTTTAACATTGTAATCTTTCCAAGTCTGTCTTTGAAAAAATATAACAATCTCCACAAATATGATAAACAAGGTCTTCAACAATCTCCTCAAACTTTCACAAATCTCTTTCAGACTTCAGAAAGAAATTATCTTCAGATTCATCTCGGATTGCTTTAGCAAATAATCTTCAAAGAAAATTTCCTCAAAATCAGCACATTTTCAGAAATTCTTTGATCTTCCTCAAATCTTTACTTTGAATTTTTCTGACTTGGACATTTATGTAAATCATCTCCCAAAACTTTAACATTTCTTTATACCATCTCCCCCTTTTTGATGATTTGAGCATCAATATCATCAAAACTTTCACCAAGAAATGTCTTTGACCATTCTGATCTGTCCAAAAGCCTCTGATTCATTGATCCGTAACCATGTATTCATCCAGATCTTTTCAAATCCAGACAAATTAAGAAATGTAACACCTGAATCAACAAATGAATCAGTTAAAATGCCTGTCAGTAACACGAAGTCACTGTGTGTAACGAATACACATTGGAAAGGAGCTTTTTGATGTTCACTCCCCCAGGGCTTCCATTCAATCATCGAAACACCACAAAGGCACTTTCTATGAACGTTATGACAAAGAAACGAATTCCTTGTGTGTTCATGCTTGTGATAGAAAGAATTAAGCACTTGATGATTGCTTTAAGGCTCAAAAATTGTGTAAACCACTGAGACAACAGTAGATAAACACAGACACAATGTGCATGATTGAAGTGCGAAGGTAGGGCAGACTTCCTTCTTTTTCAATATCCAGATTTTCCAAATGAAAATCAGATAGATTATGTGTTGCGTCCCCTTGAAAAGATGAAACACTTTCTTTTTAAGAAGAAAATGAGTAGCTAGAGGGGTATTGTCAAGAGTTGGCATGGGCTAGTTGCCTGTTTCAATAATGTTCACCAAGAATTGTGAAACATTAGTAATGTGGCTGCCCGGCTCAGAAAGTAGTTGGTGCAAAGTTTGATATTCTTTTACTCTGATCTCACACCCTCTTTCTTTTAATCATGTAAGCTCACATCTAACCAAACTCTCATTTCCATTTTGCCTCAACACACAACCCACACTCATTTCTTTTCGACTCCTCACACTCAATCACTATGGATTAACTTCTTGGGTAGGAAAACACTGGTAATCGTGAATCCATAGAAGTTCATTTAAGCCCTAGCACAAAGAACCCATAATTTCCTATAAAGCACATGTTGCTCAAAAAAATGATTTAACTGGAACAGTTAAAACTCAAATACAAATGTCAGATGTTGATATGCTCAGAATATAATCATAAATATATGAGCATTTTTAGACAATAAAGTATTTTCAAACAAGTAAATTGAATGAATAGATAAGAATGCAAGAGACTTGTTTGAAAATCTGACATTGTATGAAAAATGATCAAATAAGAAATGATATAACAATCAAAGCTTATGGTCAACAATAACAGATATGTGTCTATACGAACCAAAATATAGACATTCTTGAAATGACGTTTCGAAATGAATTAACGCTAAAAAATTCTTTGAAGTACAAGCGGGGTGTCTTACCATCGAAAAATATGTTTCAAATTTGAGACATAGTAAGAACATATTTGAACAAAAATTCAAATTGGTGTGTGTGAATACTTGAAAGTATATAGAAAAGACAATACGCAAGTATATATCTTTGGAAACACACGGTTTGTAATCATGTAAGCAAAAAATAAAAATGAAAACATTTAAAATCACACTTCCAATTCATGAAATCTGTTTAAGAATCGGGAAGTGGTTTGAACATTTACAAACATGATTTATATGATTGAAAGTTGTCCTTCTTTCAACCATATATGAGATTAAGATAAGAAATTAACCTTATACGCTTCGTCTTAAATCTCATGAAGTCAGCTGAAGTCATAAAAATATGATCTTGATAGCTTCTCTCATCCTGCAAAAGTCTTAAAGTCTAGTCAAAGCAAATTTTATTCACAAAAATTTATTGAAAAGAAAATGACATATAGCAGTAAAACAATTAAAGTACGAGTTCTGATCAGAAGTAATCAGAAATCATAGTCTTACTCCTTTGACTTGTACACTCCCCCTAAATTCATGCATCACAATAATTTGTCAGTTAAGTAAAATGCAGAAATGAGATAAACTCCCCCTCAAAAGAATAATAACCATCTTTAATCTTCTCTTACTCACTCCCCCTGAGAACAACAACAACATGTTAGAGTGCAGGTATCCTTTCAGAATTAATGATAAAGAAATGATGAAAAATTATAATAAAAGACACTTTAATAGGTAATTACTAATTACACCTTGAGATTTAGCATACCAAGCTTAGATACAAGAAAAATAAATCGTTTTTCATCTAAAGCTTTGGTAAACAAATCCGCAAGTTGATAATCAGTCTTTACAAAGTAAAGTTCTATTGTACCTTTTTCTACATTATCTTTGATAAAATGATACCTGACATCAATGTGCTTTGTCTTAGTATGTTGTACAGGATTAGCAGATATCGCAATTGCGCTCTTTGAGTCACAATATATCGGAATTTTATCAAACTTGAATCCATAGTCTCACAGTTGTGTTCGCATCCACAGGACTTGAGAGCAGCAACTAGCAGCAGCTACATACTCTGCTTCAGCAGTCGATGTGGAAACACATAATTGTTTCTTTGACGCCCAACTAACGAGCTTGTCTCCAAGGAATTGTATGTGACCTGAAGTGCTCTTCCTGTCAAGCATGCACCCAGCATGATCTGCATCTGAATAAGCAGGCAGTTGAAACCCAGTATCCTTAGGATACCACAGACCAAGATCTGCAGTCCCCTTCAGATATCTAAAAATCCGTTTGACAGCAGCCAAATGGGATTCTTTAGGAGCAGCCTGATATCTAGAACATAAGCATGTTGAAAACATAATATTTGGCCTACTTGAAGTAAGATACATTAAAGAACCTATCATACCTCTATAAGTCCTAACATCAACACTTTTACCCGAAGAATCAGTGCTAATCTTAGTACCTGGTGCCATCGGGGTTCCAATTGGTTTACAATTTTCCATTTTGTACTTCTGAAGAATATCCAAAATGTACTTATATTGGTTAATGAAAATCCTCGTTGAAAATTGTTTTACTTGTAATCCGAGAAAGAAGTTCATCTCTTCCATCATACTCATTTGAAAACGTGACACCATGAGGTTAGAAAAGTTTTTGCAGTATTTAGGATTTGTAGAGCCAAATATTATATCATTAACATATATCTGAATAAGTATGATAACAGTTTTTTCCTTTTTGATGAACAAAGTGGTATCAACTTTACCTTTGGAAAAACCGGACTTGACCAAGAATTGAGATAGAACATCATACCATGCGCGAGGGGCTTGTTTCAAACCATACAGGGCTTTATCCAAGATGTAGACGTGATTTGGCTTATCTGGATTTACGAACCCTTCTGATTGAGACACGTAGACTTCCTCCTTAAGAATGCCATTCAGAAAGGCAGTTTTCACGTCCATCTGGTAGACTGTGAAATTCTTGTGAGCTGCGTAGGCTAGAAACATACGGATTGCCTCTATACGCGCTACTGGAGCATACGTCTCATCGTAGTCTATGCCTTCCTCTTGACGGTAACCTTTGGCAACAAGTCTTGCTTTATTTCTTATGACAATACCATCTTCATCCTTCTTGTTTTTGAATAACCATTTAGTTCCTATCACGGTCTTTCCTTCTGGTTTTGGAACTAATCTCCAGACCTTCAGGGCTTCAAACTGATTTAATTCTTCTTGCATAGCAGATACCCAATCCGAATCAGCAAGAGCTTCTGATACTCGAGTAGGCTCTATTTTGCTGAGGAATGAGTCATGCAGACACTGGCTTAAAGTTGTTGACCTAGTTTGCACAAGCTTGTTAAGATCTCCAATTACTTGGTGTAAAGGGTGCTATTTGGTCCAGCGATGCTCATGAGGGAGTGGATTAGATACTGATTGATCATGATTATCATCTTGAAATCCACTATCAGGCTCTTCAGTTTGAATATTTGGAGGGGGGTTTGCAGTTGATGTTTCAGGTGCAGAAGCATCAGTTGGAACATCAGACTCTGGCTGTTGAGTAGATAGTGTATCACACCCAACTGACACAGTTACTTCTGGCTCAACAGTTACTTGTACATCTTCAACTGTAGGAGTAGATGTTGGAATGTGAGTTTCTGACTGAACGGGAGATTCAAGTTCAGTTACAACATCTTAAGTGACTGGATGATTGCAACTTGTGTCTTCAGACCTATCAGTCACAACAGATTTAGGCAAATTAGATCCTAGAAACTCATCATAAAAGAATTCAAATAACATATCTAAATCAGATAAATGAGTAGTAAACGTAGAAGCTTCATCTGATTTGTTTTGTTCAGATACAGGTTCTGGACTGATCTGCCCAGAAGCTAACACTCCGGATATCACGGGTTCTGAACTGAGTTGTTCAGAAGCCATTTCTTCATCGAATGTGACGTTTACGCTCTCAACGACTGTCTTTGACTTCTTCAGGTAAACACGATATGCAGTAGATGTCGAAGAATAACCAATGAAGATACCCTCATCCGCCTTAGCACTGAACTTGTTCAGACTCTCTCTGTCATTAAGCACGAAACACTTACACCCAAATATGTGAAAATATTTGATTGTCGGTGTTCTGTTGTTGATCAACTCATATGGAGTCTTTTGAAAACTACGGTGTATCATGGACCGATTCTAAGTATGACAAACAGTAGACACAGCTTCTGCCCACAGAAATAAAGGTAAGTCAGACTGGATCAGCATAGTCCGAGCGGCCTCGACTAGCGTCCGATTTCGCCTTTCAACTACTCCGTTTTGTTCGGGCGTACAATCAGCAGAGTATTGATGTGATATCCCAACAGATTCGAGATATGCTTCAACAATCTTGTTTTTGAACTATGTGTCATTGTCAGTTCTAAGAAGCTTGACTTGTTTCTGCAAATTCACCTGAGTCGTCTTCAGAAAAGTAATGAGAACTTCGGGTGTCTCATCTTTTGATCGTAGAAATTTGACCCACGTGTATCGCGAATAATCGTCCACGATAACCAGCACGTATTTCTTTCCACCCAAGCTCTGTGTTCGCATTGGACCACACAAATCCATATGTAACAACTCTAACGGAGAGCTGGTACTTGGTTTAGGCTTCGGTTTATGCAGAGCTCTCTTCATCTTTCCTTTTTCACATGCTGCACATAAGTGTTCTTTCTCATATTTCAGCTCAGGAAGTCCATTGACTAGCTTTCCACTGACCAGCTTGTTGATATAACGAAAGTTCAGGTGTGATAGTCTTCGGTGCCAAAGCCAACTTTGTTGCATCGAGGCTTTTGTCAGTAAGCAAATCTGATTGTCATTCTGAACCTTTGAAAGATTGATGGTGTAGAGGTTTGTCTTTCGATTTCCGACTAAGAGTTCATTACCGTCTTCAGTACGAACCGAACATATCTTAGCTTTGAAATTAACCTCTAACCCTTTGTCGCAGAATTGACCGATGCTAAACAAGTTGTGTCCTAAGCCTTCGACATAGCTCACCTTCCTAATTGTTATGTTGTCTTGAATGATGTCACCACATCCTAAGATTGGTGAAAACTGGTCGTTCCCAAAACACACATTGCCGCTGAATTTCTCTATATAATTAGACAATAAAGCTTTTTGCCCGGTCATATGCTTGGAACAGCCGCTATCCAAGTACCACATATGTCGGGTCTACAAGAGAAATCAGGAAATAACAATTTTAGGTACCCATTTAAAAACGGGTACTAACAGATTAGCACATGATTTTGGTATCCATTTTAATATGGATCCTCTTTTCCTTTGAAAAATCTTTGAAAAATTAGATTTAGAAGAATAAACATGATAAGATCCAAACCAATCATTAGAAGTATGATGATAAGCAAAATCATTTCTCCGATAATGAAAAGATTTATTAGTAATAGGAGATAATTGAATCAATTGCTTTATTGAATAACGCTTGTAAGAAGTTAAAAGGTTTTGTTTAGGAGAAGCAAGTTGACCAACTACATCAGTATCACTACTATCAGATCTATTACATGAGTTATCAGAAATTGATTCAGCTGTCTCATCATTCTTCCTTTTTGGTCGCCATTCAGATCTTGCTTCCGACCGTTTCTTTCTTAAATCTGAAACAAAAGATTTAGATTGATTAGAAAAATCAGATTTCTGAGATTGATTTTTCTTTTGTTTACCAGTGTTGATTCGTTTCTATGATTGTTGTCTCTTATGTTTCTTACCCTTAGAATAATAATCAGCAGTCACATAAACTGGTTTACCAACCTTAGTTGATGATTCACCAGTTTTAAAAACACTTGGTAAAATTTCTCCATTTATAAGAAAAGTAGAATGATCTGGAAGGGAAGCATTAAAATCAAACATATCAATTTCCTCTATACACCCATCATCAGAATTGAGAAAATCATTTGCAGACGCAAATAAGTCATCAAAGTTATCAGTCAAAGTTTGAGGTGCCTTTGAAACTTTAGAACACTTTGTTGATTTAGATTGAAAAATTGTGTTCTTTAAAACAGTAGAAAATACACTTTGTTCAATATCTACCAAAAGTCTTTCATCAGATAAAACATTTTCAAGTTCAACTATTTTGCTTTCAAGAATGAGTGGAGGAACATAAACTTTTGCAATTGTAGGTTTTGCCTCCATCTCAGAAACAGAATAACTAGCAAAATAGTCATTTGAAAGAACTTTTGGTGTTTCAGAAAGATAACTATCATTTAACTTTTCATAGTTAAACGGTAGTTGCATTTTCTTAACATTCTTTCTCTTTTCAGTTTCCTTGGCCTCAACTTCTTCTGGTAATTTGGTAACAAATTTGGGTTTTAAATGAGTATATTTACCAGCAACAGCAAGAAAATCAAAATTATATAATGCTGGTTGTTTTCTGATGGCTTTCGTTAAGTAATTAAGGTTTTCATAACCAAGACCCCATTTTTCCTTAACATCAGCCTCATCATTAGGTGCATTAAGAAAAATAGTTTGATCTGTTTGACCTCTTGCATAAAATTTGGCTTCCAGACCATTTACTTTCTTATTTAAGAGCTTGTTTTCAACCTGCAATTTATAAACAGTTAGTGCAGATTCTTTCTTCTCTAAATCAGACTTAAAAATTTTAGCTTCAAAATCAGAAATCTTCTTTTCAAAACAATCTACTTGAAGTTTAGAATCAGAAGCAGATTTGCGTAAAGAATCAATTAGATCTTTGTTCCTAATAACGGACTTATTAAGCTCAAAGATCTTGTTGTTTCTTTTCACAACTCTGTCTTTTTCCTTTTTCAGTTTTGCTTGTAAGTCTTGAAGCTCAACCATCATGGCTTCCATTTTGGTTATGAAATCTTTTTCAGTTAAGTGCATTACCTCATCAACTGCTTCATCATCTGAATTATCATATTTCACCTCTTTGCCCATTAAGCATATGTGAGCAACTTCTTCTCTCTCTTCCTCATCAGAATGATCTAACCAGTATTCATCTTCAGCCATTAATGCCCTGCCAGCTTCTTGTTGCTTGGCCAAGAGCAATTTGTTCTAATAATACTCTGAGTTGCGAACCTTTGGCTTCCGACATTCTTTTGCATAATGTCCGAACTTGCCACAGTTGTAGCATTTGATCAGATCATTAGCCATATTCTTTTCAGTACTGGTGTAGTCATTCACAAACTTCTTCTTTTCTTCTGGCTTTCTTTCCACATGCCGGTTCTCTTCATATCTCTTTCCTTCTACCCTTTCTTTGTGCTCATGGTTCTTGGAGATGGATGAAGAATATCTCTGAGAATTGGATCCCGACTTCTTGTAAAATTTCTTTTGGAATGCTCGGGTCAGTAATAGCATTGCTTGCTTGAGACTTTCTCCGTCATCTCCATCAGATTCGGATTCTGATTCAGAACTTGAAACCACTATCTTCTTCTTTTTCTTATTTTCTTTCTTTTCTTTCTTCTTCTCTCCGGCTACCAATGCTATGGGATCGAGAACTTTCTCTATCTTCTTTTTCTCAGCTCTTTTCTCTTCCACCTCCTCTTCATTCTGACGCAACGTTACATAAACCTCATGTAACGGAATGTCATTTAGATCCTTCATCTGTTTCATCCTACGCGTATGCTTCTTCCATTCAGGTTGTAGGATGCTTAGAAACTTTACATTGTTCTCGATCCGCTTCTTTTTCACTTTGTTCTTGGACAATTCATTTAGAAGCAAGACAAACCGTTCATAAGTGTCTTCTAAGCTCTCATCTTCTTTTGCTTTGAATTCCTCATAGCTATTAATGCACTTAGCCACTTTCATCTGATTGCCGACTTTGGAACCCATCATCATCTTTTGTAATTGATCCCACATTTTCTTAGCATTTGCCTTGTAGCTATCAATCTTGATGTAAATCTCATTCGGAATGTTCTGAAGTAGAAGAGATCTTGCTTGCTTATCTGCTTTAAACCGACTTTTCTGTTCCTCAGAATACTGTGCAAAATCCATTGGAACTGTTCTCATCTTTTGTACTCTTTCCTCATCTCCATCCTCACTGTCTGAGGATTCACTATCAGGGATTTGAACAGTAGGTGCAATCATTGGACCTTCTGTAATTGCAAGTAGTATGTTCTCCCCATTCATATGTCTATCCACAAAATCCATAAATCTGTCTTTCCATTGTTCATATTCTCCTTTGAACAATACTACAGGCTTGACATCAGTACCAATTGAAAGCGTGTCTTTGGAAATCATCTTGTATGAACCTGTTTTGAAAATATATGCAATAAGAAACTAGAAACTGATCGTTAGTCCAAATATGAAATCACAAGAATATAGAAAATTCAGAAACTCAGAAATTTTGACTAAGTGTTAAAACTCGCAAGGCACTGTAAAAGATTAAAACTCGCAAGTCACTATTTACTGAAAAACTCGTAGGCTTAAGCTTGCGTGTTTGAGAAACTCGCACGCAAAGGTTTGCGTGTTTTGACAAACTCTCAGATCACTGTAACTCGCAGATCGTTGAAACTCGCAAGTGACTGTTCACTATGAAACGAGCTAATAGAGACGTGCGCTTTTACTAAACTCGCAAGACACTACTTGCGCGTTAGAGCAAACTCGCTAACCACGGCTTGCGCGAAACTTTGAAACTCGCTAATCACTATTCGTACAAAGTTCGAAACGCGCTAGACGAAGGTGGCGCGAAATATGAAACGCGCTAGACGTTGGTTGCGCGAAACCCAAACTCGCAAGTAGAAGGTAGCGCAAAAGAATGAAACGCGCTAATTGAAGCTCGTGGAAACTTAGAACTCGCAGGTGTTGCGCGTTCCAACACTTGGAAAATATTTCGAGAATTTTAAACTCTCTAGGGTTTGCGCGTTTGTCAGATCGCGCAAAGCACTATTTGCGCGTTTGCCTGTTAGCGCGTTCTTCAGATGAACTAGCGCGAAACTTGGATCTTGCGCGTTCTTGGACTTTTCTTGCGTGTTCTTGATCTGATCGACCAAAAATCACATAAACTTGATTTCTGAACCTGTTATTTGTACAATTTCTTCACCACATCATACGAAACACTATTACAACACAAAAATTTGACTAACAAACACAAATTGAACCATTTCGATTTACTTACAGTGCGTATGAACTCGTGACATAAAACTTAATAAAATCCAAAAATTTTAGAAAATTAGAGTGCGATTTACGAATTCAACTATACAAACTCGATTGATTATACTCAACATAAACAACCTAATCGATTACAACTCAAAATTTGCACAAAAACTCAGAAATCGATTTGGACTTAGACGAACACAGTGTCGACTTTTTCTTGAATTGATTTCATAATTGGATCTGCTCTGATACCAATTGATAATCCCTGTTCTAGTTTCTAATCACAATCAATTAATCAACAAACAAGATTTAATCTAATTACCTGTTTTGATTCACTTTCAATTTCAACAAATACAACTTTCTCTCTCTCTAGAACTCTCTCTCTCTCTACAAAACTCTCTCTAGTTCTTGATATGTCCAACTAATAAACTTCTCAAGTTACAACTACTAAAAACAGAAAATACAAGGTATTTATACCTACAAGAATTACAAAGAAAACACAATACAAATACAAGGAAACTTTGACTTTTTATTACAACAAGACTTTGACTTTTAATGAGAGTTGACTTTCTCAACTTTGACTTCTTGTACTTTGATCTTCAGTCTTCTTGATCTTGTATCCAACATATTTATGCTCTAACAATCTCTACCCGATGGAACAGAAGATTTTGTGGTTTATATCGATGCGCCGAAGATGGGATTGGGTTGCGTTCTAATGCAAAGGGGTAAAGTGATTGCTTACGCGTCACGACAACTCAAAGTTCATGAAGTCAACTACCCAACCCACGATTTGGAATTAGCAGCGGTGGTGTTTGCCTTAAAGTTGTGGCGACACTACCTTTATGGCACGAAGTGCACCCTTTTTACGGATCACAAGAGTCTGAAGCACATTTTCGATCAAAAGGAGTTAAACATGAGGCAGCGAAGGTGGTTGGAGCTATTAAAGGATTACGACTGCGAGTTGCTCTACCACCCGGGTAAGACAAACGTTGTCGCCGATGCTCTTAGTCGAAAGGACTATGGAGGAAATTCCAAAGGTACTTTCATGCGGATCGAGTTGACGTCGACACTCACCGACCGGATTAAAGCGTCAAAAATAGAAGCTTTACTAGGGGAAAACCTCAAGGAGGAGGTCATGACAAAGCAACATCTACTCTTGACGGAGGATGGCCGAGGAGTAAAGCTTTTCAATGGGTGAGTTTGGGTGCCTAAGATCGGGGGCAATCGAGAACTTCTCCTCGAGGATGCCCACAAATCGAAGTATTCTATCCACCCGGGGAGCACGAAGATGTACCAGAATTTAAAGTTACATTATTGGTGGCCAATTATGAAGCTCGATGTTGCACGCTATGTGGAACGATGTGTGACGTGCTTGCAAGTGAAAGTCGAGCACCAGCGACCTTACGGCAGCTTGCAATCTTTAGAAATTCCAGAATGGAAATGGGAACACATCACGATGGATTTCGTGACGAAATTGCCAAAGACTTTGCGCGGTCATGACACCATTTGGGTGGTAGTGGACCGTTTGACCAAGAGCGCTCATTTCTTGGCCATGCGGGAGACTTTACCTATGGACAAGCTGGCAAAGTAGTATTGTTATCCCAGATTTAATCTAGTTGGTAAACAATCAATCAAGTAATCAAGCAACACAATAATAATCAAGAGATATAAAGATTAATAATAACGTACCAATCCCTTGAATAAACAATGAAACCCTTGAGTGTTCTTGATACCCTTTTAATACAGAGAAAACTTACAGCGACTATTTAGAAAATTATCAGAGTTCTTTTTTAAAACTAAACTAATCAAAACATTAAATACCCAGGCTTTAGGCCTAACGGGCTTAGCTAAAAGCTTAACGGGCTTGAGGCCCAATAGTTAACAACTATTAGATTATTACATAATAAACCCTCTAATTAACTTTATCACAATTGCAGTTTAAACCCTTAACTTTAACATTAATCTTGAATACAATTATTTGATCCAACAATCTCCCCCTTTGGATTCAAGATTAAAAAATTTTTTGCAATTGTCTTCGGGTCTTCTCGTGTCTTCACTTATCTTGAGATATGTCGTTGATCGCTTCAAAACTTGATATCTTTAAAAACTTTAAAATCTTTGAAATCTTCAGATCTTCAGATTGTATTCTCCCTTTTTGTATCTTCTCCCCCTTTTTATATATTCTCCCCCTTTTTGATGAGTGGTGATAATCAACATCATCAAAACTTGGCAAAACAATCTCCCCCTTTTCAAGACAATCTCCCCCATCGTGTATGATCACGTAAGCACAGTCTTTATCATGTAACGAGCCCTGTATGAAATAAGAGCAGTCTTCCCAGATGGAAAGAGTGATTATCTCAATCTTTTCAGATTCAAATAAAAAGTAGTAACCATTCAAATCTTTTCAAATTCAAACAGTTAATAAGTGTAACCCTGAATCAACAAATGACTCAGTTAGAATGCCTGTCAATGACACAAAGTCACTGAGTAACACAAAGTTACTATATAAGGAGCTGGTTTGATGTAGACTCCCCAGGTCTTCCATTCAATCATCGAATAACACATGGTTATCTATGAACGTTCTGACAGAAAACATATTTCTGTGTGCTCGTGCATGTATATGAAAGAATTAAGCACAGATGTTTGCTATTCATTTTAGGCTCAAAGTATGTAAACTTGTTGAGACAACAACAAATTATACAAAGACTCAATGTGCATGAGAAAGGGTTCGAAGGTGGGGCAACTTTCCTTCTTTTTCAATATTTGTATCTTCCAAATGAAGAACCAATAGCGTATATGCTGCGTCCCCAGAAAATGTGAAACATTCTCTTTTTGAGAAAAGAATGAGTAGCTGGTGGGGTTGTATGCAAGAGATGGCATGGGCTAGGTGCCTATTTCAATGATGGTCACCAAAGAATGTGAACCAATCAGATTATGTGGCAGCCCGGCTCAGAAAGAAGTTTGGTGCATAGTTTAATATTATTTTACTCTGTTCTCTCACCCTCTTTCTTTTAATTCTCACTTCTAACCAATCTCTCTTTTTCATTTTACCTCTTCACAAACCATCACTCAATTCTTTTTACCCTTCTCCCCTCAATCACTTAAGGAATACTTCCTGGGTAGGAAACACTGGTTATCGTGAATCCATGAAAGTTCTGATAAGTTCTCACACTGAATCCCATGTATTTTCCTAAAAAGAACATGTTGTTCAACAGGCTATTGTACATGTAAGCACAAATACCACTTGTTACATGAAGAATAAAAATATTCGGAGATGTCAAAACAGAAGATGTTTGACGATGCAATTCTCCCCCTCAAACTAAAAGAGTTTGACAATTAAGCTCATATCATTTTATCATGAAGAATAATATTTTGGAGAATCAAAAACGAATGTTGTTTATATGAACAATATATAAACATATTTTCAATGAAAGCACATGAAATGACGTTTTATTCAATCAACAGTGAATACAACTAACGTGAGTATTACCATAGAAAGATTTAACTTTTGATACATGGTAATAACAAAGTCAAATAGAATGTTCTGAACCGTTAAGTGTATGAATACTTGACAAAGTATATTGACAAGATAAAACGCAAGTATTTATCTTTAAGAACACACGGTCAGATAAGCATTTAAGTATCCATAAATCTGTTAATATCACAGATATTCTCCCCCTTAAATCACTATTGGGTTTTTTTTTTTTTTTTTTTTTAAACAATAAATAAGGAAATAAAGCATATAAAAAATAGATAGAGCACTGAAGTGCGGGTTCTAATCCGATGTGATTAGAAGCCATAGTCACTTGAACCAACCTGCATAAGTGAAAGAAACAATGGTAATCATTTATGAAAATGATTCCTTTCTCGTTAACAACAGTTGGAAAATAACACACTATCAAGATTTGTAATACTCCCCCTTGAATCATGAGTAAGGTTTAAGACATGTTCAACATACCAAGTTTGCTGATTAGAAATTGAAATCGCTTTTCATTCAATGGCTTGGTGAAAAGATCAGCTAACTGGAAGTCAGTTTGAACAAAGTGCATTTCAATATTACCTTTTTCTACATGATCCTTGATGAAATGATAGCGTACATCTATATGCTTGGTCTTCGAGTGTTGTACCGGATTAGCAGTTATAGATATTGCACTCTTGGAATCACAATAAATCGGAACGCGCTTGTAGTTGTATCCAAAGTCCCTTAACTGTGTCGTCATCCAGAGGACTTGAGAACAGCAGCTAGCAGCAGCTACATACTCAGCCTCGGCAGTGGATGTTGAAACACAGTTTTGTTTCTTTGAAGTCCAACTCACAAGTTTGTCACCTATGAATTGACATGATCCAGAGGTGCTTTTCCGGTCTAGCTTACAACCAGCATGATCAGCATCTGTAAAGGCAGTTAGTTCAAAACGAGAATCCTTTGGATACCAAAGGCCTAGATTAGGAGAACCTTTGAGATATTTAAGGATTCGCTTAACAGCAGTTAAGTGCGACTCTTTAGGATTAGACTGATATCTCGCACAAAAGCATGTGGCAAACATTATATCCGGGCGACTGGCAGTCAGATAAAGTAAAGAACCAATCATGCTATGATACACCTTTTGATCAACAGGTTTCCCGGAGGGATCCGCGTCTAAGAGTGTACCAGTAGCCATTGGTGTTTTCATGACTGAACTATCTGACATATTGAACTTTTTCAAAATATCTTTTATATATTTAGCTTGATTAATAAATATGCCTACGGGTAATTGCTTTACTTGTAGACCAAGAAAGAAATTTAATTCACCCATCATCGATATCTCAAACTTTGTTTCCATTATCTTTGAAAAGTTCTTACAAAATTTTGGATTTGTCGACCCAAATATTATGTCGTCAACATAAATCTGAATAAGAATCAAGTCATCACCTTGCCTTTTAAGAAATAAGGTTGTATCTACTGTACCTTTCTTGAAACCAGAAGCAAGTAGAAATTTAGTGAGAGTTTCATACCAGGCTCGCGGTGCTTGTTTAAGACCATAAAGCGCTTTGTCTAAAACATAGACATGATCAGGGTGATGAGGATCAACGAAACCTTCAGGTTGAGCCACGTAGACCTCCTCATGCAGAACGCCGTTCAGGAAAGCCGACTTTACATCCATCTGATAGACTGTAAAGTTTTTGTGCGCTGCATAGGCTAGAAAGATTCTGATGGCTTCGATCCTTGCAACCGGGGCGAATGTTTCATCATAGTCAATGCCCTCTTGTTGACAATACCCTTTGGCGACCAAACGAGCTTTGTTTCTCACGACTACTCCAGCTTCGTCTTTCTTATTTCTGAACACCCACTTTGTTCCAATAACGGATTTATCTTTAGGTAGTGGGATCAAGCGCCATACCTTGTTCCTTTCGAATTGTAGAAGCTCGTCTTGCATAGCAGAAATCCAGAAAGAATCACGTAGAGCTTCAGCCGCTTTCTTTGGCTCTAAGGAACTGAGGAAGATTGAAAACATGCAGAAGTTAGCTGTTGCAGATCTTGTTGTGACACCAGATTGTACGTCACCTATCACGTTTTCCAGGGGATGATCCTTAGTCCAACGATGTGTGCTTGGTAGTGCATCAACTGCTTGTTGCGTATTTGATGCATCGTTGTCATCTTGTACGGCAGGTTGCTCCACAGATGTACTCGGGACATCTTGTACTGGTGTTTCTGACACTGAAGCTTCTGGACTAGCGGTTGAAGTGCTCGGGACTTCGTTTCCAAATGAACTATCTGTAGAGACAGATTCAGTATTAGTAGAGTCAGAAACTAACGGTGTAGTTGTACCTGATGGAGTTGAAGTGTTAGTGACTTCGTCGGAAGGTCCAGGCATGTCTTCAGATATAGTAGGGACCTCCGAGTTTGTACCACTTGTTATTGATGTTGATATGCCTTTTTCAAAATCTGCACATATATCATCAAAGGCATCAATAAACAATAAATCTAACTCAGATGAAGTAGAGTTAGAGTTTGAAGAAGATGATCCTGTTATAGCTAGTTCTATTCTTGCTTGAATAGAAGCTTTGTCGTTAAGACCGAGTTCTGAACTGTTGTGTCCAGAAGTCCTTGTTGAATTCTCATCAAAGGAGACATTCATGCTCTCAACAACCGTCTTTGTTCGAATAATGTAAATTCGATAAGCTTTGGATGTCAGAGAGTATCCAACGAGATATTCTTCATCCGCTTTCTTATCAAACTTTGATAATCCTTGACGCTCTTTTAGAATGTAACACCTGCAACCAAAAACACGAAGGAACTTGATGTTAGGTGTATGATTGTTGATTAACTCATATGCTGTTTTATTAAATCTCTTGACCACAATGGTACGGTTCTGTGTAAAACATGTTGTAGCGACTGCCTCGGCCCAAAGGTACATGGGGAGATCTGAGTAAGCAAGCATAGTACGAGCTGCTTCAACCAGAGTGCGATTCTTCCGTTCAACAATTCCGTTTTGCTGTGGAGTGTAGGCTGCGGAGAAGTTGTGTGAAATACCCACGGAAGTAAGATAACTCTTCAGGGTGTCATTCTTGAACTCCGTGCCATTATCACTGTGAATGGTTCTTACTGGCAGTTGAAGACGTACTTGAATACGCTTGATGAAAGCGATAATCAACTCTGGCGCATCTGACTTGTTGCGAAGAAACTCGAGCCATGTATACCTTGAGTAGTCATCTATCATTACCAACACACACTTCTTTCCGTTGATAGATGCTGTGCGCATTGGGCCACAAAGGTCCATATGAAGAAGTTCCAGTGCTGATGAGGTCGATGATTCAGCTTTGGACTTGAAGGAGCTACGCTTCATTTTGCCCAACTCACATGCGGAACAGAGTGAGTCTTTTTCGAACCTCATTTCTGGTAGACCTTTGACCAGACCTTGTCTTTGTAGCTTCGCTATAGATCGGAAATTTTGATGAGACAAGCGTCGATGCCACGTCCATGATTGTGCTTTAGAAGCTTTGGCTAGTAGACATACTGGACGTGTGGCAGACAGTGTAGGGAAATCTACATAGTATAGATTTCCATGGCGCTCAGCTTTGAAGACTTCGTAACCATCGTGATCTTCTAGATAGCAATGAGTGGTTGTGAAGCGGACTTGATATTGCATGTCACAGAAGTGACTGGTACTGAACAGATTGTGATCAAGTCCTTCAACATATAGCACTTTTTGAATCTTCATAACACCGTTATCGAACATTCCATATCCTCTGACGTGGCCTTCGGCTTCAGAATTTGCAAATCTAACTGCTCCGGCAGGCTCCTCCACATAGTTATGCAAGAGGTGCTTGAATCCTGTCATGTGGCGTGAACATCCGGAATCTATTACCCACAATCGACAGGCCTGCAAAAGAGACAATTAGTTTTGCTTAGGCACCCATATCAAGATGGGTCCTTCACGGTTAGCATCAAGCAATTCAGGAATATCCTCAGGTTTGACTTTTACTCTCCATTCATAACGCGGTTTTCGAACCCATTTCCAAACCATCTTAACATTCAATTCCTGAAAGTGCTTTTTAGAAGTAGGATTGGCAACCTTAGCACGATACACTTTTGGTTGTGTAGAAGAATCAGAATTAGAATTAGACTTAGAGTTCAACTTAGCTTTGCTTTTACTCTTTTTGGACTTAGGAGGGGAGTAGTATTTGAATGAATTATCCCAACAGTGTTTGCAATAAAGATTCTTTCGAGCAAAATTCATAAACTTAGATTTATCGGAACAAATCTTACATTCATGTTTATCAAAAGAAGTACTATTCAAAATAACACTGTCTGTAGGACAACTACTAGAATTCAAACTATTCTTTTTATTCAAACTAAGATCTTTATTCTTCTTACTCTTCCCAACTCCATTTCCTCTTATATCTGAAACAAAAACAGGAACCTTGTTAGTCTCTAACTTAGAAGGTGGTTCTTTTCTAGTGCTCTTTGAAGTCTCACCCTTTTCAAAAATACTCGGTGGATATTCAGGACAATCAGAGTAAGCAACTGTAGGTTTTGTAGGAGCATCAAATTCTGGATTGGTTCTTACCTTCCAGCTTGGATCATTGAACATCTGTTTATCACTTGAAGCATTTTTAAACATAGTAACTTTCAAATCATTGATCTCTATGCAAAGCTCTTGATTTACTTTTAAAGACTTTTCAAGTTTATGTTTGAGATCAAAGTTTTCATCTTCAACCTCATCAAGAGACTGTTGCAACAAATCGATTTGCTTCATCAATTCAGATGTATGATCATTCACAGAATTTGATCCCTTTGAATTAGAAACAGGATCAGAGTCTGAAGCATTCATCATTTCAGAAAATGTAGCTTCAGTCATGGACTCAATAAACTCCCTTTTATCATTTTGAACACAAGATGCATCCGCGGTAGCAGTAACTTCTTCAACCTCTTCAGGAAGTAAAGGTTTAGAAGCAATGGGAGTTGAGACTGATGGTATTGTAGATGGATCAACATCCGATTCATACTCATCAAATTTGCAAGCAGTCTCAGGTAGAACTGTGTTGGTGCTCACTGGTTCTTTAGAAGGTGTGGTAAATAGTGATTCAAACTCAGTAAATTCGATCTTTCGAGTTGCATAGCTTTCGTTCAAATCACCATATGTAAAACCAACAGATTTAAAAAGATTTTGAAAATCAGTGTCACCAGACTTGTTCTTTCCCATTTCTTCTTGACCTTTGGTCTCTTCAGAAGGTTTAGGAGAACTTGCTTCAACAAAAGTAGCGCGAATGTCAGGAATGGGTTTTATTGCGGAGCCAAATTTATCAAAATTATATAGGTGCTCCGGTGCCTTTTTCAAAATTTCATTAATTGGCACACCCAAACCTGGTTTAAGTTTGTAAAACCTTTCGTCTTGGAGTTTATTGGTCAACAGATTTAATGTCTGTTCAGTCTGACCTCGTTTCATGTTAATGTCCTCCAGTTGCTTTATTTTGGTGAAAGCTTCATTTCTTTCTTTATAACAAACTTCAAATTTGATTTGAAACTCACCCTTTTCAGCATTAAGATTCACAAGATCTGTTTCTAAACCAGATATTTTTTCTTTTAAAGACTCTTTTTCAGCTTTTAAATCATCTTTTTCCTTTTCCTTTTCTTCCACAACAACTTTTAAAATAGCATTTTCATCACGAAAGCTTAAAACAGATTGATGTGCAGAGCTCAGTTTGCCTTTCAGTAAAGCAAATTCATCTTTCATGCCATGTATTTGGGCCATTAAAGATTCAATAAGTTCAGAATTTTCACTTACCTTAGAGTTTGCTTCTTCGGATTGTGTCTCAGAGTCTTCATCGTCACCTTCCAGCTTTGCCATGTAAGAAACTTGGGTGAAATGTGCTTGATCCTCGTCATCAGAACTTTGGAACAGCCAGTTCTCTTCTTCAGCCATTAGTACTTTTCCTTCTTCAGCTTTCTTGGCAATCAGTGACTTTCTTGAGTAGTACTCTGAGTTCTTCACTTTCTTGAATTTGCAGTCCCTTGAGAAGTGCCCAAATTTGCCACAGTTGTAGCATCTTCCTGGTTCATCCTTTCGCTCTTCTCGCTTCTCCTCTCTCTTTCCTTCTCTTCTATCTTCCTTCCGATCTTCTCGTCCTTCCTCTCTCTTTCCATGCCTCGGCTTGTATCGCATCTCAGACTTCTCTTTCTTGTATTCATCATACTTTGGCTTTGAGTAAAATCTTTTCTTGCCAAAGCTCTTCTTGAATCGTCTCGTAATGAGAGCCAAGTCTTCAGAGAACTTTTGAATATCAGGATCTGAATCAACTTCCAATTCTTCATCACTTGAAACAGAGTCAGAGTCAGTAACTTCGGTAACTAAAGCTTTGGACGCCTTTTTCTTCGACCTTGCAGAGGATACAGAACCTTTGCCGGCTATGAGAGCCACAGAATCCTTCAGATGATTAGACTCATTATTCATAGATCTTACCTCATCCTCATGTTGAGCAAGAGTAGAGAAGATATCGGTGACATTTTCTCGAGCCATATTCTTCGACATCTGGAGGTTGATAGCAAAGTTCTTCCATTCTGGATTCAGATTCTTGATGAACTTGTAGTTTATCTCAGAAGCAGATTTGGCGATTTTGTTCCTCCGCAAGTCATTGAGAATAATGTTGTACCTATTATAGGTATCTAAAAGCAGCTCTCCTTCTTTGGCATGAAATCCCTCGTAAGCATTTATGCACAGATTCTGCTTAGCTTGAATAGAAGCTTCACTTCCTTCAAACTGCCTTGCTAGTTCATCCCAGATTCCTTTAGCAGTACTCTGACTGTCGACACGATTGTAGATGTCGTTTGGAATTGCCATCGTCAGATAGATTAGAGCTTCTTCTTCTAACTTGAGCTGGTCTTTCTGCTTTTCAGTGAAGAACTGAACAGGTTTAGGAATATCTCTGTCAGGGATTTCAGGAGAGGAATCTGTAGCAGGTTGACCCTTTACTGTGATCATTGGAGTTTTGGGACCTTCAATGATTATTGTCATGAACTCTCTGTTCTTGTGATTCAGAAACTGAATCATTCTTGTCTTCCACTGCTGATACTCATTTGCCACGAGGACAGGAGGTTTGACTTGAGAACCCATCGAGAGAAGCTGATTCGACATCTTAGCTGTACGGTTAGTAAATAGACTTTTCTGTACCAAGACAACCAACTAGATGAGATCGTTAGAATCAAAAGTAAAGACTACACTCAAAAATTTTCAGAAAAAATAAATTTCCAAAAATAATCAAATGCAGTCCTCGCACACAGTATAAAGCACTAATATCTATGAATAAAATACTGAAAAATTAAGAAGATTAGATACCCTATCACAGTTTGCAAAAATCGATCGGGGATGTGCTTCGAAGAATGAACTGTACCGGTCGAAGGAAAGACCGGAGTATGCAAGTACCCGGTCGAATGGCAAGACCGGAGTAACAATTATCCGGTCGAATGGGAAGACCGGAGAAACAATTATCTGGTCGAAGGTGCAAGACCGGATTAACAAGTATCCGGTCGAAGGACGAAGACCGAAGTAACAAAGTATCGGTCGAATACTAGACCGGAAACCACTAAGGTCCGGTCGATACTCCTATCCGGTCGAAGGAAAGACCGGAGAATACTAAGGTCCGGTCGAAGGAATGACCGGAGATCACAACTATTCGGTCGAAGGTGCAAGACCGGATTAACAAGTATCCGGTCGAAGGTTCAGGTCGAAAGACTATCAGATACGTTAAACTTGATAAGATCGGATAACTGATAAGCCCGAAGAACACGATGAATTTCTGGATTCGACCGAAACCAAACCCAGAAAATTGAAACGACCGATGAACACACAAAAACCACAGAAACTTCGATCGAATGAAACACAAAAACACAAATAATCAATTACTAATCGACCGGATGCGATAACAGATTCATAAAATCGGATGAACAGTATTATTATTTTTTTTCGATGAACAGTAAATATTTCGATGAACAGTAAATTCGAAAAAAAATATAGATTTAATCCTAAAACTTGATTCTTTAGGCTCTGATACCAATTGTTATCCCAGTTTAATCTAGTTGGTAAACAATCAATCAAGTAATCAAGCAACACAATAATAATCAAGAGATATAAAGATTAATAATAACGTACCAATCCCTTGAATAAACAATGAAACCCTTGAGTGTTCTTGATACCCTTTTAATACAGAGAAAACTTACAGCGACTATTTAGAAAATTATCAGAGTTCTTTTTTAAAACTAAACTAATCAAAACATTAAATACCCAGGCTTTAGGCCTAACGGGCTTAGCTAAAAGCTTAACGGGCTTGAGGCCCAATAGTTAACAACTATTAGATTATTACATAATAAACCCTCTAATTAACTTTATCACAATTGCAGTTTAAACCCTTAACTTTAACATTAATCTTGAATACAATTATTTGATCCAACAAGTATATCGATGAGGTGATATCTCGTCATGGTATACCGCTATCTATTGTCTCCGACCGTGACAGTCGGTTCACGTCGCATTTTTGGGATGGTTTGCAAAAGGAATTGGGCACGTGTGTGAAGTTGAGCACGACTTACCATCCTCAAACCGATGGCCAAAGCGAGAGAACAATCCAGACGCTAGAAGATATGTTGAGATATTGTGTAATCGACTTTGGTGGTAGTTGGGACTCGCACCTACCTTTGGTGGAGTTCGCATACAACAATAGCTACCATTCAAGCATTTGAATGGCACCGTTTGAAGCTTTATACGGTCGCAAGTGCCGAATTCCCGTATGTTGGCTAGAAGCGGGGGAGAAGCAATTTGTCGGACCTGAAATTGTTCAAGTAACGGCAGATAAGGTGAAAGATATACGTGAACGCTTAAAAGCGGCCCAAGACCGACAAAAAAGTTATGCTGACAAGAAGCGGCGACCGATAGAATTCCAAGTGGGAGACCGTGTTATGTTGAAGGTGTCCCCTTGGAAGGGGATTATACGTTTTGGAAAACGCGGGAAGTTGAGTCCCCGTTTCCTTGGGCCATTTATCGTGCTTAAGCGAATAGGGCTTCAAGCCTACCAATTGGAACTCCCCCAGAAATGGACGGAATTCACAACACCTTTCATGTGTGTTACCTCCGTAAATGTTTAGCGGAGGAGGAGAGTGTCATTCCACTCTCCGAGATTAGAGTTGATGAGGGAAATTGTTGCGTTGAAGAACCTGAAGCGATCTTAGAGAAAAAGACGAAGAAGCTTCGTCACAAGGAAGTCACCATGGTCAAAGTTCAGTGGAAGCACCATCGGGGTGCCAATGTGACTTGGGAAGCTGAATAGGACATGAAGTGGATTGTAACACCCTCGATTTCGGTATGCTCTTATTTTGATCATAATTTCATTTATCGAGCTGTATGTTTGATCGCGCGCGCATTCGGGTCAAGTCGGGTGAAATTTGGATTCGGTACACCTGGGGAGACAGTGCCCACGATTGTGACAGAGGTCACTCTCGCGGGGCACTATCGCGGGGTTTGTACTGCGGGCTCGAGGGCTGTCACGATAGTGACTAGCGATTGTGACAAGTGTCACTATCATGGGGATTGTACCAAGAGGTCGATAATCTGGACGATTGTGACACGTGATTGTGACAATGTCACTATCGTGTGGCACTGTCGCGATCGGGCCCCAGGGCTTTAAATTCCTTTTTGTCCGATTTTAAGCTCATTTATTCAGTGTGGAGCTTATTGTGGTGCGATTTTGGAGAAAGTTTAAGGTAGGGTTCCACTATCTCTTCATTTAATGCTACCAAATGGGTATCTTACTTGCATTTATTGGGTTTGGTTAGGTTGTTGAAGGTGATTAGGAATCTTGTGGTTGAAACACTAAGTTTTCTTCTACATTCTACCCTCAAGTGTTGTAACCTAGGGTTTCCTTGAAATCATCTAAGGTGAGTTTTCTTAATCACTTCTCTAATATAAATGCTAGGGTTTATGTGTTTATAAACTTATCTTTGTCTCCTAATCACACTTGGGTTTTGTTGTGTTGACCTAACTATGGATTTTGGAGTTATTATGGATATTGACTTCAACAAGGTTTTCATGGGATGGTGTTTTAAAAAATTAATGATTTCCATGTTTACCCACTCATTTGATAACTAATAATTGTTACATGGAATTTTGATAACACCTAAAGTGAAAACTAGGGTTTTGGGAATATTTTATGTATTAGACTAATTATTGGAAATGTTGGCTTTTGAAACGGGATTTATTGTATTATCATCGATGGGGTTGTGTTTACAAAGTTTCCTTAATCAATTTAAGATAAGCCCTTGTTAGTAACTCATATATTTGGGATTTGGTTTCATGAATTACATGCATGATTAAATATTGTTGTATTAGCATGTTTTGGTATTTGGTCTTAGTGCAATGGATCCATAGGCACGATATTCCAATGTCTCGTTCGGACATTTAGTTACCCTTGGCACGGGATAGGCATCGGGCTCCATGGTAAGTAGGATGTGGGCCTATACGGTCGGGCAGCGTCCCGTGGATAGTAAGGTGTAATCCCATTGTTCTTGAGTTCCCCTGTTTTGGGACTCTCAAGAATAGACCTGGAGTGGTTGACTTGATGTTTTCGAGCAATAGACTTGGAGTAGTTGAGCTCGCTATGTGGTTTGAACTGTTGTCCGTATTTACTGAATGCTAATGGCTTATTGGATTTGTTTTGATTTAGCTCACGGCTAAATCGGCTACATGACTTCAATCGGGTTTATTGTTTAAGTTATTTCCCGTTTATATGTTCTCACTAGGCTCTAGCTTAACACTTGTTCTTGGTTGTCATGTATGGCAGGTCATTCTTGCGGTGGGACTCGTTGGGATTGAGAGGACGACCTTGGGATCGAGAGCGGTCTTTTGATGATATAGTGACTATTATTTTTGAAGTATAGATTTTATACCTTTTGGAAGAATAGCGACACCCGACCTTAATCTTACTTACCTAAGTTAGATTATTAGGTTGTCGTATTGTATTCTTTCATTTCCTTGGGCTTGTAATTGCCATACTTTGTTCCCCATGTTGGGTCGACGTACTTTGGTTTAAATTGTCGTATCCTTTTATTACAGGTTGTTAGATCTCCCTTTTTGGGTAGATTGGTTTCTACCATTTATAGACGTTATATAGCCAAAATTTTTAAGTTTTAAATTCACCCTAAATTTCAGGATGTTACAGTTTGGAAAATTTTGAGAAAAGTTAGGTCAAATTAGAGTTTTTGGCCAAATCTGCAGACTTTGATATAAGATGTTTGGGGAATGATTCTAAACACTTGGATATGTGTATTTATGGTTGGAAACTTCTGGGTCTAGGTTTTTGGACGTTCTGGCTTGAGGATCCAAGTTTCTTCAAATGAGCTCAAGTTGGGGAAAATCTAGATTTAGCCTAAGTCTAATAAGGTGAGTTCAAGTTGATTTGTGAAAACTATGGGCATGCCAAAAATGTCATTTTGAAGTATCTTTAAGTTTTACTTGATGAATATCAAATGTGGGTTTATATGGCGAGTTCGTCTATTTTGGGTATGTGATTCTATAAGTCTTGTGAAAACCCCATATGTGAGATTTTTGGGTTATTTGATAAATAAAACATGTTGAAAGGTTTCCTTGACGATTTTATATATATATGGAGGTCATTTGACGTAAATATCATTTTCGTGTAATTGATCTTATAAACCATTTGGAAAATGCATATTGTTATGTTATGAGACATTTTGGAGGTATAAGGATATGAGTTCATTTTGGAAAATGGTTTGTCTCAACCAATGATAACGTTTGAGTTAATCATACTTTTGGTCGTCGCGTTTGCATAACCGGTGATTAAATGTGTTTTATTGTTTACACTAGCTTTTATTGTACGATAAAGTAAATTGGGGAGCTTCGGCTCGGTTTTGACTAAAATGAGTCTTGGGGACATTCGTCCGGTTTTAATAGCCCGTTGTGGAGTTTTGAGTATGATGTCGGTTATTGCGCATCATTTAAGAATTACATGTTTTGAGTGTGTTGGTCATTCAATTGGAGTCATGTATTGTTATAGACTATAATGTAATGGATCAATAGGCATATGAGTCGGTCTTTAATATTTTTAAAAAGGGGATATTATTTCATGTTGGGACCAGGATTAGTTATAGGGTCATCGAGGGCCTCATTGTGCTATTGACCCCGTGTTGTAATTGTTGAGTTTGTTTTTATGGGATAGTAATTTCTCATTTGTAGCTAGTTGATACATTGGACCCTAGGATGGAAACTTGTTACGGTTATGTGGGACCAGATACTAGCCCTGGGTCGTAAATGTAATCCTAGTGAATGAGTATGACTAGGAATCATTGGGTGCCCTCCTCCACATCTTAGTACGAGCCGACATGTTCGTGGCATTGATCCTGGTATGGTGAGCTCAATAACTTGGGAAGTGGCCTACTTTTGTATTCCGCCACTAACCATGGAAAAACGGGTCTCCCCCGTCAACGAAAGGTGTTGTTTTTGGTATTTAGGTTTATCCTTGTTTTCGGTGACGTTCTGAGTTTGGGGTATTCCCCATATGTTATATTTTGGCAGTTTGAGTTTGCTCATATTTAGGTCGTTTGGTTTATAAATTTTTATTCAAATTTCAATATTTAAGCATTTACCATTATTCACGTTTTAAGTAAGTTTTGGGTTGCATTACTTCATGAAAGAATGTTTTGGCGTGAGGCGTTTATCTATAAAATGTGTATTATTGGAAAACATGCCGTTCTCATATTTAAAATAATTCATTTTGAAGGATCATGATTTAAGTTGCATTATTTCCGTTTAACGATTTTTATAATCATGACGAAAACTCTTGACCTTACTAGGCGTTAGCCTAACCTTTTTATTTGTCGCATTTGCATCAAGTTCCGTCTCAGGATTAGTTCTAGCGACACTGTGAAGAGTTGAGTGCTAGTTGTGTGCTCGAAGAAGTGAATAGCTTGGTGAAGTCTTCCGCATTTACTTTGGATATAGCGACTGTCATTGGGTTTTAGTAACACCCGACTTTAATTAGTCTTTATGTAAGATTTTATTCATTTTGTTGACGGTTAAATCTAGAATCGTATTTCTAGTGTGAACTTGTCGTAAGAGATTTTATCTTTCTTTGAGATATCATTGAAAATTTTAAATTAGTCGCTCTTTCCAAATTTGAGGGTGTTGCATTTCCCCTCTTTATTCTATTGTTGTTCTGTTTTGTTTTTCCTTTAACAAAAATAACATTTTTCTCCCTCCTCACTAGAGAGGTTTTAAGAGTTCTCTATATTTTGAGTTTTCACTAGGTTTCTCTATTTTAGAGAACAAGATAGATAATCTGTTGGATCACTATGGAGAAAAGAATCTCAATTTTCTCAATTTTAAAGAATTTATTAGAGATGCTCTCCTTACCTATTTTGGAGAATCTGTCGGAACAAAAGTTTCCCAAAATCTTTATTTTCTCCATTTTGTATTTTTTGTAGATGCTCTAAGAAATCGTATTTTATAAAAGGAAAAGCTTTTAAACAAAATTAGTCTGGCAGAATCCGGATGTTCGTAAGGAGCGCTCTGTGCGTCTGTGTCAGACTTCGTGGACAGTTTCCTACAATGTTCAAACCGTCTTTTCTAAAACATTTTTTAGATTTTAGTTATGGACAACCATATGGGATTCTACAGACTTTAGGACTATGTCTGATGAATATTGTCTTTGAAGTATAAAAAATATGTTTTGTCTTAGCATTCAAATTCTATCGCAACCTACAAATCTAACGAATTCAATATCAATACTCTCTCCAATTCTTTCAAATTATAGATAATGTTTCACCCCAAAGAGAAAATTTTCTTGCGAGATCAATTGAGCCTAATATTTGATAAACACTTAGGTGCCGTTTGTTTTTTAAGAGGTCTAAAGTCTGAAGTCTTATTTTAGTTATGACTAATAAGAGGTTGTGTGTAAAAAGGTCTGAACGATTCAGACTTAAGAATCATTAAGAGGTTTTTTTTAAAAAAACAAATAACCCCTTAACGTTTTTTTTATTTGCATGACAGTTCCACCTCATTCTTGCTTAGAAAATCAAAATAGAAAACATTTCGAAATCAAACTTCTAATACAGTTCCGATTTTACCACAAAATCGAATTATAGTGAATTGTGTCTTTAGAAGTGGTCCCATGAACCACTCTAAGGGGTTGTTTGTTTTTTAAAAAGAAACCTCTTAATGACTCTTAAGTCTGAATCATTCAGACCTTTTTACACACCATCTCTTATTAATCATAACTAAAATAAGACTTCAGACTTTAGACCTCTTAAAAAACAAACGGCACCTAAATCTCAAACTCTTTAGTTTTTACGTTAATTTTTAGTTTTAATATTTTCTCTTGGTTTGAATAAACGAAGTTTAAATGAATTAAATCATATCTTTAAAATTAAAATGTCATTTTTTTCGAAATACATCGTTAAATTATTAATTATTTTAAAATTTGATATAATCGTTAACATATCTTTTATTATTACTTATAAAATATTATTCATAAGCTTCATTAAACTGCTTATTAATCTCATTTTTATAGTTGTTAACAGTAGGATGACATTCCTAGAAGGGAGTTATTTATAATAAATTGTGGTCATATTCCGACAATGGGAAGTTGGTAATGGTCCCGATAGCAAGTTTTGAAGATGCCAATTCGAGGCTTCCATAAAGTCGAGATGGACAATACGATAAGAATCGTGTACCAGTTAGGACCACCTTGTCTTAAGATCGAGATCCATTAAAGCGACCTTCTAATTGGATGGGATGAACAATGTCCTATAAACCCCCAAAAAGGAAATTCTATTTAAACTTGTACATCATACGGTAAAAGTTGTATATTGCTCGATTTTAAAAGTGACCAAACTTAAAATAAATAATGTTATTTTAACTTGCATTCAACGAACATTATACATTACTTGATACTGGATGTGTACCCATATGATGCAGCAAAATGTAAAATTGATACGGTGGCATTTTCACGACCCTATATAAAATTGATGAAGAAACAATTTTTTATACACCACCTCTTATTAATCACCTTTTTATACACTACCTCTTATTAATCATAACTAAAATAAGACTTCAGACTTTAAACCTTTTAAAAAACAAACGGCACCTTAACTTTTTCCTGATTTGTACTTGATATTCTTCTTGTACTCTTAAAATTTAAGAGTTTTTAAATTTTAATTTTTTTATAAGACGGTATAGATAAACATAGAAAAAATATGATAATAATAATGCAATCATAACTTATACCTTATGCAATGAAAGTAGTACATTATGCAATATAACTTGTACTTTATGCTATAGGAGTTGTACATTACTTGATATAAAATGTGAGCTTACAATTGTTACACCAAATTATAACAAAACATAGAGAAAAAGAAAGATTTTTTGGTACAACTTCTTGCTCAACCTTACAAAAATTATAAAATTAAATAAATTTAAAATATTGCTACAACAAAACTAATTTTTTTCTTGATATTCATCAATAATTATAAGTATCGAATGATTTTTGCGAATGAAGATGACGAAAACTTACGTTTCTTATACGTATGCCCGTTGTCGTTAAATCAAACCCGTGTATTCAAAAATAATTCGGTTCTTTTTGGTCGGCTACGAGCTTTGCTTCGAGTACCAGAGTTTTTTCTGGCAGATGAGAACCTTTTCGGTCTCGATGTCGTATTCGGTGGCTTCTTTATGGCAGCCCCATTTCATCCCTTTCGCTATTGTGGCGATCGCGTCTACAAAGTAGCTTGATTCCCGAATGATTGCGTACCCGTTTGGTCTCAAGATCCGGTCCATTTCCAATAACACGTGTTTCATCTCGCACCTACGCAAAAAAGTCAAAGTCAAAGTCAAAGTCAAAGGTGAGTCTCGAGTTCGTTTATAAGATAGATGTCATTTGTAACACCCCCAATCCAAAATATATGTGTAAACAATTCCCACATATGCATTCCATATCTATGTTACTATGTATAACACTTATGCTCGACTGTTTGCATTACTATATCGGTTAGACACCAACCATTAAACTTGTATATAGGAACCTCCTTTGTATAGGAACTATTTTTGAGACAGAGATTCAAAGGTATATATCTACTATGTATGCATTAATGAATATATTCATTGAAGTTTATTACTCTATATGCATCAATAATATATTGGTTCTCATTATTTAAAAAAGTCGCGTGTGTTCATTTTTTGGCCGTTAATGCCAAATCATATATGATTTTGCACATGATTTGTTGTTTTCTTGTTTTTTAAATAGTTAGCGTTGTCGTTTGAACCTTCCTCTCTCTACATATATATAATATATATATATATATATATATATATATATTTATATATAGCTAATCATATAACCATAAAAATGTTACAAACTCATGTGAACTTATATTAATGTATTAAGTTATTGTTTTCCATCTAAGACTAATTATTAAGTTATTGTTTTACATATATTTATTTCACAATGTGAAACATTTTTACGTATATTTTTTGTTTCACAATGTGAAACCGCATTTTATGCATCACAATGTGAAACAACACGTGATTCATTGTTTTTTACGGTTGTCAACCTTTCAAAGATTCTCATTTAGGTTTGATGGTCCGTTTCTATCTTATATAAGACTCCAACAAAAGCAATATAGTTGAAAAACAAAAGTTGAAATACGTACCTATGGCTTTCGGTCGTAAAGAGGCCGTCTACATGGAGGAGATCGTACGTTCGAGGATACGTTGAGAATGCCTCGCACCTAACAAAAGATCAAACAAGTGAATTCATATAGAAACAACGCAAGATACGGTGTTTATCATATATATATATATATATAGGGGTTAAATCATGGATTAAAATTAATCAATGGTTTAGATTGGTTTTCACGGTTCTCAACCTATTTTTGGTTCTCATTTGATTATCGTCATATATATAATTGTGTTTCAACTTACCAATCTTGGAAAGTCCCGATAAGGCCCCTATCGTAAACAACGGGAAGCGTATTGGGAGCATATGAGGAGACAACGTTCATGACCCAAAGCGGATCGTTGACCAAAGCCGCAGCAAAACCTCCGTAAACAGTATTCATATCCATCACATTTCGGATCTTATTGGTTCCGAGAGCCGGAAGCAACTTCTTGTAGTGCTTCACTCTGCTCTTCCACTTGCTATCGTCGTGTTTGAATGCACCGTCACTGCCACCACGAACGTCGGAAATCCGTTCCGGAGCCACGTTCAATCTTTCGGGCCATTTTGCAATCGATTTTAAGCTCAATTTCTTGATCTTGGGGTCAGGGACAACGACACAAGGTCTCAATGGTGTGTACCATCCGGAATCGGCCTCGGTCCCATCGTCACATTTTGGTGGGTAGTTGTCGGGTGTATCGAGCTTCTTGTAGCAGTTGTTGTCAGACGATTTTTGCCACACCGCTATATCGTCTTTCTTGTTGTACAACTTGAAGCACATTGAAGTTAGAAGCTCTTGTAACTTCTCGTAATCGGATTTTTGCTCTCCGACCGTTGTGTTCCAACCTCTCCACCGATTCTCGTAGTTTACGGGCGGGCCGGATAGGACCCAAAAGCCTCCGGGTCGGAGGATTCGGTGTACTTCAAGAAGGTAAATTCCACCTGAAAAAGTCATTGACGCATTTTATCAAACACCTGGTGGGCATGAAACAAATCTTCCAAGAAATTGCAACAAATCTATGCAAAACATTACCGAATTCCGTCCATGGGATCAGGCATCTGGAGCAATGAGCCATATCGAATGAATTCGAAGGGAATGGAAGACGCTGTGTTGATATGATTCCAAGAATGGCGGGAATACCACGTTCCAAAGCGAACTGGACTTGCGCCTCATGGTTATCTCTTGGCGCAAGTGAAACTGTAAGAATTCCACGATCGAGCAAGTCACCTCCCCAACTAGCAACCTAAAAAAGATTCAAGATTTTAGCTCCAAAACAAGTTGAAAAATGCAAGATTTTGCTTAATCTGATAATGGCAGTTGTTGGATGGTTAAGTGGTCAGAATGATTAAAAAAAGATTAAGAGGCTCTTATAGTTCAAAATGAAATATGGTTGTTTGGTAATTGACAATAATGAAATTATGGTGCTTAATGGTTAACGGAGGCCAAAGATATAAAATCATTCAAAGGGTTTTACAAACCATTAAGAGACATTTCCACACAAGATTCACCCCTTAACGATTCAGATGTTGTATTTTAATGTAACTATTTAGAGGTAAACAAATTTAGAACCATTAAAAGGTTGACTTTTTTTTTTTCCAAACAAGATTCACCTCTTAACGATTCATATCTTGCAATAGAAGATTCACCACTTAACGATTCATATGTTGCAATAGAAAAAACCGAATTCAGAGCTGTGAAAACTCACCCCACAACCGGTATCAATGGCGGTACGAACAGTGCCATCTTTCATTCCAGGAATGAGGTTTTGCATGAGATCAACATAAGCACTAACACCATTAGGAAACATGGTGCCACCACCAGGGAAGTAGAATTTCTCCCCTTCTTTCCTCAACCAATGCTGGTTAGATTTCTGTTTGTTGATCCAGTCATATGGCACGTTCCTAAACATCAATAATTATATATAAATAAATAAAAGACTACATTTTCATCAAAGTTTTAGCCAAAACAGATCGACCATAAATTATGATCGAATCTTTACCTGTACCAACATTCGTTTTTGCTCTTCGGCCATCTGATCGGCTCCTTGTACCCGTCCGGTGGCGGTACCAGGCATTCTTTCCTGTCGAACGCTGCTGGGCAGTGGCGTTCCATGAACGTAAGCCTGTGTCGTCCGTATTTCATCCATCTCTGTTCACAATCAATTTGTTAGAATCCTACATCAGCTAGACACTACTCTATTATATATATATATATATATATATATATATAGGGATGAGTTCCGATAAGAAGTGGAGTTAACTTGAGAAGCTTGAGAGATGGTTATCAATCGTTGGATGCACATTAGAATGAAATGCATCTAGATAAGATGTACCAAGATGCACCGAATCAATTCCATGCATGGAGGGACCTAGTATGTTGGTTATGGTGGCACGTCCCACCATATTATTTCTTCGACGAAGATAAAAAAATTTAGGTTCGTGAAAGATGCAACCGTATCAATTTTGGAAGGTGCTACCGTATTATTTTGGAAGCTTCAAGAAGGTGCAACCGTACCTCATAATCAAACAAAAAATCAAAAAGAAATTCTTGAAATCAACCAAAAAAAAAAACAAAAAAAAAACCCTAGAAATTGATTAAAAAAATCTTAAAAATCCGTCAAAATCAAGCAAAAACATTTAAAAATCCCTCAAAATGGTAGAATTAGGCTAAAATACATAGACAGTATTGATCGTCGGTAAAAATACGAATACAAGTCGATAAAAACTGTGTTTTTTGTAATTATTTTTTGTCTATATTATATGGTGTCACCGTAAGAAAATTTTATGGGTCCGTCCCCGGATTCATGGGTGGGTTTGAGATTAAAAGTGCTCAAGGGTCCAGATCCACTTCTCGGGTTAACTCAACTTCAAGGATCGTGTGAGAAAAAGAGTTAAGGTGAGAAGGTAAGAAGGATCTCGATCCTTGATCACTTTTAATTTGAAACCACCACATGAATCAAGTTTGATACGGAAATTTATCCGCTACATCTCATCCTAATGTGCATCAAATGGTGGTGATCACTTCTTACCCTTCTCTCCATATCATATACTTTCATTCTCACCGGAACCCAACAATCCAACCCCGGTATATATGTAAGAACTTTTATATATATATATATATATATATATATATATATATATATATATATATATATATCCTGTATATATGTGGGAACTTACGTGAGGATCGGTGCAAGGCGTGTAGTCTTGTAGATCAGCGCTGCATTGCGCGAACGAAACCGATTTCACTTGGACAGGAGTAGAAACAGACTTCTTCGAAGATTCAACCGATTTCACAACTTCCTCAGTAACAAACCCGTTCTTCTCAGAACAAAAGATCCCACCAAGATAGAACGAAAACCCACATAACACAACGAACATAATCCCCATCGGAACAACCTTCGAACTCTTATCATTCGGCCTTATGGGTTTATCATCTTTCAGCTTCATCTTCCCTTATCTACACACAAAATCAAGTCACAAAAAACCCATAAATCACACCATTTATTAGAATCGAAAATAGCAATGAAGGGTCCACTTAACGAACCCGAAACACACAAACAATGGATCAAATATCATTAAAGGCTTAAAAGCCTAACTATTTGGCACTTAAATCAACCTGGATCTAATCAAGTTCCAAACTTTATATCATATAAGAAACACCCACAAACAGTAAAACTAGTTTTATGCTTCAGATATATGATCTAAACAAATGTGTAGTTCAAAAATGGAAAGAAAAACAAGACAGATATATCTTGAGACAAACCTAGATCCCAGAGGTTACTAAAGATGGAAACTGTGTTCTTGAGTTGAAGGACAGATCTAGTCTAGCTAATGTGGGTACTAATATAAGTAAAGAAAAACAGCAAAGTGAAGTCAGTAAATCAGTGCAGATCTGATGGAAAATATTAATAATAAAAATAAAATAATAAATAATAATAAATGGGAAATGGGAAAAGGAAAAAGGGGGAAAAATTCAAGATCTGGTGGCAATTACTCAATTCTACCTTTATGAACAACTCACATGAAATTTGGGCCCAAGTTTTAGGAAAAAAAGGTCTTGTTGGGTCCTATGTGAATTGAAATTTGAGGGCAGACTACGTAAGAAGAAAAAAAAAAAACAGAGGTTTGAAATTATGTTATTTTCTGATAATGATTCTTTGATCACTACAGCACTCAAATCTGTTGTTGCTACTACTTTCTTTATTTTCTTGAAAAAGTTGGATCTTGAAGATCAATCAAGTTACATGAAAAAGAACATAATTCCAAACAAAACCCACTAAAATGCTGTTTAATTTGAGCTGGAAATCATGAATTCAAGTGTCTTTTTATATAAAGTTTCTTGCTTTTTCTTTTTTTCTTTTTCTTTTCAAGATCCATGTTAGTTTTCCCACTAAAATCTACAAGATTTTAGGCAATTAGAGGTGAAAATGAAGTGAACCCATCTCACAAAATCAGATCTACATCACAAAACTACCTAAAAACACAATTAAAAGTCAAACAAGATTTGGGTTTTTTTGGGAAATTTGTAAAGCTCTGTTTCAAGAAAAAGATCTGGCAAGAACCCTAAACACACAGAAAAAGAGTATAAAAAAAACAAATGATTAGAAAGTACCTGGTGAAATGTGAAGAAATCCCTAGATTTTTGGGACAGATTTATGAACCATACACAAGCAAGCAAGCAAGCAGAAGATGGAGTGATTTTTTTCAGAAACAAAATCCAAGAAGAATGGATGGTGTTAGGAAAGAGAAAAGGGTGAGAGTTGAGAGAGAGAGAGATAGATATATCTCTGGCCTCACACACATGGATGCATCCCTACATGCACATATATATACATACATATATGAGATGGTTACCTTAAAAAGTTACTGGTTTTACACCTTCTGGCTGGCTGTCTTTATTTTCTTAGATTTCCCATTACTGGTTTTTTTTTTTAATTACAGAAAAAAAGTGATTGGTGGTTCAATGTCCATTGGTTCTCTCTCTATGTGTCATTGTGTTGTGTGTTTTCAATGGCTTCTCTTGTTTTTCTACTTGGAATTAGGCTATATTTCACTTAGATGCAATATTTCATCATTTAAAGATTCTGATAAAAGATAAGGATGTAAGAAGTCTTTTTTAAGGGTGAATTTGGTGCGGACTTTTAAGAGAGGATTGGCTGGGTGAAAGTGAGTAGACTCGGAAAGAATTGTAGAAGGTTTTGAGGATCTTTAATCTTACTTCTTACATTTAAGGTGACGTCTGGAATAATATGCATAGAAATTAGTGTCATAAGCAAAACAATACATTGTTAGCAATCTCCAAAGGAACACACTATATTTTACACCAAATTTCAAAAGTAGTATAAATTTGGGTGTCAGTAATAAAATTTCTCCAATTGGTAAAACTATTTTTACATCAAATCCTAATATTCTAGACAAATTTCTTTCTTATATTAATTTATTAAACTTACAATAATATCCTTATATTTATTAACTTTATAATTTATATCGATTTTTTTTTATTTAGATCATAACTTAATATTTTTTTATTAGTTAATTTATATTTTAATACATAAAACAAAACTTTTTATTAAATAATAAAAATTACATTAAAACAAATACAAAAAGAGAATACATATGCATTTAATTATGGGAAAAGTAAAAAAAAAAACAATGGACTTTAGTGTTTGGAGTGATTAAGTCCTTGGACAATTTTTTGGAACAAATAAGTCCTTAGACATTTCAAAACACACTAAATAAATCCTTGTACTTTTGAAAACCTGTTAAATACATCCTTATTACTTAAAAATGTAACTTGTAACTTACATAATAGGTAAAACTACAAATTAAAAGAAAAAACAAAAAAGATGTCGCCTACTTTATCACACTACAAATAAGAAAAATAAGAAAATTAACTAAAATAGGCAATCACATCAACAAAAGTAATTTTTAAGCATTTTTTAAAGTCTTTTCTTAAAATAGTCAAAGCATATTATTTTTTTGCCTTAAAAACTGTTTTTTGGCAAAAAAAAATATAAAACATCTTTATAATTTGTTATTTAATTTACTTTATATCTTCTACCTTTTTATTTTCATTTTAACTTTTTATTATATTAACACACATAATCGTATATCTATACTATATTATAAAAGGCATAAAAAACTCTTAATTACAACATTTTAAGCACACAAAATACAACTAATTAAAGTCAATTACTTAATTTACAATACGTTTAAAATGAGCCTAATATTGATTTTTTTGGATTTAATCTCATATTATTAAATATCATAAATACATACTAATTATATTTAATATTTACACTTTCTATCCTTTAAGTTATTTATTTAATAATATAAGATTAATTTGTAATTATAAAGGGTAAATATTAAAAATAATTCGTACGTATTTACGATATTGAATAATACAAGATAAAGTTCAAAAACAATATTGAGTTCATTTTGAACGTATTGACGAAACGACTATAATGGTGTAATTTGTAAAAAAAACTAATTTTTTTGATATATTTTAGTTAATATCCGATTGTGTATGTTAATAAAATAAAAATGTAAATGAAAAAGTAATTGATATAAAATAAATTAAATAACTAATTATAACTTTATAAGAATGCAAAGTGTAAATTTTTTCTAAACTATAAGCAGAAAGTGAATCTTTATACATAAAATTTTCTACGTGATGATGTTTGTTATTTTTATTTTTTTGAAAAAAAAACAATCCTTACGTAGGAAAAAAAACATTATGTGCAAACTTTGGCAATTTTAAGAAAAATAAACTTTGAAAAATGGTAAAAGAAAAATAAACATGGTTGATGAGATTGACTATTTTAGTTAATTTTCCCATTTTTAATTTGTAGAAGGATAAAGTAGGTGACTTTGTTTTTAATTTGTAGTTTTACCTGCTATATAGGTTGCAAGTTAAATTTTTAAGTAATAAGGATGTATTCAACAGGTTATCAAAAGTCCAAGGATTAGTCTGGGCCCAATGTGGTCTGGGATACCCTCTCCAAAAAAAAAAAAGTCCAAGGATTTAGTTAACAGGTTTTGAAATGTCCAAGGACTTATTTGTTCTAAAAAATTGTCTAAGAACTTAATCACTCCAAACACTAAAGTCCATTGGGTTTTTTTGGACTTTCCCTTTAATTATTATCATTACTATATTTTTCCACAAATGATCAATTAATGCATTCTGTTTCAACCTCTATCGGTGGCACTTCTCTTGCAACTTCAATTGGTGCATCGAGATCCCGTTCATCCTCAATTATCATGTTATGTAAAATAATACATGTAATTATTATGTCATGTAGCACGTCTATTTGCCAAAAACGAGTCGTTCCTGCTACAATTGTGAAACGTGATTGGAGAACATTGAATGTGCGCTCTACGTCTTTTCTACATCGACTTTGTTTGGACCAATCTTTAATGATTTTGGAGGATCTGGAAGCGGGTTACTAGATTATTAGATTTCTAGTATTCAATTTCGGTGGTATTATATATTTTTAAATTTCCGTTGATTATGTTTTCATCTTTCAATATTAGCTTATTTTCATCGAATATTTTATCATTTTGTATATTATTTACTTAATTAAAACATAAATAAGAAATCGATAAAAAAAATAAGTTATAATATATATAACAAATAAAACCTATTAAAACTTTAATACTTTAAAAAACAAAAATAATAAATCTCAAAATTGAGTGACTAAACAATGTAATTGAAAAAAGGGATGTAAAAAGTAGTGTAAATGAATAGTGTTACACCAAATATAGTGTAATACTATTCAGTACACTAAGGGGCCGTTTACCAAACGCTTACCCGGATAAGTGTTTACCAATAAAATTTAACATAATCACTTACTTAGCGGTAAGATTTTAGTCCACCAAAACGATATCGTATTCAACAATTTTCCCGATAAGCGCTTACGGGTAAAATTTAACACTATCACTTACTTACCGGGTAATATTTTAGTCCACCAAAACAGTATTATATTTAACAATTTTCCCGATAAGCGCTAACCGTGGTAAGACTTTTCGCCATCACTTACCAGGGTAAGACTCTGGGTCCTTACCTTAGCTCTTACTAGGTAAGATTCTTGGACATTGCCATCTTCATCTATAAAGTAAATGACTTGGTAAGCGCTTACCCGGGTAAGCGTTTGGTAAACGGCCCCCAAATCTAGTGTGAAAAATAGAGACCCTATTGGAGATGTAAATAATGTCATTTACACCAAATTTAGTATTTAATGTAAGATTTAGTGACCCATTGGAGATGGTCTTACTCGATAACTTCAATCATAATCACTAAATTAATAAATATATATTATTTTAATAATGTTTTTTTCTTTTTATTTTTTGAGTGAAACAAGATAAGAACATGACATAATATACATATGTATATACTAAATAATATGTATATTCTTTATAGGGAGTTTCTTACACTGCATTGGAGTATGTAAGATTTTTTCATATTTGACTCCTACCAATAGTAAAAGGCTCTTAGGTCGCGTTTAGTTTACATAGTATTTTTGGATGGAATGGAATATATGTCAAAAGAATTTGATTTTGAAGGATTTTGGAATAAAATGTTGTCAAGTTTGACCATCTATTTGGTTAACAGAATTGAAATGAAATCTGTTAAAAGAATTGGAATATGTCTACTTGGATCACATGATGTATCTTTAAAATTGAAATGAAATGTTGATAAATGACCAAAATATCCTTTTGATAATTTTAATTTTTTCAAACAAAATATGTTTTAATAAAATAGTCATTAAAAATACTTTATTTGTAACGGTGGTTCATATTGGTGGTGATCAGTGGTGGTTCAGAACGGTGGTTCAGACCGGATGTGGTCGGCGGTGGTTCAGATCGGTGGTGGTCGGCGGTGGTTCAGATCGATGGTGGTGTGGTGGTTCAAACCGATGGTGATTCAGATCGGGGGTGGTGGGTAGTGGTTCAGATCGGCGGTGGTCGATGGCAATTCAGATCGGCAGTGGTCGACGGCGGTTCAGATCGGCGGTGGTCGACGATGGTTCAGATCGGGGGTGGGTGACGACAGTTCAGATCGGCGGTGGTTCAGATTGGGGGTGGTCGACGGCAGTTCAAATCAGCGGTGGTTTAGATTGGCGATGGTCGTCAGTGGTTCAGATCGACGGTAGTCAACGGTGGTTTAGATAGTCGGTGGTCGACGGTGGTTCAGATAGCCGATGGTCGGCGATGGTTTAGATCGGTAGTGGTTCAGATTGGTGGTGGTCGATGGTAGTTCAAATCGGCGGTGGTCGAAGGTGGTTTGAAGAAGGAACCGGTGGAAGCGTGATTTAATTATTATAATAATGTTTATATGTTTTTTTAGGGTGTTGTTGGAGTTAGATTTTTTAGTGTTCAATGGACACACCATTTTTAGTGTTTATAGTGTTTTATTTTTAATGGTTGAGTTGGAGATGATCTAAGCACAAGAACATCCTTACATCTGAGGGTTCTAAAAGACGCGTCGTAACAAAAAAAAAAGGTATCTTTAAATGACCATGTCAACATATTTGCTTGAAGAGATGTTTATTATTCTCGATCATAAAGGAAGACAGATAGATAATGTTTGCATGTATCGACAAAGGAAAATAACTATAGAATCTGCTAACCAACAAAAGGCATATGTAAAGAATACTCAATAAAACAAACATAAGCTAGGTCACACGAAAATTATACTTCGGCCTTAAAAACAAACGTTACAACTCTATCACTATAACAAGACATGACCAACTATGGTGGCACATGTTGAAGGCCCTCTATAACTCTATTATTGCTTTTTATTTTATATTATTAATTTGTAGATCTTGTCGACCAATTTTTTTTTTTATTATTATTTTGAAAATTTAAAATAGAAATAATAGCAATTTAAGTTGCAGTTTCAGCAAGAACCGAACCAAACAATTGTTGTGGGTACCGGTGTTGAATAATGGTGACATTCGGCTTTTGGTTTACACATGGATATTTTATTTTATTATTAATTTTATTAATGATTTTTTAAAATCATAATTAAAATTATTACAATTGTTTATTACGACAAATCGTAATAATTAGTTATGCAGTGTTTGAATAAATTAAAGGATCGTTTATCAAAAGCTTACTGTGTAGACACTTATTGTGAGAATTACCACATTCACTTGTCTTATCGGATAACATTCTCTGCAGTCAAAATGGATTGTTGGTAAATGTTTACCGGGTAATAGTCTTCTCCCTCACTTATTGAGTAAGATTTTCGGCACTTATTATGCTTTTTATTGGGTAAGATTTTCAGTCCTTATCATGCTCACCCGGGAAAATAAACGACACCCGATAAACGTTTGGTAAACAACCTTAAATTTAATTTTAAAATATTTTGACTAAAAATAATTAATTGCTAAACTATTAATGAGATTTGTTAAATTATATTTAAAGAAAATTTATTTTTATAATCAATTCCTTAAGACTTTCATCATCATGATAGGAGGAGTGCACATTTAATAATCAGCAACACTTGGGATGTTTGTTTACCTTTTAATGATTTCATTAAGAGGCAATATCTTGACCGTTAAAAGGTAAATCTTGTTTGGTAAAAAAAATGTCAGTCTCTTAATGGTTCCAAAACCCTCTTAATGATTTTGTATTCTGACCCTCCCTTAACCATTAAGAGTTCTGATTTCATTTTGAACAATTAAAAAACAACCGTATTTCATTTTGTACTATATCATAAGAGTCTCTTAATCATTCTGACCACTTAATCATTCTGCACCAAACCATTCAGCAACTGCCAAACAGCCCCTTGGTTGTATTAATTCTCTTCAAAATCCTCTTCCAGATTGTGTATTACGTTATGAGCAAAATTCATAGTAGAAAAATGTAAAAATTGTTTTAACTGTTTGTTTTCAATAATCCATGTAGTAAATCTAGAAGCAATATTTATCATGATGAAATTGGATGTATGAAAAAAATAAATCCTATTTAGTTTATAAAGATTGGGTTTCAGACATATTTAATTAATAGCGTAATGAAATTTATAGAGGTCATTGGATTAAGTCCCACAAGGTTATTGAAAATTTTCCTGACTCTTCTTCAAAGCCTTTGGGAGTTGTCGAGGCACGTGTAAGCTGGTCCGAACACCCATGATTAACAAAAAGAAATCGTTAGATATATGATAAAAATAATTAACTAGTGACACATATAGGTTAAATATTTAATATAATTTAATATTTAGCCATATCTTAAAAATAACATAAAATTAATAGGCAAATACATCAAAACCACCAACAAAATAGAAGATGTGAAATAATCATAACACAATACTACAATCCAGTGTTTGAAAATATTCAAATCTCATGTCACATCAATAACTCAACATTTTTATAATATGTGTTATATATCATAGAACAAATATTGTATATTCTTTTAAATATATATATAAAAAGTAGGACTAAACAAAATTATATATCGGCAAGTATAGATTGTTAAAATATATAATTTAAATAGTCTGTATTTAAGAAAAAACATATTAAAATGGTGAATAATGATTTTTTTTAAAATCATATTTATTTTTTTAGTAAAAAGATGACAAGACATGATTAAATGTAAGAAAACAATGTCTATATTTAAGGAAAATTGACAAAAGAAACCTAAATTAGTTATCATTTTCAAATTCCATGTCATTCAAGCCCCTCGCAAATAAGGGAAATTGGCTCAAATAGTCACATTACTCTATCAATTGCATCTCCTAGCCACTTCTCTCCATGATTTACCAAAATAGACCTAGGTCCGCAATGGCGGACCTGCAGGTCCTCTACCTCCGCCATCCTCTGCTGTCGTTGAGTGAGATCGTGACACGTGACGAAATGACAGACCTGGGTCGGGTGGCGGACCTACCCGTTGCGGACCTGGCTTGGACCGACAATTTTTTTTGTCTTTTTCTGGAGGTAGCGGACCTGCAGGTCCGCCATTGCGGACCTAGGTTTATTTTCGTCAGTAAGATAGAGAAATGGCTAGGAGACCAATATGTCAATGTAATGTGGCTCTTTGAGCCAATTTCCCCGCAAATAATAGTATCGCTCCCCTCGCCACTCCTTGTCACCCTATTGTTGTCCGTGCTCCATATTGCATATCACACTGTTGGCTCCTGCAATCGATCTCCCTCTTTTTTTATCTTCTTTTTATTTATCAAAAGATAAAAAAAATAGATCAAAAAGAGAGATATCGATGACAGGGCCAACAGTGTGATAGAAGATATGGAAAACAGACAATGATGGGGCAACGAGGAGTGGCGAGGGAGGGTATACCGGTGTTTGTGTAGGGATTGAATGACATAGGGTATGGAAACGGTGAAATTGATTTAGGCCTCTTTTTATTTTAAAACATTTCAAGTCGGTTAGAAGTACATTTTTTTTTTGTTAAAATGTTGTAAGTAACCAATTTTTAAAAGTTCGATAGTTTATTTTATTGGAAAAAATGCTTAGAGACTTGATCATTCAAAATGAGAAAGTTTAATGATTTTTTCATTAAAAAAATTAGTTCAGGGACGTAATCATTCAAAATGAGAAAATTCAATAGTTTTTCATTCAGGAAAAATCAAGGACTTATTCACTCAAAATAATATTGTTTGTTGGTTTTTTTGAACTTTCACCTTTTTTTATAAAACCGATTTACGTAAAAAGTGGTTATTTCAAGAATTGAATTTAAAAAGTAGTTATAAAGTGAATTGAAGTTGAAAGATTAACTATTTTGGTCCATTTATCTAAATTTTATTAAAAATTATTAATATTTTATAAAAAAGATATGGAGAAAATTTTAAAATATAATTCAAAGAAAGAAAAATGTTAAAAGGCCACCTCTTTTTTTACTTGCTACCTCTCACTCATCTAGATAATATTTTTCCCTATTCACTAATAAATCGAATAATTAAACTCATGTTGTTATAATCAATCCGATCCCCCGATTGGATATTCCACCATTTTCTTCTTCTTCTTCTTCTTTTTCTCAAACAGATTCTTGAATTATAAAACTTCTTAGTTGTTCGAGTCAAAATTTTCTGTGCCACTTAAACACGATTATATAGTGTTGTGTACCTTCAACTTTTCTACATTTCTTGTGAAAAAGTGATTCATGAGCTTCATTTACTCCATGAGTTACAACTCCATTCTCTAAATTGATTATCCATGATAACATTAGTCACAATGGCATCAATCTCTTTAGATTTTTCATGTTGGAACTGTTAAGTTATGTTAAGTAAGAAACTAAACGTATTTTCTTCACAAAAAAAAACTAAATGCATAAAATGCAGTCAATCGAGCTTTAAATATGATTCAAATCATTAAGCTTAAGAAAACTATTATTCCCAGATTCTAGTTCCTAAACACAAACAATTAATCAAAACAAGATTTATGAATCAATTACCTGTTTGATTTCACTTCCAAAATCCAATATTACAAACTTTCTCTCTCTAGAACTCTCTCTCTCTCTCTACAGGTTTCTCTCTCTAAAACGTATTCTGTTAATTCTCTTATTTGTGTACATCTACCTACAAAAACAAGAACACAAGGTATTTATACCCACAACTAAAATACATGGAAACTAAAATACAAATACAATACATTGACTTTGACTTTTATTACAAAAGAACTTTGACTTTGATGAGAGTTGACTTTCTTCAGTTTTGACTTCTTGAATTTTGACTTTTGTCTTTTTGATCTTGTATCCAACATACTTATGCTCTAACAATCTCCCCCTTTGGATTCAAGATCACTATTGAAAGATCTAGCAATTCAGTCTTCACTTTTAAGCTCTGTCAGTACAATCTCCTCTTTTCTTTGACGGTATTCTTTCCAAAACTGTCTTCAAATGATTAACAATCTCCCTAAAACTTTCACAAAACACTTTCAGACTTTGGAAAGAAAATATCTTCAAAATCAGCTCGGAATGCTTTAGCAAATAATCTTCAAAGAAAATTTCCTCAAAAATCAATACATCTTCATAAATACTTTGATCTTCTTCAAGTCTTTACTTTGAATCTTCAGACTTGGACATTTTTGTAAATCATCTCCCAAAACTTCAAAACTTTAACATTTCTTGATATCATCTCCCCCTTTTTGATGATTTGAGCATCTATATCATCAAAACTTTTCTTCCAAGAAATGTCTTTGATCATTCTAATCGGTCAAACTGAGCCTCTGATTCTGTGATCCATAACCAAGTATTCATCTAGATCTTTGCAAATCCAGACAAAAATAATAACATGTAACTCCTGAATCAACAAATGAATCAGTTAGAATGTCTGTCAGTAACACGAAGTCACTGTGTGTAACGGATACACAATATAAATGAGCTTTTTGATGTTCACTCCCCCAGGGCTTCCATCCAATCATCGAAATACCACAAAGGCAATTTCTATGAATGTTATGACAAAGAAACAAATTATTTGTGTGTTCGTGCATGTGTAGAAAGAATTAAGCACGAATAATTTCTTTTTAAGGCTCAACATAGTGTAAACCACTGAGACAACAGTAGATAAACACAGACTCAATGTGCATGATTGAAGTGCGAAGGTGGGGCAGACTTCCTTCTTTTTCAATATCCAGATTTTCCAAATGAAAACCAGATAGATTATATGTTGCGTCCCCTTGAAAATGTGAAACATTTTCTTTTTTAGAAGAAAATGAGTAGCTTGTGGGGTTTAGTCAGGAGTTGGCATGGGCTAGTTGCCTATTTCAATAACGTTCACCAAAGAGTTGTGAAACGCTAGTAATGTGGCTGCCCGGCTCAGAAAGTAGTTGGTGCAGAGTTTAATATTCTTTTACTCTGTTCTCACACCCTCTTTCTTTTGATCATTAAGCTCACTACTAACCAAACTCTCCTTTACATTTTATCTCATCACACCCACACTCATTTCTTTTACACTCCTCACACTCAATCTTTATGGATTAACTTCTTGGGTAGAAATCACTGGTTAACATGATTTCATAGAAGTTCATGTAAGTCCTAACACAAAGAACCCATATAATCCTATGAAAGCATAATGTTGCTCAAATGGTTTAACTTTATTAGTTAAAGCTCATATACAAATGTCAGATATGAATATGCTCAGAGATATAATCATGGAAATAAGAGCATTTTTAAACATTGAAGTATTTTCAAACAAGTATATTGAATGAATGAACATGAATGCAAAAGGCTTGTTTGAAAATCTGACATTGTATGAAAAATGATCAGAAATGAATGATATAACAATCAAAGCTTAAGGTCAAGAATAATGGATATTGTCTATACGAAACAAAAATATAGACATTCTTGAAATGACGTTTCGAAATGAAATATCGCTCGAAATTCTTTAAAGTACAAGCGGGGTGTCTTACTATCGAAAAATTGTTTCAATTTAGAGACATGGTAAGAACAATTTGATCAAAAATTAAACCGATGTGTGTGAATACTTGAAAGTATGTAGAAAAGACAATACGCAAGTATTTATCTTTAGAAACACACGGTTTATTTATCAATTAAGCACAAAAATAAAATGAAAACATTTAAAATCACACTTCCAAATTATAAAATCTGTTTAAGAATCGGGAAGTGGTTTGAACATTTCAGAACATGTTTTCTATATCTGAAAGTTGTCCTTCTTTCAGATATATTTGAGATTAAGATAAGAAATTTACCTTTTCGTGCAATCTTAAATCTCATGAAGTCATTAAGATATGATCTTGTCAGCTTCTCTCATCCTGCAAAAATCTCAAAGTCTAGTCAAAGCAACTTTAGTCACAAATTTATTCGAAACTAAAAGACATAAAGCAGTAAAACGGTTAAAGTACGAGTTCTGATTTGAAATAATCAGAAATTATAGTCTTACTCCTTTTGGTATGACATATAAGCTCCCCCTAAAATCATGCATTACAAAAATTTTGTCATTTAAGTAAAATGCAAAAATTAGTTATGCTCCCCCTCAAAATAATGTAGATCATCTAAAATCTTCTCTTACTCCCCTGAGATCATGAGCAAACAATTAAAGTGCAGATATTCTTCAAACATAATGATAAAGAAAATGATGAAAAATAACAATACGTAACTTTATTAGGTAACAACCGATTATGTCTTAAGATTTAACATACCAAGCTTAGAGACAAGAAAATTAAATCTCTTTTTATCTAATGGTTTGGTAAATAAATCTGCAAGCTGATAATCTGTTTTTACAAAATAAAGTTCAATTGTTCCTTTTTCGACATTATCTTTAATAAAATGATACCTGACGTCAATATGTTTGGTTTTCGTATGCTGGACAGGATTAGCAGATATCGCGATTGCACTATTCGAGTCACAATAAATTGGAATTTTATCAAACTTGAATCCATAGTCTCACAGCTGTGTTCGCATCCACAACACTTGAGAGCAGCAACTGGCAGCAGCTACGTACTCTGCTTCAGCAGTTGATGTGGAAACGCATAATTGTTTCTTTGATGCCCAGCTAATGAGCGTGTCTCCAAGGAATTGAATGTGACCTGAAGTACTCTTTTTTTCCAACATGCAACCTGCATGATCTGCATCTGAATAGGCAGTCAGTTGAAACCCAATATCCTTAGGATACCACAGACCAAGATCTGCAGTCCCCTTCAGATACCTAAAAATCCGTTTGACAGCAGCCAAATGGGATTCTTTAGGAGCAGCCTGATATCTAGAACATAAGCATGTTGAAAACATAATATCTGGTCTACTAGATGTAAGATACATTAATGATCCTATCATACCTCTATAAGTCCTAACATCAACACTTTTACCGGAAGGATCAGTGCTAATCTTAGTACCTGGTGCCATCGGGGTTCCAATTGGTTTACAATTTTCCATATTGAATTTCCGAAGAATATCCAAAATGTACTTAGATTGGTTAATGAAAATCCCCGTTGAAAACTGTTTAACTTGTAATCCAAGAAAGAAATTCATCTCTCCCATCATACTCATTTGAAAACGTGACACCATGAGGTTAGAAAAGTTTTTGCAAAAATTAGGATTAGTAGAACCAAATATTATATCATCAACATATATCTGTATAAGAATAATATCAGCCTTTTCCTTTTTGATGAACAAAGTGGTATCAACTTTACCTTTGGAAAAACCTGACTTGACCAAGAATTTAGATAGAACATCATACCATGCTCGAGGGGCTTGTTTCAAACCATACAGGGATTTGTCCAAGATGTAGACATGATCTGGCTTATCTGGATTGACGAACCCTTCTGGTTGAGACACGTATAATTCCTCCTTAAGAATGCCATTCAGAATGGTTGTTTTCACATCCATCTGATAGACTGTGAAATTCTTATGAGCTGCGTAGGCTAGAAACATGCGGATTGCCTCTATACGCGCTACTGGAGCATACGTCTCATCGTAGTCTATGCCTTCCTCTTGCCGGTAACCTTTGGCAACAAGTCTAGATTTGTTCCTTATGACGATACCATCTTCATCCTTTTTATTCTTGAAAACCCATTTAGTGCCTATCACGGTTTTACTTTCTGGTTTTGGAACTAATCTCCAAACCTTTAGGGCTTCAAACTGATTGATCTCTTCTTGCATAGCAGATACCCAATCTGAATCAGCAAGAGCCTCTGATACTCGCGTGGGCTCTATCTTACTGAGGAATGAGTCATGCATACATTGATTAGAGTCGCTGACCTAGTTTGTACAGGCTTGTTGAGATCACCAATTACTTGATGTAATGGATGCTCTTTGGTCCAGCAATGCTCATGAGGTAGTGGAGTAGATACTGATTGAACATGATCATCATCTAGAAATCCATTATCAGACTCTTCAGATTGAATATATGGAGGGGGTTTGCAGTTGAAGATTCAGGTGCAGAAAAATCAGTTGGAACAGCAGACTCTGGCTGTTGAGTAGACATTATATCACACCCAACTGATATAGTTACTTCTGGCTCAGCAGTTACTTGTGTATCATCAACTGTAGGAGTAGATGTTGGAATGTGAGTTTCTGACTAAACGGGGGATACAAGTTCAGTTAAAACTTCTGAAGTGACCGGATGATTGCAACTTGTGTCTTCAGACCTGTCAGTCACAACAGATTTAGACAGATTAGATCCAAGAAACTCATCATAAAAGAATTCAAATAACAAATCTAAATCAGATAAATGTGAAATTGAAGTAGAAGCGTTATTCGAATTATTCACTGTAGAAGCAGGTTCTGGACTGATCTGCCCAGAAGCTAATACTCCAGTGATAACGGGTTCTGAACTGAGTCGATCAGAAGCCATTTCTTCATCAAATGTAACATTAACGCTCTCGACAACTGTCTTTGACTTCTTTAGATAAACACGATATGTTGCAGATGTTGAAGAATAACCAATGAAGATGCTTTCGCCTGCCTTAGCACTGGATTTATTCAGACTCTCTCTGTCGTTAAGCACGAAACACTTACACCCAAAGATGTGAAAAATACTTGATTGTCAGTGTTCTGTTGTCGATAAGCTCATATGGAGTATTTTGAAAACGGCGGTGTATTATGGACCGATTTTGAGTATGACATGCAGTTGACACAACTTCTGGCCACAAGAATAGAGGTAGATCAGATTGGCTGAGCATAGTACGAGCGGCCTCGACTAGCGTCCGATTTCGCCTTTCGACTACTCCATTTTGTTCAGGCGTACGAGCAGCAGAGTACTGATGTGATATCCCGACCGATTCGAGATATTCTTCAACTATCTTGTTTTTGAACTCTGTGCCGTTGTCCGTTCGAAGAAACTTGACTTGTCGCTGCATTTTCACCTGGGTCGTCTTTAAGAAAGTAATGAGAACTTCGGGCGTCTCATCTTTTGAACGAAGAAATTTGACCCACGTGTATCTTGAGTAATCGTCCACAATAACCAACACGTATTTCTTTCCACCCAAGCTTTGTGTTCTCATCGGACCACACAAATCCATATGCAGTAACTCTAGTGGAGAACTGGTGCTTGGTTCAGGCTTCGGTTTATGTGCGGCTCTCTTCATTTTACCCTTCTCACATGCAGCACATAAGTGTTCTTTCTCATATTTCAGCTCAGGAAGTCCTTTTACCAATTTTCCACTAACCAGCTTGTTGATATAACGAAAATTCAGATGTGATAGTCGTCGGTGCCAAAGCCAACTTTGTTGCATCGAAGCTTTTGATAATAAGCAAACATGACTGTCATTCTGAACCTTTGAAAGATTGATGGTGTAGAGATTTGTCTTTCGCTTGCCTGCTAAGAGTTCTGTGCCGTCTTCAGATCGAACCGAACATCTCTTAGCTTTGAAGTTGACCTCTAACCCTTTGTCGCAGAATTTAGCGATGCTAAACAAGTTGTGTCCTAAGCCTTCGACATAACTCACCTTCTTAATCGTTATGTTGTCTTGAATGATGTCACCATATCCTAAGATTGGTGAAAGCTGATCGTTTCCAAATCTGACATTTCCACTGAATTTCTCTGTATAATTAGACAATAAAGCTTTTTGCCCAGTCATATGCTTGGAACATCCACTGTCCAAGTACCACATATGCCGGGTCTGCAAGAGAAATCAGGAAACAATAGATTTAGGTACCCATTTAAAAACGGGTCCTAACATATTAGCACAAAATTTTGGTCTCCATTTGAATATGGATCCTCTGTTCTTTTGAAAACCTCTAAAAACATTTAATCTTGAAGAATAAACATGATAAGATCCAAACCAATCAGAAGAATTATGAGAATAATAAAAATCATTTCTCCGATATTGATAAGATTTAGTAGTAATAGGAGATAATTGAATCAATTGCTTTATTGAATACCGCTTGTAAGAAGTTACAATGTTTTGTTTATGACAAGCAAGTTGATCAACTACATCATTATCACTACTAACTGATCTATTACAAGAGTTATCAGAAACTGATTCAGCTATCTCATCATCCTTCCTTTTTGGTCGTCATTCAGTTCGAGCTTTCGACCTTTTCTTGCTTAAATCTGAAACAAAAGATTTAGATTTATTAGGAAAATCAGATTTCTGAAAATAAGTTTTCTTTGGTTTACCAGTGTTCATCCGTTTCTGTGATTGCTGTTTCTTATGTTTCTTACCTTTAGAATAATATTCAACAGTCACAGAAACTGATTCACCAACATTAGTTGATGATTCATCAGTTTTAAGAACACTTGGTAACACTTTTCCATTTATAAGACAAGTCGAATGATCAGGAAGAAGAGCATTGAAGTCAAACATATCAATTTCTTCTATGCACCCACCATCAGAGTTTAAAAAATCATTAGCAGACGCAAATAAGTCATCAAAATTATCAGACGAAGTTTGAGGTGCCTTTGAAACTGTAGAACACTTTGTAGATTTAGATTGAAAAACAGTGTTCTTTAAAACTGTAGAAAACACACTTTGTTCAATATCTACCAAAAGTTTTTCATCAGATAAAACATTTTCAAGCTCAATTATTTTGCTTTCAAGAATGAGTGGAGGAACATAAACCTTTGCAATTGCAGGTTTTGCCTTCATCTCAGAAACAGAATAACTAGCAAAATAATCGTTTGAAAGAACTTTTGGTGTTTCTGAAAGATAACTATCATTTAACTTTGCATAGTTAAATGGTAGTTGCATTTTATTTACATTCTTTCTATTTTCAGTTTCTTTGGCCTCATCTTCTTCTGGTAATTTGGTAACAAATTTGGGTTTTAAATGAGTATGTTTATCAGCACAAGCAAGAAAATCAAAATTATAAAGTGCTGGTTGTTTTATGATGGCTTTTTTTAAGTAATGGGGGTTTTCAAAACCAAGTCCCCATTTTTCCTTAACATCAGCCTCTTCGTTGGGTGCATTAAGAAAGATAGTTTGATCTGTTTGGCCTCTTGCATAAAGTTTGGCTTCCAGACCATTTACCTTCTTATTCAAAAGCTTGTTCTCAACCTGCAGTTTATGAACAGTTAGTGCAGATTCTTTCTTCTCAAACTCATACTTAGAAATTTTTACTTCAAAATCAGAAATCTTCTTTTCAAAACAATCTACTTGAAGTTTAGAATCAGAAGCAGACTTACGTAAAGAATCAATTAGATCTTTGTTCCCAATTACAGACTTATTAAGCTCAAAGATCTTGTTGTTTCTTTTAGCAACTCTGTCCTTTTCTTTCTTCAATTTTATTTGAAGATCATTAAGCTCAACCATCATAGCTTCCATTTTGGTTATGAAATCTTTTTCAGTTAAGTTTAATACCTCATCAGCTGTCTCGTCATATGACTCATCATACTTCACTTCTTTTCCCATTAGATAGAGATGAGCAGTTTCTTCTTTCTCTTTGTCATCCTCTTGATCAGAATGATCCAACCAAAATTCGTCCTCAGCCATTAATGCTATGCCTGCTTCTTGTTGTTTGGCCAATAGCAGTTTGTTCTGATAATACTGGGAGTTTCGAACCTTTGGCTTTCGACAATCTTTAGCAAAATGTCCAATCTTGCCACAGTTGTAGCATTTAATTGGATCATTTGCTGGATTTTCTGCAACGGTGTAATCATTCACAAACTTCTTATTTTCTTCCGGCTTCCTATCTATATACCGGTTCTCTTCATGTCGCTTTCCTTCAACTCTTTCTCGGTGCTCATGATTCTTGGAGCTTGATGAAGAATATCTTTGAGAATTGGATCACGGCTTCTTGTAGAATTTCTTTTGGAAAGATCGGGTCAGTAAAAGCATGGCTTGTTTGAGACTTTCTCCATCATCACCATCTGATTCAGATTCAGATTCAGAACTTGTAATCACTTTCTTCTTTTTCTTCTTCTCTTTCTTTTCTTTCTTCTTCTCTCCAGCTACCAATGCAATAGGATCAGGAACTTTTTCTGCCTTCTTTTTCTCCGCTCTTTTCTCTTCCACTTTTTCTTCATTTTGCCTCAGAGTCTCATATACCTCATGTAACGGTATGTAATTCAGATCCTTCATCTGCTTCATCCTACGTGTATGCTTCTTCCATTCAGGTTGTAGGATACTCAGGAATTTGACATTGTTCTCAAGCTGCTTCTTCTTCACTTTGTTCTTTGACAATTCATTTAACATCAAGACAAACCGTTCATAAGTATCTTCTAAGCTCTCATTCTCTTTGGCTTTGAATTCCTCATAACTGTTGATACAGTTAGCCACTTTCATCTGATTCCCTACTTTGGATCCCATCATCATTTTCTGCAACTGATCCCACATCTTCTTAGCATTTGCCTTGTAGCTGTCTATTTTGACGTAGATGTCATTCGGGATACTTTGAAGAAGAAGAGATCTTGCTTGCTTGTCTGCTTTATATCGGCTTTTCTGTTCCTCTGAATATTGAATATACTCTACTGGAACAGTTTTCATCTTCTGTTCTCTTTCCTCAGTACCATCTTCACTATCAGATGAGTCATCATCAGGTATTTGAACTATGATTGGTACCATAGGACCTTCCATGATGGACAGAAGAATATTTTCTCCATTTGTGTGCCGGTCCACAAAATCCATAAATCTGTCTTTCCACTGTTCATATTCTCCTTTGAACAGTACTGGAGGTTTGACATCAGTGCCGACAGAAAGAGCATCTTTAGAAGTCATCTTGAATGAACCTGTTTGAGAAATATATGCAATAAGAAACTAGAAATTGATCGTTAGTCCAAATGAAACAATCAAGAAAATACAGAAAACTTGAAATATGAAATCAGAAATTTTGATCACAATAAGAAATATGTCCCCCTTCGTAGACTTAGCACGGGGGTCCCGCTACCCGGTTAGCGGGTGGGGTCAAGGGGCAACGCCCTTGCGAGGTTGAGGGGCAACGCCCCTAGAGAAAAAATTTTCACTATTAAAGGCCATAATACTATTTTGAAAATTTTGTCTAAGTATAGAAAAGTTTGCGCGACGAGAAGCTGGCGCAAACCAAACTTTGTGTGACGAGAGGCTAACGCAAACCAAACTTTGCGTGACGAGAGGCTAACGCAAACCAAGCTTTGCGTGACTTGAGGGTGGCACAAATCAAGCTTTGCATGATGAGAGACTGACGCAAACCACACTTCGCGTGTCCTGTAGTTGACGTAAACTATACTTCGCGTGACACGTAGATGACGCAAACCAGCTCTTTGCGTGACACTTAGTGAATTTGGTGAGTAACTCTTAAGGATCTGGCGCAAACCACTGATGAACTCGCGTAAACCGTGAAGAACTCGCGCAAACTTTAGATCTAGCGCAAACCTCGATGAACTAGTGCAAACCGGTTGTTTCGATCAAATCTGTTCCAAAACCTGTAACACCCCGAATTCTGAAAACCTATGTTTTATTCTTCTCTATTTGGAACCTTCTGATCTTGTGAATTTATTTATATATTATTGAGGTTGTTTGGTTTAAGCATCGTGGATTGAAAAACATCAAAATTTGGAGATTTTGGGCTGCTCGCGATTATGCCAGGGAGAGTGACATTATGTCATAATCGCGGAGGGCACAATCGCCGGAGGTCGAGGACCTACGGTACATTTCTCGCGATTGTGCCATGCGAGAGTGACAGGGTCACAATCGCAGGGCACTATCGCCCATCTTGTACCGCGGGTGAGTGGTCCCTCGCGACTATGCCCGCGAGAGTGACAAATGTCACTTTCGCCGTGTCACTATCGCCGGCGGGGGTTTGGGTATAAAAAGTGTAGGTCGCGATTTCAGTCATTTATATCTGATTCTAGGGTTTGGTGTGCGATTCTCTCTGCCGAAAATTAGTAAGTTTGTCTTCCTTACAACCTCTTTCATCATTTATGGTGATTCTAAGTCATTAATGGTGGTCCTTAACATTTAGGAAGTATTGTGGTGAGCTCTCAAGTGGTCTTTCATCTCCTCCATTTCTAGGGTTTGGTTTCTTTCTTAAGGAAACTACCAAGGTGAGTTCTTACACTCTTTATAAAACCTTATACATGTCAAATGCGAATTTTAAATGCCTAAACATCTCCTTTTATATATTTGATTTTGGATTTATACCAAGTCTAACTTTTGGAGATTTTTAGGGTTTATAAACATTTTATGAAATGGAAGTGACAATGTCTTGATAATGTTTCTACAACTTACTTGTACTTGGGAAATGTATTTTATGGAATGGATTCCATTTATATAAACTTGTGTTGGAAATAATGAACTTTTGGTTAACTGCTGATAAGTTTATATGTTGAGATTTAGCATGTTTGGGATTGAAGCATATAAGGGTTGATTTCTTTTCAACTAATGACCTTTTTATAAATAATGGGAATTAGTCATTATGAAAATTACCTCTTAGATAATCCATATATATTTTATCAAATGTTAGAGTACTTGTTTGGCCTTGCGGGCTTTATTTGGCATAATTGCTTGCATTGGGAGTCATGACCCCTATTTACTATAGTATTACGACATTGGATGATGATTTCAACATGATGACCTTTCGCGGTCGAACCTTTCGCGGTTGAAGTTGACTTTTCGTGGGTGTAAGTTTAAGGCCACTTAGCCTGACATCCCTTGCGTATACTTTTTATGTGTATTGGCTTTACTGACTTATCAAATGGCTTACTTTTGTGTTCCGTCATTTGTGTTAGTAAGCGGGTATCCCCCGTAAACCCAAGAGGTAACTGTCACGGTAAAAGATTTTATTACTATTGTCATAAATCTAAATCTTTGGTTTACATTTATAATTGTTTATTTCTATCGGCAAATGTTTGATCTCATTAGGCTTTAGCCTAACACTTTTTCTTAAAATGATGTGTATAACAGGTCAGGCTAGCGGTGGGGCTCGTCGGGATTGAGTGGATGGCTCGAGGGCCAAGAGCGGTCTTTTTGGGAGTTTTAGTGACCGACATGTTTTGTTAGCGGACATACTTTTGGAGGAATAGCTACATCCGAACTTAATCTGTCTTGTCTAAGTTAGATTATTAGGTTGTTGAATTGTATTCATCATTTGTTTAGCCTTGTAACTGTCGTCATATTATTCCCTGTTTTGGGATGATACTTTTGGGCTTGTTAAGCAGGTTTTAATTATTTTGGATTGGCCATTTTACAGCCGTCATATTGCAAAATTTTCGAATTTTATTTCTCTAATTTTTAGGATGTTATAAAACCAATCTAAACCTTGAATTTCAATTCGAAATTTTGACAATTTGCTCGTCTAACCATCTAGGACACAATTCTAGTAATGAATTTCAATTAAAAACACAAAAACGATACAAAATGGTGCAAATACAGTGCGTTCAACTCGTGAACTCCAAACTCAACAAATTCCAAAATTAAAACTCAATTACAGTGCAATTGATGAATAAAACTATACAGATTTGATCGATTATACTATATGAACAAAACCTGATCGATTTCAACTCCTAATTCGCACAAAAACTCAAATTTGATTTTGACACCGTTGAACACAGATACGAACCAACTTTCTTGACTTGATTTCAAATGGATTCTTCTCTGATACCAATTATTTTTCCCAGATTCTAGTTCCTAAACACAAACAATTAATCAAAACAAGATTTATGAATCAATTACCTGTTTGATTTCACTTCCAAAATCCAAGATTACAAACTTTCTCTCTCTAGAACTCTCTCTCTCTCTACATATTTCTCTCTCTAAAACGTATTCTGCTAATTCTCTGATTCGTGTACATCTACCTACAAAAACAAGAACACAAGGTATTTATACCCACAACTAAAATACAAGGAAACTAAAATACAAATACAATACATTGACTCTGACTTTTATTACAAAAGAAGTTTGACTTTGATGAGAGTTGACTTTCTTCAGCTTTGACTTCTTGAATTTTGACTTTTGTCTTCTTGATCTTGTATCCAACATACTTATGCTCTAACAAAAACAAACCTTGAAGATTATTAGTTGATGTCAACAATAGTTTACACTATCTTAAAACCTTGATTTCTCAAATGAAACACTAGGAAGTGAAGCTAAAAATATAGATTTTAGTACCAATTTGCAATAACAATGTCATATCAAAATAAACTATACACAAAGGTTATTTGTGGACAACTCCTGCGAAAAAAAGGCATAGAAATGAGGATTAAGATTTACTAAAGCATGAAATTACAGAATAGACAAAAATGAAGATTAGTTGAGATTGGAGAAACAGTAGAATGAATGACTTACATGTAATAATATATGTGTATTTCGGAGATAAAGATTTCATGTTTGCCGATATGTTTAGCATCACATTTGCTTTTTCTTCTGTCTGTGTCACTTTTTACAGAAAAACAACATAAAAACGTATAAAGTCAACATAACACCAAATGACTTAACGATAAACAAAATTTCATACCCTATATTGATCTTTTAGCAAAGACAAGTTAAGTGAGAGGGAGTGAGAGATATAAGTTTTGTGTTTGACAAAAAAAACAAGAACTATTATGTAGCCAACAAAAGAATTGAGCCATTAGATGATATAAATAAGAGGAAATAAATGGTTAAACATAAAGAAGATAATATGAATGGTTAATAAACATAAAAATAAGAAAACTAATGATTAGTTAACATAAAAAAAGAAAAAAACAAAGGGTCAATTTATATTGCAATAAGTATGTATATTTACCAAAATACATGTTTTTAATGAAAAACAATTTACAAATAGAGACATGAAAATGTTTAACATATTAAATATTTTAAAAAAAATCAAAAATTTTGAGAGAAATTATAAGGATCATTCCTACCCCTAACAATGTATCTATACCTCAAAAAAATTTCATAGAAAGATTTGATATAAATTTATCGCCCCATTTTAAGGGTAAAGTTAAATGTATCACTATAATAAAACCGGATTTATAGGATGCTTATAGTGTTTAAATGTCCTAATAGAGTGTTTAATAAGACCAAAAAATAAAGTGTTTTATCTAAAAGTGTTATAATAAGTTTATGGACGCTTTCGAACATTGTAACAAGTTTATTAGGACCTTTTTAACATAAAGGGTTATATTAGCTATTTCATAGGACACTTATGAGAAGTGTCCTATAAACTCATGTTTTTATATGACATTTTTAAGACACTTTATTTTAAAAAAAAATCCTAAAAAACTTGTTAGGAAGCCCAAAAGCGTCATATAAACTTATTGTAACACTTTTAGATATGATACTTGAGGGGTGTCGAGCCCGATAAATAATAATATCCTATTGACCTCAAATTACAACCTAAATTGTAATTGTGACAAGTAGGGTCGATTCCACAGGGATTGGATGTGAATGTGTTAAACTTCTACGCTTTATGTAAAAGGGGGGGGGTGGATTGAGAAACTAAACATATAAAATTAAAGTGGAAAACAAACAATTATAAAATAGCAATGAGCTCAAATCATTGATCAGACCGTGTATCATAGACTTGTCATGAAAAGATTTTTCTCATTTTATTCCAGAATGGGCGTGTATCAATACGCATCGATACATCGTTTGTCAAGTGTCGACTAGCACGAGAAGCTCAATGACTAATTTCTAACCGGTTAATCTAATCTAGTTACGAACATAGAGTTCAATTACCGATTGCTTTAGATTAAACAAACACCATTCCTAGCCAATGATCAGACGTCGACCATTCAAACTAGATTAAGCAATCCCACAACACTAAAATTAATAACCCAATCAATTGAAGTATTGTTTGCTACTAAAATAGAATTGAGAACAATTACAGATTCACAATTTTTTCTAGCAATTCACAATTAGGTTAAACTATTCAAGGGTACTGACTTAAATAAATAACCTAGCAATGATAACGATTAATTCAAGGTTTGCATAAACGGAAATCAAATGATATGAAATTGTTCAACTAGTCTCAACACAATCTGAGCCAAATGATTATAAACTCATTGCTCTAACGTAGAAGGATAATTGGAAAAACAAAGATTAAACCTAATCTAAAATACCTAATTGATGGAAGAAAATACCAATTGTTGTTTCCCTTGAAATCGTCTTTTTTACTCTCTTCAATATCTTGTGCAATCCCCCTGAAAAGAACATCCCCTTTGTCGGTTACAAAAAGCCTTTTTATACCCAAAAGTTTGAAACCACTCCAAAAATAAAGGGCCCATGATATGACAACAAGTGGGTTTGGCATGAGTTGGTAGGTAGGAAACTCACTTCAAAGTAGCTTGGAAAATGGCCCTTGAGTCGTAGGATTTCAGTACCCGACATGAGTTTGTAGTAGGGTGGAAATGCAACAACTCACTTCAAAGTAGATTGAAAAATGGCAGTGCTGGACGAGAGTTTGTAGTGGGATGGAAATGCAGCAACTCACTTCAAAGTAGCCTTGCCTTGGAAAATGGGATGTTCACCTGGATTGCTTTTTTTATTCTCTATTTTCTTGCTTCAACCAATTAAATAACAACTCCCATTATAATAAGCATTTACTCATCAAATAAATGTAACACCCGGAATTTCAGGTAAGTACTGAGACTTCTTTAACCTTTTTATTTTATGTGCTAAATGTAGTTGATTGTGTCTGTTAATTGCTACCTAAGGCCTTTTATTTGTGATTAATCGGGAACTTGTTCGTGCAAAAACCAGTCGAAACAGCAGGCCAGTGGTGGTCGGCGACAATGACACTTGTCAAAGTACAACCCTGGCGATAGTACCCTGCGATTGTGACATGGGCACTCTAGCCTGTCACAATCGTTGTCCTTGTATCGAAGGGAGGGGAGAAGCCGCGACATTGTCCCGACGACAATTCCATGGGCAAAGTCGCGGGGCATAGTCTCCCGTGTGGACCAATATCCTATTTTAAAACCTAATCTGTTGTCTCATTTCACACACTTATCATTTGAAAACAGGAGAACTCTCTTTGGGGGCGATTTTTAGGCAAACAAACACCCTCCTCCTGTACTCCTAGGGTTTGGTTGGTGATTGCATTTATTGAGCATTCAAGGCACTTCCAAGATCATTTATTGAAGCATTTTCATCAATATCTCCTCTTCTCTAACCAAGGCTACAACTACCATCATTTTAGGGTTTCCATTTTCTAGGTTTTCTTTATAAACCTAGTTGGTGAGTTCCTAAACTTTGTTAAAACTATATACACATCATAATCTACTACTTCTATTGTCATACATCTTTATTTGAGTATTCATTCTTAATATTTGATTTCTTGGGGTTTCCTTCATGTGTAAGTCCAAGTCCTCCTTGTCTATGTGGAGGAACTTCATTAAAATAATATTGGGGCTCCTTGGCCTTGAATAGACGAGAAATATGTTAGGATGGGTTGCCTTGGACAAGGGTTTATTAGGGTGGTTGACCTAATTTTTAGACGTTGGGTTATTTGATGTTTACATGTTAATATGTGGCTTGTATGACTTGACAGAACACATATCTCAATATTGGGATGATTTATTACTTGAGACACCATGAGGTGGAATTATAACCATATGGTTGATATTGTTGTCATACTAGTATTGTTATGGATAATGGGTAAATTGTGGATAGTATGGTTTAATATTGTACCCATGGTTGGTATTGAAATTATTCACGGGCATTATGCGCCTTGAGACCTGCTGTTGATCCAAGCTCTCTCAGTTATTTAATAACGACCCTCTTTTATACTTAGTGAAAATTACGTTTAATATGTATTAGTGTTTCACCATCAGCGATCAGACTGAGTCTGTTCAGTTATCGCTGATAGTCTTTCTTACAAACATTCATATGTATTAGTGTTTCACTATCAGTGATCATAGTGAGTCTGTTTAGTTATCGCTGATAGTTCTGATGTAAACAGTAACGTAATCCCTGAAGACAAGTCTCGCGAAAACATATGTTCATAGCTGAATCGAAGACGAAGCCACTGAACAAAGAGAAGTCTACTAGTGACCTGATGCGGATATCAGTGAAGCAAAGACAACTCTACTTATACGCGAAGGAACATGAGGAAAAACTTCAGCGATAGCTGAACCTCTATATATCTCTGAAGATAGAGATATTCAGCGATCAATCGATCACAAAGCTTATGCCTCAAGTTTCCTTTTGTCTTACCTTGCACAACCAGTACGATGTGTCAGAACGGATATATCTCTGCCACAAATCGTACAACAACTCTGTCAACTACACTGTTCATGATACGGCCGAAAGCATGTATCCCAAAAGTCAGACTACCAAAGCCAATCACTGAATGACACGTGTAAAGTACCCTGCCATGCATTTAATGCATAGGGTATAAATAGAAAGATCACCTCTCCATCTGAAGGGGTGATCTATTCTTGAACCAATATAGAAACCTTTGTTTTCTATATTTCTAAAACCTCCTTTCTCTATATTCTTGTGCAACCATCTTAGTGTTTCTTAAGTTTGTTTAGATTGAGTCTGTCTTAATCTTATTCCGCAACAAACTTGTAAATTGTGTTTGATTTATCAATAAACAATTTATTAAACTTTAATTTATGTGTTTGTATTCAACCCCCCCTTCTACAAACTTGTTAAGCACCTCTGGGACCAACAAGTGGTATCAGAGCAGACTGTTTAATCTGATAAACAAGATCTTGCTTTATTCTCTTCTTTGCTATTCTCAAATGGCACTTAACACAAACACTAACTACTATGATAATGGTTCTCTTTCTAAACCTCCTCGATTTAGCAGAGATAACTTTTCTCTATGGAAAAATCGAATGATGCTATTTCTTGAAGGTGCAGATCCTACTATACCTGAGTATATAGAAAATGGACCCTATGAACCTGTCAGAATTATAGCTGCAGTTCCAGCTACTGCCACCACTCCTGCTGTCCCTGAACGCTATGTAGTTAAGGAGATAAGACAGTGGAGTGATGAAGACAAAAAGAAGGTTGGCATAGATGCAAGGGTAAAAACCATTATCTCAATGGCTTTGCCTAATGAAGTTTTCCATTCCATCATGCATCTTAAAACTTCTAAAGAAATGTGGGAAACCATTTGTGTTCAATACGAAGGCACCACTGAAATCCAAAAGACTCGAAAGATTAACTTGGTAAGATAGTATGAAAGTTTCATCGCTGGTAAGAATGAATCTCTCTCTGACTTTCATCAGCGGTTTAATTGCTTAATAATTGACTTAAGAACCGTTGGTAGGACCTATTCTAATTCTGAGGTCCTAACAAAATTCTTAGAATGTCTTCCTGAATGCTGGGACAGTTATTCAATATGTCTTAAGCTGACAAAAGACTTAAATTCTCTTTCACTCAGCACCTTATATGGAATATTGCTTAACTATGATCAATCAAACCGTCTGAAGAAGAATCTTATAAAAGATTCTAAAGACTCCAAAAGCACTCATGTTGCTTTAGTCTCCTCAGAAATAATTCCATCTCAGCGATCTACTCTCACTATCATTGAGTTATATTCTGAATCTGAGGATCTATCAGACCTTGATCTTTCAGAGTTTGATGACTCCTTAGCACTCTTGACAAACTCTTTTAAGAGATTTGCAAGAAAGAGCAATTTCAAAAGAAATAAGCCTCTCTGTATCACTGACAAGCCAAAATCAACCCCTGTTGATAAGGCTTCTGCTACTTGATATAACTGTGAAAAGATTGGACATTTTGCAAGTGAGTGCAGGTCAAAGAAAGTCTTCAAACCTTCTACCTCAAGAAGATCTAGCGATGACAAATACCTAAAGCTGAAAGACAAATATCAAAAGCTGAAAAGCTACAAGCGAAAAGGTAAAGGTCTCATTGCTGAAGAACATGACTGGGCTGAATCAGAAGAATCAAGTTCTGATGAAGAAGTTGCTAATCTTTGCCTCATGGCTGAGATTAAAGAAGAAGTGGAAGAACCAGCTGAAACTTCTATGAGCTATATATCATCTCAGGTATCTATCTCTACTAATCCCTCTCTACCTGAAGCTGAGAGAAGTCGCGCTGTTGATGTGCTAACTATTGATCTTTATAATGCTCTAAACGGCAAAACTCTAGCTGAGAACAAAAATGTTAACTTAGTTGAACAGTTAGAGAAATGTCATGAAAAAATCAAAGAACTGAATCTTTTAGAAGAAAAGTTGAAAGATCAAGTCATTATAAATGAAATCATCAGCATTGAACGCGAACAAGCCATTGTTTCTCTAAAAGCAGAAAAGGCTCATGTTGAAAAATGGTGCAAATCATCAACAAAAATCTCTGAGATAATAAATGCTCAAACTCCTGAAAGTGATAGAACTGGTCTTGATTTTTGGACACCACAGGATGAGCCTAAACAAGAAAGTTCCATGCTTAAGTTTGGAACGTTTGTCACTTCTATCTCTGACACTTCTTATAATCAGTTTTATCCTTCTTCTTCTAATTCTATCCCTGAGGAAAAATCCAAAGGCTTTAAGTCTGCGGATAAAGGAAAATCCATTCTTCGTTCTCAGAAGGCTACCAAGAAACCAAAGCTGAAAGTTCCCTCTAAACCTTTAGCGAATCAATCCTCTAGCTCTGTGATAGAAATCTTCGATCTCTGTCCTCCAAAGCTAAAGATTGATCTCAAGCCAAAGAGATCTGAAGAAATCAAAATTCCTCCCAGATCTCATGCTAAAAGCATTCTTGGACCTGGCCCTGCTCATCTTAAATTCTCAAAACCTTTTTCTCCTGGTCCTAAAATCACTTTCAAATATAGAAAATGCTATCACTGTGGCTTTACTGACCACATTGCAAGCAAATGTCCAACTGCCACTAAAGTTGATAAAACAGCTAAAGTGAAGATAAATGCCTCTAAGGCTGAGAAGGTCACCAAAGCTGAAAATTCAACCAAGGTGAAAAATACCACTAAGATTAAGAAATTAACCAAAGTGAAGATTACCACTGAAGTTGAATCTTCATCTGTTGTGAATATTGCTGAACCTTTCATCTCCACTAACCCCAAAGGACCCATTGAAAAGTGGGTACCAAACAACGCTTAATCTTCCTTATGTGTGCAGGGATTAAAGGTAGACCTGGCAAAAACTGACACGACACGCTAACCCGACACGAACTCGACACGAAATAAACGGGTTTGGGTAATACATTTCAACCCGTTTAAATAAACGGGTTGACACGACACGACACGAAAATTAAACGGGTAAGGTCAGGGTCAAAAAATTCTAACTCGAAAATGACCCGAATAACCCATTTATATATATATATATATATGTATATATATATAAGTTTCCTTTTAATGCTTTAGATTTTTAGTGTTTATTTGATTATGATTTTGAACTATAAATTTTGGATTTATAATGCTTTCATTTGAATTTTGTATTTGTATTTTTTTGGGAATTTTCGATTTTAATTTTAATTTTATAAATGTTAAACGGGTTAGGCGGGTCATGGCGGGTTAGGCGGGTCGGGTTAGGGTTGGGATTTTCTTACCCGTTTATTAAACGGGTCGGGTTAGGTTAGACAGTTTCAACCCGTTTAACTCTGAACCCGACACGAACTCGACACGACACGACACGTTTGTCAGGTCTAATTAAAGGGCATCTGGTATCTCGATAGTGGATGTTCTCGTCATATGACTAGACAAAAAGATCTTTTCACTGAATACAAGGAAGAGAAAGGTCCCTCTGTGACTTTTGGTGGAAATGGAAAAGGCTATACCCGAGGTTTTGGTGTCCTCAGCAATGGGACAACTACCTTCAGAAGAGTCGCTTATGTAGATGGACTGAAGCATAACCTTCCGAGTATTAGTCAGCTATGTGACAAAGACTACGAAGTTCGCTTTTCTAAGAAAGCATGTTTAGTGTTGAATGAGAAAGGAAAACTTACTCTCAGTGGTTATCGCAGAGAAAATGTCTATGTAATAGATATGGACTCTACTACCACTGAAAACTTATGTTTTCTTTCTAAAGCCTCTTCCGATGTCAACTGGCTATGGCACAAAAGGCTCTCTCATCTAAATTTCAAAACCCTGAATTTTCTCTCTTCTAAGGAACTGGTTTCTGGTCTTCCTCATCACTCATATGCTAAAGAATCTTTCTGCTCGGCATGTGAAAAAGGAAAACAGACAAAAGCTAGTTTCAAATCTAAACAAGTTTCCTCAGTGACAAGTCCTCTTCAGCTCTTACATATGGATTTGTTTGGCCTTGTCAATATCCAATCAATAGCTGGAAAGAAATACACGCTTGTCATTGTAGATGAATACTCTCTCTACACCTGGGTTATCTTTATTCGCTGCAAGAGTGATACTCTAGAAGAACTAATATCTTTTGTTAAAAATATGGAAGTGCTAAATAATCTTACTGTTCGCTTTATAAGAAGTGATCATGGAACTGAATTCAAAAACAGTTCTCTGAAAAATTTCTTTGAGAACAAGGGAATTTCTCATAATTTCTCTTCAGTAAGAACACCTCAGCAAAACGGAGTCGCTGAAAGAAGAAACCGAACGATCATTGAAGCTGCTAGATCAATGCTCAGTGATTCTCACCTTCCTACTCAATTTTGGGCTGAAGCTGTTAACACTGCTTGTTTTACTCAAAACAGATCGCTGATCATAAAGCGATTTGGAAAGACAACTTATGAACTTTTTCATGGAAGAAAACCATCTATCAGTTTTCTTCATATATTTGGTTGTCAGTGCTTTATCTTAAACAACAAAGATCAGCATGGAAAGTTCGACCCAAAAGCAGATGATGGAATATTTCTTGGATATTCCTCCATCTCCAAAGCCTACAGAGTTTTCAACAAGAGAAGACAATCTGTGGAAGAAACAATTCATGTCACCTTTGATGAAACTCGCTCAACGAACTCTAAACTAATCGCTAAAAATGAAGAGTTAAATGCTTGGATGTTCTCTCACTACAGAGAAACAAAACATTTATTCTCAAACTTTCAGCATTCAGATCCTCCAGTTGCTGAAAATAATCCAAACATCATATCCCCTAACGCTGAATCCAACTTATGGATCTCTGCAGAGCCTCTAAACACACTTCCTCCCTCAGAACCATCTTCGTCTGAACACCTCTCAGAAAACAATGGTATGTCTGACACTCAACACTTGATAGCTGATGAACCTCAAGCTTCATCATCAGTGAACATTCCAATTGTTGATCCAATCTCTGAAGTAAGCGATCATGCTCACACTCAGCGATGGACCAGAGATCACCCCATAGATCAAATTCTTGGTGATCCCGATGCAGGTATTCAGACACGACGAAGCTCAGGTAATATCTGTCTCTTTGTCAACTTTATTTATTTAATAGAACCAAAGAAAGTTGATGATGCCCTCAGAGATCCAAACTGGGTCAGCGCTATGCAAGAAGAGCTGACTGAGTTTACTCGTAACAAAGTTTGGAATCTTGTTCCTAGACCATCTGACAAAACTGTTATAGGCACCAAATGGGTGTTTAGAAACAAGTTAGATGAACATGGAACTGTAACCCGCAACAAGGCTCGACTTGTTGCTCAGGGATACAGACAAGAGGAAGGCATAGACTATGATGAAACATTTGCCCCTGTTGCTAGGCTCGAAGAAATTCGACTATTCTTAGCTTATGCAGTTTTCAAAGACTTCATTGTTTATCAAATGGATGTAAAATCAGCATTCCTAAATGGAAAGCTGAATGAAGAAGCCTATGTAGAACAACCTCCAAGGTTCTATGACCCTAAGTATCCAAATTATGTTTATAAATTGGATAAGTCTCTCTATGGTCTCAAACAAGCCCCTCGTGCTTGGTATGACACTCTCTCATCTTTTCTTATCTCTGAAAAAATTGAACGTTGCAAAATTGATAATACATTGTTTTTCAGAAAGATAAAAGGTCATATTATTCTTGTACAAATATATGTCGATGACATCATATTTGGTTCTACTAACCCATCTCTGTATACTCGCTTCGCTGAAAGAATGAAGAAAGAATACAAAATGAGTATGATGGGTGAGCTGACACATTTTCTTGGTCTTTAGATCAAACAATCTGATAGAGGTACTTTTATCAGCCAAGGTAAGTATGTTAAATATATGCTGAAGAAGTTTGATCTTATACAAACTTCAGTGATGAAAACTCCTATGGCACCTCCCCTGACACTCAACAAAGATCCATCTAGAAAACCTGTTAATGTCACTGCATATAGAGGAATGATAGGCTCCCTGCTGTATCTTACAGCGAGCCGACCTGACATAATGTACTCTACTTGTTTATGTGCACGCTATCAATCTGAACCCAAGGAATCCCATCTGATCGCTGTTAAGCGAATTTTCAGATATCTGAAAGGAACTCCTAATCTCGGTCTTTGGTATCCCAAAGACTCAGGGTTCGATTTAACTGGTTATTCTGATAGTGATTTTTCAGGTTGTAAACTTGATAGAAAGAGCACCACTGGTGGATGTCAACTCTTAGGAGGAAAGCTGGTAAGCTGGACAAGCAAAAAGCAAAATTCAGTGTCCACTTCCACAGCTGAAGCTGAATATGTAGCCGCTGGAAGTTGTTGTGCTCAGGTCTTATGGATGAGAAATCAACTATTGGACTATGACCTTCAGCTATCAAAGATTCCAATCTATTGTGACAGCACTAGTGCTATCGCTATAGCAAACAATCCAGTGCTACATTCAAAAACTAAACACATAGAGATCAGATATCATTTTATCAGAGATCATGTGATGAATGGTGATATTGAACTTCATTTTATCCCTACTGACTATCAGCTTGCTGATTTATTCACCAAACCTCTTGATGAGACAAGGTTCAACTTTCTCATCAGTGAACTTGGAATGCTGAATCTCGAAGAATAATTCTTCAGTGTTCATGCATTATGTCAGTAATCATAAGTTCCCCTTTATCATTTCATCTCTGATAAACATTCTGACTCTCAGGTATGTTCTCTCCATCCCTACAACTGAATCTTCATTCAGTTAAGATGTTTTTCAAAATATAAACTTTAATCACTGAACTTTCTTCAAATGATTAAAAGCTTTTTGAAAAATTTATCACTGATATTTCTAGTTAGTGATTCTTCTTCAAAGAAAATCCATCCCTATCTTTACCATCAGGGATACTTTCAAAAAGAAAATCTATTGCTGACTTTTCTTCAACGATCATTTCAAAACTGACAAATGAAGCGTTTTTTTCTCTCTCTCCTATGACGTCATTTGAACCGACAATCCACGACATGCCTTTCTCTGACACGTTCGTCCGTTGCCCTTTTATCCAATCAACTTCGTGGGACGTGTCCATGTCATGTTGAACATTTTTATTCTCGCCTCTCTCTCTCTCTCTCCTACTCTCTACGTATAAAAAGAGTGTTTTTCCATTCTTATCGTTTTACGCTTTCTAAAAATCCTTTCTGAGCAAGAAACTCTTTCAAGAAATTTCAAGCATTTGCATCTTCCTCATTCAAGATTACCAGGTTATTTTGATCTTCTGTCTATTTAAATCTTGTTAACAAAACACCATTTCTCTTCATTATGGGTTTTCTATAAGATTTAAGCGCCAATCAAGAAATGGAGAGAAGATTGGAAGTTTCTGAAGACTTGCTGAATTGAAGAAATTTTCTGAAGATGATTTGCTGAAGCATTCCGAGCTGAAACTGGAGATAATTTCTTTCCAAAAGATATTCTCGTCGATTGGGGAGATTGCTACATTCTGAATACAAAGAGGAAGATTACATTTTCTGAGCTTAAAGAATGATCTTGATCCAAAGGGGGAGATTGTTAAAGCACATATTTATTGGATTCAAGATCATAATTATCTGAAGATGGAAATCTGAAGTCAAAGCTGATAAAGTCGTCTCATTAAATAGTCTAGGGTCTCTGTGTAACAAATAGTCAAAGTCTGTTTACGTATTTTATTTATTAGTCTTTATATTTAGTAATTTTAGTTTGTTTTGTATTTTGGGTCCAAGCTTAGCGAAGCCTTGCAAAGCCCATTAGGCTATATGGCCTAAATATAAATTAGATTAGGTTAGTGTTAATTAGTAGAGAGAGCTTTATTAGAGAAGGAGCTTAATTGAAAAATTAATCATTGATTGAGAGAGGCTGGTGTGGTGGTGGTGGTGCGCCGTGAACAAGAAAGAATACAGAAAGAGAAGTCGATTTCTGTTATTCAAGCTTGTACCTCATTGAATCGTTTGGTTAATCAATATAAGGTTTGCTTTATTGTGTTGAATATATGTTTACTTGATTGAATGATTGCTTATTGGGACACACAGTAAAAAAAATTCGTTTGCTGCTCTTTCAGTGCATTAGCAGATAGTTCAGATAGCTTTTCAGTAAGCTTTTTGATTTCGGCCTCAAACATGCTTCTTTCTTCTTTAAATCCCTTCTCAGCATTATTTCTCTGGCCGAATATTTCTTTGAAGACGCCAACATTCTTTTGTTCAATGGCCTTCTTTTCTTTTGCAAACTTCTCTCTTTCAAGAATAATTACTTTCTCAAACTCCGAAGTCTGTTGAGAAAGCTTTAAACATTTCAGCTCAACGGACTTCTTTTCGTCTGCACATTTTCTCGAAAAATCTGAGAATTTCTTTACAAATGCTTTCTTTTCAATCTCAAACTCAGATCTTTCTTTGGCCATCTTTTTCTCCAGATCAGATATCTTCTTTTGAAGATCAACATTTGCACTCTCCAAATCATTAACTTTCTCATTATTCTCAACAGAATCTAGTTTCTGGATTTGAGCTTCCAAAGCAGAAATCTTTTCTTTTAGTTCAGAGTTCTCAAATTCCAGAAACTTTACTCTTGAAGACATCTTTGGTCCTGTCATAATCTTCTCAATATGTTCCCATAACAGCTTTCCTGTAGCCTTTTTGCATTCTAGCTTGATGGAAATCTCATTTGATATTTCCTTGGAAATTCCTTGCAATATGAAAGATTTGGCTAAGCAGTCAGCTTGATGTCTTCTTTTCTGCTCATCTGAGTATTTATCAAGAGGTAATCGATATTCTCTCTTTTCATTTTCTCCGTTCTCTCCAGCTACTGTGAGAACCTTGGTAGGTGGTTTCATGATTCCTTACTTTAGAGATAATCTGATGTTGCCAGCCAAGTCATTTCTGTCGATGAAGTCCAAGAATCTGTCCTTCCATTGCTCGTACTCTCCTCTAAAAAGTACTGGTGGATTCTCATCCGTACTGATTGAAGGAGTTTCACTAGAATTCATTCAGGTAGATATAAGATAAGAACTTGAAAAATTACCGTTAGTCCAGATAAAATCAAACAATACTGAAAATCTTAGAATGAAATTCAGAAAAATCTGATCACGAACAGAACTTTGTCCCCCTTCGCAGACTTAGCACGGGGGTCCCGCTACCCGGTTAGCAGGTGGGGTCAAGGGGCAACGCCCTTGCGGGGGTATGGGGGCAGCGCCCCTAGAGAAATTTTTTTTGACATTTAGAAGCCCTATTACAGTTTGCAAAAATCGACCGATATACTGATCGGGGATGTATTTCGACCGGTATTGAGTCGACCGGGGACTTGTAAAGACCGGTAGAGAGTTCGACCGGGACCTTGTAATGACCGGTAGAGAGTTCGACCGGGAACTTGTAAAGACCGGTAAGTGATAGGACCGATACTATGCTCGACCGATATAATGCTATGACCGGTAAAGCTAAGGACCGATAGTGAGATTTGACCGATAGTGCTTAGACCGATAGAATGCTTAGACCGATACTGGCTTAGACCGATAGAAAGTATTCGACCGGTAGAGAAAAGACCGAAAGAAAAAAGAAAAAAAAACATCTTAGACCGGAATTGGCTTTGACCGGATAGACTGTGAGTGTACCGATCGATTGATAAGATGTGGTCGACCGATAGTGAAAGGACCGATAATGTGCAAGACCGGATGGTTGTTCGACCGACACTAATCAAAGATCGATATGTTCGACCATTATAGTCTTAGACCGGGGTGAACTGTGAGTGTATCGGTCAAATGCAATAGACCGATAAAAGGTATTCGACCGGAAGGGAAGACCGATATGTTCTAGATGCAGTATCGACCCAGAAACCAACAAATCAACCTAGAAATCAACCAATAATATGAATTAAACAGCCAAACTTTGCCAAAACAATCAAATAACCAATTAGAATAGATTCCAATCAATTAATTTCAATAAAAACCACTTTAAGAAGAAATTGATAGATGACACAGTGCGACTCAAAAACCGAACCCAGAATTTCCAAAAAAACACCAAATTGATAATCAAAAACTATGCAATAATCAAATCTAACAATACCAAATCAATAGAATATGCATATCAATGACAACCCAATAAATAAACACTTGAATGAACAATCACACAATAAAATTATGAATCTTTGACAGAAAACAGAACCGAACAAAAATATTCAATTCAATCTGTAACTTGCTCTGATACCAACTGTGTGTCCCAATAAGCAATCATTCAATCAAGTAAACATATATTCAACACAATAAAGCAAACCTGATACTGATTAACCAAACGATTCAACGAGTTACAAGCTTGAATAACTAAAATCGACTTCTCTCTCTGTATTCTTTCTTGTTCACGGCGCACCACCACCACCACACCAGCCTCTCTCAATCAATGATTAATTTTGCAATTAAGCTCCTTCTCTAATAAAGCTCTCTCTACTAATTAACACTAACCTAATCTAATTTATATTTAGGTCATATAGCCTAATGGGCTTTGTAAGGCTTGGCTAAGCTTGGGCCCAAAATACAAAACAAATTAAATAACTAAATATAAAGACTAATAAGTAAAATACGTAAACAGACTTTGACTATTTGTTACACAGAGACCCTAGACTATTTAATGAGACGACTTTATCAGCTTTGACTTCAGATTTCCATCTTCAAATAATTATGATCTTGAATCCAATAAATATGTGTTTTAACAATTTTTATCCTATAAAATCATTTGTTTGATTTTATTCTTCTAAATATCTTTGGTTTTCTTACTTTTCTTCATCTTTTCTTTAAGAAAAATGTGTGAATCTTCAAATATTTTTGTTTTTATACGTTTCTTTCCTCAAATAGAAACTGGTAAAAACTTCTTTCTTTTTAGCCTCTAAACCTTCCCTTCTACTCTTCTGTTTTTTTCTTCATATTCAAAATGGCTCAATCTGCTCTCATCGCCTCCAAGAACGTCAAGTTCTCCATAACTGACTCTGAGATTCCGAAAAACAACCATCTCGCAAGACTGGATTTTGATAGTGTCAAATACCCACATCCGGTGGATGCTGCAAAGTTTCTAAAGCAATCCTGCATTGCCTACGCCATCAATGTAGATCCCACGCCTTCAAAAACTCTTCTCCAGCAATTCTGGTTCACTGCTGAAGAAACCTCCGTCACCAACAAAAAGGGTGATCCGGTTCCTGCTATTTCTTTCAGCACTAATCTCGGACCAGGGATGATGACTGCCTTGGGATTAAGGAAAACTCTGCGATTTCCTGACAAACCTAGGAATGGGTTCGATGCCTTGCCTACTGACCCTGAACTCATCCACTTTCTGGATGAAATGGAACTGTTGGGAACCAAAGCCGCGGACAACAATTCCCAACAAAAAGTTGACTCTCATAAAGAAGGCGAACATGCCTTCTCAGCTTAACTACATCTTTGCTCACTTCATTCAGTGTTTGAGTGGAAAGAGTGGGTCCCTGGACCAGACCAGCAAGATTCAGGTCCAGATGGCCTACTCCGTGATAGCTGGAAGAAATTTCGATTACGCCACAACTATCTTTGACGATCTGAAGTCAAAGATAGAGAAGACGGAGAGGGATCCCAAGATTCCCTATGTACGCTTCATCTGTGCGTACCTGAAGTTCCTCTACTCTGCTACTTACCCCACTACTTCTGATGGCACTTTTGCCAAAGTGGGCCAGCGCTCCTTGGAGGTCAAGCCGCTCCCCAACGAGGTAAGTATTTCTGATATTCGCTCTCGACTCTCTCTCCACACTTCTTCTTTTTCAGCGGCCACGCAGGAGGTTCCTTCTTCTGCTATCCCTACCGCTACCCCTTTCAAACGCCCCTCAGCTAGTTCCGTTGGTCCTTCGAAGAAGGCCAAAGTGACTAAGGAGACAAGCACCTCTAGCTCCAGGCCTAAGGACGTTTCTTAACAAACCTCCTTGGACGCATTCGTGGGTCTCTCCTCCACATCCTCAGCATTACCCACTTCAACCGTGCCAGCGATCTTGGTCGCTGTCACAACAACAGTGACGCAACCTACAATCTCAGTTCAACAACAAACTGAGGTAACTACTCCTATCCCTACATCTTCTATCCCCATCTCTAATCCTTCTATTTCTTTGGTCTATAACCTTCCATCTATTTCTACACAGCCACCGTTTGGAACCCTAGGACCTGACAATCAAACGTTTGAGGATTCTCTACAATTCTTCAAAATGTTTGAAAACTCAGGTAAACCTATAACCCTAAACACTTCTCCCATCTCTCCATATAAGCCTGTTTCTCAGCAACTAACATTTCTTTCAGGTCCTAACGTGGCCACTGTTGACGCCAATGTTAACAGTTTGGGTATCAAGGTGGATTCTCTCACGACAGCCATCAATGGCACCACCAGCGCTGTCAATTCAGCTGGTGAAGAGCTGAAGACATTGACAGCTACGTGTTCAACGAAAGCTGAATCCTCTCAAATCTTCGCTCTTTAAGCCGCGATTGACCAAGTGAAGGAGGATTCCAAGCGATAGTTTGATGTCTTGTCTGCCAAGGTTGATTCCTGTGAAGTTCTTCTTCAGCAAATCCTGACTCACCTGAAGGCACCAGCTCCGACTCCTACTCCCTCATTCACAGAGAATGATTGTACTTCTCTGAACATTGCCGTTGAGTTCATTCATCAGGCTATGTCAGATCTTCCTGCGTTTGAAGGCCGTCTGGACTGTTTGGAGGCTGAAGTTCAGAAGTTGGCCGCTGCAACCACTTCATCTCCTTCCAAAGATCTCTCCCTTCGTGATAATGACAAAGAGGGGGAGAAACCAGCTGAAGAAAATACGGAGATAGAAGTTGCTGCTGAGGTCCAACAGAAAGAAACTCCCTCTCATGTTGAGGGGGAGATGGTTGCTGATAAAGCCCCTCCTTCTCTCGAAGATTTAATTGATGATGAAGAAGAGGAGGACGATGAAGATGAAGCTCTTGATCTTGAAGATCAAGAGGATCAACACCCTCATCAAGATGATGATGATGACGATGAAGAAGATCAGTCTTTATGGCGTTCTTCAGCCGTCACATCATCAGCGATAACTTCGAAAGAAGTTGTCCAAGCAGGGGGGGAGCCATGGAACATCCTCAGGAACCCCTTCCCAAAGAAAATCCAAGGATGCTGCTGCTGAGGGAATCCTGAAGATTGTTTCACTATCTGAGGAGACTCCTTCTCAGGTATGCCTTTCTCTTGTTCCTATATCCTTCTATAAAACCCCACCCATGTCTCTTTCTAACCTTTAACTCTCTTCTTCCCCAAAAATAAACTAACCTTCTTTTCATTTTCTGACCAGATAGTTCTCTCCCCTGCTTAAGGGTAAAGAACTCCAAATAATCCCAGCTGTTGTAGTTGATGATCAAATAATCCCAATCTCTATAAGAGAGATTGATGAAGAAGATGAGGAAGAAGAGTCCCTGCAACATTCAGGGAGGCCCTCTAGACCATCTCACTGGTCAGAGGAAGAGATGAAGAGATGAACAGAGATGATTTCTCATCTAGAGAATCAACGACTGAAGATCCCCTCTCAATCATCAAATCTAGAGTTCCTGACTGAAGCTGATATCGAAGAATCTGTCAGGGCTGAGAAGCTGATAGTTGATTGCCAAAGAGATGCATCTTTTGCTCTCAAAATTTAGTCCTCTCAAGTCAAAGACAAAAAGCTAAAGAAGAAACCAGTTGAAGTCCAGGCTGCTCTTTTGAAAGAGATTGAAGAGGAGCACTTAAAAGAACAAAGGGTCAGCGATAGCTCAGTCGAATGGTGTAAAAGCAAAATCGACTATCGCTCTGACCCAATGAAGATCATAGCTGTTACTATCTCTGGTAAAAAGAAGAAGGATCGAGTTTCTGTCACTATGGAGATTACCAGAGAGGATGGAAGGTGCAAGGCCATGTTCGTGTCAAAGCTGGAAACCTTTGGTTATATGGAATGGCTAGAGTTCAAAGAAGCGTTGAAGAAATCCAAATCAACCAGCAGAGGCTATGTCGAAGGCATCTTAGAAGCTCTCATCAACAGAGTCTCCACTGTGTTGAAAGTACCATCTGTTCTTCCTTCCAAACCAAGGCAATTCAAAAGGAAGCCTGTCTCCTCCTCGTCTGAAAATGTCGCAGTGATAAGAAATGAAACTTCGATCAAATTCTCAAGAGAAGCTTTGTTCGGTCCTCCTCCTGATCTTTCAGTTCTCGATCTATCTCTGCCCCCTGGTGGACCATATGTTGCAGGACAAGTACTTAAAGAACCTTTTGGAATCTTCTTCAGAGATGATGAGGAAGAACTCATATTTCAAAGAGTATCTGAAATTCCTATCTGTCCCCTCAGTCATCTCAAGGATCTCTTGTGCTTATGGTGTGGCTTCTCTCCCTCTGCTGAATCGATCAAAGCAATCATTTCTCAAGAATCTTTAGATCGAAGGCATAAAGGAGAAGAAATACCTGAGTATAAGATCAATCCTCCCAAGTCTTCTTTAGATAGCTGATAGATTAGTTTCTTATTTCTTGTAATCTATTAGTTAAACTTACAGTAGTTAGTTCTTCACTTGTACTTATAATTTTCATATCTTGTAATTCTTTCTCTGAATTAATGAAAAGTTCAGTGATGTACTTAACTCCATCAGTACTGTAAAAGATCCCTCAAAATAGTAATTGGGACGTGTATTTTATGAGTCCTGATTATTCCTTATTTTGAACTTTAAAGTAATTTTCTTCAGTTACTTTGTCATTATCAAATAGGGGGAGATTGTTGATCCAAGCTCTCTCAGTGATTTGATAACGACCCTCTTTTATACTTAGTGAAAATTACGTTTAATATGTATTAGTGTTTCACCATCAGCGATCAGACTGAGTCTGTTCAGTTATCGCTGATAGTCTTTCTTACAAACATTCATATGTATTAGTGTTTCACTATCAGTGATCAGACTGAGTCTGTTCAGTTATCGCTGATAGTTCTGATGTAAACAGTAACGTAATCCCTGAAGACAATTCTCGCGTAAACATATGTTCATAGCTGAATCGAAGACGAAGCCACTGAACAAAGAGAAGTCTACTAGTGACCTGATGCGTTTATCGGTGAAGCAAAGACAAATCTACTTATACGCGAACGAACATGAGGAAAAACTTCAGCGATAGCTGAACCTCTATATATCTCTGAAGATAAAGATATTCAGCAATCAATCGATCACAAAGCTTATGCCTCAAGTTTCCTTTTTGTCTTACCTTGCACAACCAGTACGATGTGTCAGAACGGACATATCTCTGCCACAAATCGTACAACAACTCTGTCAACTACACTGTTCATGATACGGCCGAAAGCATGTCTCCTAAAAGTCAGACTACCAAAGCCAATCACTGAATGACACGTGTAAAGTACCCTGTCATGCATTTAATGCATAGGGTATAAATAGAAAGATCACCTCTCCATCTGAAGGGGTGCTTTATTCTTGAACCAATATAGAAACCTTTGTTTTCTATACTTCTAAAACCCCCTTTCTCTATATTCTTGTGCAACCATCTTAGTGCTTCTTAAGTTTGTTTAGATTGAGTCTGTCTTAATCTTATTCCACAACAAACTTGTAAATTGTGTTTGATTTATCAATAAACAATTTATTAAACTTTAATTTATGTGTTTGTATTCAACCCCCCCCCCCCTTCTACAAACTTGTTAAGCACCTCCGGGACCAACACCTGCTAATAATAATGTTGGACGAACCAAGTCGGTAGACACTAGGAGGATATAGTCTTGGGTGCCACCGTAATGGTATGTATCTAGACCTCCGCCATTCGGGGTAATGCCATGGTTGTAGTCCTCGGATGTGCCGGGCCTTTTGGATGCCACTCATGGTAGTTGGCATCAAGGTATATCGACTCTTTGGGTGGAACTTGATTGGTGCTATGGGTCTCCCCCATTGACTCCACATTTGATGAAATTGGTTAACTGCTGATAAGAATTGTGCTTTGTTTAACATGTTATTATCTGTTCAAACTCACTAGGCTTTTTGGCCTAACACTTGTTTGGTGTCGATGTGTATCTTAGGTTCTAGCGGTGCCGGTGATAAGAAGGCTTAGCTGGACTAGAGTGAGCTTGGGAAAGACTTTTGGGACATCCTTTCTTTAGAAGACGTCATTTTGGGGGAATTCGGATAACACCCGAACTGTAATCTTATTTCAAATGAAATTAGATTAATAGGTTGTTATTTTCCCATTATTTAGAATTGTAACTTGTACTAAACAGGTGTAAATTCTTTCCCCGTTTTTGGGAGGCTCAATTGCTTTGGCAAATTATATACCATATTTCCATTTCCCGGAAAGTTTTTGTTATCCCTATTTTTAAGGTGTTACAATGAACATCAATTTCACGGAGAATTTAACATAATATATATATATATATATATATAATTGGCACTCATCGATACTTTATTTTTTGGTCCTATCAACTTAGTCCTATAAAGCATTTTATTAGAACACTTTGATATTTTAGGAGTTCTATAAACTCGATTTTGTTATAAAGTATGAAAAGAATTGGGTTAAAGAATTTTCTCATTTAAAAGTAATGTTTTAGGGGCCAACTAAAAGAATATGTCATGAATGAATTGGTCAAAAGAAATGTGAGTTGGGATAAACACACTTGCATGAAATTTCAACCACCAAGGTGAGATTTTAGAAAAAACCCTCTTTGTGAACATCCCAAAAAAACATAGAAAAACCACCTTCTCCCATGGTTCCATGGGAAATCAGAAGCAACAATTAGAGTTTTTACCAACAAGAAGAAAACTCAAGAACATGGAGAAAGAATGTAGAAAGGCTAGTTGGAGAGAATAATTCATCTCCAAGGTAAGAAATTCTCCATCTTTGATTCGTTCTAGAATTAGGGTTTTGATCTTATCATGTTTACACATCATTTACTATCATAACTATGGCCATTGATGCCAAGAACATCACTCAAGGATGAGGTGCGTGGGTTTTGAGTACTTCATTGAGATGACCCGAAGAATTTTAGAATTGCTGGATAATGTTAATTCATGTTGGATTAATTAACATTAGAGCGTCGATTAATGTATAAGAAATCGAATCCAATGTGAATTGTGGGCAAAACGTGGATTGAACCATGACCACCAGACCTGTAATCAGGCCATATATGACCTTATCGCGACCTCACCAACTTGTGGTAAGGGGAGAGATTAGGCAAGGTAGGAACTCACATAGAAGGCCAAGCTAGACCGGTTGAGCTTTTAAACGAGCCTAGCATCAAGCATGTTGTGCTGTGAGGTCCAAAGCGACTTTGGCTAGGTGGCGTCCAATGTGAAATTTTGTTACTCGTTTTCTACAGGAAGGATATATATATATATAAATATATATATATATATATAATATATATAATATATATATATATAATATATATATATATATATATACACGACTAGCATGATTTAGCCATGCAATATAATTTATTATGCTTTTAGTTATGAACATTTTAGTTTATGCAATGCATATTCATATTTGAATTATTACAAAATTGAGTAGCACATTTTATGGGTTATTATTATTGGGATATATTCTCCATATTATGTCGTAGTTTACAGTTTTTAGCACATGTATGCATATACACGTAGATTGAGAATTATGCGGTATTTACAGTTTACAGTGTCAAGATTTCAATAGAGTAACTGTATGGTAATGCACTGGTTTGCACAGTAAACAATTAACAAATTTATGCTTGATCTGTTATCAGTTATAGCTTTCATAATCAATTATAATTTAGACTTTATGCAACTAGGTTGTATTCATGAATGTAATGTTTAATGTTGAAGTTGATTCATTAGCATTGCTTATTGTTAGTTTATCTTAACACCTTCAGGGTCTAGGGAGAATGTTACAATTTAGTATCAGATGAGTAGTTCAAGAGAAATAGGCTATGATCTTTCTAAGTTTCAACTGTTATGCATAAAAATGAGACCCCAATTTTAGCACCACTCAATTCAATATTGATTTTTTTAATGTTAAAAATGACGTAGCAATGTCGCATTTTTTAGAGGAAAATAAAGATATTATACTTTCCAGTTTCTTGCTAACCTCAAGTTTTGTGGGAGTTTCTTCCATAAGCGGACCCATAAATTCTTTTAAGTGGTAGCATAATTTGACTACAAAAAAAATATTAAACATAGCCTTTTTGTACAAAGACGAGACCATGTAGCATCTCCGCCATTAATGTCTTGTGCTAAGATTTCAGTTTCAAAAACTATACGGTGACACCCAACAAAACAATACGATAGCACCCTTTATAAACATAAATTTCCCCTTATAACGGAACCATAAAACAATAACCTATCCATATCATTCTATGTAGGTCAGACCCTTGTTTCTCCTCCCTCTCCCACTTTTATTGACTTGGTAAAATTCCCATCATCCACTTAAACATAATGACATTCTAGCTCTTCAATTAACACTTTGGCAATCTCACCACCATATCTATATATCTTATAACTTCTCTAAAACAGAGATGTTACATAATCGGAATTCGTAATTTCATATTAGGGGTTGTTTAGTTGGTTTTCCATTAAGGGGGTGTTTACTTGGGGCTTAATGAGCTTAATGACAAAACCGGCTTATTCGCGCAGACGTTTGGAGTGTTTACTTGAGGCTTAATGGCTTATTCGCGCAGACAATTTCGGCTTATTCACTAAGTGGGAAAATGGGTGTCATCCCCGTTAAGCCAAAAATTTGACATTTATACCCCTTTGAAAAAAGAGCAATCACTTCAACCAAAACACACGTTCACGTTCTCCCTCCCCCTCCCTGCTTCCCTTCACAAACCCTAGACGCAAGGAACAAAACACAACCTCACTGATTTTCCTCTCCGGCGACCTGCTTCCCTTCACAGACCAACCTGCGCTCCTCTCCCAGCCGCAAATATTCCTCTCTGGCGACCTGCGCTCCTCTCCCAGCCGCAGATATTCCTCTCCGGCGACCTGCACCTCTCTCCCCGTCGCAGCTCTCGTCTCCGGCGACCTGCGCTTCTCTCCCCGTCGCAGCTCTCGTCTCCGGCGAACTGCGCTGCACCTCCTGATATCGGCGACCATTTTTGGGGTCACCATCGTCACCATCGAGACCATTATGACCAGCGAGAACTCTGGTTTCCTCACTCCAGAGATGGACGACCATCATGACCAGCGACCATCTCTCTCTGGTTTGCTCCTCTGTTTGATCTCCCTGATTCCAAGATTTCATTTTTGTTCATTGTTCATATTTTTGTTCATTGTTTGTATTTTTTTTTATTGTGGGTAGTTCTACATATTTTGTTAATTGTTCAGATTTTGATTGTGAACATGTATTGATTTTGGATGATTTAATTGTTCAATGCGGATAGCTTTTTGATTCTTTGTTATGTATTAGCTTATTTTGTGTTTGTATTGGTTTGTATGGTTTTGATTTTGATTTGATTCGATCCTGTGTTTGTATTGGGTTTTTTGGTTTGATTTTGATTGAAGTGGTGTAAACAAAAATTGGTTTAAACATGTTTAAGAAAAGGTAAACAATAACACATTTTTGTTTGAGGGGTAAATTAGTCATTTCTGTCATTCAGATGGTTGATTCAGGTAAAAAAGTAAACATGACAAAAATTTTATCCGGTCAGACAAATTTATCCAGACAGACAGATTTATCCATACAGGACTTAATCAAAAATTTGGTAAACAGGACCTAAGTCCTGTATGGATAAAGCTGTCTGTGTGGATTAATTTGTCTGTATAGATTGAGAAGGTTTTTGTTTGGAAGGGTTTTTTCATAAATGGAAGGAGTGTGTTTTTTTAATTGGGAGGGCCAAATTTGGAAAAAAATTGGCTTTCTGCATAAAGCTCTCCCATAGAAGCTTACTGAATAAGTCACTTTCTATATCATTAAGCCACTACCAAACAACCATGTATAGTTGACCGAATAAGTTGTAAGTTCCATTAAGCTTATTAAGCTACTAACAAACAGACCCTTACTTTTGTTTAACAATATCCTAACATTTCTCTTTGAAAAATTTTAAATTAAATTTGCATATTTTGCCATCTTACATGTAATATCGATGATTCTCATCATCGTGTTAGTGGTTTCTATAAAAAATAACTATAGAAAGAGGCTTAAAAATCACTCTATTTGACTTATTTTAATAGTAGTGTTTTTATATTTTATTAAGTACAATGATTAATTTGTAATAAATAAACATATACAATTATCAGGAAAACTAATTCATTATAATAAAAAAGTTTTTACATAGAGAAACTGTGCCATTAATACATTGGCATTTGTTTCTAAACTACGAAACAAATCAATCATATTAATGTATTCAATTGATGATGTTACACAGATAATGATTTGTAAAATTTAAAGATAGGATAATGATAATGTCGACTATGCTCTACTTAATAATTGAATCAACATTGTACAATTTATATAGCAGAGATGATATTGACCAAACATTATTGACCGTTAACCTAACAAATATATTTATCAATTACAATGCCTTTTAATGATCAATTAATATTTATTTTTTGTTTATAAAATTATAATTTTTTGAAAAATAGGTTCTGGAAAATAAGAAGCGGAATAAATAAAGAGCATACCATGGTTTTTTGTAGAATTAAAAGAACATACTATTTGTAAGAAAAAAAAATGAAACATGATATAACTTTATAAATTAAAAATTATTTAAAAAAACCTAAACTTTAGTATTTAGGTACCGTTTAGCAAAAATAAACGATTATTTTTTGTATACATATTTAGATGGACATAAACTAGTTTATGTTTATAAGCTAATTTATAAGCTACTTGGATTAATTTATGAAGAGTTTTTTATGACTTTTTCTAATTATACCCTTATTAATATTACTTATTATTATTATTTATTAACTATTAATTATAAATAAATTTTAAATATTAATAATTACTAATATTTGTTATTATTAATTGAAATTATTAATTAAATTTTAACTATACGTTGAGTTTAATTTAATTATTTAGAATTATCGTTAATCATATCAATTATTTTTATATCATTATTTTTTAATATTAATCAACATACTATAGTTATCAATTACTATTGTTTTTCTAATTATTATTCCATTATTTATTTTTATTCATATTATATTTAATGGTTATTTAAATTCATAAATTAATGTAGATTTTTTCTAAAATTTGTTTCAACTAAATCAAAATTTATAGTATATATATATAATAAAAAATTAAATTATTTTAATTAACATATTATATTTTTTTTCTTTATTATCTTGATTGTATTAATTAACATATTATATTACTATAAATTTATTTTAATTATATTATGAAATATTATAATTGATTATTTTTTTCAAGATGACATTTTTGGTCATTTTAATGCTTATTAGCTAGTTTTTGTCAAATGTGACTTATCCACCAATTACCTTATCAGCCATCAGCTAATTTATCAGTCATCAACTAGCTTATCAACTAGTTTGTCAAACATAGCCTTAACATATTTTCTCGTACATAATTCCATATTACATTAACACATTAAAATAACCAATTCTTACCAAATACTCATATCTTTTATGCAGAGTAGAAACTACCATATTATATATAAATATAATGTTTATATTCACATAACAAAAATTATACTTATTTTGGAAGTATAAGCATACATACTCTTTTCTCGTTTTAGATCTGGTATTTATAAGATCATTGTAGTGGATGGTTTATATAGTAGAATGTAAGCTAAATGAGCATCTCCAATGGTAAATTTAATAGCTTGATGAATGACTTGATAAAGACTTGATGTCAAATTTCACTATTGGAACAAAAACTTGAAGAATAGCTTGACATTCAATGACTTGGTGGATGTTAAGTGTTTGGGGATTTATAGAATGTTTATATTTGATCCCTCAACAATCATAGGTTTACATTTTTAATTTTACACTTTCATTCAATAATAATTCATTTATTAAATATATAAAATATTATTATTATTATTATTATTATTAACAAAATACATTATTTGTGCACACTCATATCCTATTCTTATATCATCATCTCATTCTCACGTATTTATGCTTTAAATAACGACAAATAATGGAAGGAGTTTAAAAAATATTTCAAATAGATGAGGATAATTTATGTATATATATATTAAAAATGAATTAAAAATGCAAAAAAAAAAAAAACTTTTGGAAGACTTGACCATTAGAGTAGTAATTTGAAGATGACTTTTTGGTGACATGACAAATAGATCAAGTCTTTAAAAGACTTGACCATTGCGAATGCCCTATATGATTTATTACTCGTTTCGTTCTAAAATAAATAATCATAAAAAAAATTAAACATAGTTTTAGAATTATGTAATCATTACACTTTTTAATTAATAGAAAGACTATTTTACCCTTAATTATAAAATGAAGTTTTTTTTTTATCACATAATTAATGATAGAACGGAAAAATAAACAATATCTTTGAAAATTGACACTTATTTTTAGACAAACAAAAATAGTAACGTAGACTGATTAATTAATTGAGCTAAAAAGTAATTTTAGTATAATTATAAATATTATTAGAAATTTTAATAAAATAATGAGGTGTGTAATAATTGATAACATGGTGTTAAATGCCCACGCGCCAACTTTATTCCAAATAAATTATTTAAATAAATGAATGAAAAGAAAAAAGTGAATCCTTTTCTTTTTAATTAAATAATTTCAGTAAATTAATTAAATAAAAAGAATTAGGACAAATTTGGATCACCGACACTACAACTATTTTGACTTTTCTTTTGTTTATGTTTTTGTCCTCGCCATAACTCACGATTCATATTTTATACGTACAGAAATGGTTTTAAAATATCTGAAAAACAAAAATACATCAAAACATAATAAAATCTATATCAAATTCTTATTTGGTATATATTTTTTCTAATGAGTAAAACAAATGTTTATTTTATTTTTATTTTTTATATTTTGAGTGATAACCAGTAGATCATATATTAATGATGTGGATGTCAAGTTGTTAAATTATATTATGACTTTTTAATACGTGAAAAAAAAATGTTATATCAAGATCAACAAACGTCACTCAAACGGAAAACTAGCTAGTTTATCAAGTACAATGATTATATGTGAGTGAATAATTGAATGTTTGTTATATTAAAGGGTCCAAATTTATAGAAATATTATACAAATTGATAGATTTTATATACATTAGAAAACCAAAACAAAAGTTGTTACTTTTTCTAAATCAGAAGTTTTCAGAACAAAATTTTTAAACACTATGTCTGTAATATTACCAACTTTTTTGCCTATAACACATTATAGAATCCAAATAACTGGTGTTAAACTATACTATTATTCGAATTTTCATCGTACGAAGCATATTTTTAAATACCATATTTTAAGGTCTACAATATTTAAAAACACATTTTAGTATCAAGATGATCGATTTAACTGTATTTTTTAACTCAATTTTTAATTTTTTAAATATTTTTACAAGACATACCTAGATATATGTGTGTGCATGCATATATATATAACATTTACAAAATACACATTTTAGATCCCAAGGCTATGTTTGGCAAAAAAAAGCTAGTTTCAGCTAGTTTATAAGCTAGTGTACATGTTTGGATGACCATAAGTTAGCTTATTGAAACGCTACTCAAAGTAGCGTTTTGAAAAGCTAGCTTATCAGCTATAAGCTCAAACAATATTTTTGTTTATATTAAAACAAATGTTGAAAGTTGTCATGTTTTTTTTTAAAGAAAAAATTAAGCTAGATTATTTTAAGTTTCAATATGTATGTTTCTTAATAATCGTATTTGTATTTTTTTTTAATTATAACATGATAAAATTCATATATGATTTAATTATTAGGTCGTGCCGGTATGTTTTTCCATATAAGTTAATTTTTACTATAAAAAGTAAGAAAATAAAATAAAATGGTATTAATGACGTAATCATATCACATGGGAGTTGATGGCACCGAAATCAAAGACGCGGACACAAAAAGTCAAAAGGACAAGGGCTGTGAAGAAGGCGACGGTGCCAAGCCGACACTTATAATTAATTTATTTATTACTAAAACTTTTTTTTTTGTTTGTTTGATTTTATACAAACTTTCAACTAAAGTTTTTAAAATCTATATCTATATAAAATAAACTTAATGTTGCTTAGGTGACATAATGAGAAGTCTCCATTTATCTTTTTCTATTTTCTTTTAATTTTGAATTTTTTTAAAGTACAAAGTTATCATTAAATGAGTTTAACATGAATTTAACCTTTCATATTCTCTATTATTTTTATTTGCATAACATAAGTGTATCAAGAAATATAATTTAAATTTGTCTTACTTTTTTTAGTCTTATTAAAAATTATTATTATTATTTAATCAAGCTTTTTATTCAATAATCCAACGATTTTTAATTCAGTTTAAATAGTATAAATGTATCATAATATCAAATTTCACAAATACATTAATGTCACTAATCTACATTAAAAGTTCTTTGAAATCGAAAAGTCACACCAAAATACATGTAGAAATATATCGTAATAGGACATTGAGTATATAATGTGTTACACTAAACGAATTGAATGTCACTTATTCAATTTAACAATGGATTATTTCCTATAGTAAGTAATTTTAATGATCAAGTAATATCTTTTTATATTACTTATAAGTTATAACCTAACTTTCTGTTTACACATTTTTTACATATCATTAGTTACCGTGTCATTTACGTCTACATTTGTTACTTTCTTAATAAAATCTTAGACGTCGTCATTTCTATAAAAAGGGAAAAAAACTTCATGAATATCGTCAATCAATACAAACAATATATAAATCATTCACATGGCCATTGTTAATATTACTCATTTTATTTCACCATATAACTTTATTCCTTAACAAATCTCTCTCTCTCTCTCTCTCTCTCTCTCTCTCCATATATATATATATATATATATATATATATATATATTAAAATTTCAAATAATTAGATTCTCATAACTTTTTCAAATATATTATTTATGAATTAAGAACTACATATATTTATATAGACAATTTCAAAGTCATTAATAAAAATACTCACGCTACCGCGCAACGCACGGTTCTCACACTAGTATGTTATAAATCAAGTTTTTAGAAACAACCGGCAAGGTATTGGCTTGGTTTTCTAATGGTGATTGGTTCAAGTGTTTTTAGATTTATTTAGGGGTGACAAATTTGTACCAAACCAAACCAGCCAACATGTGTATCAGCCGTACCAATTATAATGGGTTGGTAGTACCGTACCAAATGTCTATACTTGGTTGGTACACGATATTGAATGTTGTGTACCACGGTAGTACCGTGGTACCAACTTACTTAATAGTTTAACTAAAAATTAATTATATTAATCAATACTATTCTTATTTTGGGTTTATATCTTGTTTTAATTATTCACTTTACCCCCTAAACCGTGTATAATCAAAGGTATGAGGCAATGAACAATGCATCAATATCTAATGCCTAGAATCCTAGCAATTGAGAATATCGTTTGATACTTTGTTGTGAAGATCCCACTAATAAAGAAACTTTCACTTACTTTGAATTGGTTCTTTTTTTCTTTTTCATATATTCAATATTAAATTTTGTCACATTTAACTTTTTGTTTTTGTTTTGTATATGTAACTTGAAATTGCACAAGGTGATACCAACATGTACCAGCCAAAAAAAGTCGATACCAACTAAGTCGGTACCAATTACAGTTGATTGGTACATGGTATAAGGTTTTGCTTACTAATTATAATTGGTTGATACACGATATTGGTTAAAAAAATCGGTACCGTACCAAGTCCACCCCTAGATTTATTGAAAAGATTCGTTTGTTATTAACTTCAAAATCTTATATAAATAGTTGTTGTATGACATGTATTATAAATATTTGTAATTATCCTAATACATTATCCATGATCAACATTGATATTTTAGAGACCCTGAACGACAATTTTGAATGTGGTATTGTAAAAAAATAATCAAGTGTGTTAGGCTTTTTTTTTATCTATACTATATTATAAAGCACGGATAAAAAACTCTTAAATACAAATTATTAGGCATAAGGTACCATCATTTTATGCAAGATTTTAAAAATCTCTTAATTTACAAGTATCAAAGCACAAGATACATATTACTACTGCAGGCTTCTAACACCCACTAATTTGGTATGTGCAGGGTCTTCCTTTTATGCAGACATTTCCATGTATCACTATTAATTAATATATTATATTACTATAATTTTGTTTTAATTATATTATTAAATATGTAATTGGTTATTTTTTCTAGGTGTCGTTAAAATATATAAGATAATCATTGAATTCTAACAAAATACTTAATTTTTTTTATATAAAAAACATTATATTATTAAGCCTAAATTAAACAAATTTATAAAAAAACACTATCACTTTCTCAAAACCATCCAAAATCGAACTGTAAATCGACAAAAAAATAAAAAGAAACATTAAAATCGTGATGTATCTCGCTGCATTGCGCGAGTACGCTTCTAGTTAATACATGATATTTAGAGCATCTTCAATATATAAGAACCTCTTTTTTGTACTTTATGGTGTCCCCTCATTTCCACCTCATCAAATTAAAAATTCACATAAAAGTCCACAATGGTAGTTCTTATAAGAACCTCTTTTTGTGGGTCTCATACATTTTAATATTAATATATATAATATTAATACTTATTATAAAGTTAAGAAAAAAAATAAAATAATAAAGATAATGTCACATCTCACACATTTAATGGTAAGAACCAAGGTTCTTAGAGCATCTCCAATGCAAGGTTCTTATAAGTTAAAAGTGAAGTGTCTTGTAAGAACTACCATTGTGGAGAGTTTTTATAAGAACCTAACCCCTTTTGAGTTCTTATTTAAGAACCTTGGTTCTTACCATGAAGCTTGTGTGAAATGACAATTTTCTCATTTTTATTGGTAGTTAAATTAAATATTTGATATTTATTTATAAATATATAATAATTATTGATGTTGACATGAGGTTCTTATAAGAACTATGATAGCGGAAAATCGTATAGGTCCACAAAGTGGCCACTATGTTGCCATAGTGGCGGTGCAAGTGCACACCGGACACTATGATCGCTATTAAGTAATAAAGTGGTAGAGTACCAAGATCGTTTCCACAGGGACTAGTCAACTAAGAATCAAAGAACTTTCATGAACTTCTAGTGCTTGTTTGAGTTTTGAGAACAATATCAATATTTTTAAGCAAACTAAACAACGATTAAAAGGGATTAACAAGATAAAAGGTAGGATGTGAGTACAAGCATTAACTAAGACTGATGTAGTAACAATATGGTCAGAAACAAAATGACACACAGTATCTTTAAAAACCCCTTTCTCTCGAAAGTGAGTTTCCTCGGAACGTGGCCACGTTGCACCCACAAGGTCACCACTTTCGCCAACTCAAGACTTACCGACTTAATTAAGTAAACCTCTAAGGATTTCAGTTCCACCAGTATGGATATAGAAGCCCAAATCTCTTTGTGACACCTATATCGACCGACATTTTGAACCTTAGTTAAAGTCATGCAAAAACCCATATCTCTACGTGGTTATAAAAGTCTTTCTCAAATCTTCTTTGCATCACTCAAGCCGTATTTCGGATCCGCCCCTCTCGAGGTCTAAGATCTAATATTAACACTAACAAGTGATCGGCTTGTCCGCGTTGAGTTGAAGTCCCGACTCGAGCAACCAAGTCTAAGAGTTAGCAAAGATGGCAAAACCCAAGTGTTGCCTACTAGTCTTAGCCTTGGCTCATACCCACACCCAAAGGGGTGTTTAGCTCATAATAACAGTAAAAGACATGAGAGAAGAAGGAGAAAACATGAACATAAATTGCATAAATGAAACTTAAAGATTGCTGCCAAGGTGCCCACAACGTGGCGACAGCTGTTACAAAGAAATTAAACTTACAAAAATTAAATGCAACTACACTACAAGCTTTAAAGAGAGAATGTAAACTAAATGTAAAGCTCCAGATGCTATTGAATGCTCTTGGAAGTGATGATCTTGAAATGGTGCCTCCAAGCATCAATTTATAGCCCAAGGAAGAAGGAGTGTTGATGTGACCAAACATAAAAAAGTAGCTTTAAGGAAGAGTATTCAACCTTCCTTTGACTTACACCTTTTGTCTTCTTCCTTGATTATTCTTGTGAAAGAGCAGAAAATTCTTTTCTTTTCTTCAAAATGCAATCTTTCCAGAATTGGCTAAACTTATCCATAAATTTTCAGCCTATACCGCAACGTGGTGACAAGGTGGCGACAAGGTGGCCATGTTCTGCATAAAAAGTTGGTAAAACCGAAATTTTTGCAATTTTGAGACTTCATCACCATGTTTGAACAATTAAGACCAATTGAGGGAGGCAAGGGACAAAATTGGTGAAAATGTGGTAAAATAAATACTAAAAGAGATGAATTAACTATCAAGATTTGAGAGTTATCAAACTACCATTGTGGATTTTCACATAAATTTTTAAATTAATGAGTTGGAAATTATGTGGCACCAAAAAGTGTAAAAAGGAGGTTCCATTGAAGATGCTCTTATTTAAGAACCTAGAGGAGTTTGGGTTCTTATAAGAACTCTTCACAATGCTAGTTCTTACAATCCATTGCACTTTTTGCTTATAAGAACCATGCATTGGAGCTGCTCTTAGTATCAAGGTTATCCTAAATTAGAGGATCATTAGGGGAATATCAATTTTTTAGCACCATTGCCATTCAAGTTGGCACTCTTTTCTAATATCAATACATTAACCTCTTATCCATCATCAAATTCTTCCACAATTTCATCAGATTTTTTTTTATGTTTCTTCTCGTTACTTTCTTTTATTGTTCGTTTTTTTAGAATGACCCTTTCTAAAATTTATAGTTGGAGACATCCAATTTTATAAAAGATTATTCAATAATTGTTAATAATATTGTTTTAAAATCAGATGCAATTATCATAAACAAAACATCTAACATCGTTCTTAATTATATATCCAATATATAGACTTTTTATAGCAAATTTTTCTTTAAAAGAAGGAGGAGGACACACGAAAGAATAATATAGCCGAACACAAACCTTCTTCGATCATGATATTGCGTCTTCGAGTCTTGGATCTAATTAAATTCAAGTAAATCAACATCAACTTTATCAAAATCTTGAGCGTCCCACATATTCACACATGAATCCATATGTTTTTCCTAAAAATGCTTTGATGGGTTTTATAAGGAAGTAATGTAATGTAATTGGTAATTATTAATTGCCAATTTGTTGGCCCTTGTTTTGTAAAGGTTTGACATAAAATGTTAAAAGGAGGTCGTAAAATTATCATTTTTAAGGGTGTTGCAGGCTATGTCCACATTAATCCCGACAAATTGTGACTATACGACATCAGTCCTGATAAACTCAGTGACCAATGGTACCTGGAATCAAATCCAAGGCAGATGGGATATTCCACCACATCCCCCTGAACCTCAACTACTAGCCACGATCATGGTTTAAAAAAAATTGGTAAAATTATTGTTTTTTAAGGATGTCACAGGCTATGTCAAGACTAAAATTATCATTAATTATTGATAATTCAAATTGGAATGGAAAATGCTTTGAAAATGGCATGTGGTTGCTACTTATTAAAATTTTATGTTTCGAGGTTCCTCATGTTATCCACACCACATGACCCCCACCAACCCCAAGTGTAAAGTGCCCTATATATGTCTTCATTTAATACGTGTACTTGCATCATTTTCAATCAAAGAAGTTTGGTTTTACGTATAGTGTAATCAAAATATGAGTAAATTACATTTGTTGTCTTTATGATTTGTTTTTAATTTTGATTTTTTTTTCATATGGTTTAGAAATTACGATTTTTTATTCATATAGATTGTAATTTACTGTTATTTTTGTCCTTAAACTAATTCCTATCTTTTAAGTATAAAGGATTAAAATAGTAAAGAATTGTAAACCATAAAGACAACAACAATATATGTAAATTCTAAGAATGAAAATAACAATGAATTATAAATCATAGGGATGAAAAACACGATTTCTAATCCGTAGGGACAAAAATCATCATTTTTAACTAATCAGAGGGATGAACGACGTTATTTACTCTTAAAGTATTGATTATTAAATTATTTAGAAAAATAAAACAGGATTTAGATAAGAATAAGAAATGCGTTAAACGTGTCATGTTGATATATCAATCAAATTCTAATACAGTTCTGTGTGGGAGGCTCATGTTTGATCATTTTTGGATTGGTAGATCCATGATTTTTGCTGAGTGGGTGTATCTTTAAGGTGGATCATAGGCCCATATAGTCGTTCGGTGTGTTTTTAGCCGAATTTAACTATTTCAAAGGATTTTTAAGTTTTTTTTCGTTGATTTAGAGGGATTTTTAAGTTTTTTTTGGTCGATTTCAATGGGCTTTTTTCGGGTTTTTGTTGATTTCTAGAGATTTTTTTTCCGGTTTTTTGGTTGATGTTTCTTATATTTTCTAACACCCCGGAGAACCCCTCAAAGTTTAGCAAGAGTGCAACTTTCATGCATCAAATAAAATCTTACTTGTAAAAATAAGTTGATTGAAGTACGGGAGCCCACTTAGACATACATAGGTCCGCCCTTGATCAGTGGCGGAACACGAACATCATAGTCTTGGAGGCCGAAAAATGGTATTACAAAAATTCGGAAACCCAAAATATAACAATATAAATTCATTGGGTTTTTTTAATATGTTTTTTTACGATGATCTACTAATAAATTTTATAAAAATAAAAATAGAAAAAATTTAGCTCATTTAATACTCTAATAACAAAAAGATAACAATATAAAATCATTTTGTCATTATTTTTTTCTAACTATGATATACTAATAAATTTTAGTATAAATAAAAAAAGATTTGTTAATATAAAATAATAAAGCCTAGAACCATAATACCCTTAACAAAGTACATCAATGGTTTATATACTTTTTGATTATAATATATTAAATAATTTTTTAAAACTTAAAGATAGAAGTAGAGACTGCTTAAGATGTAAGATTAAAATCTAAATATTTCACATTATTTATATAAAACTCAAACCAATTTATACATTTTTATGCAATTTATAGAAGTTATATGTAATAAATATGTGTCGGACATATGAAAAGAAAAGATTTTTAGTAGTGAAAGCAAAAAAAATATTTGGCAATAAAAGAAAAGAAATGAGTACTATAAAGACTTGAACCCAATATCTCTTATAGGTGGCCAAGAGATGATAACCACCTCAGCTAAACATTAGATACAAGCTTTATTGCTAATATATATACTTTATCCGTCCCAAAATAAATGTTCATAATGAAAATGACACATATTTAATAATATGTAATTATTACACTTTTTAAATAACCAAATGACATTTTTACCCTTGATAATAGAGAGAGAAACTTTATCACCTCATAATTAAGAGTAAAATGGGAAATTGAAAATTTACTTTTAAAAGTGGACATTTATTTTGAGACAAATTAAAATAGCAATGTGGACACTTAATTTGAGACGGAGGGAAAAATATTTGTTCCAAAAATCGCAGGCATGGCCCCCTTTGCCCCTCATTGTGTTCGCCAGTCGCCACTGCCCCTGATTCCCTGAGATATAACGACAGTAATCCAGGTGACGCGGTTTGCATGAACCTTGCAGAGTAGAGAGCCCTAAAAAGAAGTCTTTCTTTGAATTTAATTTATGTGTTTTGTAATGTAAAAAATAATATTAGACAATGAGTAAATTGCAATTTTGGTCCCTGTGGTTTGTTGTTTTTCTCACTTTTAGTCCTTATAAAATTTTTATTGCAAGAAAAACTCTATGGTATGTAAAAGTGCTTGGTTTTGGTTCCTCAGACTAACTCTGTTAGATTCCCTTCCGTTAAACCTCTCATGTGCCTTGCACATGAAGGTACATTAGACATTTTGCTTATAATTTGGTTTTTCACTTAAAACATTAAACTGCAAGGACTAAAATTGCAATTTACTCTTACTTATAATATATATATATATATATATATATATATATATATATATATATATATATATATATATATATTGGAAGGATATTTTGCAACCCTTGAAAAGGTTGCAACCCTTACAACCCACATCTTAACCTAATATAATAAAACCTGATATAGTGAAACGAAATATTAATATAGTGAAATCTGATGAAACATATTTGATATAGTGAAACATAATGGAAAGGTTATGAAACAATAATGATAATAAAACTTAATTGAGTTTTTACATACTGCATATTGATAAACAGGTAATAAAAATGTAGTCTTGATATGCTCTTTTTTTTTAAAGAAATATACGCTTTTCTATATTTAAACATATTTCATATTTGTTGCCAAATTTGAAACACAAAAGAAAAAGACACATTTACCCTTTTGACATATTATTATTATTTTTTATTAATAAATTAATTAATTTATTACCATATATAATTCAAATGAATCTTGACCATTAATTAAAAAGATCAATGATTGAAATTTGGTTTCCAAAGTTTCCAATGAAATTTGGTTTCCAATTGAAACCACCCCTATATATATATATATATATATATATATATATATATATATAACCTTAGGTTCATTTGAGAAATGATAAATATATGAGAAATAGAGAAGTAATCCTAGCCATTCATACGGTAAAGATCGGATTTGACTGGTCAAATATTTCGACTTTGACTGGTCAAAAGTTGCGGCTTTGACTGGTCAAAAGTTGCGGCTATTCCAAAAATAGAAGGACACTTTCGTAATTTTTACAAAATACACGGGATGTGTTCATATATGAGCCTGTATAATTCACATATGAACTATATGCTCATATGTGAATCAGTGTAATTCACATCTAAACTCTTTTAACTGATTCATATATGAACCTTTGTGATTCATATATAAACTAATTAACTGATTCACATATGAACTAATTAATTGTAAGTTCATATATGAATCAATTGAATTAATTAACAGATTCATATATGAACTAATTAACTGATTCACATATGACCGTATAGTTCATATGTGAATCATATAGGTTCATATATGAACTCATCCCGCATATTTTACGAAACTACCCTCTACCTTCTATAGACCATGCAAGGAATTATCTGGTGCTTCGCGGTCAAAGCCGCAAATGTTGACCAGATGAATGACTAAGATAATTCTCTATTTCTCATACATTTACCATTTCTCAAATGAACCTCTCCCTATAGGGGTGAGTTCAAATGAAAACTCATTTTTCATTGTGCATATGAGAACAAATCTTAACCATTGATCAAAACTTAGAAAACTAATCAATGGTTAATACATAATAAGGTTAATTGGGAAGTGATTAAGGACAAAATTGTAATTTTGAATCAACGCCTACCTTCTTTGACTTTTTATTTTTATTTTTAATTAAAAAAATTTACCCCCTTAAACTTTAAAATAATTTATCTTAAAAATTACTAATATTTGAATCAAACAAATTACATTAAAAAAAACGAGAATTTCGTGCTCTTCGATATGACATCCATCACGATATAGTTTTTCTTCGTTTTAACCGTTTTTTTTACGTGAAATTCTATATACGTGTTATATTCATTATGAATATGCATGCACGTCTTCGGGTGTCCATATTCAGTATGAATAACAAAGGTGAACGTTCATTCACTATTCATGATGAATAATGCCGTATGCAGTATGAATAATACAATATTCAAGATTTTTTTCGTTTTAACCGTTTTTTACGTGAAATTATATATATATATATATGTGTTATATTCATTATGAATATGCATGTACGTCCTCGGGTGTCCACATTCAGTATAAATAACAAAGGTGAACGTTCATTCACTATTCATGATGAATAATACAGTATTCATGATGAATAATACACGAATCCATTATTCATGTATTATTTATCATGAATCGTGTATTATTCACCCTGAATGTTTTATTATTCGTCCTGAATAATACATTATTCATGATGAATAATATATGAATGACCCGTGAAGGTGTAGACACATGGCACACTCTCTTTTGTTTCCCAATTCACAACCGAAATTTGGTTTAATTCATTATGAATATGTATGCGCATCCCCAGATGTCCCACATTCAATATGAATAACAAATGTGAACGTTCATTCATTATTCATGATAAATAATATAGTATTCAGGATGAATTATACAACATTCATGACGAATAATACACAAATTCATGAATCGTGAATTATTCACCCTGAATGTTGTATTATTCATCCTGAATGATACATTATTCATAATGAATAACACATGAATGACCTGTGAAGATGTGGAGACGTGACGCGTTCTCTTTTGTTCCTCCATTCACAACAGAATTACTCGATAGGTTCTTGATTCGTCTTGATGGTGTTGGGTTACGGTGCTGAAGAAACGTGATGCCTTATGACGTTGAAGAAAGTGTTGAAAAAGGTGATGTCGAGTTACATACTTACGGTGTCGAGACGTTGTACAAACTTGAACATACATAAATATTCATAATTAATATAACACATATATAGGATTACACGTAAAAACGGTTAAAACGACAAAAAAAACTATATCGAGATGGATGTCATATCGAAGAGCACGAAATTCTCATTTTTTTTGATGTAATTTGTTTGAATAAATTATTAGTAATTTTTAAGATAAATTATTTTAAACTTTAATTGGGTAAAAAGTTTTTAATTAAAAAAGAAAATAAAAAGTCAAATATGGTAGGCGTGTGTTTAAATTTTCTTCCATTTTTACCCCTAAGCATTTTAAAATTAAAAACTCTATTTAATATGAGTTGTTGGATCAAAAGAGATCGAGTGGCTGAGATTTGTCCTCACGTGCACAATGAAAAATGAGTTTTCATTTGAACTTCCCCCCCCCCCTCTCTCTCTCTCTATATATATATATATGTATATATATATAAGACGATAATCAAATGAGAACCACAAAAATGTTGAAAACCGTGAGAACCGATCTAAGCCGTTATTTGGTTTTGATCCTATGGTTTTAATTGAAAACTATTTCACCACATGAAAAGGGCATAATTGTCATTTTGGTAACATAGATTCACCAGATGAAACAAACAGATTCACCAGATGAAACACATGGATTCACCAGATGAAACAAACGGATTCACCAGATGAAACACATGGATTCACCAAATGAAACAACAAATTTATCATATGAAATACACATTACCAAATGAAACACAATTTTCGTCTATGTGTTTTTTCACCTTATGAAACCTAATACAACTTTCTTCTATATGTTATTTCACCATATGAATTCAAATACAACTTTGGGAAACAAAAACCCCAAATCAGTTACAAAGCTAACTTATCTATTTCTATAGCAAGCAAAAAAAAAATAAAAAAAGAACAAACCCTAGATGAAAATTAAAATCAACTCAGAAATCAAAATCATTAAACAAAATAAAAAACATTTAAACCAAATCGTCTTTGAAATTCAGATCTGAGAAACCAGATCTCGACTTGGGGTGAAATCGATGATTACTCGAAAGAAACAGAACAATGTTGAAAAGCTTCGATAATAACTCGTCGTCGTATAGATCGTCGTAGACAATGAAGATCGCGTGTTGTTTCAAAACCTTTTGCTGATCTTGTTTCAATGACGGATGGTGACGAGAAATGGATGAACGACTAGGGATGGAAACGGGGCGGGTATTGGGCGGGTAATGCATCCCCTGTCCCCAACCCCGACCCCTGTTTAAACCCCCCCGTCCCCGATCCCACCCCAATTAATCCCTGACGGGTTCGGGGGGAAAGAATCCCCGACGGGTACCCGTTTAGTAGAAAAAATAAAAAATTGTATTTTAAAAATTAAAATTATAATAAATTGTTTCTATATTAATTACTGATATTGAAAATAAAAATTTATTTATCATTTAATAATAAACGTATACATATATATTTATTTATACACACACTATGTACATATATTAAATAAATTAAAAAGTTTAACCGGGTCCGGATTAGGGGCGGGTAATGCCATCCCCGACCCCGTTTCGGGTATTAAAATAAATCCCCGTCCCCGCCCCGTTACCCGTTAAAGTGGGGAATCCCCGCCCCGTTAGGGTCGGGTACCCGCTTCAACGGGTAAACTTTCCATCTCTATGAACGGCGAACATTTTTTTTCACAGAATGCACTTTTACCATAGAAAACCTAGAGGAGAGTAAGTGAGAAGTACTGGAGAAGACACGATGTGTAATTTGAATTGATTAAACTAGAGTCTTTTTCTTTCTTGGAAAGGGGATTAAACTAATGTTTATTATACCCTTGAATGTCCTTTCAAATTCTCAAAACTACCGTTGGTGTTTGCTTTAATTACAAAAAGGTTTTTTAATAACTCTTGATTTATTCTAATCAATGGATTAGATTAGTCCTCAAGTTCTTAACCTTTTTTTGGTCCTCACTAGATTTTCCCCTATATATATATATATATATATATATATAGGGGCTAAATCAGGTGAGAACCAAAAAAAGGTTGAGAACCGATCTAAGCCGTAATTTGGTTTTGATCTTATAGTTTTAATTAAAAACTGTTTCACCATATGAAAATGGCATAATCGTCATTTTGGTAAAGAGATTCACCAGATGAAACATAAAGATTCATTAATCAGATGAAACACATAGATTCACCATATGAAACACACAGATTCATTAGATGAAACACACGTTAATCTTATTTCACCACATGAAATAAATCACAATTTTCATAAAATATGTTATTTCACCTAATGAAATCCAAACATAATGTTAATGTATATCTTAATTCACTACATGAAAATCAAACTTCGCAAACCCAATCACCTCCTGAATTGCTTCAGATCATTCATGATTCAAATTTCACAGTTAAATATAAATATATTAATTACAGGAATATTGTTGTGAACGATCTTATCTTCGTCTTCTTTTTTAGAAAGCTATTGTTGCCTCCGTAGATTCCTCTGAGTCCTCTTCATATGATCTTGTGGCGTATCCTTCCCCAAACTGCGAGCTAGCACGACCTACTTGTGATCATAACCACCAACACCCCACCGTAATCTTCTCAATCGGTCGATATAACAAAAACGTATTCCACGAACTCAACGAGAACATCATACCTTTATTCATCATTTCTCGCCTCTTCAGATCTCGAGTACATTTCATCATCGTCGATCACAAACCTTCCTTCATTCAGAAATACAGGGGAGGGTTTTTGCGTTAAACCGAGCATGAAATCTTAAATTTGACAGCCGAATCAACCGTCCATTGCTTTCCGGGAGCTGTAACCAGTTTAAAGTTTCACAAATTTCTAGGAGTAAACACATCGGAAAATCCATAGGGTTACTATTCGATGTCGGATTTCAGAGAATTCATCAGAGTAAATGTATAAATTGAAACCCATGTCCGTTTTCGATTCATGTAATCCACCATTGTTACTTCTAGTTTCTCGTCAGAGAATACAAAAATTCCAAAATGAAGCAACGATGGTGAAGATGATGGAGGAGCTAGGATTCCGAATGATCATCGGCAACTCCGATATAAGGAGACGTGAAACATTGAGAAATTGTTCTTCTTTTTGGGATTTGATTTCAAAGGGTTGCGTTGGTAATTGTGCTGATGGAATGATGAAATATGGGGAAAAGATGAGGATGTGAGAGGTAGTTTTGATATCTCAAATTACAAGTTTACCCTTAAGACTTCCAAAACTTTCATTAATATTAAAGAAATGCCAACATGTTTGTTAACCTTTGATTAAAACTCTTTAATGATTGAGAGTAGTCCCTACAGTCCTTAACCTTTTTACGGTTCTCATTTAATTATCGTCCTATATATATATATATATATATAGGCCACGATTATTTTGCAACCCAGTAAAATGTTACAACCCATGCAACCTTCATCTAAACCGTCCATTACATTTAGATTCTCATTGATTCTCTAAATGAATTACCTGATTTAATCGAATTTTGTTGAATTTATGCAAAATATGTCAATGCATATAACGGTTCATGTAACACCCTGGAATCTTAGACGTTAATTGTATGTATAAAACTCAGGTTAATGCGTTTTAGTGTTCCTAACTGACCTTGCGTAAGGAGGGATTTATTTTGGACGAGGTTTCGTGTCGCGATGGAATCGAACAGAAGACTGGGTGGAACCAGAGACTATGTCGACGACTGTGCCCATGGCACTGTCACCAGAGCATTGTCGCGGAGGGACCACCACCTGCGGTACATGTTGGACGAGTATGCCCGACGTTTGTGCCAATGCATACTCACAGATGGCAAAGTAGCAAGCTGGTAGGGACCTGCGGTACAGACCTGGCGAGAATGCCCATGGCACTCTCGCATGTCAAGGTCGTCGACGGCCAGTGGGACATTTCCCATTTAATCTAATTTTTGAGGACTTTTTGAGTATTCTTGAAACCTTTTGCTTGGGCGATTTCTCTCAACCTCAAGGTAAGATTCCAACCCTTCTACCCCTCTTTCCCTCATTTATTGTGTTCCCAACTAAACCATTTAACATTAGTGATCATTAATGGAATTCTAGGGTTCTAGATCCATAGCTATCATCTTTGGGGAAGCTTCAAACCATCATTCTCTACTTCTATGGTTTTCTATATTAGGGTTTTTTACCTTACAAACCCACTTAGTGAGTCTCCTAATCTTTATCTTACTTGTATTATTAAATGCTTGTGTGAAGATTTTGAGAAAATGTGAAGTTAACCTAAAACTAGGGTTTTGTATATTCTACAAATGTATGGATGATTGTTCTAGTAAAAGTTATTACATGCTTAGGGGGTTCCTATATGCATATAACATGATAAAACAAGCTACACCCTAGCAAAGTATCATTGTAAGTAATAATGGGTTTTGGTTATAAGTGATTATATTGATAGCTAACTTATCATGTTATTGTGATGGTATCTTGGCGATAAATAAAGTATGTATATGGATATGTTCATGAAATGTGTAATATCATGCTTTAGAATGAAATGTATTATCTTGACTATCTCCTTGTGCACGAGGATTTAGATGGCATATTTATATGCGGTGTTAATTGTTGGCCGTTTAGGCACTAGCGAGTAGACAATAGGGGACGTAAGTCCTTGAGTTGGAACTCGTCTAGATTGGATAATCACTCATGTCTGTAATCCCTTGAGGTGTAACTCGACGGAGTAAGCACTAGATGCATAAACGGTTTGAGGATTGTGATGTCTAGTATGGCATGGGAACTAGAATCGGGATATGTGGTGAAATCCAATAACATCACGGGTGACCCCATTCACGTGTTCTCTTCACCCAAGATGGTAATGGGTCTCCCCCGTCTTTCAAGAGTTATTTCTTGTGTATTTGTACGGGAAATAGAATATTTATTCCAAATGGAATGTTGGCATTGGTTCAACCTATGGAAATTCCGGTAACAATTATTTACATTAATGATGCTTATTTTATAAACTGTAAAGTCTTTGTTGGATATCTAGACTTTGGCCTAACAATTGTTTTGGTGTTTAATGGCTCACAGGTTCCGCTAGTGGTGTGCATAGGGCACCTTGATTCGCCGGACGCGCACATAGGATCCTTCACGGACCAACATTTTGGGTTCTTGAGAGAAGAGTGTTTTGAAGTCATAGTGACACCCATCTTAATCTAGTTGTTAAATGTTCTAGATTTAATAGGTTGTCATGTATATGTCTTATTAGTTCCGCTACTTTAATGGATGCAACTACCCCAACTATATTGGGTCATAGCCAATCTTGTTTACAGGTTTATAATTCATATTATAGACGTTATATTGTCGAAAATTTCCGTTTTTATTTTACCTAATTTTTAGGGTCTTACAGTTCATATGATGTATCGAATGAAAGTGGTATATTCATGAAATAGTATGCATTCCATGGCAGTTAATGATATACTATGCATTGTAGGTAAGATTATTGCATGAAACCACTAATCATTGATGCAATTAAGTAATCAATCCATGGTCTACATAATGAATGGGCTAAAATAATTGGTTTAGATGAGGGTTACACGGGTTATAACCTTTCACTAGGTTGCAAAATAAACGACCCCTATATATATACATACTGTTAAATATATATATATATATATATATATAGAGAGAGAGAGAGAGAGAGAGAGAGAGCAAGGATCATTTGTTAACCATCCATTTTTTGTTAACTTTATGAACCTTGCTCAACCAATAGGAACTCAAGGATTGTTGATGTTTAAATTATTGAAATTCTTAATGTTAAAGGGTATATATGTCATTTTATTTCTAACAATTTTTCATTAATTTTATTAGGAGTTACAAAAAACAAGTTTCCATAATTACATGGTAGGTTACGATTCTTGTATTATCTCCATATCCTACATTTTTTTACATCATATCAATAGAATAAACATATTTCGGTGCATATGTTTGATAAAATAGTAGATCATATAGTCGTTCTTTTCAAGAAAAAATTATCATATATTAATCATTATTCGTAAATCACACGAACATTCATATATTAAAGATGAACATATGTGTTTTATGCAATGTTTTATGTTTGTAAGGTGTTCATCGATGTTCCCATCTATCAATGTTTGTGTTCATCAATGTTCCCTTCTATCAATGTTTTATGTTTGTAAGGTGTTCATCGATGTTCCCATCTATCAATGTTTTATGTTTGTAAGGTGTTCATCGATGAACATTTGTGTTCATCTCTATCGATGTTCATCGTTGTTGCGTTCATTTCAGAGATGTTCATGTGTTTTCTGAATTAAAATTAATTTTTATTGGGGGTTACAAAAATGAAGCTTCCATAATTATATTGTATGTTTTGATTAAATCATTTTCTTTTCCCCATAATAAATGTTTCATATGTAATGAAATAAATGTAATAAATGTTCATTCATTTCTATTGTAATAAAATAAATGTTCAATTAGGCGTTTCATATGGATTAATACTATGAGCATTTTTTTCCCATAATACCCTTGACCAGTCATGTTCACCTTCATATGTAATAAATGAGACGTTTTTTTTAATAAAAATTAAGTATTAATCTCAACCATCCAATATCAAGATGGATGGCTTGGATTAGTTCACATAGTTAACAAGAATATGAAGGTTAACAAAAGAACTCAACCCTATATATATATATATATATATATATATATATATATATATATACATTATATATATCATCCCCAACCTCCGGTTCCAACCATCGCCACCGCCCCCCCTTCTCACCGGCGTCAAACCCCTTCATCTGTCACCTATCGATATCTCCACCCTTCCCATGGCCACAGGGACGAAAATGACGTTTACATAACCTACGACAACAAATCAAGACCAAACCATCGTCCTTGTGCTTGTGTTATTTGTTGAATGAAGGGACGTTTAGAGGTCAGGGATACGGTGGTGTAACGACGACAAGGGTCAATGTGGTGGCAGGGGATGCTTGAAAGGGGTGTAGGGATAAGGGAGAAGAGAAGGATAATAAAGAAGGGAGAAGAGACAATGCTAGAAGTGACGAGAAAGGGATGGCCGGAGAAATAGGGAGGAGGCTACCGAAGAAAATGGAAGGAGGGGAAGGAGGTTAGCGGTGGAGAACAAATCGAGAACAGATGGTATCATCGATTGGTTGTGAACAAAAAGAGAGGGGAGGGGAGAGATGAGGGATGTAGTCATACCAACAGGGAAGAAGAGGGGGAGATATGGGGGAAGGGATCACAGTGGCGGCGGGGGGAGGGGGTGATGGCTGGAGGTATGGCCGACACGATGTCGGAGAAGACAAGTAACCATTTTTTATGTCAGTGAGGGTGTCAATGATTTGACGAAGGGCATTGAGATCGAGCAGAAAGAGGTGTTGTTGGGTTGTCGAAGATATGGAAATAAGAAGGGAAAGGGAGAATGTAAGAAGATGTCACCAAAGAATGTTATAAAACTCCATTTCCGGTTGGAGTCAGAGACAGATATATATATATGGGGGGGTTCAAATGAAAACTCATTTTTCATTGTGCACATGAGGACCAATCTTAGCCATTGATCAAAACTTAGAAAACTAATCAATGGTTAAAACATAATAAGATTAATTGAGAAGTGATAAAGGACAAAACTGGAAATTTGAATCAACGCCTACCTTATTTGACTTTTTATTTTCTTTTTTCATTAAAATTTTTTTACCTCCTTAAAGTGTAAAATAAATTATTTTAAAAATTACTAATATTTTCATAAAAAAAATTACATCAAATAAATAAATAAATAAGAATTTCGTGCTTTTCGATATGACATTCATTTCGATATAGTTTTTTGTTGTTGTTTTAACCGTGTTTACGTGAAATGCTATATATGTGTTATATTCATTATGAATATGTTTTCACGTCCCCGGGTGTCCACATTCAGTATGAATAATAAAGATGAACGTTCATTCACTATTCATGATGAATAATGTAGTATCCAGGATGAATAATACACGAATTCATGATTTATGTATTATTCATCATGAACCGTGTATTATTCATCCTGAATGAGACATTTATTCATGATGAATAATATATGAATGACCCGTGAAGATATGGACACATGGCACACTGTCATTTGTTTCCCAATTCACAACCGAAATTTGGTTTAATTCATTATGAATATGTATGCACATCCCCGGGTGTCCCACATTTAGCAAATGTGAACATTCATTTATTATTCATGATGAATAATACAGTATTCAGGATGAATTACATAACATTCATGATGAATAATATATGAATTCATGAATGCTATATTATTCACCTTGAATGATACATTATTTATGATTGATAATACATGAATGACCCGTGAAGGTGGAGACGTTGTTACGCCCCGGTTTCTAGTTGAGTTCCGTGACGTAAATCTTAATAACTTGTGCCTTGAACAATGTAACACCCGTAAATTCCTGTCTGTGAAAGCCAACCCTTTGAGAAATTCTTGTTTCTTATCGTGGGATTTCATCCCCTATATCTTACCTATTTAAGCCTTATCGCGTCATGAGTGGTCTGTGCGAAAAATGGGAAGAAACAAGCCTCGGTACACTCTGGGCGATAGTGCCCTGGGCACAATCGTCGGGCACAATCGCCAGCGGGGGTGTGCCCACGGTACGTTTTGGGCGATAGTGCCCTGGCACAATCGCCGGGCACAATCGCGGTCGGCCCAGGGTCTTTTAAGAGTCGCGATTCTCAACCATTTCCCTCACTCTCACTTCTATCTTCTTCCCTTTTCTCTCCCAAACACCAAAACCGAACCCTAACCTATTTTAGGGGTTTTTCTCTCCCCAAACCTCATGATTCTCAATCATCTAGCTAGTTGGGAGCTTGAACCACAAAACCTTCATCTTCATCTTCCTCATCAAGTTCAACGGTTGGGAGCTCGGGTTGAAGTGTTGGATTGGGTGTTCTCGGAAGTCTCATCGTCTCCAAGGGTAAGTTTTCTTGTATTAAGGTTATAAATGCTCTATTGGTGGGTTCTTAGTGTTTGATATCTCAAATCTCGGATCTAATGGTTTTGGAGAAATTAGGGTTTTGATCTTGTTGGGATCTTGGTATTTTTATGTTTGGAGAATGTCTTCTTATGGTCGATTGTGGATATTTATGGGTTGGAATGTTCGGATCTAGGTTTTGGAAGATTTCGGCTTGAGGATTCAAGTGGTCTTCAAAAGAGCTCGTTGGGTAAAATCTAGATTTAGCCTAAATCTAGCAAGGTGAGTTCAAGTTGATTTGTGAAAACGGTGTGCATGCCAAAATGTTAATTTTAAAGTTTTTATGTGTTTTACATGAAATTATCAAATGTTGGATTATTGGTTAATCTCTGATTATTTGAAGTATTTAACTTTATAAACTTTACATAACACCACATTTGGGATTTTTGGGCATTTTGATAAAGGGTCACAAATGAATGCGTTTTGAGATCTTATTGCATAAACAGATCTTTGGTCAAAGAAATACACTTTTAAATGTATGTCGGGTTTTATGCATCATCATGAAATGGAGTGTTTTATAAAGTATTACTTACACATCTGAGTGAGATATTTGAAAGAATGTTTATAGTCTCATTTTATGATTTTCATTCTTATCAGCAGTTAAATTTGGAAAATGCATACTTTGTGTTATGAGTTCATTTGAAAATTGGGTTACTTCAACTAATGTCGAGTTTTGAACTAATCTTACTTTTAGTCGTTGTGTTTATGTATCCGTTGGTCGAGTGCATTTATCGTATTTTTATTACATTTATCAATGGGTCAATGGGTTGCTAAGTCTGCGGCTTGGTATTTTTATTTGATTGGAGTCTTTGGACAATTGTCCAGTTTTGGTAGCTCGACTTCGAGCCTAGTTGGGCCTTATACGCATTATTTGGCTTATTTGATGCATTTGGGAGTCATGACCCCGTATTTGGTTTATTATTGTTCCGGCGTTGGGACGATTTGTTTTCCACGTCGAGGCATGTTAAGGTATCGGATTGAGATGTAAGTCCTTCGTGCTGCACGTTAAGGTACCGGATTGAGGTAAAAGTCCTTCGTGCTCAAGTGTTACGATTTTGGATGAAGCACGTTAGGTATCAAATTGAGATGTAAGTCCTTCGTGCTGCACGTTAAGGTACCGGATTGAGGTATAAGTCCTTCGTGCTCAAGTATTACGATATTGGATGAGGGGCTCGACATAGGAACCCGACGGGGTTGAACTCGAGTTTCCGTGGGTGTACGTTTAAAGCTACTGAGCCTGACATCCCTTGCGTGTACTTTTGTTTATATGGCTAGTCATAACAACATAAAATGGGCTTACTTTGTGGACCGTCACATTTTATGGAATTGGGAATCCCCCGTCACCGAAAGGTGTTGTTTTTGGGTATTGAGTTTTATTATCCAAGTTTTCGGTGACGTTTTGTGTTATTGGGTTTTACCCTTGATTTTATGGGTTGAGTATTATGCCCCACCCGTATTTTGGGTGTTTTGGGATATAAGGTTTAACCGTATCTTCATAAATGGATAGTTCAATCTATATTTACGCTTTGAGTGAGTTTTGGGTTAAAACTAATTTATGAATGGGCGACTTACATTGGTATTATCATCTTTGTAGTAGTTTGGTTTGGAAAATGTCCAAATTGGTGTTCTTTGTCAAAAATGCATATTATTGGAAAATGAGTCGTTTTCACATGTAAGACTTATCATATTGAAGGACTACAATTTTAACCGTATCCTTTCTTTTAAACGATTATTTTATATATGTTGAAAACTCTTGAGCTCACTAGGCGTTAAGCCTAACCTTTTTATTTGTCGGCATGTGCTTCAGGTTTTCAAGGTTGGGAGTTGGTCCTAGCAATCCTATGAAGAGTTGAGCCTTAGCTCTGTGCAAATGTAAGTAGTTGGGAAGTCTTCCGCAACATTGGAGATAGTAACTATTATGGGGTTTTAGTAGCACCCGTCCTTATTATAGACTTTTGTATATAATGAATGGTTGTATTGAGGTTAAATCTTAACTTGCGGTTGTAGATGACTTGTTTATTGATGTATTTAGAAAATTTTAAATAAGTTGCTATTTTCAGAATTCAGGGTGTTACAAGTTGGTATCAGAGCATAAGTTTGAGAGAATTAGGTGTTGATTTTCAGCATTATCTTCAGCTCCTATTCCTTCGTTTCAAACAATCATTCCATCTTTATCTTCAGAAGTAGCATTAACTCATTAGCAGTATTAACTTTTCACTTGCAGTAGTAATCATTCAGCAGTACTAACTACTAGCAGTACTAACTCTCCAAGCAGTACTAACTATTCAAGTAGCAACACTAATTCTTCAAGCAGTGTTAATTCTACTAGCAGTAGTAATCTTGATGGCCTAGCAGTAGTAATCACTTAGCAGCATGAACAATGAAGACTGAGCAACATAAACCATACTTAGCACATTCAGACCTAACAATCTCCCCCTAACTTAACTTTTCAGAATGAGAAGTTAAGTTCTTCAGCATGAGGTCTTCATGATGCTTTCAACAATTCAGCTCAATTTCCCAAATTTGGATCCAATCCCAGACTTTGATTAATTGTCCTTCTGATCACTATTCTGGCCATTTCTGATCCTTTCAGTTTAGCTTTCAGCATCCCTTCCAACTTAGCTCTGCTGTGGTCATAGATCTTGTCAACCAAGTAGTACTCATGATAGCTTTTGTCAATTGTTATCATGTAGACACCACAGTTTTCAAACAACATCCAATGATCAATCTTTTTGAAACCATACTCATGATGTAAGTCTTTGTTCCTGTACTTTACTCTTTCTGGTTCAAACATCATACATAAGTATTCCATGGCTATCTTGATTAGACTGATTCCAGCTTCTTCCAACACTTTACCATATAAGCTCATCCCAACTTTATGCATTTCTTCCAAATCAGACCTGGAGCAGCTTCTGATAATTTTACCCCATGTAGCATACACTTCATAGTGAACTCCCAATCTCTTTATCTTGAAGTATTCTTTGCCTTGGTCTTTCAGAATATCCCAAAAGATAATTTATGGTGCTTTCATAGAGATAGGATCAACTTGTATTGGGTCTTCATTTGTCAAAGTCATGTACAAATGGAATTGCTCATTGGATTGTTGATTGGACTGCTCTGTATTCTGCTCTGACTCTGCTGTAGATTCAACATTAGGTTCTGCTTCTGTTTCTGCTCTTTCATTTTCCTTCTCCTCTTCTTCAATTCTTGCCCTTTTTGCCTTTGGCTTGGTGGCAATGGACTTCTTTCTTTTCATTGCACCAATCTGTTGAGCTAAGGTCTCTTCTGACTTCACTTCTTTCTTGTCTTTGCTAGGAGTGCCTTCTTCACTGTCAGGGAAGGGTTTTTGTATGTTGAGGTCATGCCTCTCTTTCATCTTCCTTTCAACCTCTACCCTTTGAATGAAGTCCCCTTTCAGTTTAGCCATCTCCTTCTGGTAAAGTTCTTCAAGCTTTCCAAAAGACATACCTGTAAACATTCCCTCAGGAACTCCAATAGCTCCTTTCAGGAAGTTTATCATCTTCCTTCTTTCTTGGTTTGCTAAGTATGTCTTGGAAGGTTGTCTTTGTCTAGTCTTCAGTGGTAGCCTTTGCCTTGAAGCCTTCTTTGTGACTTTCTTAGCAGCAACTGCAGACTTCAGACTCTTTTGATATTCTTCATTAAGTTTAGCAGACATCTCCAGAGCAATCTCTCTGTCTTTTGCAGATTGATTCTCTTCCTCCTTTTCCAGTTCGGCTTGCATCTTCCTTGCCAATTCTTCATCTAGAGCTATTTGACTTTGTACCTTAGCAGTATTAACCAACTCGCAGTATTAACTCATATTAGCAGTAGTAACACATACTGGCAGTACTAACACATACTGGCAGTACTAACACAGACTAGCAGTATTAACACATAACAGCAGTAGTAACACTGATTAGCAGTAGAAACAAGGTAAGAAGTAGTAACTTTGCACTGGCAGTATAAACTACCTAGCAGTAGTAACAATACTTAACCATATTTGAACTGTCAACATGAGTAATATAGAGATCAGCATTAACTTAACCAGGAGTACCAAGTATTCAATTTAAGCAATCTGAAACACTTAAACACACAAGGTTAGTAGCACCATGCACAATACAATATGAGAAAGTAGACAGGAAGGAGTTTATATAGAAATGGTACATAAAGTAGATCAAAGGAAGCTTATTCAGTGTTTATCATTACCACACTTGTGACCAAGAATGTGAATCTACCCACATCAAAAACTTTGGTGAATAGATCAGCAAATTGGTTACTTGTATGGACTTTCACAACCTGAATGAGCTTCTTTTCATTACAGTCTCTGATAAAGTGGTACCTGATTTCTATATGCTTTGTTTTGGAGTGCTTGACTGGATTATTAACAATGCTAATAGCACTGTTGTTATCTATGAAGATTGGAGTGTGAAGAAAAGTCATACCATAGTCCAGCATTTGATTCTGAATCCAGAGTACTTGTGAACAGCAGCTTGCAGCAGCTATGTACTCTGCTTCTGTTGTAGAGGTGGACATTGTGGTTTGTTTCTTGCACCGCCATGACACTAGTCTTGCACCCAAAAACTGACATTCCCCTGAAGTTGACTTTCTATCTAAATTTGCACCACCCAAGTCACTGTCTGAATAAGCAAGTAGGTCAAATGGTGAGTCATAAGGATACCAAAGACCTAATCTAGGTTGGCCTTTGAGATATCTGAATATCCTCTTGACTGCTTGAAAGTGTGACTACTTAGGCCTTACTTGAAATCTTGCACACACACAAACATGAAACATGATATCTGGTCTTGAAGCAGTGAGATACATGAGGGATCCAATCATGGATCTATAGTGATGAACATCCACATCCTCCCCCTCAAGATCTGCAGTGATCTGTTTGTGTGTCTCCATGGGTGTGCTTGCAGGCTTTGAATCTGAGAATCCAAACTTAGTAAGAATGTCCTGCACATACTTGGATTGGCTTATAAATATCCCATCTTTCTTCTGCTTAACTTGTAGCCCAAGGAAGAAAGTAAGTTCACCCATAGAACTCATCTTGAATCTCTTGTGCATCAAATCTTCAAAATCTCTGCACATTTGATCTTTTGTGGATCCAAATATAATATCATCTACATAGATTTTCACTATTAGGATGTCCTTCTTCTTCCTCTGAATGAACAGAGTCTTGTCTATGATTCCTCTTTGAAAACCATTTTCCAAGAGATAGGTAGACAAAGTGTCATACCATGCCCTTGGTGCTTGATGTAACCCATAGAGTGCCTTCTTCAATTTGTATACTCTGTCAGGATAATTTGGATTCTTAAACCCTAGAGGCTGACAGACATACACTTCTTCGTCTTCAATTTTCCCATATAGAAAAGCACTCTTTACATCCATCTGGTAGACCCTGAACTTCATGAAAGAAGCATAGGCTAAAAATAGCCTGATTGCCTCAATCCTGGCCACTGGTGCAAATACCTCTTCATAATCAATTCCTTCTTCTTGAGTATACCCTTGTGCCACTAATTTGTCCTTGTTCTTTATTACTATTCCTCTCTCATCTTTCTTGTTCTTGAAGATCCATCTTGTGCCAATAGCTCTGTGTCCTTTTGGAAGGTCCACCAGATCCCATACATCTTGCAGCACAAACTGCAATAGCTCCTCTTGCATTGCTTCTATCCAGCTTGGATCCTTCATTGCATCACATGCCTTTTTGGGTTCAACCTGAGATAGAAAGCAAGAAAGTAAGCCTAATTGTATATCTTTCAATCCTCCCAACTTACTCTGATTCCTTGTAATTATAGGTGAATTGATGTCACCAATCACCAATTGAGGAGGATGATTTTTCTGAACTCTTGTTTGATGAACAACCTCTTCATTAATGTCTGCTTCCAGATTAGAGTCATTCTTTTCAGGAGTGCTGCCACCAAAAACTAAAGAGTTATCATCATCTGTGTCATCTTCTTCTAAACATGGCATCTCAGGACCTTTGATTCCTGAATCTGAGGGATGATCTTCCTTTTCACCTCTGTCCTCTTCATTCTGAGCTGGTTCAGTGTCCTTTGAATCTGAAGTATTTTGCATATCTTGATCACAGAATTCAACAGGATAAGCAGTAGGTGTTGGGAACAGCACAAACTCTTGTCTTTGTACTTGTACCTTTTCTGTCCCTGTTCCTGCATTATGCTCATTAATGAAACCCAAAGAATTAGTCAGTGAATCAATGTCAAATAGCCAATTAGGACCTGAACCAAGTTGATTTGGTGTGTTCTCATTGCATTTGACATTGTCACTTTCCTCAATAATCCTTTAAGAGATGTTGAAAACTCTGTAAGCCTTACTTTGAGATGAATAACCAACAAGAAACCAATCCTCAACTTTGCTATCAAACTTGCCTAGGTGAGTTTTGGTATTGAGAATTGTGCAAGGACACCTAAATGGTTTGAAAAATCCAATAAAAGGTTTCTTCTTTTTAAAAAGCTCATAAGGTGTCTTGTCTTGAGATTTCATTACTAGAACTCTGTTTTGAACATAGCAGGCAGTATTAACTGCTTCTGCCCAAAAAGTGATTGGAAGTTTTGAATCTGCCAACAGAGATCTAGCCGCTTCTATCAGAGTCCTATTTCTCCTTTCAGCAACACCATTCTGTTGAGGAGTCCTAGGAGCACTGTATTGTCTCTCAATGCCTTTTTCCTCACAGAAGTTGTTTAGGTCATGGTTTTTAAATTCAGTTCCATTGTCAGACCTAATGACTTTAACTCTTAGATTTGTTTGGTTTTAAACTCTAAGAACAAAGGATTTGATCAGTCCACTTGTCTCATCCTTAGTCCTTAGAAAATAGACCCAAGTGAATCTAGAGAAATCATCAACAATAACCAAGCAGTAGGATTTCTTACCAATACTCATCACATTTGTAGGGCCAAACAGATCCATATGCAGTAAATTAAGAGGTGAAGAGATTGTATTTATCTCTTTGGACTTATGAGAAGTTTTGTGTTATTTGCCTTTAAGACATGCAACACAATGATCATCACATGAAAATACCTTTTGTGGCAAACCTCTTACAAGGTTGTTTTTCACAAGTTTATTCATAGTTTTAAAGTTCATGTGACACATCCTTCTGTGCCATAGAGATGATTCATCTACTGAAGCTTTTGAAAATAAACAATTTAAAGATGAATCAGAAGGTACACTCTCCAAGTCTAAGCAATAAACATTGTCCTTTCTAGGAGTTCTAAGTAGTATCATGCTTTCATCAACTACCTTGAACCCTGGAGCAAGGATAATACATTAAGTATCATTGAATAATATGCTATGTTTCTTGTCACAGATCTGTGATACACTTAACAGGTTGTATCTCAATTGCTCAACATAGTACACATCCTCAAAGGTCATCTTACCTTTTGACACATTACCTTTTCCACTTATCTTACCACCTGTTGGATTATCACCAAAAGCAACATGTCCTCCATCAATTCTTTTGAAGTTTTGAAGGCAGGCCATGTTACCTGTCATGTGCATGGAACAACCACTATCAACATGCCAAATGCTCCTTCCCTTGAGTTGTTGGTTGCCTTGCACATATAATAAAACAGTTAGTTTTTAATAGGAACCCAAGCCAAAGTGGTCTTGGGTTTCCCATTCTCATCAACATATTCATATTCAGACTTGATGAGATTATCAAACTGAGGAATCTTATTGCTTGAATACTTTGTCAGAATAATGGGCCTGTCATTGGAAGCAGTACTAACTTGATTAGCAGTAATAATTGGGTTAGCAATACTAACTGGGTTAGCAGTAGTATTGCTTGCAGCAACATTATTTCTGTTAGCAGTACTATTTGAAGTAACAGTACTAACAGATTTCTTTACTTTTGGAACCCAAACCTGAACAAAGTTGTTTGATTTCTTTTTCTTTAAGTTACTCCTTGGCTTATTTGGAGTATTTTTCTTTGAATTAGCAAACTTATTTTGAGCATGAGATTTTATAGGTGCCCTTCTCACATTCTTAGCCATATGATTCCGTATTTGCTTCCTATAACCAACATGATTTTGTATATTTCTTTGAAAAATGATCCTTTGGTTAATAGGATTGAAATAACAGTGTTTGGCTAGATGATTTAACTTGCCACAGATAAAACAAGGCTTTGGTCTGTTAATTTTTCTCAGATCAATTCCTTGTTTTAAAGCCTACTGATTATTTCTATTTCTTTGATTTCCCCTTGTTTTATCATGTTGTTGGGGCTTATTCTGTTTACAAGTACAGGGATTAACAACAGTAGTTTGCATGTAATGGACTCCCTGTACCTTTCCCTTCCCTCTCTTAGAGGTCTCAGCCTTTTCATTCTTAACAGTCTCTTCCCCAGACTTCAATTTCTCACTCTTGACAAAAGGTTTACCCCCCCCCCCTCTCATTTGTCAGTATGTGGTTTTCTAAGGGAATAACTTTATGGTCCTTCTCATTCTTACTCTCAGAGTCCTCTTCTTCAGAATCTGCCTCAACCACTACTTTGTCTAAAGGATCTACTTCAGTGTCTCCTTCAGTTAATTCCTTCTTGTCCTGTCTTTCTAAGAGACCTGAGGTGGGAGGGATATAGTTATTGTTGTATGGTGGAGGGGTGGTGCTATAACCTATACCTCTTCTCAACTTGTCATGAACTTGAGTTTTTAGAAGTGAGTCCATTGCTTTAGAGGCATTGGAATATTTCTCAATATCAAGTTTGGCTTTCTCAAACTCACTCTTTATCTTCTCACATTCCTCTTCAAACTTTTTAAGCTTAACCTCTAACTGATTCTTTTCCCACTTCCAGTAGTTTGTATCATAAGAATGTTGAAGTTCATTAGCCTGGTATGACTTAATTTGTTCTTCAAACCTCTCAACAATCAAAACATACTCTCTTCTATCTTTCTCTAACCTTTTAAGGTCATCACACATACTCTGATTGTGATCCCTGTACTTTTCAACAGTTTCAATACAGGTTTTAGAGCAAAGATTAGATGTTAGCTCTGTGGGAATATCAGTGCTTGCTGACTCTGAAACTTTAGCCATTAAAGCTTGATTCTGAATTGCTTCTTCTGCTTGGTCACTCCAATCAAATCCCATCCCTTCTTGGAAAACAAGAGCTTGAGAAGAGTTCCTATTGTTGAAGCTAGTGGACTGTGATGATTGATGATTGATGGTTGCTAGTATGCTGTTGAGGCATTCCACTTCTGCATTCTCTTGTAAAGTGCCCCAGCTTGTGACACTTGTAACATTCAACCTTGGATTTATCAAATCCAACCTCATCTTCTCTTTTCTGAGCAAAGTTGTTCCTTCCAGTCCTTTTGATGAATCTTTTTATCCTCATGGTCAACATAGCCATCTGCCACTTGATATCCATCTCTTCCAGATCATCAGCATTTATCTGTTCTAAGTCATCATTAATTAGAGTAGAATTAGCATGACTGGCTAGAAAAGCTTCTAATACAGAGTCATTGGATCCATCTTGCTTTGATCCATGGGCAGCACTAACTGGTTCTGAATTGGCAGCAGAATCAGTAGAAGATGATAGAAGAGCAACATTGTATGAGTATCAAAAGGGACTCTTCTTTACTTCTACCTCTGCTTCAAACACCCTAAGGTCATTATAGAGGTCATCCAATTCCTTTTCCTCAAGTTGATCATTCTGTCTGAAGGAGACAGTGTACATAGTCCATTCATCACCAAGAGATCTTAAAAATTTCCTGTTGACATCATCTTGGTCTATCTGGACACCAACAGTGGCCAATTCACCAATTAGCTTATTAAATCTATCAAAAGTTTGAGTCATGGACTCATTCTTTGTAGACATGAAGTTTTCATATTGCTGCTTCAGGATGGCCTTCTGATTTCTCTTGGTACTTTTGGTACCAGAAAATCTTTTCTCTAGTGAATTCCATAGATTTTGTGCATTAGAACAATTGCAGAATTGGTGTTGGTACTCATTAGGTATAGCCAAGAGCAGAGTGCTCAAGGCTTTCATCTCTGTCTGCCTCAACTTCCTCTCTCCATCTGACTTTGGTGGAGGTCTCTTACCGTCTGCATCCATCTTTCCTCCATCAGAGGGACCATTCTCAATGATGTCCCACATTGAGAAGTCTGTAAGAAGAATGTATTGTTTGATTCTGATCTTCCACATGTCAAACTCATTGGGTTTGAGCATGGGAACCTTTGAGACCAGAACACTATCGTTTAAACCATCCATGATTATAGATTTATGAGTTTTCTAGCTCTTATACCACTTGTCAAGATCGAAAATTCTAAACAAGAATTTAATACAAACTCAGAAACAATGTTAAAGAAGTCGCGGAATAACACTTTAACAAATAATCACAAAACACAGAATATGAACTCAAATCATAAGTTTATATTACATAAAACTTAATGATTACAAACACAACCTCAATCTGTTGAACAAGACTCAACAGACGTTCTATACTTCTCTATAGAAAGGATCAATACTAGTCTTGAGGTTAATTCTCTAAAAAACAACTCATATCAAATTCTAATTCTAACAAAGACTTCTATCCAATATATACAAAGTTGATTACAAGATAATTATCAAAATAAGATTGATCTTCAGCATCAATACCATAATTATCTTCAGCATTATCTTCAGCTCCTGTTCTTTCATTTCAAACAATCATTCCATCTTTATCTTCAGAAGTAGCATTAACTCATTAGCAGTATTAACTTTTCACTTGTAGTAGTAATCATTCAGCAGTACTAACTACTAGCGGTACTAACTCTCCAAGCAGTACTAACTATTCAAGTAGCAGCACTAACTCTTCAAGCAGTATTAATTCTACTAGCAGTAGTAATCTTGATGTCCTAGCAGTAGTAATCACTTAGCAGCATGAACAACGAAGACTGAGCAACATAAACCATACTTAGCACATTCAGACCCAACAATCTCCCCATAACTTAACTTTTCAGAATGAGAAGTTAAGTTCTTCAGCATGAGGTCTTCATGATGCTTTCAACAATTCAGCTCAATTTCCCAAATTTGGATCCAATCCCAGACTTTGAATAATTGTCCTTCTGATCACTATTCTGGCCATTTCTGATCCTTTCAGTTTAGCTTTCAGCATCCCTTCCAACTTAGCTCTGTTGTGGTCATAGATCTTGTCAACCAAGTAGTACTCATGATAGCTTTTGTCAATTGTTATCATGTAGACACCACAGTTTTCAAACAACATCCAATGATCAATCTTTTTGAAACCATACTCATGATGTAAGTCTTTGATCCTGTACTTTACTCTTTCTGGTTCAAACATCGTACACAAGTATTCCATGGCTATCTTGATTAGACTGATTCCAGCTTCTTCCAACACTTTACCATATAAGCTCATCCCAACTTTATGCATTTCTTCCAAATCAGACCTGGAGCAGCTTCTGATAATTTTACCCCATGTAGCATACACTTCATAGTGATCTCCCAATCTCTTTATCCTGAAGTATTCTTTGCCTTGGTCTTTCAGAATATCCCAAAAGATAATTTCTGGTGCTTTCATAGAGATAGGATCAACTTGTACTGGGTCTTCATTTGTCAAAGTCATGTACAAATGGAATTGCTCATTGGATTGTTGATTGGACTGCTCTGTATTCTGCTCTGACTCTGCTGTAGGTTCAACAGTAGGTTCTGCTTTTGTTTCTGCTCTTTCATTTTCCTTCTCCTCTTCTTCAATTCTTGCCCTTTTTGCCTTTGGCTTGGTGGCAATGGACTTCTTTCTTTTCATTGCACCAATCTGTTGAGCTAAGGTCTCTTCTCACTTCACTTCTTTCTTGTCTTTGCTAGGAGTGCCTTCTTCACTATCAGGGAAGGGTTGTTGTATGTTGAGGTCATGCCTCTCTCTCATCTTCCTTTCAACCTCTACCCTTTGAATGAAGTCCCCTTTCAGTTTAGCCATCTCCTTCTGGTAAAGTTCTTCAAGCTTTCCAAAAGACATACCTGTAAACATTCCCTCAGGAAATCCAATAGCTCCTTTCAGGAAGTTTATCATCTTCCTTCTTTCTTGGTTTGCTAAGTATGTCTTGGAAGGTTGTCTTTGTCTAGTCTTCAGTGGTAGCCTTTGCCTTGAAGCCTTCTTTGTGACTTTCTTAGCAGCAACTGCAGACTTCAGACTCTTTTGATATTCTTCATTAAGTTTAGCAGACATCTCCAGAGCAATCTCTCTGTCTTTTGCAGATTGAGTCTCTTCCTCCTTTTCCAGTTCTGCTTGCATCTTCCTTGCCAATTCTTCATCTAGAGCTATTTGACTTTGTTTCTTTGATACTTTTGCAGATTCAACCACCTTCTCTTTGCCTTTCTTCTTTGCATCCTCCACACTGATCTCTTTTTTCTTCTTCTCTAATCCTCCTTCTTTGATCATTACTCCCTTAGCATTTTGAGTGGCTTTGGGAGTGTCAAGCTTTGCTTTAACAAGGGTTTCTGCAATTTCAATTTCCTCTCTGGACAATTATGTTTCTGTTGCTGGTGAAGTTACTGCTGCTGGTGTTGTTTCTACTTCTTTTGCAGTTACTGCTGCTGGTTCTGTTACTGCTTCTTTTACACTTTTAGCACCAATATCCCTTTCTTTTTCAACACTAGTCTCCCCCTCAAGCTGTACTTTCATCCTAACAGGGCTTTGTTTATCAACTTCAGCTTGACTCTCCCCCTTTTTGGAAGCATCATGAGGAATGCTCCTTTTCTTCAATACAAACTGTGTTCTTTTCTTTTTCTGTACCAACCTCAGAACCATCTTCTTTAATTTGGTTATTTGCACTTGTTGTGAAAGAATGACCAGTTTCATCTCCTCTATTTCTGCACCTTGTTTGAGTACATCCATATTGACATTTGCAATAGTTTCCATCAATTCCTCATAGTTATATCTATCCTCACCTCCTTTAGGTGTGTTGACCACCCTGGAAGGATCCTTGGAAGTTTTGGTAGGAGTCTTCTGCCTAGCAGAAGCACCCTCTACCCCCTTGGTTTCTTGGCACCTGGGACCTTTGGATGATTTCTCACCCAAAGTTGTGAAAAGTGTTTTTCTGAAAATTTTCAAGTATAAAATTCGCTAAATGAGCTTTTCGAATTCTTAAGGATTCGCAGATGTGTGATTAGCGAATTCTTTACTTTGCTCTGAGTGGTTTGCGAGTTCTTTGATCTTTCTTGTTGTTTGCGAATTCCTGACTTGGTTATTTTTGGAAATTGCATTTCTGAATCATATTTCAAGTTTTTCTGTATTTTACTTGATTTCAAATTGGACTAACGATTAGTTTCTAGTTTCTTATTGCATATTTTTGAAACAGGATGACATCACGAGAAACTCTCGCTATTGGAACAGACACAAAGCCACCAGTACTCTTCAAGGGAGAGTATGAACAGTGGAAAGACCGGTTCATGGACTTTATTGAAAGACACGGATTGGGTGAACTTATCAAGAAATCTTTGACAGAAGGAATCATGACAATTCCCATGAAGACTCGTACTGTTGGAGGTGAACAGAGAGAGTATCCTTTACCACTAGATGAATTTACTGAAGAGCAGTTAAAAAGAAGAAATACTGATAGACTGGCAAAAACTTACATTCTTCAAGGCATCCCAAATGAAATTTATGTCAAAATTGATAGCTACAAAGCTACAGGCAAAGAAATGTGGGATCAACTGGAAAAGATGATGCTTGGATCGAAGATCAGCAATCAACTTAAGATTTCCAACTGCCTCAACAACTATGAGGAGTTTAAAGCCAAGGAAGGAGAATGTCTGGAAACTACTTATGACAGATTTGTGACATTGCTGAATGAACTTAGCAAGAACAAAGTGAATAAGTCACAAATTGAACTGAATGTCAAATTTCTCAGTATTCTCCAGCCTGAGTGGAAGAGATTTACAAGACAGATGAAACAGATGAAAGATCTAAATGAAATCCCACTCCACGAGGTTTATGAAACTCTCAGGCAAAATGAAGAAGAGGTAGATGAGATCAAAGCTGAGAAGAAAAAGGATGATAAAGCAGTTGCTGATCCGATTGCTCTTGTAGTGAAGAAGAAGTCAGTGAGCTTGAAAAAGAAAAAGAAAGTGATAATTTCTGAATCAGAAGAGGCTGAAAGTGATGATAACTCTGAATCTGATGATTGCGAAGATCTGAAGCAGGCTATGCTTATGTTGACTAAGGCTTTTCAAAAGAAGTTCTACAAAAAGCCAAGCTCAAACAGTCAGAGATATTCATCTGGTTCCAGAAATTATGAACATAAAGAGAAAGTTGAAGGAAAAAGAATTGAGGAAAAGATATTTGATGAGAAGATGTACAAAGCAGAAGAGAAGAAACAGCCAGAATCTACCAAGTGCTACAACTGTGGTAAGCTTGGACATTTTGCAAAAGACTGTCGAAAGCCAAAAGTCCGAAATTCAGAGTACTACAAAAACAAGATGCTTTTGGCAAAACAGCAGGAAGCTGGGAAAACACTGATGACTGAGGATGAGTACTGGCTAGATCACTCAGATGAAGAGGTTGAGAAAGAAAAGACATCTCATATTTGTCTAATGGGAAAGATAGTGAATGAAGCTGAAGATGAAGAAGAATCTGATGAAGAAGAGAATGAAGAGGTATGTGATATGACTGAATTAGATTTTTTAAATCAAATGCATGCTATGATGGTTAAACTCCAAGAATTAGAGTCTAAACTTAAGCGTGAAAAAGGTGTTAATAAAGATAAAAATCAATCAATACAGAAACTTAGCAATGATATTGCTGAGAAAAATGTTTTGATTGATGCTCTACATAAAAATATTGACACCAGCACGAAAGAGAAGACTATAATTCACAAAGAGTTATCTGAAACTGTTTCAAAGTATAGACTGTGTGAGTTTGAATCAAAAGATCTTAATAAAATGTATTCTTCGCTTTCAAAAGAGAACAAATCTTTACTTGACAAAGTGAATGCTTTGGAAGGGAAATTATACACTTTGGGTCAAACTGAACAAACCATTCATCTAAACAAACCCAAAGAGAACAAAGAGTGTTGGGGACTCGGTTATGAGAATCCACACTATCTTAAAAAGGGTATATCAGAAGTGCGTGCTCTTTATGATTTCGGATTTCTAAAACTGGCACCACAATATCCTGAACTTCATGTTGAGTGGACTAAATTATCTGAAGAGGATGAAGCCAAGGAATATGAAAAAAGAAAGAACACAACTAAAGTTCAACTTCCATTTCGATATGAGAGGTTGAATAACAGTTACAATTCTGATAAATCAAAATTCCTTTCTGATGATTATTTTGAGAGTTATTCCTCAAAAGAGTTGGGGGCAAAGCCTATCGAAGGTAAAATTTACGTACCTCCTCTCGTGTTAGAAAGTAAAATTTCTGAACTCGAGAATACTCTGACAGAAGAAAGAATTTTGATGGATTTAGAACAAACTGTGTTCTTAACTGTGTTGAAAAATTCTGATTTTTCTAACTCTTCTAAGGCTTCAAATTCTGATGATATGTCTAGTTTACTTAATGATGGGATTGATTTCTTAAACTCTGATGGTGATTTAGATGACTGTATTGCTCAATTTGATTTTAATACTAAACTTCTTGATCATTCATCTTCTGTTGTTAATTCTTTTGGATTACGAAGTGTTTACAAAAAAGGTGAAACATCATCGAAAGTTGATAAATCAGTTCCTGTGAAAGCCAAAGTTGCCAAAGGTAAGAAGAAGAAATATGGGCATTCACAGAAACAGATCACCACTGGTAAGTCAAAGAAGAAACATTTGTCTGATTCTCACCGTTCTAACTCTGAAGTTTCAAAATTTTCAGATGTGAAAAGGAAAAGGCATGAAGTTAAGTCTGAGTGGCAACCAAAGAAGAAGATGGACGAGATTGCGAAATCATCTTCTATTTCTGATTGTAATAAAGATACTGATAGTAAAGATGATGTAATTCTGAATGTTGCTTTTTCTAAAACAAAACTTGTAACTTCTTACAAGAGATATTCTATGAAGCAATTATTCCAGTTATCTTCGTTTGCTAAAAAGTTTTCTGATTATAATAGAAATGATTTTGGGTCTCGGAAATATTCTTATGATTGGTTTGGCACATATCATGTATATTCTTATCATTCTTATGCTTCAAATGTTGTTTCAAAAGCTAAAGGGTCCATTTGCAAACGGATGCCAAAATCTTGCAGTAACCTGCCAGGACCCAAATATAAATGGGTACCAAAACCAAAAGATGAATCTATGATGCAGGTATTTGAAGTTAAAGTGGAGTAAGAGAACTTTGACTTCTAAACACAACAGTTTAGGACTCGTACTTCAACGAGCAAAAAATGTGATACTCCCAATCTGATATGAGATTGTACTCCTACACTCAAATGAGGAAATCAACCTTCAAGGGGGAGTACATATTTTTCTGAAATATGCATTTAAAAGATATGATGATCTACATTCCAGGGGGAGTAGTGAATCGATCATGAGCTTTTTCACTGACAAATATTAGATGCATATTTTCAGGGGGGGGGGGTATGAATTATGATTTCTGATTACTTCTGATCAGAACTCGTACATTCAATGTTTTACTGCTTTTTGTTGTTTACTTTTCAATAAATTTGTGAATAAAGTTGCTTTGATATGACTTTGAGACTTTTGCAGATTGAGAGGATGCTTTTCAAAATCATATCTTTATGACTTGATGCTTGACTTCATGAGATTTAAGACTGAACAGAAAAGTTTATTTCTTATCTTAATCTCATATATGGTTGAAAGAAGGACAACTTTCAATCATAAGAAAATATAAATGTTCAAACCACTTCCCGATTCTTACACAAATTTCATGAATTGGAAGTGTGATTTTAAATGTTTTCATTTTATTTGAGTTTAAATGTTTACAAACCGTGTGTTTCCAAAGATAATTACTTGTGTATTGTCTTTTCTATATACTTTCAAGTATTCCCACACACAGCGGTTTGACTTTTTGTTCAATATGTTCTTACCATGTCTCAAATTTGAAACATATTTTTCGATGGTAAGACACCCCGCTTGCACTTCAATGAATTTTGAGCGTTAATTCATTTCGAAACGTTCTTTCAAGAATGTCTATATTTTGATTCATATGGACAATATCCATTATTCTTGACCATAAGCCTTAACTGATATATCATTTCTTATCTGATCATTTTTCATACAATTTCAGTTTTTCAAACAAGTCTCTTGCATTCATATTCATTCATTCAATTTACTTGTTTGAAAATACTTCATCGTTTCAAATGCTCAAATTGTCCTGATTACATCTATGAGCATACACATATCTAACCCATGTTTTCCATGTCTTAATTGTTCAAGTTAAACTATCTTGAGCAACATCGGATTTATAGGACAATACGGGTTCTTTGTGCTAGGACTTAAATGAAAACTTCTATGGATTCACGTTAACCAGTGTCTCCTACCCAAGAAGTTAATCGATAGTGATTGAGTGTGAGGAGTCGAAAAGATATGAGTGTGGGTTGTGTGTTGAGGTAAAATGGAAAAGAGAGTTTGGTTAGATGTGAGCTTAATGATTAAAAGAAAGAGGGTGTGAGAACAGAGTAAAATAATATCAAACTCTGCACCAACTACTTTCTGAGCCAGACAGCCACATTACTAGTGTTTCACAATTCTTCGTGAACGTTATTGAAACAGGCAACTAGCCAATGCCAACTCTTGATATAAACCCCACCAGCCACTCATTTTCTTCTTAAAAATGAAATGTTTCATATTTTTCTGGGGACGCAACATATTATCTATCTGATTTTCATTTGGAAAATCTGGATATTGAAAAAGAAGGAAGTCTACCCCACCTTCGCACTTCAATCATGCACATTGAGTCTGTATTTATCTACTGTTGTCTTAGTGGTTTACACAATGTTTAGTCTTTTATAAAAGCAATCATCATATGCTTAATTCTTTCTACACTTGCACGAACACACAAGGAATTTGTTTTCTTGTCATAACATTCATAGAAATTTTCTTTGTGGTGTTTCGATGATTGGATGGAAGCCCTGGGGGAGTGAACATAACAAAAGCTCCTTTACAATGTGTATTCGTTACACACAGTGACTTAGTGTTACTGATAGGCATTTTAACTGATTCATTTGTTGATTCAGGTATTACACGAATATTTTGTCTGGATTTGAAAAGATCTAGATGAATACATGGTTACGGATCAACGAATCAGTGGCTCTTGAACAGATCAGATTGGTCAAAGACATTTCTTGGTAAAAGTTTTGATGCTATAGATGCTCTATTCATCAAAAAGGGGGAGATGAATTAAAGAAATGTCAGATTCATAAATTTCAAAGTTAAAGAGTTGAAGAAGATAAAGTTCAAAGTTTGAAAGTTTGAAAGTTTGAAAGATTGTACAAGTAAAGTTGAAGATTTCTGAAGATGTGCTGAATTTACAGAAATTTTCTTTGAAAATATTTTGCTAAAGCAATCCGAGCTAATTCTGAAGATAAGTTCTTTCCATAGTCTGAAAGAGTTGTGTGATAGTTTTGGGGAGATTATTGAAGATCGTTTCTATCATAGTTGGAGAAGATTGTTAATATCTTTCAAAGAGACAGACTTGGGAAGAATATAGTCAAAGAAAGGGGAGATTACAATGTTTGTGCTTAAAAAAGATATTTGTTACAAAAGGAAGAAATTGTCCAGATTGATCAAAAAGTGGGAGATTGATTTGTTAAATCTTTTTGAAGATGATCTTGAATCCAAAGGGGGAGATTGTTAGAGCAGAAACATGTTGGACACAAGATCATGAAGATCAGAGGTCAAAGTTCAAGAAGTCAAAAGTTGGAAAGTCAACTCTCAGTGAAAGTTAAAGTCAAAGTGTAATAAAAATGTCAAAGTCAATGTATTTGTTTGTTTGTATTAGTTTTGTCTTATTTAGACTTGTAGGTATAAATAGTTTTTCTTTGTTTAATAGATATAAGACTAGAGATTTTGTACGCACATTTTGAGAGAGAGTTTTAGAGAGAGAAAGAGATATGTAGAGAGAGAAAGTTACAATCTGAGTTGTAATTGTTTGATATTAATAATTGAATTGAAACAGGTAGATAATCCATCTTGTTTGTTTGATTAATTGCAATTAGGAACTTGAAACAGGGACAATCAAGTCGAAAAATCGGGACAAAATCATGGATTTTTGTTGTTGGGTCGTTTTCCTGACGTGATTTTTAATATTTTTGGTCCAAAATGAATTTAAACTCTTATTGCTTTAAATAAATGACAGATTTGACCCCTCTCAACTCATTTATTTACATTTTAGGTTCAGTAAATAAAAACAAATTTTCTTTTCTTTTGTTTTTCCATTTCTTTTCATTATTTCATATTTTAAGATTTACACAACTATTTTATTCAGTTAATCACATAAATATTTTAACATTTCTAATAAATTTATTTATTTGCTCAATATTTTATGTAATCATTTTTTTTTTCATTTTTTTAACAAAATAGTAAAGACTCATACAATATTATTTATTTATTTTTATTATTTAAAATTTTGGGTTTTACAGACGTGACACACTCTCTTTTGTTCCCCGGTTCACAACCGAAACTCGATAGGTTATTGATTCGTCTCGATGGGTGTTGGGTTACGGTGATGAAGAACACAATGCCTTACGACGTTGAAGAAAGTGTTGAAGAAGGTGATGTCGACTTACGGTGTCGAAGTGTTGTACACACTTGAACGTACATAAATATTCATAAATATTCATAATGAGCATACATAAATATTCATAACGTACATATATAGCATTTTCACATAAAAAACGGTTAAAACAACATAAAAAAACTATATCGAGATGAATGTCATATCGAATAGCACGAAATTCTCGTTTTTTTAATATAATTTGTTTGATTAAAATATTAGTAATTTTTAAAATAATTTATTTTAAACATTAAGTGTGTAATTTTTTTTAATTAAAAAGTAAATAAAAAGTCAAATATGGTATGCGTAAGTTTAATTTATCTTTCATTTTTATCCTTAATCATCTTAATTAATAATTTTAATTATAAATTCTATTTAGTATGAGTTTTTGGATCAATAGAGATGGAGGAGCTGAGATTGGTCCTCACGTGCACAATGAAAATTGAGTTTTCATTTGAGCTTTCCTCCTCTCTCTCTCTCTCTCTCTCTCTATATATATATATATATATATATATATATATATATATATATACTCATTCATTTGCTAACCACGGCATTGATGCTAACCGTGCTAATTAATCTGGACCGTTGGTTATTTAGATCAATGGTTCACAATTAATTAAAATTTTAATTAAAATAAAATATAAAAAATGGTTTATAAAAATAAAATGCATGTATGCACAGGAGTATTTCGGTCAAATACATTTCATTTTAATTTGGTAACATATGCCTACCAAATCAAAACCCCAAATAATTAGAGATTTGATCCCACAAAGTCAATTTATCCAGCAAAACACACACCATCACCGATTCACTGTTCGACGTCGATCGCCGATTCACTGTTCAACGTCGATCGTCGTACCTAACTACCTTACTTTTGAAGAATTTATGGCGCTTCGATTCATCGCTCTCACGTTGATCATCACCTAGCTCTGACGGCTCTGCATCTTACGGTATGTTTAAAACAAAATAAGAACATATCCATTTTTTGTGAATGATTTTTTCTTTACCGCATTCTTCAAAACCTTTTCTAAAATGAAGAAAAAAAGGATGGAGAAGGTCAAATTCTCCAAATTTGAAGAACTCTTCAAATATAATTATTTAGAAAAGAGAAGTGATTTTCTATAATTATTTAGAACAGTGAATCAGTGATGGTGGAATTACAGTGGAAGCTTCAAATATAGAGAAGTGATTTTCTATAATTATTTAGAATAGTGAATCTGTGCATATATGCATATGCAACCTGTGCATATATGCAGTCTGTGCATATATCCAGTTCGATGTAAATGGTATATTCATATATACAATTTGTGCATATATGCAGTTCGATGTAAATGCATATGAAATAGTATATTCACATATTTACAGTTCGATGTAAATGGTTGTAGATAGGGGTGAGTATAACTCGACCGACCCGCCTACCCGAACAACCCGAAAAAGCCTCACCCGACCACCCGAACCCGATAATTTTTGCGGGTATTACGGATCGGGTTGGGTATCCAAACCCCCACCCGACCCGTCCGAAAAATCCGAACTTTATTTTATTTTTTTATAAAATCAGTTTTTATAAACCTTAATAACCTAAACCTAAATACCAAATGTACTTCTCGATCTCTCTCAGGACATCACCGCCACCAAACCCCCACACTCTCTCTGTTGTCTATCTCGCCTACTCACCACCGTCGACTCCAATGACGCCGATGACCTCGTCTCTCCCAACACCGCCGACTCCGACGAGCTTACATCCCTCGTCGCTGGGCTAATACGAATATGCAGATCCACTCATCCAAGTATGTATTCATCGATTTACAGATTTTGTTGGGAGTATGCAGATTTACCGAACTTTAAATCGATTTACAAAATATGCAGACCCAGGTATATCGGATATCTGAACCCGACCCGATAAACCCGAGAATATCGGATATCCGAAATTTTCGGGTTAGTACCTTTTTCGGACGGATTTCGGGGTTTGTACCTAACACCCGATATTCGATCGGGTTTTGGATCCTGGGCCCCGACCCGACCCGACCGATGCACACCCCTAGTTGTAGATTAAGAAAGATATGATATGCTTAAAAAAAGGTAAAAGATAACTTCCAAATTAATCACATGCAAATCAAAGTTTAATTTTAAATTATTAAATTTAATATTTAGATAACTATCATATTAAAAAACTCTTTGAAATATGGAAACATTTTAAATGGCCGAAAATTAGAAAATTCACATAATACCCTTGGCGATTTAATAGCATTGACCGAATTACATAAACTCTAGAAAGTTTCTGATTGGTCGAAAATTGTTAACACGGTTAGCACCAATGTCGTGGTTAGCAAATGAAGGGACCATATATATATATATATATATATATATATATATATATATATATATATATAATATCTTTTAGAGTAAATTGCAATTTTGGTTCCTGTAGTTTGTTGTTTTTAGTGAAAAGTGTATAAAATAGGCAAAATGACCCATATACCCTCATGTGCTTGCACATGAGGGGGGTTTAACGGAAGGGAATCTAAGGGGTTGTTCGGTTGTGGCTTAATGGGTTGTATGACCTATATGAATTATTCGCTCAACCATAAATAGGTGTTCGGCTGTGGCTTATTCGCTCAGGTAATGACTGAATTGGTCAGCTAAAAAATATATGTCCTTTACATCCAGCCGTTCAAAAGACACATTCTACCCCTCATTCCCTCAACCCGTTTCTCACCCCCTGAAAACCCATTTCACACCCTCTCTGTGAAACCCTCAAGCCCACAGATCCACTCCTTTGCCTCACCATCATTGACCGTTGTTATCTTCTAAATCACCATCATCGTCCCACAGTACTGGTGCTACAAGAGCAGGGTCGTATCTAGGGGAGGGCGAGCTGGGCGTACGCCCAGGGCCCACAAAAATTAGGGGCCCAAATTTTTTTTAGTATATAGTAGTAGTTTAATAAAATTAGTAAATAAAAGAGACACAAATTGTTTTTAGTATATAAATGGGTCTAAAAAAGAATTTAATATTATATTAACCATTAAAGGCCCAAATATTTATTAGATAATTACATTGGAGAAGAAAATATGTAAAAATTAAAATTTTAGTTCCTTTTATAATATTGTCTATTGTTTTTCTAAGTTTTTTATATAGTGGGAAAGTCTAAAACAACTTGTTTTGAAAACCTTATATCTTCTCTATCATTCATCTTCCACCGACTCTTGATTATTCCATCACATAATTCTATTTTTGTTTTAGTATATGGTAAATTTCTTATTAGTAACCATAAGGGTTTTGGTGTGGTGGTAAAGGCTTGGGGAGTTCATAACGCTCAACCCGGGTTCGAGCCCCACTCGCAGCACTTGTGGCCACTGAGGATAAGCTCAGGGCTGCACGCTTTAGCAGCTGGGCCAAAGGCCCTAATTGCCAAAAAAAATTTCTTGTTAGTAACTAATAAACCCTTATCTTTAAAAAAATTATCAATCATATGAGACGACCCAACTTAGATCTATTTTAGGATTTTAAAACTACCTTGTTTTCATACATTATTGACTATTTATTACCTAATATTGAGTGGATTAATCTTAAGTCATGATCTCTTATATAAAATAAGAATAAGATCTCAAGCTATAACCATCAACGCTTTTGATTATGAGAATGATGATTCAAAAAAGTTTGTTTTAACCCCAACGTTGTGTTTTCGAGTCTTTTTTTACGAAGTAAAGGAAGGAAAAGTAGGGGAAAAGGAAGATCTTGTGTTCTCAAGTTTTTTAAGGAGGAAAAAAAATGAATGTTGATTTTCCTCCCAAATGTGAGAGGAAAGAAAAATAAAGAATTTAGAACAATTAAATATATTTAAAAAATCACACATATACCCATCAATTATAATCCACTATGAAATAAAGAAGAGTATATTTGTAAAAATGACATCTTTTTTTCTTTTTCCCTACTCAAGAACATTAAAAAAATTTCTTCCTTCCCAAATTCGAAAACATATCGTAACAGTTTAAAATAGTGATGAAAACCATTAATATGAGGTGACATGGAAAATAAACTGATTTATATTGATATACAAAATGTTACTCCGAATAGTCAATATTGTGACCACAAATGATGTCAATCTATATACTAAAGATATATCATATGATGATTTTAACCCTAGAACAGATTGACGATGCTATTAAAATGTGATGGTAGATAATATTAATTTAGAAATCATTATTGATTGATTTTGCGTTTAGAAACACTACGAAAAACGGTTATATATAAAGGATTAGTATTTCTTCAATTCAATGTTATCTTTGATGATAAAAAAAACAATACATTAATATTTTTTCTTACTTATCGAGGGCCTCTTTTTTAATCTCGCCCAGAACCTATAAAATGTCAGAAACAACCTTGCACAAGAGATGCTCAAAAGTTGGAGATGTTGAAGATCAAACCCACTCTCCATGTTTTTCTTCAATTTCCAGAACTTGGAATAAAGCTCCCATCTTCTAATGGGTTTCTTCAATTTGTTTTCTACAATTTCCATTTTCATAGTGGTTTTTTTTTCTTTTTCTTTCAATTCATTGTATTTTTTATTTGAAATATGGTAATTGAGACAATGAAAAATCTCAAGATTTTCGATTTGATATTTAAGCATTTATGATAGATCATTTTTTATGCATTTTATTAGCACATAAATGTTTCTGTAGCAGTTTTTTTTCCACCATTTATGATGGAAGATCATATGAAAGAATATGGGGGTTCGCGGTCCGGTTTGGGCGGTTTAACCCCTCAGACCACAAACCAAACCGAAAGTGGCGGTTTATTAATTTTTCAAACCGAGCGGTTTGACATCAAGTGCCTCGACCGGTCAAGTCGGACCGCGGTTTAGGCGGTTTGGTCGACCGGTTTAGGCGGTTTGGGCCTTTTAGTGGACTTTTAAAGTTTAAACGTAAAAACATATAAAACTTTGAATTTTAAAGGCTAATTGACTTGAGTCCGCTTGAAATAAAAAACAAAGTTCACAAAAAAATAACAAAGTCCACAAAAGTTAACAAAATATCCCAAGATAAAACACTAAAAAAAAGTAATATGCAAAGTGCAAATAAAATGTACGGCTTCACTTCTTCATTTTTCCGTCCTTTATATTCCACACTTCATAAAGATTTCAATTTGTTAAAATATCTTAGGCTTTTTTGTATATACTTGGACATTTGGGTTTTATATAATCTATTCTTTATAATAAAGGTATATATAAAAAAATAAAAAAGGTCGGTTTGGTCCGAACCGTCCAAAAAACCTCCAGACCGCAGACCGGACCGGACCGCCCGGTTTGGCAATTTTCCAGACCAGACCGGACCGCCAGACCGCTTAAACCGCCAAAACCGGTCCGGTTTGACTTGGTTCGACCGGTTTGAGCGGTCCAACGGTTTTTTTGAACACCCCTGTGAAAGAACATTGATTTTTATGTTTTTTTAGGTTTAGGGGTAAAATAGTTATTTTTGTTATTCAGATCAGTTATTCAGCACAACAATCGAACAACAATTTAGCCTAATCCATACAGACAACTAAATTACTTACAGACAACTTAATGCATATAGAGCTTAATGAAAAACAACCAAACAACCCCTAACAAAGTTAGTCTGAGGGACCAAAACCAAGTACTTTTTGCACACCATAGGGTTTTTCTTGTAATAAAAATTTTGTAGGGACCAAAAGTGAGAAAAACTACAAACCATAGGGACCAAAATTGCAATTTACTTTTAAAAAATTAAGCTAATTATTGGTTGATAAGCTAGACAACAATATAAAATGATCTAAAAGAACATGTTAACAAATTACCCAATTCAAAAATGTAAGAGATATTATTGGGGAAAAAAGTGAAAGCCACCGGAACTTATTGAAGAAAAACTATCTGAAGTAGTTTTTCAAAAAGTTAGCTTATATAAGCTAATTTATGGAAGACTAAATGAGACAGTTTTCAATAAACTTAAAAAATAAGGTAGTTTAAAGTTGTCAAACATGACTTAAATCGTTGGCTTCTGATTGATGATTCAAAAACCATCTTTTATCATCGCTTCAGGATCTTTTGGCCCTCGTTTCATTCAGGTGGACAATTAGTATTATTTTAGATCTGTTTTTATTTCGATCATTATTTTAAACTGTGGTTGTAGTTGGATTATTTATATTGTTATTGTGTATGAATGAGGAATAATTGCTACAATAAAATTGATATTTATGTGTACATGTAAAATTACTTAATTATCCTTAACTAAAATCACTTAATACGATATAAGTATTTGATTTTGATATTGATTCATGGATATCATAATAATCATTTTAAAAACACATCCAAATACACTTAGGTGTCGTTTGTTTTTTAAGAGGTCTAAAGTTTTAAGTCTTATTTTAGTTATGATTAATAATAGGTGGTGTGTAAAAAGGCCTGAACAATTCAGACTTAAGAGCCATTAAGAGATTTTTTTAAAAAAAACAAACAACCCATTATAAAAGAATGATTTTAAATCATATTAACATGATTTGTATATGTTAACAACTTGTCAAATGATTCTATTAAATTATATTTCAATAGGGTTTTTAAATAGGGTTTTTAAAGAATATCATTTTATAGCAAAATAAATACAAACGTTTTTTTCTTTTACATTTTAAAATTAATAAAATATTTCATCTAAAATGAGTTCTTTTTATACCTTTTCGTATTTTAAAAATGGTCACAAATTATTAGTATGACTGATTTTTATCTACAAGGTTTATCTATTCTGCCTTCACAAGAAGGTATTTTAGACTTTTAATTGGTGATTAAGGTGCCGTTTGTTTTTTAAGAGGTCTAAAGTCTGAAGTCTTATTTTAGTTATGATTATTAAGAGGTGGTGTGTAAAAAGGTCTGAACGATTCAGACTTAATAGTCATTAAGAGATTTTTTTTAAAAAGAAACAACCCCTAAATCTTTAAATAAAGGAAATAATATTAAGAATAAACTTTTTATTAATTTTAATTTTGCAATTAAGTTATAAAGAAAATAGTTTGGGCTTTGGGCCTATCAGTTCAATATTTCATTATAGCCCAATTAGCTTGCTCCGACTCCGACTTACGACCTGAACGAACCGGAAACATTAAATAAAAGTGGGTGGAGCAAACACATTCTAGACCCGGTTGAAGGAATCAACAAATGGAATATTTGAATTTGTATGCTTAATGTTGTCATCATTTGAATACTATGCTTCAAAGTTGTGTTTATCTTCCCTTTAGTGCCTACTTAATGAAAACTATGGGGATGTTTAGTTCGCATAATGTATTTGGATGAGATGGAATTTGTAAAAAGAATTTGACTTTGAAGAATTTGGAATAGAATGTTATTAGGTTTGACCACTTGTTTGATTGACAGATATTGGAATGGAATTTGTTAAAAGAATTGGAATTTGTCTATTTGGTTCACATAATGTCGCTTTACAATTTGAATGAAATATTGGTAGATGACCAAAATGTCCTTTTCTTGAAAATTCTGAAACCAAAATCCATCTATTGTGGTTTAGATTGGTGGGTTAGATCGGTGGTGGTAGACAGTGGTTCAAATCAGTGGTGGTCGACAATAGTTTTGAGCTAGGGGTGGCAAAAAGTGACACAACCCATCAACCCAACCCGAACCCAACACAAAATTAGCAGGTTGAGTTGAGATTTTCGACATGTTTTCAACCTGATTTCAATCTGCCTAACCCATTTATGTAAATGGGTTGGGTTGGGTTGAAATTTTCAAATTGATTTTGATCCATTTGCAACCTGTTTTCGACCCATTTATAATACTACATAATACTTTATTTTTATTTATTAATCATTATTTAATTACAATTAATAATTTAATATATGTTCAAAGATTAAAAAATTATTAGAAAAACAAAAATACAAAATTCTTCCTAAATGCTAATTCTAAATGAGATTGACCATACCCCTAGTCAACTCCTCTCCTCCCTCAAATGTCGCCTCCATAGACCATAGTCCATACATTGAAAACCTTAGCCGCTCCATACAAATTTGCTTCCCGTTCCAACTTTGACGCCGAGTCCGACGCCGACACCGACGCCCATCCACGCCGATAAAAGATTGAGAGGAAAGTAATACCGAGAGTGAAATTGGATTTGATAAAAGTGAAAGTCGAGTTACTTAGAAACCTTTTTGAAACTATGACTTTGTGGTTGTGGGAATTTTGGAACATTTTATTTTACTTTATGGTTTTGTTTTATTGAAACTTCGAACAATTTATTTGACTTTGTGTTGTATATTTGTTATGTAATTAAGTAATACTTTTTATTTCATTTAAAAATTTAAAATTAAATGGGTTAATCCAGATTCAACCCATTTATTTAACAGGTTGAGTTGAGATAATTATAAACAGGCCAACCCGCTACCAACCCATTTAAACAACAGGTTGGGTTGGGTTGAAAATCTCAACCCATTTAATTAAACAGGTTGGGTTGGGTTGAGATCTTCAACCCAATTAATAAATGGGTTGAACTAGAAACTAACCCCCAACCTGACCAATTGCCACCCCTATTCAGAACGATGGTTTAGATCGGTGGTAATTAGTAATGGTTCAAATCAGTAGTGGTCGGTAGTGGTTCAGAACAATGGTTCAGGTCGCTGGTAATCGGTGGTGGTTCAGAATGGTGGTTCAAATCGGTGGTGGTCGGGCGTGACTCAGATCGGTGGTGGGTAGTGGTGGTTCAAATCGGTGGTGGTTGGTAGTGGTTCAAATCGGTGGTGGTTGTCGGCGGTTCAAAACAGTGGTTCAGATCGATGGTGGTCGGTGGTTCAGATCGGTGGTTTAGAACGGTCAACGGTGGTTCAGATCGGTGGTGGTCGACGGTGGTTCAGATTTGTGGTGGTCGGGGGCGGTGTTCTAGGTAAATCATGTAGGGAAGATGGAGATAATTTTTTCGTTTTGAGAAAATGGGATGGAATGGAATTGAATTCCTTCTCAATTGCGATGGAATGACCAAATCCATGAATGGTGGAATGTGTGGAATTCAATTCCATTCCATAAGTAAACTAAATGCCTGATGAAGTTTGATCAATGGAATTAATCATTCCAACCTTCGAATTCCGTTGAAATCCTGTGAACCAGACGCCCCCTAAGCTCCAACTTTCTCATCGAGTCAATCGAGCAACCATCGAGGAACCAAATACTTCCCTTACCATTTGATCAGATATGCGTACACATACTACCAATAAAAGAAGACTATATCAGCGTTGTTAGGGTTTCCGTTATAAATGGACAACCCATAACCACATTGTGCATCCAATCATGAAGACAGTCCCATTAAAGCATATTTCTCTTCCTCCGGCTTCAAACCCTTCATTACTAATGAAAATTCTTCTCCTTCATACGTCAATCGATTTTTCTTGTGTTTTAGTATAACACCCGAAATTTCAAGGTAAGTTAAGTGTTGTTTTAATTCTAACATTCTTTTAATTATCGTAATTGAATTAGAGATGAAGAGTTAAGTGTTTAGTCTCGAGTTATTGACCTTATTGGTACGAGTTTCCGATGTCTCGAAAATTGATGTTTTGGTCTCGAGATGGCCTGGGAGACTATGACAGCGACAGTGCCATAGGGCACCATCGCATGTCACAATTGCGGGGGAAGAGAGAGGAGGTACATCGCCGACGAGAGTGCCATGCGAAGTTTGACATGGGCACAATCGCCTGTCATTCTCGCGGCGTGGGGGCTGCCCGCTGTACAAACCTCACGACTTTGCCCTGCGAGAGTGCCTAGGGCACAACTGTCGGGCATTGTCGCCAAGCGCGTGATTGGGGTATAAAACCCCCCCAAACCCGTTTTTCAGCTCACTTTTCTTCTAGAATACTTCCAACAACGATTTTTGTGACCTAAGGTGCGATTTTCTCACCTTGTCCCTTCTCTCCTCATTTAATGCAACCATCATTCCACCAAGATCATTTATTGAGTCTCTTCTAAGGTTATTGGTCTCAAGGAGCAAGGGTTCAAGACTGTAACACCCCTAAAGTTCGAAAAATAGCAGACAAAATAAAACTTCCAAAAATGCCTAAAATACAAAGCATTGAAGCAACAAATATCTAAAGTTACAAGGAAGAATCACTACAACATGTATCAGAGTTCTAACGGAACTGTCTAATCCCACACACAAGGACAAGACCGGTCGGGTGTTACTAAAACCACCAAATCAGCTATCTTCTCAAGACTGGATGACGTCTCTAATGCCATCCTACCGGAACTTCTACCAAGCTCCACTCGTCACTCGGATCCATCTAAGACCTGATATACATGTCGAAAAGAAAAAGTGTTAAGCTTAACGCCTAGTGAGTTAAAGAAGTTTTAACACATAAAACATAAAACGTTTTTAAAAGGATGCTTTCTTCTTCATTACGACCACCCCCAACGTATTAGTTATAAAAGGCTTTAAACATAAACCATACCATTTTTCAATACCAAATACCCCCTTTTTAAAATAAGGCTAGACATCCAATCTCCCAAAACGCACCCAAGTGGTATTCCTTCAAATACTATTTGTATAAGTAAAAGGTACGTTTAACACCAAAGATGCGGGTAAGGGAATACCCGAAGATAACATCTTTCGGTGACGGGGGAGACCCGATTCCATTGAATGTGGCGGAACACATAGTTAAGCCACGTATCAACGTTTACGAGATTCACTTCGGGTCATGGATCCCCGTATACGGCTCCTCTGAGCAACCACCGTGAGATGCCCAAATGACCCTAATTACTACTCGACCTCTAGATGAGTCTCACCACAAATTCACAAGTCTCCGTATCCGGCTCACCATGGGCACCACCGCAAGACTTAGCTCCGTATACGGCTCTCCAAAAGCACCGCCGCAAGCTTACATAACAACATGACTTGGGGACCACTCACTAGACTCAAACATGGACATCAAAACTCCATGATGAACATAACGACTCATATGCCTATGGATCCAATGCATTACAGTCTAAACATTACATGACTCATTATGAATGAACTAATGCATTCAAAACATGTAATAACCAACATTTGTGCAATAATTGTATTTCCATAAAATGCCTATATTAAGCTATTTATACCGGACAACGTCCCAAAACTCATTAGAGTAATACTCAATCCATAAGGCATCTTAAAACGTCTGACAATAAGGTTAAAACCAATATGACCATATATGCCGAAATATAACTTTCCCAAAATATGCATATCTCCAACGTATAGTTGGCCGAAGGCCAAAACCATAGGATTCATAATTTCCCAAAATACTTGTAGTGTCAAAAATGATAGTTTCCGCTTACTCACGCCGTCGAAACCGAAAATTGTTTAAAGTATCGATATCTCAAACTCATAAGTAAAGTAAAATCCCAAAACCACCATTTGTATCCAACTTTTCACCAAAATAAAACCCAACACCTTGTGTTGCCTAAATTCTTTAATAGTTCCAATAAATCTCCAGTAATTGGTTTAAATATCATAATTGAGGTGAAAACACCCAAACACACTTAGTAAACCATTATGAAGCTTTGACAGCCTAAGTGTGTACAAATGTCCATTTAACCATAAAACTTACCAATTGTAAAGTGTGCAGGTAACATATGTTCAAAACCCCTTTTTGGTGACTCAAACACTTCATAAAAGATTATAAACCATATTCAATGATTTTATAACACAAATGTGTGTGAGTGTACAAATATTCCCAAAATCTATCAAAATAAGTAAGCTCATGGATATACTTTCAAATCCCCAAAATATGTGCATTTTGACATGTATATAGTTTTTCAAAGTAACTAGAACTCACCTTGCTAGATTTAGACTAATCTAGGTTTTTACTACAAACTTGAGTTTTCTTGGTGAAGGCTTCAGATCCACAAATATCCACCACACGAAACTTTATCTAGGTCATAAACAAATCAAAACACAACGAGAGTAATTCCCAACATCAGATCCACACTAATCTTTACTAAAACCCCAAATCTCTAAAATATCCAAAATAGATCGAACCTCATAAAACAAGAGATATATCAAGGGAGATGTTCTAAGAGGTTAAGATAAGAGGTTTTATAGTAATAAATGTCTAAAAAAGGTTAGAGTAACTTACAAATGGGTCTCTTAGAAACTCCAAGATATGTTCAACAATGGTGAGGAGATGATGAAGAAGATGAAAGTGATGATCTTGGGTTGATGATGAAGACTTGAGGAAAGAAATGGTTGAACACTTCAATGGAGCTCCAAAATCGGATCTAACCCTAGTTTTCTTGTTGGGAGAGTTTTAGAAGAAGATGAGAGGAGACAAATGGGGTGAAAAGCCGGTTTCCCCCTTTTTTGTCGCATAGGGGCTCCGCGCGGGGAACCGCGCAGGGTTTTGGAGTTGGGATGGGACAGAGGCCTGCGCGGATGACCGCACGGTTCCACTCGCGCGGAGAGCCGCGCGAAACACTGTCGACGCTCTCTCTCTCCGTCATCCTCTTGGCCACTTCTCTCAACATCGGATCAGGACGAAAACTTCCAGAATTCGGGGTGTTACAAACACTTGAGTCAAACTACAACTTTATCTCCTCCACATTTCTAGGGTTTTGCAAGTTTATAGGTGTTCTTCCAAAAACCTAATATGTGAGTTCTAAATGTGTTGTAAAACTAGATACATGTTCCTATGTATTTATCCATTTTTATTTTATTCTTCATTTTGATTATACCCCTATTTATTTGGCAAAAAGGAACCAACTAACATATTTGGAAGTCATTGAGTGTTTTGATGTAAACTCCAATATTTGCGTCCTAAAACTCATGGATTTATGCCTAAAGTATTTTGGAGAAGTTTTATGGAAACTCATTGATGATTTGATACTTTTATGCATATATTTATACTTTTGGGATTTTGACCTAACTTGAGGATTTAGACTAAACGAGACATTTGGTACTTAAACACTAATTGTTCATAGTTTTGTGCCTTTGTGCCCATAATGTGTGGTACTACTACTTGAGAATAATCTATATGGTGTTATATGCCTATTTGACTTATTTAGAGGCCTTTATATATCATGTGAGGCTCAGGTTATATGGGATGTAGTGGTTGGACCACAAGCTTACATTTATTGGGTTTTTATACAATTTGCTTGGAGTAAATATGTATATTGGTATATGAAAATTGTGGATGAACCGTCTAGTAGGCACTAGGATGATTTAGTCTTGTGGTGCCACCTTGGAGGTATGCATCTAGATGTCCGTCATTCGGGGTAATGTCTTGGAGGTAGTCCTCAATGTGTCGGGTCTTGTGGTGTTACTCGTGGGAGTAGACACTAAGATAAATCGACTCTTGAGGTGAAACTTGATTGGTGCTATGGATTTCCCCCATTGATTCCAAATGATGAAATTATAAGATTGTATAGATGATCTCTCTTCGTTAATTGTTGGTTTATATTACTTGTTCAACTCACTAGGTTTTCTAGCCTAACATTTGTTTGGTGTCGACTAGTATCCCAGGTTTTAGCGATGTGGTCGCCAAGAAGAGCTAGTCGGTCTAGAAGTGAGCTTGGGGATCATTTTTGGGATGCCTATTTTAGAAGACATTACTTTGTGAATCAAATGACATTCATTTGTAATCTTGCTTCCTTAGAGGAATTAGATTAATAGGTTGTTATCTTCTACCGTTAAATTTCAAACTTGATTAAACAGACATTTATTGGTTTTCCTTTTTGGGATGGCTCATGTCATGACATTTATTTACCACTTTTCCGTTTTATGTAAATTTTTGTTTATCCCAATATTTGAGGTGTTACATTTAGTTTCTTGTTACTTATTACAAAAAAAGGGTGGGTTTTTTAAAACAATTTCATGAATGGGTTTAATCTTAGACCCATAAAATGAAACGAACATAACCAACACCAAATCTCCAGGAACCCGATTCATAGGAATGAATCAAGAAATTTGTCAAGCATAGGGAGCCCTATGTCGTTGGAGCTGACAACGGGTAGGGTATCGATGGGTAAAGGTTATTTCGTTACCGTATCTAGGGGTGTACAAAAAATCGTCAACCTGCGAAACCTGCCCAACCCAAACCGCTAACAACCCAATTAAACTCAACCCGTCCAACCGCCCACCCGCCAACCCGCAAATTAAGAGGGTTGAAATTGGGTTACGCTTTTTTCAACCCGCCAACCCGCTGTTAATATATTATTTTTAGAAAATTATATATATATACATATATATATAATACAACAATAAAAAACAACTAGACTATTTAGACAAATTTATAGCCCAAAATATTATATATATATATATATATATAATACATTTTACTTAACCGAACAAACTAATGGAAGTTTGTTCGTGTTCGCTCATTAAACTTAACAAACAAATGAATGAACACGAACGATAAAAGAACGGATTTTTTTTGTGTTCATGTTCGTTCGTTAAGAAAATGTGTTTGTTCATGTTCATTTACGTTTGTTCATTAAGATGATAAATGAACGTAAACAGACGAACATAAATGAACGAACACAAAGAACAAAAAACAAAAAACATCATTAACAAGTTATTAACAATTTAAATTCATATAAAACTAAAACAATAAACAAAAGAATTTCTAAATTATAATCGATACTAATGGGTAAATTCCAATCGAATTTCGATGTACATAAATTCGAATTATCGAAAATACACAAATTTGTAACGCCATAATGTGCCATGGTGGGCCATGGCGCGCCATAACGAGCTCAGCGCCTTATCTCGACACCAAGGGGTAAAATGTAGCGGCAAGGCCACGCCTCAACGCCATGGCGGCGCCAAGGCGCGTTTTTTAGAACCTTGATTAATATCATATTATATATATATATATATATATATATATATATAAAAACAAACGTAAACAAACATAAATAAACAAACATTAACGAACGTAAATGAACAAACGAGCTCATTGTTCATATTCGTTCATTTAACTAAACGAACAAAAAAATGTATTCATGTTTGACCAATTCTTAAATAAACGAATAAAAACGAAATTCTCCCCGAACGGTTCGCTAAACGTTTGTTTATTCTTATTAGTATTTATCGTATTTTATTCTACAATTTTATGTAAATCACTAAACCGCCCAACCCGCCATAAACCGCAAGGGTTGGGTTGGGTTGGGTTATACTTTTGAATGAGTTGGGTTGGGTTGGGTTTTTCCAAACCGCCATAATTGGGTTGGGTTGTAAAAATGTCCCAAACCGTCCAACCCAACCCGCGTACACCCCTAACCGTATCCATTCAGAATAGCAGACAACGAAACCGGTAATTATCCATATCCTACCCTATCCATCAAAATAGCTGGTAATGAAATGGGTAATGGATAATTGGTAAAACAAAATTTCATTTTGAACTACAGATAGTGTTATTAAACCTACAACATATAAGTAAAACATAAGTTCATAAATATAGTAAACATTTTAATATTACTCTAAATATAATTATAGTATAATATATTAAGAACAATATAAAAATGTAAGATGACACTTTTCATTTTATTTATTTTTTAGACTCCATCTTGTTTCTCATTTAATCATCATGGACTCTCCTATGTGATAAATATAACAAGTAAATTAAATTAAACATTAAAATACGACATATATGATAACATTAAAAACAAAATTATTGATTTATAACTTAAGATAATTATATATATATATACATATATATATATATATGTAAACAGGGGCGGAACACGACTGTTGTAGCCTGGGGGCCGAAATATAATACTACAAAAATTTACAGATCCAAATGATACACACGTAACTTTTTTTATTCTTTTTTTTTGTATGATCTAATAGAAAATTTTATAGAAAAATTGTTAATGGAAGATTAAAATGGTCGTTTACCAAGCGCTTACTAGGTAAACGATTACCAAGTCACATTGTATTACCGGATGAACATGGCAATGACCGAGAATCTTATCTGGTAAGGGCGATGATAAGGATCAAAAGTCTTACCTTGTAAGTAAGTTGACGACTCTTACCTAGTTAGCGTTTATCGAGTAAACTGTTACATATGATGTCATTTTGATGGAGTAAAAATCTCATCCAATAAAGTAAGTAATACTGTAATAGTGATAAATCTTACTGGGTAAGTGGTCCCTAAAACGCAAAACCTTTAGACTATGTAACAACTTAAACATTATTTTTTTTATTATTTAAATGCTCAATTTTTGTATATAATTGATATTAATAACATAATATGTAAAGTTAACAAAAATAAATATTAATAACATAATATGTAAAAATGACAAAAATAAAAAATTGCATCACTTGGGATTTGATACTATGACCTCAACTACATCACTACCATTTGATAACCAACTGAGCTACCAATTGTATGTGTCTTACAAGCTGCATATATGCTATTTGAGTTCAAAAGCGGGGGGCCATGGCCCCCATATGCCCCTATAGGATTCCGCCACTGTCCTCCTTTTCAGGAAGAGCTAATGCTTATTGGGTATTTTGGTTTGATGGGCAGGCAAGAGACAACCTGGCGAACTGAAACATGTATACATACATATATAGAGACATTTGCAAACCTTGTAAGGTTACAAACAATACAAACCATGGTATTTCTATCTTTTTTTACAAATATTATATTTTTAGGAATAACCAACTTTCTTAATAATTAATTTGAATTATCTATTTTTGGTCATAACCTCTCTATGTTTTTCTCAATTATATCCATCTCTCTCTCTTTCTCTCACGATCCATCATCACCATTTAGTTCCGATGACCTCCCACTCCGGCGAAACGAGATACTACTCTGTTTCATAGTTTTGTAACTGTGAAATCTGATTATTTATATGTGAGAAAAATATGGAACTTAAAAATCTTGAAAATTTCGAAAATATATGATTTTAAAATTTTGATTATTCATATGGGAGAAAATATATAAAATTTAAAAATATGAATGTTCATATGGATGAAAAATATATGAAAGTTCAAAAATCTGAATACTCATATGAGAGAAAAATATATGAAACTTCGAAAATATATGATTATTTTGAACAAAAAACTGATATTCATATGGGAGAAAATTTATGAAACCATTTATGAAACTTGAAAATTAAAAATCCAACAAAGAGATTATGAAACCATTTATGAAACTTGAAAATTTTGAAAAACAATTTATGGAACTTAAAAATCTTGAATTTTTTTTGAAAAAACAGTTTATGAAACTCGAACAAATAGTTTATGAACTTGAAAATTTTGAAAAAACAATTTATGGAAGTTGAAAATTCCATATTGTCGATAAATAAATAAAAATTTATAAACTCGCCAGAATTAGGGGGAGGTCGCCGGAGAAGGAGGAGGTCGCCAGAATTGGATGGTGATGGTGGATCGTGAGAGAGAGAGAAAGATGGAGATAATTGAGAAAAATATAGAGAAATTATAACCAAAATCAAATTAATTATTAAAATTAAATTTTAAATATTTAAAAAATATTCCCAAACTACCCTTACCTTATTTTTTAAATAAATTTAAATCCGAAGATTCCTCAACCGTAGATCAAAAAATCGAATAGCCTAGATGGGTTTGTACAATTTGTAACATTTAAAAACCACTTTAATTTTCATATATGAAACAAAGATAATGAAATTGTGTGGTCTGTAGAAAATAGAGAAGTAGTTTCGTAAAATACGCGGGACGAGTTCATATATGAACCTGTATGGTTCACATGTGAATTATATGTTCATATATGAACCAGTGTAATTCACATATGAACTCTTTTAACTGATTCATATATGAATCTTTGTGATTCATATATGAACGTACGTTCATATATGAATCAGTTAATTAGTTCATATGTGAATCAGTTAATTGGTTCATATATGAATCATAAAGGTTTATATATAAATCAGTTAAAAGAGTTCATATGTGAATTACACTGGTCCACATATGAACATATAATTCATATACAGGTTCATATATGAATTCGTCTCGTGTATTTGTAAAAATTACGAAACTGTCTTTCTATTTTTGGAATAGCCGCAACTTTTGACCAGTCAAAGCCATAATTGTTGACCAGTCAAAGACGTAATAATTGACCAGTCAAAGCCGATCTTGACCTAATGAAAGGCTAGGATTACTTCTCTATTTCTCATATATTTAGCATTTCTCAAATGGACCTCTCCCTATATATATATATATATATATATATATATATATAGGGAGAGGTCCATTTGAGAAATGCTAAATATATGAGAAATAGAGAAGTAACCTTAGTCATTCATCTGGTCAACATTTGCGGCTTTAACCGCGAAACACCGGATAATTGATTGCATGGTCTATAGAAGGTAGAGGGGTAATTTCATAAAATACGTGGGATGAGTTCATATATGAACCTATATGATTCACATATGAACAATACGTTCATATGTGAATCAGTCAATTAGTTCATATGAGAATCAGTTAATTAATTCATATATGAATCACAACAATTCATATATGAATCTGTTAATTAGTTCAACTGATTCATATATGAACTTACAGTTAATTAGTTCATACGTGAATCAGTTAATTATTTCATATATGAATCACAAAGGTTCATATATGAATCAGTTAAAAGAGTTCAGATGTGAATTACACTGATTCATATATGAACATATAGTTCATATGTGAATTATACATGTTCATATATGAACACAGTTCGTGTATTTTGTAAAAATTACGAAAGTGTCCTTCTATTTTTGTAATAGCCGTAACTTTTGACTAGTCAAAGTCGTAACTTTTGACCAGTCAAAGCCGAAATATTTGACCAGTCAAATCCAATCTTGACCGTATGAATGGCTATGATTACTTCTCTATTTCTCATATATTTACCATTTCTCAAATGAACCTAAGGCTATATATATAGCCTATTGGATTGATTACAATGATTACTGGTTTCATGCATTAATCTTACTTGCAATGCATAGTATTTTATTAAATGTATACACTAACATGGAATGCATACTGTTTCATGAAAGTACCACATGCATCTGATACATCACATGAACCGTTATGCGCATCAACATCTGCTGCAGAAATTCGACAAAATCAGATGTCATCCAATAATCAAACCAGTGTCTACATAATGAATGAGCTAAATGAATGGTTTAGATGAGTATATAGGGTCAGGTTCACGTGAGACCAAGCTGTTTCCATGAGACCAAGCCTTAAAACATGAAACTTCACACCGAAACACTGTGAAGGTAAAAAACATTCGAACATTCATAATGTAATCACACTATGAAGGTAAAAAAAACCTAAACCAAGTTAAAAAAAATCAAACCTTCACAGATAAAAGACTGTGAAGGTATATTCGAACCTTCACAGTGAAGACGCTGTGAAGGTAAAAAAAGCGAACATTCACAGCGAAAAACATCGTGAACGTAACATTTACGGTGTTTTCCCTATGAAAAGTTCGATTTTTTTTACATTCACAGTTTTTTGGTATGAAGTTTCATACTTTAAAGCTTGGTCTCACCGGTCTCACAGAAACTGTTTGGTCTCATGCGAACTTAAGTCTATATATATATATATATATAGGTGGGTTCATACGAGAACGATATCTATTTAAGAAAACAAGAAAAAGGTCGGTACATACAAAATCACATGTGATTCACGTACAAAATCACATGTGATCCCGCGACTTCGCACAAGTCGCGGGAAAAGTCGCTCGTGTCCCATTTTTTCGGGTTAATGCCGAACCACATGTGATTTTGTACATGATTGTTGTTTTTCTTGTTTTCTTAAATAGTTAGCGTCCTCGTTTGAACATTTCTCTCTCTCTCTCTCTCTCTATATATATATATATATATATATATGTATATATATCGTAATGGATAATGGGTAATGGATAACGAAAAACCATTATTCATACCCTACCCACTAAAATGTAGGGTAAGCGGGTAATGAATAAGTGGATAAATGGAGTATCTTTTTTCCATACATTTATCCAACGGGTTGAAACATAAAGGATAACGCATTTATCTTTACCCATTGTCAACCTTATCTATCATCCCTTCTCATTGCATTCATTGAGTTCTGCCGAAACCCATCGAATCTTATCAAGTCCGTTAAAACATCAAACCAACATTAGTTGAGTCACCGATCGTGAGTGACAACGGTGGAGAAAGAAGAATGGCTCTAAACTTCTAATGAGGTAAGATGAGTATTTAGGGTATTTTTGTCTTATTAAAAAAGAGTAAAGTTCATTTTGGTCCCCAACTTTTGTTACTTTCAACGTTTTCGTCCCTCAACTTAGTTTTAAAATATTTGTCCATGACGCTTGCTTGTCAATTCCCAACAGATTTTGTCCCTGCTCCTAACGACCGTTAACCTTTTCCATTAAATCCAGTTTAATAAGGGGTATTTTAGTCATTTTACTACTTTTAAATAATTTTCTATTAAAATTTTATCTTTTGTAAACCACGGAAACCAAGAATGTGTTATAGGAAAAACAGAGCAGAACAACAGTAAATAGAGAGAATAAATTCTGTAATTCTCATTAATCATAAACCCTTTAAATAGGGAGAAGTTTACAAAGAAAAGGAAACATTTATTAAGGTGATTTCTAATACTATGAAAATATTCTTTCAATCACTTCCTTTTGATGATGGCACATAATCCTTCAACACTCCCCCTTGTGCCGAGTCAAAGGAGTGATGGTGCATAGTTCTTGCCTCATTAAAACCTTACGCCGAAGAAACAAAACCTAGTGGGAAAAATAAAAACTTTAGACGAAGGAAAGAGTACAAGGCACCAATAAACTATTCATTTAGTTTACTATCTTTCTTGATTCGTACATCAATCAAAAGGTTTATAATACAAGATGATTTATTGTTAGGGCTGAAAGTCCTAGTGCGTTGAAAGTTGTATAACGCATTTATAAGGGGTCGAATTGTAATAAGTTGATAGTTAAGTTGTAAATGGGACTCAAGCCCATTAGGCATAATTCGTTCCATATATATATGTTTCTTAACCTAGTTTTAGGTTAAAAAAAAGAGGAGGTTTAGAAGAGAAGACGAATTCATTCTAGTCGTAGGGTTTACATTTGTTTATCAGAAATTCTCTCTGTAAACCTAAACCTTTATTGAGTATTAATCATATGACTATAAGTTGTGACTCAATCATTATTGTTCTTCATTGATTATAATCTCGTGATTGCACTGTATCTGGGATCTACAATTGGTATCAGAGCATGATCGAATTAATTTTATTCGATACGATCAAAAAGGTTTGTCTAAAACCCTTTAATCGCTTATTTTGCTGTATTCGATTTTCTGTGTTCTGGGTTTATATCGAGTACTGGGCTCATATCGAAGGTTGTGGTCATATCGATTTTCTTCAACATCTATTTATATGAATATCTGAGTTAAGTCTTTAACTGTCGATTTTCTTTGAGTTCGATTTTCTTTGGGTTCTGCTATATCGATTTTCTGGGCTGCTATTGCATATCGTTTTTCTGAAAATTAAAGTTTTGCTTTAGAAATTGATTTGTTGATTAAACTGATTAATATTATCTGGTTATCAAGTTTTTTTTCGAAGAACCTGGTTGTTGCTTGACCGGATTGTCCCATCTCCCGGTCCCCGGAGTCTAACTCCCTGTGCATATACCGGTCCCCGGGGGCTTGAACTCCTGGGGTAAACAAATTTCAATTCTAAATGGCGGCTGTGGATTTCATATCTTGACTCCTCATCCATGAGTATTAATGCTTAATATGATTCAAATATATAGTGTGGATTTAGTTAGTCAATGGCGGCTATGATTTAATTTTGGCCGGCGATTGCAATTTTTCATATATTTACATCGCATACATATATATATATAATATATATATATATATATATATATATATATATATATATATATCTCATATATCAATTGCTATCGCCCGGTGTCTAACTAGCTCCCGGTGTCATTCGACCGGACCGGGGCTTGACCGATATCCTATCTCTCGGGGTCACAACTCCCGGACCTTGACCATCTCCCCGACCGGTGCCTCCCCCGACCGGTGCCTCGCCGCCCGGTCCCTCCCCGACCGGTCCCTTCCCCGCCTAATCCCTTGCGTCTCCCGGCCTCTCCCGGTCCTTCACGTTCCTAACCAGTATCAAGGTTTGAGCTTATCGATCGATTTTTGAAAATTCTTTCGGTTGGTTCGGTGTGACCGTGGACAAAGTTTTCAATTTTTAAACTGGTAAGGGTTGTTTACAATGCTTAAACGGTCGATTTTCATCATAAAATTTTCACCCATATCAAACTTTTAAGTCTTCGTTCGGTTTCCGAAAAATGTTCGGTTGCTTCGTTCGAGAGTTTGAGATAATGTTTCGAGTTATAATCAGTTGAGGGAGCTTAAGGGAACATAAACGATCATTTTTGGTCGAAAATTTTTATCCCATACCAAGTTTTTTAAGTTGTCGATCGTTTTTCGAAAAGTTTTCGGTTGGTTCGTTTGTGATCGTGGGTTGACCGGTTGAATTTTAATCTGTTAAGGACTGATCAAGGAGCTTTAACGATCATTTTGCATTAAATATTACTAACCATTTCGAAGTTTTGCAGGTTGGCTCAACGAAAAAGATGATGAATAGTAATTTCGTTAAGTTTCCGTTAAGTGACGGTTAATTCATTACTTTTTGGTCCTTTCTCCGTTAGTCCGGTTAGTTTGTTAGTTTGGTTAGTTTTATTTCATTTTTAGTCCTTTTTCAGTTAGTGTCCAGTTAAGTCCGTTAGAAGTTTCAAATTTTACACTTTTAGTCCCTCTAGTTAGAGATTTCATTTTATGTCATTTTTGGTCCTTCTAGTTTAAGTTTATTTTTTGTCACTTTTAGTCCTTGCAGTTTTAAGTTTTAGTTTGTGTCACTTTTAGCCCCCGTACTTCTTAGTTTCGATCATTTGTCATCTTTGACCCCTAAGCTTTCAAGTTTCACACGTTGTCACTTTTGGTCCTTGCACATTGATTTTTTCATATTTTGTCAAGTTTAGTCCCTATACTTCAAGTTTTTCAAATAACAATGTCTCATCCAACTTATTCTGAGTTAGAAGAGAAAGTTTCTTGTTTAGAAGCTAGAATTGAAAGACTGCTTGACAAATATGATAATCAACGCATAGAAATTGCTGCCAACTTGTGCATAATTTCAAATCTAAAGGGAGAGTGTGAGAGTTTTTCAAAAGAGTCTGAAGAGTTAAAGACCAAAGTAGATGATCTTACGTACAAGCTTCGTATGTCATAAAATGAGAAAATTGATATTGTGATTAAAAGTGTGGCTTATAAAAATGAAAATCAAAGGTTATCTACCTAGTTAAAGGATCTCGAACTGAAACTTTACAAAATTGGTCAATCTAAACAAACGATGCATCTGAATGCACCCAAAGAATTCAAATATTCAGAGACGGGTCTTGGTTACGATAACCCACAATATCTGAAAAAGGCCTTGACCAAAGTTCCCACGTTATATGCGTTCGAATTTTTTGGAATAGACAAAACCTACCCAGAGTACAAAATCAATTGGACCAAACCACTTGTTGATGATGATCCGAAACTAGAAATATTGAGAAGTAAAAATACTACCACGATGCAACTTCCTTTTGTTTATGACTCATTGAATGCGTCATACAACACCGAAAAACCCTGTTTTCTGTCAAATGACTATTTTCGAAGCTATTCTCAAGCTGAACTTGATTCAAAAACCGTTGAAACTGAGGAGGAACCAATGGACCACAAAATCTATGTTCCACCTCTTATTTTAGAAAAGAAAATTGTTCAGCTAGAAGAGTCATTTGCACAGGAGAGGATCATTTTTCAAAAGGAAAAACAAGAGTTATTATCCAAAATTGAGTGCCTCAATTTCGATAAAAAGGAAGCTGGATCGAGGGAGGAAAAGGAATATCTTCAGACAGAGATAAATAAGCTTAATTTACAACTGCCTGCCTTGGCAGCAGATCTAATGAAAGAGCAACATCACAAAGTTGAGCTTCAAGCTAAGTTTGACTTACTCCAAGAGGAGAAGATTAATCTGTCAGAACATTCTTCTCCACCCTCAGATACCTCTTCCTGTAAAGCTTTTCTGGGTGATTCTTCACCAACTTCTTCTGATAAAGGAAAAGAGCCTCAGTTGGAGTGTTTAAAAAAGGATCATTGTTCTGATTTTCAAAATGCTTCCGTTAATGATCCGCTTCAAAGCACAAATCCTTCCAGTCTCCTAAATCCTTCAAGTGATAAGGTTCCTTCTGATGAGGAAATGGAATTCTCAGCCTTTTTGAATTTTGAGGTGTGTCCAGATAGTCAGCTAGACCAATTTGATTTCGATCCTAAACTTCCAAGTCATGTTGATTTTTTGGATTCAACTTGAGAGCCACCGGTCAAATTTTATAAAGGCGAATGTTCAACATCTGCCTCTCAAAAGGTTTATGTGAACAAATCTTCAAAGCAAAAATCTAAAAGACATTCACAGAAACAAAGAAAGACCGACATCTCTAACAAAATACATACTTACTACTCCAGTTCTTCTGATTGCAAGCTTAATGATTCTTCAGATAATCATTTCTCCAGGAAAGTAAATATGGTTTGGAGAAAGAAACCAACTACAGAAGACAGTCAAGGAAACAAGTCTCATGATTCTCCTGTAGTTGATATAAAGTCATCTATTTTCAAGACTGATTCACCTACTTATGTTTATTCTACAGGAAAGTTAATCAGTCTAAACTGAGCAAAGATTTGTTGCACTCACTGTGGAAATAGTGACTTTGTGGATTTAAGGTATGTTAATAATTGGTATGGTACTTATAGCATCCCCAATCCTCAGTTTAGTAGCTTCAAAGCTAAGGCAACTAACCATCAAGGATCCATCACAACATGGATACCAAAACCAAAACCTTCTTAATCTGTTTTGCAGGAATGTCATGTGTGATTTAATTCAGATTATTCACGTCACATGACTACAATCAAGGGTTATGCCAACTTTTGAGGGGGAGTACCATGTTTGTTTGTTTAATTTTTCATATCGACTTCTGAACACTTCAGTTCAGGACTCGTTCTTAAATGATTTTGACTTCTGATTCTCTCAAATCAGAAATTTTACTTCAATGTTCTATCTTGGTGAGTTAAAGTAGTGTTAGGGCTCATTAAGTTTCTATGGTCAATCCAGAACCGGAAGGACCTACCCAATAAACACATCCCATTCATAGATATTAGTGAGGGGTCTAGATTGATAAATGACTTCGGAGTGATTAAAAAAAGGTGAGGATGTGACAGGACTTAAAAGAATTATTGGTCCTTACCAAACCGAGTCAGTTATCCGGGTTACCACATAATCTATTCATTCTCATTCTTTGGAGATGGATATTGAAACAGACATGGACCCAGTGTCGATAACTCGTGTCACCCCACCCAACCACTCAAGTATCTCTCAAAAGATACTTGTTTCATATATGCACGGAGATTTAGCACATAATCTATCTATTCCTCACTTTAAGGTATTAGATATTGAAAAAGGAAGACATCAGCTCCGTCTCCGAACTTCATATTCATCTCACTGTGTCTATTGATTTCTAACCTGCGTCCCAGGTGTTGAATCAATCTTTGAGCCTAATCAATATGAGTTATACTTCTTTCACACACGCATGAATCTTTGTGATTTCCCTTGCATATCTTTGTGATATTGCCGGAACAGTTTGAGAAGTAATTTTTTAATATTTTACTTTGGTGATAACTGGAAGTCCTATCAGAGATACATCGATGCCAACTCTGAAAATAGGCCACACAATTACTTTTAATTGTTGTGATAACAGTCACTATTGTGTTTCTGTGTTAGTTGTTACCCTTAGTTACTGAATCGTTTTATCTAATCTTTTGCTACTCATCCGGTTAGTCTTTGAAGTTACATGATGCCCAGGATTCTCCTAATCATCATGAGGGGGAGAACGACACACAATTCAAAGACACAGTTCATCATGTTGAGGGGGAGTTAGCAAAATCTGAGGGGGAGTAACAGAATTTCTTAAATCTAAGGTTGAAAAGCCTTTGGATTCAAAGATTGCAGCTGAGAAGAAAAGATTTTATTGGTTCTTCTATCCCGTATCATGTGGTGTCTGCTACAAGTCATTTCCTCTTACGAGCTGATTGAAACAAGTTCTGAAGTTGAAAGCATATTCAACTCGCGGTTCAAAGACATATTCTTTGTTTTTAACTGAAGATGCACTGTGGAATGTCACGTAACTCGCACATTATCTTTTTTGTGTGCTGATCCAATGTGTTGAGTTTCTACAGTTGAAAGTTGCTTGATAGTGCATTCAGTCGAGGTTATTGTACATTGAATCTGGTGACAAAGTTGAAACTATGAAGACCAAGAACTTTATTCAAGGGGGAGCATGGAAAGACATGAAGACATGCAACACCAAAGTTCTTCAAAGATTTAAGAGGGAAAGAAGATAAAGCCTGAAGATTTCAAGATGAAAAATTCCTTATTCAACTTTAGGGGGAGATTGTTAGGACTGAAAGTTGTATAACACATTTATAAGGGGTCGAATTGTAATAAATTGATAGTTAAGTTGTAAATGGGCCTCAAGCCCATTAGGCATAATTCGTTCCATATATATATATGTTTCTTAACCTAGTTTTAGGTTAAAAAAAAGAGGAGGTTTAGAAGAGAAGACGAATTCATTCTAGTCGTAGGGTTTACATTTGCTTATCAGAAATTCTCTCTGTAAACCTAAACCTTTATTGAGTATTAATCATATGACTAGAAGTTGTGACTCAATCATTATTGTTCTTCATTGATTATAATCTCGTGATTGAACTGTATCTGGGATCTACATTTATAAATTATTGCCTTACTAAAACCTTGCACCAAGGAACAAAACCCAGTGGGAAAAATAAAACCTTGGGCGAAGGAAAGAGCACAACTTATTAATAATACATGTTTAGTAGACATCTTCTTTTGTCTATTACTCCCCCTGATTTGTACATCAATCAAGAGAGCTTAGAAAATATTCACATTTTCCACATACCTTACATGATTCATTTGAATCATGAGGGGAGTTTGTTGTTGTTGATTGCATAGAAACTTAAGCTGATAATGTTTTGTGTTATGAACCTTTATGTATCTTACTTTCATTCATTTGATATATGATGCATTATTTCCATATATGCAATAGGATATTGGTTGAACTCAAAACACTAACTTCTCTAATATGTGTACTAATAGTCCTTAACCATGTACACTCTTGAACAATTTCATGTAGAGTAATATAGTTCAAAGAGGTAGGTACATAAAGTTGCTTAGTTTACTTCCAAACAAGCGACATATTCCCAATGGTACTTTCTTATCCAATTTGGGAATGACTTTTGTATGGGACAGACAAATATCTAATATCATCAAATACATATCATTACATTATTTGATGTTTTTCTATAAGAGCTAGTACTTTTGCTGCTTACATTATAAGTAGGTACCGAAGTTCCATTATCAATCCCATTTTTCTTTCTACAGGGAAAGTATAACCCCATGTCAGTGGTTCCAAAAGATTAATTTGATATTATTCCAATGACGTTGCGTTGGCGCTGAGCTAAATCTAGCTAACAAGTTAACTGAGAAATACAATATATGGTCAAGTGTATTATGTTAAGTACAATAATGTGCATATTGTACTTAGGTAGGGAATTCCAGCTCCCAACACTTTTTCGTCATCATCCTTTAGAGAAATGGATCTTTCCTTATATCCGATACTTTGACCGATCATGGGAGTGCTAACCTGATGCGCTTTGTCCATATTAAATTGCCTGATTGTTTTCTAGACATATGCGATCGGTGAATTAATATTTCACAAACTCGGTGTCCTAGCTCAAATAGCTAGACAAAACCAAGTTTTCCCAAGATTTTCCATCTCAAATTTAAATTTCAAGTAATGTGTGACTACTCTTATTTCATCAACAGTGCCTATTATGTTCATAACATCGACATATAAAACTACTTTGAAAATCTAGAACTTGTTTTCCTAAATAAATACGCAAAGGCACAGTTCATCGTTCTTATATATCATTTCCCAATCAAGTATTCACTTAGGCGGGTATAACACACCGCATATATTGCTTTAATTTATAAAGTGAGTGTTTTAATTTTATTGCAAACGCATTTCGTGTTTTAGAGTTACTTGATTTTGGTAATGTAATATCATCAAACACTTTTTATATATCTCTAAATTTAGATCCCCGTTAAGATATGTGGTAACCACATTCATGAGCTACATTTCCCGTCCTTTGGAAACTACTAGGCTAATTAATTAGCAGAACGTTATAACGTGCATCACGGGAGAGTAAGTCTTCTCGTGGTCAATCCAGGGCGTTGTGAGAAACCTTGCGCCAAAGGAGAGCCTCATACATTATGACTTAATTATTCTCATTACGCTTTATGACAAATGATTTATCTATGTCTTACATGCTTTACACTTGGTGGGTTAGCACTACCAAACCAAATACCTGTTCATTTATCAAATAATATGATTCTCCTGGATTGCTTATTTAGGCCAACTTGCTCTTTGTTGATATTTTTCAACTGAGCATGGTTCGATGTCAATGTGCTCTATCATCTCATAAGCAACATTATATGCGAAATATATCATCAATGAGTATGTATGATCTGTCCATCGACTCATATGCACTCTCATAATTCATTTGAGATTTCTTTGATCTCTGGAATCAATATTAACTTTGGAGCGTCCTCCAGTAATGATTCATAGACATAGTTTAATCAGAGACAATCTCATGAGAGGTTTATGTATTGATGACAAATAGTTGTGCTTTACTCTTCTCTTCCTTTAGATGAGTATCTATCGAACCAGGTAGCTTCCCCCATTTCCGTTTGGGAGCTACGACCTCAACCACACCTCCACCATGTGTGATTGCAATGCACTTTCCAGAGACGTTGTGCCCTTGTTTGAGGACTTTAACCTTGCGAGTATATTTGCAGCTCGTATATGTGATCTTGTCACTTCTAGAATAACATTAAACGTATCAGGTATCGAGTCTGATTCGTTTGACTTCAACTTTACATTATGAAGTTTGGGGATCAACGTGAGACAAAGTGGGAATATTCAATGACACTTCCTGTCATTCCCATGGAAAATCCTTTTCCTATCTCCCCCTAACGACGGGAAGACTGTCTCATCAAAGTGACAATCTGCAAAACTAGTGGTAAAAAGATCACCCGTCAAGGATTCTAATTAGCGGATAAATTTTGGAGATTCATATCCAACAAATATACTTAATCATTTCAAAGACCAATGTTTTAAAACCCGGGTTGACCCGGCCAGTTCAACCGGTTGAACCGGGAACTGGTGAAGAGACTGGGTCAATTATGACCGTTTTTTTGAGAAATTACGACGCAGATTGAACCGTCGGTTTTTTGATAGAACCGGTTGAACCGGTCTAATTGAACCGGTAAAAACCCGGGTTGACCCGGTTAAAAAAATCAATTTATTATATTTGTGTTTTTTATGTTTTTGGATTGATGTAAAACTTGTTGTTCTGTCTTTTTTTAATATTTTTGGATTGATGTAAACCTTTTTGTTATGTGTATTTTTAATGTTTTAACTTGTGGACATCAAATTATTGGTTTTATATATACATATATATATATATGCAAGAAAATGAAAAATACATAAAATTTCTTGAAACTGGGTCAACCACCCGGTTGAACCGTGACCCGGTCACCATACCGGGTCAACCAAAAAACCGGTTTTTAAAACATTGTTAAAGACCCATTTTGTTGCATTGTGGGGGCGTAATTGGCACATATACTGCACAACCAAACATGCGTAAATGTAAAATATCAGACTTATATTCAGTTACCGACTGGTACACATGAGAATGGTTAGCTAGTAATAGGTCTCAAAATGAAGAAGTAAAGTTTCGTATAGTATTGCATAACCCCAGATACATGTACGTAAATTGGTGTGCATAACAAATGTCTTGGCTACCATCTATATTAATTTGATGACAACTTCTACGAGACCATTTTATATATACATATGCGGTATAGGAAACTCTACATTGATTCCAATACATATGCAATAATCATCAAATCCTTATGATGTAAATTCTCTAGCATTCTGAGTCATGTAGACTTGATAAGATAATCAGGGTGGTGAGCCCTTAAACGTATAACTAGTGCTAGGAGTGCAACATTTCGTGTGGACAATAATACGACATGCGTTCATTGTGTCGAAACTAGAACCATAAAGTACTTAAATGGTCCGTATTCTGGATGTTTATGTCCATAAATATCATATTGTATTCGTTGTAAGAATGGAATATTTTTGTATTATGTCATTGGCTTTTGGATGGTCATTCCTGTCTTGGCTAAGGATTAGGGTATTCAAAGATTTTAGGTATTCGAGAGAGCATATTATGATATTGGTGTTGCTTCTTATGCTGCAGAAGTCAACAGTTGCAATTTGCCTTATTTTTGCCTTTGACTCGAAAGAGAATGTGTCTATGTGTATTTTGAAAACACGGATCACTATGTCATGACAATGGTGTCCCATGTGATCATGTCAAAACATGCATGTGTCATTGTCCAAAAATTCTTTATTGGTGACAAAATATGATTTTGTGACGTAGATAATCCACTAATTTGACACGTTAATTTCTCTAATATATGTTCCTTTTATATCATTAGAGTTGATGTACATATACTCAATTCCATTATTATAATATGATTTCAAATTGATATGAATATCTTAACAAAGTTTTCATTAAAATAGTGATTTAGTTACTATTAATCTTGTACCGACAAGAAAATGACAGTACGTCGTCTAAGTATTTTGGTTGGATAAATTATAAAATAAATATTAGTCAATCTCTTTAGATTGTGTGAAATGTTCTACAAAAACTCAAGTTCTCCTCGATACATTCCTACACGGAACGGAGAATATCGAGAGGTTTGTATTTATTTTTAATGTATTTCTTTACATCTATAATGGTTATCGATTTGAGTGTGCATATTTATTTTATACTTAATATAAATTTCAAGGAAACATATGCTCAATCAATCTTAAATTAATATGATATAGTTTATTTTCAATTTATTCCTTTTTCGAAAGAACTAGTGATCAATGTATTTCTTCTTTGACTATCCAATATCAATTGGGCGGTAGTTGCATCTCTGCTCCAAGAATTGGAAAATCCTTCCAACTACTGTTATGACCCTGACCCTTTCCACGCTCCATGTGGTACATAGATGTCACGTGTGAGAAATGGTCTTTCACTCACTATTCTTTGGAGTTGTTTCCACCTCTAACATTTTCATTATTGATCTCGGGAATTTTCTTTGTCCCGACATATCTGGTGTTGTTATTTGAAATAACCTTGTTGTGTCTCTCAACCACTTGCAGTAGGTTGATGAGCTTGTCTAAAGGTTGTGTTCCAACTTATATTGGTTCATTAATATTTACTGATATATGAAGGTGGAAATAATGTTATAAATCATGTCATTTTCTGTGAGTTCCTTGCCACAGGGATTGAGACGCATTTTGGATATAACATTTCTTTGTTGAGACTAGTTACCTTTTTATAATCGAGTAAGTGGGTTTCATTCCACTGTACGATTAGTTATGTGAGTACATATTCATGAGTACTCCTGATTATCCCTTTCGGGTATCCCATAGTTCTTTGGGGGGTTTCTAGTAAAGGTATTCCTATGAAAGTTAGGATTTATATGTCGTCTCAAAACATGATGGTTTTGTTTGTACTTTTTAGAAGGTTCGTTTCAGGCTCAATAAGGAGTTGATGGACTTTAGGTATATTTTTGTACCTTTCTGACAAAAGTAGTTTTTACATTTGGATATTCATACTTGTACTCAAGGTCTTTTGAGTCTAGGATATTGAATCACGTATGAATTGTTTCAACTATTTAAGTAAATGAGGGATAATATATGATTTTTTTTCCATAAGACAATATATTATGATGCATGTGAAATTTCATTATCATAAGCCATATATGGATTTTTGCATGTTTGCATATTCTGGTTGATAATACTTAATCAATATTTCCAATTTCGAGAATAAATCGCTCAATATATTGGATTTCCAGATAGTAAGGGAATCACGTGGATTTCTTAAGTCCCTACAAACCTTAGACTATTACACCCTTTGACAAAATCCTTTCGATATCTTGCGATTTATTTCATTGGTAGATTTTGACATGAGGTCAAAAATGAAATGAAATTAAATCCAGAATAATTATTATCATATCAACATTATAGGAGCTTTTGGCACGATGCCAAAAAAATATGGGGTTGAAAATGTAGCTTTCAAATATGAATTAAGATTGAAAATAATGAGTACGAACTCATAATCAAGATACACATTTGAATAATATTTTAATATTTTCATCCTATTTTTTTTAAGCTTTTAGCAAAACACCAAAAGTTATGGGTTTGGAAGTGTAACTTCCAAGTAATTATTTATAAGAATTATGATATGTAATTAAGATATAAAATTTAAATATTATGATTTATGACTAAGGAAACGATATTATGTAAAAAAAAATATAGATTTGAATAAAATTAAACATCTAAAATAATTTATGGCAATGGGCCTAAATAAATAATGCAATATTGGCCTAAATAACGTTTACCAATAAAATTAACCAACAAAGTAATTATAATGTGTATGTACATTACAATTTATAAAATGAAAAATTATAATCAAAATATATGTGTATGTTATCAAGGAGATCTATTGATTATAAAATATAACGATATTATAGTATTATTTGTTATGGAAAGAAAAATCAATTTCATAAAAAAAATAAACAACTATAAACTAGTTATCAATTAAGAAGTAAATCTATGACAAACTAATAAGATATAATTATTATTTATATTAATAAGTAGATTTACAACAAGTTTAAAAAATATGTAAAATGATTGCTCATATCAATAATTAGTTTTTTTTTTCTACGAATAATGAAATATTCTGAACATAATATTAAATAAGAATAAATTAATCCATCAATAAAAATTACTCGTAAGCGTAAAACAAACAACTAAGGATAAATTTCACACATTAAAAGTTGGGTTTTAATTTTTTTATTATTATTATTTTTTAACGGTAATAAAAAAATACCATATCAACCAATCCATCTACCAATAAGTGATAAAGAAGAAACGAAAATTGTTGATAACAATCTAGTATTAAGTCTCCAAAAACCAACAACATATATATATATATATACATATATATATATATATATGAACAATTCCATGTATTTTGTTTTTAAATTGAATGCATCATGATATCACATATTATGTAATTTTTTTATAAACATAAAAAAACATGTGAATTAGGATTTCATGAGATTGGTAAATCATAATTTGCGTCTATAATATAAAGTACAGTAGAATGATAATATTGTTTAAACATATAGAGGAAAACCATATTCTTAGAAATTATCATATTAATTTGTTCATAGCATAAAACATATAATATGGTGAAGTTTTAAACTTAAACATAAAAAATTTACCTCAAATATCGAATTTTAACTTGATTTTGCGATCACTTTGTTGTAGGGAGCATATGTGTTGATAACGTGTTATAGGAAAAACAGAGCAGAACAACAGTAAATAGAGAGAATAAATTCTGTAATTCTCATTAATCATAAACTCTTTAAATAGGGAGAAGTTTACAAAGAAAATGATACAATCATTAAGGTAATTTCTAATACTAAGAAAATATTCTTTCAATCACTTCTTTTTTATGATGACACATGATCATTCAACATAATGTAATTTATTCTTTACATCACCAAAACCACCAAGGACATCTTCATCAACACAATCAAACCGTAAACTCAAACTCAATCCCCCTAAAATCCTAGAGAGTAAATATAAATTACGTCTAACTGCTTTATAGGATTTGGAAGTTTTTTGTTAGCAATTTACAACAAGGATTTCGAGGCTTTCCGATTTGATTTCGACTTCGATTTGGGGGTATGCTCGCTACTGTATTTTAAGGCATTTGATTTGGAAGCATCGATGAGCGAAAGATGAAAAATAATCAAAGAAAGATCAAATGTAATCCCAATAATTAAAAAAAGACAATTCGATATACGAAACAGAAAAATGAAATGTGCGATTAACACTCTCTTGTTCACCGTTCATCTCCATCCCAATCGACCTTCATTTTCGGTCCGGTAGGTCCTTCTTCGCTCGAAAATTCCCTCGGTATAAGATTCACCAAACTCCCGATCGCCGATCCCACACTTCCGGACACCGAGCTCTGTAATTTCGCAATCTCGGTTCCGTTCCGATACGTTATTTTCGGACCCCATTTTCTCGTGTAGTTCACCCATGGCGACTCGATTACATCACTGATGTACTCGGCCGCCATTATCGAGTACTTGTCTCCAACGTTAAAAAACTTGTCGCTTTTTGCGGCATCATTCTTGATCCCAATTACATCCGTACCTTGTAGTACAAGTCCGGGGGAAGGATACGTCGCATGACCATTCAACGACGAATAAGCTGCAAATTTATTTGTCGAATCTAAGAACTCGAGGGAAGGGGTTTCGACCCATGTCCCTCCACTATGTTGTGCGAAATAAACTCGATACAAAACTCCATCGAAATTGCTAACCCTAAGGGTTACATGCTCCCAATCTCCTATATGTTCACCAATTCTTCCAAGAGGGATATCGATTAACCCGAATTTCGCGGTCGAAGGACCGTTGAACGGGTAAAAAATCCAAATGGCTAGGTCTGTAAATGTGGCTCCAAGCATTGGTTTGACATGAACATAAGCCTCACAACTTTGCAAGTCACCTTTCTTGACCCTCTCTTTATCGGTTTCTTCAACGGGTAGGTCGAGCCAATACGTGCCATCGTTCGGACCACCTTGAGGAAGGTTCGAGCCGGTGGGTTCGATCGAAATCGGGTTGGATTCGTCTCCCGTGTGGTACAATTGAACCCCATTGGTGAAATACCAAGTTGTTGAAGCTGGAAAGTAAGCTTCTTTAGGGTGGAAGTAGAATCTTGGAGAGTATTCTTGAATTAGTGTTTCGATTTGCGATAAATTCGGCATCGAAGACGTTAACCTTTCGAAGTTATTGTTCTTTAAGCAAGAAAGAGACAGTAAACTTGAATCATCTCCAGTTTTCAGAATTATGAATGTACCTAAAGACACCCCTTGAGCCAATCTCCCTCTAACTTTCGGTCTCAATCCATACACATTGACATCTTTCGAACCCCACAACAACGCATCGGTTTCAGATTCTTCGGTTAGATCGGATCGAACACAACGGATGGAATCGAAGGCGGGTTTTTCGGGTGAGGTGGTGATGGCGTAGCCAACTGGGTTGTAACCCTCGGGTGGTGTTGGTAGCCATATGTAACATGATGAATCTTTACTGGTCCAAACTAGAGTGTAGTCTACCGGAGGAGCTAGGGTTTGTTGGCCGGATGAGACATCTTTTCCGGCGAGAACCCAACCGAAGAGTGGGGTGTGATTGGGTTGACAGTAGCAACCAAGCAATGAGAAGCCAGCTGGTATGGGTGATGGGTTCAAGAAGGTGATATCAGTGTCGTTTGATCCATCTTGAGAAGTGGACCATATTTTGTTGAAAGATTTGATTTGGCAAACTTCGAGTCCTCCAAGATCGATTGTTCCACTTGCAAAACCTTCGCCTGTGAATTAAAATGCTCAAAAGTTTATTATATTAAAGCACGTGAGATTACGTATCAATCTTGGAAAGAAGTTTTTTTTAAGGAGAGAACGAAGATTCCAACATATATTTAAGAAAAAAAGACAGATTAATAGTCTATCTAATTTGCCACTCTAATACACCCCAGAGAGGCTAGATGGAGAAAAAATAGACCAAAGTGTCCAAAAGGAGGTTAGATGAGTATAAATTGTCTCATACTAATTATGGATAGCTAATATGAGAATATATGAAACCCTTAGGACACGTTTGATTTGTCGGAATGAATTGGAATTGGAGGGATTTAGTTTTCAAATCCATTCAAATCCCGTGTTTGCTTTGCAGGATTGTTCGGATTTGAAATCCTAAGATTTTTTTGAAATCCTTCCAACATAGGATTTTGAAATCCCAAGGAATGGCTAGGATTCCGTAGGATTAATATATAATAATGTTCAAAATTATGTTAAAAAATTTGTTTTATAATAATCCGTTAAATAAAAGGTAATTTAATTACTTACTTATTTTTTCATAATTTTTTAATGATTTTTTTATTTATAAATAATGAAATTTAAATTCATTCCAATCCTACAAACCAAACACACAAAAGAATTACAAATCCTCTCAAATCCAAATCCAAATCCCTATATGAAATCGAATCCATTCCATTCCATTCTTACAAACCAAACGAACCCTTAGATTTGTTTTTTAAATGAGTCTTAAAATAGAGAAGAGAGATTTAAACATATTCAAACGAAATGGTCCAAAGTCTAACCAATATAGAATTTAACAAAACACAAATACAAACCGCACAATTCTTATTAATTTATCAAATATTATAAAATTTAACCTTTTCATTTATTCATAAATTTAATAAATATAAACAAACATCCATCAAATATCATATTTATCTACACTATATTATAAACTATTTATAAAAAACAATTGTTAAAACTTAATGTACCACTATTTAATACTAATTACTTAAAATCTTTTAAAAACAATCATTAAAGCTTTATGTACTACATTTAATGATATTTATTAATTTTCAATCTTTATCTCTAACCACTTTAACTCCCCTAAAATCACTCTCAACTTCAACTCACTTAAAATCACTCACCGCATAACTAAATACAAGATAAAGATCAAATTTTAAATATAAAAAATCTAAAATATAATTAAGAAAATCTAACAGAATTGTCAATGTTTATTTTATAAAAAAAATATATTATTAAACTATCGAATAAACTCTTAAAAACAATATTAATCTATCGAATAAACTCTTAAAAACAAGTTTTTATGCATTAAGTGTTGTTTATTGATACATATTACTTAAAATTCAAGATTATAAGTCATGATGCATGAGTACAAATTTCTAAAGTTATATTTGAATTCATAACTAACTAACATCTCAATTTATATATAAAAGATTTAAAATATATAAGATAATCATTGAATTCTAACAAAATACTTAATTTTTTTATATAAAAAACATTATATTATTAAATCTAAATTAAACAAATTTATAAAAATAACCATTATCACTCTCTCAAAACCATCCAAAGCAAAACGATAAAAAACAAAACAAAAAATAAAAGAAAACATTAAAATCGTGATGTATTTTGCTGCATTGTGCGAGTACGTTTCTAGTTATTTAACAATAGCAAAATAAGCGAATTTTTTGTGAGTAAATTACGTTTTTAGTCCTGGTGGTTAGATGAAAACTTTTATTTTCGTCCTTATGGTTTTAAAATTATGAGTTTCATTCCTATGTTTTATAATTTATTACCTTTTTCATCCTTATGGTTTAATTTTATTGCTTTTTTCATCCCTATGGTTTACAATTCATTTCTATTTTAGTCATTCATACTTAAAAGTAGTGTTTTGACCTCAGGGACGAAAATAGAAATGAATTACAAACTATAGGGATGAAAATTGAAATTTCAAAACCATAGGGATAAAATTCGCAATTTTTAACAAACCACAGGTACTAAAAACACAATTTACTCTTTTTTTTTTAAATCTAAAACTACACCATATAAGTATTTTGTAACAATGAAAAATTGAGGTATATAGCAATCTCGGCTCGAAATTTCCGAGAAAACACACACACATATATAGGGAGAGGTTCAAATAAGAAAATGTATGAGAAGTAATTAAGTGATCTAGCCTTCACCTGATCAACATTTTTGGTTTTGACTGTGAAGTACAAGATAATTCCTCGTATGGTCTGCAAAAGATAGAGGGTAGTTTCGTAATTTTTACCAATAGACGGCAAACAAGTTTATATGTGAACCCGTGTGACTCACATATGAACTATATTTTCATATGTGAACCCGTTGATTAGTTCACATGTGAATTATTTAACTGATTCATATATGATCCTACGAGTTCATATGTGAAGTAGTTAATTAGTTCATATTATTCAGTTAATTAGTTTATATGTGAATTACAAACGTTCATATGTGAATCAGTTAAAATAGTTCATATGTGAATTACACGGATTCACATATGAACATATAGTTCATATGTGAATCACACATATTCACATATGAACCCGTTTGCCACTTATTTGTAAAAGTTACGAAACTACCCCTCTATTTTTGGTATAACCGTAAATTTTGACCAGTCAAAGCCACAATTTCGACCAGTCAAAGCCGTAATTTCTTGACCAGTGAAATCCAATCTTGACCGTAGGAAGGGCTATAATTACTTATTTATTTTTCATATATTTAACACTTTTCATTTGAACCTATGAATATATATATATATATATATATATATATATAGTGTTTGGTTCATTTGAGAAATGGTAAATATATGAGAAATAGAGAAGTAATCCTAGCCATTCATATGGTCAAGATCGGATTTGACTAGTCAAATATTGCGGCTTTGACTGGTCAAAAGTTGCGGCTATCCCAAAAATAGAAGGACAATTTCGTAAATTTTACAAAACACACGGGCTGTGTTCATATATGAACATGTATAATTCACATATGAACTATATGTTCATATATGAACCGGTGCAATTCACAACTGAACTCTTTTAACTGATTCATATATGAACCTTTGTGATTCATATATGAATCTGTTGAACTAACTAAAAGATTCATATATGAACCTTTGTGATTCATATATGAATTTGTATGAATCACAAAGATTCATATATAAACCTTTGTGATTCAACTAATTCATATATGAATCTTTATGATTCATACAGATTCATATATGAACTCATCCCGTGTATTTTACGAAATTACCCCTCTACCTTCTATAGACCACACAAGGAATTATCCGGTGCTTCGCGGTCAAAGCTGCAAATGTTGACCAGATGAATAGCTAAGATTACTTCTCTATTTCTCATATATTTATCATTTCTCAAATGAACCTCTCCCTATATATATATAACCTTAAGTTCATTTGAGAAATGGTAAATATATGAGAAATAGATAAGTAATCCTAGCCATTCATACAGTCAAGATTGACTTTGACTGGTCAAAAGTTGCGGCTATTTAAAAAATAGGACACTTTCGTAATTTTTACAAAATACACGGGTTGTGTTCATATATGAACCTGTATAATTAACATATGAACTATATGTACTGATTCACAGTTCATATGTGAATCAGTGTAATTCACATCTGAACTCTTTTAACTGATTCATATATGAATCTTTGTGATTCACATATGAACTAATTAACTGTAAGTTCATATATGAATCAGTTGAACTAATTAACAGATTCATATATGAACTTTTGTGATTTATATATGAACTAATTAACTGATTCTCATATGAACTAATTAACTGATTCACATATGAAACGTATAGTTCATATGTGAATCATATAGGTTCATATATGAACTCATCCCACGTATTTTACGAAACTACCCTCTACCTTCTATAGACCATGCAAGGAATTATCCGATGTTTCGCGGTCAAAGCCGCAAATGTTGACCAGATGAATGGCTAAGATTAATTCTCTATTTCTCATACATTTATCATTTCTCAAATGAACCTCTCCCTATATATATATCCTTTTTCAGGGGTTAGCTTCTCATGAGACTAGTTGTGAAGGCATAAAAACACACTGAAACTTTACAGTATTTTGATGTGAATGTTCAAATTTATTTTGTGGTCTCATGGGGTCTTACAAAAACAAGCTGATTTCAAATGATCCTAAGTCCTTTTTTTGGGCAACTTTTCTAGAGATGATATCTTTAAGGGTTCCACACATTCTCATATTACCTATTACGATAACAAAATTGACATGTTGTAACGTACAACCGTTCTAATAGAATATGTTTAGGCTTATAATTTTGCAAGACCGTCGACTGTATCGACAAGGCATTACAGTAAATCAACAAGTGTTTATAATAAAGTTGGACAATCTAACAAGTTCTATTCTTGTAAAACAGTAAGTTGATAATTAGGACAAAGTTGGACAACAAATAGAACCCAAAAAGTAAATCGTTCTATTAGTCTTTTTATATGAAAACATCATAAAAACCAAATTTGTTATATGCAAAACAAACCTTGCTATTTTATTGATGATATGAGAATATGAGATGTATATTGGAACTTATATATGAATTATATATTGATTGGATATTTGTTGGGCCTATATACCCATATAATGTAAGGATTCTCTCACAAGAACCGGTTTCAATAATCTGAATAAAGCCATTATCGTCTACAGATATGAACAACGAAAGCAACAGGTCTTGTTTTTGGGAATTAATATTTTAATTATGAATGAAATTTAATAAAGAGATTAATGAGTATATATAAATAACCTGGCGGCCAAGAAGGCAATTGAGAAGGAAGCTTGAACCCAGTTTCAATTGGAGCAGCTTCTAAAGACTTGGAGTTCCCCATTTTGCAACTTGACTTCTAAGCCATACAACAATCAAAGATTGGATAAATATATAGTCATATAGATATTATATATATATATATATATATATATATATGAGGGAAAGAAAACAATGGCACCCAAAGATAAAGAATCATGCCTACTGGCTACCGACATACATTTATATATATATATATATATATATATTAAAAAATATGATTTCAATAATCACCGGCATACATCTGGTTTTATTTAATAGGTAGGGTTGTAAATGAATCAAACGTTTGTTAAATTGTTTAATACGAAGGTAGACCATGGTGATTTCTTTATGTTGTTATTAACACGTTAAACCTTGGTTTTTAAACAGAGCCTCCAAAATTTTGAGGACCAATTTTACTTGCGCTTAGGGCCCGAATTATATAACCTAACTTGTGAACCCATCACCTCAATGAAAACTTATATACTTTCTTTCAAAATCAAAACTTAAAAGGGGCTATTTAATTTCAGAATATGTCGATCAAAATAGAAACGACTCTTTGATATTCTTCTCACCTTGTAAGTTTAAATATTTTTGTTATTTTAATTTATAAAATTCTTAATATGATGTATAATTTTATATTTTATTTTATTTATTACTAATTTTAGATGATCTATATTTTTAACAAATGAATAGTTAACATGTTTATTGTCTAAACGAATGAACACGTACAAACAAAAAAAATTAGTTTATGTATTTGTTCATTTGTTTATTTAGAGTTAAACGATTGTTTACTCTATATATATAGGACGATAATCAGATGAGAATCACAAAAAAATTATAAACCTGTAAGAAGCAATATAAAAATATTTTTTACGCTATTTTTTCATCAAAAGTTATGATTTAAAATATTGTTTCACATATGTTTGTGTTCACCTTGTGAAAAAAATTACAAGTGAAACGTTTTTTGTGGTTCACTTGGTGAAATGAAAAATACACGTAAAAAGTATTTATATGGTGAAACAAATACATGTGAAACTTTTACATTATGAAACAAATATATGTGAATCAAATATCAAAATCTTAGCATTTAATGGAAAAAATCACGTAAAAATTATTTTTAAATTGGTTCTCACGAGTTCGTAACATTTTTATGGTTTTCATTTGATTTAACCCATATATATAGGGGTAGTTTCATTTGGAAACCATCTTAATTTTGAAAATCATGGAAACCGTCAATTTCATTAGTTAACACCATAAATTCTATAAATAGCAACTGATTTAAAATTTTCTAAATACATTGATAAATGATACATCTTCAATCACAATTTATTATTTAACCTCAATACACACATTTCATTCTATACATATAGTCTATACTAAGGATGAGTGTTACTAAAACCCAATAATAGTCACTATCTTCAAACTGCGGAAGACTTCACCAACTACTTACACTTGCACAAAGCTAAGGCTCAACTCTTCATAGCTGCTAGAACCAAACCCCAACTGGAACTTGATGCACATGCCGACAAATAAAAATGTTAGACTTAACGCCTAGTGAGCTCAATAGTTTTCAACATGAATAAGATATCTTTGAAAAGAGGTAATTGTAACACCCTCGAAAATGAACAAAACAACTAATTTAAAACTTCCAAATTATACAAGAAAATGATATAATCTATTTTACAATCATCACTTGAGACACCTCAAAAGAATATTGGATTTAACTTTAACAACTAAAGGTCAAGTCTCGCATAAAGACTAATCAAAGTCGGATGTTACTAAAACCCAAAAGAAACAGTTGCTCTTATCAACGACTAACGCGGAAGACTTCATCAAGCTACTCACCCTTGCACAAACTCTTAGCACTCAACACTTCACCAAAAACGCTAGGACCTCTTCCCCCATCCGGAACCTGATGCACATGCCGACAAATAAAAGGTTAGGCTAACGCCTAGTGAGTTCAAGAGTTTACAACATGAAATAAATATATTTGTTAAAGTGAAATAAAGTAATTTAAATCAAAAACCTTCTGAAAGATTTACTTTAAATACCAAAAGACACCATTTTTCAAAAGTACATCTTTAGAATAAGAAACCCAACATGAATCTTCTTTCGTAAAAACCACTTTAATCCCAGACTCAACCAAAACGTGAATAGTAAGCAAAGCTCTCAATTTATAAGAATATGAAATAAAACTTTACTTCTCGAAATCCTTCAAACGTGGACGGGGCATAAACACAACCCATAAATCTTGAGTAAACAATTCCCTATAAGTAAAACGCCACCGAAAACATGGATAATAAAAAGACACAATTAAATACCCAATTAACACCTTTCGGTGACGGGGGATACCCGATTCCATTGTACGTAGCGGAACACAAAGTTAAGCCACATAACTATGTTGTCGAACTACACCTCAGATCGTGATCGTATTGCCTACTCTGCCGAGCTACACCTCCAGTCATGACTATATTTCAAGTCTCCACCACACCGTATCCCTTATTGCCAGCTCTACCGAGCTACACCTCAAGAATACGCGATCTTATTGCCTGTTCGGTCTCTAGGGAGTTTCATCCTCAGGGTGCCCACTTGACCCTTAGTGCCTACTCCCTATCAGTCAAGATAGGAGCCTCAACTCCTTACTTGATAACACTCGATGCCTAACCCTTGTGCACAAGAATTAGACATCTAAACACCATACCCAAGGTCTCGAAGTATAACCCATGACGGCTCCTCTTCGCAAAACAACCGGGACAACACCAATGCCAACACGACATTATTTCCGAAGGTGAGAATCCCAAGAGTCCTCACCATTAAACACAACTGACTTACATGCCTATGGATCCAATGCAATACAGTCTAAAATACATGACTCCAAATGAATGACTCACGTCCCTAAAACATGTATTCTCCAAAATAAAATGCAATAAATGCAACTCATACCCCAAAGCTCCACTTAGGTTATAAAACCGGACAATAGTCCCCAAGACCCGACAAAGCCGAAAACCGAGCTAAAGGCCCAACAATTTACGTAAATCCCCAATGAAAGCCAGTATAAACATCGAAACATGTTTGACCGACAATTATGTAAACACCACGACCCAAAAGTAATTAATCCAAAACTTCTCATTGGTTGAGACAAAGCGTTTTCCAGATGGACTCGTTCCCTTTATGTTTCCAAAATGACTCTTGACACACTGACATGCATTTTCCAATGGTTTATAAAATTGTATGCACCAAATGGACAATTATACAAAAAGGACCTTCATTTATATACTATCATCAAAGGAACGTATCAAAATGATTTATTTAACAACATACCCAAAAATCCCAAAGATAGAGGTTACATAAGTTTATAAAGTTAAACATTTCCAAATAACCAAAACTTATCAGCAGTTAACAATTTAGTGTAAAACACAAACACTTTAAAACAAGCATTTTGACATTTACATCATTTTCACAAATCAACTTGAACTCACCTCGCTAGATTTAGGCTAAATCTAGATTTTACCCCAATGGAGCTTCCTTGAAGAAATCTTAATCTTCTAAGCCAAAACTTCCAAGACCTAGATCCATAAATTTCCAACCGTAAACATAGATATTCAACCGCATAAAACCATTCCCAAACATACTACATGAAGATCTCATCAATACCCAAAACCCTAATTTCCAAAGATGAAGAAATAGAATCTTACCTTAGCCCATAGCTTGAATCCACCATTAATACACCACTAGAGCACCAAACTAAACCACAAACTCCAAATCTTCAAATGATGGAATGATTGGATGAACCCCATGAACTTGGTGAGGAAGATGAAGATGAAAAGGTTATGGTTCAAGCTTCCAAATCTTGTTAGATGAAGAATAATCACTTGATTTTAGGAGAAAAACTCCCAAAATTAGTTAGGGTTTGATTTGGGAGGTTAGGGGTCGATTTGGGAGAGAATGGGGAAGGGATTTGAGGGTTTTGTGAGAAATGAAAGTTTCAAGGTCGATTATCCTTTTATCAGCTCACTGCGTGTCCGCGCGGGTGGTGGCGCGACCTGACCCGCGCGGAGAGCCGCGCAGAGAGTTGCGCGGACCACTGGAGCTGCGAGGAAACAGAGCCTCGCGCGGTTCGTGGCGCGACTCAACTCGCGCAGAGAGCCACGCAGGGCACTGTGGGTGTCTTCTTTCACCTTCTCTTCGGCCAATGATTTCGGGGTGTTACAATCTTCCCAACCTTAGAGGAGATTTCGTCCTCGAAATCTAAATTTCCGATTAACACCGCCCGCATACTAGAATTTTCTCTAATCCACTTGTCAGATCAACCACGATGTCCCTACGCTGATACTCACGACAATTGTCCCCTTTTGGGCACATTACACCTATATCCGTATGAACGCCTAACTTACTAAAATAGTCGTTAATCCATGAGACTGCAACTGTCTCCCAACCTTGGGTGACACGAACTACCTCAAGGATGGTTTCTGATCCCGATTCCTCACTGACCAGAACTCATCAGATCCACATGCTTCTACTTCCAAATTCAACGATCGACATCACAACCCACATAATTCTCAAGCCTCCTTAATGACCCATTCTTGATTTTGATAAGGTCTTCCTTCCAAGAGCATACCAACACGCTCTCCGGCTGTTGGGTCAGAAATAACTAAGTCTGGTTAGTACTGCTAGGTGAAGAAAGATTACTACTGCTAGTAGAATTAATACTGCTTGGAGAGTTAGTACTGCTAGTAGTTAGTACTGCTGAAGATTAATACTGCAAGTGAAGGTTAATACTGCAAGCATGGTTAGTACTGTCAGAGATAAAGTTAATACTGCTAATGAGTTAATGCTGCTTCTGAAGATAAAGATGGAATGATTGTTTGGAACGAAAGAATAGGAGTTGGAGATAATGCTAAAGATAATTATGGTATTGATGCTGAAGATTAATCTTATTTTGATAATTATCTTGTAATCAACTCTGTATATATTGGATAGAAGTCTTTGTTAGAATATAGAGAATTCATATGAGTTGTTTTTTTAGAGAATTAACCTCAAGACTAGTATTGATCATTTCTATAGAGAAGTATAGAACGTCTGTTGAGTCTTGTTCAACAGATTGAGGTTGTGTTTGTAATCATTAAGTTTTATGCAATATAAACTTATGATTTGAGTTCATATTCCGTGTTTGTGATTATTTGTTAAAGTGTTATTCCGCGACTTCTTTAACATTGTTTCTGAGTTTGTATTAAATTCTTGTTTAGAATTTTCGATCTTGACACCGGCCGCCGATTAATACAGATCCAAGTACCACTCAACTCTAATCTACTCTCAACCTTAAAACATTCCTTCAATGAAATCTTTACCACATCATAAACCTATATACGTCAATACTTAATTACTCACCTCCAATCTTCCTTTAGATTCCACCATCGAGTGATCAACATTACTCATGATTGTAACAGGGATACTTCCAATATTCCAGGATTCATGGACTTCAATAAACAAGTTGACGTCTAATACCAAAATGGTGACATCATAACGTGGATATCCCATCCAATACTTCATTCTAGAAGTATTGTCGCATTAAGGTCGATACTTAACAAAGGACTAATATTCCCAAATCTTACATCCCGAATAGATGGACCACAAAATTCCTTGATTACGGACGTCCATCAAGACGGTACACCATCAACGCACGCCACGATGTCAAACAGATAAGCAACCCATTAGATCGAACCCAACCAGGCGTAGATAAACACACAAGGCCTTATCCCGCAGGTGTACCAAAGCATAGAGGTCATCTCTTAAATAGCTGGGGAACAAAACCTAATACCTCCACTATTCATGCATGATCAGATTCAAAAACCGAAACTCAAAATCAAGGTTGCCCACAATTCGGATCATCCGACGCTTCAAATCCCAAGGACTCCTCTAGTCCCGTAATTACAACTCCTTTCACGATAGAGGTTTTAAATCTATAGCCCTAATGAGTTCAAGGTTTTTCAACCAGTATGCCGATTTGAAATTTATACAATTTTCAAATACATAATTTTTATAGCAAACAATCGTGCGGTAAGAACACACTACCGTTCATTCGATAGGTTTCGAAATTGTTTGCCAGCGCTACTCATATAAAACCATTTACAAAACTCGTTTGATCAGAACATACGTTAATATGGATAATCATAAAAGATGCGTCGCAAAGTTTTAAATGGACTACCATGGTCCTAACATACATCAAATTATGCTATTTATGTGAAAATATTTTTCTGCACTAAATCATGTGCAATAAAATGTTGGTACAACTCCAAAAGAGAAATTCACAACTTCAACTTTAAAATCTTTTCCTTTAAACCACAAAACGTCCGAGGGTACAATCCCCAACAAGGCCCATATACGTCAGTTTATTCCTCAATACTTAGTAAAACGATATGGGCGTATGATTTGGTCAAACGCAATTAATTTTTTTTAATCAATTTCAAACCTCGGGCCACGCAAATAAAATGTACCCGTCCAAAAATAGCATTTACAATGACATGCATACCGATAACTCCTTTAATGCATTACGGAAAATTTATAACAGTAAAACCAACAACTGAACATGTATAGATTAAAAGTTTAATACGAGACAACATAAATCTTTCACATACTTACTCACGCGAGTGTAAAATCAAATCCAACCCAAAAAGTGTACACATATACTTGTGTAAAACTCACGATGCAATCATGCGACATTAAGATTTTCAAAACGCCTCTGACGGTTGCAAAAATACTGGTGCAGACTCGTATGAGACAAAGTATTAAACAAACTCATAAGTTGACGTACACATTAATGCAAGTCTACACGTTCCCAAAATTTCTTTTTATTACGCGACTCAAACTGTCGTAAAATAAGACACCTTAAAACAACTGAAATTTCATAAAACTCATTAACGCAAAACCAAGCGGTGTCAAAATTTTCCTTTCCCAACATACAAGTATAAGACGACAATAAGTCTAAAATGTCAAAATTCTAAAACCACAACGTAAGATAAGGTGACCATTTTCAACAAAACTTTGATGAGGCACGACGCCCAATAAACGCGTAGATTTACACGCCATTAAATTAAAATTCACGCTTCCCAAAGTACACTCACGCACCCCAAAACGCCGCGAAGCTATACTCATAAAACTAAACACGACTCATACAAACCAAATCCTCCAGAAAATTCCGACTCAAGAACATGGGGACAACTCTTCCTTTAAAACCTTAACGTACGTGGAGGACATCCAATGTCAAGGTTAAAAATTATACAGTTACTTGTCCAATACCCAAAATGACATTAAAATACGGATCTTATAATATCCAAAAATAGAGTCAGACACAAAACGGGGATGAAAAGATTTCCAATTAATAAAATATTTGTAACTACGAACAACGAAACAATTTCGTGCATGTTTAAACTCACAGTTTAAAACTTGATGGATGCTAAATACTTTACCAATACTTCGTAATACAACTCACTTTATGTTTTGAAAACATGAGAAACAAATAATGCAAACTCATTTTAGAAATAAATGTCGTGCATGGATTTGGCCGGCACTCAATACCCCGAAATCACGTTTCTCAATTTTTCGTCATACCAATATCATCCGGATGTTCAACATCTTAAGGCGATCATCGATGATTCCATCGGTTCTCCTTATAATTTCTTATCGAAATAGAGTCAATTAACAAGCCTATGGTTCTAATCCCACCAATAGCTCCAACTTAAGGTGGTCAACTTAGTGCATTCAACGCGCTTAACTATCACTCCAAAGTGACATTGCTATAAACATCAATCCTTCCTTCGATTACTCGCTTAGAAACTTTCTCACTACCCTAACGGTCATCATACCAAGGTAGTTCAAGTATACACATGTAGCATATAGGTTCACCATAACACTGGCCAGGTGTCATTATGAACGTACCGTACCTGATCATCCTTGCGACCCTCGACAAGTTTCCCGTTTCTAGAGACTCGATCAACCCCAAAATATCGTATCTTAAGATACCTAATGTGCAAATCCACTTACAATTACTTATAAGAGCGCTAGTTTGAGTCTATGCATCCAAAAATCAATACCTAATTCTCTCAAACTTAAGCTCTGATACCAACTTGTAACACCCTCGAAAATGAACAAAACAACTAATTTAAAACTTCCAAATTATACAACAAAAGGATATAATCTATTTTACAATCATCACTTGAGACACCTCAAAAGAATATTGGATTTAAGTTTAACAACTAAAGGTCAAGTCTCGCATAAAAACTAATCAAAGTCGGGTGTTACTAAAACCCAAAAGAAACAGTTGCTCTTTTCAACGACTAATGCGGAAAACTTCATCAAGCTACTCACCCTTGCACAAATTCTTAGCACTTAACACTTCACCAAAAACGCTAGGACCTCTTCCCCCATCCGGAACCTGATGCACATGCCGACAAATAAAAGGTTAGGCTAACGCCTAGTGAGTTCAAGAGTTTACAACATGAAATAAATATATTTGTTAAAATGAAAGAAAGTAATTTAAATCACAAACCTTCTGAAAGATTTACTTTAAATATCAAACGACACCATTTTTCAAAAGTACATCTTTAGAATAAGGAACCCAACATGAACCTTCTTTTGTAAAAACCACTTTAATCCCAAACTCAACCAAAACGTGAATAGTAAGCAAAGCTCTCAATTTATAAGAATATGAAATAAAACTTTACTTCTCGAAATCCTTCAAACGTGGACGAGGCATAAACACAACCCATAAATCTTGAGTAAACAATTCCCCATAAGTAAAACGCCACCGAAAACATGGATAATAAAAAGACACAATTAAATACCCAATTAACACCTTTCGGTGACGGGGGATACCCGATTCCATTGTACGTAGAGAAACACAAAGTTAAGCCACATAACTATGTTGTCGAACTACACCTCAGATCGTGATCGTATTGCCTGCTCTGCCAGGCTACACCTCCAGTCATGACTATATTTCAAGTCTCCACCACACCGTATACCTTATTGCCTGCTCTGTCGAGCTACACCTCAAGGATACGCGATCTTATTGCCTGTTCGGTCTCTAGGAAGTTTCATCCTCAGGGTGCCCACTTGACCCTTAGTGCCTACTCCCTATCAGTCAAGATAGAAGCCTCAGCTCCTTACTTGATAACACTCGATGTCTAACCCTCGTGCACAAGAATTAGACATCTAAACACTAGACCCAAGGTCTCGAAGTACAACCCATGACGGCTCCTCTTTGCAAAACAACCGGGACAACACCAATGCCAACACAACATTATATCCCAAGGTGAGAATCCCAAGAGTCCTCACCAATAAACACAACTGACTTACATGCCCATGGATCCAATACAATACAGTCTAAAATACATGACTCCAAATGAATGACTCACGCCCCCAAAACATGTATTCTCCAAAATAAAATGCAATAATTGCAATTCACACCCCAAAGCTCCACTTAGGTTATAAAACCGGACAAAAGTCCCCAAGACCCGACAAAGCAGAAAAGCGAGCTAAAGGCCCAACAATTCACGTAAATCCCCAATGAAAGTCAGTATAAACATCGAAACACGTTTGACCGACAATTATGTAAACACCACGACCCAAGAGTAATTAATCCAAAACTTCTCATTGGTTGAGACAAAGCGTTTTCCAGATGGACTCGTTCCCTTTATGTTTCCAAAATGACTCTTGACACACTGACATGCATTTTCCAATGGTTTATAAAATTGTATGCACCAAATGGACAATTATACAAAAAGGACCTTCATTTATATACTATCATCAAAGGAATGTATCAAAATGATTTATTTAACAACATACCCAAAAATCCCAAAGATAGAGGTTACATAAGTTTATAAAGTTAAACATTTCCAAATAATCAATACTTATCAGCAGTTAACAATTTAGTGTAAAACAGAAACACTTTAAAACAAGCATTTTGACATGTACATAGTTTTCACAAATCAACTTGAACTCACCTCGCTAGATTTAAGCTAAATCTAGATTTTACCCCAATGGAGCTTCCTTGAAGAAATCTGCATCTTCCAAGCCAAAACTTCCAAGACTTAGATCCATAAATTTCCAACCGTAAACATAGATATTCAAACGCATAAAACCATTCCCAAACATACTACATGAAGATCTCATCAATACCCAAAACCTTAATTTCCAAAGATGAAGAAATAGAAGCTTACCTTAGCCCATAGCTTGAATCCACCATTAATACACCCCTAGAGCACCAAACTAAACCACAAACTCCAAATCTTCAAATGATGGAATGATTGGATGAACCCCATCAACTTGGTGAGGAAGATGAAGATGGAAGGGTTATGGTTCAAGCTTCCAAATCTTGTTAGATGAAGAATAATCACTTGATTTTAGGAGAAAAACTCCCAAAATTAGTTAGGGTTTGATTGGGGAGGTTGGGGGTCGATTTAGGAGAGAATGGGGAAAGGATTTGAGGGTTTTGTGAGAAATGAGGGTTTCAAGGCCGATTCTCCTTTTATCAGCTCACTGCGCGTCCGCGCGGGTGGTGGCGCGACCTGACCCACACGGAACGTCGTGCGAACCACTGGAGCTGCGAGGAAACAGAGCCTCGCGCGGTTCGTGGCGCGGCTCAACTCGAGCAGAGAGTCGCGCCCATATACTAAAACACCCAAAACACGGGTGGGGCATAATACTCAACCCATACATCATGGATAAAAATCCATTTATACAAAACATCACTGAAAACTAGGATAATAAAACTCAATACCCAAAGTAACACTTTTCAGTGACGGGGGAGACCCGATTCCATAAAATGTGACAGTACACAAAGTAAGCCTATTTTATGTTGTTAAGACTAGTCATATAAACAGAAGTACACGCAAGGGATGTCAGACTCAGTGGCTTTAAAAGTACACCCACGGGATATCAACTTCAACCGCGAAAGGTCCTTACGTTGAGTCCCTCATCCAATATCGTAATACTTAACACGTAGGACTTATAGCCCAATATGATGCCTAAACGTGCCTCAATGTGGAAAACTATCGTTCCATCATTGGACGTAGTGATTCTAAGCGCAAGGGATGTCAGGCTCAATGGCTTTAAACGTACACCCACGGGATATCAACTTCAACCGCGAAAGGTCCTTACGTTGAGTCCCTCATCCAATATCGCAACCAAAGTTCGAAGTTGAGTTATCAAAACTAGACAATTGTCCTAAACCCAATCATAATAAAATACCGAGCCACAGGCTCAAGCAACCAAATGACTCATTGTCAAAAGCAGTACAATGCGATAAAACACACACGACCAAACTCCAACACCACTTAAGTTGAAACGGATCATTTTCCCAAAAACAAGTTTATACCATTAACCCCCTTTCAAAACGTCTCATAACACAAGGTTAAACATTTCTCCCAAAACACACTAAAAGAGCATTTACACCGAATGACTTATACCCGTAAAATAACTCGTTAAAATTGTCGGTGCTTAAGATTTACCCATCAAATACTTGGAAAGCGTCTTTTCCCCAAAACCAAAAGAAGTACAACGTCCGAAATATTCACGAGGTCGGGAATGACCAAAACCCAATGACTCACGCGTTGATAGCTTCAAAACATCTCATGACACGAACTATGCATATTTCCAACAACACAAAAGTGCATTTTTACCAAATAATCCCCATTTATGCAATGCATTATTAAAACATTTTCCTTAATGACTTATTTATCAAAATGCCTCAAAAGTCCCCAAATGGGTGTTTCACCATGTTTATAAAACTAAACATTTCAAAATAACCAAAACTTATCAGGTGATCAGCAGTTAACAAATTCACGTAGAACACAAAACACCTTAAAATGAACATTTTTGGCATGTTCACCGTTTTCACAAATCAACTTGAACTCGCCTTTCTAGATTTAGGCTAAATCGAGATTTTACCCCAACTTGAGATTCCTTGAAGAAATCCGAATCCAATAAGCAAAACCTTCCAAAAACCTATCATCACAAGTTTCCAATCATGAATATACTTATTCAACCATATAGAATCATTCCCTAAACATTTTACATAAAGATCTAAACTTTTGTCAAAACCCTAATTTCCACAAATGAGGAAAATAGAATGTTACCTTAACCATAACTCTAATCCACCAACCAAAATGCTTAGAGATCACCAAGATGAGCCATCCACTCCCAATCTTCAGAATGATAAGAAGGGTTGGGTGAAAGCCCTAGAAATGGAGGAGGAGGGTGAAGAAGATGAAGATATCTTAACTCTAGCTTCCAAGTATGCTAGATGAAGGAGGAATACTTGGTTTAGAGAAGGAAAAACTCCAAAATGGGTTAGGGTTTGTGAGGGAAGAAGGGGAAATGATTTGGGAGAGAAAGGGAAGAGGTTAGAAGTAAGGAATGGGAAGAATGGCTGAAATCCCGCATTTGACAGCCTCTCCTCTCCCTGGTGCGACATTGTCAGGCGACATTGCCCAATGTCGCTGGTGTGTACCAGCACACGGTACACTCCATGCGATTGTGACAGTGCGACTATGACACCGTCATAGTCGTCGGGCATTGTCGCGGGACCCTTCCCAAGCCCCGAAACTCAACTTTTTCAACGCCAACACTCCCGATACTCTAAGGGACTTTAAACAAAGCATTTCCCAACAAAACCCCGTTGTTCACAAGTCACAGAAACGTCTGGGTGCCCTTATATTTACCGAAAATCACGGGTGTTACACCACACCAATCCGGATTATGTTTGTCCATGTTGTACCTGCACCAACGAAGCCACGAGTAATCCCCCAAAGCCCTCCCTCCTCCCCGTAGAGCCTTTTAATAATTTGGACCCAAAGTGCATTTTTTTCCACTAGAAAATGCCACTACCATTTCCCCATTAAACCCTAATTCATCGAGTATAAGCACCCAATATTAAGACCCCCTTTCCTTGGCTTCGGTGTCTAGCTCAGTTGGTAATTGAACGGAACAACTTTACCCAATACAAAATACAAGACAGGTCTTGGGTTCGATCCCCGCCCCCCCAGGCTAGTCTCTGCCGATAAGCAAGAAAAAAATGTCCCTCACATTGATGTCTTTAGAGGTGGGTTCCGTATGAGGCTAATTAAGGTTGCCGAAAATCAACTTTTTGCTCAAATATTAAACTTATATATATTCTCTTTATACACATTTTTATATACAATAAACAATTTAATTTCTAATTATATATATATGGATGGAGACGAGTCAACCACCCCTCCATTCAATCTACACCGTTGAAATTCAGCCAACTTTTAATCTTGTCCGTTCAAATTCCTCATTTCAAGGCCTCTCTTCTCTTTTAGCCCATTCAACCCCTCACGGGCTGATTTATCTCGCACGAACTCTCCCACGTAGCAGCCTCAACAGCAGAACAACTCTCACCGCCTTCAACCTCTGTCGTCAACGTTCATGGAGTTTCAACTCCCCCACACGACTTCATCATTACAACATTAAAACCCAAGCGGCCCTCTTCTTCGCTCAACTGCTCTCAAATCACACGCATCGTCTTCATCTTCATCTTCATCTTCATCTTCATCTTCATCGTCTCTATCTTCTTGGAATCTCACCAATCTTTGATCACTTCTTCGCTCTGATGATCAAATAATTTAAATTCCAGGTTCGTTCTTCTCTGATTTCATATGCAATTAGGGTTTTGTACATTCCATTTCATTGTTCTCTTATTCCAGATGCAACTTACTCGATGATTAGAGTCCCCTTCTCGGATTTCTATTTCTCCATTAATCTTCATATTCTAAAAAAAATGGTTCTTCACTGCACCTATTCGAATATCCTCTGTTGGTCCATTTTATCATCGGTTGGTTGCCTTGAAGGTTCACTCGATTCAGTACCAATCGATGGGTCCATTCACAGTCAATGTTGAGCAGGTGACTTATTTTTGTTTTTGCTTTCTGGTAACAGAGTATCTTGTGGTAGACCATATGCAGGAACTATCAGAAGCTTACCCTTAAAGAAATCCCTGGAATTGTTCCCGCTGGCCGATTGTCAAGATACAAGGAAGTGATACTCCTGAATGATTTGATTGATTGTGCTCGCCCTGGGAAGAAATTGTAAATTTCTTCTCTTTTGTTGTATTGTAAGTTTTTTTCTCTCATATAAACAAATACCTGAAAGTTCTTTTGCTTTTTTCCCTTTAATTTCAGGAGGTTACAGGCATCTACACGAACAATTTTGATTTATCTTTGAACACAAAAAAATGGATTTCCCTTCTTTGCCATAGTGATTGAAGCAAATCATGTCACAAAGAAGCAAGATCTATTCACAGTCTATAAACTCACCCAAAAGGACAAGGAAGAAATTGAGACGATGTCTAAAGACCCACGGATTAGAGAAAGGGTATGGTTTCATGTACTCATTTACCACTGTAGAAGATATATATACATATTTATGCTTGTCTTGAGGATGATTTAAGCCATGATTTTAACTTCTGCTTTCTTTTATTTTATATGTGATAAAAAAATTATTACACTATTCATCTCCTGGTATGACAGTCTTGGGTCCTGGGGGAGAGTTCGTTCCTTTTATTTTATCAACTCTATACATTATTTTGTAACAAGGATTTTATTTGATGCCAATTTTTCATTCCTCTCTTTCAATTCCCATGTACTTCCATTTCCTTTGCTTGCTTGATCAAACACAACCACACTGCACTTTCATTTCTTAGTTTATTTTTGATGTTTAGAGTATCTATATTTCCAGATATACTGCTTCAAAGCACTTACTATTTTAATGATTTATGTTAAATCAGGACAAGTCTTGGCGTGTTCGCTATATGGTTGCTAATCAGTTGTATGAACTATGTGAAGTTGTCGGCTTTGAACCTACTAAGTATGTTCGAATCTGAAGTTGTGGGCCCTGGTCAAGAGAGGTTCGTCCCCTTCCCCCTTTTTAATTTATACCATCTCCAATCATCTGGAAGAGGCTAGGTTTAAATTGATTGTCTTATGTCAACTATTGTATCATTCAATAATCTTCAAGTAATTGAATTAGCTTTGGATCTCGTGTTAACAATAGGATGATTCATCCCCATCAACTCTGTTTATATTTGTTCTTACTTCATAAATCATGGTAGCCCTTGTGATTTATTGGTTTTAGGGAGCGGACATAAATGGAGCAGACTCAAATTCTTAAAATTGAAAAATGACCTGAAGATTGACACAGATTATAATTTTCAATGTGTATATATTTATATTCATCGCCGTAATCACATACTTAAGATTCAACTATGTTGGTATTCAACATAATACGAATGATATTGTGGTTAATATTATACTAATGATGTTGTTGTTGTTGAGTTTCTTCAAACCCTTGTCGGCACGATAACGTTCATTGTCCTGAGGTAAATAAACACCATTTGTTTTTTACTTCCAAAATAATTCAATATAAGGTAGGTATGTCAATCGATTCAGGAAATTGATATAGGAAGACATGTTTGTTGTCTTCGAAAACATCCATCAAATGAAGTAACAAGTTTGTGGAAGCATCCACGAAGATCTGGCGGATGATTGGGTTGGGTCGAACCATGGTAACCTGGCATGACCTACTCTTAAATTTTATTTTTTTAACCATTTGTAGACTTATATTGATTTGCAAGCTTCTGGTTCTATTTATGTGTTCTCGCAAATGGGGATTTACCTCCGGTGCAAAGTGTATCAAGTAGTGCCCAAAGCAGTAATCACCAAGTTAGAGAGTAATGTAACCCACACACGTGATGTTTGTGTAAATTCACCATCATGATGATTTTTAAATATACTTAGCTTATTGACCTTTGAAATTGTGTCAGGGAATGACTTAGGCTACTCTTCTACCCCCATACAGTTAAGAATACCATGTCCTCCTACTAATCCAAGACACTTGGCAGAAACATGAACACGAAAAGTCTAAAGACCATGATTTTATCGAGTATCATTTGAGAGGAACTAGGAGGATTGGTATTGGTATAGGATATAACATTAGTCATTCCGAAATTAGAGTTGTTAACGGTTAGACTATGAATCCTTAAAAAGATTTTCCTGGATTTTTTTAGTTTAAAGTTTTTAAAATTTTAAAGAATTATGTCCCCAATGAAAGCATGTGTTTCATTATAAATGTGGTTTGTTTTGTAAGTTTTCATATATATGTTCGGTTTAACCACCAAAGTCCAAATCTCTTTTTCTCAATCTCCATCTTCTGGTGGTACACCTTCATTTGGATTTGATTTTATATGTAATAAATATTAGGCGTTCTAATGAAATGTAATGACTGTCTTCCATATTATATATATATATATATATATCCAAGTTCATCACCATTGTTTGCCAGCGCAATTTAAGATGCATACAAGTGGTTGCAGGACAACAGGAGATTTTTTTAGATGGAGGACGAAGAATTTTGTCATTGATCCCTTGCCGGTCAAAATCCATGTGGCATTCAGTTGATGAAGGTATGTTTTTCAACCCCTTTATTCACTAAGAGCATCCACAATACAATGGTGAATAATCAAAACCAGAAACAGAAGAAAGCAAGATGGCAATCGAGATCCATGGTCTCTTTCTCTTTATCTATCTTTGCCTCTCTTTCTGTCTCTCTCTCTCTCTCTCTCTCTATATATATATATATATATATATATATAAATTTGTTTCTAGCGCTGTTTATGAACATATGCTTTTGGTACAGCTTCCGATTAATCCGATTGGTTTTATTTTCCGATCCGGAGTTACATCGGAGGTCGTCACCACTGTTACCGAAAAAATCGAGGCTGTGATGATATACTTCTGCATTTAGCAATTTCCGAGCATATCTTTCCGAACAATGGGTAAAACTAGGCTCGTATCTTGGCGGGGCAACGCCGTTGCAGCCATGGCAGTGCCTGATCCCCTTTTTTTGATTCCAAATTAGAAACGGAAACACTTGGATATGTAATGTAAACAAATCCACTCAGAGAATATGAGGCAATTTCAGAGGGATGAAGAGGATGGTTTCTACAAAAATGTATGAGGAGAAATTGAAAGTGTCACTTCCAAGGGACTCTCTAGATGATGCGACTATAAAGGTACGTCTTTATTCTGTTTTGATTATTTATGAGACCAACTATTGACTTTGGAGTTAAATGTTCGGCTTTTATCGATAGAAATTATGAATCATATTGACATTAACAAAATTCTTGCTGCTTACGGATCTCAAGGTTGATATTTTCGTTCATGTTTAAGTTCATTAAATAATGGCAAAGGGTCAAACTTTCGCTTGAGTTTGGTTTGTGTGGGAACTTCTATTTCTTGCCTACGTAGAGGAGTCTCAAAAAAGGTTCCCTAGCCTTTTGTCATTTATCTTTTTTGATTCTTTTTCTAATTAAAGTTACCTGGTTGCCCTTCTTGGGGATTGTCTATGTTTTTTATTTGTTCTCCAAAGTCTAGGTCTGGCTCTGCTTTTATGAGGTGTTGATTTTGCTCTTGCCACACACAGTCATACTTAGAAGCACCTTAATTATGGGAACAGTGATGTGTTATTTTGATTGATCAACTCTTCTTATTCTATCCCATATTTATTCTTTGATGGATAACTTGGGAGATGTGGAGACTTTAATCTGATACATATATGCTTGCAATTCCAATTATTTACCGGTGTACGCGATGGAAACAGTTTTGCTACCTGAAGGATAGATGCAATACAGAAGGGAAATGTGGTATTCACAATGATTGCTTCATTTCAGGTACCTTATGATTGTTCATCTGTGTACAACCAATGTTAGACACATGTGTTTCTTTTGTCTGATGCAGTTCTTTGTGTGAATGCTGATGAATTTTTTTGGTTTTAATTGGGGGTCTGGCACCATTTACAAGATAACCAATTAGTAATGTTAGTGGGAAGTTAGAATACATAAATCTTAAATAGCAAAAATGACTTGTAAACTAAAAATTTGCATTTTCTTTTCTCTAACAATCATACTTTGAAGATGCAACAAATTAATGTTGGCAGCATGCCCACAGTTCCATTTAAGTTTCTTAGTCCTATGTTGCCTTTCATGTTGAACTATTCCATTTTAGTTATGTTTACATTGGATAATTGAAGACGTAATGACGTATTGCTTACATTTGTTACGTTTTAGTTTTTTTAACCTCCAAAATTAAAGATAACCATATCAAGTTTGATTTTGAAAAAAGATCACCTCGATAACATGGTTGGAACTGGTATCCTTTTGTGTATGTCTAGCACCTTTAGTGGCTAAATACACTAACTTGTATTCTTTTGTATATGCATACCATCTTTTGTATTCTTTTCCAGATGCTCTTCGAAATCGAAACCTTTTACAGCATAATGATACGGCAACATTTTAAAATGGGTCACTCCAAATAATCTCTCTCTCTCTCTAACACACACACATACACACATATATATATATAGTAAGAGTCCATACCTTGGAATTGGATTTAGAGAAATGGAGGTGAGCATGGCAATTGTGATGGCTGTTGGGATTGGTCCTGCTGCTGCTGCTGGTGGTTCTAACCCTGGCCTTGCTTCGTGCAAGTGCTTTCCCAAAGGAAATGGATGGCATCCCAGGTAACCTTGGTTGCCATTTGTAGGGGAGAGTTTGTCCTTTATATCTGAATTTTCAAGTCCTGCTGGTATTTTCAGTTTTATATACAAAAGGCAACAAAGGTAATCAATCTCATACCATTTGCAATTAAGTTAAATAAATTGTTGCTGGTTGATAACATTTAATTAATGTAGATACGGAAAAGTGTTTAAGAGCTATGTTCTAAGACGGTATATGGTGTTTACGACCGAAAGGGAAGCAAGTAAGATGTTATTAACGGGAAAAGATGGGATGGTTAGCTTCCACCGGTCAGAAGGTGTTGTCCCCAATCTCTTACTTCAATAGAACGGAGAAGACCACAAGCGCCTCAGACGTCTTATTGCTGAACCCCTCTCCATTGACGGCCTCAAGAAATATTTCCATTTCATCAACACTCTCAAAACATTTGATCAGTGGCCAGTCCTGGTTTTTGAAGAGGATTCAATAGTTAAGTTTTTAACATAATTAAAAAAATATGCTTATTTATGTTTCTATAACATAATTAGTTTTTTTTTTAATAATTGCAGTTCACTTTAAAGGTTATCGGCAACATGATAATGAGCTTAGAACCTACTGGTGAGGAACAAGAGAAATTCCGAGACAATTTTAAAATAATTTCCTGCTCCTTTGCATCCTTGCCCTCATTCCAGGGACTGCCTTCTATCGCAGTATGAAGGTAATTAAAATAAATATTCCTTCAAATTATGAACCATGTAAAGATCTTTTCTGATGCGTGATTATATAATGTGATCAGGCTCGGGATAGGATGTTTGAGATGTTAGACACGATAATAGCAAGGCGAAGAAATGGAAATGACTTGCAACAAGATTTCTTAGGGTCGTTGATTAAGAAACATAGCAAAGAAGGAAAAGACGATGATGAAAAACTGACGGATGCACAAATGAAGGACAACATATTAACACTGCTAATCGCATGTCACGACACAACAATTGCTGCCCTAACATGGCTCATTAAATTCCTGGAAGAAAATCCCGCAGCCTTGGATAGACTCAGGGGGTAAGTAAGACTCATACTTTACAAGCTATAATTAATTTATTTGTTATTAACTTATAAATCAATTCAGTGATAAAATCTATATAATTATCAGGAGGAACATATGGAAATCCATAGTAAGAGAAAAGCTGGATCAAGTCTCACCTCGTCTGAAGTCAACAACATGCCTTAAAATTCAGAAGTACGTACGCATTTTGTGCCCGCATATAATGTTAGACAACTATGATGCCAAACAATTTATCTTTTCATCGATGTTGTTCAGGTAGTTAGCGAGAGACTACGAAGAGCAACGATCTTACCTTGGTATTCCAGAAAAGCTGCACAAGACTTTGAGATCAATGGTATACAAGAATTCCCAAATCTATAATGCAACAAAATAAGGATGAAAATAATTAATCTTTTCTTTAACTCTTCAGGATACAGTCTGTGAACTTGGATGTAGTGTCTATTCACCATGATCCACAAGTTTTTGTTGATCCTCATAAATTTGATCCATCTAGATTCAATGTAAGCTTAGGTAGCTCATCCCATTTTCTTACTCTACTACTTCGTGATAGAACAAGATATGTGCTTGGTTCTTGCAAACCCGTGAAAACCATTTTGATTCCATTTGCGTATAGTTCGTATGTATCCGATGAGAGTCTTGGTCTCGATTTGAGTTGGGATTCAGATGGTTTCAAAGATTTTGCAGAAGCTAAAAGAGAGTGGTTTGGTTTTCCATCCATTGGAGAAGGTAATGTTTTCAAGTCACCAAGAGTTTCCTTTTACTTTTGAGGCCAAAGTCTAAAATTTTGTTTTAGAATTTAATCGCTTTGATTTGCATGCTTTGTATATCTTTAAATAGCATTTAACATTTGCTATTTATTTAATTTAGTGAAAGTTATAATTTTGTAAAATTTGTAAATAATTCGTGTAAATTTTGATACCCAAAATTTGTTTGTTTGACCATAAAGCAAATAAGTCCACTAGGGTTGGGACTTGCTCCTTCTCTCTTCTTTTCTAATTTTTTCTATCTTTGATAACATCAATACATGAAAATATGTAAATACATTTAAGAAATAAAAGAAGTTTGACCAACGTTTTACCCACATTTTCTTATCTTTTTACACCATACTTAATTATACCCCGTTACATCGCATGGGTATATAACTAGGATGATTCTAAGAAAAATATTTCTCTTAAAGATAAATTATTAGCAAGATGTATCTTTGAGTTGATTTTTGGTTACAAAAAAACTTCACATTCCACAGCATCACGCATACACCTAACTAGTGTTATATCCATTGACAAACAATAAAACAACAATACTAATAATGGAGTATCATTTAGTTAAATCGACCGATCAAATTTCACGAGGAGGCAATGTGTTATTTTATAATGGGATTCCACTTAAATAAAGTCATGTCGTGTACCCGACCAATGGACGGGTACGTTAATACCAAGTAAAGCAAATATTAATCAATATGGTATGGATTTTGATTAGGTATCCATATTGAGCATGGGATCTAGTGTGGATCGATAAACATCATGATTGAGCAAAATCCTTTCAACCAACTTTTATCAATAAGTAGAAATTAAATTAAAACCACAAAAAATCAAAGTTGAATATATTCAAAGAACTTCAATGAAATTAAGTGCAACTTTATAGCTTATATAACAAATCTACTATCGAAGATATTGATGGGTATATTTAAACCTTATTTTGAGGAGAAATTGTGTAGATAAATCATAATCTAAGAAACATAACAAAACTTTTTGGGTAAACAAGAGAAATTAATCACAGAAAGCACTACAAATGAAAACAAAGATTTTAGGGGCATTTGTCCTTGAAATTGAGGGGTTGCATCAATATATAGTTCCCATTTCCCAACTACCTCATTATACACAACTGTCGATGGGAGAATGCATAAATCAAATTAAAACTTGATATTATTGTCTACTAAATTTCAAGCTGAAGGGTACCTAACCGAGAGTCATAGGCACGGAAAGCCGATTATAGTTTGACTAAGTTTCTTCCTCGATTGAAAAAAAGCATTCAACAATGATGAAAAGACTGACAAATCAAAAAACTAAATCTTGATTAAATTCATGTTTTATACCCGACCAATGTTTTAAAACCCGGTTTTAAGGTTGACCCGGTGTGGTGACCGGGTCACGGTCCAACCGGTTCAACCGGGTGGTTGACCCGGTTTCAAGAAATTTTATGTATTTTTCATTTTCTTGTATATATATATATATATATATATATATATATATATATATATATATAGAGTTTGTTTAATTTGCAACCTTTAAAAAGGTTGCAAACTTTGCAACCCACATCTTAACCGTCGTATTCATGATCGGCGGTTATAAAAGATATGGGGCCCAATATTTTTAATTAAAAAAAGAGAAAAATAAAAATAAAATAACCGTCGAATATGAATCCAACGGTTAAGATGTGGGTTGCAAGTGTTGCAATCTTTTTAAGAGTTGCAAAATATCCTTCCACTATATATATATATATATATATAGTGGAAGGATATTTTGCAACCCTTAAAAAAGTTCAAACGAGAAGCTAAACATTTTGCGAGAAGGCGATAAGTGTTTAATCATATATGATACACAAGCTTAATCATATATGATTAAACACATGTTATATTGGCAATACATAAACGTTTAATAATACATGATTAAACACACTTACAAGCCGTGTAATCATATATGATTAAACACTTCTTGCCTTATCGTAAAATGTTTAACTTTTCGCATGATCCTCCCTCTATATATGTATATATATATAACCAATAATTTGATGTCCACAAGTTAAAACATTAAAAATACACATAACAAAAAGTTTACATCAATCCAAAAACATTAAAAAAACACATAACGACAAATTTTATATCAATCAAAAAAAAAAAACACAAAAAAAAAATTTATTTTTTTAACCGGGTCAACCCGGGTTTTTACCGGTTTTCTCAAAAACCCGGCGGTTCGATCCGGTTCATAAATCCTCAAAAACCCGGTGATAGTTGACCCGGTCTCTCGACCGGTTCCCGGTTCAACCGGTTGAACCGGCCGGGTCGATCCGGATTTTAAAACATTGTACCTGACCAACGGACGGGTATAACACTAGTTTTTTATGGAGCCATCAAATTTTCGTGAAGGACATGTGATGATTGACTCGAATACATTAATGTTACTTGATTAAAGATCCAACATCGTCATTAATTAAAAAAAACTTTTTGCACGTGGAGAAAACAAGTTCCAGCTAAGAAAACAAGTTCCAGCTAGTTAAATGACCAAACTACCTACGAAAAATGAATAATTTAATCATAATAAAGGGTATTAAATTCGAGTTTTTTTTGTGTTGGCGTGATTTTAAGGTACTGTTACGAAAACATGTCAAAAACATAAAGTTAAAAAATAAATAAGTCCAACGGGTTAAAAATATTAAATGTTTGTAACTTTATTATTTATTTCTTATTCAAATAATTTGCATCATTATTTTAGAAATATATATATAGAGAAATATTCAAACGAGAACGCTCACTATTTAAGAAAACAAAAATAAATAGCAAAAAACAGCAGATCATTTACAAAATTATATATGATTTTACACTAACCCGGAAAATTCGGACGCGGGCGATGCGCACATAGTCGCGTGAATCATATATGATTTTATACGTGAATTATATATGATTTTGTATGTATTCTATTGTTCTCGTGTTTTCTTAAATATATGTTATTCTCGTATGAACCCACCTATTGGGACATCAATTGTATTTTTAGTTTCATAAACACATAAAAAATTGTTCGCAATGTGAAACAAATATATGTTAATCAATACATTAAATCCAAGATGTAGATGGGAAAAAATCATGTGCAGTAGTTCTCAAGATTATTACAATTTTATGGGTTTTTAAATGAAAACATATATACACTACTAAAATTAATCGTATTACCGACGGCTGAAACAGTCGGTAAACCGTCGGAAAAAGGCTTTAGCGACGGTTTTTCGACGGGAATGATCGTTGGTAAAAAGCTGGTCGGTAATATTCAACGACGGTTTTCCGACGACAACTTACCGACGGTTCCAGTTACCGACGGTATTTACTTATTAAAACTAAATATAAAATAAAATGAAAAAAACAACCGTCGGTAAGCCGTCGATATTTCACTAATTTTCCCGACGGTTTTCCGACGACTTATTAAAAATAAATTAAAAAGATACCGTTGGTGGGCCGTCGGTAAATACCGACTGTTGTTTGCCGTCGGTATTTCACATTTTTCTATTAGTGATATATATATATATATATATATATATATATATATATATATATATATATATATATATATATATATATATATATATATATATATATATATATATATAGGGGCTCATTCAAGGGAGAACTGTGTATTTTGTGATAACTGTGAGATTCAATCTCATCTTCACATCAAAGAATAAATTAGGAAATTAACATATTTGGTAATTAACCACAAGGGCTGTGGTGTGGTGGTAAAGGCTTGGGGAGTTCATAGCGCTCAACCCGGGTTCGATCCCCACTAGCAGCACTTGTGGCCACTGAGGATAAACTCAGGGCTGCACGCTTTAGCAGCTGGGCCAAAGGCCCTAATTGCCAGGGATTAGTCTGGGCCATAGGCCCAGGATACCCTTTCCAAAAAAAATATATTTGGTAATTTGACTTTAAATTTTAATTAAAGGGCATTTTAGGTATTACGATTTTTTTTCTCTCCTATCTCTCTCTCTCTCTCTCTCAAATCTGACCTACGAGACCCACATACAAACATTCATCAGTGTGATACCCAAAGTAAATATAAGACACACTGTGATACAACTATAATACACAATGTGATACCTCAAAATACGTACAAGATGCACTGTGATATCTACTATGATACCACATACGATACCCACTGTGATACATTGTGATACCACTATGGAGAGGCGTAAGTTATCATTCGTTTCAAAATGATAAGTATGGTAAATTGTAATCAATTAGGTAATTATGGATTGAGTAATTAATGATTTTATTTATAATAAAAAAATACAAATTATTAAATTACCAAATTATCCTTTTACTTTATTTTAAAAATAACATTAATTATATGGAATGAGTGACTCATATTGGATCTCACGGTTACCACAGACTACTTAGTTCTCATTTGATTATGTCCATATATATATATAGCCATAGGTTCAAATAAGAAGTATAAATACATGAGAAAATAGAGAAGTAATCATAGTCTTTCATACGGTCTAAGATCGGATTTTACTGATCAATAATTGTGGCTTTGACTGGTTAAGAATTGAGGCTTTGATTGGTCAAACTTTGTGGCTATGCCAAAAATAGAGGGGTAGTTTCGTAACTTTTACAAATAGACGGCAAACGGATTTATATGTGAACCCATGTGATTCACATATGAACTATATGTTTATATGTGAACCCGTGTAATTCACATATGAACTATTTTAACTTATTCACATATGAACCCTTGTGATTCGCATATGAACTAATTAACTGATTCACATATGAACTAATTAACTGATTCACATATGAACCCGTAGGTTAATATGTGTATCATATTAACTAATTAACATATTCACATATGAACTAATTAACTAAATTACATATGAACATATAGTTAATATGTGAATCACACTGGTTCACATATGAACTTGTTTGTCTTCTATTTGTAAAAGTTACGAAACTACCCCTCTATCTTCTGCAAACCATGCGAGGAATTATCCGGTACTTCACAGTCAAAACCGCAAATGTTGACCAGATGAAGGGCTAGTGGTATGTTGTTTACACACCTTAAGACATGTGATAATTAGAGCCAAAAAGCAAGTATACAAAATGGCTCAATATCATCTTTCAAGTAATAAAGTGGTGAAGATATCGATTATCATCCACAAAGATTGGAGTAAAAATGTAGTAAAAGTGTAATGAAAGAAATGATCTCAGATGAAGATTTTGAAGACTTTGTTTGAGTTAGTTTTAACAGTAATGTAAATGACAAGATATATAAGAAAAACATGGGTATAAGACTTGTGGTGAGGAGTAAACAACAAATTCTAGTGGCCAATGTTGTAGGAATGCTACAACTTTAGTTTAACAACAACATGTTTCATCATCTACTTTGAAAAATGTCCTTCCGGATATCCACCATTGCACTATTGTTTAGCTTTCAACCAACATATTCCTATGTGGTATTAGGATGTAACACCCTAAAATTTAGACATCAAAAATAGGGATATTCCAAAAATGGGTAAAATAAAAACTTCCAAAATACGCCAACTAAAACCTATAAAAATTGGGATAGTTTGCACAACTTTCGAAGTAGCAAAAATCTGGATATATAAAATACAACAACCTACTTAATCTAGAAATGACATAAACTAGATTAACATTGGGTGTCGTTATATCTCCAAAAATCTCTCTTCTCAAAAGTTCCCCAAAAGCCCGACACTTCAAGTGCTCCTACGTGCACGGTCGACAAGTCATGACATTCTAGATCCACCGCTAGTGGACCTGTGAACCAACAAACACCACAACAAGTGTTAGGCTAAAAGCCTAGTGAGATCTTATAAAATAAACAGTTTACGTGTGAAATAATAATGTCACAATTTAAATGTTACCAGATTCACTTTGGTTGAACAAATATCAATTCTCAACTTTGCCAACCAAGTTCCACACCTGAACATAAACACACAAAAGATGTCTCTTGAAATACGGGGGAGACCCGTTTCCATAGATATGACGAGAACACATGAGTGGAGTCATCTATGATGTTATTGGGTTACACCTCATGTCCCGATTTTAGTTCCCATGCCATGACGACATCACAACCTCAAACTATCACATGTCTTTATTGACTACTCCGTCGAGTTACACCTCAAGGACTTACGAGACATTATTGACTACCCAATCTAGACGAGTTACACCTCAAAGACTTCGATGTAGCAACCTGTTTTAACTATATATATATATATATATATATATATATATATATAGTTGCTGAAATTTTAATAAAACAGGAAAAAAAAGAAGCTGTTGAATATTATTAAATATAAATAAATAAAGAATTGTTAAATAAATATAAATAAAAAAAGGGGCTGCTAATTATTAGTAAAAAGAGCTAAAAAAAAGGGGGCTGGAAAGGAGGCTGGAAAAAGGGGATGAAAAATGGCAGCATGAGGTGTTCTAAGGTGACATAAGGTGCATGGGAGAAGGCCACATCAACTAGTGACTAACCTACTTCCAAGCTCCTCAATCTTTGGTATAAATAGGTAGTATTTTCTTGTTATTTCTCTTCTTTTGTGAACCTCCAGTAGAAAAACAATCACACACACACACACACATATAATTCCATATTTTGTTAGAAGAAAGAAAAGCTTGGCAAGAAAGGATAGAGGGCTGCTGAGTTTAGTTTCATTTAGCCAAAAACCAAGGTGATTACTTATCTTTTTTTTTGGTTTGATTTCTAAACCTGAGATACATATTTGTGTACATGTTTTCATGAAGTTTTGTTCCTATTTGGTTATTATAAAGAATATGGACAACCTTAAATGATATAGCTATGTATAACATGTTATATGTATTTTTAAAACACATGATAAAGGAACAAATTTGATCACCGGTGGAATAAGAATCACCGAGACGGTATAACCGCGGTAAGGGGTCGTAGAAACGGTCCCGGATCCTTGACGAAGGATTCCGAATAAAATCCGGGGGCGACACCCACCGGGAGAGATTAAATCTGGAAAGTATAAATGTTTAAATGTGTTATATGCATATACATGATACAATAGCTTATTTGAGGCTATGAATTGATTTTCTAAATATTTTATGCATTGAAATGAGATTTGTAATCACAAGTGATTCAATGGCTTAAAAATTATAAATATGTATCTTAGTTGAGGACAAGATTACTTGAGAGGTGAAAATGAAGTCTCGAAGGGATTATCGAAAGCTTCATTTCGTGGTTTAATCGGGTGGTGTTTTGGTTTGTATAATTTGGTTTTTATAACTTAGCTTAGTATGTGTTTATTAGAAGATAAATATGTACTTTGTAACTATGATCCATCGTGATATGTTTTATACAAATAAACTATGTTTTGCTTCCGCATTTTTGTAATATGTTTTATTTTAATTATATATAAATGGTTGAGACTCGGTTCGTAACACCCTTCGTTGGGTCTCGGTTTAGAGGCGGAAACGAGGGTTGTTACAAGCTTGGTATCAGAGCCAACTTTTTGAGGGATTTGAAAATTTCAAACTCAAAGTCTACACGAAAATTTGAAAACCGATGGATCAAGTTATCTATTAGGACGGATGAGGGACCAAATAACAAGTTGAGGGTAACTGAAATGATAAATGATAAAAACAGAGTTTAAACCTAAGACAAAGGGTTGTCCAAGTGTCTATCCAGGGGGGCTGTTTAAGGGACTGTCCAGGGGATGTTTGAGGGGCTGTCCAGGGGTTGTCTAGGGGCTGTCCAGGGGCTGTTTAGGGACCGTTTAGTGAGTTTTAGGCTATTTTAGGTTTTAACTTGGTACATAATTATTGGAAGTATGATTTATGAATGTAAAAGTGTGTTAAGTATAAAAAATGACTAAATATAAGGTATGATCAATTGTTTAACTCACTTGAACATGTGTAACAGGTATGTCAACTTCTTCCGAAACAGATCCTAGCATGAACACTGACAAGGACCCCTATTTCACAGATGTGGATATAATTGAACCCCCACCACCACAGGTTTACGTTATTAGTGATGATGAAATAGAAGAAAACAATAACCAAGGGGTGACGGAAGCATTAGTTCAAGAGATGACTGAGCTAGTTAATCAAAGGAACCATTACCGATGTGTTATTCGTTGGATGGATCGTGAGTTGATCATAAAAAGCAGAGGACTAAGAACAATTGGGAAAGATAAATTATACTATGTTAAAGATATGATCAAGGAGGTTGTTGTCGGTTCATACACTTATCTACCGAGTTTAGTTGCATGGATATCTCGTCGACCTAGGTTTCGTGTTCATCTCTATGAAGAGACCCAAGTGATGTCGTATGGAGAATGGGTTCGACTTAAGTACCATCTATGAGGGGAAACCAATAGGGTATGAAATGTGAAAGGGTTTTTGTATGGCTTTAAGCCGGTTTTTGGGAAAGTACAACTAACTATGGACTAGTATTTTTTTATATTATTTTTTTTAGATGTCTTTGTATGTATGAGCCCTAGAAAGGCTAGGACATCTTGGTACATGAGGTGTGCTCTATGTAAATACCTTTTGTACCCCATGAAAAGATGCCACCTCAATGAATGTAATTTCCTACTGATGTAAAATATATATGTATATAAAGGAAATGTTTGTATAAGTACTTGTGCTTTTGGAAATAGCTTGTTATGTATGGTGTATTAAAATTTCTATAAAAAAAACTAGTTAAAAAGTAATGAATAACATAAGATAACGTGTATATATTGTTATATCCTATCTCAGGGAATGGCTTCACAGTTTCAACAAACTTACCAAAGAGGAAAAGGATTGGATGGAACAGAAACAAGTAGCACCGAACCAGAGACGATGAGAGATAATGATAGGACTAAAAGTATAAGCAAGAACAATGATTTAGAAACACTCTTGAAGAATGTTCTACCTGCAATATTAAAATAAAACAGGGAAGAGACAGCCCGTTTAATAAATACCCCAAAAGAACAAGATGCAAGGGTAGAACCAAATAACATACTCTCAAAAGAAGTCAATTATAAAACTTTTATGAGCACCAAGCCAGACCCATTCAAAGGTGAACGTGAACCTCACAAAGCCACGGACTGGTTAACAGGAGTAGAAAGTAACTTTGAAACATGCCAATGTTTGGAAACGCAAAAAGAAAGGTATGCAACTACCTTACTTCATGAAGATGCATTGCACTGGTGGAATTCGGTAAAAGCTATAAAAAATACCGAGGAAACTACACCTTTGTTATGGGATCAATTCAAAGAAATATTTCTGAATGAATATTGTTCAACCATAGACCGTAAGCGTATGGAACAGGAGTTCCTACAATTTAGGCAAGGAAACCTATCAGTACAAGATTACGTGTCTCAATTTATAAAGAAGTCAAGATTTGCGGAGCATCAAGTAGCAACGGAAGCAAGAAAAACAGATTGTTTCATTGCAGGATTAAGAAACGAAATTCGAAGGTTTGTACTGGTTAGACTACCAGAAACATTTCAGAAAGCAGTCAACATTGCCAAGGTAGTCGAGAAGGATATGGTACCTACATATCAGGGCTCTTTCCAAATAAATTGAAAAGAACAAAGTGTTGGCCAAAATTGGAATAAGAAACCAAAGTTTGGGGTTCAGAATTTTGTTAAAATAAATCAAAAGAAACCTTGTGACCATTTTGGTAAGAATCATCCTGGTGAGTGTTGGGCAAAGACAGGAGCATGTTTTCGGTGTGGGAAACAAGGACATTTAAAACGGAATTGTCCTCAAGGTAACGGGGAACAGAATAGAAATCAACCACATCTAGAGGCTAACAGGAATATTAAAGAGGGTAACAAGGGAAAGGCGAAGGCTCGAGCATTTCAAATGACAGACAAAGAGGCAAATGAAACACCAGACGTAGTGACGGGTACGCACCTTATCAATAATCAACCTACTCGTATCCTGTTTGATTGTGGTGCAAGTAGATCTTTTATGTCTCTTCCATTTTGTCAAAAATTGAAAGTAGATAGTAAGGAACTAAAACCAGGCTTTGAGGTTGAACTAGCTGATGGCAACCATGTTAGGATCAACAAGATTTGTAGAGATTGCACAATAGAAATTGACGGACATCAAATGACCATTGACCTAATACCCATGACTTTAGGTGAATTCGAGGTCATAGTAGGAATGGATTGGTTGTGGAACCACCATGCCAAGATAATTTGTGATCAAAAGAAACTTGAAGTTAGAACTTCTGAAGGAAAAACAATAGTGATAAACGGGGACGAACAAAAAACTAGGATGATGCTAGTAAGTTCAGCTAGAGCACAACGTTGTATAAGGAAGGGGTGCCCAACATTCTTAACATATGTTATAGGTGAAAGAAGATCAGAAATGATAAAAGCAAAAGATGTACCGGTTGTACAGGAATATTTAGATGTGTTTCCAAAACATTTACTAGGATTGCCTCCGGACAGACAGGTACGATTTGGGATTGACTTAGTACCTGGAACTATACCAATAGCCAAAACTCCATATCGATTAGCTCCATCTGAAATGCAAGAACTGAGAAGTCAGTTACAGGAGTTACTCGATAAAGTTTTCATCCGAGAAAGTACGTCACCATGGGGTGCACCAATCCTATTCGTTAAGAAAAAGGATGGGTCGATGCGCATGTGCATCGACTACCGAGAATTAAACAAGCGAACAATCAAGAATAGATATCCCCTACCTAGAATCGATGATTTGTTCGACCAACTACAAGGCGCCAAATGCTTCTCAAAAATCGATCTGAGGTCGGGATACCATCAACTAAATGTCAAGAGTGAAGATGTTCCCAAAATGGCATTCAGAACAAGATATGGCTATTATGAATTTTTGGTCATGCCTTTTGGGTTGACAAATGCACCAGCAGCCTTTATGGACTTGATGAATCGAGTATGTAAACCATATCTCGACAAGTTTGCGATTGTGTTTATAGATGACATTCTCATTTATTCCAAGAATGAGAGTGAACATCGAAAACATTTACATACAATACTGAGTCTTTTAAGGCAGGAGAAGTTGTATGCCAAATTTTCAAAGTGTGAATTTTGGCTGAAGGAAGTTCAATTCCTCGAGCATGTGGTTAATGAACGAGGAATACAAGTAGATCCTGCTAAGGTGAGTGCCGTTATGAAATGGGAAGCTCCGAAAAGTGTGTCAGAGATACGAAGTTTTCTGGGATTAGCAGGATATTATCGTAGATTCATTTAGGACTTCTCCAAAATAGCATCTCCAATAACGACATTGACAAGAAAGGGTAAGAAGTTTGAATGGGGAAAAGAGCAAGAACAAGCTTTTCATACTTTAAAAGGAAAGCTAAGTAGTGCACCCATTCTATCATTGCCAGATGGAACAGAAGGATTTATAGTATACAACGATGCGTCAAAACTGGGACTAGGGTGTGTACTTATGCAATACGACAAGGTGATAGCTTATGCGTCAAGGAAACTAAAGGAAAACGAGAAGAAATATCCGACACATGATTTAGAACTCACTGCAGTTGTATTTGCACTAAAGATCTTGCGACATTACCTTTATGGTACTCATTGCATCATCTATACTGACCACAAGAGTCTGCAATACTTATTTAGTCAAAAGGACTTAAACATGAGACAACAACGATGGATGGAATTGCTTAAAGATTATGATTGTGAAATTCGATATCATCCTGGCAAAGCTAATATGGTAGCAGATGCATTGAGCAGAAAAGAACGCGAGAAGCCCACACGAGTTAAAGCATTGAGAATAGATGTGATGCCTGAATTTTTAGTAAAAATAAAAGAAGCTCAGTCTAGTGCACTTATCGAAGAACACATTAAGAAAGAGCGTATGGTAGGACAAGCCAAATTCTTAGAAACTGATAACAAGGAATGTAGAAGATTTAATGGAAGATTGTGGGTTCCATTGGTAAACGGTCACTGTGAGGTCTTGTTAAGTGAGGCTCACAAGTCCAAATACTCCATTCACCCTGGCATGGATAAGATGTATCGAGATTTGAAGTTACTATACTGGTGGCCGGGAATGAAAAAGGATGTTAGGAATTTTGTTGATAAATGTATGACTTGCCTTCAAGTAAAGGCAGAGCATCAGAAACCTTTTGGAGGGTTACAACCTTTAGAGATTCCAATGTGGAAATGGGATCACATCACTATGGATTTTGTGATGACATTACCTCGAACCAAGAAAGGTAATGATTCAATTTGGGTAATCGTTGATAGGTTAACCAAATCAGCTCACTTCTTGTCAATTAAAGAAAGTTATACAGTAGAACGACTTGCAAGACTGTATGTTGATGAAATAGTATCAAGGCACAGGGTACCATTATCAATAATATCAGATAGAGATAGCCGATTTACATCACGATTCTGGAGAAGTTTTCAGAAAGAAATGGGGTCAAGAATAAACTTAAGTACAGCCCACCATCCACAAACTGATGGACAGAGTGAACGAACCATTAGAACATTGGAAGACATGCTTAGAGCTTGTGTAATTGATTTAGGTGGTGGTTGGGATGATCACTTACCCCTAATAGAATTCTTGTATAACAATAGTTATCACGCAAGTCTAAAAGTTGCTCCATATGAAGTCTTGTATGGTAGAAAATGTCGAACCCCAGTGTGTTGGGATAACTTTGAAAATAGAGGAATGACGGGACCAGAGCTAATTCAACAAACTTCTATTAAAGGTAAAACAAATTTGGGAAAGGCTACAAGCAGCCCAGGACCGACAAAAAAGCTACGCAAATAAGAGACGAAAGCATATATAATTTCAAGTGGGGGATCGGGTTATGCTAAAAGTTGCTCATTGGAAAGGATTGATTAGATTCGAAAGGCGAGGAAAGTTGAGTCCTCGTTAAATAGGACCCTTTCAAATAATTCAAAGGGTCGGAGAAGTGGCTTATCGGTTAGAAATGCTTGCTGAGCTACAAAAGATACATAATACATTCCATGTATCTAACTTGAGGAAGTGTCTGGATGATGAAGAAATGAAGGTTCCATTGGATGAAATTCAAGTGAATGAAAAACTGACATCTGTGGAACAACCAGAAAGGATAATTGATCGAGCAATTCAAAGATTGAGGAATAAAGAGGTTCCGTTGGTTAAAGTATAGTGGAAATATCATAAAGGTCGCAATGCCACTTGGGAAAATGAGAACGAAATGAGGACGAAGTTTCCCTATCTATTCTAAAGAAAGTAGATTCCGAGGACGTAATCTTTTGTAAGGAGGGGAGATTTGTAGCAGCCTGTTTTAACTATATATATATATATATATATATATATATATATATATATATATATATATACTAGTTGTGTACCTGCGCGATGCGGCGCGGGTAAATCACAATTATGAAGCCAATAACTCTATCCATGTTTCTTGTTTTATAGAGACAATACAACTGCTCTACATCTTGAGGTGGAAGTCAGTCTACGTACAAATAATGAAATTCTATAAGTTCAAGATAGGCATACAAGACATTGCCAAAATAACATTTAAACTCAGTGACAAGAGAGAAACTATGGTTATCTCAAACAATCTTGATTGGATTAAAACTAATGGTTATCCGAGGGGATTCAACAACATTAGAAACTAATGCAATTGCTCATTACATATATTAAAATTTATATTTAAATAAAATAAAAATTACAAAATTTTCACCCTCGTCAACTCTAGCATTTTCTTTCCCTTGCACATGCACACAAAAATCTTTTTTTTTTTTTTGGAAAAATGAGATGGAATCCCATGGAAAATATTTATTAAATAAATTACAAAATAGAAATGGACATTCCCATTTTTATATGACAAAATATTTTTCCTAAAAAATGTTTAGCAAGCAAGTGTCTAACTTTAAAAACAACAATCGAGTTAACGACCCAAAAATCTCTATCAAAAACAAAATACCAATAAAAATACTTTCTTAAAAAACCCATATCATGCTCCTCCAAGAAAATAGCAGAGGCCCACATCTTCAAGTGCGAAATCTCCATTGTGTTTATGTGGCCTTCAAATGGCAGCGGAAAAAGCACCACCCTTTGCCGCCTGCAACCACTTCTCTCTTCTTGGTTCTCCATGGAAATTAATTAGATTCCTAAACTCAAATGTTTATGACATTTGTTTAAGTAGCCTTGACTCTATTATCTTTTTATTTGCTTCTCTTGTCTCTTGTTGATGCATCCATCAAGGTACTTGTCATTTCAAGTAATTTATATTTTGTAGTTGATATTGAGATCTCCTAAGATTCTAAATAATTATATATACACCATATTTGTTCATATAAAACTCAGTTGTTGTCTTTCGGTTCTTCTTTCTTGATCTATTGTCCAAAGTCCAAGCGGCCAGAAAGAATCAAGATCATAATAAAAAAAGAAATATAAAAAATTACAGATTTTGTTACTTTTCATCGATATTTTTTGTGAAATAGATCAAACGGATTGATTTTATTTTAAAGTACGACTGATATTATTTGGTATACAAACTACTTCAAGTTTAAATTGTTTCTTAGACCAAATACATCTGAATACAATATCTCATATGGAAGAAATAAAATCCATTAGAGACTCCAATGACTGATATGAAGGGCCACTCTTGGTCAATGAAACATCAACTTTTTCTTTCAAAACTCTTGCTCTCTCTCTCTCTCTGATGTCTTCATCCACCATTACTCTTCTTATGGCATTTGCTATCTTTTCTCTTTGCCATCCATACTCCAAATGCATCCTAACCCTCAACCCTCGTATCTCGCGTTCAACGGTTGATCTCCCAGACAGTGGCGGAACACAAGCTTTCCAACTGCAGGGCCGGACCGAGGAACATACCTAAAGAAGGGTCACCGGTGGCACGTGCCACCGTATTATCTCTCCGCCAAAAAGTTAAAAATTTTACGTTTATGAAAGGTGCAACCATATCGGTTTAAAAGGTGCCACCATATGATATTCAAATACTTGAAGAAGGTACGGTGCACCTTGTAATTGTGACAAAATTGATCCATTCCCACAGCAAGTGCAAGGCCATCCTAAGGCTTATGCAAAAAAGTATCAAAATTACCTTGCTTTTAAGCTGAAAAAGATGGTTTTAATGGTGAAAGGGAGATCCCCACAATGGCATCATATATAAATCTTCAACTTATTTATAATAATAAAAATGACTAAACCATATAACATATGAAAACTACCAATTTCAATTCAAACCACCATTTCCCAATTTCATTTTTGGCTATAAATAAAAGACACGTGTGTATAAGAAACATTGCATATGCATCCCTTTTTTATGTTCATAAGAGCAGAGAAGGAAACAAAGAGAACGAAAACATTTACCAGCTTTCTCTTGTTCTCGTTTCTTAGCAACTTCTGCCCTCTGTTGTCTGATAAGAGCCAAACGTTCTGCAAATACAATGGAACCTCAAATTCAAATATAATATAGAAAAAGGAAACTACAACAAAAAAGTTTACATAAATATACTTCGATGAAGTGTACATGTACTGTTCGGCGGCAATCGCAGCAAGCGACAACGATGGAGTCTGATTTTTGTGTTTTGAGTTTTGATTTTTGAGTCGCCGCTTCCCAATTACCAGACTCAATTTAATTTTTTGACTTTGGACTGGACTGACTTTGGGGGGGGGGTAAATAATTTCTTTGTTTTTCTTACACTACAAAAATTTTGACTCCTTTTTGCAGGTTTTTAAAGCCCAGGAGCACCCTTTATACCTCTAATTATCACAAAGAACACTGTTGAACATAGGCTACTGTGTAAGCAAATTGGACATAGACTGCTGATGAAATATGAGGCTGTTGAACACATGTTGCTGTTGAAACCAATTCTAAAACCAACCCATATTTGAGCACACAGACTGTTGAAATAAAGAGCCAAATTGAGACTTGCCACAAATCAGATTGCACTTGGGCCAAAGAAGCTATTGAAGTGAATTCCAAACCAAAACTCCAATAGAATGAGAAACAACAAATTTTTGATCAAACTAAACATGTTGTTGAAGTCTGGCTAAAACAGAATCCTAAAACCAAAAATCCAATAGAATGAGAAACAACAAATTGTTGATCAGATCAAACAACAAATTATATATAATATTACTAAGCTCAAAAACCTGATTTGCATATTCAAAATTAGAAAAGATACCTTGAGTTGATCCCATCTCCTCAATTTTGGCCTCCAATCTCTATTAAAAAAGGCACCTTGATCAACCAAGCAACCAAACCAAGAAAAGAAAAGAAAACATTTGTATTCTTTAATCACTAACCAAACCAAAGAGAAATTTAAATTCTAAAATAGTTCGTATCCAAGAGAATAAAGAAGAACCGAAACAATTTTTTTACCTTTGGGATTTTTTCATTCAACCTTTGAACCAAGGGACCGAGAGATGGAAGGGTCATGGATGGCCTGTATGAAAGCAAAAGCAAAAACAAAAACCAATTGGAAGGAAAAAAGAACTCCGAAATACAACAAAGAAATAAATTTCCATGCACCTAATAACAAATACAGAGAAGACAAATCCCCAACACATCGCAAACAGAACACAAGTCTACATGTTGTCAAGTAGTTGAGGAATGGATGGAGTAACAGTAACACAAACATACAAGTGCAAAAGGAAAGTAAATAGAGGAGAGGAGAATATAGGATACTAATGATGAAGAGTTAAGGGTACATGAATCGGGAATGGAATTACCATATGTGTTCATCATCTTGGCTCTGAGGACAGCCGAAACCGTATGTATGTATGCATGTATGCTGACCTATTCTTTGCAAGAAGCCACGTTAGACCCATTAGCTCACAATCGAGTTATGAAAATTCACAAAACATGAAATTACCTGTACTTTGAAAGTGAAAAATCTGGAGAAACGATTCCTTAGATGCATGAAATATTTTCATATACCAAATCAATCGACTAATCTTCAATGTATGAAACGATTCTTTCACATTTTTTTGAAGGAGGGAGAGATAGAGAAGAGAGAAAAGAGAAAACACACACAATCTGGCTTGGTAGGGTTAGCAATGGAGAACCGGTGGAGAAATTGGGAGCCAGAAGGTTAGAAAAGCTGAATTTGAAATTTGAATTATTGGAACCCAATTTTGGAGTCAAGCTGAATAAAAATTCTGTAGAGGAGAAAGAAACCTGATAGTATTCCAAACTTGGTGTTGGGTCAGAATTTAAAAGGAGGCTTTAGTAACTTGTACTTCATGCTTATCAACATGTAATTCATAGTTTTTTGAAAATCATGCTTAAAATGATTGTACCTCATGCTTGAAGAGTTGTCTTTAAGAGTTTGATATGAATGCATTATAAAGTAGTATATATATATATATAGTTGCTGAAATTTTAATAAAACAGAAAAAAAGAAGCTGTTGAATATTATTAAATATAAATAAATAAAGAATTGTTAAATAAATATAAATAAAAAAAGGGGCTGCTAATTATTAGTAAAAAGAGCTAAAAACAAAAAAAGGGGTCTAGAAAGGAGGCTGGAAAAAGGGGCTGAAAAATGGCAGCATGAGGTGTTCTAAGGTGGCATAAGGTGCATGGGAGAAGACCACATCAACTAGTGACTAACCTACTTCCAAGCTCCTCAACCTTTGGTATAAATAGGTAGTATTTTCTTGTTATTTCTCTTCTTTTGTGAACCTCCAGCAGAAAAACAATCACACACACACACACACACACATAATTCCATATTTTGTTAGAAGAAAGAAAAGTTTGGCAAGAAAGGATAGAGGGCTGCTGAGTTTAGTTTCATTTAGCCAAAAACCAATGTGATTACTTATCTTTTCTTTTGGTTTGATTTCCAAACCTGAGACACATATTTGTGTACATGGTTTCATGAAGTTTTGTTCATATTTGGTTATTATAAAGAATATGGACAACCTTAAATGATATAGTTATGTATAACATGTTATATGTATTTTTAAAACGCATGATAAAGGAACAAATTTGATCACCGGTGGAATAAGAATCACCGAGACGGTATAACCGCGGTAAGGGGTCGTAGAAACGGTCCCGGATCCTTGACGAAGGGTTCCGAATAAAATCCGGGGGCGACACCCACCGGGAGAGATTAAATCTGGAAAGTATAAATGTTTAAATGTTTTATATGCATATACATGATACAATAGCTTATTTGAGGCTATGAATTGATTTTCTAAATATTTTATGCATTGAAATGAGATTTGTAATCACAAGTCATTCAATGGCTTAAAAATTATAAATATGTATCTTAGTTGAGGACAAGATTACTTGAGAGGTGAAAATGAAGTCTCGAAGGGATTATCGAAAGCTTTATTTCGTGGTTTAATCGGGTGGTGTTTTGGTTTGTATAATTTGGTTTTTATAACTTAGCTTAGTATGTGTTTATTAGAAGATAAATATGTACTTTGTAACTATGATCCATCGTGATATGTTTTATACAAATAAACTATGTTTTGCTTCCGCATTTTTGTAATATGTTTTATTTTAATTATATATAAATGGTTGAGACTCGGTTCGTAACACCCTTCGTTGGGTCTCGGTTTAGAGGCGGAAACGAGGGTTGTTACATTCGATGTCCTTTATTGCCTACTCGCTAGTGGCCCAAATGGCCAACCAAACATAGGCATATAAGCCACATGATCTAAATCCTTCTGCACAAGGAGATAGATGTCAAAAATCCATAATATGATGATAAACAAATTAGATGGAAGTGCCAATATGTATTTTTGTTATCCAACCCATAGTCATAATATTTACTATGCAAGATCCACTAGTTCATATCATAGCACATTCAATTCTCACAACAAATCCATCATATTCCCAATTTCGTGTGACCATCGGTGTTGGTTAAAATAACATAGATTAGCCATAAGTGTAGCTCATTTGGGCATAAAAACTTTCTTTTATAAAATGAGACATAAAAAGGGATTCTCATCTTCACACTCCTAACTTTCTCTTTCTTGAGTTAAAAGTAGACCAACATGACCAATATTTGGCATTAAAAACGTAGCAAAATAATCAACTAACACACATAAAACTCTAGTTTTAGGTTAAAACCCATTATAATCACAAAATTCATATTTAATGCAATGGGTGACATTTAGTGTAACAAGTAGATCATGAAACTCACCTAGAAGGCGTGGAGATGAAACCTAGTTGGGAAAACCCCTAGAAAGGGTGGATGACTTGAAGCTTCCAATAAAGATCTAGGTTCTTTCACTTGAACTCTAGATCCCAAAAATAATCATAAGTATTTCTAGGGTTAGGTTGGTTTAGCATTCAATGAGGAAATGGGAAGCAAAATGGAGGAAATCTTACCTTGACCTAGAGGAAAACGTCACTTGCTCAAAACCCTTGAAAGACATAAATGAGGTTTAACAAGTCAAACAAGGCATTAAAAGCCTCTGGGCCCGACGACGATTATGCCATGCGAGAGTTCCCATGGCATTCTCGCTAGGCACTCTCGCTGAGAGTATACTGTGACTTCTAGGTTGCTCGTGATTGTGCCCCGCGAGTATGCCCTTGGCATTCTCGCCGTGAGCCTAAAACTTCTTAATTTGACCAAAACGATCACGACCCACTTTAACCAACGAATATTTTTTTTAACATTAAACATTTCTACTTCTTCATTAAAGATAAAATCTCCCAAAACATAATTAAAACTAAGGAGTGGCATTAAGGCGTGGAAGGATGACTGGTCAAATTTTGGGGTGTTACATAGGACCAGTGTGAGTGTCAATGGTGTCTTCAAAGTATATGGATAAACAAATGCATTTGTTAAAAACCACTCTTTCGAGTTGATTCCCATATCATTCAAGTTGACGTGTTCCAAGTGGCTCATTCCTGAGTCCACTACACTTTAACATTTTGACTAGTGATCAACTCGTCAAGAATCAATTCGTTTTAAAAATATAGATAAAAAATTCCTTTGTTTGCAACTTTTCCAATTATACTTCCCATATCCTTCAAATTAAAGTGCATTCGAATGACTTATTCTTAAGACCATGACACTTTAACACTTTAAGAAATGATCAAGTCGTCAAGAAGTTCCTTTGATTTTATAAAACTTAAAATGAAATAATGGAACATTATTATTGAAAAACAATGTCCACTATTATTTGGTTTACAACCTCACACTTCGTCTCGCACCCAAACTATAAAGATTAGCTACTCATAACGAAAAGTAAATTGCAAGGAATATAAATGACAGGAATTAAAGAAATAAGTTAAATGACGGAATTTAAATGATATAAAATAAAGACAATAAGCAATAAATAAAATAAAGAAAGTAAAAACTGTTATGCAATGTTTTAGCAACTCATAAATAAGAACAAGACTTAAAGAAATGAAGAACTTTATATTAAATGCAACTACAAGATTTAAAAAGAGAATCAATTTAGAACTGATTGGGATGATCTAAAACAAGGGCATCACCATCTATTTATACTACCAATAGAGGGGGCAAAGTATAACTTAAAAAACAAAGTACACACATAAGACAAAAAAATACATAAATAATAACTAAAGCTTATCACAAGTACAAAGGTAGTGTAGTTATCCAATCATCATCAAAAGAGTATTTGATCTACTTTCCTTGACTGAACAAATTGGATTGTAAGTGTAGTTAACCGGTTAGTTCCATTAAGTCTTCCAAAAATCAATCCAAAGTGCAGATCCTATGGCATTGCTGGAAACATGACAACATGCATTCAAATTCAAATTAGCCTTCTTAAGTTGTAAAGACAGGTAAATCAAATACTTAGCTCCATTAAATATAAAAAAGAAAATAATATAATGAAAATGACTCAAAGGTTGGGATAAAAGAAAAATAATCTACCTAAAAGAGAAGAAAATGTGCTATAACATTGAATGCTCAATGCATATCACACCCCAAACTTAAAGTGTTTGCTTGTCCTCAATAAGCAACCAAAATACAATAGACAAAATGTCTCAATTTTTAAAAATATGCAAGATTATGTCATTAAGTACACACACATTGTAGAAAATACCACATACAATTCATAGCCTTTCATAAATTCCTAGTTATCAACTCATAGCCTAGATACGTGTATGAATCATAGGCTAGCACCACTCTTCTCTTTGTTCAACTCAACACATCATACATTTAGGAACAATAGGGATTCTATGGTCACTCTTTTGGCAATTCTTTTCTCACTTAGCCTTTTCTCACTTTTATGTTTCAACAAACTTTACAAATTTGGCACTTTGTACTCTTTTTTGTTGACCTCATGCACCTTGCCCCTATGGGACATTTTTGGTGCCTTTATCATTTCATCACAAGGCATCTAATTAGATTTTTGCTCTTTTGTATTGATAAATTTGCCTTTTTTGGATAACATGTAACCCTCCCCCAAACTTAGAATTGACAATGTCCACATTGGAATAAAGTAAAGGTGTATGAGTGTTTCAAGGGTTACAAATGGCTATTTGTGAAATACGAATAGAAGGCCTAGATCATTCCCTAAATGTGTGTAGGTTGTGTGCATCAGTTTTAGTCCCAAGAAGATAATTGCTAGTTCTAACAAGAACAAAAGACTAGGTGAATAGCATACTACCAAAAAATTATTAGGGTTATGAACTCAAAAAAGCATCTAAATCTCTAAATGTGCAATCTTGCAAGAGAAACAAATCTAAAAAATGTTCCAGACATAAAAAATGAAAATGAATAAAAACATGGAGAATAAAAGAAGTGAATTAAATTTGTCCTACTCCAAAGGAGTAGGGTGTTATGCATGTGCAGTTGATGTTGCTGCCAATGTTGTAGCATCTGTTTCTGATTTTTTTTGTTGCAACAACGTGTTCTTCTCCCCCAACTGCTAGATTTTTTGCATTAGGGCCTTAATTTTCTACCCTAACTTTCTGGTCTTTCTGCTCTCTTTAGCAACCATCTCTACCTTTAGTTCTTTCACATTTGTTTAGACTTTCTTTTGCCCTTTGTCCACCAACTCAGTCTTCATCATCTCTACGATATCCATAAACTCCCTTCTTTGATCAATCAACCCATCCATATGGCTTATATTTTGTTGTAACACCCAGATTTCGGTAAGAAACTTTACGTGAATGCTCTAATAATCTTGTTTTAAGGGTTCATTAGTTAGAAAAAAGTTAAGTTTGACCTCAAGGCGAATCGGGAGCGTTATGTGGGAAAAATGTAAAATTTCGGGGTCCGGGAGGTCCGAGGCGACAATGCCATGCGATAGTGACATGGTCACTGTCGCCGTGTCACAATGTCTGGGCTTGGGGACCCCGCAGTACAATCGGCGCGACTATGACCCGCGAGAGTGACATGGGCATAGTCTCCCTCTCACAATCGCACCACCAAGGATTCCTGCGGTACACCTAGGGCGACCTTTCCCTGCGACTGTGACTCTGTCACTATTTCATGGGCATAGTCGCTAAAGCCCTGTATGTATTAATTGCTCAACCCCGATTTTTAGAGCATTCACTCCTCATTTCAGTTTTGGTAGATGCATTTTTCTCTCCTCATTTAAGGTGAACTTCCCCAACCCTTCCTTCCCACTTCATTTACTCCATTTATGGTTACCTAGCTTATTTATTGTGGTTTCTAGGGTGTTAATTCTTTAAGAGGACTCCTTCAAATGCGATTTGAGTGCAAGATTTCATCCCCTTCCATCTAGGGTTCTTTTGGTTTTAGATTTTAAGGCCAAAATCCAAGGTGAGTTTATCCAACCCTTTTAAACTTTATACATGTCAAACCTTCTTATTTTGAACTTCTAAACTTCTCCTAGTTATATTTTCTTGTTTGAAGAATTTTGACTTAACTTGGGTATTTTGGAGATTTTAAGGTTTTTACCATTTTCACACATGATGAAGAGTTTTATTATATGGTTTATAAAATGTGTTTTTGTATACATATTTATGGTTGCTTTCAGAAAACTCACTTTGAATATATTTATGGAACTTTATTTTTGGAGAAACTTATTGATAAAAGTGAGGTTTTGGGATGAAATGGTTGAGATGTTATGTTCAACTAAGGCTCTCTTAAGCCTTACAAAGTTTAGAAATATGATTGCAATCATACTATGTTGATAGTTGGAAATGGTCGTTTGATTTGGTAATACATGGATTTGGTTCATATAATGTTATTTATACAAGGAAACCTTTATATGGAAATGTTGATATGGAAACACTATGTGCAATTATAGTTTTGTCACAAATATAATTGTGAGAAGCCTTAGACTATTACTATTGGATACATAGGTATAGAATCGGCTTAATTATGAGATAAATCCCGTTTGTAACTAGTTGAGACATTGAGTCCTCGAAAAATAACTTGGTACGGTTATGTGAGACCGGATACTAGCCATGGAATGCAAATGTAATCCTAGTGAATGGGTGTGATTAGGATCATTGGGTGCCCTCCCCCGCATCTGAGTACGAGTCGACGAGCTCGTGGCCTTGATCCTAGTATTGAACTCACAACTTGGAAAGTGACTTACTTTTGTGTTCCGCCATAATTCTTGGAAATCGGGTCTCCCCCGTCATCGTAAGATGCTTTTGGACCGTATGGTTCGTATGTGATATTTCTAGAAAGCAAAACTACTTCCCATGTTTAAAATTCGTTTATCGTCAATTGTACGCTTTATCGATTTATATAAAATGTTTGTTCTCACTAGGCGTAAAGCCTAACCCCTTTTCTTAAATGACATGTATAACAGGTTCCGTTAGTGATGGGGTTTTCAAGAAATGAGGGACGAGTTTTGGAAGATTGAGTTGACAACCATTATAATCTAGACATAAATGATTTAGATTAGTATGTTGTCAACTTTATTGTCCATTCATAGATATTTGTAAACGTTATTACAATTTCCCCTTTTGGGTGTCTTCTTCCTATTTAAGGCTTCTTTTATCGCATTTATTCAGGTTTAAATTTACCCATATTTTTAGGGTGTTACATTTGTGCAAGTAGGTCTTATATCATGGTCATCACATCTTGGTATATTTAATCAATGTCTGCGGGATAATAGGATATACGTATATGTAGAGAAAAGATTATTTTTATATGCATCTATTTCAGCTAACATTATACTCTCTCCATTCCAAAATAAGTATCTATATTACTATTTTAGTTTATCTTAAAATAAGTGACTACATTACTATTTTAATTTTCCTTAAAATAAGTGTCCACTTTTAAAAGTAATGTCTACTTTCCCATTTTACTATTAGTTATGAGATGAAGAAATTTTCTCCCTTTATTATTAAGGGTAAAATTATCATTTAGTTAATATTGTGAGAGTTGAAATGTTTTAGAGAGATAAAGGAAAAGAAAAGTAATGTTTTCATATATTGATCAATCAGACTAAGAACAAGGCTATATACTAAATAAGGGAACACCACTGTTGCTATCCTACCCAATACTTAAGATAACTAATCCAATTGATACCGACATAATAAAATACAATTCTAATACGCCCCCTCAAGATGGACTTACAAAAATGTTTTTTAAGAGCCATCTTGGAGATTATCGGTAACATCTTGGATTGAGGCAATGGTTTAGTAAAAATGTCAGCAAGTTGAAATTGACTTTGAATCGGCATTAACTTGATGGTACGATTAATGACTTTGTCGCGCACAAAGTGACAATCTACTTCAATGTGTTTAGTTCTCTCGTGAAATGTTGGATTAGAGGCCAGCTGAATGGCAGAAATGTTATCACAAAACACTAAAGTAGGAGCAGTAGTGAGAACTCCAAAATCTCGAAGAAGATGTTGTAACCAGACAACCTCACTTGTTACGGCAGCAATGGCCCTGTATTCTGCCTCGGTGGATGATCGAGAAACAATCGATTGTTTCTTGGACTTCCAAGAAATCAGTGAATCTCCAAGGAACACACAAAAACCGGTAACTGATCGGCATGTATCGGGACAACCTGCCCAATCTGAATCACTGAAAGCTTTCAACAGACTCTCAGTAGCGGATTCGGTAAACGCTTTAAGTTGAAGAGATTGTTTAGCGGCCAAGAATAACCCTTGCCCTGGGTTAAGCTTCAAAAAACGCAGCAAATGAGTAGCAACATGCATGTGAGGAAGACGTGGATTTGTAACGTACTGATTCAATCGATGAACAACATAATCTATATCCGGTCTCGTACGAGAAGAGCAACATAAGAGGCTCCTGCTCCTTTATAAAACAAAGAGTAATCTGCCTTGGATTGAACGAAACCTTCCGATAGTAAAAAAGTTGAAAATTTTTCATACCACTTCCTTGATGCTTGTCGTAAGCCATACAAGGATTTTTGCAACTTGCAAACCATTCGAACTGTAGAGGAACTCACCCCCTGAAAATTTTACCCCTTTGGTAAATACATATAAACCTCTTCATCGAGATCTCCATTCAGAAACGCGTTATTCACGTCTAACTGCAATAAAGTCCAAGAATGTTGTGCTGCCAATCCCAACAACAATTTAACTGTAACAAGTTTAGCCACGGCTGAATAGGTATCGATAAAATCCACACCTATAACACCTTAAAAATAGGGTAACAAAAATCCGAATAAACGAACATAAGGTATACTAAAATTGTCATAGCAAGAGCCTCCAAAAAATGGGGAAATATATAAACCTGTTAATTACAGTTGTAATGTAACGAAAATAAACAACAACCAACTAATCTAATTCCTAAAATAGAAATAAGATTACAAAAAGGTTGTTGCCTAAAGTCCAAACAATATCTTCACAAAAACGCACTCCAAAGCACACTCCCCAAGCTCTCGCCAATGATCAACTAGGCCTGCTTAGAAGTCGCGCCACTAGAACCTGAGATACACATCGACACCAAATAAGTGTTAGGCCAAAAAGCCTAGTGAGTGTATACAAGAAATAGCATATAAATCCACATACAATTCTTATCAGCAGTTAACTAATTGTTCATTAAATGTGGAGTCAATAGGGGAGACCCATAGTACCAATCAAGTTCCACCCAAAGAGTCGATATACCTTGATGTCAACTACTAAGAGTGACATCTGAAAGGCCCGGTACACCTGAGGACTACAACCATGGCATTACCCCGAATGGCGGAGGTCTAAACACATACCATCACGGTGGCACCCAAGATTGCATCCTCCTAGTGTCTACTGACTTGGTTTGTCCAACATAATTTATAGGAGGTCTTGAGGCATATTACAACCAAGAATAATTCGATACCAACCATGGGTACAATATTACCATCCTAATCAATATAAAGTCCAATATAAGACTCGTATGACAACTATTTTCATCATGTAGATATTATACCACCATAAGGTGTCCCAAGTAGCAATCAACATAATACCAAGATAGGCATACATTAAATCATGGCAAATCACATATAACATATTTCCATGAGGAAACCCCAAATACTTAGACATGTAGAGATGAACATTTCAAGTAAAGATACAATAACGGTAAGTAGAAGACTATGATGTGTATCTAGCTTTAACAAAGGTTTAGTAAACTCACAATCTAGGTTTTTGCTTAAAACCTAGAAAATAGAAACCCTAGAAGTTTCCCAAAGATGGAGTTGATGGAGGAGAGTGATAAACTTGATGATAATCTTCAATAAATGACCTTGGATGGTGCCTTGATGATCAATAAATGATCGTACCAACCAAACCCTAGAAGAGAGAGTGAAATGTGAGTTGAATGCTCATAAATCACTCAAGAACAAGCTATCCCGTTTTTTCCAAAGTGAAATGTCCAAAATGAGCATTAGATTCAGTTTTAACAGAACACTGGGCGACGCGGGCGACAATGCCACCGCGACTTTGCCCATGGCATTGTCGTTGGGGCATTGTCGAGGCCTCTACGCACCCATCGGTACGCCGCATGCGACATTGCCGAGCGACTTTTCCCATGGGCATTGTCGTTGAGGCAAAGTCGCCGAAACCACGACTCTTACGGTACACACTGGGCAACTATGCCCAGGGGCATTATCGCTGAGGCAATGTCTCCCACCACCTGCAGGGATTTGATTTTTCTCGCGAAGGCTAGTCGACGCACACACGACTACATATTCAATTATGACATTACTTACTAGGATCACCTAAGGCAACATGTATACAGATAAAAGCCTCAAATAGAAAAGTACTATAAAAGATACAATTAACTTCAATTAATCAAGTAAAATGAGAGGTTTAATGGATTCCCAATACCTACCTGAAATCCGGGTGTAACAATCCTCCCCACCTAATTAGGATTTCGTCCACGAAATCTCACCTTAAGCGAACAAATGAGGATATCTCTTCCTCATGTCATCTTCGGACTCCCAAGTGACGTTAGCACCATGATGGTGCTTCCATTAGACTTTGACCATGACCACGTCCTTATGCCGCAATTCTTCAATTTCGACTCCAATATTGCTTCCGGTTCTTCCACACAACGATTTCCATTATCTATTCGGATTTCCGTCAAGGGTATCACACTTTCTTCTTCGGTCAGGCACTTCCGTAGGTAACACACATGGAAGGTAGGGTGTATTCCATCCATCTCCGGTGGTAAATCCAACCGGTACGCTTGAAGGCCAATCTTCTCCAAGATGACAAAGGGTCCAAGGAAACGGGGGCTAAGCTTCCCGCGCTTCCCGAACCGGATAATTCCCTTCCATGGAGATACTTTCAACATGACACGATCGCCCACTTGGAATTCGACCGATCTTCTCTTCTTATCAGCATAACTTTTCTGTCGAACTTGAGCCGCCTTCAATCGTTCTCGAATTTCTTTTACTTTATCTGCCATTTCTTGAACGATTTCAGGTCCGACGAATTGATTCTCGCCCGCTTCAAGCTTTAAACTGGGGTTCTGCACTTCCGCCCGTACAACGCCTCGAACGGTGCCATTCAAATACTAGAATGGTAACTGTTATTATAAGCAAACTCCACCAAAGGTAGGTGTGAGTCCCAACTACATCCAAAATCTATAACACACGACCTCAACATGTCTTAGAGTGTCTGGATTGTTCTCTCGCTTTGACCATCCGTTTGAGGATGTCATGCCGTGCTCAGATTTAATCTGGTGCCCAACTCTTTCTGTAGGCTAGCTCAAAAATTTGATGTGAACCGACTGTCCCGATCCGACACGATAGACTGCAGAACTCTGTGTCTCGACACCACCTCGTCGATATAAAGCCTGACCAATTTCTCCATTGGCAAGGTCTCTCGCATAGCAAGGAAATACGCGCTCTTGGTTAATCGGTCCACAATCACCCAAATGGTGTCATGACCTCGTAGGGTCTTTGGTAGTTTTGTCACAAAATCCATGGTGATGTTTTCCCATTTCCACTCGGGAATAGACAACGGTTGTAAACTGTCGTACCGTTTTTGATGCTCTGCCTTGACTTGAAGACATGTGACACACCTTTCCACATAATTGGCCACATCTAGCTTCATCACCGACCACCAATAGTTTAACTTTAAGTCTCTATACATCTTGGTGCTACTGGGATGTATAGAGTATTTCGACTTATGCGCTTCTTCTAGAAGCAACTCTCGATTTCCACCAAGTTTTGGCACCCAAATTTGCCCTTGAAAAAGTTTAAGTCCTCGACTATCTTCCGTCAAAAGTTCACTTTCCTTCACCATGACTTCGGATTTGAGATTTTTTCTTTGAGTGCTTCCATTTGACTCGCCTTGATGTTTTCCAAGAGACTCGATACAACATCGATTCTTGTGAGGGTTAATTTGACACCACCATCATAGCTCCTTTGACTCAGCGCATCTGCCACCACGTTGGCCTTGCTGGGATGGTAGAGCAAATCACAATCGTAGTCCTTTAGAAGTTCAAGCCACCTTCTTTACCGCATGTTGAGCTCTTTTTGATCGAAGATGTACTTAAGACTCTTGTGATCAGTAAAGAGAGTACACTTCGTCCCATATAAATAGTGTCGCCATAGCTTCAAGGCAAAGACCACCGCCGCCAATTCCAAGTCGTGAGTCGGGTAGTTTTTCTCGTGGTCTTTTAGTTTCCATGACGCATAAGCTATCACATTTCCTCGTTGCATTAGCACGCACCCGAGCCCCATCTTGGAAGCATCACTATACACTACGAAGTCCTCTGATCCCTCGGGTAGGGATAAGATCGGATCTTCGTACAATCTCTTCTTGAGCGTTTGAAAGGCTTGATCTTGCGTGTCGGTCCAAAGAAACTTGACATTCATTCTTGTGAGGGAAGTAAGTGGCGAAGCTATCTTGGAAAAATCTTGTATGAAACGTCTGTAGTAACCCACCAACCCCAAGAAACTTCGGATTTTCGTTGGACTCGTTGGCAGTTCCTAACTCATCATCGCCTCTATCTTTGTCGGGTCTACCTTCACCCCGTCCTCAGACACCAGTCACACCACGTGGCCCAAGAATTGCACTTCCTTGAGCCAAAACTCGTACTTTGAGAACTTGGCGTATAACTTCTCTTTTCGGAGAACCTCAAGCACCTCCCGCAAATGCTTCCCATGCTCAGCCTCATCCTTTGAGTAGATCAAGATGTCGTCGATGAAGACGATCACAGACTTGTCCAAGAAAGGACGACATACGCGGTTCATCAAATCCATAAATACGGTCGGAGCATTGGTCAAGCCAAATGGCATCACCAAGAACTCGTAGTGACCGTATCTCGTCCGAAAAGCAGTCTTCGGTATATCCTCCTTCTTTACTCTAACTTGATGATAACCGGAGCGAAGATCAATCTTTGAAAAGCATCCCGCGCCTTGTAACTAGTCAAAGAGATCGTCAATCCGCGGTAGAGGATACTTGTTCTTCACCGTGACCTTATTCAATTCCCGATAGTCAATACACATCCGCATGGACCCATCCTTCTTCTTCACAAATAAGACCGGAGCTCCCCAAGGCGACGAACTCGGTCGAATGAAACCTTTCTCAAGAAGCTCTTGAAGTTGCGTCATCATCTCCCGCATCTCGGTAGGGGCTAAACGGTAGGGGGCACGAGCTATCGGGGCTGCTCTCGGAGTCAAGTCGATTTGGAACTCCACTTGACGCTCCGGTGGTATTCCAGGTAGGTCTTCCGGAAAGACGTTGGGATAGTCTTGCACAATCTGCACCTCTTCCACCGATTTCTTCTCTTTCTTCGCATTCACCACATAATCCAGATACGAGGGGTAACCTTTCGCTAGGAATTTGCGAGGTTTAAGAGAGGAGATTATGGGATTACTTTTCTTCCCTTTCTCCCCATAAATGGTGACTACACCACTTCCCGCCAAAGGCACTTGGATCATCTTTTTGGAACAAAAGATGTCGGCCTTATGCCTTGATAGCCAATCCATACCTATGACTACGTCGAAACCTCCTATAGCCATAGGTAACAAGTCTACCCCAAAGGAATTTCCATCGATCTCTAGAGTACAATCACAAAAACGATCTCGGATGATCACCTGATCCCCATTAGCTACTTCTACTACTAACACATCGGGGAGAACACTAATAGGAGTGATGAATAGTTTACAAAAAATATCCGACACGAAAGAACATGTAGCACCCGAATCAAATAGCACATGAGCAGGCAAGGAGTTTACTTGGAACGTACCCAAAACCACATCGACCGTCTCTTTTGTCTCCTCGGTAGTCATCCGAAAAGCTCGGCTTGGTGCCCTCGACGGTTGTTCGACTTTTGCCGTCAACTCGAACGAACTTCCACGGTTGACACCCACTAGCTTCGGGCAATCCTTCTTCATGTGGACCGGTTCCCGACATTTGAAGCTTACCGGCCCTCGGATAAGACACTCTCGAGTTGCGTGAATCTTCTTACCGCACTTGGCACATTCGATAGGACCCGAGTAAGGTCTTGGGTTGCATGGGCCAGAGTGCTTGGTTTTGCACTTGTGGCACCACCGATCTTCACGACGGTTGTCACCAACTCTTCCACTTGCAAATGTCTTAGGTTGACGAACGGGCCCAGATGACCCTTCCCACTTCCGTTTCTCCCCAGTCTGCCCTTTCTCTTCCCTTCCTGCTAGTATGTCATCTTCCACTAGCAAAGAATCTTCAATAACTTCTTACAACGTTGATCCTCTAGCATTTCTTACCGTCGTCCTCATCTCGGCCGGTAACCCAAGTTGATAAGCTTTAATCTTTGACCTCTCGTCGAGAATCATATGTCCCACCAAATTCAACTTTTCCAGAAAGAGTTTGGAGTAGTCGGTAATGGACAGAGTTCCCTTCTTCAGTTTCCTGAACTCTTGTTCCAGTTTGTCCAACGACCGCTCACTACAGTACTTGTCCATGATCTTTTGTTTGAAAACCGACCAAGTCAGCTTGGCCAAAACTTCGGGAGTGAAGGCGGACCATGTGATATTCCACCAGATCAAAGCCTCACCCCTAAGTAGTTGGGAAGCGAACTTGACCCGTTGCGAGACATCGTACTCGCTAGATTCGAAAGCCATCTCTAACTCCTTGAGCTAATACATGCAGACGACCAGATTTGTGGAACCCAAAAACTCCTTCAGATTACACCCCAGAAAAGCTTTGTACGTGCATCCTTTGGCTTTCCCTTTGCTTCCGTTCTCGGTTAGTTCCTCAGTTAAAACAACAGCCGATCCACCACCCGATCCCATCACAATATTCCCTACCATCGTCTCGGGTTGTCAGTTACTGGCATCTCGATCTTCCAGAAGCTTCATAAAGAACTCTTATTGTTGAGCCATGGTCAAGTTCATGGCTAGCATCATACTATCATGAATTCTTGTTTCCATAGTTACCTCTTCGATGATCGGGTTGTTACCGACAAGGTTCACACGTGGGATATGTTCGGGTCCCCCTCCCAAGATAGTGGGTCTGGGAGGTCCCGTGGAGGTCTCAACCAAAGGAGGTTGGTCAACAGTAGATTCCACTTCCACGCGACCCTCTTGAGGGTTCGGTTGTCTGCTCCGAGTGTTTACCATGGTTATCTGCCACACATATACGAGAAGGAGGTTGATAAAAGACTAAGTGAGTTAAACTCGTGGTACGTACTACTACACATTTCAATTATCATAATAATAGAAATTCAAGCACACCCACGTAACAACACATTCATAATAGCAGTAGCTAAGTGAAATTATGAACGAATTATACACAAGCATTCTTGTCACCATCATCACAACTCTTAAATAATGTAATTCCGTAAGTCCTAATGCTCTCCCCACCTAAGACCTTTACCCCAAGGTGGATAACTTAACTCTATGCTAAAAGCTTAAGTCTAGGTATACTAAGGTCACTACCTAGTTCACTTAAACTAAAGCTCTGATACCAACTTGTAACACCCTAAAAATAGGGATAACAAAAATCCGAATAAACGGACATAAGGTATACAAAAATTGCCATAGCAAGAGCCTCCCAAAAATGGGGAAATATATAAACCTGTTAATTACAGTTGTAATGTAACGGAACCAACTAATCTAATTCCTAAAATAGAAAGAAGATTACAAAAAGGGTGTTGCCTAAAGTCCAAACAATATCTTCACAAAAATGCACTCCAAAGCACACTCCCCAAGCTCTCGCCAATGATCAACTAGGCCTGCTTAGAAACGGCGCCACTAGAACCTAAGATACACATCGACACCAAACAAGTGTTAGGCCAAAAAGCCTAGTGACTGTATACAAGAAATAGCATATAAATCCATATACAATTCTTATCAGCAGTTAACCAATTGTTCATTAAATGTGGAGTCAATAGGGGAGACCCATAACACCAATCAAGTTCTACCCAAAGAGTCGATATACCTTGATGCCAACTACTAAGAGTGACATCTGAAAGGCCCGACACACCCGAGGACTACAACCATGGCATTACCCCGAATGGCGGAGGACTAGGCACATACCATCACGGTGGCACCCAAGACTACATCCTCCTAGTGTCTACTGACTTGGTTCGTCCAACATAATTTATAGGAGGTCTTGAGTCATATTACAACCAAGAATAATTCGATACCAACCATGGGTACAATATTACCATCCTAATCAATATAAAGTCCAATATAAGACTCGTATGACAACTATTTTCATCATGTAGATATTATACCACTATAAGGTGTCCCAAGTAGCAATAAACATAATACCAAGATAGGCATACATTAAATCATGACAAATCACATATAACATATTTCCATGAGGAAACCCCAAATACTTAGACATGTAGAGATGAACATTTCAAGTAAAGATAAATAACGGTAAGTAGAAGACTATGATGTGTATCTAGTTTTAACAAAGGTTTAGTAAACTCACAATCTAGGTTTTTGCTTAAAACCTAGAAAATAGAAACCATAGAAGTTGCCCAAAGATGGAGTTGATGGAGGAGAGTGATAAACTTGATGAGAATCTTCAATAAATGACCTTGGATGGTGCCTTGATGATCAATAAATGATCTTACCAACCAAACCCTAGAAGATAGAGTGAAATGTGTGTTGAATGCTCAAAAATCGCTCAAGAACAAGCTCTCCCGTTTTTTCCAAAGTGAAATGTCCAAAATGAGCATTAGATTCAGTTTTAACAGAACACTGGGCGACGCGGGCGACAATGCCACCGCGACTTTTCCCATGGCATTGTCGTCGGGGCATTGTCGAGGCCTCCACGCACCCATCGGCAATTGGTATGCCGCATGCGACATTGCCCAGTGACTTTGCCCATGGGCATTGTCGCTGAGGCAAAGTCACCGACACCACGATTCTTATGGTACACACTGGGCGACTATGCCCGACGACTTTGCCCAACGGCATTGTCGCAGGGGCAATGTCGCCCTCCACCTGCAGGGATCTGATTTTTCTCGTGAAGGCTAGTCGACACATGCACGACTACAGATTCAATTATGACATTACTTACTAGGATCACCTAAGGCAACATGTATAAAGATAAAAGCCTCAAATAGAAAAGTAATATAAAAGATACAATTAACTTCAATTAATCAAGTAAAATGAGAGGTTTAACGGATTCCCAATACCTACCTGAAATCCGAGTGTTACAACACCTTCCTGTTGATTAAAACCTTTTGCCACCAATCGTTCTTTGTATCGATCGATTGAACCATCAACCTTCCTTTTAATCTTGTATACCCATTTGCATCCAAGAGCCTTTCGATCTGAAGGAAGTGGAACCACCTTCCATGTTCCATTTAGTTCCAAAGCACGTAATTCTTCATCCATAGCATATCGGCACTCCTTTGACTTGGTTGCTTCATCATAAGTTTTAGGTTCACACTGAGTAGATAAAGCCAAAACATACTCTTTGTAACTAGAAGACAACTTTTCATATGAGAGAACATCTGATATTGGATATCGGCATTTAGAAGTATCATCAGTCTTATCTTGTACTAAGTTGCAATGATAATCTTGTAGATATGAAGGGCGAGTGCGAGTTCTTGTGGGTCTGCTGCTGTTGTTATTATTGACAACAACCGGAGGGATAGATTGTGAAGAAACCGACTCACTTTGATCTGCTAGAATGTTCAGATCTGGTATGGCAATCTGATCGGACAAGGTTTCATATTCAAACTCAATAGTCGTACCATTAACAAGAGGAAGCACATGCAAAGGAAATGGGTTTCTTGAAACCGATATTGTGCATGATGAAAAGGGAATGTATCTTCATGAAAAACCACATCCCGTGACACAAAGATTCATCTGGTTTCAAGATCCAACAACTTATATCCTTTCATTCCAGTGGGATAACCAATAAAAACACAACTCTTCGCTTTCGGTTGAAACTTTGTTCTGTGAGCTTGAAGAGTGCACGCGAAAGCCAAACATCCAAAAGACCTCAGTTGGGTATAATCTGGACACTTATTGTATAGCCTTTGATATGGACAGACGTTACCCACAACCCGTGATGGAGTCCTGTTTATCAAAAATGTAGCAACCAAAATACATTCTGACCAATATTGAGTAGGTATATTTGATTGAAAGAACAAGGCTCTTGCAACGCTAATAAGTGTTGATGTTTGCGTTCAAAAACCGAGTTTTGTTGAGGCCGTTCAACACATGAATATTGATGCAACACACCTTTGTCTTGAAAGAAATCAGTGAACGTTAATTCCTTAGCATTATCAGATTTGAATATCCTTATTTTTGCTTCAAACTGCGTAAGGATCATGTTAAAGAACCTGGGAATAACAATTTGAGCATCTGATTTATTCTTAATCAAATAGATCCATGTGAATCTAGTGCAATCATCAACAAGTGTCACAAAATATCGATACCCTTGACGTGAATCAATGTGATACGACCCCCATATATCGCAATGAATGATGTCAAATGATTTATTTGTAACATTATTCAACGAAACAAACGGTAAACGTTTTTGCTTTGCCAAAGGACAAATTGAACAAACATGATTATCTACATCTTTATCAACAACAAGTTCACTATCAATCATCTTGAGTTCCTTGTTGGACGGATGACCAAAACGCTGGTGCAACAAACGTATGGAAACAACATTAACCTTCACAGAGTTCTCTTCTGCTTCCAAAACGTACAATCCTTCTTGACCTTAACCCTTGCCAATCGTCTTCCAGTCCTTGATCTGCTGTATCAAAGCAAGGTTGTGATAAAAAACACCATAACAGTTTGGTCTTTAGTTAATGCAGTGATGGATATCAGATTAAAATTGAACTGAGGCACATATAAAACATCTCTGAGAATTAAAACATCAGTAAATTTAATGTTTCCCATCATGTGAACCTTGATGACTTCGTGATTAGGTAAGACAACCCGAATATTGTTAATCGTTTGAATGTCAACAAATAAACTTTTATTGTTGCAAATATGTTGAGTCGCCCCTGAATCCAAAACCCAAATATTTGATTTACATACTCCTGAATTAAATGTCAAGGCGTGAGAAATACCTGGATATTTCTCAGCAGAAGTGGTTGCAACATTAACCGAGACCAGTCTCCCCGAGAGTGTTGCCATCAATTGTTGACATTGGATGTTTGTAAGACCATTTACGACTTCTTTTATTCCAGGAGTATTATCATCAACAACATGCTCACTGTCAGATTTCTGCATCGAGTCTTGCTGATTTGTAGAAACAACAGAATTGGCACGACTATCGGTATGCGTTTGATACACTTTATAACCAGGAGGAAATCCATGTAAACGATAACATTTGTCTTGAGTATGTCCGCTTCGTTTACAATGAGTACAAAAGGACGATTGATCCTTCTTGAAACTTTTGTAATTTGGATTTCCCGGTTTGCGAGGCCTGTAACTATTATTATTGCTTCGAACATTGAAATCCATAGACGAATTAAGAGATTGGTGTGTTCCAACTTCTCTTTGCCTCTCCTCCTGTATAACAAGGGAAAATATGTGATTCACCGGTGGGATTGGATCCATTAGAAGAATCTGCCCTCGAACCTGTGAAAAACTATCATTCAAGCCCATCAAGAAACTCATCGTCTGTTCAATTTCTTTGGCACCAGCACAAGTGCATTTTCCACAAGTACAATACGTATTGTAATTTGCCAATTCTTCCCACAATACCTTCAGCTTTGTGAAATAGACACTCATAGTGTCTTGGCCCTGTGTTAAATTCATAAAATCTCTCTTGATTTGGAAAACACGTGGACCATTACCTTATTGAAATCGTTCTTTGAGTTCCTTCCACATATCAAAAGCTGAATCTGAATATATGACACTAGCAGAAATTTCTTTAGAAATCGAGTTTAGAATCCAAGAAATAACGACATTGTTATTTCTGGTCCAAGATTTTACTTTGGCTTGATCAGAGGTATTCGGTTTCGGAAGTGATACATCAATTAAGGCAACTTTGTTCTTCACATACAGCGCTATCATCATCGATCTACTCCATGAAGCATAGTTCTCCCCTGTAAGAACTTGTGATACCAACACAAGCCCTGGATTATCAAAATGATGTAAAAAGTATGGATCTTCAGTATCCATAGCATCACGATTGATGGGCATATTAGATGAATTTGACATATTCATATCTGATTTTGACCTAATCAAAGATCATTAGAACGAACAAGATGAAATTGACCTGATAGATTCAAAAATGAATTCAAATCAGACAGATCTGAAATCAACAGATTAAGAATGAAGAAATAGTGAACGAAATTGATATTAGATTTGATCGATTCAGAATCAGATCACATATAGGGAAGAAAACGAACTCGATTTAAACGAACAATGAAGAAAACGAACTCCATTTAAACGAACAATGAAGAAAACGAAATCGATTTAATCGAACAGTGATTAAACCAAGAAAACAATTTAATCGAACAATGATTAAATCAAGAATATCAATTGATCGGAAGAATGATCAAATCAGACTATGTGAGCGGAAAGATTGCTCTGATACCATATTGTGAGAGTTGAAATGTTTTAGAGAGAGAAAAGAGCATAAAAGTAATGTTTTCATATATTGATCATCCAGACTAAGAACAAGGCTATATACTAAACAAGGGAACACCACTGCTGCTATCCTACCCAATACTTAAGATAACTAATCCAACTGATACCAACATAATAAAATACAGTTCTAATAGTTAATTAAAAGCATAATAATTACACATTCCTAAAACCGTGTGTCTTTTTCAATGTGAACACTTATTTTAGGACGTAGGAAATAACATTATTCCCATTTACACACTCCCTTTTTGTATTTGTAAACTAAACCTAAAACCTCAATCACATGTTTCCTTTTAAACCCTCACATGGTCATGATTAGAAAGGACACGTTCTTCAGATAAACAAGGGACGACCATTGACTTAGTCCACATAAGTCCGATCTTTATGGTTCAATAAATAATTTGGTCCCTGGTAAGAAACGAAGACTGTCCTAACCGATCCTAGATTGGACCCGACTATGCTCAAGTTTCTTTCTTTATATTTCGTAATAAAAAAATATTATGTTGTTTTTGCAAAAGCAACATCAATACCCAATTTTATAAACTAGTCTTTGTAAGGGGCACTAGCTAGACTACTTCGGTCCTTGACTAGTCTTTTTCCTGGAAGGGTCCTTGAGCGTTAAGGCTCGAAAAAGAGAAATCGTTTTAAGCCTGAAAGACTATCCCTAGCCCATGCTCCTTGAGGGATAGATTCTTGTGCCAAACTCGGCTTGAATTTAGATATTGAGTCTTTTATCTGTACTCCCTTCAATTTTCTTTTCTTAATTTCAGTTTGACTTTTCTTTAACTAGCGACTGATTCAATCATCCAATCGTACCTATGGGTTGTTGACATGTCTCATCTTCTTAAAAGATGGTACCTCATTTGCAGTTCTTTCAACTCTAATCAAAATGCGTAATCTATTAGGGATAATTGTTGGTTGATGGTCGTTTTCAATTTCTTAACATAAAAAGTCTCCTACACGTATCATCAATCATATGTTCAGTTTTAAACATAATATTTAAATTAAAACAGATTAAAAAACTAAATATTTAAATTAAATCAAATTAAAAACATCTAAAAGCATCTTTTTATTGTACCTAATCATACATTTAACATTAAAAAAATATTCTCACGTTTTTATCTATTGTACCTAATCATACATTTAATATTTGCACGTTTTATATAAACCAATCATTGTTGACTTAGCAGGTTGGAACCCCTTTTATTCATTCCTAGTTTTATATTCTTTTAAACATATTTTTAAATGTTCTCCTGAAAAATTTTATAATTTTTTTAAAACGTGGTGATTTTATATAATGTCTAGAACGTCTAATATGATATAACATTAATCGATATGCAAATAATTATTATATTCTTTTTATTTTATTAACTAATATTAATATTTTTTTTATCAACCACATTATTTTTAAAGGTTTAGGCATGGAAATGGGTTGGGACCCACTTTCTAATCTTCGTCTCCTTCTCCGTTTCCGTTGGAAATATATATGATTACATCCACATCTGGTCTCCAATGAAGAATTAGGGATCTTTTTTCCCGTTTATGTGAGATATGAGAGGAAGGAAAATCAAGTAGTAGCATCGTGTTAAGACAAGGGAGGTGGGTAGGTAAATTTAAATTAAATGTGTTAAAAACCACATTCGATCCAAAATAGTTCATGATCAAATCTCATATATTTCCAAAATTTTGCTTTTATAGAGTATTAGATATTCATATGTTCACAAAATCATAACATCATACGTAATTTTTGATCAAACGCTTTCGGGCTCGATGTTTTTTTTTTATCTAAAACAAGACACGTTAGAAAATTTATATATTTGAAGAAAGTTCAAAAATACTCCTATTAAATCTAATTTTTTGTAAATAATATATTTAATAATAAATATATAATATATTTAAGTATGCAGGGACGGAGCGGGGATCACGTTACTCGGCTCCGTCCCTCATCCTCGGTTTTTAACTTTTAGGGATCCATGTTCCCATTCCTGATCTCCAGTTTTGCAGGGAATCCTTGCCCGCTTGGCCCGGTGGGGCAGGTACACCGGATTCCCCAATAAATGAGTATAATTCTCATGCCTATAAAGGTTGCATGCTCTCTACCCTTTTTGGAAATGTCCATTTACTTATTGGGTGACAACAATGTCAAAAAATCGGAACCACTTGGGTTGTGGTGCACTGGTAAAGCCTTTGGGGGATGTAGTGGAAAATCTCATCTACCCAGGGTTCAAATCCAGGCGCTGCCAAAGCCCTTGTGGCCATGGAGGTTCACCTGCGATGACTCCAGGTCATTCGTTGTCGTCCGGGGATTAGTCGGTGCGCGTAAGCTGGCCCGGAAACCCACAGTTACCAAAAAAAATGTCAAAAAATCGGACTTGACGTTACAAAAAAACAAGGCTTATAGGACACCTAAAGTGTTTAAATGTCCTAATAGAATGTCTTAAAGGACTCAAGTTTAAGCGTCCTATAAACTTGTAGGGTGACTTGATGGTTAGATGGGTTAAATTATCGGCCAGTTAATATAAAAGTTGGTTCTTTTAAAAACATAGTTTTTTTTCTTTTTAAAAAGGCAACAAACCGTAAACCCATCGGTTTCACCACTCTATTATGCTAATGCGTAAACAACTAAACGAGCCAATTTGGTATTTAACCTTTTTAGGAGAGTTCTATTATAAAACATTTTTAAGGTTTTATCTTTAATTTTTATTTCATACAAAATATTTTAATTTTTATAACATATCTATGTTCAAGCAATAGAATGAAGGGTTGGGTTCCGGTGAGACCAAGGGTTTTTCATGAGACCCGTAAGACCAGCTGATGTCCGTTGATCAAATTTACAAGCTGATGATCTGATGGTTGAAATCCTACATTAATTTTGAATGTGCAAGGGTATTTTTGCCATTTTTTTCTATTTTTCTATTTTTTGCACGTGATAGAAAACAATCCCTCTCATTCCCCTGCCATTGTGTTCCTCCATGAATTTCGCCTTCTTCCTCCGATGAACTCCACCTTCATCATTCGACGAACTCCGATTGTCTTTTCCGATTAAACATCTTCATTGGTGCTATCTGTCTTCTTTGATTGAACATCACCAATCTCCTATTGATTTCAATTTAGCAATTGTCATTGATTTTGCCTAATTTCTTTACTGAACTGCTACACTTTCATATAAGTAAGAAAATCTTATACATAACATAATTTGCTTTTCGTTTGAGTAATTTTCCTTCTTTCTTTTCTTTAATACATGTAAGAAAATATTATAGATGATTTGTAAGAATGTTTGCCTTAATCTAGGGTTTACTTTTTTTTTCAAGTAAAAGAATGTCTAACGAAATCACGGGAACATACTGATGTTTTCAACGATGAACAATGTAATCAAGGTCATTGGTGTCTTTTGATTAATTGGTTTCAATTTGTGAAGGTTGATTAACTGGATGCAAAAATTCAAAATTTCACAATGAATGTTTCTACATATTTTGATTTTGAGGAAAAGAATGTCTAATGAAGATGATTGGTAGAACATCTTGAATGCGGCTTACGATGTTGAACAATGTAATAAAGGTCATCGGTTTCTTTTAATTGATTGTTTTCATTGTGAAGGTTCATAAATTGCATATGCATGTATTCTTTAACTAATATCTTAACAATAAAGCTTTGGCACACATTTCAGCCCCTCTAAGTATCATTTAACAATTGCAAAAGTAACCACCATATTGAGGATGAATTGGACATAACCTGGTTGAATTGAATCTAATTGATGCTAGTTGAGAATAAGCAGTAGGAGGTGGACCATATGGACTACCAACATAATCATCGTTAGTTGCTTTATGGTACCCATAACCTGCATTATTTGTTGTGTACCAGGATACTTACTATTACTAGAATCCGATCGTGATTATGCATATCCATGTGCTTGTTTCCCTACACCAGTCTAGAAACAGGGTGGCCGCTTTGTTGAGGATAACCACCATAGGCTTGCTGCGTTAGTCCACTTGATGCACATAGGTAAGATTTGAGTTGGTGCAACATTTCGAGCATATGATAAGAGGTCGTAATAGATAATATCTCTCGACTAACTTGGCATGGGTTGACCATAAGGTTGAACGTATGGACCCTATTATGGAATGTATTGATCCTACTGCCCCTAGATAGGATTAGTACCTCGTGAGCAAGATGAAGCTGTAGGACCATGTGGTTCATATGGATGTCGGACAGGTACTCGTTAGCTTCACCATAGTCATGACCATAACCCATAAGTGCAGTCAGTGGATAAGAAGTTCGTTGTTGGAGATAACTATAATTTGCTTGGGATGGGAGTGAACATAACCTTTGGGTTAAAGTCTATGGATAGGAGTTAGGTTCAACGATAATTAATCTATCGCTTTCTATTCAGTTAATAGTATGTCTAATGATGATGAACACCGTAACATGTCAAATGATGTTTGTAATAGTCAAGTTTGTAGTAAATGTTAGAATACATAATTCATCTAAAATCTAACTTTCACATTAATTCTGTTGTGAAGGTTCATATAACTCTTGTGTTACTTGTTTACATAATCTATTTAAAACAGAACCTTCACATTAACTCCACTGTGAAGGTTCATTAAATTGTTGTATTACTAACTTACATAACCATTTAAAATTCAACCTTCACATTAACTCTGCTGTGAAGGCTCATATGATTGTTGTATTACTAGCTTACATAGTCCATTTAGATCTAAACCTTCATACTAATTTTGTTATGTTCATATGATTGTTGTGTTACTAGTTTACATAATCCCTTTAGAACCGAACATTTACATTAACTTTGCTATGAAGGTTCATATAGTTGTTGTGTGAACGTTCACATTAACTCTGGTGTGAAGGTTCATAAATTTTTACATTATTGGCTTACATAAACCATTTAAAAATGAACCTTCATATAATTGTGTGTGAACCTTCACATTAACTCTGGTGCGAAGGTTCATAATTTTTTTGTTATTGGCTTACATAATCCATTTAAAATTGAACCTTCACGTTAAATTTTTTGTGAAAGTTCATATAATTGTTATGCTACTAGCTTATATAAACTATCTAAAACTGAACCTTCACATTAGCACTGCTGTGAAGATTCATAACATTGTTGTTATTAGCTTAAGTAATCCATTTAAAAGTGAACTTTTACATGAACTTTGTTGTGAAGGTTCATATATTTGTTGTGCTACAAACTTATGTAATTTATTTAAAATTGAACATTCAGATTAACTGTACCGTGAAGTCAAAAGCTGTTGATGGTTCTTTACATATGTTGGTTAGATATGTGCAGGGCATGATGAGTTGTTAGTACGAATCTTTGTTGATTCATCGTTATGGCCAAATTATTTATCAGGGGAAATGGTTTCTAACTGCTTGCTGATGTCATATGGTGTTGTTGAGAAGGTGAAAGCTCAAAGGATTAAAAATATTTCAACGACGTTGAGATTTTTTCAATGACTGAATATTCCTCAGTGATTAATAATCAATTTGAATTTGGGAACTGAGTGGAAAGTTGAAGCTGAAGGGGTTGTGGCACTTCAACAATGAACAATGAATGCTACAAACTGTCAAAAATATTTATGGAAATTTGGAATTGTGGTTAACTTTACAAAATATTATTTTATAGAACTTGGTTGAGGTTTTTTTTTGTATTTTTTAGTTGTTTATATTTATCTTGATGATACTTAAAAAGAAAAGAAAAGAAATATATTTTCGTGTTATTGGCTTACATAATCCATATAAAACTGAATCTTCACGTTAAGTTTGTTGTGAATGTTCATTTAATTGACCTTAAGGTAATAAAAATTTCAATTGCAATTTTGTTTAAGAAATTTAGTATCATCGAGATAATGGATACTACATTTGTAATCGGGTTATACAATTTATTTAAAAAGAAACTCGAAACAAACTATCAAAACAAACAACTTAACCTTTGCCAATTCTACAATCTATTTAAAAACTATCATCCCAATCAATTATTTAAAAACAATCAATTATTTAAAAACTGGTTATACAATCAATTGATACTAATTCTACAATCTGGGTTATACAATGTATTTAAAAACGAAATTAGAAACAAACTATCATCACAATCATCTTAACATTCACAATAAACTTGATGTGAAGATTCAATCAGTTGATGTGAAGGTAAGACAACTGATACAAGAAAGTTAATATCACTAAGTGAATTGATGTAATTATGACTAAAAATTTACTTGAAAGTCAAAGCAATCTATAAAAACTTTGTAGAAGGAACTTCACAAGCAATAACCTAAACCTTCATAAAGTATTTGCTGTGAAGGTTTTGAGGTTGTCTGAAAGTTGATTAAATGTTCATCCATTAAGTTCGGGGCAAACTTTCAAACCAATCTACTAAATAATTACAGAAAGTATCTCAATAACAATGTTTTAAACCATTACATAAAACTGAACCTTCACAATAAGTTTGTTGTGAAGGTTTATTAAGTTGACCTTAAGGTAAAAACAATTCATACAAGAAATTTAGTATCATTGAGACAATTGATACTAATTCTACAAGTTGGTATATATAATGTATTTAAAAATGAAAATTGGAAAACAAACTATCATCACAATCAACTTAACCTTCACAATAAGTTTGTTGTGAAGATTCAATCAATTGATGTGAAGGTAAGACAATTGATACAAGAAAGTTAGTATGTATCACTATGCAAATTGATGTAACTGAGACTAAAAATTTACTTAAAAGTCAAACAATCTATATAAACTTTGTAGAAGGAACTTTACAAGAAATAGCCTAAACCTTCACAAAATATTTTATGTGAAGGTTTTGACAATGTTTGAAAGTTAATTAAGTGTTCATCCATTAAGTTCGGGGCAAACTTTCAAACCAATCTACTAAATAATTACAGAATTCACCTAAAAAAACAATGTTCTAAACTATTACATGATTACATCAACTAGCTCAAAAGCAATGTGTTAACACCAATGGAAGTAGGGAGCTCCTCGTTCTCAACACTTCTACTATTTTATATCTATCTTGACTTAAAACCCCGATTCCTTCATTTTCTTTTCATTTTTAGTTGGAACTAGTGATTTCCTTTTTGCTTCCTCTGAAGGTGTACTTTTAAGCTTCTGCAGTTGCAACATTCTTTGTTGGACAGTTTGATGACTTGTGGGACTAAGAGATAAGGTTATATCACCTTTCAAACTCACTGCATTATATAGGAAAACAATTTTCAGTTATAAAACAAAATATACATAGAAAACAAAATTACTTCACAACAAACTTATGTGAAGTTTTAATTTAAAACTTACCTTCTTCTTCCAATAATATGTCCTTTACTTCTGTAGAATGATCATTTGATTTTTGAACTGGCTACTGATGATGAAGGTACATATTGTATTAAAATACAATTAACTAAAAGAATAAATAATAAGTACGTAGGGTAAGACGGTCTCACGTGACATCAAGAGAACCTTCACAACAAGTTTGTTGAGAATGTTTGTTCAATGGTTTAATACATTTTTCATTTGATTCATTGAAATCATATTCTTCATCCTATTTTGTTGTGTTCTTTCTTCTAATAAAGATAAAAATCGGTTAAAAAACTAAAACAATTTAACCTTCACAATAAGTTTGTTGTGAAGGGTCACTCAATTGAAATATTAAAACCAGGGAAAGAGATTGTTACCTTCAATGTTTATTTCATTTTCATGTCTATGCTTGCTTCCTCATTGGAATCTTCCGGTGGTATTGCTTTCTCTAGAGAATCTTTATACTCTGAAACATAACTTTTTGTTAACCGCGTGCTTTTTCTTGGCATTTTAAAGCATCTGTTAAATCATAAAAGTATAAGGTAATGATCAAAAGTAAGAATTGAAAATCTCAAGCTACCACATGAAAGTTTTTATACCTAATTTTCAGTAATTATGTAACTAGATAAATAAATAATTTAAAATGACTGCTTAACAAAGTAAAATTGACATTCAATACAAAAAATCAACAACAAAAAGGAAAGAAGATAGCATTGCTCTGCTGTGAAGGTTTAGTGTTTTTGGGGTCTCAAGAGTCACAACAAACAAGTTACCCTTACATGATCCCAAATTGTCTATCACATGGGTCCTTCTATCTTGTTTGTGCCCACTTCTCTTTTCTATGAATCATTAAAATCAAGTTTCTTTTCCGTAAATGATACATGAATTTCTTAATTTTTTTGTTTGTGTTTGCAGGTCATAACAACAATATTAAATCACCTGACTAGAGGTTATACACCTAGTATTGTTGATAATGAAGTGAAGATCCCAGAGCAGTATTTCCAAGGAAACAAGATAAAAGAAAAACCAATAAATGTCGAAAAAAATAACATGCAAAATCTAAAAGTAAGACTCAAAACAAATTACACGTCTTTTCTTTATGTAACATGTCAGTCTTGGCCTCGTGTTTTATAAAGGTGTTTGCATAATGCTAACCTATCATATCGAACAATCATTCTTCAGTTCCATGGATTTACTTGTGGTTTAGATGACCTCATGGTGTCAACAGATTGCGACAAAGAAATACAGATGGAACTTGAAGGTGAATATGTAGGTGAAAAGGTTCATCACAATTTTGTCAACTTGGAGAACCAAAGAACTGGAATGAATTTTAGTATTAGACAGCTTAGTGACTTTTACGTTTATGAATGTGACAATTACTTTGAAAGTAGATGGGACGATTCCCAAGAGTCTATATAACTACATAATGACTTAAAAGCTAGAAGATCGGGATATGGAAATAGGCCATCATGTTGTGTAGGTTACTATCTAACCAAATGTTGTGTTGTCAATCACTGCTTTCTTGTGTTCACTTTATCATTATGGACCTGTGTTGGGTCTGAAATATGCTAAGTTTGGATAGTGCTGCTGAGACTTGAAGATTACTACTGCTTGAAGGGTTAGTACTGCTAGTAGAATAGTTAGTACTACTTGGAGAGTTAGTACTTCCAGTTGGAAGTTACTACTGCTAGCATGTTAGTACTGCCGATGATAAGAAGATACTGCTAGAAGAATTAATGTTGCTGATGTTGATAAGAATGGTTTGTTACTTGAAGCGAAAGACAAGGAGTTGAAGATAATTATGGAATGGATGCTGAAGATCAACGTTACTTTCATAATTATCTTGTAATCTGTTTTGTAAATATAGTCTAGAAGTCTTAGATTATTGAGAACATACGTCTTGTGTGTTTTTAGAGAGAATTAGCCTCAAGAATCTTAGTGATCCTTTCTTTAGAAAAGTTTTGAACATCTGTTGAGCCTGTTCAACAGATTGAGGCTTTGTTAGTAATCATCAAGTTAATTCAATACAACTTGTGATTTGAATTCATATACTATTTCATTGATTTCTTATTAAAGTGTTATTTCGCAACTTCTTTAACAAAGTTTCTGAGTGTTTATTTAAATTCTTGTTTTGAATTTCGATCCTGACAAGTGGTATCAGAGCATTAGGAACTCAGAAATCAATAATCATCATGGACGGATCAAACGACAGTGTTCTTGTTTAAAAGGTTCCCATGCTCAAACCTAATGAGTTTGACATGTGGAAAATCAGGATCAGGCAGTATATACTTCTTACAGACTACTCAATGTGGGACATCATTGAGAATGGTCCCTCCAGTGAAGGAGATATGGGAGCAGATGGCAAAAGACCTCCACCAAAGACTGATGGAGAAAGAAAGATGAGGCAGACTGAGATGAAAGCCTTGAGCACTCTGCTCTTGGCAATTCCTAATGAATATCAACATCAGTTTTGCAACTGTGTTGATGCCAAAATCTTGTGGAATGCCTTGGAGAAGAGGTTTTCAGGTACCAAAAGCACTAAGAGAAATCAGAAAGCAATTCTCAAGCAACAATATGAAAATTTTATGTCTACAAAGAATGAGTCTATGACTCAAACCTTTGATAGGTTCAACAAGTTGATTGGAGAATTGGCCACTATTGGTGTCAAGATGGACCAGGATGATGTCAACAGAAAGTTTCTAAGATCTCTTGGTGAAGAATGGATAATGTATACAGTATCCTTCAAGTAGAATGATAATCTGGAGGATAAGGAACTTGATGACCTCTACAATGATCTTAGGGTGTTTGAAGCAGAGGTTGAATCAAAAAAGAAGCCATCTGGATATTCTCACAATGTTGCTCTCCTATCATCTACTATTGATTCTTCTGCTAATAAAGAATTAGTTAGTGCTGCTTATGGCTCAAAACAGGATGGACCCAATGATTCTGTTTTGGAAGCTTTCCTTGCTAGCCATGCTAAATCTTCTTTTATCAATGATGATCTGGAGCAGATCAATGTTGATGATCTTGAAGAGATGGACATCAAGTGGCAAATGACAATGCTCACCATGAGAATCAAAAGATTCATTAAAAGAACAGGAAGAAACAACTTTGCCATGAGAAGAGAAGATGGTGCTGGATTTGACAAATCCAAAGTGGAATGCTACAAGTGTCATAAATTGGGGCACTTTGCAAGAGAATGCAGAGGAGGAATTTCTCAACAGCATGGGAGCAACAATCAACAATCAAAGTCCACAAACTACAACAACAACAGGAACTCATCTCAAGCACTTGTATCACAAGAAGGAATGGGCTTTGATTGGAGTGATCAAGCAGATGAGGCAATCCAGAATCAAGCATTGATGGCTGAGGTTTCAGAGTCTTCAAGCACAGCAATCCCCACAGAGGTAAAATCTAAACTTTGCTCTAAAGCCTGTCTTGAAACTGTTAGAAAGTACAGGGATCACAATCAGAGCATGTGCGATGATCTTAAAAGGTTGGAGAAACATAGGAGATAGTCTAGTTTGATCATTGTGAATTTTTAAGAACAGATCAAGGCATATCAGGCCAATGAACTTCAACATTCATATGATCACAACTATTGGAAGTGGGAGAAGAAGGAGTTAGAGATTAAGCTAGAGAAGGCTAGAGAGGAATGTGAGAAAGTTAGGAGTGAATTTGAGAAGGCCAAATTAGACATTGAGAAATTTTCCAATGCTTCTAAAGCAATGGACACTTTACTCAAATCTCAAGTTCATGACAAACTGGAGAGAGGTATAGGATACAACAACACCCCTCCACCTTACAATAACAACTATATTCCACCCACCTTAGACCTCTTAGAAAGACAAAATAAGAAGGACTTACCTGCAGGAGCCACAGAAGTAGATCCACTAGACAAAGTAGTGGTTGAGGTAGAGGCTGAAGAAGAGAACACTGAGGATAAGAATATGGAAGACCAGAAAGAAATTCCTCTAGAAAACCATATTCTTACAAATGAGGGGGGGGGGGGGTAAAACATTTGTCAAGAGTGAGAAAGTGGAGATGTCTAAGATAGGGAAAGAGAATGTTAAGAGTGAGAAAACTGAGACCTCTAGGAAAGAGAAAAAGAGTAAGAATGTAGAAACTTCCAGGAAAGGGAAGGAAAAGGTACAGGGAGTTCACTATATGCAAACTACTGTTGTAAATCTCTGTACTTGTCAACAGATCAAGCCCCATCAACATGATAAAATAAGGGGAAATCAAAGAAACAGAAATAACCAGTGGGCTCAAAAACAAGGAATTGATCTAAGAAAAATCAATAGACCAAAGCCTTGTTTTATTTGTGGCAAGTTGAATCATTTAGCCAAACACTGTTATTTCAATCCTGTTAACCAAAGAATTACTTTTCAAAGACAAACACGAAATTCTTTTAGTTATAGGAAGCAATCAAGACAATCAAGGAACCACATGGCTGATAATGTGAGGAAAACACCAATGAAAACTGGCACTACAAAATCTCATATTCAGAATAAGTTTGCTAAAGAAAAAGAAAATACTCCAAGCAAATCAAGGAGTAACTCAAAGAATAGGAAAACAAACAACTTTGTCAAAATTTGGGTTCCAAAAGGCACTAAACCTGTTAGTACTGCTACCTCAAATAGTACTGCTAACAGAAATAGTGCTGCTGATAGCAATACTACTGCTGACCAAGTTAGTACTGCTAACAAGGATAGTACTGCTACCAGTGTTAATACTGTCAAGCCTATAATTATGACAAAGTATTCCAGCCATGAGATTACTAATTCTGATCATCTCATCAAGACTAAGCTTACTGAGTATGAGTATGTTGATGAGAAAGGGTAACCCAAGACCATTTTGGCTTGGGTTCCCTCAAGACACTAAATGTTTTATCTTATGTGCAGGGCAACCAACAGCTCAAGAGGAAGATCATTTGTCATGTAGATAGTGGTTTCTCTAGGCACATGATAGGTAACATGGCCTGCCTTCAAAATTTCAAAAGGTTTGATGGAGGACGTGGTGCTTTTGGTGACAATCCAGCAGGATGTAAGATAAGTGGTAAAGGTATGGTTTCAAAAGGTAAGATGACTTTTGAAGAAGTTTACTATGTTGAGCAATTGAGATACAACCTGTTAAGTGTATCACAGGTTTGTGACAAGAAACATAGTATATTATTTAGTGATACTGAGTGTATTATCCTTGCTCCAGGATTCAAGGTAGTTGATGAAAATATGATACTACTTAGAACTCCTAGAAAGGATAATGTTTATTGTTTGGACTTAGAGAGTGTTTCATCTTATTCATCACTAAACTGTCTATTTTCAAAAGCTTCTTTAGATGAATCCTCTTTTTGGCACAGAAGGATGTGTCACATGAATTTTAAAACTATGAACAAACTTGTGAAAAACAACCTTATGAGAGGTTTGCCTCAAAAAGTGTTTTCATGTGATGATCATTGTGTTGCATGTCTTAAAGGCTAGCAGCACAAAACTTCTCATAAGTCCAAAGAAATAAACACAATCTCTTCACCCCTTCAGTTATTGCATATGGATCTTTTTGGTCCTACAAATGTGATGAGTATTGGTAAGAAATCCTATTGCTTAGTCATTGTTGATGACTTCTCTAGATTTACTTGGTTATATTTTCTGAGGACTAAGGATGAGACAATTGGACTGATCAAATCCTTTGTCCTTAGGATTGAAAACCAAACAAATCTAAGAGTTAAAGTCATCAGATCTGATAATGGATCTGAGTTTAAAAACAGTGAATTAAACAACTTTTTGTGAGACTAAAGGTATTGAGAGACAATTCAGTGCTCCTAGGACTCCTCAACAGAATGGTGTTGCTGAGAGGAGAAATAGGACATTGATTGAGGCTGCTAGATCTCTGTTGGCAGATTCAAAGCTACCCATTACTTTTTGGGCAGAAGCAGTTAATACTGCTTGTTATGTCCAAAACAGAGTTCTAGTAGTCAAATCCCAAGGAAAGACACCTTATGAACTTTTCAAAAAGAAGAAACCTTTTATTGGATTTTTCAAACCTTTTGGGTGTCCTTGCACAATTCTCAACACCAAATCTCATTTAGGAAAGTTTGAAAGCAAAGCTGAGGATGGATTTCTTGTTGGATACTCCTCTCAGAGCAAGGCATACAGAGTATTCAACAGTTCTTCCAGGATTATAGAGGAAAATGACAATGTCAAATGCAATGAGAACACACCAAATCAGATTGGTACAGGTCCTGATTGTTTGTTTGACATTGATTCACTAACTAATTCTTTGGGTTTTAGTAATGAGCAAATTGCAGGAACAAGTTCAGAAAAGGTACAAGAACAGAGACAAGAGTTTGTGTTGTTCCCTATACCTACAGTTGATCCTGTTGAATTTTGTCAATAAGAAAAGAAAGATGATTCAGAAACAGAGGATTCTGAACCAGAACAGGATGAATATGATAAAGGTGATGAAGAGAATAAAGGTGAAAAAGAGGATGCTCATCCTTCAGGTTCAGGAAACACAGGTCCTGAAATGCCTACATTGTCAGAGGATGATACTGATGATGAAAATTCTTCAGTTTTTGGTGGAAACACTCCTGAAAAGAATGACTCCAATCTTGATGCAAATATTAATGAGGAGGTTGTCCATCAAATAAGAACTCAGAAGAATCATCCTCCTCAGTTGGTGATTGGTGATATCAATTCCCCCATGATCACAAGGCATCAAAGTAAGTTAGGAGGATTGAAAGACTTACAGTCAGGTTTGTTGTCTTGTTTTCTATCCCAGATTGAACCCAAGAAGGCTTATGATGCAATGAAAGACCCAAGCTGGATAGAAGCAATGCAAGAGGAGTTGCTGAAGTTTGTGCTGCAACATGTGTGGGATCTGGTTGACCTTCCACAAGGACACAAGGCAATTGGAAATAAATGGATTTTCAGGAATAAGAAAGATGAGAGAGGGATAGTGATAAAGAATAAGGCCAGACTTGTGGCACAAGGGTACACACAAGAAGAGGGGATAGATTATGAAGAAGTGTTTGCACCAGTAGCCAGAATTGAGGCAATTAGGCTGTTTCTAGCCTATGCTTCTTTCATGAAGTTCAGAGTATATCAGATGAATGTTAAGAGTGCATTCCTATATGGGAAAATTGATGAAGAAGTGTATGTTTGTCAGCCTCCAGGGTTTGAGAATCCTAACTTTCCTGACAAAGTATACAAATTAAAGAAGGCACTCTATGGGCTACATCAAGCACCAAGAGCATGGTATGACACTCTGTCCACCTATCTCTTGGAAAATGATTTTGAAAGGGGAATCATTGACAAGACCCTTTTCATTCAAAGGAAGAAGAAGGACATACTGCTTGTACAAATCTATGTGGATGATATCATCTTTGGATCCACAAAAGATCATATGTGCAAGGAGTTTGAGGAGTTGATGCACAAAAGATTCAAGATGAGCTCTATGGGTGAACTCACATTCTTCCTTGGGCTACAGATTAAACAGAAGAAAGATGGCATTTTCATAAGTCAATCCAAGTATGTGCAGGATATACTTACAAAGTTTGGATTTTCAGAAGCAAAGCCTGCAAGCACACCTATGGAAACACACAAACAGATCACTGCAGATATTGAGGGGGAGGATATGGATGTTCATCATTATAGATCCATGATAGGCTCCCTCATGTATCTAAAATCTTCAAGATCAGACATTATGTTTGTTGTATGTGTGTGTGCCAGATTTGAAGTGAGGCCTAAGCAATCTCACTTTCAAGTAGTCAAAAGGATCTTCAGATATCTCAAAGGACAACCTAGGTTGGGTCTTTGGTATCCTCATGACTCACCATTTGATCTGCTTGCATATTCTGATAGTGATTTGGGTGGTGCAAACTTGGATAGAAAGTCTACATCAGGAGGATGCCAGTTTTTGGGTGCAAGGCTAGTTTCATGGCAGTGTAAAAAGCAAACCACAGTGTCCACCTCTACAACAGAAGCAGAGTATATAGCTGTTGCAAGTTGTTGCTCACAAGTGCTATGGATTCAGAATCAGATGTTGGACTATGGTATTACTTTTCTTCACACTCCCATCTTCATTGATAACAACAGTGCTATAAGCATTGTTCATAATCCAGTAAAGCACTCAAAAACCAAGCATATAGAAATCAGGTACCATTTTATTAGAGATTGCAATGAAAAGAAGTTAATTCAGGTTTTGAAAGTACACACTAGTAACCAATTTGTTGATCTATTCACCAAAGCTTTTGATATGGGTAGATTCACATTCTTGGTCACAAGTGTGGGCATGATAAACACTGAATAAGCCTCTTTTGATTTTCTTCATGTACCAATTCTGTATAGATTCTTCAATGTTTACTTTCTCATATTTCATTGTGCATGGTGCTGCTAACCATTTATGTTTAAGTGTTTTAGATTGCTTTGCTGATTAGATACTTGGTACTTTTGGTTAAGTTAATATTGCTCTCACTATTACTCCTGCTGACAGTTCAAATATGGTCAAGTATAGTTACTACTGCTATGTGGTTTAACTTGCCAATGCAAAGTTACTACTGCTTGCCTTATTTCTACTGCTAGACAGTGTTAATACTGCTGGTATGTGTTACTACTGCTGATATGGGTTAATACTGCGGGTATGTGTTAATGATGCTAGGGTACTTAGTACTGCTTTTAACTGAATCTCTTACCCTATAAATACCCTCTCTGACCGCCAAAACCATAACGGCTCTTTGAATTTCCATTGAGTTTTCATCCTCTCTCTCTCTAGAATTCTTGATTACCAGTATGTAAACCCTATTTTTGATTCGAACCCTAGACTCTATCAGAAAGATGGCAGAACTTGATTTCTTTGATGACCACAATGAGCTTGCAATGTTACAAAAACCCAAACAAGATGAGGGTTTTCATGAAATTGTGGATTTCTTAACATCATCACATATTGCATATGCGCTAACTATAAATCCTACCATCTATGTGGAACATATGCGACAGTTCTGGGCAAATGCATCCATTCAGACTATTGATGGCAATCAGTTCATTCAATCAAGGGTCTGTGATAAACCTATCACAATCACAGAAGGTTGCATACGCACTCATCTTCATCTAGATGATGCCTCAGGTATTTCTACTCTCTCAAAGGAAGCTCTATTTCAAGAAATTGGTAGAATGGGGTATGAAGGTCCTACTGAGGTTTACACGTTTTACAAAAGCAAATTTTCACCTCAGTGGAGATTCTTTGTTCATACTCTTCAACACTGTATATCTCGCAAGACAACTGGATGGAGTGAGTTTAGCAGTACAATAGCTTATGCTCTTGTATGCTTAGCTACCTCCAGAAAGTTCAATGTTTCCCAAATGATTTTAAATGATTTGCTGACAAACTTGGATACCAAAACCAAAACCAAAAGATTTTATATGTATCCAAGGTTTGTACAAGAGGTACTAAACATGGAATTGACGGATTTACCCTATTTTGAAGAGGTATATGTACCTAAACCTCCCAAAGGGAAGGTATTTTCCAATATGAGAAGGCCTAGTAAGGACTTTTCTGGAAAAGACGCACCATTGTTCTCTACAATGATGGTTGTGTCCCACCCACATGGTGAGGCATCAGGGTCACAACCCATATCTGACCAACCCACTGATGACCTACCCATACCATTCACTTCAAATGTTCTTCCTCAGATCCTTGTTGATAAGCCAATTCCCCCAATCACTCAAAAATATACAAAGAAAAAGGTATAGAAGGTTCCTTCCCTTCATGTATCTACACCCCAAAAGCCTACAAGCCCTCTGATGGAGCATTCTCCATCAAAGAATATCTAAAGGGAATCCACAGGGGTGTCTCCCAACCCTGAGAAGGTGCTCTCTCAGGAGAAGGATGAGCATGTGGGCAGCAAGGCTCACACTACTGATTCTGCACAAGGTGTGGGTCAGGACAGTGTGAATATGGCTAAGACCTTCCCTACGGCAACTTTGGATGAGAAATCATCTAAGGGACCCAGGTGCCAAGAAACCAAGGGGGTAGTAGGTGCTTCTGCTAGGCAGAAGGCCTCTACTAAAAGATCTCATGATCCTTCAAGGGTGGTAAACACACCTAAAGGAGGTGAGGACATATATAACTATGACGAATTGATGGATACCATTGGCAAGGTGAACCTGGATGTACACAATCAGGGTTTGGAGATAAAGGCGATGAAAAAGGTGATCATTTCTCAACTGGGGCAGATAGACAAACTCAAGAAGATGGTGCTTAATTTGGTGCACAAAAAGAAGATAAAGCAATTTGTCTTGAAGAAAAGGGGAAGTGCTCATGATGCTTCCAAAAAGGGGGAGAATCAAGAAGCTGAAGTTGAGAAGGAAAGTTCAGTTGGTATGGAATTTCAATTTGAGGGGGAGATTGGTGGTGAAGCTGAAAAGAATGTTGAGGTGAATAAGAAGGATCAAGGTGTGAAAGAAGCAGTAATTCAGCCAGCAGTAGAAACTGAAGAAGCAGCAGTAACTACCGAACCAACAGTAGAAACTGCTAAAGCAGTAGAAACAAAGAAAGCAGCAACAGAAACAGGAATGTCTATGGAAGAAATTGAGATTGCAGAGACTTTGGCTAAGGCAAAGAATGACACTCCTAAGGCTACTCAAAAGGCTAAGGGAGTGGTGATTAAAGAAGGAGGCACAGAGAAGAAAAAGAAAGAGATCAGTGTGACAGAGGCCAAGAAGAAAGGGAAAGAAAAGATGGTTGAGCCTGTGAAACCATTAAAGAAGCAGAAGCAAATAGAATTGGATGCAGAATTGGCTAAGAAAATGCAAGAAGAGTTAACTACAGTTGAACAAGAAGCTATTTCTTTGAAAGTAGCAAAGGAGTTGAATGCACAGTTTGAGAAGGAGTTTGAAAAGGAGGATGAGATCCAAAAGGCCAAAGACAGAAAGCTTGCAATAGATTTGGCAACAAGGCTTAATGAAAAATACTAGAAGAGTTTGAAGACTGCTGCAAAGAGGGTTACAATGAAAGCAACTAGACAAAGGCAGCCTTCAAAGAAATCAACAAGACAAAGACAGTCTTTAAAGACCTTTCTAGCTACACAGGAAAGAAGAAAGATGATAAACTTCTTGAAAGGATCTGTTGGAGTTCCTGAAGGGATGTTTACTAAAATGTCTTTTAGCAGGATAGAAGATTTGTACAAAAAGGAGATGGCAAAGCTGCAAGGAGATTTCAATCAGAGGGTTGAAGTTGAAAGAAAGATGAAAGAAAGACATGATCTAAACATTCAACAGCCTTTTCCTGAAAGTGAAGAAGGCACTCCGACTAAAGAAAAGGTAGAAGTTAAGAAGGAAGAGACTCTAGCTCAGAAGATTGGAGCTGCCAAGAGAAAGAAGTCAATTGCTACAAAGACAAAGGCAAAAAGGCCAAGAACTGAGGAAGGTGAGAAAGAGTAGGGCAGTGAAAGAATGAAAGTTGAATCATCAAGAACTACAGATGCACCTCCTGTGCCTGCTACTCCAGTCAGTTCAATGCTTCCAAAGATTATCTTTTGGGATGTATGTGTGGAGAAAGACAAGCACTTTCTCAGGATCAAAAGAGAAAATAACAGATTTGAGATCTATACAAGTTTTCATCGGTTCATGCAAAAGTGCTCAAGAAGTGACTTGGAAGAAATGTATTCTGTTGGGATGAAGTTGTATGAAGACAGGATTCAGCAAGGAACTCAGGATGATACAAGGTTGATCATGGGCTGGATATGTCTTATGTTTGAACCTGACAGAATATAACTTGAAAAGCAGAATGTGTTGAGATGGTGTTTGCTTAAGCAATGTGGAGTTTATGCTTTGTTTATGTCAAAGGCAAAGATAGAGTATTATCTGATGGAAAAACAGTATAAGCATGATGTGATCAGATTGAAAGGTATGCTGTAATTAAAGCTGAGTGGTGGAAGAGGATCAGAAATGGAGAAGGATCTAATCCAGTTACTCAAAAAGCAGAATCAACAAGAGCAGCATAAACCACAAGAGCAGCAGAAACAAACAGAGTATGTTGAAACTCAAGAGCAGAGTCAAGAGCAATCAAGTCAACAACCTCCAGAACAGCAAAGTCAATATGATGAGCAGTTTGATTTGTATTTAACAGTGACAGATGAAGAACCATTGAAAATTGATCCTATCTCAATGAGAGCTCCAGAAATCATTCATTGGGATACTGTGGTGGATAAAGGCACAGAATTCTACAGGATCAAGAGAATGGGTGACAAGTATGTGGTCTATTCAACTTGGGATAAGATCATCAGAAGTTGTACCAGATTTGATTTGGAAGACATGTACAGGGTTGGATTGGAATTGTATGGTGACTTGTTGAGAGGAGCAAGGATGAGCTTAACAAAGATGGCTCTAGAGTATTTGTGTATGATGTTTGACCTTGATAAAGTTGAATATCTTATCAAAGACTTGCATCATAGAGAAGGATTTAACAGCATTGATCATTGGGTGCTTGTTGAAAAATCTGGAGTATATGTCATAACTATTGATAACAACTTTCATGAGTACTATCTGGTTGATAAGGTGTATGATCACAGCAGAGAAAAGTTGCAGGGGATGCTGAAGGCTAAGTTGGTCTGCACTACAGGTTCAGAGATGGCAAGAATTTTGATTAGAAGAACAATCAATCAATGTGCAGGATTGGATCCTGATCTGGGAAGTTGAGCAGTAATTTTGAAAGCATCATGAAGACCTTATTCTGAAGAACTTAACTTCTTGATTTCAAAAGTTAAGTTAGGGGGAGATTGTTGGGTCTGAAATATGCTAAGTTTGGATAGTGCTGCTGAGACTTGAAGATTACTACTGCTTGAAGGGTTAGTACTGCTAGTAGAATAGTTAGTACTGCTTGGAGAGTTAGTACTGCCAGTTGGAAGTTACTACTGCTAGCATGTTAGTACTGCTGATGATAAGAAGATACTGCTAGAAGAATTAATGCTGCTGATGTTGATAAGAATGGTTTGTTACTTGAAGCGAAAGACAAGGAGTTGAAGATAATTATGGAATGGATGTTGAAGATCAACATTACTTTCATAATTATCTTGTAATCTGTTTTGTAAATATAGTCTAGAAGTCTTAGATTATTGAGAACATACGTCTTGTGTGTTTTTAGAGAGAATTAGCCTCAAGATTCTTAGTGATCCTTTCTTTAGAGAAGTTTTGAACGTCTGTTGAGCCTGTTCAACAGATTGAGGCTTTGTTAGTAATCATCAAGTTAATTCAATACAACTTGTGATTTGAATTCATATACTGTTTCATTGATTTCTTGTTAAAGTGTTATTCCGCAACTTCTTTAACAAAGTTTCTGAGTGTTTATTTAAATTCTTGTTTTGAATTTCGATCCTGATAACCTGTTTAAGTGCATGATTCTCACTGTTTGAACGCAACCGTTGAGTTGTTATGAGAATTGAGAATGATACCCATCAACGACTTTCCATTTACAAGTCTATTGGTACTAAAGTTTTTATCCCGTAAATATGTCTTGGTTGAAATATTTATTTTCTTGTCTAAGTTTATTTATCTGTTTCATCAAGAAGCTGATTTGGGTAAGTGTTCCTGATGACGGTTGTAGGCACAAGAGAGCTGCAACTGGAAACAGAGAAAATAATACGAAGCAACTGTGTAACAACCACCACATGCTTGGATAGTCTCATGCAAACTGAACTGAGGGATAAAGGTTCTATGATTAGCAAAAAATGGTTGCCAAATGGATTGTTAAAACCTGCATTTCCCTTATGACAATTAGTGGTGCTAAAGGTAGTTCGGTAAGTTGGAAGAAATCTTTGTCTAGTGTTGGTGATTATAACTAAACTTAAATGGAAGAGATTACTGTGAATGTAACCTTCACAGCAAACTTACTGTGAAGATTCAGTTGTTGTTTGAAGGTCAAAAGTCATCAAACTCTCCCAACCAGATAATACAAGAATTATAACTCAATTAACAGAGAATCCCACCTATATAACACATTAACCATGTAATAAACTAACATGTCTTAAATAAAGTAACAGGTCCTAATACCCACAGACGATTGTAAACAGGATTGCATATTAGAAATCATAGAGTATAATTTGCAATAAGAGATGTTTAAAGTCCCATTATAACAGAAGATGAAGGACAAGATTGATTACCATGAATACTTTAAAATCAATTTACACTACAAAATCCTATAATCCAAAAGATTTTAGAGATTATTGATACTATATAAATTGAAATTATATCACAAAAGATGGATGCTAAAAAGTAATCGACTTAGGAGAATGATTGTAACAGTGATGCTCGAAGTTTACCTTAAGATGAATGACTACAGAATCGAGAATCACAGTTTGCTTGATTTTAAGGAGGTTTTCGACGAGTGAATAGATGAAATCAAATAAACGTATTAAATCAATGAGAACTCTCAAGTAAATCTCGATGATCCTGAAAGTAGCTGTTTATCAAAACCCTAATTTCATCTACCAGAAACCCTCAGTCGATGAAATCAGAGAAAAGCCTTCAATCGATGAGAAATACCTGATAGTCGACCATCAAACCCCAAATTTGTCATAAAGGTTGTTTGAACTTTCATAAAAGCCACGAGAATTCAAACTAATTACAAAAATGCCACCGTGTAAATTGAGACCATTGATCACTTTGATGATCTAATCCAAAGGCTAAGAATGGGTCTTACCGGTCCCACCAAAAACCCTTGGTCTCACATGAAACCAAATCATAGAATGAAAGCGCAAAGGGTTCTTGAAAAAAAAAATCATATTATCCTTTTCATATTACCTTTTCCACAAAAATGTACAAACCATGTATTTATCTGAATTAAAAAAAATCTAAGTTGACGTTTGTAATTTTTAAGAGGTGGTCTGAAGTCTTGTTTCACTTCTGATTTTTAAGATGTGGTGCTGAAGTCTGAAATCGGAATCAATAAGACTGTTTGTTTTTGTAAAATGAAAAACGTTTGAATATGTATAATTGTCTATTTTATCCCTAAAAAATTCAACTTAAATACGTCAATTGAAGTGACCATCGATGATCGAAGAACGGAACGGGAAAAAAAAGAAACAAAAGAAGGATGTTGACAGATTTGCGAGGTTGTAGAGTTTTAATCATATCTCACACACTGAAGCCCCGATTTAAGTGACTCAAGATGTTCTGGAAAGACAACACACAAATTTAACCCCCTTCCCCTTCCTTCCTCCCTCCCTCCCTCCCGAACCTAACCCCCTTCCTTCATCCATCTTGGCCCACCTTCATCTAGTGGGCTTCGACCTACTAATTGGTAATACATACACCAGCCCACCCCTATCCCCCAAACCCTGTATTATTTTCGTTTTTCTTCTATACTTTTTTTTGGCATTAATAGAAAGGAGAATAATAGGACCGCTTTGAAAATAGGCAGCGAGTATAGAGACTTTGACGTATGTGTAGAGGGTGTAGCCTAGCAGGGCATTATAGGAATCGATTGAGCATGGTTCAATTGTTGATTTAGGGGTTACGACAACCACATTGAAGAGGAGAAGCACGATGGTGATGAAGACATAAATGGTGACGGTGGATTTCTCCATAACTGTTTTGGGGATGAAAAACATTTGTTTTATATATTCATGTTAATAAAAATTGCAAAAGGAGTCGGATTGGAAGTAGTGAAGAAAGTGAGGGGTTGTTTGTTTTTTTAAAACCTCTTAACGACTCTTAAGTCTGAATCATTCAGACTTTTTTACACACCACCTCTTATTAATCATAACTAAAATAAGACTTCAGATTTTAGACCTCTTAAAAAACAAACGACACCTAATTCTAGTTGATATCCTACAAAATGATGGACTCACTTCTAAAACTAATATCAACAACATTAAAATATAGTATAATCAAAAGATTTTTGGTCCTTACATCTAGGTCACCAAATTAAATGAGTAAGTTTGGTGTGAGGAAAATGGGTAGGAAAGAAGGATTTTTGTTATATACAAAAGATTAAAAAAAACTAAATTACCCCTCATTGAACACATTTTCTTAATGGCTTTAGGGTAAAAAAAAATAAAGCCAAAATGATTTATAAACCATTGTAACAAAAACCATAACAGATAATGACTAGGGACAGAACCAAATATTCTATAAAATCATGAACAAAAAATGTAATTTACTATATAAAAATTACTCATAAATAATCAACTTTGAATAAGAAAAGGAGTCCTCTCAAACGAGAGAGAGAGAGAGAGAGAGAGAGAGAGAGAGAGAGAGAGAGAGAGAGAGAGAGATTGTTGAATTTTTCAACCTTATTAATGATTATATTAAATAATTTGATTAAAACAACATAATAAAAAACAAATAGCATCTTTTTGCTTGATCCAATGTCATTGTCTTGTTGTATTAATTTTTATTTTTATCTTAAAAATGTTTTATAGCTCTTCCAATTGATATTTCTATGTTGGGTTTCTAAATAATCATAATTTCTTAACTTTTAGCTGGCTAAACATGTATATTCAAGTCCATTATTGTATAAATCCATATTAAAAAAATTATATGATCTATAACAAATGAAAAGATATATAAGAAGATTTAAATTTAGATTCTATATTGTATGATTAAAATAGAGAGATTTGATAATATATAATATGTCCATGTTTGCTATACACCAATAACGAGAGCCACAATGATTAAATTATATGTGACATCTTTTCTCTTTAAGTATGATATTTGATCTGTAGCCATTAAGTTTACAGGGTCCAAATGTACTGTCATGACACCGGAGTGCCCCCAACAAAAAAACGATAATACCAAGAAATTCATGCCCGAATATTTGAATTTATGATAAAATACAAAAGCGGTGACTGGACCACTTTTAGAGTTTACAAACATGTTTTTTATATGGTCTTAATCGCCAATTTTTAGTATTAAATTATTAATAAAGAAAAGGTGGAGTAATCGATCCTGTTTGAACGGATAATAAAGCAAAAGAGGAAACAAATGAATAGATTTTTAAAGCATCTGAAAAAAAAAGTCATTAATCAAACATATTAATTATCGGGCTAAAATCCACAATCCCTTTTTGTACCAAAAAAAGAAAAGACAAGTAGATACTCGTCGAGTAAAGCTAAAAAATGTTATGGTCCTTATTTTCTTCAATAAATGTTTGACATATTTATTCACAATTGTGTAAATGATACGAGTAATGCCCTTTTTATATATATAACTAGTGTATGGGTTTGTTTGCACATATATATCTCAACTAACCCACTGAAGAGACCTGAACTTGTAACCAATATGGATAAACAAATGACAAATCTATAGATTAACTAGTTGAGCTACACTCGAGGGTTTAACCCAAGGCTTTGATCGAAATGTCTGGGTGAGTGTGTGGATATCTCGACCTCTATCGTTACTTTTGAGAAATATGTTAACATATTCGTCCATCAAAATTATATTTATTTGTTTTATTTTATGAAATAAATTGGTTAAAAAATGTTAATATTGTTATGTAAAATGTGATAGTCGAATGTGAATGAGGTAAGGTCAATGGCCAACGGCCAACCTATAACCACTAATAATTAGTACTACCAAAATAAATTAAATAATTAAAAAAAAATACAATAGTCAATGTCTACCAAACATGTTAAACCAATATTCATCCTTATCTTCTCTATTTAATTTATTATTTGTATAAAATACTTAAAAATGATTTATTCACATGAAAATTTTGTTGCACGTTTTTTTATTTCATGCAATTCTTCGTGATTCACGATACATATTTAAAAATATGAATTAAACCCGATATTGACATGATAAAATTATCGGTAACGTTTGGATAAGCCGAATTCGGTCTTTTGTTTTTATACATATATACACTTACCTTCCATCTTTATTGATCCAACAACTCATATTAATTAAGGTGATTAGTGGTAAACAAATGAAGTTAATTTCAATTCTACGTCTACCTTATTTGAATTTTTAATTAAAAAGTTTTACACCCTTAGGTGTCGTTTGTTTTTTAAGATGTTTAAAGTCTGAAGTCTTATTTTAGTTATGATTAATAAGAGGTGGTGTGTAAAAAGGTCTGAATGATTCAGACTTCAGAGTCATTAAGATGTTTTTAAAAAAAAAACAAACAACCCCTTAAAGTTTAAAATAAATTATCTTAAAAATTACTAATATTTTAATCAAACAAATTACATTAAAAAAACGAGAATTTCATGCTCTTCGATATGACATCAATCTCGATATAGTTTTTTTTTTCTTTTCGTTTTAACTAAATTTTTTTACGTGAAATGTTATATATACGTTCAATTGTGTACAATAGCTCGACATTGTAGGTCCGTAACTCGACATCACCTTCTTCAACACTTTCTTCAACGTCTTAATTAGACACCATTGTAAGATCCAACATTGGTTGGGGAGGGAAACAAATGTTGCCTTATAAGGGACTTGATACCTCTATCAGACGCGTTTTAAAACCATGAGTCCAGGTGTGTAGACAAAACGGATAATATCTAGTACGGTTGGTCTGAGATGTTACAGATGGTATCAAAGCCGGGAGCCAGACTAGTGTGCCAGCAAGGACGCTGGGCTCCCAAGGGGGGTGGATTGTAAGATCCCACATTGGTTGGGGAGGGAAACAAAGGTTGCCTTATAAGTAAAACTGTGAGTCTAGGTGTGTGGACAAAACAGATAATATCTGGTACGGTTGACTTGGGATGTTACAACCACGTTTTCATCACCGTAACCCAACACCGATCGAGACCAATTAAGAATACATCGAGATTGATCGAGAACCGATTGGACCAATCGAGAACCCATTCATTGACTTGGTGTGTGGTTGTGTGTTAAAATCATAACCTAACACCTTCATTTTTCATCGAGACCGATTAAGAATCTATTGGTTATTTTATTTTGTGTTTGTTTGTGTAAAACCATAACCTACCACTTTTAACTTTTATCGAGAATTCGAGATGGATCGGGAAATCTTTCGAGACGAATCGGATCGATAATCCAATAAACTTACTGTCTTGGCTATTTCGAAGGATTCGCTTCGGCGGGTGATTGTACTAAAAAATAATTTTTGAAAGTGGCACTCCTTCCTTGCTTCTTACCCCGTAGTGGGATATTTTTTGACAATCGGTCTTAGATTCCCTGGCTTGGCTAAGAACCTAGTCCCTTCTTGTGACAATAGAAAAAGAAAAAAATAGAGTATGTAGAATTGAAACTGTATTATATTCATGATGAATAATATGTATATGTATGATGAATATTATGGTGAAAATTAATATTTATGATAAATATCATACTAATATAAATAGTAGATGGATATTGTGTACACATGATCGTACATAAATATTCATGATGAATATATATATATATATATATCAATGATGAATGTTATATTGAAAATGTATATTCATGACGAATATCATATTAATGTATGAATTTTGAAATGTTGTTGTATACATATGAACATATATAAATATTCATTATGAATGTTATAGTAAAAGTGTATATTATAAATGATGAATGTCATAGTGATATATGAGTACTGAAGATTTGTTGAATACACGTGAAAATACATAACTATTCATGATGATTGTTATACTAAGTTGTATATTCATGATGAATATCATATTAATAGATGAGTATTAAAAAGTTGTTATAAACATATGAACGTGTATAAATATTCATAATGAATATATATAACACATATATAAAAATTCATATAAAAACGGTTAAAACGAGAAAAAAAATTATATCGAGATGAATGTCATATCGAAGAGCATGAAATTCTCGTTTTTTTGATTTAATTGTTTGATTAAATATTAGTTATGCTATGTAACCCTAGTTAAGTTATGCCAATGTAACACTAAGAACTCTTAAAACCCTAATTAAGTTATGCTAATATTTGAGGAATTTTAACTTCATGTACGGTCTACTTGGCCTGGAACCTAGGGTTGTCCACGTCTGATTTAATATCACATCTGATAGACTAACATCATATTTAATTAACTATAATAATTAAATTGGTGCTAATTTCATGTTTTCTTAAAATAAGGTGTTTTCATCTGAACTTTTCATTATATATATATATATATATATATATATATATATATATATATATATATACACTAGGCACATACCCGCGCGATGCAGCGGAATGTAAATAAAGAACGAACAATTAATTTTATTTCCTTATAGACATGTCATCAACAATCAATCATGACCTAAGAATCACAACTTATGAAATCATAAACCCATAAAAATATTCAATAATTAATTTATATTACAATTATTGACGAAAAAAATTATAATGATATATTTTATAATAAGAATGAAACGTATTTTTAATGTGCTAACGGTGGAAAAAAGTAAAACGTATGGATAGAAAACAAATTAGTTCGTAGATATTCATGATATTTAATAGTAAGGTTAAATTAAAAAAAATATTCAATATTGTGCTCGTTTTAAAGATATTGATGAGACGATTATAATGATATATTTTGTAAAAAGAAGAAACGTATTGTTTATTCCATTCTTGTTCGTATATGATTATTTATGTTAGCATGATAGGTATGTAAAATAGAAAATAAGAAAACAAGAGATATAAAATAAATTAAATAACTAATTGTAAGGGTGATAAACGTAACATTTAATTGAATTAGGAAGTGAAACATTGGGAAATTTTTTTTGGCTTTCAAAGGTTTGTAAAAAACTGTATTACAATTTTTATAATATAGTAGAGATTACAGTGATTTATTTATAATAAGAATGAAACGTATTTTTAATATATTTTACGATTATGTATTTTTAATGTGCTAACGCTAAAAAAAATGTATGGATATAAAACAATTTAATTCGTAGATATTCACGATATTTAATAGTACGGTTAAATTAAAAAATATTCAATATTTAGCTCGTTTTGAAGGTATTGACGAGACGATTATAATGGTATAATTTGTAAAAAAAGAAACGTATTTTTTCATTGTATTTTTGTTCATATACAATTATGTGTGTTAATATGATAAGGGTGTAAAATGAAAAATGAAAAAATAAGGGATATAAAGTAAATTAAATAATTAATTATAAGGGTAGTAAATGTAATATTTTTCCAAAAACCGTTTTTTCAAAAACTATCTTTTTCAATAACCGTAATAGAATTTTAATATATAGTATAGATATAGATAATTAATATTTTACACCTATATATATATATATATAACCATTGTTGTTTGACAAAGAAATCACAATACTCGCTAAAATGGGGAACTTTGTGTCTTGCTTCACCTCATCAAACGAAACTTTTCCCATTGAAACCAGCTTTAAGTTTCCTTCGCCATTGCCTTCTTGGCCACCAGGTCTAATTCATCTCTCTTTATTATTTTCTTTTACAAACTTTATTAATTTATTTATAATATATAATTTTTCTTAGATGTCCCTTGTTAAAATATTCAACTTTTTTGTAAATTTTCAACCCCAGATTGCAAGCTATATATATATATATATATATATATATATATATGTATATATATATATATATATATATGTGCACTCATTTTTCATCATTTAAGTTTTAAGTATTTTGATTCACAGGTGAAGGCTTTGCAAGTGGAACAATCGATCTTGGAGGACTTGAAGTTTGCCAAATCAAATCTTTCAACAAAATATGGTCAACTTCTCAAGATGGATCAAACGACAGTACTGATATCACCTTCTTCAACCCATCACCCATACCAGATGGCTTCTCATTGCTTGGTTGCTACTGTCAACCCAATCACACCCCACTCTTCGGTTGGGTTCTCGCCGGAAAAGATGTCTCATCCGGCCAACAAACCCTAGCTCCTCCGGTAGACTACACTCTAGTTTGGACCAGTAAAGATTCATCATGTTACATATGGCTACCAACACCACCCGAGGGTTACAACCCAGTTGGCTACGCCATCACCACCTCACCCGAAAAACCCACCTTCGATTCCATCCGTTGTGTTCGATCCGATCTAACCGAAGAATCCGAAACCGATGCGTTGTTGTGGGGTTCGAAAGATATCAATGTGTATGGATTGAGACCAAAAGTTAGAGGGAGATTGGCTCAAGGGGTGTCTTTAGGTACATTCATAATTCTGAAAACTGGAGATGATTCAAGTTTACTATCTCTTTCTTGCTTAAAGAACAATAACTTCGAAAGGTTAACGTCTTCGATGCCGAATTTATCGCAAATCGAAACTCTAATTCAAGAATACTCTCCAAGATTCTACTTCCACCCTAAAGAAGCTTACTTTCCAGCTTCAACAACTTGGTATTTCACCAATGGGGTTCAATTGTACCACACGGGAGAAGAATCAAACCCGATTTCGATCGAACCCACCGGCTCGAACCTTCCTCAAGATGGTTCGAACGATGGCACGTACTGGCTCGACCTACCGGTTGATGAAACCGATAAAGAGAGGGTCAAGAAAGGTGACTTGCAAAGCTGTGAGGCTTATGTTCATGTCAAACCAATGCTTGGAGCCACATTTACAGACCTAGCCATTTGGATCTTTTACTCGTTCAACGGTCCTTCGACCGCGAAATTCGGGTTAATCGATATCCCTCTTGGAAGAATTGGTGAACATATAGGAGATTGGGAGCATGTAACCCTTAGGGTTAGCAATTTCGATGGAGTTTTGTATCGTGTTTATTTCGCGCAACATAGTGGCGGGACATGGGTCGATCCCCCGTCCCTCGAATTCTTAGATTCGACGAATAATTTCGCAGCTTATTCGTCGTTAAATGGCCATGCAACGTACCCGGTTGAAGGACTTGTAATGCAAGGAACTGATGTGATTGGGATAAAAAACGATGCCGCGAAAAGCAATAACTTTTTCGACGTAAAAGATAAGCATTCGATCATGGCGGCCGAGTACGACATTGATGTGATCGAACCGCCATGGGTGAATTACGCAAGAAAATGGGGTCCGAAAATAACGTATGAGATCGGAACCGAGATTGCGAAATTACAGAGTTCGTTGTCCGGAAGTGTGGGATCGGCGATCGGGAGTTTGGTGAGTCTTATACCGAGAGAATTTTCGAGCGAAGATGGACCAACGGGACCGAAAATGAAGGTTGATTGGGATGGAGATGAACGATGAATTAATCAACACGATTTAAATTAATTTTCATTTTGATGAATTTCTCACCCGTTTGGTTGTTGTTGTTGTTGATTAATTTTCTTTGCATTTAATCTGTTTAAAAATAAATATAAGTTAAATCGATTTATTTTTAAGTAAATGACGTCATTAAATTACTGTATTATTCGTTAAGTCATCGTATACATGGGGCCCTCAGGAATTCTAATTTGTTTTTGCACATAGTATATATGAGTCGAAAAAATGAATTTGTAGGTGGTATGTTTCAAAATTGAATTTATGGATTAGTAAATTTGTGAACTTTAATTTTTTATTATATTTAAAAGTTTATTTAATAAACAAAACTACTTTGTTATAATAATATTTTTACAATTAATGACTATTGTTTCATTTTTTTTTTGGTAAGGAGGTAAACAAATTAGAATTGAAGGAAGAACAATAGGAATCATAAGTCTAAGGCAATATGATTTGTTTATGTTTATTTGATATTTTTTATATGTTTAATTGGTTGGAATACTATGATTAGAGGATTTTGTTTACAATAAGGGGGTGTTTGGTTCGCAGAATGATTTCTGAAAGAATGAAATCTATCTAAGAAATTGGAATCTGAAAGGAATTGGAATAGAATGTTATCAGATTTGACCAGGTGTTTGGTTGGCAGGAATGAAATGTAATCAGTAAAATGAATTGGAATCTGTCTGTTTGGTTAATTTGCAAAGGAATTGGAATGAAATTCTGAAAAATGACAAAAATACCCTTTCTTTTATTTCTATTTTTTTAAATGCCGAGAGAGAGAGGAGAGAGAATGAGAGAGTTAAAGATAGGAGAGAGATAGAGAGGAGGGAGAGGAGAGAGATAGAGAGAGATAGAGAGGAGGGAGAGGAGAGAGAGAGAGAGGAGAGAGAGAGAGGAGACCAAATCCACATGTGATGGGTTTTAATTTTGTTAAGAGGGTATTTTTGTCATTTTTAAAATATTGGATGGAATGAAATTCAATTCCATCACTTTTATGAAAGAATGACCAAATCCACATTTGAAGGAATTCATGGATTTCAATTCCATTCCATGGATAACCAAACATCATGATGAAATTTGGTCAATGAAATTGACCATTCCAATTCCATCAGATTCCGACGGAATTCAGCGAACCAAAAGCCCCATAAAGTGTTTAAAATAGTTTTCTTTATTTAATTGTTATTAACAATGTTTTAATTGGTTGGCGGTGGACAATTGATGGTTTGTTGATATGAACTTGATTATATATTTGGTAGATGATATTGATCTAGATGTTATTACTGCTGATTTTACGTTTGAGAATACTTGAAAATTGTTTTATATGAATTATTAGAATTTATTGTATTATATTTATTTTTTATAAATATTGATCTAGATGTTATTACTGATGATTTTATGTCTGAGAATACTTGAAAATTGTTTTATATGAATTATTAGAATTTATTGTATTATATTTATTTTTTATAATAAAAAACATTTGCTTAGGAATTTTTTTCCATACATATTGGGACCCCTTTATTAACAAACTTCCATGACCTATAAATTGTCAAGTATGGGACGAACTTGTTCTTTTGTTTTTTTTATTTTAATTTTGAATTGCAAACCAGTGTTAATTACAGAAACAATCTTTCTTACCTTGAGGTTTTTGGTAGTTAAAAAAATTGCATACATCTGAACCCCACGCAATACCACTACCGCTCTATTCGAGTTCGTTTGGTTTGATATACAAGTGCTTTTTATGATGTTTTAAACTATCAACGCTATTTGCGTATCTAGTCAATGCTTACTCAAATTATGTTTTAAAACATATATTTTAAATGGTTTTCACATATAATAGAGTATTTTCTGAAATTTTGGATCATTTTTGTACCGTTTTGACTTCCAAAAACGTATTAAAAAGTCAATAAATTTAATTCAAATAAAACAATTTATATTTATATTTATTTGTTAATACTCTTATTTTTTTTTAATAAATTCATCCTTTATTTACTTCCAAACAAACCTCATCCACCTCACATGTGACAACCACATAAATTAAAAACCTTCCATCACAACTTAACCTCTATACACACCTACTATGGAAATGTGGAGGGTACATATCCTAATGTCACAATCACAATAATTGTTATATAATAATAATAATAAGAGTAAATTACGGATTTGGTCCCTGTCGTTCTTTGAAATTTTGGATTGGGTCCCCCTAAAGAATTAATTACATATGACATCACCGTGGTTTCGATTTTGTTGCGGATCAAGTCCCTCCATCTAACCCCCGTTTAACTGTGAACCGTTAAACTCCTCATATGCCTCTCATGTGAGGGGCATCTTTGTCCTTTTAAATATACTTGTTTTATTAATAAAAAAAGAAATTATATGCAAGTGATCACGTTTACGTTAAACCCTAACATTGAATTGATATTTAGGTAACTTGACGAAGGATTTATAACCTAATTAACACTAACAAAACTTGATCTATACATATATACTTGTAAACATATATATTGTAATATATAAATATATATTATCATATGTGTCTGAGTTTTGAAAAGGTTAGACTATCCACATTCACAATCCAATCCAATCTTTATTAAAAAAATTAATTTCTCTCTCTTCTACCTATCCAATCTCTAATTCAATCCAATCTCATATTTTTTAACATCCATCCGTGATCCAATCCAATCCAATCTTAAATATTATTTAAAAAATATTAATTTTTAATATTTTAACATATTTATCATTTTTTTCTTTTTGTTTTTGTTTTTGCATATAAAAAATAGATTCTTTAAACTATTTGATAATTTAAATCATAATCTTAATTACAAAAAAACTTATAATTGAAAACAATTAAAACAAGTTACATAAGGAAATACGAAATAGAGAAAAAGATTGGTGTGATGAAAATATGTCAATATTGGTCTCTATTTGTAGGGAATTGAAAATTATGAATTTTGGTATATTTTTTTTTAAAATTTTTTTTGTTAAACTGATCTTTTTAATATGATACGTTTTATCTAAATAAAATATAATATTAACCAATAGAAATATTACACATGCAAATTAAATTAAAAATAAATAAAAAGAAAGTCTTCAATCTAAGACCGGATTGTGAACCAGATTGGTCATTGGATCAACTTTCTAATATTTTTTTGAATATTCTTGTTTTGTCTTTTAGTGATATTAGATTAGATTGGCCAATCTCACCATTGTGGGTAGTCTTAGCAGCTCATGCATGTAAGTGGAAAAGAAAAGAAAAAAGTCAACATGAGGATTAATAGTCAACAAAGGAGGCTAGCCATTGCTATGGCTACAGTGTGTAAAGTGATTTTCATGCTACCAAACTCGCCTGCTACATTGTGGTTTGCATCTCAATTTTGATCCGAGCGACTTTGATGCTATCTAACCCACATGCAAGTCGCCTAAGGTGCTAATCAGTTTTAAAGCAGTTTCCAAATTTCCATCTGATATGCTCTCGAGAAACTATTACAAATGCGTTTTAGTTTTATTTTGGATCTTGGGTTAAATTCGATTAATTTTTACTTGGTTAGATCTCGTTTTGTGGGGTTTGATCGAGTGTGGTATTGTGATCGGAATTTGCAACACATATATATACCACAATATACATCTTGTTTATTCTTCATGTGATTTTATTCGAAGGGCTGCTACGAGTTCGACAGAAGCCATACCAACGAGATACCAAGTAATACCCGCTAGAATGGCTTGCAGCCACGAGCTGTTAACTACATCCAACAACAACGAACCACCGATATGTGTTTCAATTCCACCAGCAACATCTCCAAGTTGTAACCGAACCACAACTGCTGCAAACCTGCGACGATAGCCATCCCGACAGGAACGCCCATTTTATAAGGATTACTTCTTCGAATCTTTTTCGAAACCACAAACCATTTTTTTCCGACCTCATGATCCAGCAGGCGAGATTTAGTCGGAGTGACGGAGAAACAGCGGACCGGAGGAATTCGTCGGAGAAGAAAAGCAGAGAGAGAGAGAATGTCGGAAGATGTGTGGTTAACGTGTCCCACTCATGCATTGTCCATCGATACTGAAGAAATCATGGCGCTTCTTCTCGGTGATATTCAGGTGATGCCTTTTTTGCATTCATGTCTTTCTATTTCTTGTTTTCTAGCTATTTACAACTGTTTTTAGGGGTTTTTTTTTAGTTTTAGAACCTGAAATTATCTATACATTTTGCTTGCTCCGGAGCTATTGTCATTACTTTGTGTAATTAAAATCGTATTTGATCGAGGATGTCTGTGTAATAAACAGAAATGGAAAGTAGTTCACCTTTTAGGAAGGTATATTTAGAAGGACAAAATTGCCCCTCACGTGGGAGGCATGCGAGGAGTTTAACGGCTCACAGTTAAAGGAGGTTAGATAGAGGGATTTGATCCGCAACAAAATTGAAACCACGGTGATGTCATACGTAATTAATTCTTTAGGGGGACCTGATCCAAAATTTCAAAGAAACACAGGGACCAAATCCGTAATTTACTCTAATAATAATAATCTCGGTCGTGGTTGGTCCAACAATAGGTTATAAGTGCACGTTTTCGGCAAAAAAATAACACGTATTTTCAATAGATGTACGAGTCTTGTTGTTCACTTTCTATAAATGATATAGACTTACGATTTCAAAAAATATGTTTGGCTTTTGTGTTGGCATATGCTGCTAGTTAGAGGTGCTCATGAGTTGGATTGATTGAGTTGAAGACATTTAAACAACTTAACTCAATGTTTGCGGTTTGAAAAATCTCAACCGAACCCAGTCGGGTTGATATTTTGATACATCAAAATATTCTCCTAACCTTGAATATGTTGTTTTCTTTACTCATATTCTTTTTCATCATCAATCATTTGGTACAGTTTATCCTTCTTAAATCTTAAGGATATCACATTCAACTACTATTCTTAATTTGCATATATATATATATATATGCACACACACACACACACACAGATAGAGAGGGAGGTTCATTTATTAACCAACAAATTGTTGTTAATTTGTGAACCTAATCCAACCAATAGAATTGCACCTTGATATGTTATTTTTATTCATTTAACCATTAATGAGAAATGGTAGAAAGGTAAATCTTAATATATACAATATTTATTATACTTATGTGGGAGTTACAAAAATTTTAATTCCACAATTATTTGATTTCAAAATATTTTCAATAATCAATTGCTAAAATCGTATGAACATCACAAGAAGTCTAGTAGCTAGTTGTTTCAATTCAAATCTTTTGTCCACCGATTGAGTACGATGATTTCTGCAAATTCCAGGTATTATTGTCCCTTTAAACCACTCAGACGAAACTATGTGAATTGTAATAGAAAATCATAAGGCACCACATTTTTGGTCAAAATTTCAACTTTTAAAAGAAATAATGTTCATATTTTTTTTCATTTGAATACGATGTTAAGTTAAGGCAGTTCGTATGTAAGTGCATACACACATGTTCGAGATGATATTTAAAAGTAATAATGTTCATATTTCTTCATATGAATATGATGTCAGTTAAGGTAACATAAAGTTAACACATGTTTGAGGTGATATTTAAAAGTAATATTGTTCATATTTTTTTCATATAAATATGATATTTAAAAGTAACAATGTTCATATTTCTTCATATGAACATGTATGAAACTAGTGCATGCTTGAGTTGATGAACACTTAGTCTCCATATCAGTTATCAGCAATTACCGCTGCAAACATCCAGGTATGCTTGTTTGTATAAACCAATCATGCAATTACCAATGTATGCATATTCATGAACACTAATGAATATAATAAACCTACAAAAAGTGATATTGACCGAGTCCCCATATCAATTAACAACAATTACCTAATGAACACTAATGAACCTAATGAACCAAATATCCAAGTATGATTGTTTGCATAAACCAATCATTCAATTACCAATGTATGCAGATTCATGAACACTAATGAACCCATACAAAGTGATATTGACCGAGTTCCCATATCAAATGCATGCAGATTCATGAACACTAATGAACCGTGGGTTACGATTCTTTTGGAAGGAACATTAATTGAGAGATAATAAAGACATAATATTTCATTGATTTTTTTTCCCAAAGTACCCTTATCAATATAGTTCACTTTTAATTTTTCATTAATTGTACATTTATTAAGGTTTTTAAAAAATATTTAATCTCAACCATTGATTTCCAAGATCAAGGGCTTATAATGATTCATAAAGTTAACACACAAAATATGGTTAACAAATGAACTTGACCCTTATATATATATATATATATATATATATATATATATATATATATATATATAGGGTCTCATTCATTTGCTAACCAACGCATTAGTGCTAACCAATCTCAACCGTATATTAATTAGATCAATGGTCCAGATTAAATTGATTTTCTATTTATCTAAAATATGGAAAATGTTTTATAAAAATAACTTGCATCTATGCACAAGGGTAATTTTGTCCAATTACCCTAATCTTTTAACTTGGTAAGTCGGTGTAATCTAATTAGCCCAACAAATTAGGGATTTTATCCCCAAAAATCAGCTTCCTCAAACAAAACCCCTTCATCGAACAGAACCAGATCAGCTACATCGCGATTCATTAGGACGATATCAGGAAGAATAGTTGCCATATACACGATCATCTAAAAGCTCGGAATCAACATCTAAATCATTGTTTGAAGGCGCGTAGATGAATGTCGAAGGCGGGAATCGATTGCGAAGAGGTAAAAGTTTTGAAAAAGTTAGGGTTTATATAAAGGGGGAAAAACATTGAGATTTTTAACACTTCTCTGCAGTTCGCAAACCCAGTGAGCGAATATTCAACAAGTGTGGACTTTCGAAGTTTAAGAACACCATGGATACGGCTGTGGATGTTGAACAGGAAGATAACATGAAGTTGTGTGATTTGGTTCGCAAAATCTCAAAGAGCGCAGGAGAACGAGTTGAAGCTTCAAATGCAGATAACGACGATGAAGGTATCAACAACGATTAATGAATCCTGCAAAATATATATGCCATTGACTGTATAACTTTTTGTTAAAAAATACATTTATTTCTAAAATAGAATATGCAGATTGAATGTATATCGGGGTGTGTGCATAAAAAAGAAAAGAAATGTGACCTTCGGGGACCACTTCTTTGTTTTATGCACATGGGCACATTCAGGGGGATGAAAAATAGTGTATGTTTATATGCATATGTGCATATTTTAATAAATGCATGGTATGAAATTCTGATCAAGTTGACGATGCATATATGCATATATGCTTACTGGTGAACACGTGGGCGTACTTGCTTAAAACTTGGATTTATGTATATTATCTATGCTTGTGCTTTTAGAATTGATTGAATGTGCATATTTCATGTATACACTTTTTATTGTCATATGTGCACATACGCATTGTGAGTATGCATTGCTGATTTGCCAACCTTAAATTATATTCTTGTCTTTATGGATAGTGCACATATGTATATTATTTATACTGCCACACAATTATTATATTCTTGTTTTCATATTATTTATTATGCATATGCATATACTGCTACACAGTTTTTATGTACACTGGATATAGTTGTAAATTGCTTATGTACTACGTTAATCTTCCGTTTGATTTAACCAAGGACATGTAGGTACCCCATTGAAACGAAGGAAAAAAACCACAGGAAAGGCGTCACTCAAGGATCAATCAAGTAATTCTGACAAGAATATAGAGTCAAAAGATGGTAACACTTTAATAAATGTTATTTCTAGTAACATCAATTATTCGTAAATGCAAAAATAAAAATTATACATGAGCAAATACAACAAAAGTTTAGATTAACTTCTGGTCATTATGGATGGTACGCATATGCATATGTGCATACCTGTGTTCAATGGACGTTATAGGTTTTGCTAAGTGCTATCAGATTGCGTGGTTTGCAGCATTTGTGTGCATATCGATATTGTTATATCACGTACAATAACAATTGAATAAATCATACATTGTTAATACACTTTTACAATTTTTATGGGTATTTGATCAGCCTTGTATGGTGAGTATGAAAATGTCTGATACATTTTATATTCCACATATGCATATGCATATGCACATATTGGCACACACTGTTTATGTACACTGTATGTAGTAGTACAATGCTTTTGTATTACGTTAATCTTCCATTTGAAATAAGCAAGTATATGATATGTAGGTACACAATTGAAACAAGGAAAAAAATCTCAGAAATGGCGTCAAACAAGGATCAAGCATCTACTGTTGATAAGAATGCAGCGCAACACGGTACACTTTAATCCACGGTAATTTTTAGTAACATTAGTTCTACATACATGCAAATAAGACATTATCGATGCCAAAAAACAAAAGAAACTATAAAATATCACATGTGTCCACATGTGAACCAAGTGCATATGTGCATGTGGTTTGTAGTAAACAATTATATGCATATATGTGCACACTTGCACATAGGATTCGTATATATTGGGTATGGTTGTGCGTTATGAGATCCTGTGATGTGCATAATACATGCATACACTTCGGATAGTAAATAATTGCATATGTGCATATGTGCGTATAAGATTAATTAACATTTCATTTAACATTGAAGATTTATTAACATTTCAGCTAGCATATGTGCATAAGTGCATATCTGTTACATGTGCATATGTGCATTGAAGATTTATTAACATTTCATTTCACATCTGAACAACTTGGATAGTAAATATATGTGCATTATGAGATCCTGTGATGTATGTAACAATAGAATTTAGTGAACATGTGTATCTGGTTTGAGGTAAACAATTATATGCATATATGTGCATACTTGCACATAGGGTTCATAAATATTGGGTATGGCTGTGCATTATGAGATCCTGTGATGTGCATAATACATGGATACACTTTGGATAGTAAAATATATGCTTTTTGGACCTATGTGCATATGTGTTCATCTGTTATGTGTGCATATGTGCTCATCTTTTATATTGGCATATGTGCATATGGGCATATGTGATCATCTGTTATGTGTGCATGTGTGCATTGAGGATTTATTAACATTTCATTTCAGATCTGAAAAACTTGGATAGTAAATATATGCATATGTACATGCCTGAGAACATTGTTTCTGTATATTGTCTATAGTTTTGCACTAGAATGAAAAAAGTATATGAAATGTATATAATTCGTTGAAAGGAACAACAAAAAGCACACAAAAGGGGTCAAGCTCGTGTCAGGCATCTAAGATTAACCAAAACATAGAGCAAGACGGTAATAGTTTAATATATGGTTAGTTTTAGTAGTAGTTCACATTAAATGCACAAAACTCATGCGCACCAGAAAGGCACAAATTGTTTTTAACATCGTATAACTTATATTTTACGTAACCAACACTTACAATTTTTTATAAAATTGAGATAAAGGAACATCAATTGGAAAACGTACTATCGAAGCACGAGTTACAAGATCTAGTAGCCTCAACAAAGCAAAAAAGGCCACAACATCCAGTAAGTTGAGAAACAGTTAACAACTGCACAAATATCAAAATGCTATTATATTATGAATAATATCCATATTTTTCTTATAACAGGCTTACAGCCGGACAGCGACTTTGAAGAAGAACCAATGATCACCATGGTAGGAAAAGCATTGACAGACAAAAAAACAAGGAAAAACCCATCGAAACGGGTAAGAAAGAACGAAGGCAACAAGCTCCGCGAGAACATCCTGGTATTAGAACAAGAACCTCACCAAAGGCCTTGTACGATATGGTTAAGACCTTTAATGTAGATCAAGAAAAAGCAGTGAAAGAAATTGGTCTGAAATCTGTACTGGATTTGAAAGTAGATGGAGTTCCTCCAAAAATTGGGTACTATGTAGTGGATATTATGAACACGACCAACATGCATCTGAAGGTGAAGAATGGGTTGATACCAATTACCATAGAGTCAATTCATAATATCTTAGGCTTGCCTACCGGTGGTATTGACTTGTCAACCACAGAGCCGTTGAAGGGGGATGACAATATCACATACTTCTGGAGAAAGCAATTTGTGAAGGAGCGCATGACCCCAAATGATGTCGTGTCAGAAATGAGACGAACCAAGGATTCAGGAATAACGTTCAAACTAAACTTTCTCGTACTCGTCATGAACACGTTGGCGGAATGCAGCAGAATGGGGTGTTGCAAAATAGACTTCCTTTCAAAGATCAATGGTGTTAACATGATAACTGATATCGATTGGTGCAAGTATGTATACGATTGCATACCATTCAACAAGCGAAATTGGAAACGAGACAACTCAAAAGTGTTCTATGCAGGACCCTTGACTTATCTTACGGTAAATAAATTTTTACCAAACTAACACTTACGTTGACATTTGTTATGTATAGATATAAACTATAGCACTAACACTTATTACATAACATTAATTGACATGTACTTCACGAAAATTTTAAAATCAACTTATTAAATTGCACATTTGTAACAACTTTTATACGTAGAGTCAACAAAATGTCCGGGATTTCAACAACATGAACGAAGCGATCGTGCAACAACGAAATGGACAATGGACTTCTTAAGAAATAGGCAGGAGGTGGAGTTACAATCTGGAGGATTTGGAATCTTAGAGTTAGTAGATGGTGGAAGCAATGAAGCTGGGCCTAGTGGGAGTACTTGCGGTCAAAAAGGGGATGATAACACTAATGTAGACAAAGAGAAACGAAAGCAGGTAATTTTATATAGAAAATTGTGTACGCAACCTGTTCTGATTTTAAATAGATTCACAAAATCACATTTACAACGTGTATATTAATAAGTATTAATTAACTATAATTTATAGATGCTGATGGAGAGGCTAGATGACAAGATGATGTTGGTTCATGGAGCTAGATGGGAGTCAGATTCTGAACTATCTAAAGCGATCAAAGAGTTCCCAGAAGACCAAGACTTTGACGCATACAAGCTCGAATTAGCAAGCCTTTTCAAGAATAGCAAATGGGAAGTAAATGAAGTTGGTGAGGATCACGGAAAAACAACATCTGAAGAAAATCAAAAAGAAGATGAAGCCTCAAAAGACAATGAGCCAATTAGAGAAAATGCTGTTGTTGTCTACCCATTAGTCGCAGAATCACCACTATCACCTTACTGGCAGGATCCGGTAGTATACGAAGAGGTAGATATGTATTCAGGACAGAAAACTAGAGAAAAGGCAAGTGACAAGAGGATGGATGAAACTGAAAGTCCAAAAGATATGTCAACGAATTTAAGTATAGAAATCGACAAGGGCAAGAAATTGTCAACTGGCAACAGCAAGGGTGGAATACCTGAAATCAACAAGGGCAAGAAGATCGCCATTGATGTGACACCTGATAAAATCACCACTGTGGCAATCCCAAAAGAGTCTAGGATGGTTTCCTTCGCTGACTTTCAATCCCCACAGTTTGACTTGGGTATAAGTCTGCCAAAAGAACAAGATGAATCGCCAAAAGACAGTTCCGTAAAAAAACAAGTTGGACCAGAACCACTGGTTGAACTTGGAAAGAGAACTAGACGATTGGGACCATTGTTCCGGTTGCCATACGTTAAAAGATCAGTTGGTTTCGATGTAACAAAAGACGACGTACAATTAAGAGATTGGGTGTTACGAGGAATTGGTGGCCCACTGTACGTTTTTTTGTTTAAAATCGTTTACATATCAATTAACAGTACATGCACATTAATTATGTTCTTTCAATATCTTACAGGGAAGAATTGTACATAGATGAGTTGGGGATGACAGTTGATAGACGAGAAATGCAATTTCTCGTCGGAGGAACCATACCACGGAAAATCATTGATGTTTGGGTCAAGGTTATGAATTACGATGAGAGGTATCGCAGCAACGAGTCACCACACAGATTGTTCTTCCCCACATATATCTTGGTAAGCAAAATAATATCTATGCAGTTATGTAAATGTAGACATTTAATTTAATTCAGAAATTATTAACATTTGCACATATGCAACATCATATAGTTATACAACCATGCATAAGTATAGGCAACAGTGCTTACTTGAGTATGTGCACATGTGCATATGTATGACATTTACAATCATTTAAATATCAATTAACAGTACATGCACATGTGCATATGTATGCCCTCATGAATATTTAGAAATTGTACATGTTTTACAAATTACAAAAATAACTATTTTCATTATGACTTGAGTATATCTATGCAGTCATGTAAATGTAGACATTGAATTTGATTCAGAAATTATTAACGTTTGCACATATGCAACATCGTATAGTTATACAACCATGCATAAGTATAGGCAACAATGCTGACTTGAGTATGTGCACATGTGCATATGTATGACATTTACAATCATTTAAATATCAATTGACAGTACATGCACATGTGCATATGTATGCTCTCATCAATATTTAGAAATTGTACATGTTTTACAAATTACAAAAATAACTATTTTCATTATGACTTGAGTATATCTATGCAGTCATGTAAATGTAGATATTGAATTTGATTCAGAAATTATTAACGTTTGCACATATGCAACATCGTATAGTTATACAACCATGCATAAGTATAGGCAACAATGCTGACTTGAGTATGTGTACATGTGCATATGTATGACATTTACAATCATTTAAATATCAATTAACAGTACATGCACATGTGCATATGTATGCCCTCATCAATATTTATAAATTGTACATGTTTTACAAATTACAAAAATAACTATTTTCATTATGACTTGAGTATATCTATGCAGTTATGTAAATGTAGACATTGAATTTAATTCAGAAATTATTAACGTTTCCATATATGCAACATCGTATAGTTATACAACCATGCATAAGTATAGGCAACAGTGCTGACTTGAGTATGTGCACATGTGCATATGTATGACATTTACAATCATTTAAATATCAATTGACAGTACATGCACATGTGCATATGTATGCCCTCATCAATATTTATAAATTGTACATGTTTTACAAATTACAAAAATAACTATTTTCATTATGACCTGAGTATATCTATGCAGTCATGTAAATGTAGACATTGAATTTGATTCAGAAATTATTAACGTTTCCACATATGCAACTGTTGGTCCCAAATAGCAGATAGTAAAGAAGAAAAGTATTGTAGAAGGGGGGGTTGAATACAATACACACAGTTTTTCACTTACTTTAATTCTTATTGATTTGAAATCAAGAATTACACATAGAAAACTTTTGATTGTTGCGGAAGAGAATAGATGAAATCTATTCAAACAATCTTACACAAAGAGAAATGAAGAACAATTGTAAAACACTTAGAAAACAATAAGAACTTCTTAGAGAGAGAATGCCAGTGCACTTAGAGAGCTTGAATGCTTGAGAGCTGGTGATCTTGCATGTTGAACCATCCTTCATATATATAGTGCCTCATGCATTAAATGCATGGGACACCTGTTGAGCAAAGGATGGACACAGGTCTTCAGCAAGGTACAGGATGTACCTTTTGTCTTGAGGTGTTTTGGCTTGAAGTGTTGACCTGCAGAAGGATGGTAGAGACCTTTCCTTAAAATGGTGTAGTAGACAAAACTTACTTTATCTGATCTCCAGATGAGGTCCACGTCAATGCAAGATATCACAATATACTTTGTCAGATAAGTATAATGTGTTAGAAGGAAATCTTCATGCATCTTCGGCTCCTGAAGATGTGAGAACATCTTCAGCTTCTAGGGAGAGGTCATCGGCTGCCGAAGGCTTGAGAGATCTTCGGATTTTCCCGAAGGTGTGAGATCTTCGGATTTTCCCGAAGGTGTGAGATCTTCGGATTTTCCCGACGATGTGAGATCTTCGGATTTTCCCGAAGATGTGAGATCTTCGGATTTTCCCGAAGATGTGAGATCTTCGGATTTTCCCGAAGATGTGTGATTGACACCATCCTGGCTGATGGTGTTGAACACTTGGGCATGCTTGGCTTTAGGCTTAGGAGACTATCTTCAATCCGCTTTGAGAGATGTATTCCTACTTTGTCTTCTTCGGCTGATCTTCGACTTCACCGAACATTTGTATAGAAACCAAGCTGCTAAAAGAACCTCAAACATATTCTAAGTAGGATGATATAAGATGGAAGATCAGGAGGTCATCTTCAAATCTTCAGATGACCCAACAATCTCCCCCTATTTGATGATGACATCCATACTAAAGAATGAAACAAAGAGTATACTGAATAAATTCATTTTGACCTGTATTTACTCTTTTTGGGTTCTTTTCACATAGATTTTTTTTTTTTTTTTTTTTAAGGATTTATAAGAATATCCGACATTTACAAAAGAATAAAAGAATGAAGTATATTTGTACAAACTAAATAAAGGAAATGCACTTGTATTAAATGTCACTTAGCAAAACAACTGTTACAAGTACATTAGAAAGGTAAAAAGATTTAGAGAAGAACCTCATTCTTTCTTCTGTCTTTTGTGGAGCTCAGCAAGAATATCCCGACGGAAGAGAGAACCTTCAGAACTTATGGGGATAAGAGATAGGATAGCAACCAGAAATTTGGTGTCAGCAATGGGGATCTCCTTATGTCTGAAGAACATGGGAGTTTCCTTTTCATTAAGGAAAAAGACTCCTTTGGTTGGCCTAAACACTACAGTACCAGTAGTGCCTGAAATACGGATCGGACATGGACCACCTGGAGTCTTCAGATTTAGATTCTTTATATCAGGAATCATTCCCTTGGCAACCATGTCCTTGAAGAGGTTTTGTGTGACAGAAGAGGAGAGTTGTGGAGAGGAGGAGAGACACATCTTTTTGAGACATTGAACTTGAGCTTCTTCTTCAGGAGAATGCTTATAATCTTTTGCAATGTCTTTCATTTTTTCAAGAAGACGATTGATGGTCTTCTTGGCCAAAACTTTGTGCCTACTAAGAGATTTAGATAAGAGTTCAGAGAGTTCGTACCATTCAGAGAGTCCATAGTCTTCAAGATCGCTGAATTTGGTGGAGTGATGACTTTTGTCTTCTCTAATGATTAACATCCGAACCTCATCTGAGCATTTGGTGGTGCCAAGCTTTATTTCAACAATTTTAGACTTCAACTTTCTTTCCATTAAAGTCTTTTGGTACCAAGGGATGTCATGAGAATCAAGCTTAGCTTTAGAAAGGCCAAAGTCAGAGGTGACTTTGTTTGGTGGTTGAAGTTTGAGCCTATCAGCTTCAGAAACAAAAGCCTTTAGAGAAGCAGACTTTTGTTGATGAGATAAAAGGGCCTCTTCATCTGGAGATAGCTTCCTCTTTCCTTTGTCTCTGCTTTGTCTAGAATGCTCCCCCTCAGTTGGAGCATTGGTGATGGGAGTGGGACCCTGACAGTCGCTGTCTGAAGGAATGGGAACCGTCTCTTTCTCCCCCTCAGCGGCTGACGGGGGAGCAACCAACACAGAATCAACCTTTTGATGAAGAGACTGCAAGGACTCAAGAATTTGAGTAGTGATGGCCCGATGAGACTCCGAAGCCGCTTGAAGCCTACGAACCTCCTTATCACGAGCACTAGAGGCTGCTTGAAGAGCAGTGACCAAGGCAGTGAGGTGCTGATTGGAGGTCTCAAGAGATAACAGTTTGTCACAAGTGACTTTGACAAGAGAGCCCAGAACGGTCTGATGTTCACGAAACTGAGCACCAATGAGGCGGTGCTGTCGGTTGGCTTCCTGAATATCGGCCAGAACCTCTGGGGGAATGATGGGAGCAGAAGTAGGAGTGTCCCGCACAGTAGAAGTAGAAGGAATTGGGGAAGGTGACACTTGCTCGTTTCCCTGTTGCAAATAAGCTAAAAATTGTGAAATACCCTCCACACTAGCCTTTGGTAAGACCCGTGTTTCACCGGGCGGTGCATAAGCATCGACCAAAAATTGGTCGGGTGACAGGCCGTGCAGTGAGAAAGTAGATCCTTGGTCCGGGGAGAAGACCAAGTCATCCTCATCCACCAAGGAGAAAGTGGAAGAGGGAAGTTGTGGGTCCCCAAATATTACAGTTGCATCCTTTTGGGGGGATACAAAGGTGGTGGCAGTGGGTATGTCGGAATCCCCGGGCCCGGATGGGAGAATATCAACATCCATCGATTGTGAAGAATCGGAGGATGGAGTATGTGGGATGGACCTAGAAACCTTCCTCTTTCTTTTGGGAGAAGAGGGAGGGGAAGAGGTAGAGTGCTGCCGCTTAGAGGTGGTGGTGGTGACCTGGGTAACCACCGAAGGTCCGTTCGGTGGTATGGCCGTTCGGGCAAGTGCGGCGGTGTCGGTAGCTGAGGATGAGAGAGTGCTAGCCGACGTCACAAGAGGTGAGGGGGAAGGGGCCACTACAGAGGAGGGACCTTGGGACACCGGAGTGTCCTTAGCATCTCCCCACTGTAGATTGGGAGAAGTAAGGAAAGAGACCATACCTGGAAGCAAAGGACTGTCCGTTGCCAAAGGCCCCTTATGAAGAAGAGGTTTGGTCACAATGGGCGCCTTGTAGTCGAAGGTGATGCTACGAGAGGCATCAATAGTAGTAGCAAACTTTTGGTACAGAATGAGCCAGATAAATCGAGGAAAGGCGACATGCGGCCGCTTGTGGGGGGTGATCACACTGACTAATTCATGGAAGAAGTACCGGGCAAAATCAATCTTTCTTTGAAAGATAAGAGCATGAGCGAGCTGGGTGATGTAGGATGGACATTGATCATGGCCACCCGTTTTCTTGCTAAGGCATAAAAGAACATGAGAGAAGAAGAAATGCCATATACCTCCCATGTTTTTGCGTAGCAGTGTCTGCGGACTCCGGGCATGGTCGCCAGGAAGGTAGTTCAGTGCCGCAACAACCTCCTCGTGCTCGTTGCCAAGTGGGAATGCTTCATAAGACTGGTACACAGGAAGGTGTAGAGCCGACCGAACCTCATCAACACCAAAAGTGAGATCGGGTGAAGTGGGGTCTGAGAGAATGGAAGCAGACACCTTCTGGGATATGCTATCATAGACACACGTAAGCCAAAAGTTGCCAATGAGTAGTTTGCTCATTTTTGGTGGGTTGTGTGTCAAGGCAAAGTGAAGAGGGGATTTAAGGAGGAAGGAAGCTATAGGGTTAAATTCACTGTGTTTGGGATCACTTTCCAACCTTGCAACATGGTTGCATGGGTTGAAAATGAGATCTGCATGAGTGGAAGGAGGTGTCATCATATTTTTCTTGACAACCTTGGGAGAAGAAGGGGAGGCCATGGAGGAGAGAAAAAAAAATGTAGGTTGGTTAGGAGAGAAAGGATGAAGAGAAAAGGATGAGGAGGGGTTATATTTATAGTGGAAATAGGAGGGAAAAAGAAAAGGAAGGGATTTGAAAATGTAGGTAATAAGGGAAGGAGATAATAGAGTGTAAGAAGATTTGATGGAAGATTTCTAGGAGTTGGGGAAAGAAAAGAATAGAGGAAAAGATTGGAAGGAAAAGTTGAGATTTGGTAGGATGGGATAGATGGAGGAAAAAAGAAATAGGGAAGGAAAAGATATGGAAGGAAAAAAAAGATAAAAGTAGGAAGGTGGGATGGGATAGATGGAGGAAAAAAGAAATAGGGAAGGAAAAGGTATGGAAGGAAAAAAAAGATAAAAGTAGGAAGGTGGGATGGGATAGATGGAGGAAAAAAGAAATAGGGAAGGAAAAGGTATGGAAGGAAAAAAAAGTAAAAGTAGGAAGGTAGGATGGGAAGGGAAGTAGGAGGGATGGGATGGGGGAATAGGGGAAGTCTAGGGAAGTGGGAAATGTAAAGTATGGGAGAAAGAGTGAAAAAAATAGGGGGGGGGGGTTCGGTCGAGTGAGGGAGGGAGGGAGGGGAGGTCTTTGCTGAAAATTTGGTGTGGGTTGGGGATCGGTTGGCGTCGGCCGCCGATGGGTAATTGAAAGAGAGGAGGCGAGGTATCGAGAGGGAGAGAGAGAGGGGTTTGGGAGGGCTTTGGAAGTGAAGGATCCAGCGAGAGAGGGGGGGGGGGGGTCGGCTGCCGACGGGAAGGAGAGAGGGGGTGGGTGGTCGGCTGCCGACGGGAAGAAGGGGAGGGGGAGAGCCGAATGAGAGGGAGGGAGGGGTGTAGGGGGCGTCGGCTAAGGGGGGGTTCGGTGGCTAAGGGGGGGGGGCGAAAGAGGGATGAGAGTATAAGGGGGTTGGTGGGTTTCGGCCGAAGAGGGAGGAATAAGGGGGTTGGTCGGTAGCCGATGGAAGGTGGGGAGGGGGGGTTGTCGGCTACCGATGGAGTTATAAGGGGGTGTTCGGCGGCCGAATGTGAGAGAGAAAGAGGGATCGGTGGCCGAATGGGTAAGGGAAAGGGAGAGATACCAAGGAGCCGAGCGAGTGGGGAGAAGGGCCGAGAAAAAAAAATAAGGAGGGGGGATGAGGGAGTCGGCTACCGTGGGAGAGTGAGTGCGGTCGGTAGCCGATGGAGTGTGTGGGAGGTCGGCTACCGACGGGAGTAGAGAGTGAGAGAGATCGGCTAAGAGTGAGAGGAAAGAAGAAAAAAAAAATAAAATGGAGTGTCTTTCTCACACTGTTTTTTTTTTTTTTTTTTTTGATTTCTTTTCTTTTCTAACTCTCAATATTTTTTTTTTTTTTTTTTTTTTTTGTGAATTAAAAATCGGCATTTAACATACCGAGTTCTCCGATGAGGAACTTGAACCTAGCTTCGTCAAGAGGCTTGGTGAAGAGATCCGCCAGTTGGAGGTCGGTAGGGATGAAATGGAGTTCAACATCACCTTTGGAGATGTGATCCCGGATGAAATGATACCGGATGTCGATGTGCTTGGAACGAGAGTGCAGCACTGGATTGTTTGCGATTGCGATCGCACTTGAGTTGTCACACAGAATCGGGATATGAGAGTACAGTTGATTGTAGTCTCTCAGTTGGTTCTTCATCCAAAGGATTTGAGCACAACAACTTCCAGCAGCTACGTACTCAGCCTCAGCGGTAGAGGTTGAGACTGAGTTCTGCTTCTTGCTAGACCAACTAACAAGCTTGCCACCAAGGAGTTGACAGCTGCCAGTGGTGCTCTTTCTGTCAATCTTAGAGCCTGCAAAATCAGAATCTGAATACCCCATTAGATCAAAACCTGAGTCTTTGGGATACCAAAGACCCAGATTCATGGTACCTTTTAGATACCGAAAAATGCGTTTAACCGCAGCCAAGTGAGATTCCTTCGGATTGGCTTGGTAACGCGCACACAGGCAAGTAGCAAACATAATATCCGGTCTACTCGCAGTAAGATAAAGAAGAGAGCCGATCATGCCTCGGTAGCTGGTGATATCCACAGATACACCATCCGGATCAGCATGGAGTTTCAAAGGTGGTGCCATAGGAGTTTTCATGGGAGAGGAGTTTTCAAAATTGAACTTTTTTCAGAAGATCACGTATGTATTTGCTTTGATTTATAAAGATTCCTTCTGAAGATTGTTTAACTTGAAGTCCTAAGAAAAAGGTAAGCTCCCCCATCATACTCATCTCATATTGGCTTTTCATGAGAGAGGCAAACTCATCACACAGTGACTCATCAGTGGCACCAAAAATGATATCATCCACATAAATTTGAACAAGAATAAGATTACCTGAGGTTTGCTTGATGAACAAAGTGTTGTCAATTTTACCTCTTGTATACTTGTTCTTTAGGAGAAAGTCAGCAAGAGTGTCATACCAGGCACGGGGAGCCTGCTTTAGACCATAGAGAGCTTTGTCCAATCTGTACACATAGTCAGGATGGATTGGATCTTCAAAGCCAGGGGGCTGTTTCACATAGACTTCTTCAGCTAGCTCCCCATTCAGAAAGGCGCTTTTGACGTCCATCTGGAAGACTCTGAAGTTCTTGTAGGCAGCATGAGCAAGGAAGATTCTGATGGCTTCAAGTCTGGAAACTGGAGCAAATGTTTCATCATAGTCAATTCCTTCCTCTTGCCTATATCCTTGTGCAACCAGTCGGGCCTTGTTTCTGATCACCGTGCCTTCTTCATCCATTTTATTTCGAAAGACCCACTTGGTTCCTATGATGGTTTTTCTGGAAGGACGAGGAACCAATCTCCAGACTTTGTTCCTTTCGAACTGAGAAAGTTCTTCTTGCATGGCAGTGATCCAACATGGATCAGCTAGAGCTTCGTCAACTTTCTTTGGTTCAATGAGAGAAAGGAAGTTAACAAAGAGACAAATGTTACCAACACCTCTTCGAGTCTGTACACCAGCCTGTTGATCACCAATGATTTGATCAATGGGATGATCTTTTGTCCACTTGAGAGCAGGAGGTAAAGGAGGAGGGTAAGAGATTTGTAGAGGAGAGTTGGAAGGGAAATTTTGAGGAGAGATGGATGGAAGATCGGCTTGTATAGGTGAGGAGGGAATGTCAGATGGAGAGACTGGAATGATTTGGAGTGTATGTTGAGGTTGGGTAGGCTGAGGATCATCTTCTTGATGAGAGGAGGGGTTGTGAGATGTAGAGGGTTCATTGTTTTGGTAGAGAGAAGTGGGAACTGTGTAGGGAATGTCTGATGATGTTGGAAGAGGACTATCATCAACACAGGAGGATATCCATCTGTTCAATTCTTCATCATCACAAGAGAGTGATGATATCTTGAGGTCATCAAACTTGACATGGATGGATTCATCAATACACTTCCTTCGGAGGTTGTAGACTCTGAAAGCTTTGGAAGTGAGAGAATATCCCACGAAGATTCCTTCGTCAGCTTTGGGATCAAATTTTCCCAAATTTTCTCTATCATTGAGAATGTAGCAGACACACCCAAAGACATGAAGAAAACCAATGTTGGGTTTTCTACCATAAAAGACTTCATAAGGAGTCTTATTATGTCTTTTTACAATGATAGACCTATTTTGGGTGAAGCATGCAGTGTTGATTGCTTCGGCCCAAAAGTAGGTAGGGAGGTGAGATTCACTCAACATGGATCGGGCAGCTTCACATAGTGTTCTGTTCTTTCTCTCCACTACACCGTTCTGTTGTGGAGTTCTGACGGCAGAGAAGTTCTGAGAGATGCCCTTTTCATTGAAAAAGTCATCCAACATACTGTTCTTGAATTCTGTTCCGTTGTCACTTCTTACAGATCTTACCAGCTGCCCATTCAACACTTCAGACTTTTTGATGAACTTTATAATTTCTTCAGTAGTGTCACTTTTATACCTGAGAAAAATTACCCAAGTGTAACGAGTGAATTCATCAATAATAACCAGAATGTACCTTCTACCACCAAGGCTTGGAGTACTGACTGGTCCACATAGATCCATGTGGAGCATCTGAAGAGGCTGAGTGATGGAGAAGCATTGCTTGGACTTGAAGGAAGATTTTGTGAGTTTCCCTTTCTCACATGCAGCACACAACTTTTCTTTCACAAAGGATAACTTTGGCATGCCCGTAACAAGCTCCTGGTTTGAGAGGACATTCAAAGTCTTGAAGTTGAGGTGAGAGAGACGCTTGTGCCAAAGCCAACATCTTTTGGCAGAGTTTTCAGAGACAAAACAGATGTTTGTTCCAAAGGATGAGCTATGTCCCATGTCTATGACATAGACATTTTCTTTGCGGTAGCCAGAGAGTACAGTTTCCATCTTTTCGTTGAAAATGATGCATGAAGATAATTCAAACATCACCTTGTACCCCAGATCACACAGTTGGCTTATGATTAGGAGATTGTGCATCAAGCCTTCAACATAAGCTACTTTATTAAAGGTGATGGAACCATTTGAGAGTGTTCCATAACCTTTAGTCCTTCCTTTAGAGTTATCACCAAAGGTGACAGAAGGACCTTTGGTAGGCACGAAGTCAACAAGGAGAGATTTGTTGCCGGTCATATGTCTTGAGCACCCGCTGTCGAGATACCAGATTTGTTGGTGCCCTAGACCCTGCAATCACAAGAAAATCAGTTCTTTGGTACCCATTTGGAGATGGGTCCTTTTGAGTTAGAAGGAGAAGAAGTATCCTTGGAAGCATTTTTATCAATTCTCTCCAGAGGACAAGTCTTAGCAAGGTGAGAGGTATTACCACAGTTATAGCATTTTCTATATGTAAAAACCTTTTTGGAGCTTTGACCAGATTCCTTGTGATGACTGGTCACATTGACTTTCATGGCCTTGGAGGTTAGAGGAAAGTCAAGAGGCTTAGGACCCAAGATACCTTTGCCAGATTTAGTTGAAGGAATAGAAGAGGGTGTCTTGGATTTTAGCTTATTTAACATCACAGCTCTGGGGATTGGAAGAGAAGATGGTTTCTTTGAGTTTTTCTTGGGAAGTTTCTTTTGGGGAGGAAGATTGGCAACAGATTTTCCCTTTTTGGAGAAAGAGATTTTGTTTGAAGAAGGCTTAGGAACTTTGGAAGGTTTGGGTTCAGAAGAGGAAGGCTCATTTATTTTTAAGGAACACATAGACTCAGTAATAGGTTTAGAAGGGTCATTTGAGTCTTGGGTTTCTTCACTCTCATTGGGTGAATCAATGCTCTTAGCTTTGATGAACATTCCAAACTTGAGATCTTTAGAGGGATGAGAAGAGTCCAAAGGTTCAGAGTTGTCATAGTTCTCTTCAGAGGATTCATAGAATGAGGGAAGAGAGAAAGGAGCATGGGTGTCAGAAGGAGGTTCAAGGTCATATTTTCCGAAGCCTAGTCCAGATTTGTCATCACAAGATATTTGATCCTGAAAAATCTTTTCTAAGTTCTTGGAGGAGCTTGTCCACTTTTTCACAGTTTCTTGCTCCTTTTTAAACTTTTTAAGAAGTTTATTTTTCTCTTTAGCAAGAGTAAAATTTATAGTTTTCAAATCTTCAAGCTCAGCCTTGATTTTGTCAAAGTGTTTTAGTTGAGAAAGACAGATTTGCAGTTGAGAAGAAAGAGATTTTATCTGAGCCTTTGCCTTCTTCTTTGCATCCTTGGCTTCATAGAAGTCAATGGTCAAAGAGTCAAAGGCTTCAATTTTCTCAGCATCAGAGAGAGAGAAAAATGGATGTACCTGAGAAGATGATGTGGAGCACTCAGCAGACACAAGAGCCATGGAGGTGGAAGAGGTTTCACCATCATCAACATCATCTATTTTAGCCATAAAGCAAAGGTTGGCCATTTCCTTGTCACTTTCGGAAGTTGGTTCATCTGCCCAATCATGAGATTCGGCAAGAAGGCCTTTTCCTTTGTTGGCTAGAAGAGCATTCCTTTCCTTCTCTCTCTTGTATTTGGCCTTGTACTTTTCAGCACGGTCAGAGTTTGAAGGAGCAGAAGTTTTTGATTTTTGAAAAGAGGGTTGAAAGGAATCAGACTTGGTTCTGACAAACCTAGAGGATGTACGGTTGGAGGAAGGCAGTCTAGACTTATCAGAGGACCTGCTTCTGCACTCAGAAGCAAAGTGTCCCTTCTTCCCACATCTGTAACATTCCTCATTTGATTTGTCAGAGGAAGCATTTTTTGAAAGAGTAGAAAAGGGTTTTCTAGAAAACCTGGGTTTTCTAGAAGCGAAGTGAGGTTTGCCTTTAGAAAAGCCAGCCAGCATGGCCACACCATCTGACAGCTGAGCCACAGAGGTCTCCTCTCCTTCATCATCAGCCTCACTGAGATAGACTTCTGAAGGGTCATTGGGGTCCTTTTGACTATCGTTATCAGAGTCAGAAGGATAGGTGATCCTAGGGACACACACAATACTTTTGGAAGATTCACCGACAAGGGCTAGAGAAGAGCCTTTGATGTCTTTTGTGAATGATTTCCTAAGCAGTTTAGACTGTTCATAGTTGAAGAGGGTGCCATACAAAGCAGTGAGAGGCATAGAGTCAAGATCCTTGGTAGACTTGATACAAGTACAGATGTTTTCCCAAAACTCAGGAAGACAGTCCATGAACTTGCACAAGACTTCCTCATTGTCATATATGCGACCCACAAGTTTAAGATCATTGAGAAGACTGTTAAAGCGATTGTAGTAGTCTGAGAGAGACTCACCCTTCTCATGAGAGAAGAGTTCATACTTTCTTACAAGAGCAATCTTTTTGCTCTTTTTCACCTCAGACGTACCTTCATAAAGAACACACAGAGTGGACCACATTTCTTTTGCAGTAGAAAGGTTAACAAGAGAATGATAGACCTCATCAGGCAGAGAGAGGGCAATGATGGCTCTGACTTTAGTATCAAGAGCTATAAGACGTCTGTCTTCATCATTGTATTTAATGGGGTCCTTTAGAATGTATCTCCCAGTAGCTGAAGTTCTTTCTTCTTCAGAAGAGTCCTCATCAGCTTTTCCCTTGTCTGCATTATATCGGTCCCAAACTCTAGGAATAAAAGGACCTTCATGTAAAATAGTTGGATATCTGCTGTCAACTCCTTCTAGAAAGAGTATCATACGACTTTTCCACAAGAAAAAGTTATTGGGGTTAAACCTTGGTGGTTTGGCTATAGAGCCATTGTCGTATGAAACAGCATTGAAGTTTTGAGAAGAATCATTTTTTAAAGAAGAAGAAGAGGCTGCCATCACGGATCTAGTTTATTGTGTTAAACTAAACCGCTCTGATACCACTTGTTGGTCCCAAATAGCAGATAGTAAAGAAGAAAAGTATTGTAAAAGGGGGGGTTGAATACAATACACACAGTTTTTCACTTACTTTAATTCTTATTGATTTGAAATCAAGAATTACACATAGAAAACTTTTGATTGTTGCGGAAGAGAATAGATGAAATCTATTCAAACAATCTTACACAAAGAGAAATGAAGAACAATTGTAAAACACTTAGAAAACAATAAGAACTTCTTAGAGAGAGAATGCCAGTGCACTTAGAGAGCTTGAATGCTTGAGAGCTGGTGATCTTGCATGTTGAACCATCCTTCATATATATAGTGCCTCATGCATTAAATGCATGGGACACCTGTTGAGCAAAGGATGGACACAGGTCTTCAGCAAGGTACAGGATGTACCTTTTGTCTTGAGGTGTTTTGGCTTGAAGTGTTGACCTGCAGAAGGATGGTAGAGACCTTTCCTTAAAATGGTGTAGTAGACAAAACTTACTTTATCTGATCTCCAGATGAGGTCCACGTCAATGCAAGATATCACAATATACTTTGTCAGATAAGTATAATGTGTTAGAAGGAAATCTTCATGCATCTTCGGCTCCTGAAGATGTGAGAACATCTTCAGCTTCTAGGGAGAGGTCATCGGCTGCCGAAGGCTTGAGAGATCTTCGGATTTTCCCGAAGGTGTGAGATCTTCGGATTTTCCCGAAGGTGTGAGATCTTCGGATTTTCCCGAAGGTGTGAGATCTTCGGATTTTCCCGACGATGTGAGATCTTCGGATTTTCCCGAAGATGTGAGATCTTCGGATTTTCCCGAAGATGTGAGATCTTCGGATTTTCCCGAAGATGTGAGATCTTCGGATTTTCCCGAAGATGTGTGATTGACACCATCCTGGCTGATGGTGTTGAACACTTGGGCATGCTTGGCTTTAGGCTTAGGAGACTATCTTCAATCCGCTTTGAGAGATGTATTCCTACTTTGTCTTCTTCGGCTGATCTTCGACTTCACTGAACATTTGTGTAGAAACCAAGCTGCTAAAAGAACCTCAAACATATTCTAAGTAGGATGATATAAAATGGAAGATCAGGAGGTCATCTTCAAATCTTCAGATGACCCAACAGCAACATCGTATAGTTATACAACCATGCATAAGTATAGGCAACAATGCTGACTTGAGTATGTGCACATGTGCATATGTATGACATTTACAATCATTTAAATATCAATTAACAGTACATGCACATGTGCATATGTATGCCCTCATCAATATTTATAAATTGTACATGTTTTACAAATTACAAAAATAACTATTTTCATTATGACTTGAGTATATGCACATGGGCATATGTATGCCCTCATCCATATTTAGAAATTGTACATGCTTCACAAATTACAAATAAATATTTTCAGTATGACTTGAGTATGTGCACATGTGTATATGTATGCACCTTCACAAAGTATGCACATCTCTCACAAAAGGAACGATGTACACGAATTAAAGGGATTAATTGGTTTTGAATGGAAACAGCTAGATGAAGTGATCACAGACCTACAGCTACCAGCAACAACAAGATATGGTGCATTTCAGAGACATATTGTGAATTGGGGGAAACATAATCCATATGGGCTAACAATGAAAAATGTGGACTTGGTAAGTTAGTATAAAAACTTAATTAACATTATTATGTAGTAATAATTACATTTCAGTATGTTAACAGTTTGTCATTTTAGCTTTTCTTCCCCGTTGTGGACGGTATGTACTTCTACTTGATCGTTTTCAACTTGAAGTACCCATCAGTGGTTATCATAGACAGTGAGGAACCCGAAGGTGATTTAGATGAAGTGTACATGGATGCGTCAGATGCGCTGGTATTTATTCTTTATAAAAAACGGTTTATAATACTTAATTGGTGTGTCCTAAACATTAAACTAATCTACGTTGTTTTGTACCAGCGAACAATGGTGCTTCATCATCTACGAATCAATGATCATAAGAATTGGCATGCTTTCCAAGACACTGGACGTGACGTGTTGAAGCTGCGATGGAGATCCAAAAAAAATGTTTACGACAAAGGCGTGATAATGAAGCGGAATATGGAAATGTATTACGGTGAAGAAGACACGAAATGGGAAAGTGGTCTCTACAAGGAAAGTACAAAGCAAAAAAGGCAGCTGAAGGATCTACGTTTAAAGTACATGATGAAGATATTGTCAAGTGAGATAAACATACGGAAGAATGCAATCCCAATGGAAATTACAAGATTCCAGTCAATGGAGGCAAGCAAGAAGGGTCGACGGGGTCGACCGTAAAGAACTTTGAATACATTAGACTTGTTTTTTGGGAACTTGTTAGTCTATCTTGACCATCTTCAACAACTATTTGTTTTGCGTAATGGTTTACCTAGAATCTATCATGGTTGTACTACATTAGTTTATTTCATTAGTGATGCTACTTGTTTAGATTTAGTGCATATAAGCACAAATTTTGGTATTAATATTATGTGGTTGAAGTTAGAAAAAACAATTAGCATCGTGTGCAAAAATTGATCATCGTCTATGGTTTTTTGAAACTTTTATGGGTTACATAAGCATTTTGGTAGCACAACTTATTATATTTCATTGAAAAAGTCTACTGTTTACATTTAGTGCATATCCGCTCGATTTTGTTATCCATATTAGTGGACATGACTCAGTACATTTCTTATATATATTTCCATATGCATTTGGAAGTTCTTATATGCAACTCTACTTTGTGCATATTAAGTAGTGTACCTAACAAATCTAAATACATTAAAACTCGAGGGATATGTGCATATTATTAATATTTCATGACTATAAAAATATTATAACTTAAATCCATACTCAACACTGGACTGCTAAAGACAATTCATATATAACTTATATCAAATAAGCTTTCCTGCATGATGTAGTATGAAAAAAATGAACTGATAAAATAAGTCTCATATACTACCGAAATAAGATCGAAAAAAAAATAATAACTCATAAAATAAACTAAAAAAATTAAAACCCATTATAAAGTACAAAATTTGAAGATCATAAAAAATATTCCTGCAAACATTTCCTATGCACAAGTGCAACTGAACATGTTGATCATATGTTCAAACGCATATTACTTTAATCTAACAAAAAATTGAAATTGAATTCACAGTTGAGGATCCACGGGGCAGTTACGAGAATCATGTTCTGTGCTTTGGCCACATTTCTTACACCTACGCTTTGGCTTCTTACTCTGGGACTGTATCCTCTCGGAAATACCAACCAAACGTTTACCGGTCCCAAATCCCTTGTTCCGAAGACCAGTAGGAGCAAATATATCAACCTCGTCAGGAACAGGAACACCTAAGTACTCATTGATTGCATCGATTTTCTGCTTGCCTGGATCTTCAGGTTCCAACTGACTATCTATCTCTTCTTTAAAATCATCAAGTATTTTCGAAAGTCTAGATAACCACGGTTTCTCATTACGAACCCGACTAATAATTCCATCCATCTTAGAATAGGCGCCATTTATTAACTCCTCCTTCTCAGGGTCGAACTCTCCATATCTTACTTTGGTAGTTTGAAGTTGAACGGGTACCAAGTCTGGCAACCATCTTCTGACAATATATTGTTCTGGAATAGAATCGACACGTTCATTCATCAACACCTTCACCGCATGGCGACATAGAAACCCATTACGAACAAAGAATTTGCCTTCGCAGTCAACGGTGTTATTAGAAGAACTACGAACAACCTGTCCATGCCAGAAAACAAAAGGATTATTCACAGAAGAACAACCCGTTGAGAAAATTATAAAAATAATTTAGGATTACCTTGTAAAAAATCTTCCCTGCCGCCATCTTATTATTATGGCTAATAATGAAGGTCTTGGTGTCACTAACACTTTCAACAGCTTCGACCGCACAAGCCAACATAGCCTTCTTTAACTCTTTCTGAAATTCGAAGAAAATGTTCCTTGTGTACAACTTGGCAGCATACCTTTCGATAGGAAATGCACTAACAAGTTGTGGGTACGTAGTCCTGGTTAAATGCTCATTCTCAGATTGCTTCTCACGTTGCGCCTCGATTGCACAATCATATTTTCTAAGAAACCCGACAAGATCAGAGTGAAATTCTACATAAATATTAAAAAAAACATTTGCACTCTCTGATCTTGAAGTGGTCTTCATAAGACCTGACATTGGAGTATCCATGTAAAAGGCAGGAATCCATGAATTACGAATTTCAAACATCTCGGTGAACCATGGGTCATCGGCAAGGTTGAATTTCACAATCATCGTATGCCACAACCTCTCGAAATCATCAGGATTGATATTCACTTTCCATACGATTTTGTTTATAAATCGTTTGAACTCTGGATCATGATTAAGTGCATCACTCACCTAAACAAAACCAAAATCATATGAGTTCATAAAAGATGTCGGAACTAATGAAATTGTTACAAAACGGTACATTGTAAAGAATAAAAAAAAATACCTTCGAAGGTACTTTCTTCATTATATGCCACATACATAGACGATGTCTAGACTCGGTGAACACAAATGGAACAACTTGTTTCATCGCCGAACATTGGTCAGTAATCACAACCAAGGGTTGCTTCTCGTAACATCTTAAAAAGGCCATCAACACCCATTTGAAATTCTCAATAGTTTCTCCCGCTATCAACGCGGATCCAACAACGACTGAACTTTTGTGGTTATCAACAGCCAAAAACGGAACAAATGCCAACGCATGCCTACAAAAAAAAAAATCAGATGAAAATATTAAAAACAATAATTTTTAGACAAAAACACTCACTCATTCGTCCTGTACGTAGCATCAAACGATATTACATATCCGAAATTTCTGTAATTAATTTGGGCCACTTCGTCCGCCCAAAATATCGCATGCAACTCACGTTCATGGCACTTGTACTCGAAAAAAAAAATCTTTTTTACACTCCTTCCTATTGATCAATTTATTAATCAACATTTTGGCGTCCTTGTTTCCCACAAAAACATCGACGTCTCTCTTAAAATTCTGGTAATCGACAACGGTGCAATGAACGTTCTCAACTCCACCCTTCAACGCAGTTTGCATGCGATGCGCTCTAGTTGCTCCAACCTTATAACTAGCGCTATTCAACACATTCCTACAATCAGTGTACGACATTTGTCTGTTTTTACGTGAGAAACGTCAACCATTTTCATTAAACAACACATGATTATGAGTTTCAACAAAATCGTATACTTCGTATCGAGATTTGTCCTTTGTCAAATGTAACTTCAAACAAGCGTTACAACTAGATCGTTTGACGTTCGAGTTACGAACCCTACGGTCACCGGAACGGAGCTTAAGAGAATCAAAATTCTTTTTAATCGGAAACCCCTCCTTACTACAAACTATCCAACGGGTCTGAATCGACCCATACTTGTTTTTCTTCTTTGCCTTCAAACGAACATCAAACCCTGCCATATCGGCATACTTTCTGTACATATCCTCGGCCTCGGTAAGAGACGCATATTGGTTACCCAACTTCGGTTTAAATTCATCAGGTACCGTCGGTATCAATAACTTATTTCCATCTGCATCCTCATCGACGTCGACGTCATTCACCTCGACTACACATATAAAACACACACATTATACAATCTAATTTTATGTGCATATATGCATACTGAATCACTTCGACTACACATATAAAACAAACAAATTCTATAAAATAGAGGAATTGAATTGTAAAAAATCTGCATATATGACTTAAAGCCAATACATAGTAATAATTTTTTTTGCATATATGCAATAACACGTGCATATGTGCAGCCAAATAATTACGAATGCATATTGCAAACTTGTATTAGCAAGTTTATGTGCATTTTTTACCACGACATGAAGCTGTGTAATTTATATGAACATTGTCGTCTTCAAAAATAAATTGCAGTTCATCTTACCTGAATTAAATTCTGTATGCATTGTACTAGAAGACGGGAAATTCTGGAAATTGGTCTCGAGGGAGATGCCATCAAGACCTGTAGAATTACCGTACTCTCTCACTAATCCGGTATTCATCGGTTGAACATTCTCATCAAGTCGTGTGCACGGAGAAACTTCATCACTTTCAAATATCGATTCCAATAAACTCTCGTTATCAACAACATACATAGTTGGATTATCGCTCATTGTGATGTTACGGACAAACGAAATTTTTTTAACTCAAGAACCTAATAACCAAGAAATCTGAAAAAAAAACTATTGACTGATCCGATTGCTAACTAAATAAAAAAAAATGATAGAATGAAAAAAAAATTGTAAAAGATATGCAAAGATTTATGATAATCATCAACAACTTTGAATTTCAAATAATTGTATTTAATATATTATATCATTACCATAACAAACTATGATTTAAATATGGAAATTATTAATCTATACGATTTTAATGATTTAAATGTGATGGCCGATTATTATGTAAATTACAATATTACCCTTGTATATTTAATATAATCAAATGCATTACCAAACCTCTAGGAGCATTCTGATTGGTCGAAATCCGGTTAGCACTAATGTGTTGGTTAGCAAATGAATGACCCTCTCTCTCTCTCTCTCTCTCTCTCTATATATATATATATATATATATATATATATATATATATATATATGGAGAGGTTCAAATGAGAAGTGTTAAATGTATGAGAAGTAAAGAATTGATATAGCCCTTCATCTGGTCAACGTTTGCGGCTTTGACTGTGAAACACCGGATAATTCCTCGCATGGTTTACAAGCGATAGAGGGGTAATTTCGTAACTTTTACAAATAGACAACAAACAAGTTCATATGTAAACCCGTGTGATTCACATATGAACTATATGTTCATATGTGAATCTGTTGATTAGTTCACGTGTGAACTATTTAACTAATCACATATATGTAAATTAGTTAATTAGTTCATATGAGAATTAGTTAATTAGTTCATATGTGAATCTGTTAATTAGTTAATATGATTCACATATGAACCTACGAGTTCATATGTGAATCAGTTAATTAGTTCATATGTGAATCACAAGGGTTTATATGTGGATCAATTAAAATAGTTCATATGTGAATTGCATGGGTTCATATATGAACCAGTTTGCCGACTATTTGTAAAAGTTACGAAATTACCCCTCTATTTTTGGCATAACCACAAATTTTGACCAGCCAAAACTGCAATTCTTGACCAGTCAAATCCGATCTTAACCGTATGAAGGGCTATGATTACTTCTCTACTTCTTATATATTTAACACTTCTCATTTAAACTTATGGCTATATATATGTTCACAGTTACTGAACATATATACGAATATAGAGATGGAGAAGAAACTGAAAATATATATATCAAGAGGATACGTGATGGTGTAATTGTCTAATAAACATATTAATAGGGACTTAACAACCATATTAAATCCAAGAAATAAAATGATGTCGGGTTTATCGGGTTGGGTTAGTTCAAATGACCGTAACCTGATTCTAACCCAATATCTAAGGTTGGAAGATTTTACAACTCGATTAGATATCAGGTTGTTTCGAATTGAGTTATTTTACATTGGGTTTGTTGACCGAATTGATCGAGTTTTTGAGCACCCTAACTGTTAGTTAGGCAGCTTCAAGAAATGCCAACCAAAAGGGTTGTCGTTTTGACGTATTTTATGGTCCTACAACGATTATATTTTTCCTGTATGAACTAAATTATCTATTTGAACGATCATTGTATCTCATGTTTTAAATGTTTTTTGTCCATCGATTTTATTTTCTGGCAATATATATGTATAGAGGAAGGAAAAATATATATGCTAAATTTTGGAACAAAGTCAAATTATATATGTTTTGTAGACACCTAGGAACATACGTATACATACATATTCATGCATATAAATATAATTTAGTTTACATACTGTTATCCCAGTTTAATCTAGTTAGTAAACAATCAATCAAGTAATCAAGCAACACAATAATAATCAAGAGATATAAAGATTAATAATAACGTACCAATCCCTTGAATAAACAATGAAACCCTTGAGTGTTCTTGATACCCTTTGAATACAGAGAAAACTTACAGCGACTATTTAGAAAATTATCAGAGTTCTTACAAGGTTAACCTAAAACTAAACTAATCAAAACTTTAAATACCCAGGCCATATGGGCTTTAACCTTAATGGGCTTTCTAATGGGCTTAGGCCCAATAGCTTAATAACTATTAACTTATTACATAATAAACCCTCTAATTAACTTTAGCACAATTGCAGTTTAAACCCTTAACTTTAACATTAATCTTGAATACAATTATTTGATCCAACAATCTCCCCCTTTGGATTCAAGATTAAAAAAAATTTGCAATTGTCTTCGGGTCTTCTCTTGTCTTCACTTATCTTCAGATATGTCGTTGATCGCTTCAAAACTTGATATCTTTAAAAACTTTAAAATCTTTAAAATTTTTGAAATCTTCAGATCTTCAGATTGTATTCTCCCTTTTTGTATCTTCTCCCCCTTTTTATATCTTCTCCCCCTTTTTGATGAGTGGTGAGAATCAACATCATCAAAATTTGGCAAAACAATCTCCCCCTTATCAAGACAATCTCCCCCTTTGTGTATGATCATCATGTAAGCATAGTCTTCATCATATAACGAGCCCTGTTTAGAAATAAGAGCAGTCTCTCCAAATGGAAAGAGTGATTATCTCAATCTTTTCAGATTCAAATAAAAAGTAGTAACCATTCAAATCTTTTCAAATTCAAACAGTTAATAAGTGTAACCCTGAATCAACAAATGACTCAGTTAGAATGCCTGTCAATGACACAAAGTCACTGAGTAACACGAAGTTACTATATAAGGAGCTGGTTTGATGTAGACTCCCCATGTCTTCCATTCAATCATCGAATAACACATGGTTATCTATGAACGTTCTGACAGAAAACAAATTTCTGTGTGCTAGTGCATGTGTATGAAAGAATTAAGCATAGATGATTGCTTTTCATTTTAGGCTCAAAATATGTAAACTTGTTGAGACAGCAACAAATTATACAAAGACTCAATGTGCATGAGAAAGGGTTCGAAAGTGGGGCAACTTTCCTTCTTTTTCAATATTAGTATCTTCCAAATGAAGAACCAATAGCATATGTGCTGCGTCCCCAGAAAATGTGAAACATTCTCTTTTTGAGAAAAGAATGAGTAGCTGGTGAGGTTGTATGCAAGAGATGGCATGGGCTAGGTGCCTATTTCAATGATGGTCACCAAAGAATGTGAACCAATCAGATTATGTGGCTGCCCGACTCAGAAAGAAGTTTGGTGCAGAGTTTAATATTCTTTTACTCTGTTCTCTCACCCTCTTTCTTTTAATGCTCACGTCTAACCAATCTCTCTTTTCCATTTTACCTCTTTTCACACACCAACACTCAAATCTTTTGACCCTTCTCCCCTCAATCACTCAGGGAATACTTCCTGGGTAGGAAACACTGGTTATCGTGAATCCATGGAAGTTCTGTTAAGCTCACACACTGAATCCCATGTATTTTCCTAAAAGAAACATGTTGTTCAACAGGCTATTGTACATGTAAGCACAAATACCACTTGTTACATGAGAAATAAGACTTTCGGAGATGTCAAAACAGTTATGTTTGACGATGCAATTCTCCCCCTCAAACTAAAAGAGTTTGACAATTAAGCTCATATCATTTTGTCATGAAGAATAAGATTTTGGAGAATCAAAAACGAATGTTGTTTATATGAACAATATATAAACATATTTTCAATGAAAGCACATGAAATGACGTTTGATTCAATCAACAGCGAATACAAAGAACGTGAGTATTACCATAGAAAGATTTAACTTTTGATACATGGTAATAACAAAGTCAAATAGAATGTGCTGAACCGTTATGTGTATGAATACTTGACAAAATATATTGACAAGATAAAACGCAAGTATTTATCTTTAAGAACACACGGTCAGATAAGCATTTAAGTATCCAAAAATCTGTTAATATCACAGATATTATCTCCCTTAAATCACTATAGGGTTTTATTTTATTTTATTTTATTTTATTTTATTTTATTTTTTTATTTTTTTTAATACTCAGGCCATATGAGCTTTAACCTTAATGGGCTTTCTAATGGGCTTGGGCCCAATAGCTTAATAACTATTAACTTATTACATAATAAACCCTCTAATTAACTTTAGCACAATTGCAGTTTAAACCCTTAACTTTAACATTAATCTTGAATACAATTATTTGATCCAACACATACATACAGAGGTGAATTAATACGAGAACAACATCTATTTAACAAAATATAAGAATACCCGAGTACATACAAAATCATATATGATTCACGTACAAAATCGTATATGATTCACGCGACTTTACCCCGTGACTTAAGTCGCAGCCAAAGTCGCCTGCATCCAGTTTTTGCCGATTAATGTAAAATCATATATGATTTTGTATATGATTTGTTGTTTTCTTAAATAATTAGCGTTATTGTTTGAACCTTCCTCTATACATATATATATATATATATATATATATATATTGGTATAAATCTAAATATATTAATTAAGGTTGTCTATATTTTATTTTTAAACCGACATAAATTTCATCATAACTTGACGTGATCAAATATCACGTTTATGTAAATTATATAACACTAGAAGCGTACTCCCGCAATATACATCACGATTTTAATGTTTATTTTTATTTTTTGTTTTTTATTGATTTACAGTACGATTTTGGATGATTTTTATTGAGTGATAATGTTTTTTTTTTATATATAAATTTATTTAATTTAGGCTTAACAATATAATGTTTTTTATATAAAAAAAATTAAGTAGTTTGTTAAAATTCATTAATTATCTTATATATTTTAAATTTTTTATATTTAAATTGAGATGTTTATCCTGTTTTGATTATGTTTATCAGAATTCAAATTTCATAATTTTAGGATTTGGGGATTAGAGATAAGGATTTTGGGGATAAGGATGAAATTTGTTAATTAGAGTTAAAATCATTTAAAAGTAGTACATATTGCTTCATTAATTATTTTTTAAGAGATTTTAAGTAGATTAGCATTAAATAATAGTACATGATGCTTAATACATTACGATTTTAATGTTTATTTTTATTTTTTGTTTTTTATTGATTTACAGTACGATTTTGGATGATTTTTATTGAGTGATAATGATTTTTTATATATAAATTTGTTTAATTTAGGCTTAACAATATAATGTTTTTTATATAAAAAAAATTAAGTAGTTTGTTAAAATTCATTAATTATCTTATATATTTTAAATTTTTTATATTTAAATTGAGATGTTTATCCTGTTTTGATTATGTTTATCAGAATTCAAATTTCATAATTTTAGGGTTTGGGGATTAAAGATAAGAATTTTGGGGGATAAAGATGAAATATATTAATTAGGGTTAAAAGATTTACACGTAGTACATTAGGCTTTAGTAGTTATTTTTAAGAGATTTTAAGTAGATAACTTTAAATGATAGTACATAAAGCTTAATGAGTTGTAATTAAGAGTTTTTTATGTCATCTTTATAATACTAGAAGTGTACTCGCGCAATGCAGCTAGATACATCACGATTTTAATGTTTCATTTTATTTTCTGTTTTTTGTCGATTTACATTACGATTTTGGATGGTTGTGAGAGAGTGATAATGATTTTTTTTTATATAAATTTGTTTAATTTAGACTTAATAATATAATGTAATTTATTTTGGTTTAATAATATAATTTTTTTTATAAAATATTCTGTAAGATTTTTTAATTATATTTTAGATTTTTTATATCTAAAATATGGTGAGAGTTATTTTAGGGGAGTTAAAGTGGGAAATGATTTTAGGGGAGTTAAAATGGTTAGAGATAATGATTGAAAATTAATAAATAACATTAAATGTAGTACATACAGCTTTTATGGTTGTTTTTTAAGTAATTAACATTAAATAGCGGTACATTAAGTTTTAAGACTTGTTTTTAAGAGTTTTTATACCATCTTTATAATATAGTATAGATAGTATAGATTTGTCCCCTAAATTAGGGTATTACAATTCCTCATTCCTTACAAGAATTTCGTCCTCGGAATTCCGATTGAACTAAACAACTGAGGATGCTCCACCGTTTTTTTTGCTTTAGGTTTGCAAATAATTTCCGACTTTGTTGAACCACTCCCACACTTTCTTTAGAGGAATACTCGTATTCCATAACCTTTTCAACTTTCCTTCGAGAATTTGAACCAGATGGTTTACTCGTTGGAGGTTTTCATTAATCAATAAATAACTTAATATATCAAATAATGAGTTTTTCATATCTGACTTATTTCCATGAGAGTATCTTTAAGATGACTCTGTCACATAGTAAAATATTAGCTTATCTTACTTGGCCATTTCAAGTCTATCTTTACTTTCTTGTAACACAAACTTAAATTCAGTTTGCCTCTTTCTTGACTGCTTGAAATATTGGTGATTGCACTTGCTCTTTTCAGATGGCAATGAATACCATTTTTGTAATCTTTCACAATTTCATTCATCATCCTTGTCTTATATTCAATATTTTCGAGTTAAACATTTATGAATTTTCTCATTCGGATAGATCACAAATTGCATTCTAGAAAAAGTAACGGCTCATTAATTTTAATAGCACTACTGTCTGCTCCAAATTTTGATTTAAATACTACTTTCCGTGCTCTCTTGTTGTAGCACCCGGATTTTTGGGTAAGAAGAATTCCATATTTATCTTTTTTCATTCCCATTAATACTTTTAAATTTTAGCCTAGTGCGTTAAAGTTTGGTCTATAATAGAACGTCGTAGAAGGCACAAAAACCCAAAATTATGAACGCAAAATTTTGGCCACGGTACACTTGGCGTGATAGTGCCAGCTACAGTGACATATGACACAGTAGCATGTCACAATCGCACCAATTGACGCGACAGTGACATCTGGCACTGTAGCATATCACTGTTGCGATTGGGTTCCAGACTTGCAATAAATCCGATTTTCAGTCTTTGTTTCATTTATTCTTCATCTACTTCACTCCTCTTCCATTTTCTCTCATATCTCTTTAGTCAAAACGGTTTGGTAAGCATTCAAGACTTCATCTCAACAAATTCTCAAGACTTTTGGCATCATCAAAGCTAGAGTTTTGGAGGCTAAGACTAGGAATCCATCTTCTCTTCTCCACCCTCAAAGGAGTGCTAGGTTTTCTATACAAAACCTAGTATTGTAAGTTTAATCTACACTTTTCTAAACTTTATACATGTTAAAGTGTTTTATTTACGTTCTTCCAAAGCATTATTATCTCTTTTACTCCTTGTTTGGTTGATTTTGGAAAACCTAGATCAAAACTAGGGTTTTGAGGGTTTTGGATATTTTATTAGAATATTTATAGGGAAATGGTTGTCTATACCTAAATGTTATATATTTCAAGTTTCGATGAGTTTTGGAATCCAAAATGGTGATTCCATATTTATGATATTATAGCAAAATTTGGATCTAAAACACTTGATAGCTTATTGTATATAAATGTTTATGTATTAAATAGTGGTATTTATATTATAGCAACCCACGATTTTGAACACACCAAAACTACTATAATGATAGATAAACGCTAGAACGATTGTAAAAGTGACAAAATCTCACCAACGAGTTACAATGACAAGCTTTGCGGAAATAACTGGATTACAACTGAGAAACGTAAATATAGAACTAATTAGGAAGTCTAGCAAATTCTATCAAGATATAGCCACGTCTAAACACAAGCTCCATGCTCACATCCTACCTTTGCCCCTACTCGAACCCTTAACTACCTGCTTACCAGAAAAGGGTTTTAGTTTTGAAAAGCGAGGGTTAGACCATGAGGTCTAGTGAGATCCCTCTACCTCCAACGTCGCACCACAGTTAACAACAAAAGAGTTTATAAACATTTAAAAACAACCACACTTTAAGAAAGATAAGTACACACATGATACATGCTGATGGACCAAGATATGGTCACACACACACACACACACACACTCGTGACGACGTGTTAGGGAACACACCCGCCCTTGAAAAAATTATATGAAACGAATTCATATGTACGGCATAGGACACACTCCCCATATGCATAAGCTATGCCATAGCATGTTCGCAACCCACAAAACCCACTTTTAAAACCACGCACCTTTCACGCATATTTGAATCAGAGTAAAACATGCATTACAAACATCATTACGTAAAAATAAAGTTTATACGCCAACAAATCATGTTTAGAAGGACTCACCTGGCGTCCATGTTAAGCTCCTTTCTCTCTTGAACTAATGGCTTTTAACCGCACACCTACATTTCAAACCACACACGAGAGTGATAAGTCACTCTAATGCCTTCAAAGGTTGACTCTCAAATCCTGAGGCTCCCTATTTGACATCCCCTTAAGACTCACTCCACAAACAACCCAACCGGTTTTTGCTTGGATCTAAACACACTCGCCCGGATGCCGTGTGTATGGGTTTTTCCCTTAACCGGGAACCGGCGCTACCGGATTTTGCACACCCGGCTTTACCGGGTTTTTCCCGTAACTGGATTATCCCATGCCCGATACTACTGGGTTCTCTGTGCTCGAGTCCTCCCACGCCCGACACTACCGGGTTTCATGACTGAGAAGTGAATCACCCGGGTTTCTCCATGTTCGGGAGCTTGGTAGCCGGGGATTCCTGAGACCGGGTTTTGACCCCATATGGGTTTCGCTCCCTTTCGGTTTCCTCCCACTCGGATTCATGGCGATTTCTAGGTAAAACCAATTTGTTCGAAGAATTTTCCACGGTTCCTTCCCAACTCGTTCTAATCCAACCCAGATGCATTTAAACCTTTAATATTGAAATACAAACATACTCTTAATTCCATCTTACACCAATAAACCGAAATTCCACACTCCAAACACTAACCCAACAGATTCGAGGTTATCGATCACCCCAAAACGCTACTAACAATTTCTAAAATTGTCAAAAGCTTAGAGAAGGCAAAGGAGAGGATACGTGCCTTAAAGGAGGTGAGAATTCACACCACTACTTGCTTCCCTAGCTCCAATTTCTTCAATGGTTCAACAAGAAGTCGCCAAAAATCTTTCTCTCCTTCTCTAGCCGCCTCTACCACACATCAGTGTGAACATTGAGGGTTTTAGGGGTTTTAACCCTTTTCTCCATTTTTCCACAAAGGTCCTCCAATTTCTACTTTTTACACTTCACCCACCAAACTTGTAATATTTATTTACTAATGAACTTGGTTATTACATATATCTTGAAGGTAAATACATGTTAGATTATTATGTAATGGATCCATAGGCATAGAAGTCGGATTTATTTTATAATGGTTGGATGAGATTCCTAATTTATAATTTAGGAATAGACATTAATTACATGATGTGGTTCCTAAACAAATAAGATTGTATCGGATGGTGAGGTCCCAAGATAAAGACCTAGATAGGGTTGAACTTGGTGATCCTTTGAGTAAAAGACTTGAATAGAGTTGAACTCATTTTTATGTCAGACTAAAGATTTGGATAGAATTGATATTCAAAATGACTAAAGACCTAGATAGGGTTGATTTCAATAATTATCCATCCTTGATATATGTTTAAAACATTAGTTTGTGGCTTACTTTTGTGTTCCGTCACGACGTGTGGTAAATCGGGTCTCCTCCGTCATCTTATGATGTTGTTGCCCTTCTAAAGATTAAAATGGTTTATTCTTACCGAATGTCTTGATTTAAGCTACGTTACCATTTTGCTGTTTTATTGATTAATCATGTAATTGTTTGTTCTCACTAGGTGTCAAACTTAAAACTTTTTTCTTAAAATGATATGTATAACAGGTTCTCTTAGTGGTGGGGCTCCGAAGTCGTGAGTGGGGTGATGCTTGCCGGTAAAGGCATCTTTTGGGATCAAAGACTTTTGATTATAGGCGTATACTCTTTTGGCAGGTAATCTTTTGGGAGAAGATAGTGACACCCGTTCTTAATTTGAGCTTGACTTAGTTTAGATTAGTAGATTGTTAATTATCTTATTCATATTATGGGGTTGTAAACGCTATACCATTTCCCCATTCTTGGGTGATTTATTTATATAAGAATTACATTCATGTTAATTTTCAAGTTGAATTTGCTCTTATTTTTAGGGTGTTACACTTGTCTTTATGATCGACATGATATGCTTTTTCCTTCTTGCATTACTATATCTCTCATTCGTTATCTCGAAGTATCATAATCTCTATTATCTCTTCTGATAAAGACCATATTAGCAAACTAATACATCTTTTGCAAGTCTAAAAATAGTTCATCTTGCTTCTGAATCTGAATTAACTTACTTAATCTCTTTGAAAATACCCTTAAGGGATTTATTCCTTACTACTCTATTCATGTTAATGGATACACACTCGACTTCTACTGAGTATAAAGAAATATTTAACTTGTAATGACCGATCCCTTTTTCATTATCGGTCTATCTTACTCTTTATTCTTTTCTTACTTTTCTTCTCTTTTTGCAGGCATTTCACCTATTGCATAAACCAAAGAATGCAAAATAACTCTTACTGAGACACTTGATTATCTTAACCATCGAGAAATTTCTTATCTCAGCCTTCTGTGTATTTATTTTAAACATGCAATACTTCTCCATTCGAAATTTGAACTCTTATCAACTTCTCTCTATACACTAATGAGCATGATTGCTAGGCAGACAATCTACATTGAAAACCTCTTCAATCTTTGCATAAGTATAAAGACGCTAACTCATACTTTACCATTTTCTTAACATAGAGGGAGCTCATATTAATATATGATAGAATCTTAGGGGTTGTTTGGTAGTTGCTGAATGGTTTAGTGCATAATAGTTAAGAGGTCAGAATGCTTAAGAGGCTTTGTATGATGTAGTGCAGAATGAAATATGGTTGTTTGGTAACTGCTCTGAATGGACTGTCTGAATGACAAAAAATTACCATTTTAACCCTCTGAATGATTTAGTTCTGAATGACAGATAGCTATTTGGCAGATATATGAATAAAACAATTAATTTGCAAATATAACTACATACTCAATACTATTACTTCAAAAAAAGCATTTCATATTAATCCAAACAAACATAACATTAATTTTTAATGTAATTCTACGTTTCTTTTGGTGCGAGGATTCACCGACTAATTCCATACCTAGTCCAAACAAATAATTGGAAAATTGCAACCATATAAACAAATAGTAATCCTTCAAGTTGTAGCCCAGTGGTTTGGTAACATCCTGGGGGAGTCAGTGGATGGTATCCCTGACTACCCGGGTTCGAACCCCGTGGTGAGCATGTTGTGATATCCAGATCATGGGTCTGCCACTTAGTGGTACCCTTAATTGGGTTGGGCCGTGGTCGACAGGGATTAGTCGGCTGGCACCCTTAAGTGGGAGCCCGGATACCCCGGGAACGTGTGTGTGTGTTAACTTGTCGTTCAAAAAAAATATATAAACAAATAGTAGCATAAAGTTTGGACAAATGAACTTGTTATAAAGAAACACAACTATGAACTATCCATTACTATCTACAAAGAAATTGTGGCATAAAGTATCTATTTACAAAGAAACAATAGCATCAAGTATGAAATATACATTACTATTTACAACGAACCAACAAAAAATCAAAAAAAAATTCAGATTCAACAAGATTCAACAGTAACAAAAAATTTAGATTCAAAAGTAACAATAGGGAAGCAAAAATCATTATCAGCAAAGCAAAGAAAAGGAACAAAAAATCAAACAGTAGAAGCAAAAATCATTATCAGCAACAAATCAAACAGTAGCAACAAATCAACAAAGCAATGGGGAAGAAAAAATCATTATCAGCAAAGCAAAGAAAAGGAACAAAAAATCAAACAGTAGCAGCAAAAATCATTATCACAAAAAATTAAACAGTAGCAGCAAAAATCATTATCAGCAACAAATCACAAGACAAAATTGATAGTTATGGAAGAAAAGAAGAGAAAAGGGGACAATGGATACCTGCAGCCGAGAAAAAAATCAAGAGGTACAATGGATATGCCGCCGAGAGATGATTCCAGGGAAGGAACGTCGGAGTTCAACGCCGGCGAGAGCTCTGGAAAGAACGCTGGTGACAGGGACGATGTGCGTGGAAGGGAAGTTGTGCGTGGAAGGGAGGATCGACGTGTCTTTTTGTGAAGAAGGGTAGCAATGGAAATAACTAGGGTCTAAATGGTTGAGGGAAGCCCTAGCCACAATGGTTAAGAGGTAATTGTAACCATTAAGAGGACAATTTTTTTTGCCAAACAACCTCTACCTCTTACCGAGTAAGAGGTAAGCTCTTAATGTAACCATTAAGAGCTAAACAAATATCCCCTTAATCAAACTTCAGCTGAAGCATCGATCTCACATAACTAAGGTTTAATCTTACGCTATCTCGCAAGCCAATTCTCTTTAACCATTGTTCGTTAATCATTTCTATTTTCTCTAATCACACTTGACATTTCTATCAATTTCACTATATCTGATAAGTTGACCATAAGCCACTTCCATCTATATTTGTATTAAATATCCATATGCACATGCTCATGCTCCACTATCGACTCTTCTAAATCTATGCATGACTTGTTAACTTTGCAATTCATAACTTTTACGCTTACTTGACTATACCATATGTACTTCTTAGTGACACATACATTTGTATCTTGTATCATCAACAACTTAGTTAAACTACCATTATAAGATAGTATAACCACTTTCTTAATCATCACGATTATCTGCTCAATTAACAGTGTTACTGATGCTTAGCTTGACCACATGAGACAATATACTTTCCATTGCTACCCTTCTCGAACATGTTTCATCGAGAACATGGCCTTAGACACTTTTAATGAAATACATTTTATTGATAATTCCAAGTCCAAAGCTTGGTCCTTTTAACATCTAAAAATATCACGTTTTTTTTAAACAAAACCTTTAACCCGCTCTATACCAATTGTAAGTGCAACCTTGGGGAGAAAGGTTGCAAAAATCGAAAACTTAACTTTCTTTTTAATAAAATTTTAACCAATTCTAACAACCAAAGAAATAGAAGAGTTTGTATCAATAAATACCAAGTTCCACAATACAAATTTCACAAACAAATAACCACAAATATCATATACACAAAAATATCGCTATAAATATAAAGAGATAGGGAAGAGGTACTTGACACCGGTTTTACCGTAGTTCACCCAATCTTGGCTACGTCCACCTCTGAGACACTTCTCGAATCACTTCACTATTGTTTTTATTTAAGGTAGAACAAAAACCGTACAAATCAATCTTACAAAAAAAGGTATAAAACACTCAACCTTTTGTAAAAAGAACACTCAACCGTTTTACAAAAAGGGAGAATCACTTAACGATGATATGTGTAGGGAGATAACTCAAACCTCACACAAGATGATAAACACTCAAATGATTAATGTAGGGAGATAACTTCTCAAACCTAACACAACATTTAAATACTTTTAAAATATGAACAACTCTAATCCAAAGAATAGGAAATGTGAAGTGTCTAATTCACATCACTTACAATATGAAGAACTTACAATGATTATCAAGTGGTGGAAATGTTAGCTCTCAAATGGATGGACTTGATACATAATACAATATTAGACTTGAAGAACATTCAAGATGTTTTTAAGAGAGTTTTGAGAGGATTTTCATAGTTAATGTTCAAGAGAGGTGTTTTGTAACACCCAAAATTTTAGAGGTAAAAACTTCTTATTTATCTTCATGGAACCTTCCTTATGCATTTTCTCTTAAAGGATCATGTTGGGAATGGATAGTGTTAGGACATAATGCTAGCTTGGCCAACGTTGAAAAATATTTTTAGAAGTTTTGGGCTTCGGTATAGTCTGTGCAACTGTGCCAAATGATTGTGACATGGGGAAAAATCGCCGGTCACAATCGCGAAAATGAGGGAGGCTTCGGTACATTTTATGTGGTAGTGGCCGCGATTGTGACATAAGGCATTATCGCCTGTCACAATCGCACAGTCTACGTGTAACGCTCCAAAATTTAGAAGGTAATTATTCGTATTTAGTGGGTGAAGTCTTACCTTGCAGTTAAACATTTAAGAGAAAACAATTTTAGATGACTTATGGATCGATCTCGGCCACCTTCGCGTTGAAAACTTTCCATTTTTGGGCTCGGTACGAGGCCGACGACTATGACCGACGATTATGCCCAGGTCACAGTCGCATGGAGCATTAGCGCGGGAAGAAACCCCTTTACGGTACATACTCCGCGAGTATGCCCGACGATAGTGCTCGGGTCATACTCGTCGTGTCAATATCACTCCATGTTTGGGACTTACAGTACGTGTGGAGTGATTATGCCTCACGATAGTGACAATGTCACTATCGCCTGGGCATAGTCGTTGTCGCTGAAAAGAAGGGTATTAAATGCCCAACTCGATTTCTGTCAGCTCACAACTTCATTTTCTCTTTTGTTGGCCGATTTCTTTCTAGTCCAAGAGGTAAGGTTCTACCCTAATCATCTCTCTTCATAAATTATTGGTAGGTTTGACCTAAGATCATTTATGGTGATGGTATAGGGTTTCTACTTGCTCATTCTAGGGGATCTTCAAGTCATCTCTCAAGTCTCTCTACTCTCCATCTTCTAGGGTTTTAGGTTTTGTCAAACCTACAAGGTGAGTCCATCTTGTACCATTAAATCTTACACATGTCTAGCCATTATTACTTGATGTTCTAAACTTCCTTTACTATATGTGTATGTTTAATGATTCTTGACCTAATTTATATTTTGGGAATTTTAGGGTTTCTACCTACCTTTATGGGTATAGTTGGGATACATGTATATAAATATATAGCATGGGATTATAAAGAAATGGTGGTAACACTTGTGGTGGGATTGACATGAGAATCCTTATTTGTGCACTTTTATGCTTATTTTGGGTGATCTTATCTATGGCTAAATGGTACATGGAAGATAGTAAGTGTAGTGTTTTGTTGTTAGTAATAACGGAATTTCTTTTGATTAACTTTGTGAAAGATCTCATTGAAGCCATTGAAATGGATTATGAAATATTGTTGGAAAGTGGAATTGTATATACTACCAAGAAATAGGCATGGGGTCACATTGGGTAATAGTTGTAGGCTTTCCAAGTCGGGCAATGGCTAAAGACCGATAAATGTAATTTCTTGGGTTGATTGAAATATAGAAGCAATGGTTTGTCCATTGCTTTGTAGTGGGGCTCTTAAACGTGATTGTGTGACCTACTTTTGTGTTCCATCACCATCATGGAAATCGGGTCTCCCCCGTCATCGTAAGATGCTTGTACGTTTGGGTAAAGATGGAAGTTCAAGAGACTCACTTCAGTAATGTAACCAGATCGCATTTCCTTTATTTTATGCTTATGATTATTTATAAATTGGATGAACTCACTAGGCGTTAGCCTAACACTTTCTTGAATGTGGCTTGTGTATCAGGTCTTAAGAATAGCGGGGTGGCAAGCTTGTGAGTGTGGTGCTCATTGCTGATAGTGGCAACTTTTGGAGCACGGTATAGAGAGGAGACAGTGGAGATTTTTGGACGTATAGAACCCTCATTTTGGTGATCTTAGCGACACCTGTCCGTATTCTAGAATTCATTGATCTAGATTAGTAGGTTGTTGTTTAAGTATCCATTTATAATTTTTGTAAACTCCTATTCTACCTTTCGCCTCTTTGGGGTAATTATTTATGCATAAAATGGTATTTCCGCGTATATTCAGGTTTTAAATGGCTCTATTTTTAGACGTTATATTGCCGGATTTCCAAATTTTTTTGCCTTATACTTTTAGGGTGTTACACTACGTGACTGTGCCTAGCAAGAGTGCCAATGGCACAATCGTTCGGCGTGTGATCCAGGTATAAAGGCCCTTGTTCGACTTTTGACCTCATTTTCTCACTTATCAGCTCTTGAACTATGATTTTTACCTAGAGGGGACGATTTTCTTACCTTCTAAGCCTCTCCTCATTTAATGCAAACCTAGGGTTTGGTTGGTTCATTTAATTGGGAATTAATACACCATTGAAGATCCTTAAGTGTGGGTTGGCAAGCAAGATTCAAGCATCAATCTCATCTCGTCCAGCTTTTAGGGTTTTGCTATTTTATAGGTTTTACCCTAAAAACCTAGTTTCTGAGTTCTCTAACCTTTATAAAACTAGATACACATCATTTTGTGCTATTTTTTCCTTACATCTATTATCTTGAAGGAAAATTACTCGTACACCCATTATTGTGAAAATCCTTGGAAGTTTATTTATAAATGTGCTTTTTGAATGTTGTTGGATATTAACGAGATATCTCAATAAATGATGGAATACAAAGTGTGTGATACTCATAAATATACTCATATCTTCAAATGTAAAGTATTTGGAATTTTAACCTAAATGAAAGTTTGACTCATATTAGATTGGGAAAAATTGTGGATCTTACTACCATGTGTACTCAATGTGGGTAAGACTTGACACTACATATATAAGTAGCTAAACAGGGATTTGACCCCAATGTTGAGGATTGTGGGACTTTCATGCTTTAATGGCGTATGTATGATAGTGGTTGGACCACAACATGCCTTTTTGGATATTAAATACACATTACTTAGAGTAATTATTGTATCGGGTTATATTGCAAATTGGATGAATCGCAAGTTGACACTATGAGGATATAGTCTTGGGTGCCACCTTGGAGGTATGCACCTAGATCCCCGCCATTTGGGGTAATGCCTTGGAGGTAGTCCCCAATGCGTTGGGCCTTTGAGGTGTTGCTTGTACGGGTGAAAATCAAGGTATATCGACTCTTGAGGTGAAACTTGTTAAGTGTTTTGGGTCTCCCCCATTGATTCCTTACTTGAACCATTATAATAAATTGATATAATCTTGTTTTAATTATGTTTATGTCATGTTCAAACTCACTAGGATTTTTGGCCTAATACTTGTTTGATGTCGATGTGTATCTCAAGTTCTAGTGGCGTGGTCGCCAAGAAAAGCAAAATGGACTTTAGATGTGAGCTTAGGAGCAACTTTTGGGACGCCATTCTTGAAGAACCTTATTTTGAGCTTTAGATGACAACCAATTGTAATCTTATTTTGAGTGTCCTGAATCTAGTTTCTAATCACAATCAATTCAATAAAAAAAAATTAATCAATTACCTGTTTTGATTCACTTCACAATTCAACGATTACAACTGTTTTTCTCACTTTCTCTCTCTAAACAATTCTCTCTCTCTAAAACTCCCCCTGAATATTCAACTCTAACTCTAACTCTAACTCATCTATCTATTAAACAGCAAAATGAGGTATTTATACCTACAAGAATTACAAGGAAACAAACAAAATACAAATGTTGACTTTGACATTTTATTACAAAGACTTTGACTTTTTAATGAGAGTTGACTTTCTCAGCTTTGACATTCTTGAATTTTGACTTCAGTATTCATGATCTTGTATCCAACATAATTCATGCTCTAACAATCTCCCCCTTTGGATTCAAGATCATCATAAAAAGATTTAGCAAATCAGTCCTCTCTTTAAGCTCTGTCAAATGCAATCTCTCCCTTTAACATTGTAATCTTTCCAAGTCTGTCTTTGAAGGATATAACAATCTCCCCAAAACTTTCACAAATATCTTTCAGACTTCGGAAAGAAATTATCATCAGATTCAGCTTGAATTTCTTTAGCAAATAATCTTCAAAGAAAATTTACTCAAAATCAGCACATCTTCAGAAATTCTTTGATCTTCTTCAAATCTTTTACTTTGAATTTTCTGACTTGGACATTTCGTTAAATCATCTCCTAAAACTCCAAAACTTTAACATTTCTTGATACCATCTCCCTTTTTTTGATGATTTGAGCATCGGTATCATCAAAATTTTCACCAAGAAATGTCTTTGACCATTCTGATCTATCCAAGAGCCTCTGATTCTGTGATCCATAACCATGTATTCATCTAGATCTTTTCAAAGCCAGACAAAATAGGAAAATAACACCCGAATCAACAAATGAATTAGTTAACATGCCTGTCAGTAACACGAAGTCACTGTGTGTAACAGATACACATTATAAAGGAGCTTTTGTTATGTTCACTCCCCCAGGGCTTCCATCCAATCATCGAAACACCACAAAGGTAATTTCTATGAATGTTATGACAAGAAAACAAATTCCTTGTTTGTTTGTGCAAGTGTAGAAAGAATTAAACACTGATGATTGCTTTTTAATAAGGCTCAACATTGTGTAAACCACTGAGACAACAATAGTATAAACAAAGACTCAATGTGCATGATTGAAGTGCGAAGGCGGGGCATACTTCCTTCTTTTTCAATATCTAGATTTTCCAAATGAAAACCAGATAGATTATGTGTTGCGTCCCCTTAAAATATGAAACACTTTCTTTTTTAGAAGAAAATGAGTGGTTGGTGGGGTTTTAACAAGAGTTGGCATGGGCTAGTTGCCTGTTTCAATAATGTTCACCAAGAATTGTGAAACATTAGTAATGTGGCTGCCCGGTTCAGAAAGTAGTTGGTGCAAAGTTTGATATTCTTTACTCTGATCTCACACCCTCTTTCTTTTTAAACATTTAGCACACAACTAACCAAACTCTCATTTCCATTTTACCTCAACGCACAACCCACACTCATATCTTTTAGACTCCTCACACTCCATCACTATGGATTAACTTCTTGGGTAGGAAACACTGGTAATCGTGAATCCATAGAAGTTCATTTAAGTCCTAGCATAAAGAACCCATATTCCTATAAAGAATAATGTTGCTCAATATGGTTTAACTTTATCAGTTAAAGCTCGAATACAAGTCAGATATGTATATGCTCAGAATATAATCATGACAATTTGAGCATTTTTAAACACTGAAGTATTTTCAAACAAGTATATTCAATGAATGAATATGAATGCAAGAAACTTGTTTGAAAATCTGACATTGTATGAAAAATGATCAGAAATGAATGATATAACAATCAAAGCTTATGGTCAAGAATAACAGATATTTTCTATACGAACCAAGATATAGACATTCTTGAAATAAATGCTTCGAACTGAAATGACGCTCAAATTTCTTTGAATACAAGCGGGGTGTCTTACCATCGAAAACATGTTTCAATATGAGACATGGTAAGAATAATTTGAACAATAAGTCAAACCGATGTGTGTGAATACTTGAAAGTATATAGAAAAGACAATACACAAGTATTTATCTTTGGAAACACACGGTTTGTAATCATGTAAGCACAAATAAATTTTGAAAAACATTTTAAAATCACACTTCCAATTCATGAAATCTGTTTAAGAATCGGGAAATGGTTTGAACATTTAAAAAAATGTTTTCTTATGACTGAAAGTTGTCCTTCTTTCAACCATATCTGAGATTAAGATAAGAAATTAACCTTTTTCGCTTCGTCTTAAATCTCATGAAGTCACTGTGAACTCAAGATCTAAAGATTCTAGAGAGAGAAAGCTAGAGAGAGAAAGTAAATGTGGAGCCAAAAGTAGTTATGTATTTTTGATATGAAAATATAATCTCTTGTTCTTAAAAACAACTAAGACAAGGGCTTATATACCCACAAGGTAAAATAAATACAAAGGTTACAACTAAAAATGATCTAACAATCTCCCCCTTTGTAACCTTTGGCACCGAGCTCTAAAATCAAGAAAATCTTCTGATATCCACTTGAGCTTCAAGGCGACGTAAAGCATTTCGAAAGTTGATTCGGTCTTGAATTACATCAATTGCCTTCTCCAATCTCAATAACTCCTTGTTTCCTTCCTTTTGTGGATAAAAATTGAATCTTTGTCTGTTTGCCACATTCTGCTTTTCATAATTCAACTTCTGAATTAGATGCATCTTGATAAGCTTCAAAGTTGCATCAGAATACTTGCAGACTTCTTCAAATCTCATAAAACAATGACGACCCTTCAAGTTTCTGTACACCACACCATACGGTTCATCAACAACAGTATATAATAAGAAACTTTCAATGTTGTTGAGCTTCTGTTTTGGCTTGTGCAAGTTGACCGTAGGTTGATGATTTTCAACACCCAACTGAAAGTCAAATACGCTATAAAAGCGAATTGTTCTGATAATATGTCTTCTGACAGTGTTGAAGGCTCTATTCATATCATCTGATCGTTCATTGAGAGAGCTGAAGAAATTGAATAGAAACTCAATATCATCCACATGAACTTCATTAAAATCTGCTTCTGTGAAGGTATAGTCTTTGCAGTCTCTTCGTTGAACAGTGAAATTAGAAACCCAGATGTTGAATATGTTGAACATGGAAACACATTTAACTTGTACAATCCCCTTCTCAGAATATACTGTTTCTTTCCCTTGTCTCAAATACCTCATGGCCATCAAATAGTTCTGTTTAACAAGATCAGACTCTTTTTCAATGCCCAAGAAAAACTCAATACTCAAAGCAGTCTTGTGTTTCACAAAAATACTTCGGTGAGTATCTTCAAGGTATACATTTCGAAACACCTGTCTCATATCTCTAGCCTCAAACCTTTGTCGTCTATGCTCCCTTGAAATAAGAATTCCTGAAGATCTAAGGTTTTCTGGAATAAAATCAGGAGCCATATAATTAGGATCAACTGACTTACCAGATTTACTTGTTGGAGCACGAGGAATCTTGGTAGGTGGAATCACAACTGGAATAGACACATTAGAAACAATTGTTGGAGGCTCAGAGACAACTGATGTAGAAGATATAAGAGTTGTAGAGACAACCAGAGTATTTGAAACTGCTTCAGACTGAATCTGAGAAGAATCATCTTGTGGAGAATTCTGTTCATTGTGAAAAGGGAATCTAACTTCTTGAGATGAAAGATCTGCATACAATACATCAGCATCACTATCATCATCATCTTCTTCTTCTTTGACTTTCCAAAAGCTTTCAAACTTGGCATCAATTTCATTTTCAGAATCCACATCAATAATATTTTCGTAAGATTCTCTGAAATTCTCAAACGCTTCAGCCTCAGTCATATTCACAGATTTTGGTATAACAGAAGAAACTGGCTCAGAATCGGGATCAACATAAAGTACCAACTGTAAATTGTTTTCTGTAGAAATGTCAGTCTCTGGAAGATTTACTTTTCTCAACATGTCTTCAAACATAGACTGCATTTCTGTTTCTGCTTCTTTAGGCTTTTCTTTATCAGCAGAGCATGTTTCACTTGGAGCAGTTTCTGCTTTATTTTCTTTAGAAAGATCAGATGCAGACTCATCCAAGCGTCTCTTTTTCTCCCCCTCATGATCAGGTTGAGAATCATCATGATCATGTGAACGCTTGTTAGATGGTCCAGCTTCAGCACGACACGAGACATTTGGAACCTGCAAGTGTTGAGCAATAGCAAAAACAGTGGATTGCAATTGACCCAAACCTAACTGTACCTCATCTCTAAATTTCTCAAAGTCTGATCGTAAAGCAGAGAGAGAATCTTCAGTTGTAGGTGGTCGAAATGATGGCTGAAAAGATCTGAGAAGAGACAAAAGATCGATCGACTGTTGATTTGCTGGAGCCATAGATGCAAGTCGAGCTCTTAAGTGCTCAGCTACTTCCTGAACAGAAAGATCATCAATACGAGGGCCTGCAGAAGTAGAAGAGGAAGATACACCCGCAAAAGTTGATGACATAGTAGCACATGAAGCCATTTGGGCAGAAGAAGATAGACGAACCGATGACATAGTAGAAGACGAAAAGATCGGTGCAGATAGTGAAGGTGCAGAATCCAAAGCTGCTGAATGAGAAAGATGAAGTTCTATGGGTTTGCCGGTCAACAACTGTGAAGGGATAATAGAAGGATCAATATTTGACAGATTTCCTTGCAGAAACGCCTCCATCCTGGCTAATTGAGTATTTCTTTCTGCATCCATAGAAGCCTTTGTTGTCCGTAGAAGATTATGAACAATGTCTAGTTTTGAATGAGAAGAAGTGGACACCATAGCCAATGCTGAATCAGTGGTAGATACAACAACAGTAGAAGATTCATGAGCAGCAGAAAATTTCTTCAGTGAAAGATCAAGCTCGTCTACAGCAAGATGGCCAACACTTGGATTTATGGGAACAGACTCATCATCAGAACCTTCTTGATTGGATTGAAAATCAACAAACTCTTGATTATCATCATCATCATGTAATTCCTCAAGTTCATCTTCAATGACAAAGTGAATATCTGAACCTGATTCGGGGAATGCCTGTTGTTGTTTCTGAATTTGCTCTGCAACTTCTTGAACTTCATCAACATGTTCCTCTGCAACCTGGTTTTGAACTTGTCGTTGTAATTGAGCAACTTGAGCATCTGCATCAGCATTCTCTGCCTGTGGAGTCTCGTAATCATGATCTAGCATGTATTCGACCACAACTTCATTTGTCAAATCTGCATAATTCACGATAAGACTTGCTGGAATGGGCATCCATTGATCTTCATTCGTAAACGTATGCTTTTGAATCTGGAAGTATTTACACTGATAATCGGCAATGCGAGTCCACTGTGTGCGAGCAGGAAAATTCTCTGTGCTATCCATAATGCTCCGAACAAAGATCTTCAAAAATCGCAAAAACGGCACAAACTTTCTCCTATTGTTTGTCGCTTTAGCATATAAAACTTCTGAAAGACCAGTCCAGATGGCCAAAGTATAATCGATATGAAGATCGTGAATAACACAGTAGAATAGCTTCAGAATCGGCATGCTTGTGCTATCTGTACCAGTAGCCTTTGAAGTTAAGCATCGATTGAATATAGAGAAGAAATCATACCAGTGAGGTGGAAGCTTAGCTTTGTGAAACTGAGTCACTTTCCTGAGTTCACCATTATAACCAAGTGCAATAATGCCATCAAAAACAGTTTGATCAGAAGGAAACGGATCATAAGCAACTTTGCCTGGTCTGGAATCAGGGCCTGGAAATTGTAGAAGCACACGTAACCTTCTGAAAGTAAGCCGAGATTCAAACTGATCGACATTTATCAGGAAATGTGGAGGATTTACTTTATCATTCTTTGTAATATAGTGCCAGGCTTGCTGCACATATACCTCAGGAACATCAACTATTTTTGTCAACGCATAAACAAGGGGATGTCCTCTTAAAATTTCTTTCACCACACCACGTATGTTCAGATGTCCAAAATCAATATAATGATTATTGCCCTTGTATGGAAGGAAGTGAGAATGATGCAGAAAATCATCCGGAACTAGTCCTTGAGCAGATTGATCAGCTGTTGTGGAAGGCTGAGAAGGCATAGGACGAAACCTAGAAATCTGTTCTTGATCATTAAGATGATCTATGAGATCATTCTCATCTTGTTGTACTTGAACATCAGCCATTAAGTCTGAAAAGTAAGCATAGTTAAAAAGTTAGGACATAATCAATCTGAAAGAACCAAGTGAGGTTGTCGGTTGTAGAACAAACCGAAAATCGAAAAATTCGGTTGAAACAAGAACCGAAAAGCAAGGTTCTCGGTTGCACCAAGAACCGAGAAGAGAGGTTCTCGGTTATAACATAGACCGAGAAATGAGCTTCTCGGGTATGGATTGAACCGAGAAGCAAAGATGGCAAAACATAGAGTGAACCAAGGTTGAAGTTCTCGGTTGAATGGAAGAAACCGAGAAGTGAAGTTCTCGGTTGGTGAGAGAACCGAGAAGTGAAGTTCTCGGTTGATTAGTGAACCGAGAAGTGAAGTTCTCGGATATGAGGGGACCGAGAAGTAAAGTTCTCGGTTGATTAGTGAACCGAGAAGTGAAGTTCTCGGATATGAGGGGACCGAGAAGTAAAGTTCTCGGATTTTGAAAAGACCGAGAAGTGAAGTTCTCGTTCCAGATTAGAATCGAAAAAACCCCCTTTGTTCCCCCTACAAAAATGCATACAATCCTTTCAATCGAAGCATAAGAGTAGAAAAACATACCTGTAATGCGGAATTTGTTAAAAGACAAAAAAAATCGACTTAAACTCTAGAAGAACAAGTCGATTCGAATACTCCCCCTGAACTTCACCACCACCGTAATGAGCAAATCGATTCGAAGATGAATCAGCGAACCACGAAACACACAAATTATTTTGATACCACATGTTAGGATCAAGCGTTTACCACTACGCCAAAAGCAATTGCTGATGGAGAAGGCGCAACTTTATTTCCTTATAGCATAGCAGCCAACGCCACGTTTCGATTTAGGAAGATGCTGGTCAATGACCCAACAATCCCCCCCCCCCAGCATCTGCCAGCACTAACAAGATCTTCACTAGAAGTCAATGGCTGCACAGCATGCCTTTGGCATTTAAATGCACTCCATGGGATTCGAACCCGTGACCTGCTCTGATACCACATGTTAGGATCAAGCGCTTACCACTACGCCAAAAGCAATTGCTGATGGAGAAGGCGCAACTTTATTTCCTTATAGCGTAGCAGCCAACGCCACGTTTCGATTTAGGAAGATGCTGGTCAATGACCCAACAGTCACGCTGTAAATCATAAAAATTTGATCTTGTAAGCATCTCTCATCCTGCACAAGTCTCAAAGTCTAGTAAAAGCAACTTTATTCACAAATTTATTCAAATGAAAATGACATAAAGCAGTAAAACGATTAAAATATGAGTTCTGATCTAAAATAGTCAGAAATCATAGTCTTACTCCTTTGAATTGTACACTCCCCCTAAGTTCATGCATCACAAAAATTTGTCAGTTTAGTAAAATGCAGAAATTAGATAAACTCCCCCTCAAAAGAATGTAGACCATCTTAAAATTCTTCTCACTCTCCCCCTGAAACTATGAACAAACTATTAAAGTGCAGATATCCTTTCAGAAATATTGATAAAGAAATGATGAAAAATTACAATAAAAGAAACTTTAATAGGTAATTACTGATTAGACTTTGAGATTTAGCATACCAAGCTTAGATACAAGAAAATTAAATCTCTTTTCATCTAAAGCTTTGGTAAACAAATCCGCAAGTTGATAATCAGTCTTTACAAAGTAAAGTTCTATTGTACCTTTTTCTACATTATATTTTATAAAATGATACCTGACATCAATGTGTTTTGTCTTAGTGTGCTGCACAGGATTAACTGATATGGCGATAGCACTCTTCGAGTCACAATATATCGGAATTTTATCAAACTTGAATCCATAGTCTCGCAGTTGTGTCCTCATCCACAAAACCTGAGAGCAGCAACTGACAGCAACTACATACTCTACTTCTGCAGTCGATGCGGATACGCATAATTGCTTCTTTGATGCCCAACTAACGAGCTTGTCTCCAAGAAATTGAATGTGACCTGAAGTACTCTTCCTGTCCAGCATGCACCCAGCATGATCTGCATCTAAGTAAGCAGTCAGTTGAAACCCAGTATCCTTAGGATAACACAGACCAAGATCTGCAGTCCCCTTCAGATATTTAAAAATCCGTTTGACATCAGCCAAATGGGATTCTTTAGGAGCAGCCTGATATCTAGAACATAAACATGTTGAAAACATAATATCTGGCCTACTTGAAGTAAGATACATTAAAGAACCTATCATACCTCTATAAGTCCTAACATCAACACTTTTACCCGAAGGATCAGTGCTAATCTTAGTACCTGGTGCCATCGGGGTTCCAATTGGTTTACAATTTTCCATTTTGTACTTCCGAAGAATATCCAAAATGTACTTATATTGGTTAATGAAAATCCCCGTTGAAAACTGTTTTACTTGTAATCCGAGAAAGAAGTTCATCTCTCCCATCATACTCATTTGAAAACGTGACACCATGAGGTTAGAAAAGTTTTTGCAGTATTTAGAATTTGTAGAACCAAATATTATATCATCAACATATATCTGAATAAGGATGATTTCGGCTTTTTCCTTTTTGATGAACAAAGTGGTATCAACTTTACCTTTGGAAAAACCTGACTTGACCAAGAATTTAGATAGAACATCATACCATGCGCGAGGGGCTTGTTTCAAACCATACAGGGCTTTACCCAAAATGTAGACGTGATCTGGCTTATCTGGATTTACGAACCCTTCTGGTTGAGAAACGTATACTTCCTCCTTAAGAATGCCATTCAGAAAGGTCGTTTTCACGTCCATCTGATAGACTGTGAAACTCTTGTGAGTTTCATACGCTAGAAACATGCGGATTGCTTCTATATGCGCTACTGGAGCATACGTCTCATCGTAGTCTATGCCTTCCTCTTGCCTATAACCTTTGGCAACAAGTCTTCCTTTATTCCTTATGACAATACCATCTTCATCCTTTTTGTTTTTGAATACCCATTTAGTTCCTATCACGGTCTTTCCTTCTGGTTTTGGAACTAATCTCCAGACCTTCAGGGCTTCAAACTGATTTAATTCTTCTTGCATAGCAGACACTCAATCTGAATCAGCAAAAGCTTCTGATACTCGAGTAGGCTTTATTTTGCTGAGGAATGAGTCATGCAGACACTGGTTTAAAGTTTCGGACCTAGTTTGCACCGGCTTGTTAAGATCTCCAATTACTTGGTGTAAAGGGTGCTCTTTGGTCCAGCGATGCTCATGAGGGAGTGGAATAGATACAGATTGATCATGATAATCATCTTGAAATCCACTATCAGGCTCTTCAATTTGAATAGTTGGAGGGGGGTTTGCAGTTGAAGTTTCAGGTGCAGAAGCATCAGTTGGAACAATAGACTATGGCTGTTGAGTAGATAGTGTATTACACCCAACTGACACAGTTACTTCTGACTCAACAATTACTTGTACATCTTCAACTGTAGGAGTAGATATTGGAATGTGAGTTTCTGACTGAAAGGGGAATTCAGATTCAGTTATGACTTCTGAAGTGACTGGATGATTGCAAGTTGTGTCTTCAGACCTGTCAGTCATAGCAGATTTAGGCAAATTAGATCCTAGAAACTCATCATAAAATAATTCAAATAAAAAATCTAAATCAGATAAATGACTAGTAGATGTAGAAGCGTTATTCGAATTGTTCTCTGTAGAAACAGGTTCTGGACTGATCTGCCCAGAAGCTAATACTCCAGTTATCACGGGTTCTGAACTGATTTGTTCAGAAGCCATTTCTTCATTGAATGTGACATTAACGCTCTCGATTACTGTCTTTGACTTCTTCAAATAAACACGATATGCAGTAGATGTCGAAGAATAACCAATAAAGATACCCTCATCCTCCTTGGCACTGAACTTGTTCAGACTCTCTCTGTCGTTAAGCACGAAACACTTACACCCAAATATGTGAAAATACTTGATTGTCGGTGTTCTGTTGTTGATCAATGCATACAGAGTCTTTTGAAAATGGCGGTGTATCATGGACTGATTCTGAGTATGACAAGCAGTAGACACAGCTTCTGCCCACAGAAATAGAGGTGAGTCAGATTGGCTAAGCATAGTACGAGCTGCCTCGACTAGCGTCCGATTTCGCCTTTCGACTACTCCATTTTGTTCAGGCGTACGAGCAACAGAGTATTGATGTGAAATCCCGACCGATTCGAGATATGCTTCAACAATCTTGTTTTTGAACTCTGTGCCGTTGTCAGTTCTAAGAAGCTTGACTTGTTTCTGCAAATTCACCTGAGTCGTCTTCAGAAAATTAATGAGAACTTCGGGTGTCTCATCTTTTGATCGTAGAAATTTGACTCACGTGTATCGCGAATAATCGTCCACGATAACCAGCACGTATTTCTTTCCACCTAAGCTCTGCGTTCGCATTGGACCACACAAATCCATATGTAACAATTCTAACGGAGAGCTGGTACTTGGTTCAGGCTTCGGTTTATGCGGAGCTCTCTTCATCTTTCCTTTTTCACATGCTGCACATAAGTGTTCTTTCTCATATTTCAGCTCAGGAAGTCCATTGACTAGCTTTCCACTGACCATCTTGTTGATATAACGGAAGTTCAGGTGTGATAGTCGTCGGTGCCAAAGCCAACTTTGCTGCATCGAGGCTTTTGTCAGTAGGCAAACCTGATTGTCATTCTGAACCTTTGAAAGATTGATGGTGTAGAGGTTTTTCTTTCGATTTCCGACTAAGAGTTCATTACCGTCTTCAGTACAAACCGAACATCTCTTAGCTTTGAAGTTGACCTCTAACCCTTGGTCGCAGAATTTACCAATGCTAAACAAGTTGTGCCCTAAGCCTTCGACATATCTCACCTTCCTAATCATTATGTTGTCTTGAATGATGTCACCATATCCTAAGATTGGTGAAAACTGGTCGTTCCCAAAACGCACATTGCCACTGAATTTCTCTGTATAATTAGACAATAAAGCTTTCTGCCCGGTCATATGCTTGGAACAGCCGCTATCCAAGTACCACATATGTCGGGTCTGCAAGAGAAATCAGGAAATAACAATTTTAGGTACCCATTTAAAAACGGGTCCTAACAGATTAGCACAAGATTTTGGTATCCATTTGAATATGGATCCTCCTTTTCTTTGAAAAATCTTTGAAAAATTAGATTTAGAAGAATAAACATGATAAGATCCAAACCAATCATTAGAAGTATGATGATAAGCAAAATCATTTCTCCGATAATGAAAAGATTTATTAGTAGGAGGAGATAATTGAATCAATTGCTTTATTGAATAACGCTTGTAAGAAGTTACAAGGTTTTGTTTAGGAGAAGCAAGTTGACCAACAACATCAACATCACTATTATCAGATCTATTACATGAGTTATCAGAAATTGATTCAGCTGTCTCATCATTCTTCCTTTTTGGTCGCCATTCAGATCTTGCTTCCAACCGTTTCTTTCTTAAATCTGAAACAAAAGATTTAGATTGATTTGGAAAATCAGATTTCTGAGATTTATTTATCTTTTGTGTTAATCAATAAATCCCAATCTATCAAGAAATTACTCAATAATATGACAATTAAGGAACAAGAACTAGAGAGAGAATCTAGAGAGAAAAGGTAGATCTTGATTAGCCACACGTCTCCCTAATCTGGTTCTACGTAGTTACAAGATTCTTACCACAACTCTAACAAAGCAACACCTATTTATAACACAAGATTAACAAAAACTTAACAACTAAGTAAAACTAACTTTGACTTTCCTAAAACATTGACAATGTTGACTTTTACATCTTTGACTTTCCACATTAAATCTTGGATACAATATTTAGACTTAACAATCTCCCCCTTTGTATTCAAGATTTAATAAAAATTTGACACTAGTCTTAAGCACTTGATTCTTCAGCTTTGACTCTGATAACTTTGAACTTTGAAGCTTTAACAATCTTCAGTCTTTCAGCCTTTGAAGAATCTTGAAAAGTCTTTTTCACATTGAAGCTCTGAAAGTCAACATGCCTTGAACAAATCTGAAAACTTGAAACTTTGAGTTTAATCTTTGACAACTTTATCTCTGAAAATTCTTTCGTCTCTGATCAAAATTGTATCTTCATTACTTTGATCTCTAAACCATCTTTGGAAGAACAAACCTTCTTAAATCATCTGACTGAAAATGACTTTAAATCATCTCGGAATGATTTCTTTTCATCTGACTTGTACTTTCTTGAACTTTTTCATGAATCTTTTCACAGAACTTTCTTTCTTTATAACTTTGAAATTGAATCTTTGTAAAATTCTCCCCCTTTTTGATGATTGTGAGCAACATGATCATCAAAACTTCATCAACTTCAGCAAATTCTTTGAACACCCCCTTTGTATTGAAATAACAGTCTCCCCTTTTCGATGATAATTTTGATAATCGCCGCTCTTTTGATCTGAATAACTGAATCATGAACTGTATATACCCGAATCTTTTTAAATTCAGATATAATGAACGTGGTAACCCTGATTCAACAAATGAAACAGTTATAAATGTCTGTCAGTAACACAAAGTTACTGTGTACAACGGATGTACAATATAAGGAGCTGGTTTGATGATGACTCCCCAGGACTTCCATTCAATCATTGAAAAACACAAGGTTTATCTATGAATGTTCTGACAGAAAAACTAATTTTCTGTGTGCTCGTGCTTGTGTATGAAAGAATTTAGCACAATGATTGTGTTTCATAAGGCTCAAGTTGTGTAAACTGTTGAGACAACAACATGTATTACACGGACTCAATGTGCATGAAAGAGGTGCGAAGGTGGGGGCAACTTTCCTTCTTTTTCAATATCTAAATCTTCCGAGTGAAGATTAGATAGCATATATGCTGCGTCCCCAAAGAAAATGAAACATTTCTTTGTTAAGAAAGAAATGAGTGATTGGTGGGGTAATAGCAAGAATTGGCATGGGCTCACTGCCTTTTTCAATGATGGTCACCAAAGAATGTGAACCAATCAGTAGATGTGGTTACCCGGCTCAGAAAGTGGTTGGTGCAGAGTTCTGATATTCTTTTAACTCTGTTCCCACACCCTCTTTCTTTTTATCATTATGCTCACGTCTAACCAAACTCTCATTTCCATTTTACCGCTCCACACAATGAGAAAAACTCAACCAGATGATTTATCTCCCCCACTCTTTGATTTTGACCCCTCACCCCTCAATCACTCAAGGATAACTTCCTGGGTAGGAAACACAGGTTTACGTGAATCCATGGAAGTTCTGTTTAAGCTCACACACGAATCTCATGTTATTCCTAAGAAGAATCGTTGCTCAACATTTTAACTTGAACAGTTAAGCTCAAAAAGATAACAGTGTCAGAATGTATGCTCATTTAAAATTATGAATGAAAATTGAGCAGTTGAACTTTGAAGATTTCTCAAAACAAGAATATTGAATGAATGAAATGAAAGCAAGAGAAATGTTTTGAGAATCTGACAAAGTATCAATAAGATCAAATGAAATGGATAGGGTATCAAAGAATTGGAAATTTGTTTATATGAACAAATATAAACAATTTATCAATGAAAGCACAAATATGAAAAAGATGAATAATGCTCAACAACTTTGAAAGCAAACGGGGGTATTACCATCGAGAAAAAAATTGTTTGAATTTGAGACATGGTAATAACAATTTCAAATAAAATACTGAACCGGTGTGTGTGAATACTTGACAGTATATGGACAAGATAATACACAAGTATTGATCTTTGGAAACACACGGTCAGTTAAACATTAAGCTCAAAAATTGAAAAACATTTAAAAGCGCACTTCTGAATTCATGAAATCTTTTGAGAATAGAGAAGTGGTTTGAACATTTAAAAAAGCGTTTTTCATGTTCGAAAGTTGTTCATCTTTCAAACAATCAGAGATCTAGAACAGAAGATATTTTACCTTTTCAGCTCCCCCTCAAATCATGATTAAATGATTTATATCTTTTAAGGTCCCCCTAGATATTAGCAAAATATCCTTCTTTGATCGTTGAAAAACGGGTCCTGATCTGTCATGTGATCAGAAGCCACTTTATTCAGAACATTTAATAAAAAAAATAAAAGAAAGCAGTAAAACGTTTTTATAGTATGAGTTCTGATCTGAAATAATCAGAAGTCATTACCTTTACTCCCCTTAAATTAGGCATCTGAGATATATCAGTTAAAATAGGATAGAGATCAGACACTCCCTTTTGAATTGTAGACCATCATATCAGAAAAATCTATCAGTGAAAAAGAATAGGATAGAGATCAAATCAATTCTCTTGGGATGTAGACCATCATATCCATCAGATGCAAAAACCCAGGAGTAAGGTCTTTTTGATCGCTGAAGTCCGAGTCCTAAACTGTTGTGTTTAGAAGTCAAACTCCGTTGAAGTACGGGTCCTAAGCTAATGTGCTTAGAAGCCATAGTCTTTCAACTTTGAAGTCCGGGTTTTGAACTGATTTGTTCAAAAGCCTTTGTTCTCTTACTCCCCCTTGACTTGAGGTGCCTGCAACACAGAATCATTTTTCGGCTTTGGTACCCACTGGTATTTGGGTCCAGAAATGTTAGTTGCAGTTCGTGTGGGGGAAATAGAGTAAGAGCCATACCAGAAATGATCACTGGTCTTGTGAATATGATCATGTGTACAACAATAAGAACAATAATTTTTAATATTTGAAAACTTGAGTAATTGATCTCTTGAGTATATATGGTCAGATTTACCTTTATGAGATTTGTTCTTCTTAGCTTTGTGAATATGTACACATGATGTATTTCCTTTCAGCTCAACTGACATCTCACCTTTAACTGGTTTCTTCTGCCAGACCAGTTTCTCTTTGTTGTAACTTTTTCTCCCCGGATATGTATCTGAACCATCTAAATATCGATCATAGAAAACGTTAGTTCGAAGAATCTGATCAAAATATTTAACAGGCCTTTGTGAAGAGACAGATTTCTGATTTGAACTTGAAACAGATTTTTCAAGCTCTTTGATCTTTGAGGCAAAGGTGTCTCTTTCTTTCACAAGCAGGTCAATCTTTGTCTTGTATTCAGACTTCGTTTTCTGCTCTTTCAGCGCAGTAGCAGATAGTTCAGATAGCTTTGAAGTCAGTCTCTTGATTTCAGACTCAAATATGGATCTTTCTTCTTCAAATCCTTTCTCTGACTCATTTCTCTGGCCGGATAATTCTTTAAAGAATCCCACATTCTTCTGTTCTATGGCCTTCTTTTCTTTCTCAAACTTCTCTCTTTCCAAAATAAGCACTTTCTCAAAATCGGAAATTTGTTGAGAAAGTTTTATGCATTTAAGATCCACTGTCTTCTTTTCTTCAAAGCACTCCCTTGAGAAATCTGAGAACTTAGTTGAAAATCCTTTCTTTTCTTTCTCAAAAACAACTTTTTCTTCAATAAGATTTTGCTCAAAATCAGATATATTCTTTCTGAGCTCAGAGTTCTCAGATTCCAATCTCTTTATCTTCTCATCATTCTGCCCAGAAGATCTTTTCAGAAGATCTTTAAAACATTGATTTCTTCTTTTATTCTGACAACTTCTGCAAAATACTCTCTAGATTTTTGCGTGTGAAAGTCAATAGCATGACCCAGATTAATTTGCTCTAATTCCACCTTTCTAATCTTCTCTTCAAGATCTGTAAAAAATCCCATGATTAATGAGTAATCAGCTTAATGTGAATGATCGTTCCAAACTATATATCAGAAAATCAAAAATCAGATTGAATTGAAATCATGCACAAAAAGAACTTTTGTCCCCCTCCGCAGACTTAGCACGGTGGGGTCAATGGGCAACGCCCTTGCGGGGTCTAGGGGCAGCGCCCCGAGAGAAAAAAATTTCACATTTAAAGGACATATTACATTTTTGAAAATTTTGACAAAGTATGGAAAAGAAACTGTTTACGCAAGATTGAGTTTTGCGTAAGTAAGCTTCTCGTTATCAGTGAAAGGCGCAAAGTGAGCTTTGCGTGAGACTTGGATTGTGCAAAGTAAGCTTTGCGTGAGACTTGGATTGCGCAAAGTAAGGTTCTCGGGATAAGCGTTTTGCGCAAAGGAGGTTTGCGTAAGTGTCTTGATGCGCAAAGTGAGCTTTGCGTACGCCGAAGGATGCGCAAATGTGACTTTGTGTATTTGCCTTGATGCGCAAAGTGCCCTTTTCGATCCTTGTATTGCGCAAAGAAGCTTTGCGTGATAGGCTTCAAACGCAATTGGAGCTTTGCGTGACAAATTCAATATGCAAAATGAAATGCCCAAAGCTTGCGCAAACGACTATTAATCTTGCGCAAAGCGTATGAACTTGCGCAAACCGTGGATCTTGCGCAAAGTGGTAATTGTCTTGTGCATTTCGATCTAAATCGATTCAAACCTGCAACTTTGATCTCAGAAACTTATCAGTATCTTCGACAAACAATACTAATCACAAAATTACTATCAAATTTCGATTAAAAACAACAATTCAAACAATTTCGTTCAAGAACAGTGTTCGAACTCGCTTTTCAAAAAAATCTCAAAAGTCGAAAATTGAAATTGATTTTGTTCAAATTAAGAGATTTAAACCAAACAAGAATCAATTCTAAACACAATTCGCATCCAATGAATCCATTTTCTTGCAACAAAAGCGATTTTACACACAATTATAGATGAACAGTACCAAAACTCGTTTTCTTGAAAAATTTTCAAAAATATTGATTTTCGATCCAAAAATACTCAGATTTCAATTCAAATCATGATCAAATCATTCCTGAAAAGTTTGGTTCAGCTTTGATACCAATTGTTAATCAATAAATCCAAATCTATCAAGCAATTACTCAATAATATGACAATTAAGGAACAAGAACTAGAGAGAGAATCTAGAGAGAAAAAGTAGATCTTGATTAGCCACACGTCTCACTAATCTGGTTCTACGTAGTTACAAGATTCTTACCACAACTCTAACAAAGCAACACCTATTTATAACACAAGATTAACAAAAACTTAACAACTAAGTAAAACTAACTTTGACTTTCCTAAAACATTAACAATGTTGACTTTTACATCTTTGACTTTCCACATTAAATCTTGGATACAATATTTAGATTTAACATTTTGTTTACCAGTGTTAATCCGTTTCTGTGATTGTTGTCTCTTATGTTTCTTACCCTTAGAATAATAATCAGCAGTCACAGAAACTGATTCACCAACCTTATTTGATGATTCACCAGTTTTAAAACCACTTGGTAAACTTTCTCCATTTATAAGAAAAGTAGAATGATCTGGAAGAGAAGCATTAAAATCAAACATATCAATTTCCTCTATACAGCCATCATCAGAATTGAGAAAATCATTTGCAGACGCAAATAAGTCATCAAAATTATCAGTCGAAGTTTGAGGTGCCTTTGAAACTTTAGAACACTTTGTTGATTTAGATTGAAAAACTGTGTTCTTTAAAACAGTAGAAAATACACTTTGTTCAATATCTACCAAAAGTCTTTCATCAGATAAAACTTTTTCAAGTTCAACTATTTTGCTTTCAAGAATGAGTGGAGGAACATAAACTTTTGCAATTGTAGGTTTTGCCTCCATCTCTGAAACAGAATAACTAGAAAAATAGTCGTATGAAAGAACTTTTGGTATTTCAGAAAGATAACTATCATTTAACTTTTCATAGTTAAACGGTAGTTGCATTTTCTTAACATTCTTTCTCTTTTCAGTTTCCTTGGCCTCAACTTCTTCTGGTAATTTGATAACAAATTTGGGTTTTAAATGAGTATTTACCAGCAACAGCAAGAAAATCAAAATTATATAATGCTGGTTGTTTTCTGATGGCTTTCTTTAAGTAATGAGGGTTTTCATAACCAAGACCCCATTTGTCCTTAACACCAGCCTCATCATTAGGTGCATTAAGAAAAATAGTTTGATCTGTTTGACCTCTTGCATAAAGTTTGGCTTCCAGACCATTTACCTTCTTATTTAAGAGCTTGTTTTCAACCTGCAATTTATAAACAGTTAGTGAAGATTCTTTCTTCTCAAAATTAGACTTAGAAATTTTAGCTTCAAAATCAGAAATCTTCTTTTCAAAACAATCTACTTGAAGTTTAGAATCAGAAGCAGACTTGCGTAAAGAATCAATTAAATCTTTGTTCCCAATAACGGACTTATTAAGCTCAAAGATCTTGTTGTTTCTTTTATCAACTCTGTCTTTTTCCTTTTTCAGTTTTGTTTATAAGTCTTGAAGCTCAACCATCATGGCTTCCATTTTGGTTATGAAATTTTTTTCAGTTGAGTGCATTACCTCATCAACTGCTTCATCATCTGAATCATCATATTTCACCTCTTTTCCCATTAAGCATAGGTGAGCGGTTTCTTCTCTTTCATCCTCCTCATCAGAATGGTCTAACCAGTATTCATCTTCAGCCATTAATGCCCTGCCAGCTTCTTGTTGTTTGGCCAAGAGCAATTTGTTCTAATAATACTCTGAGTTGCGAACCTTTGGCTTCCGACATTCTTTTGCATAATGTCCGAACTTGCCACAGTTGTAGCATTTAATTAGATCATTAGCCGTCTTCTTTTCAGTACTGACATAGTCATTCAGATATTTTTTTCTTTTCTTTCGGCTTTCTTTCCACATACCGGTTCTCTTCATATCTCTTTCCTTCAACTCTTTCTTTGTGCTCATGGTTCTTGGAACTGGACAAAGAGTATCTCTGATAATTTGATCCCGACTTCTTGTAAAATTTCTTTTGGAATGCTCGGATCAGTAATAGCATTGCTTGCTTGAGACTTTCTCCGTCATCTCCATCAGATTCAGATTCTGATTCAGAACTTGAAGCTACTATCTTCTTCTTTTCTTTCTTTTCTTTCTTCTTCTCTCCAGCTACCAATGCTATGGGATCGGGAACTTTTTTTGTCTTCTTTTTCTCAGCTCTTTTCTCTTCCACCTCCTCTTCATTTTGACGCAACGTTTCATAAACCTCATGTAATGGAATGTCATTTAGATCCTTCATCTGTTTCATCCTATGCGTATGCTTCTTCCATTCAGGTTGTAGGATGCTTAGAAACTTTACATTGTTCTCGATCTGCTTCTTTTTCACTTTGTTCTTGGAAAATTCATTTAGAAGCAGGACAAATCGTTCATAAGTGTCTTCTAAGCTCTCATCTTCTTTTGCTTTGAATTCTTCATAGCTATTAATGCAATTAGCCACTTTCATCTGATTGCCGACTTTGGAACCCATCATCATCTTTTGTAATTGATCCCACATTTTCTTAGCATTTGCCTTGTAGCTATCAATCTTGATGTAAATCTCATTCGGAATGCTCTGAAGTAGAAGAGATCTTGCTTGCTTATCTGCTTTAAACCGACTTTTCTGTTCCTCAGAATACTGTGCAAAATCTATTGGAACTGTTATTATCTTTTGTACTCTTTCCTTATCTCCATCCTCACTGTCTGAGGATTCACTATCGGGATTTGAACAGTAGGTGGAATCATTGGACCTTCTGTAATTGAAAGTAGTATGTTCTCCCCATTCGCATGTCTATCCACAAAATCCAGAAATCTGTCTTTCCATTGTTCATATTCTCCTTTGAACAATACTGGAGTCTTGACATCAGTACCAATAGAAAGCGCGTCTTTGGAAGTCATCTTGTATGAACCTGTTTTGTTAACAAATATGCAATAAGAAACTAGAAACCGATCGTTAGTCCAAATATGAAATCAGAAGAATATAGAAAATTCAGAAACTCGGAAATTTTGACTAAGTGTTAAAAACTTGCAAGTCACTATTTATTGAAAAACTCGCAGGCTTAAGCTTGCGTGTTTAAGAAACTCGCAAGCAAAGGTTTGCGTGTTTTGACAAACTCGCAGATCACTGTAACTCGCAGATCGTTGAAACTCGCAAGTGACTATTCACTATGAAACGCACTAATAAGGACGTGCGCTTTTACTGAACTCACAAGGCACTACTTGCGCATTTCATCAAACTCGCTAATCACTGTTCGCGCAAAGTATGAAACTCGCTAAACGAAGCTAGCGCGTTTCAATACTTATAATATTTTTCTGATTTCAAACTCGCAGATGATAACGTGCGCGTTTCCTGAAACTCGCAGACTGAATGAACTCTCAAATCACTGTTCCCGAAGAAACTCGCATGCTTAGACTTGCGCGTTTGTAGAACTCGCTAATGTCTACGTGCGCGTTTTGGTACTTAGAAAAATTTCTCCAATCTTCAAACTCGCAGATAACAACTTGCGCGTTCTATGAACTCGCTAATAACGCCTTGCGTGTTTGAGACCAAAATCTTCAACTTGCGCGTTCGTCCGTATATCGACCAAAATTCTATCTTTTCTCACAAAATTCGATCCAAACCTTGTCCAAATGACTTGAAACTTTTTTGTGATGCTCGATTTCAATATTAGAACAGATTACAATGCAATAATTTCAAAGAAAATCGTTCAAACTACAAATTGATCGATGATACAGTGCTTTTGAACTCGTGACATAAAACTCAACAAAATCCACAAATTTTAGAAAATTACAATGCGAATTACGAATTCTGAAAGTCCAAGATCTCTAAATCTTTAGAGAGAGAAAGTAGAGAGAGAAAGAAGTTACGCTCAATGTAATCAGATGTATTAAACTGTGAGTGTCAAAGTTACAAAACAAAGGCTCTAAGGGGACTTAAATACCCCTAGCCTTTACAATACAGATATGAACAATAAGCACAATATAGGCAAGAAAATAAATACAATGATTACTACAAAATTAGACTTAACAATCTCTCCCTTAGTAATCATTGACGCCGTGGTCTTCAAAAACAATCTTCAAAAACAGCATAGACCAACCAGGCGACTTTAGAGAATCACTGACGCTCTTCTCTTTGACGAAGTCTATTCAAACCAACTAAAACTTCCAGTCGTCTTAGAGTTGAGCAGAGATTCAATCTCTCTTGAATTGAATCTAAAGTCTTTTGGAGAAGTCGAATCTCATCATTATCAACTAGAAATGCATTTTCTCTTGTTTCCAAAAATCTTCTTTTAGCCTCCTTCAGATGTTGCTCCAACTGAAGCTTAATCACCTTTAAAGTTCCATCAGAGTAATGAGCAATTTCTTCAAATCTGAGAAAGCATTTTTCATTTGAGCCATTCTTGTACACCACTCCATATGGATCTTCGACTATGGTGAAAAGGAGATAAGCCTCTAAGTTTGGCAAGCTTCTGTTGGGCTTATGAAGATTAACAACCGGCTGAAAACTTTCAATGGCCATCTGGAAATCAAAAACTCGGAATAATCGGATTTGTCGTCGAATGAATCTTTTGATGACGAACAAAGCTTGTGAAACATCCTGTGTTCTATGATATAGATTCCTGAAATGGTCATATAAGAATTCAATGTCATCTATAGAAAGGTCAGTGAAGTCTGCCTCTGAAAATTTATACCGCTTGCAGTCTCTTCTTTCAACTTCAAAATCAGGATACCAGATATTCACAAACTTGTTGATTGTGACACTGATGACTCGAACAATCAAGTTTTGAGAAGACACGGTATTATTCCTTTTGCACTGGCACTTAATGAACATTAAGTATTCAAATTGATATTCATCTGACTCTTTCTCAACCCTAAGAATTGCATAGATGTTAATTGCCCTTCTTCTAGAAACAAAGATGTTACTCTGAGTGTCTTCTAGAAATGTTGTTCTTAGCCTTGAATCCATGTATCTCTGTTGAAAATTTCTCTGTCTCTGTTGCCTAGATAAAGTTGGTCCTTCTTCTAGAATAAACGGTGGAATCACAGGATCAGAAGGTGGAACATCAGCTTCTGCTCTTGACGACTGACCAACTTCAAATGAACTTGAAGGAATAGTGGTAGTCGGAGCTGAACTAGCAACAGGAGTAGAAGTGGCTTTAGCTGATTCAGGAACCTCATCATGAGCAGGAAGATCACTGTATAACAAATCTGCTTCTTCTTCATCTTTCGCATCCATGAACACTAAGTCATCTTCTGTATCTGAAATGATAACGATGTTATCAAAGTCTTCTTCTTTGACTTGACATATCTTTTCAAACCTGACATCTTCATCATCATCAGAATTAATCTCTATGAAATTAGCAAAGAATGTCCTCATGTCATTTGCAGCTTCAGATTCTTCAACTTCATGAACATTTGCAGAAACATCTGGATCCATATAAACAACAATTTGCATACTATTGTTAATATTACTCTCAGAAATATTCAGTTCATTACGCAAGGAAGACAAATCAGCATTTTCAATCATAACATTCACTAAATCCTGAATGTTGCAGTCTTGAACAGTTTCACCACTCTTTCCTTTATCACCAGCGACTTCTTCTTGAATATCTTCTCTAGCTTCAGAAGATCCTTCAACTCTCGGTCTCTTTGCCATCTCCCCCTCATGACCTTGATGATCAGGATCATCTTGGTCATGTCGGTGCTTAAGAGACGGGCCAGCCTCAGTTCTGCAACTTTGTTCATGAAGATCAAGCCTGGAAGATAAATCAGAGAAGGCTTGAGACATAAAAGATTTGAGATCAGAAAAACTTGTACGAACTTCTGATCTGAATGCATGAAACTCATCAGATAAAGCAGTACTCCGGTCAGATTCAGAAGAAGAAACTGGAGGCGGAGTAGGTTGGAAGTTTCGTAGCAAAGAAAGAAGATCTTGATCCTGATGTTGTGGCGGTGACATAGACGGTAGACGCGCATATAGTAGATCAGTCAACTCAGAAATAGGAAGTTCATGAAGAGAAGACCTTGAAGATGTACCAGAAGGAGCAGACATAGAAATTCCCGCAGACATAGAAACCACCGAAGGAAACGGAAGAGAAACAATCGGAGAAGTAGTTGAAGTCACAACAGAAGAAGGTTCACGAAGAACTACCCCAGTTGGTCGTCTGAAAGGAATCTCTAGAGGAATGACAAACATATCAATCTCAGGCATCTTGCCTTTGAAGAAAGTCTTCAACTTCAGAATCTGTGCTTCCTTTTTTGCATCCATTTTCTCTGATAACTGACGAATGACATCATTCAAAGTAGAGAATTTGTCGAAAGAAACCCGAGCTTGATCAGAAGAAATCTCTACAGCTGGAACTGTTGAAGACTGAATAGCCGCAAGCGAAGTTGCTGGAGCTTGACTTTGTACCGAAGTTGAGGCTTGATCAAATGTTGTATCCAATTCATCTACTTGAAGATGTGCAACAGAAGAATTAACAGGAACAGAATCATCTTCAGAGACAACTTCTGTTGAAATAACCACTTCCGGTGTTCTGATCTTTCTTTCATAAATCCGAATACTCGGTTGAACAACATCATCACCACCATCACTATCACTATCACTATCACTATCACTATCAGAATCATCAGTTGCACCTTCATCATCATTTTCCCCATCTTTATCACTAGAAATATCAGCATCAACAGAAGTATCACTAACTTCAGGACCAATATCAGCTAGAACAACACCAATTAGTTGAGATGCAACGATGGTCTCATCTTCTTGTGCTACAACAATACCAACCTCTTTTGCAGCAACTGTTTCAATCTCTTGTTCAGCAGCTTTGTTGACCTCTTGTTTAGAAACAGATACTTCAACTTCAACTTCTTGATTAGCAGGAACTTCAACTTCTTGAACAGCTTCCAGAAGAATTTCATTATCCAAGCAATATTCGATAATACTTTCATCTGAAGGATCGGCATAATTCATAATAAGCTCCAAAGGAATAGGCATCGAATATTCAAAATTCCGCTTCACCTTTTGGATGTAAGTCATTTCTGTATTAGGAACTGTTGGCCAAGATAACCTGCGAGGAATGGCTGGATTGCTTCTCAGCATACTTCGAACAATAAGTTTCAGAAATCTAATGAACGGAATGAACTTCCGTTTCTTGTTGGTGAACTTGTCATGTACGACCTCCGAGAGTTCGGTCCAAAAAATAAAAGTGTAGTCGACATGCAAGTCATAGACGACTGCATGGAACAATCGGAGATACATTAGACTTGCACTGTCTGTGCCAGAATGCTTCGATGTCAGGCACCTGATGATAACTGAGAACAGTGCATACCATACTGGAGGTAGATTAGACTTGTCAAAGTCTGTAACTTTGTTCAGTTGACCAATATATCCAAGATGTTTGATTCCCTCAAATACTTCCTCTTCTGATGGAAAACTGTCATAGTTAGTACGGCCTGGTCTGGAGTTCGGCTCAGGAAGCTCCAGTATCAATCTCAGTCGTTTGTAGGAAAGGAAAGATTCAAATTGATCGATTTGAAGATCAAAGTGATGCGGACGAGCCAGTTCATTCTTCGTTATAGAATGCCAAGCCTGCTGAATATAGACCTCTGGAACTTCAGCAACAGAAGACAGAGCTTGAGCAAGTGGATGTTTGCTAAGTATGGTTTGCGCACCAAGTTAGAAGCGCAAAACAAGGTTTGCGTGTTGAACGTGAAACGCAAAGCAAAATTTATAAAATCTTTAGAAAGGAAAGTTTGTGTTTCAGTCATGAGACGCAAAGGTAAGTTTGCGTGTCTAACATGGTCTGAAAACTATACTTGGAAAATAACAAGACAAACAAAAACACAAAAGGAGGTTTGCGTATCAAGTGTGATGCGCAAAGTTCACTTTGCGTGTCCAACGGGAGACGCAAACTAGACTTTGCGTGTCCTGTTGGTTGCGCAAAGTACACTTTGCGAGACAATCATACTTGATATATAAACCCAAAACCAAAACAAGAAACACAAACACAAAGAGAGTTTGTGTGTCAAAGAGGAGACGCAAAGTAGATTTTGCGTGTCCTAGTTGATACGTAAACTACACTTGAAAGAAACACAACAAAAACATATTTGCATATCAAGGATGATGCGCAAAGTTCACTTTGCGTATACAACGGGATGTGCAAACCAAACTTTGCGTTTCTAGTTAGAAGCGCAAAGCACACTTTGCGTTTCTAACTAGATGTGCAAAGTAGACTTTGCGTGTCAATCATACTTGATGCGAAAAACCCTAGTTTTCGGGTGTTCGAACCGAAAAACATAAAAGACAAAATTAAAGCTAAAACACAAGAAATTAGAGTAAAAGGAAACATACCTGAGGAACGAAAATCGATTCTAAACACAACCCAATACCTAATTCGAACTAATAAAGATCGAATATGAAGATTTAGAACAGATGAACAGTAAAAACAAGAAACATTCAGTAAGAAATCGATCACTAAATCAAAATCAGAATAATAACAATGCTAAGCTAATCATAACAACAAATCAAAATAAAAGAAGAGCACATACCTGATCGAAATAAACAACAATCTAGAAGTAATGGAGTTCGGCGCACAGAGAGTAGGAGGGAAGAATATGAACAGTTCTCAAGGTTCAAAAATGATAAAGAAAGCAATAAAAGTGAATAGTCACATACTAACCTCTATTTATACTAAACTTAAAAAAATAACACTAATAAAAAAAATACACTTAAAAAAATAATATTCCTAAAAAAATATTCTTAAAAAAATACAAATAATTGAAAATTTTACCTGTCAGGTTCCTTTACTCCCCCTACACAAATGCATAAAAAATTCACATATCAGTATAACAAATGTGTAGGAATCTCAGAAAACTTACCTGATAAATTTCTGATTAGTACGTGAAAAATTTTATCAGCTATGATCACTCCCCCTCAAAAACATAATATTGTCAGATTTGACAAGCAGATGTTATCTCCCCCTTGAAAAATGCACAGACCATATACAAAAACACAGATACTCAAACATAAAGACATCAGTATGAAAGATGATCATATTGAATATAAATTTTGTAACAACTGAATATATTAAACTTTTAAACACTAAACAAATTAAAGTCTACTCAGTAAAATATCCCAGATTTATCAATCAATTGAAATCAAACGTGGGTTGTTGGATACAGGAACAAGTTTCATTGCATATCAAGTTAAGACATGTTCATTTTCAAACACTTGCAGGTATCTATTCAGTGTGCTCGCATGCGATCTCTGAGTAGCTTCAAGAAAAATGCAATTCTAAACATAAAATGGAGAACTTTGAGTACAGACACTAAGTCATCAAGAATTAAGATTCTCACAAATTTACAGGTTTATCGCAACTCAAAACATATCACCAAGTGTCAAGAGATGTGTGCTCATTGGCATCTTTTAGCAGTGTGCTCATTGGAATCTTTTAAGCGGTGTGCACTTTGGCATCTTTTAATCAAAGAGTTCGGTAAGTAAAGAACATGCCGTAAACGTAACTTTCTATCTGACCCTATTGCAGGATTTGGGTCAGCCACTCCCAGACTAGTAGGCCTTAGGGGACTAGGTGTCAAGCACCCCTTGGGACTTACTTTCCCGGATCAGAAAGGCTACATCGACATATTCTAAACCCATTCATACCAGTAAAACATGACTTTTGATCTGATTCTATAGAAGGATTTCTGTTCGATCACTCCCAGACCAAATGACCTTAGGGGACCAGATGACGAGCATCCAACGGAACTTACTTTCCCAAACCAGAAAGGTCACAGGTACAAACTTTTAAACCCAGAGATTTCTGTATTTTATAAGATTAAAAATTAATCATCTCAATAACTCAGATCTATATTGAATCTCTTAGCCCATATTTTCATTACAATCTACAATTTTGATCACTTAGGTTGTTCAAGCAAAGTAAACCATAAATATGTCGACTCACATATCTTTAAAGCAGTATCTAAAGCATCAATCATGTTGCTGACTTTTCGATGTTTGTAAGATTTGAAAGTTGAACATATGAAACTTTAATATAAACAAGGCGACTTGTAAAAGATCCTAGACACATATTTTATTCAAAAGAAAGAAAATCTGAAAGATTTTACTTTATAGAATAAAATTTGTAAAGATTTAAACTTTTAATTTCAACATGCCTAGTTTTGAAAGCAAGAAGTTAAAACGTTTTTCATCTAAAGCTTTTGTAAATATATCAACAAGTTGATATTCAGTTGGGACAAAATATAATTCAATAGTACCTTCTTCCACGTGATGCTTTATAAAATGGTATCTCATATCTATGTGCTTGGTCTTGGTGTGCTGGACTGGATTGACCGATATCACAATTGCAGACTTGCTGTCACAATATATCGGCACTGTCTTGTATAGCATCCCGTAATCGCGAAGTTGCGTTTTCATCCAAAGCACTTGAGCACAGCAACTAGCTGCAGCGACGTATTCAGCTTCGGTTGTTGATATTGAAACGCAGTTTTGCTTTTTCGACGCCCAGCTTATCAGTTTGTCACCTAAAAACTGAAGATGACCAGAAATACTCTTCCTGTCCAATTGATTACCGCCAAAATCTGCATCTGAATAAGCAATCAAATTATAGTCAGAACTTTTAGGATACCATAATCCTAAGTAAGGTGTTCCTTTAATATATCTAAAAATACGTTTAACTGCTAAGAGATGAGATTCTTTTGGTTTAGCTTGGAATCGGGCACACAAGCACGTGGAGAACATTATGTCCGGGCGACTGGCAGTAAGATACATCAGCGATCCGATCATCCCTCTGTATGTCTTTTGATCCACAGCTTTTCCATCTGGATCGAGTCCGAGTTTGGCACCGTGAGCCATCGGTGTGCCGATTGAAGTAGATTTGTCCATCTTGAATTTCTTCAAAATGTCAAATACGTACTTTGACTGATTGATGAAGATTCCATCTGGAAACTGCTTCACTTGTAAGACGAGGAAGAAGTTGATTTCTCCCATCATGCTCATCTGAAATCTAGAGGTCATTAAATCAGAAAACCAAGTACATAAAGATTTGTTAGTCGCACCGAAAATAATATCGTCTACATATATTTGTACTAAGCAGATATCAAGATTAGATCTATAAATGAAAAGAGTAGTATCGATAGATCCTTTGGTGAAGTCGGATTTGACCAAGAAAGCTGACAACTCGTCATACCACACCCGTGGAGCTTGTTTCAATCCGTACAATGCTTTATCGAGAAAATATACGTAATATGGACGATCTTTGTCAACAAATCCCTCTGGCTGAGATACATATACTTCTTCTTTCAGTTTTCCATTGAGAAATGCCGTCTTGACGTCCATTTGATATACTGTGAAGTTGCGATAAGCAGCGAAGGCAAGAAACATCCGAATAGCTTCCAATCTGGCAACGGGTGCAAATGTTTCATCGTAGTCAATACCTTCTTCTTGTCGATATCCTTTGGCTACCAACCTTGCTTTGTTCCGCACGACGATACCATCTTTATCCTTTTTGTTCTTGAAAATCCACTTAGTGCCAATAACGTTTTTTCCTTTCGGCCTCGGTACAACTCTCCGCACTTTGAGCGCATCAATTTGATTAAGCTCCTCTTGCATAGCAATAATCCAATCCGGGTCCTCCAATGCTTCAGAAACTTTTGTAGGTTCAGTCTTGCTTAGGAAGCAAGTGAAGAGACATTCGTTGGAAGTAGCCGACTTAGAGCGTGTAGAAACACTGACTTGAGGATCTCCAATAATTTGATGAATTGGATGAGATCTTGTCCATTTTGTTGTATGAGGGAGAGGATCAATGATGTCTTGAACCACTTCTAATTGTTGAGAGGGAGGTCCAGAAACTTCTACCTCAGATCAAGAGATAGAAATAGTTTCAACTTGAGGAGGAGGTATCTCAACAATCTCTGGATCAGATTCGGGAACAGTTTATTGAATAACATCATTCTGTACTTCTTCCTGAAGTGATTCCTCTTGAACAGGTTGATCTTGAATCGACTCTTCTTGAATAGGCTCAGTTTCTGATTGAACATTGTCTGATTGAACAAATTCTTGTTGTGCCGGTTCTTGTTGAACAGGAGAGACTGGAGCAGTATCATTGTCAGAGATAGATGCAGTGGAATTTGGAATAGATGAGCTCTCAGTTTCCTGATTCAAAACATTAGAAACATTTTCAGAATTAGATCTAGGCACATCATCGTAAAAATTTTCAAACAGAAAATCAAGATCAGAAAGATTAGGAGAGGGAGTAGAAGAATCCTGGTTATCCGGTGAAAGAGCAGGTTCTGAACTGATTTGTTCAGAAACTGAATTGCCAGTAAAAGCGGGTTCTGAGCCTGAGTGACTAGAAACCAAATTAGCAACTTCGTCAAATTTTACATTGACACTCTCTATAACCTTTCTTGCAGAGAACAGAAAAACTCTATAAGCAGCAGAGTTTGAAGAATAACCCAAGAATACACCCTCATCTGCCTTCGGACTAAACTTGTTGAGATTCTCCCTGTCATTCAAAACGTAGCATTTACACCCGAATGACTTGAAATACTTGATGTTCGGTTTGATCTCGTTCATAAGTTCATACGGTGTTTTGTTAAAACGACGATGCAGAATTGATCTGTTCTGTGTATGACAGGCAGTTGACACTGCTTCATCCCAGTAAGACAAAGATAGACCTGAATAAGCGAGCATTGATCTGGCGGACTCAACAAGAGTTCTGTTTCTTCTTTCAACAACGCCGTTTTGTTGCGGAGTACGTGCAGCAGAAAATTGTTGTTGTATTCCTTGAGATTCATAGAATGCCTGAAGAGTACTGTTTTTGAATTAAGTGCCATTGTCAGATCTTACCACTTTGACTTGCTTATGCTTATTCGTTTGAGTTGTCTTGATGATATTGATAAGAACTTCGGGAGTCTCGTCTTTTGACTTCAGAAATTTTACCCATGTATATCTGGAGTAATCATCAACAATCACCAAAACATATTTCTTATGTCCTAAACTCTTCGTCTTCATCGGACCACACAAGTCAACATGCAAAAGGTCAAGAATAGCCGAAGTGCAATGTTCAGGCTTAGGCTTGTGAGGAAATTTCTTCATTTATCCTTTCTCACAATCTTGGCATAGATGGTCTTTCTGGAAACGGAGAACTGGAAGACCTCTCACTGAATCATTCTTGACCAGGCGATCTATATACTTGAAGTTAAGATGAGCCAGTCGACGATGCCAAATCCAACTTTCATTGATAGAGGCTTTGGATAGTAAACACATATCTGATGAGATCTTAACTTTGGAAAGATCAATTGTATACAAATTAGATCTTCTCCTTCCAACCATTAAGTCTTTGCCACTATCGTTCTTTACAGCAACCCTTTTCGATTTGAAGCTGACTTCAAGATCTTTATCGCAGAATTGGCCGATGCTGAACTGGTTGTGACTTAGACCCTCGACATAGCTTACTCTTTTGACAGTTATGTTTCCTTGAACTAGATCGCCATAACCAAGAATCGGAGCTGTCTCACAGTTGCCAAATTTCACACGACCGCAACATTTATCTTTAAAATTAGACAGAAGTGATCTGTTGCCAGTCATGTGTTTTGAACAACCCGAGTCCAGATACCATAATCGACTTAGCTGCACACACAGAAACTACACCTTTTTAGGTACCCATATGCTTATGGGTCCCTTGTTAGATTTATGTCTTTTATTTTTCACAGATTTATTTTTCATGCAAGAATGAAAGCAATTATCAATAGAAGATAAAACACAATCATCAGAATCAGAACTAGAAGAAGCATATGAGATATTCTTTGATATATCAATCATTTGCTGAAAAGAATATTTTTGGGTTTTTATTACATAAAGCAAATGTATCAGTATCACAAAGAGTGTCTACACATTTAACTCCTAACAGTTTAGATTCTGGTAATTGTTGTTTAATCTTCCAAATCTGCCTTGGTGACTTCCTCACAGTCCGATCTGAAGAAGAAAAATCAGAAACATTAGAATTTTCATATAAGACAGTATCATGTTTCTTTGACTTCTTTGATCTTCTTCTTTTACGCTTCTTTTTATAAAATTGAGCATTTAGCTGTAAAGAATCATCAATAATAGAATCAGAAGAAGAAACTTTATCAAAGAAATCAGTCTTAGCATTTGACATTGAAGAACTAGTCTCGGAGTGAAAATTTTCAAAAATGCACAAGTCTGGAGAAGGTTTGCGCTTCACATTGGACGCGCAAACTGAGCTTTGCGCGTCCAACTGCATGCGCAAACTTTCAGTTTGCGTTTCCAACATGGAACGCAAATGCTCATTGTTTTTCAAAACTTTAGCATTTTCCTTTGAATCTTTTGAAAATTCAGTAGAAATTTTATCTTCAAAACTTGTTTTTATTATTAAAAGAAATATATCGTTTTCTAAACAAGTTTGAAGATTTTGTTCTTCCAATCGATCTTCAAGATCAACAATTTTTTCTTCTAACACTAATGGGGGAATGTATTTCTTAGTATCATAAAACACCGGAGATACATTTTCCTTATCAGTGTTAGCAAATATATCAACAAAATCTGTTGATAATGAAGATTTATTGGAAGATTTGATATTTAAAATATTTTGAAATTTTCTGGATTTCTTAGATTGATCAGGAAAATACTTTGCATTTTCAGAAGTGTAAACAAATGGCATTTCCATCCTCTTATTTTTCATCCTTTTCACATTTTCATCTTCCAAAATTTGTTTCTCAGTTGTCCAAAAAAATTTAAACTGAGGAGCATATCTTGCAACAGTAAAAGGATTATATTCATATAAAGTAGGAACTTCATTTTTAGCAAGATTTAAAAAATGCGGGTTTTCGAAACCAAGTCCCCACTTTTCCTTTATAGCTTCTTCACTCCTTGGTTTGTTCATATAAATGGTTTGCTCAGATTGTTCTCTTTTATATAATTTTCTTTCTAAAACAATTATTTTCTCAGAAAGATTTTGATTTGAAGAATTCAGTTCAGTCAAAGAATCACGATAAGTCTGATTTGAATTTTCTAAATCAACTAACTGCTTTTGAAATTTCTCTTTTGTATCAATTAAAATTGACTTTTCATCTTTTAGAGAAATTTGCAGTTTATCGATTAAATCAGACTTTTCTTGATTTTTAAACTTTTCAGAAACGAACTTTGAGCGCAAATCATGCAAAGCAGTGATAAAAACATTCATTTGAGATAAGAAGAAATTATAGTTAAACGCAGATATTACCTCAGAACCATCAGATGAGGTATCCTCTTCCTCATCATCACTTTTATCGTTACCAATAAAGCACATAGCTGCAGTCTCCTCATTTTCAGCCTCGTTGTCCGAATGATCCAACCAGTATTCTTCTTCGGCCAACAGGATGGTTCCACTTTCCTTCTTTTCAGCTAGAGCCAACTTCTTTCGGTAAAAAGCAGCATCCTTTACCACTTTGACTCTGCAATCCTTAACCATATATCCAGGCTTCCCACAGTTAAAACAGTTCATCACCTTTTTGTCATCTTTCTTTTGGTCAACTACCTTAGCCGGTTCATACTTTGCAGTGTATGTCTTTGAAGGAGCACCAGGTTCTATCTTCTTAGAACCAGAAGTAAACCGCAAGTTGTTCGACCCAGATCTGTGCTTGAATTGTTTCTGATAATGCTGAGTTAAAAGAATCATGGCCTTTTCGAGAGCTTCGCCATCATCATCTGTAGATCCATCATAAATAGATTCATCATAAATCGATTCGGTCAAAGCTTTCTCAGCCAGTTGGCTAGCTATAAGAGCAATGGGATCTACTGACAGAGGCTTGTTCTTCTTCTCCATTTTCGCCTTCTTCTCCATTACCATAGATTCATCTGTCATCAAGATTTCGTATAACTCCTGAATTGGCATGGTTGAGATTCTGACATCGTTTCTCATTCTGTGGCATGACTTGTTCCACTCTGGTTGTAACGCGTTCAGGAATTTCAAGTTAGCCTCCAACTAAGTCTTTATAACTTTAATCTTGTAAAGATCGTTGATGACAGCCCAGAATCAATCAAAAACACTCTTCAAACTTTTCCCATCCTTAGCCTTGAACTTTTCAAAGTTGTTCATGTACCTAGTCTGTCACAACTTAGTAGACATTGCAGTACCAAGCATAATCTTCTCAAGTTGAGTCCACATCAGCATTGGATTATGTTTGAAGCAATCGATTCTGTTATAAATGGAGTTGGGAAGAGCAAGGATCAGATTTGACTTAGCTTGACGCTTGATAACAAAGAAGCTCATCAGCATCATATTCTATTAAAGCTTTTTCTACTGTTGAAACATCAGAGGTTGCAGTAGCAGGAATAACCTTCATTGGCCTTACCATTGGACCTTTAGTCAAAGACTTCATCATATTGTTCCCATTCGGTTGTCTTTCAATGAAGTTGATAAACCGATCCTGCCACTGTTCGAATTCGTTCTCATTGATCAGTACTGGTGGACGTGTATCAGACCCCAAAGAAATCATGAGGTCATTCTTGTAGAGTTGTGCTTGCAAAGACATCTTGTGAAAAAATCAGAAATTTCAAAAAAAATCTAAGTCAGGGAGACGCGCAAATTGAAGTTTTGCGTTCCAAGAGTGATACGCAAATCGAAACTTTGTGTTGTCAACTAGAAACGCAAGATAACACTTTGCGTTTGAGAAGAGAAGCGAAAACTGAGACTTTGCGGGTTGAACTTGATGCGCGAAGTAAAGATTTTCGTGTGAAGTGAGACGCGCAAAGAAGAACTTCTCGAATACTGAGTGATACGCAAACTGATGTTTGCGTATAAGGCTAGAGCCGCAAATCTTGGAAAACTTGATAGCACTTGATACGCAAAGTTAGCTTTGCGTTTCCAACGTGAACCGAAAACCTGAAAATTCACTAACACGCAGATTAGTAGAACATAGAACTTGCGCAAATCAATATGAATGATGCGCAAACCATATGAATGATGCGCAAACCTACAAGAATAAAGCGCAAACCACAGAAAATCAAATATAATGCGTAAGATCGATTAAAACACTGAAATTCAAACAAGTAATTCACACAATGATGAACGAAAACAACTTTCTTACACAATTCAACTAACAAATTCGATTAAAAACAACAAAAACTCAAAATCGTGAAAGAACCAGTACTTGAACTCGTATTTCCAGAAAATCGCAAAATCACCAAATTGAGAATCAAATCATGGCTTTTATGCAAAATTATGTGAATCAAATATGATCTACTAACACAAACGAATCTAAACAAATCAAATTCGCACAAATTCAACCAAAAACCTAACCAATTTTGATGAATCAAGCAAAAAACGAGATTTTCTTGAAAAGTCAAGAAAATCAATCAAATTCTCTGCTTAATCTACAAAATCAGTATCTAAAAACAAATTCTCTCAATCCTCTCAAGATCTAGTATGCTCTGATACCAATTGAAAGTCCAAGATCTCTAAATCTTTAGAGAGAGAAAGTAGAGAGAGAAAGAAGTTACGCTCAATGTAATCAGATGTATTAAACTGTGAGTGTCAAAGTTACAAAACAAAGGCTCTAAGGGGACTTAAATACCCCTAGCCTTTACAATACAGATATGAACAATAAGCACAGTATAGGCAAGAAAATAAATACAATGATTACTACAAAATTAGACTTAACAAATTCAACTATACAAACTCGATCGATTATACTCAACAAACAAATCCTAATCAATTACAACTCGAAATTTGCACTAGAACTCAGAAATTGATCTGGACTTTGACGAACACGGTGTCAATACTTTCTTGAATTGATTTCAAATTGGATTAAGTTATGATACCAATTGAGTGTCTTGAATCTAGTTTCTAATCACAATCAATTCAATAAAAACAAGAATTAATCAATTACCTGTTTTGATTCACTTCACAATTCAACGATTACAACTGTTTTTCTCACTCTCTCTCTAAACAATTCTCTCTCTCTCTAAAACTCTCCCCGAATATTCAACTCAAACTCTAACTCATCTATCTATTAAACAGCAAAATGAGGTATTTATACCTACAAGAATTACAAGGAAACAAACAAAATACAAATGTTGACTTTGACATTTTATTACAAAGACTTTGACTTTTTAATGAGAGTTGACTTTCTCAGCTTTGACATTCTTGAACTTTGACTTCAGTCTTCATGATCTTGTATCCAACATAATTCATGCTCTAACAATCTCCCCCTTTGGATTCAAGATCATCATAAAAAGATTTAGCAAATCAGTCCTCTCTTTAAGCTCTGTCAAATGCAATCTCTCCCTTTAACATTGTAATCTTTCCAAGTCTATCTTTGAAGGATATAACAATCTCTCCAAAACTTTCACAAATATCTTTTAGACTTTGGAAAGAAATTATCATCAGATTCAACTTGAATTTCTTTGGCAAATAATCTTCAAAGAAAATTTCCTCAAAATCAGCACATCTTCAGAAATTCTTTAATCTTCTTCAAATCTTTTACTTTGAATCTTCTGACTTGGACATTTAGTTAAATCATCTCCCAAAACTCCAAAACTTTAACATTTCTTGATACCATCTCCCTTTTTTTGATGATTTGAGCATCGGTATTATCAAAATTTTCACCAAGAAATGTCTTTGACCATTCTGATCTATCCAAGAGCCTCTGATTCTGTGATCCATAACCATGTATTCATCTAGATCTTTTCAAATCCAGACAAAATAGGAAAATAACACCTGAATCAACAAATGAATCAGTTAACATGCCTGTCAGTAACACGAAGTCACTGTGTGTAACAGATACACATTATAAAGGAGCTTTTGTTATGTTCACTCCCCCAGGGCTTCCATCCAATCATCGAAACACCACAAAGGTAATTTCTATGAATGTTATGACAAGAAAACAAATTCCTTGTGTGTTTGTGCAAGTGTAGAAAGAATTAAACACTGATGATTGCTTTTTAATAAGGCTCAACATTGTGTAAACCACTGAGACAACATTAGTATAAACACAGACTCAATGTGCATGATTGAAGTGCGAAGGCGGGGCATACTTCCTTCTTTTTCAATATCTAGATTTTCCAAATGAAAACCAAATAGATTATGTGTTGCGTCCCCTTAAAATATGAAACACTTTCTTTTTTAGAAGAAAATGAGTGGTTGGTGGGGTTTTAACAAGAGTTGGCATGGGTTAGTTGCCTGTTTCAATAATGTTCACCAAGAATTGTGAAACATTAGTATTGTGGCTGCCCGGCTCAGAAAGTAGTTGGTGCAGAGTTTGATATTCTTTTACTCTGATCTCACACCCTCTTTCTTTTTAAACATTTAGCACACAACTAACCAAACTCTCATTTCCATTTTACCTCAACGCACAACCCATACTCATATCTTTTAGACTCCTCACACTCCATCACTATGGATTAACTTCTTGGGTAGGAAACACTGGTAATCGTGAATCCATAGAAGTTCATTTAAGTCCTAGCACAAAGAACCCATATTCCTATAAAGAATAATGTTGCTCAATATGGTTTAACTTTATCAGTTAAAGCTCGAATACAAGTCAAATATGTATATGCTCAGAATATAATCATGACAATTTGAGCATTTTTAAACATTGAGGTATTTTCAAACAAGTATATTCAATGAATAAATATGAATGCAAGAAACTTGTTTGAAAATCTGACATTGTATGAAAAATGATCAGAAATGAATGATATAACAATCAAAGCTTATGGTCAAGAATAACAGATATTGTCTATACGAACCAAGATATAGACATTCTTGAAATAAATGCTTCGAACTGAAATGACGCTCAAATTTCTTTGAATACAAGCGGGGTGTCTTACCATCGAAAACATGTTTCAATATGAGACATGGTAAGAATAATTTGAACAATAAGTCAAACCGATGTGTGTGAATACTTGAAAGTATATAGAAAAGACAATACGCAAGTATTTATCTTTGGAAACACACGGTTTGTAATCATGTAAGCACAAATAAATTTTGAAAAACATTTTAAAATCACACTTCCAATTCATGAAATCTGTTTAAGAATCGGGAAGTGGTTTGAACATTTAAAAAAATGTTTTCTTATGACTAAAAGTTGTCCTTCTTTCAACCATATCTGAGATTAAGATAAGAAATTAACCTTTTTCGCTTCGTCTTAAATCTCATGAAGTCACGCTGTAAATCATAAAAATTTGATCTTGTAAGCATCTCTCATCCTGCACAAGTCTCAAAGTCTAGTCAAAGCAACTTTATTCACAAATTTATTCAAATGTAAATGACATAAAGCAGTAAAACGATTAAAATACGAGTTCTGATCTGAAATAATCAGAAATCATAGTCTTACTCCTTTGAATTGTACACTCCCCCTAAATTCATGCATCACAAATAGGGGTGTAAATGAGATGAGACAACTCGCGAGCTACTCGAGATCGACTCGGTCAAAACTCGAATAGGCTCGACTCGAACTCGAGCTCGACTCGACATACTAACGAGTCAAGTCGAGCGACCTGATACTCGACTCGATAAGCTCGTTAGATACTCGAATATATTTTATATATATATATATACACACGTTCGTTTAGTTATAATAGTAATCTAAAGAACATATATTAAAGAAATAAACATTAAAATAATAATATAATTATTATTATATTTATATATATATATATATATATAATTATAATTATATAATTATAATTATTATTAATAAAGAATTACTAGCATTTTCTTTAAAAAAAAGTAATAACACATAATATGATTTGTGTGTATCATTATTTAAATAAGGATTGTCCTCCTTTTGCTTAAAAACTCATCCCACATTGGTGGGACAATCCATCTAGGGATTTTGCATTCAACTATAAATAGGACTCATCCCCTTTCTTTCCCTTGCCATTCCATAGCCTTTGTGGCATAGCCTTTCTATTGTGTCTAGTGGCTTGAGCCCTTTGGCTTTAAGTTAGGCAAAAAAAATTGTTGGTACCTATGGAAGTGGGTGCAACTAGTTTGTTATGTTTGTTTACAATTTTAATTAAACAAACATAAACAAATATGAACACATTGAATTTTTAAATGATTGAATACGAACACTAGTTTGAGTTTGAGCTTAAAAATAGTTTGAGTTTGAGCTTGAAATGAGTTCAAGCTTGAAACGAGTTCGAGCTTGAGCTTTGATTCGAGCTTAAAACGAGCTCGAGCTCGAGTATTAGCTTTTGAGTTCGAGTCGAGCTTGGGTTTTCACTACTCGTGAGTTTTCGAGTTGAGTTCGAGCTCGTATTAGCTTTCGAGTTCGAGTCGAGTGTAATGATACTCGAGCTCGACTCGCATCATTTACACCCCTAATCACAAAAAATTGTCAGTTTAGTAAAATGCAGAAATTAGATAAACTCCCCCTCAACATAATTTATGCTTTAACATATTTCTTATTAGGGGTTAGATTGAGAGGTTGTTATCTTTTACCGTTAAATTACAAACTTGTAATTATACAGGCATATATTGTTCCCCTTTTTAGCAAGGCTCGTGTCTTGACATTTTATATACCACATTTCCATTTTTGGAAAATTTTGTTTGTCCCAATTATTGGGGGTTTTACATGTCAGTTCAAATGAAGCACAAAAACCCTTAAATTAGATCTAATTATTTCGAAAAAAGTACTCCAGGATCTCTGCGGATGCATTTCGCAGATGTCCGCGAAAGCCTTCTGCTGACATCCTCGGACCACTTTTTCTAACCACTCTGGAATCCATCCATTGAAAAGTACTTTTGTCAAAAAAAGTCAACCAAAATCTAGGTCTGTGTTAGGAGTCATAAAATGATAATGTAAAGCTTCATCTTCTCCATAACCCAATTTGACCATCATTGTATTACCTCATGAACTGAAATCTAATCACAATATATTAAATCAACATAATTTACCTTTCCATTAGCATACACTGTAACACCCGTAATTTTCAGTAAGTAAAGGTCACTCGGACGTTTTTACAACTTGAAAATGGTAGTATTTATGTTGGGAAAGCATTATTTAAAGTCCCTAAGAGTATCGGGAGTATTGGCATTGAAAAAGTCGGGTTTCAGGGCTTGGAAAGGGTCCAGCTACAATGCCCGTCAACTATGACAATGTTATAGTCGCACAAGTTGGAATGCCCACGGTACACTTGGTGCGACTATGACAATCAACAATGACCGTGTCATAGTAGCACCAGGGGGCTGGACTGCTGTCAAATACAGGATTTTGTTCCATTCTTCATTTCTCATCTCCCATTTCACTCCCAACTCTCTCTAAACTCTTCTAAGATCACCTAAACCCATCTATGGTAGTTTTGATTCACTAAATGCCTCAATCCTCAAGTATTGAAGTGTCATCAAGGGTAGAAGCTAGACATCAAGAGTTCACCATCTCCATCTCCATCTCCATCTCCATCTCCATCTCCATCTCCATCTCCATCTCCATCTCCATCTTCAACCTCAAGCTTCATTTTGGGTTTTCTAGGTTTTTACCAAAACCTAAGTGATAAGTTTAACCTCTCCATTTCTAAACCCTGTTATAAGTTATAAATATTCCATTGATGATTTCCAAGTGGTTGGTTTCTCAAATTTCGATTTTGATGATTTTGGAGAAATTAGGTCAAATTAGGGTTTTTGCCAAATTTGGGGATTTGGATATAAAATGTTTGGGGAATGATTATAAGTGTTTGGATACGTGTATTTATGGTTGGAAAATTGTGGATCTAGGTTTTTGGAAGTTTTGGCTTGAAGATTCGAATTTCTTCAAAGGAGCTCAAGTTGGGGGAATCTAGATTTAGCCTAAATATAACAATGTGAATTCAAGTTGATTTGTGAAAACGGTGTACATGCCAAAATGTCAAATTTTAAATGTTTATGTGTTTTACATGAAACTATCAACTGTTGAGTTATTTGATAAGTTTTGATTATCTGAAGTGTTTAAATTTATAAACTTGTAAAACACCCATTTTTGGGATTTTTAGGTATTTTGATAAATGTATCAAAATGAAAAGGTTTCGATAACTTATTTGCATAAATAGAGATTATTTGGTAAAAATGCATGTTTATGGTTGTTGGTATTTCACGTACTTTGTGTCGTGGAATGTTTTAAAAATTTCCAACGTGTGAGTCAGTGACATTTGGTCATTTCCAACCTTGCGAACGTTTCAGAAGTTTCAACCTTTTTGGGATTTGGGGAAAAGATGTAACTCAAGTATTTTATTGAGTAAACCCTTAATATTGATATTTTAAGGACTTATTATACGGGTGTAAATCCCTTGAATAATTGCAATTTAAATGTGTGTCATGGGACGTTTTGGAAAGAGTCAATGGGATTATAAACTTGTTTGGGAAATGATTTATCTCAATCTAAAGTATGTTGGAGTTTATTCATGTAGTTGAAGCATGTGTTTGCATAAACGTTGGTCGTTGCATTTTATTGCAATTTGTGGACATTAACATATGGTCATTTGATTTTGGGCTTAAAGCTCGGTTTTCGTCGATGTCGGGTCTTGAGGACATTTGTCCGGTTTTAATAACTTAAAGTGAATCTTTAGGTGGGAGTCGCATTTATTGTGCTTTATTTTGGAGAATACATTTTCAGTGTGTGTGTCATTCATTTGGAGTCATGTATTTTAGACTGTAATGCATTGGATCCATAGGCATGTAAGTCAGTCGTAATTAATGGTGATGACTCTTGATATTCTCATCTTGGGTGATATGTCGGGTTGGCATTGTTGTTGTCCCAGTTGTTCGGCAGAGATGAACCATTATGGGTTGTACTCCGGGACCATGGGTTTTGTGTTGCGATGTTCTAGTTCTTGTGCACGAGGGTTAGACATCATGAGTTATCAAGTAAGGAGTTGTGGCTCCTATCTTGAATGCTAGGGAGTAGGCACTAGGGGTCTAATGAGTACCCTGAGGATGAAACTCCACTAGAAACCGAACAGGAAATAAGATCGTGTATCTTTGAGGTGTAGCTCGGCGTAGCAGGCAATGGGGGATACAATGTTTTGGGACTAGAAATAAAGTCCGACTAGAGGTGTAGCTCGGCGGAGCAGGCAATACAGTTACGATCTGAGGTGTAGTTCGACAACGTGGTTAGGTGGCTTAACTTTGTGTTCCGCCACATCTAACGGAATCGGGTCTCCCCCTTCACCGGAAGGTATTTGGGTATTAAATAGTATTATTTTATTATCCATGTTTTCGGTGACGTTTTGTATATACGGATTTTATCCGTGATTTATGGGTCGAGTATTATGCCCTCCCATGTTTGGGTGTTTCTAGAAATAAAGTTTATTCCGCATTTCTATAAATTGGGAGTTTAATTAATATTCATGTTTTGGGTGAGTTGGGATTGAAGTTGCCATACAAAGGAATGTCTATATTAGGATACTTGTTTTTTTTAAAGGTGTGTGTTATTGGAAAATGAGTCGTTTAATATTTAAAGTAAATCATTTTGAAAGATAATGATTTAAACTGCATTCTTTCCTTTCAATGATATATTTGTTCATATTGAAAACTCTTGAACTCACTAGGCGTTAGTCTAACCTTTTTATTTGTCAGCATTTGCATCAGGTTTGGTTGAGGATTGTTGCTAGCAACTTCATGGTGAGATGAGTGCTAGTCCTGCACAAGAGAGAGAGTAGCTTGGTGAAGCCTTCCGCACTTTTGGAGATAGCAACTATTATTGGATTTTAGTAACATCCGACTTTGATTAGTCTTTATACACGATTTGACCCATTATTTGTGAAGTTAAATCTAGCAATTTTTATTGAGGTGACTCAAGTGATGAATTGTAGAATAGATTTTATCCTTGTTGATGTATAATTGAAAGTTTTAAATTAGTTGCTCTTTCCAAATTTGAGGGTGTCACATACACCCTGCCAGGAAAGTTTTCAAAAAGCCCGCCATGATTTATCTTGATGGAAAAAAAAACCGGGATGATTCTATGTGATATAAAAGATGGATACACACCATTAATTTATCGTCGATGAAAAGACACAACCAAGAAAATCGTATTTCACTCTTAGAAGACAAACCATAAAAAGACAAAAAATAGAAAATATGTATAATCACATAATAGTCTTACCATACAACTTATATGGATGAACAACTTCACAAAATTCTTGAACTTGCCACATAATCACCAACTTTACTTTAAAGTTTCGTTCCTGGATTGATGTTTTACTAAACCCTAGTTTTTTTTCTGATGGGTGAATTTGAAAGTGACAAAAGACGACGTCGTGTTTTAGGGGGGAGGGAAAGGGTTTCACTAAAAAAATGAAAAACATTTGGAAAAACAAACAAGAAAACACATATTTACCCTCATGTTGAAGGCACATGGGAGAGAATTTAACGGTTAATTCTAATGGCATGACTCATACGGACGAAAATGGAAATCATTTGGAAACCACAATGATTATTTTCGTAATTTAAAAACCATATGGACGAAAACCAAAATCAATGACAAACCACAAGGACGAATAGTAGTTTACTCTTTTTTCAATAAATAAATATCGAACCTTTAGAAATTGGTTACTTACATCATTTTAACCCCACAAAACTACCTGTAACCAGCTATAAATGTTTTAAAGTAGAAAAAACTTATATCAGTTTCAGTGTTCACAAACCTTACGTCATTCAAACCCTTCAACTTAACGCCATTACTCCCCCTCTCCACCCCTAGCTACCCTATCGTCATTCGTTCTCTATCATTGCCCAACCCATATCTGTTATTGGCCTCTGCCATCAATCTCCCTCTTCTTGATCGGGTTTTTTTCGATTCTCCCTCTAGTTTGATCTATCTATACGTACTCCATTAAATTTTTGTAAAGAGGGAGAGTCGAAAGACAAAAAAGAAACAAATCAAAAAGAGTGAGATTGATGGTAGGGCCAACGAAGATGATGAGTGGTATGGAGAATGGACGACAATCGGGCGGTGAGAGTTGGCAAGGGGAACAATGTCATTCGGTGCAAGGGTTTGAATGTAGTTTAGGAACGATAAAACTGATTTATGTTTTTTTTACTTTAAAATCTTACTAGTGGATTATAGGTAGTTTTTTGGGTTAAAAATATGTAGGTAACCAAGTTTTAAAAGTTTGATGGTTTATTATTAAAAAAATGTTCAGAGACTTAATTATTCAAAATTAGAAAGTTTAATGGTTTGTTCATCAAAAAATTAGTTTATGGACTTAATCATTCAAAATAAAAAAGTTCGTTGTATTTTTTTAGACTTTTCCCTTGTCTAAACTAACTTTTGCCCTCTAAATAACTAGATAATCATAAGTAGTTAGGGTGTTCGCGGTATAGTTTGGTATGGTTTGGATTCAAACCACAAACTGTACCGCATACACCTCATACCACAAAAAACCGCACCGCGAAGTGTTGTGCGGTTTATGCGATTTGTACCAAGTCATTAATGCTGCTAGTTCAGAGTTAGTATTGCCAGAGGATCTCAAAGTTAATACTGCTAGGTATTACTACTTCTAGTAGAGTTAATACTGCTAGTCAAAGTTAGTGCTGCTTGAACAAAGTTAGTACTGCTTAGCTAGTTAGTACTGCTAGTGGTTAGTGCTACTTAGTAGTTAATACTGCCAAGACTCAGTTAATGCTTCCAAGGTGATTAATGTTGCTTCTGAGATAATGTGAAGATAATGTTGAAGAGATCGCGTCTAGAGATAAACATGGAAAGCTTGAAGATAATTATGAAGATTATTCTAAAGATCTTTTTATGTTTAGTAATTATCTTTTATCTTCAATATATGTATAGATTTGTTTAGAATAGAAAAGTAACTTTTGTGAAAATAATTCTAAGTTTTTTTTGTTCTAGAGAGAGAATCAACCTCAAGGCATCGTTCCTAATTCTAGAGAAGTAGAATTCGTCTTGAAAGAGCCTGTTCTTCAAGATTGAGGTTGTGAGTGAAAAGCTTGTAACTTAAATCATTAAGTAAAGTTTGCAAGTTGTGATTCATACTGTTTTTCTGTTTATCGAATATTAAAGTGTTTTTCCGCAACTTCTTTAATATTGTTTCTGAGTGTTTATAATTCTTGTTGAGAATTCGATCCTGACAAGTGGTATCAGAGCCAGTATTCTCAGAAACCTACATTCAAAATCACATCATCATGGCTAAAGGTTCAGAGTCTTCAAGCTCAGAAATTCCTACAGAGGTAACATCTAATCTTTGTTCTAAATCCTGTATTGAAACTGTTAAAAGGTACAGGGATCACAACCAGACAATGAGTGATGGCCTTAAAAGATTAGAGAGAGATATAAAAGACTATGCAAAAATTGTTGAGAGTTTTGAGGAACAGATTAAGAGTTTCCAAGCCAATGAACTCCAACACTCATATGACACCAACTACTGGAAGTGGGAGAAAGATCAGTATGAGTTGAAGCTGAAACAGAAAGAAGAGGAGAATGAGAAAATAAAGAGTGAGTTTGAGAAAGCCAAGCTGGATATTGAGAAATTTTCCAATGCTTCAAAAGCAATGGACTCTTTGCTCCAAACTCAAATCCATGACAAACTTAGAAGAGGAATAGGCTATAATACCACACCACCACCATACAACAACAATTACATCCCTCCTATATCAGACTTGCTAGAGACCAAGAATAGAAAGGAATTGTCTGATGAAGCCACTAAGGTAGATCCATTAGACAAAGTGGTGGTTGAAACAGACTCTGAAGAAGAAAACTCTAATGATAAGAGTAAGGAGAACACTGTGAGTGGTGAGATTCCCCTAGAAAATCACATTATCACCAATGAGGCATGTGGAAAAACTTGGGTCAAATCTAAGGACATAGAGAAGACAGAGGGAAAGTCTGGTAAGGTCCATTACAAACAGACCACAGTTGTGAATCCTGTCCCTTGCAAGCAGTGTACATGCAATAAATCTGAGCCCCAAAAACATGATAAACCAAGGGGAAATCAGAGAAACTGGAATAATCAGTGGGCACAAAAACAAGGGATTGATCTGTGTAAAATCAACAGGCCAAAACCTTGTTTTATCTGTGGCAAATTGAATCATCTTGCCAAATACTGTTATTTCAATCCTATTAACCAAAGAGTCACTTTTCAAAGACAACCACAAAACTCTTCTGGTTATAGGAATCAAAGAAGGAATCAAATGGCTGAGAAAAGAGCACCTAAAAAGTTTCATGCTCAGAACAAGTTTGCTAAAATAAAGAAAAATACTCCAAATAAGCCAAGAAGTAATTTAAAGACAAAGAAAGCAAACAACTTTGTTCAGGTTTGGGTTCCAATTGTAAATAAACTTGTTAGTACTGTTATCCCAGATAGTACTGCTAACAGAAATAGTGCTGCTAACTCAGTTAGTACTGCTAACCAAGTTAGTACTGCTAACAAGGCTAGTGCTGCTTCTAGTAGTAATGTTGCCAAACCTATAATCTTGACAAAGTATTCCAGCCATGAGATTCCTAAACAACTCATCCAGACTAAACTTACATATTATATTGATGAGAAAGGACAACCCAAGACCACTTTGGCTTGGGTTCCCTCCAAGACTAACTGATTTATCAAGTGTGCAGGGCAACCAAAAGCTCAAGAGGAAGAGCATTTGGAATGAAGATAGTGGTTGCTCTTGGCACACAACAGGTAACATGGACTGCCTTCAAATTCTTCAAAAGATTTGATGGAGGAGATGTTGCATTTGATTCAGAGGGAAGTAATAATAAATGCTCAGGGCATGAGTTAAAAGATAAGTTGCCTTTGGAAGATTTCATTGAGCATGATACTACTAACCTGTGTGTTTAAGTGTTTCAGGTTGAAGTTAGTAATACTCCAGAGGGAGTAATGATCATGAAGGATCAAGAAGAAAAGGATCAGGGGATGAACAAAGTAGTTAAAAAGTATGAGTAAAAGGATGGTGTCAAAAAGTGTAAGTGTAGTAAATGCTGCCAGTGCAGTTTTAATACTGCCAGTGCATTTTTAATACTGCCAGTGCACAGTTAATACTGCTAAGTAGTTAATACTGCTAGTTAGTTAATACTGCTTTCAGTTAATACTGCTCTCAGTTAATACTGCTCTCAGTTAATACTGCTTTCACTAAATTTTTAGGGTTAATACTGCTTATAATCTACAAGCTATAAATACCCTTTCCCCGCCTAAAAGATCATAACGACTCTTTGTCTACTGTTCATCTTCTCTCTCACTCTTTTCTCTCAAGTATCCAGTGCTCGCTAGTGAAGAATCCTTGCGCACAGATGGCTTCAATGGTGTTTATTGATGAGCACAAGGAGATTGCCATGCTCCAAAAGCCAAAACAAGCCGATGGTTTTCACCAGATAGTCGATTTTCTGAGGTCAAGCCACATCGCTCATGCTCTCACTATGTCTCCTACCATCTACGTAAAGCATCAAAGGCAATTCTGGGCCAATGCCACTACTAGCACAAAAAATGGAGTGCAGTGACAAACCCTTGACAGTTACTGAGGAGACCATTCGCATCTATCTACGTCTAGACGATGCTTCAGGTATATCTTCTATTCCAAATGAGGATTTGTTTTCAAACCTCACCAGAATGGGGTATGAAGGCCAAATGGGGATTTTCAAGTTTTTCAAAGCTCAATTTTCACCCCAATGGAGGTTCTTTATTCATACCCTGATGCACTGTATTTCCAAGAAAACTACTGGCTGGAGCCAATTTAGCAGTCCCATTGCCTATGCTTTGGTATGTTTATCTACTGCTCAAAAATATAACTTTTCACTGATGATCTTCAATGATCTTGTCTCAAACCTGGACAACAAGAAGAGTTTCTTCATGTATCCCAGGTTTGTACAGGCAGTTACAACAAATGAATTGACGGATATACCTCAATTTGATGAGGTATATGTACCTAAACCCCCTAAAGGCAAGGTCTTCTCAAACATAAGAAGATCTGCTAGAGACTCGGAAGGAGTTGACACCCCATTGTTCTCAACAATGATGGTGGTGTCCCAACCACAAGAAGGTATGGCCTCAGGGTCAAGGCCCTCATTAGACCAATCCACTGAGAGCCAATCCCAACCTTCCCTCTCTCAAATTTTTCCTCAGTCTTTTGCTGCTAAACCCACTCCTATGATATCCAAGACTTATGTCAAGAGAAAGGTACACAAGGCTCCTTCCCTTGTTGTACCTACTATTAACCAAGAGCCTCAAATCCCTCTATTAGAGCATTCTCCAATAGAGAATATCCAAAGGGAAACCAATAGGGTGTCGCCCAACCCTGAGGAGGTGCTCTCTAAGGAGCTGAATGAGCATATGGGTGAGAAGGCTGCCACTACTTCTGCTAGCACAGAGAAGGACAGTGGTAACATCTCTAAGACCTTCCCCATGGCAACTTTGGGTGAGAAATCAACCAAAGCACAGAGATGTGTTTGAAACTGTTAGAGGATGGACTTTGTATGAAAAGAGTGGAGTCTATGAATTGGTCATGGATACTTTTCACATGGAGTATTACTTGGTGGATGGGATCTACAATCACACAAGTCTGAAGCTTCATGCCATGTTAAAGAAGAAGCTGGGTTGTGCACCAAATTCAGAAATGGCAAAGTATTTAATTCAGAGAACTATCAATCAGAGTATGGGACTGGATCCTAACATTGGACTGAATCAATGAAAGTTTTGGAAGCATCTGAAGAACTTGACTTCTCTTTCTAAAAGTCAAGTTAAGGGGAGATTGTTGGGAACTGAAAGATGTGACCAAGTCATTAATGCTGCTAGTTCAGAGTTAGTACTGCCAGAGGATCTCAAAGTTAATACTGCTAGGTATTACTACTTCTAGTAGAGTTAATACTGCTAGTCAAAGTTAGTGCTGCTTGAACAAAGTTAGTACTGCTTAGCTAGTTAGTACTGGTAGTGGTTAGTGCTACTTAGTAGTTAATACTGCCAAGACTCAGTTAATGCTTCCAAGGTGATTAATGTTGCTTCTGAGATAATGTGAAGATAATGTTGAAGAGATCGCGTCTGGAGATAAACATGGAAAGCTTGAAGATAATTATGAAGATTATTCTGAAAATCTTTTTATGTTTAGTAATTATCTTTTATCTTCAATATATGTATAGATTTGTTTAGAATAGAAAAGTAACTTTTGTGAAAATAATTCTAAGTTTTTTTGTTCTAGAGAGAGAATCAACCTCAAGGCATCGTTCCTAATTCTAGAGAAGTAGAATTCGTCTTGAAAGAGCCTGTTCTTCAAGATTGAGATTGTGAGTGAAAAGCTTGTAACTTAAATCATTAAGTAAAGTTTGCAAGTTGTGATTCATATTGTTTTTCTGTTTATCGAATATTAAAGTGTTTTTCTGCAACTTCTTTAATATTGTTTATGAGTGTTTATAATTCTTGTTGAGAATTCGATCCTGACAAGTATATGTTTCTTTTTTACAAGTTATATCATTATAATCGTCTCGTTAATACCTTCAAAACGAGCCTAGTATTGAATATTTTTTAACTTAACCGTACTATTAAATATCATGAATATCTACCAATTAATTTGTTTTCTATCCATACGCTTTATTTTTTTTTCATCTTTAGCATATTAAAAACACATAATCATACACCAACTAAAATATTTAAAAAGCGCGTTTCATTTTTTTTATAAATTACACCACTATTATTTGTTCGTCAATATTTTCAAAATAAGTTTATTTTTAAATACTTATTGATTTAGGACTATTATAAAATAGAATAAATACGTATCAATTTTACTATATATATATATATATATATAGAAGATAGCATACCGATAAATATTTGTAACGGTTATTGTAGAAAAAAATGAGGTATACAAATCAATACATATCTATATTAGGGTTTTTTTATTGAATTAATTAAAAATTTATAATCAGGTAAATTGTAAAGGTATACAACTAACATCAATATGGACAAAAATAAAACAAAAATGAAATATGATTGAAAATGCATACCAAAGTACTTCAGAGTCAATGCATGATTCACATATAAGTGCACCAAACGACTCAAGCACCATGTTTTCATAGACTAAAGTATCGATAAGGACGAAGAATATAAACTTAAAATGAAACGTTGTTGTCATTTTTGATTTCGAGATGTTTCGCAGGCGGATACATAGCTTTGTCAATTGGTCCCTCGATTTCACGATTTTTCGCCCCGCATCGTGCGTGGGTACGTAATTAGTGTTATATTAAAAACATATATATATATATATATATATATATATATAATGTGCGGTGCGGTTTGAACCGCGGTTTTGAATTGCACCACATAGTGTGGTTTTTGGTAAAAATGCAAACCGCAAACTGTACGTGGAAAATCTAAACCGCGCTTTACGGTGCGGTATGGACGGTTTACACGGTTTGACGGTTTAGATGAACACCCATAATAAATAATTATTTTTTTATCCAAACACTAAAAACGGATTACATGTATTCACTTTGAAACACACATCCATACATTTCCTAGGTAAGATTCGGGGTGTTCGCTGTAACACCCTGAAATCTTTGACCAAAGAGAAAACGAGAACGGCAGTAGTGTCCCACGTGACTGCCCGTGCGGATTGAACCGCGTCGTGATTCGTGCGGGGCTCTGTTCCTTCGCGACTCCAGAAATCCACGCGTCTCCCCGCGCGAGTCCATCCACGCCAGTGGTCGCGCGGAGCCACTGTACGCACATAAAAAGGGGGAAACCGGCCTCCCACCCCATTTCTCACACAAACCCTAAAACTCTTCCCATTTTCTCTCCCAAACCGATCTCTACCCTCCCACATGAACAATAACTCATTTTTGGGGGGTTTTCTCCTAAATTCCAAGTGTTTCTTCATCATCTAGCAAGGTTTGGAAGCTAGAGTTAAGGTATCTTCATCTTCTTCATCATCACCAAGTTTTCTTAGGTTTTCATCCAACCATTTTCATCATTTTGAAGATTGGGAGTTTGTGGCTCATTTTGGGGACCTAGAAGAGTTTTATTGATGGATTCAAACTTTGACAAAGGTAATCTTCTCTTCTCTTCAACTATGGAAATTAGGGTTTTGGAATAAGATGAGGTATTCTTGTAAAATGTTTGGGGAACAATTCTATATGGTTAAAAATGATTATTCATAGTTGGAAACTTGTGGATCTAGGTTTTGGAAGGATTTTCTTGTGGATTCGAGTTTCTTCAAGGAGGCTCAAGTTGGGGTAAACTTTAGATTTAGCCTAAATCTAGCAAAGTGAGTTAAAGTTGATTTGTGAAAACGTTGTACATGCCAAAATGTTCATTTTAAAGTGTTTATGTGTTTTACATGAATTATTGACTGTTGAGTTATTTGGTAACTTTTAATTATTTGAAGTGTTTAGCCTTACAAACTTTGTAAAACACCCACATTTGGGATTTTTTGGCATTTTGATAAATAAGTCATGAATGAAGGTGTTTTAATGATTTATTCATAAATGAAGATTATTTGGGGTCAAAATACACTTTTAGTGTTTGTTGGAAATATGCATCATACACGTAATGGGACGTTTTGAAAGTACGAATGTGTAATTCCTTTGAGTTTGGTAGTTCCCGACTTTGCAAACATTTTAGAAATTGTAAACTTTTTGGTTTGGGCCGAAGACCACTTGTGAATTGAGAGACAAAAATTTTGGGAAAAGATATATTTTGGTTTATGTAACCACTTTGGCTCACGTATTTTAGACAAACGCTTATTATGCCTTTTGGGGCTTGGTTTATACTCAGATGAGTCTTTGAAACATTTGTTCAGTTTTGGTAGCTCGTTAAGGAGCCTTGGACGTACTGTGTACTTAGTTGCATCTTATTTAAGAGTTACATATTTTGAATGTGTTATTTCATTCGTTTGAGTCATGTAACGTTTTAGACTGTAATGCATTAGATTCTGTAACACCCGTAATTTTTGGTAAGTATAGGGGCACCCAGGCGTTTCTGTACCTTGTGTTTGGTGGGATTCGTGTTAGGAAAACATTACTAAAGGTTCAAAAGAGTGTCGAGGGCCTTAGTGTCAAAAAAGATCGGATTTTCGGGCTTCGGGGAGCCTGGGCGAAAGTGACATGTGTCACAATCGCGTGTCACTCTTGCGGAGGGCCTTATGGCCGCGGTATACTCTCCGCGAGAGTGCCCGGCGAAAGTGACATGTGTCACAATCGCTGGGCATACTCGTCGTCGGGGTCCAGACCTCATTAAACCCAATTTTCTCACTTTTCTCATTCATTCCTTAACCCATTCTCTTCTAAAAAACTCTCTCAACCGAACCCCACCCTCTTATATGAACCCTAACCCATTTTTGGGAGTTTCCCCCCTAAAACCTTGTACCCTCTCATCATCTATACTTGTAACTTCAACCTCTTGAGCAAGATTCAAGTGTTCATCACCATTTCTTGAAGATTTATAAGTTTGGAGGTTTTTGCTCAAAAACCTAAGTGTAAGTTCATTCCCTCCGTTTCTAAGCATCTTTATGAGTTATAATCACTCCATGGATGATTTCCTAGTATTATGTTTCTCCAATTTCGGTTTGAAAGATTTTGGAGGAGTTAGGTCAAAATTAGGGTTTTAGCCAAATTTGGAGATTTTGATACAAGATGTTTGGGGAATGATTCTATATGGTTGAATATGAATATTTATGGTTGGAAATTTATGGATTTAGGTTTTTGGAAGTTTTTGGCTTGAAGATCCAAGTTTCTTCAAAGGAGCTCAAGTTGGGGTAAAATCTAGATTCCTAAATCTAGCAAGGTGAGTTCAAGTTGATTTGTGAAAACGGTGTACATGCCAAAATGTTTATTTTAAAGTGTTTTGTGTTTTACATGAAATTGTTAACTGCTGATAAGTTTTGAGTATTTTGAAGTAAAAATATGCTTTATTTGGTGTTTGTCAAGGTGTTGGGTGTAACACCCTAAAAATAGGGATAACAAAAATCCGAAAAAAACGGACATGAGGTATACTAGAATTGCCATAGCAAGAGTCTCCCAAAAACGGGGAATATATAAATAACCTGTTTAATCACAATTTGTAATTTAAACGGACAATAAAATAACAACCAACTAATCTAATTTCTACATCTAGAAAAGAGATTACAAAAGGGTTGTTATCTATAAGCCCAACGGTTCATTTCCAAAAGAAGTAAGTGTCCAAGTACAAAATCCCCAAGCTCTCACCCGAAGCATCTAAACCTGCTTAGGAACGGCACCGCTAGAACCTGAGATACACATCGACACCAAACAAGTGTTAGGCCAAAAATCCTAGTGAGTTGAACAATAATAGACATGCATGATCAGTTACAATTCTTATCAGAAGTTAACCAGAGTTCAATATGTGTGGAGTCAATAGAGGAGACCCATAGCACCAATCAAGTTCCACCCAAAGAGTCGATATACCTTGATGCCATCTACCAAGAGACATCTGAAAGGCCCGGCACACCCGAGGACTATACCAAAGAAAATTCCTCGAATGGCGGAGGTCTAGGCACATACCATCACAGTGGCACCCAAGACTACATCCTTCTAGTGTCTACTGACTTGGTTCGTCCAACATAACTTATAGGAGGTCTTGAGGTATATTTCAACCAACACATTTCGATACCTACCAAGGGTACAATGTTACCATCCTAACACATAAATCCATTATGAGACCTAAATACCAACATAATCAATGTTTAAACATTTAATCACCAAAAAGGCATTCCAAGTAGAATTTATCATCTACTATAATACATACATCCCAAAATCATGCCAAGATATCCGATGTGTACATTCATGGAGTCAATACCAAATACCCGATCAATAAAGTAGAACATGGCATTTTTTACAAAATCACATTCCTAACTTATCTTCATAATCAAATCCCACATACTTGAACATATAGAGCTAAATAACAACAACTAAAAAATATGATGTGTATCTAGTTTTAACAAAGGTTAGTAAACTCACAATCTAGGTTTTTGGACCAAAACCTAGAAAAGTGTCAAACCCTAGAAGTTGGAGAAGATGAGACTTGAAGTGGAGAAGTTGAGCTTTATGAACCCTAGAATTTGCCTTTGAGATAAGTTATTGCAAGTGTGAAGATCCAACCACCAAGGAGAGTTGTATTTATAAGGGTTAGGGTTTTGAGAGGAAAAGTTTGGTTTGGAAGTCTCCAAAATCGCCAAAGTGAAGAGAGGGTTCAAGAGAAATGAGGTTAAAATCTGATAAGGATTCATTTAAAGCACTGCCCCCCGACGGCGATAGTGCCCAGCGATAGTGCCATTGGCACTATCGCAAGTCACAATCGCGAGCACCCAAAGACTTATGGTACATACCGTGCGATAGTGCCCTCCGGATAGTGTCATGGTACAATCGCTTGGCACAATCGCGACCATCCCCGAAATCTCGGTACACCTTCGGCGATAGTGCCCTTCGCGATAGTGCCTAGGGCACAATCGCGTAGCACACGAAAACAGCCCTAAACTCAACCGAAAACGATAACGAGCACAGGAATTGCATGATTAAAGATGGTAAATCAATTTACTCAACATTACAACATAGTAACCATCACTAAATGCATATAAAGGCTCATATTTTCAAATAGGTGCAATTAATGTATTTAAGGAAACAAATACTTACCTTATAAATTTACGGATGTTACATTGGGTATTTTGGTAAGTTTTCATATTTGATAAACTTGGGTTGTTTTAGTCTCACAAAATGCCCTATTTGGGATTTGGATGTCTTGATAAGTATTAGCATGGTTTATGCATTTTTGGTGATTTTGTGCAAATAAAGTCCATTTTATTATTTATACATCTTTGGTGATTTTTGTACAAATGTAATCTAATCTATAATTTATGCATTTTTGGTGTATTTGATTTCATAAATCATTTAGAATATCTTTTGTCCCAATCCGTGATGTGTTTTAGGTTAATCACATCTTTGAGGTATGTGTCTACATAAACACCGTTTAAATGCATTACATTATTCGGGGGACCATTATTTGTTGGTCAAATGGATTTTGAGCATTTTAGCTCGGTGTTGACTTAAAAGAGTCTTGAGGACATTTGTCCGATTTTAATGGCTCGATGTAGAGTCCGTTTATGAATTTCATACTAATGTATTGTGTTGCATTTTGATGATACTTACATGCTTGGGTGTGTGGTCACTCCTGTGTAGTCATGTAATGTTAGACTGTGTTGCATTGGATCCATAGGCACGTAAGTCAATCTGATTTGATGGTTAACTAGGAGTTGCGGGATTTGACTCTGGGCCCATGTTTTATGACCTGAACTTTTCAAGTGTACACTAGGAGGGCTGAGTCCGGTTGAGTTATCATGAGCTAGAAGGCAATTTTTTATATTTGGGGCCTCCGCCATGTCGGGGCAATGCCTTGGTTGTATCCCGAGTGTGCCGAGCCTTGGGCGGTATTCATGGTAATATTCGCTAAGGTCAGCTGTCTCTTTTGGTGTAGCTTGAAGGGAGTCGTAGGGGCACTTGGGCTTGCGTGTCATGAAGTGTCATACGATTAACGTTGTATGAGTGGCATACTTTTGTGTTCCTCTACTCTTAATGGATACGGGTCTCCCCCGTTGTCGGCCAACAGTATTTTGGATATTTAACTGTCCATGCTTTAATATTTGGATTTCATCCCATTTTATGGTCGCGTGAGTATTGAATCTTAGTCACATGTTTTCAATGACATATTATATTATATGGGTTGTTTTCCCATGATTTTATGAATTGAGTATTATGCCTCACCCGTGTCTTGGGTGTTTCGGGATATAAAGTTTTATATGGGCTTTATTATTGGGAATCCGTTTTCTATTCACGTTCGAGTGAGTTTTGGGCGGCATCATTTTATAAAGAATGTTTTGCTTTGGGACATTCGTCCTTAAAATGCATGTTATTGGAAAAAAAGTCATTTTCATAGTTAAGTTAAATCATTTTGAAAGATCATGATTTAATCTGTATTCTTCCCTTTAACAAAATATTTATGCATGATGAAAACTCTTGAGCTCACTAGGCGTTAAGCCTAACCTTTTTATTTGTCGGCATGTGCATCAGGTTCAGTTGGGTTTTGGTTCTAGCAGTGCTTGAGGAGATGAGCTCTAGATTTGCACAAGTGTAAGTATTTGGTGAAGTCTTCCGCAGTTTGGAGATAGTGACTATTATTGGGTTTTAGTAACACCCGTCCTTGTTATAGACTGTATGTAGAGATTAAATTGTGTGTGTTGAGGTTAAACCTTAAATTGTGATTGTATATGAATCATTTACTGATGTATTTAGAAAATTTTAAATTAGTTGTTATTTCTAGATTTGAGGGTGTTACAGATCCATAGGCATATGAGTCAGTCAGTTGGTTTAGTTGGGGACTTTATCCCTGTTTTGGGACTAGAAATTGATTATGGCTAGCGGGAGCTCGAGGTATAGATCGTGGGTGGTTGAACTCGATAACCGTGTAACATTTAGTGAAGAGCTCGATGTATAGATCGTGGGTGGTTGAACTCGATGCCCGTTTGTAATCCAGTTTGGTTATTCATCGTGGAATTTAATGTCCGCGTTTGAAGTCTAGTGAGTGGTCCCCAAGTCATGTTTTTATGTAATCTTGCGGTAGTGCTCTGCAGAGCCGTATACGGAGCTAAGTCTTGCGGTGGTGCCCATTGTGAGCCAGATACGGGGACTTGTGGCTTTTGTGGTGACACTCATCTAGAGGTCGAGTAGACACTAGGGTCATTTGTGTATCTTGCGGTGGTGCCCATGGTGAGCCAGATACAAGGATCCATGACTCTAATTTTGTGTGCTCGTCACATTCGATGGAATTCGGGTCTCCCCCTTCACCGAAAGGTGTTGTTTTGGGTATTGAGTTTTATTATCCATGTTTTCGGTGACGTTTTGTTTATATGGGTTTTTATCCATGGTTTATGGGTTGAGTATTATGCCCCACCCGTATTTTGGGTGTTTCAGGATTTAAAGTTTTATCCGCATTTCATAAATTGGGAGTTCACTTTCTATTCTCATTTTGAGTGAGTTTTGGGTTGAATTTAATTTACGAAATAACGTTTTATATTGGAATCTTAGTCCTTGTAATAGTTTGGATTGGAAAACGTTATATTGGTGTATCATTCGCCTAAAATGCATATTATTGGAAAATGAGTTGTTTTCATATTTGAAACATTTCATTTTGAAAGATTATGATTTCAATTGCATTCCTTCTTTTCAACGATATATTTATTCATGTTGAAAATTCTTGAACTCACTAGGCGTTAACCTAACATTTTTATTTGTCGGCATGTGTAACAGGTTCCGGTTGGGAATAGTTCTAGTGACATCGTGAAGAGATATGTGCTAGTTGTGTGCTCGAGAAGTAAATAGTTTGGTAAATTCTTTCGCATTTATTATGGGATTAACAACTTGTATTTGGGTTAAGTAACACCCGTCCTTGGTTTAGTCCTTGTATAAGACTGGAATTTACAATTGATGAGGTTATATGTACAATTTTAGTTTGGAGAATTATCAAGTTTTGATTTATAGGAAGAAGATTTATCTTTATTTGATGAATTATTGAAATCTTTAATTAGTTGTTCTTTCCAAATTTGAGGGTGTTTCATTCGCGGTCCGGTTTGGATGATTTAACCCCTTAGACTACAAACCAAACCGTAAGTATCGGTCTATTAAATTTTCAAACCGAGCTGTTTGACATCAAGTGCCCAGACCGGTCAAATCGGACAACGGTTTAGGCGCTTTGGTCTGACTGGTTTAGGCGGTTTCGGCCTTTTATGGGCTTTAAAGTTTAAACTTAAAAAAACATATATAATTTTGAATTTTAAAGTTTCATTGCCTTGAGTCCATTTGAAATAAACAAAGTCCACAAAAAAATTAACAAAATTCACAAAAAAGAAAAGTAAACAAAATATTTCAACAAAACACTAAAAAAAAGTACTATGAAGAACAAAAGAAGCCTGAAAGAACATGAACTACCGAACTGTGAAGCCTGAAATCGGCGTGAAGACAATGAGTTGACCGATGTTAGTGAATAATAGTCATTTAGGGATTTCAAGTTTCAAATGTCAAAAATCAAAACAGATTTTATGCTTGGGTAGGATTTAAGATAACATTTGGCCTAACCAAATATATTTAAAATAACACTGGGCCAGATAATGGATATAAATGCATATATAAAAAAATGAAATATATATGTATTTGGAGGCGTGTTTGGTCCAAACCACCCAAAAAAACCTTCATACCGCAGGCCGAACCGGACCATCCAGTTTGGCGATTTTTCGGACTAGACCGGACTGCCAGACCGATTAAATCGCCAAAAACGGTCCGATTTGACTTGATTTGACCGGTTTGAGCGGTCCAACGACTTTTCTGAACACCCCTAGATAAGATACTCACTTTAGATACTTAATTTTGTTTTTTTTAATTACAAAATACTACAAATATATACGACTTAATTATTTGAGAACTTCAAAATTTATGAGATTCTAGATATCCATTTAAACCACTAATTTAAGATAACTAATATTTTTTAATTAATATTGGAAGGATAATTATGTAATTTTTAATTTGGATGACAACTAATAAATTAATTCTCTCTTTCTATAAACTAGTGTCGGAACCGCGCGTTGCGCGGTAGCGTGAGTAACTCTGATAGTAATATGTAGGTTGTCTATATGATACATGTTAATTGTTAAATATGATAATCAACAAACTGTATACAAATTATTTGTAAAAATCATTAAATTTTATTAGTGGAATTTATATATACATATATATATATACATGATAGTTTTTCTCAATTTATGTTAGAAATGATCTAAACTAAACGGTTTGTCTAATTTATGAATTGTTTATATAATTGATGACAATATATGAAGTTTTTTTTTCTTTTCGAAATTAAAAGATGAAGGTACATCTGCCAATTTAATTATATTAATTATAACATCACAAATAATTAAAGTATTTATAATTTTTTTTTTTGATATTTTATAGATTAAACGATAAGTTTTCAATTAATGACAGAAATTATTTAGAATGTGTTTTATCATATAAATAAATAAATATAGTTTTATGTATTTGTGGATTCTAATTTCATTTAAAAGAAAACTAAAATGAAATTAAAAATATGAGAAAATAAAAGGTTTAGTAATTACTGTGTTGATTTAAAAAACAAATAAAAAGATAAAAGATAAATGTGCCTGAAAAACTTCTCGTTGAACCATTTATTAGAAAACTAAAATGAAATTGAAAATGCAAGAAAATAAATGGTTTAGTAATTATTGTGTTGATTTTAAAAATAAATCAAAATAAGAAAAAAAAAAGATAAATGTTTTTGAAAACTTCTCATTGAACCATTGTCTAGCTTTTACTATAATATACAAAATAGATATTGCATGTATAAATTTTACCATTTGGTTGACTTTGATTAATTTCAACCGTGGTTTCATAGTTGGAACTCCTAAGTTGTATGAAGCAAAATGTAAATTCATATATGATAATTAGTCTATTTTAAACATGATCAATCATTGAAGGTCAAGAAAACAAACTTTGGATAATATTGGTGGATTTACATTCTCATAAAACTTCAATTTCTCAAGTGTGACACTAAAAATATATATAAGTATATATATCAAACAATAAGTGAATATAAAAATATAGATTTACGACCCTTGAGAGTAACAATGTAATACTTGAATAAATAATACACAAATATTCTTTTAGCGTTAGGGGGTTATGCTCCTGAGAAGAAAATATATAAAAATAAAAGTTAAGCTAATAATACATCATGCAATTATAAAATGGACAAATAAAGAATATATTTAAACTGAATGAATAGTTGAGTAAAAGACTTAGCTTACATGTAGTAATATATATATGTGTAACGTGGTGATAAAGCTTTGATGTTCTTTTGCATATTTGGTGATCTTTAGATCTTGATTATGTTTGTGTCATTTACTACAAAAAAACACAACATAAAGATCGTATGAAATCAATACAATGACAAAAAAAAATTGACTATAAACAAAAATTCATACCCTAAATCAATCTTTTAGTGAGAAAAAATATGTTAGAAGGAAAGAATGAGAGGTAGATCGTTGTATGACAAAGAAGTGAAAAAACTCAATAACATATCCAACAAAGAAAAAAAAAACACTTGTGCTTAAATAAGGGAAAATGATGATTAATTAAAATAAATGAAGGAAAATGAATGGTTAATAACATAAACAATGAAAATAAATGATTAATTAACATAAATTGTAATAAAAAAAAATAGTTAATTCTTTTTGTGGTTTATTCTTTTATACATAAATACATATATTTAAGGTAAAATGGTTTAAGTTTTGGGAAGTTGGATGGTTTAATTAGGTATTGAAAGTTAATTAAAGGTGTGCCAAAATGACCAAAGTAGCCTCCTTGCAATAAAAAATATATTTTCATATTCTTTTATATATAAATACATATACTTAAAGTTGGATGGTTTAAGTTATAGGAAGTTGGATGGTTTAATTAGGTATTGAAAGTTAATTAAAAGTGTACCAAAATGACCAAAGTAGCCTCCTTGCAATAAAAAATATATTTTCATAGAGGGTATTAAAGTCTTTAATATATTTAACATTTTAAAAAAATCAAAAAAAACCACAAAATTTCTAGCTAACAATCCTACTCTAAGAGAGTGTCACCTCACTACTCTTGGTTTTTCTTTAATATATATATATATAGATAAATGGTTTTGCTTTAATAGATATATAAATGGATCCATATATATTTTAATATGTTTTTTAACTGTTTAAAATTTCTAAATTTAATTATTTTTTTTATCTTTATATACACATATTTATTAAAATGAAATTAAAATTATATATATGAATATGTTTTTTTCCAATATGAATAAATTATTATATTAATAAATAAGAGTGTTATTATTTAATATTTAAAAATATTCAAAAAACATAAATAAAATATTTTCTCAATGAAGAAGAGTATTATTATTTAATATTAAGATATATTAAAATAATTAAAGAGAAAATGAAAGGTTGCTCATTTATTAACATTTTTTATTAAAAAATAATTCAAAAACATGAGAAAAAAGATAATAGTGAATCAAGCATTCTCAAGAGGCCACATCATCTCTCCATGGTTTTGCTTTAATATATATATAGATAAAGTTATTAATATATTTAACATTTGAAGAAAATCAAAAAAACCACAAAATTTTTAGCTAATAATCCTACTCTAAGAGAGTGTCAACTCACTACTTCTTGGTTTTTCTTTAATATATATATAGATAACTGGTTTTGCTTTAATAGATATATAGATTGATCCATATATATTTTAATATGTTTTTTAAGTGTTTAAAATTTCTAAATTTAATTATTTTTTTTATCTTTATATATTCACATTTATTAAAATGAAATTAAAATTATATATATGAATATGTTTTTTCCAATATGAATAAAATATTATATTAATAAATAAGAGTGTTATTATTTAATATTTAAAGATATTCAAAAAACATAAATAAAATATTTTATTAATGAAGAAGAGTATTATTATTTAATATTAAGATATATTAAAATAATTAAAGAGAAAATGAAAGGTTGCTCATTTATTAATATTTTTTTTATTAAAAAATAATTCAAAGACATGACAAAAAAGATAATAGTGAATCAAGCATTCTCAAGAGGCCACATCATCTCTCCATGGTTTTGCTTTAATATATATATATATATATAGATTAATTTTCTTTTCTAAGTTAAAAACTAGGGAAATTGGTCGAAATGACCAAACTACGGAGAGGGATTGGCCTCTTAGCCATCCCTCTCCCCGTTTTATTAAAATAGCCCAATGGACGCAATAGAGCTCAGAGACGCAATTGCGCCCTAAGGCGCCATTGCGTCCCTGGGTTCATTTATACTGGAACGGCGACCGACACAAGTCCCCCCACCTACCATTTTTAATTACTCGATCGAATCCCCCCTGTCGGAGCTGTCGTTTTTGCACCCCACCACCAGACGAGTTCGTCATTTTTTAATCGATTGTGGACCACAAATGGCTGAGGTTAGTGACTTCCCTCTAACTCTTCTACTATTTTAAGCACCTCTCGATATTTTGGCCGTTTTACACGGAGCAGCGGCGGTCCCACCGTAAGGGGGTTCCACCGGTGCGCAAAAGGGGGCGTACATGTCTTTTTTATTTCCGTTGATCGATTTTGTTGTTGTGTATGTTGTATAGTTTTAAATGGTTGTAGTTATCATTTTATATTTTGGATTATAATGTTTTTTATATTTTCGTTAATCGATTTTGTTGTTATGTATGTTGTATAGTTTTAAATGGTTGTAGTTATCATTTTTTATTTTGGATGATAATTTTTTGTAATTTTATATTTTGGATTATAATTTTAGTGTCATAGTTTTAAATGGTTGTAGTTATCATAGTTTTAAATTTAATATTAGATTAAATGGTTGTAGATGGTTGTAGTTATCATAATTTTAATGTAGTTATTAACATAGTTTTAAATTTAATGTTTTCAAATTTTTTTACACACGTTATAGAACATTGTAAATACCCAAAAATCCTTTACTTTAAAAAATTACACGAAAAAATCATTTACTTTAGAAACTTACACTTTAGGTCCCTTAACTTTAGAAATTAACACGTTCGGTCCCTTTATTTTAGATACTCACACTTTAGGTCCCTTAACTTGAGAAATTTACACTTTTGGTCCTTTAACTTATGAAATTAACACTTTAAGTCCCTTAACTTTAGAAATTAACACTTTTGGTCCCTTTAGTTTAAAATTTTACACTTTAGGTCCATTGACTTTAGAAACTTACACTTTAGGTCCTTTAACTTTTGAATTTTACACTTTATGGCCATTAACTTTAGAAACTGACACTTTAGGTCCCTTAACTTTAGAAACTGACACATTAGGTCCCTTAACTTTAGAAATTTACACTTTAGGTACCTTAACTTTAGAAATTTACACTTTAGGTCCTTTAACTTTTGAATTTTACACTTTATGGGCCTTAACTTTAGAAAGTGACACTTTAGGTCCCTTAACTTTAGAAACTGACACTTTAGGTCCCTTAACTTCAGAATTATTTAATTACTATGCAGGGAAGAAATTTCTACTCTGCAAAGTTGAATCTGAAGAGTAAGATGACGATGGTGGAGCTGATTCGCCAGAAATTGAACTCCAGGCGATTAGCTATATTCAGGGAGACATGTTTCGATCATTGGTTGGATTTGACCGATACATCTGCCGACCCTATATTGGTCCATATATTTTTACAGACCCAGGTCTTCCCGGAAAATAGATGGGATGAGAAGATGTTATACGAGGTTGGTGACCACGCTCTTCGGTTCAGCCGTGAGGAGTTCTGTCTCATCACAGCACTTCATTTCAGACCGGAACCGAAGATGCATAAGAATAGGTCCAATGGTTTTGTTAGACGGGTGCTCCCAAAAGGCCAGCTAACGGTGCGTAACATTCAAAATGTATTCAATCTGATCGGCACTGATGACGAGGGGCAGGCACATATCGATGACGATTATGTCGTCCGTATTTGTCTCATGATGATGGTTGAGATGTTCTTCCTCGGTCATTAGCTGTCCCAGCATCTTCCCGACGATCTACTTCGGTCCATTGATGATTTGAGCGTCTTTAATCGATTTCCCTGGGGATCCTATATCTGGGCGCACACCTACAGGTAGATGAATGGAGCGATCACGGTCGGACCATGGGCATACGATGTCGTTGTCTGGTTTTTTGTTTGCATTCAAGGTTAGTAAGTTGATATCAAATTAATATTTTTACAATCTACACGGATTCCCTATTTCTACAAAATATTTACTACTATCTTGGTATTCTAAGTCACATATATGGATCTTAGAGACATTTCCTATGGCCAGCACGTATTATATATTGACTACCAGGATGTCACGTGTGGTTCGTTGGGATAGGTCTTCGACCGGTATTGTTAGCCAGCATGCCTATGCTCTCCTGGATGTGTCGACGGTAAGTTACATTGACTACAACGAAAAAAAATTGTAATAGATGAGGCCCCGTGTGGATTTCTAACATGATTATTTTTCATATTAGGAGGAGCGGGACCTACATGAGAGCCTTGTTCCTACGTCGTGGGAGGAGAGCCAGGAATGGTATATCCAAAGCCATAGATGATTTAGTAGTTTAGAGGGGTGTCAACCGTTGAAGAGGTCGAGAGTTATGCAGTCTATTGACGAGGGTGAGAAGTCATTCTAAGTTATCCGATATTTATAATTTTTTATAAAGAGAAGTCGTTCTAGATTATCTGATATTTATAATAATGTTGTTAATTGTTTGTATAGACGTAGGTTCCGAGTCAGAGGGAGACGACCAGCCTGATCATGACACGGGCCCCCCGTCCCATGCAGGCGTCAGTAGGGCACATGAGGCCACCTCTTACGAGGAGCCACCATTTCATGTTGGGCATAGTCCACCCTTTCACCATGAGCATAGTTCATCAGGCCACCATCAGCATAGTCTACATGTTGACCCCTATGCTGACTAGTGCTGCTATTGTCGTTGCCACCACCATTTCTTCTACGACCTCTTACACTTCATCCGCTATTGCCACAAAATGGCATAGGAATGAATTGCTGACTTATTGGCTTAGGTGCATACCCACCCATCCTGTCAATAGGGAGTGGTGGGGCTTATTACTCGGTTTGCAGGGCTCGGGGTGGATGGAATCCGATGTTAGTATAAAATGTCATTTCAGTTTCTCTATCATAATGTCTATTTATATGTCTAACATCTTTTTCTTTTTTAAATAGCACATCAATGGATGGGTTCGGTTTATCCGTGAGTCGCGTCCGCCTAGTGCAAAGTGGACGGTGATGACGTCCGAGTTCATGCATTACCTGATCGTTGGTGGTGGTGTGAGTTCCGTCTGTGAAATGGCGAAGGCTCCGGCCGGTGTACCATGGTGGTCTATTCAGCATGTATGAATTTCACTTTAAATATACTTGTTATTTATAACTCTGTATAGTTTAATGTTATTTACTGATGGTTTGTTTTTGAACAAATATTTCGGGTGTTCATTTCGATTTGCATAGACCAGAAACATTGGGTGGTTGGCGACCTAGACCTCATGGAGATGACCGTATATGATAGCTTCAGGAGCGATTCATATGCGGATAACTTTAGAAGAATGATGGCCAAGTTCTACGACCTTCTACAGGAACTTCTTACCCTAGCTGGGTGCCTAACACTTGTAGTGCAAAGCCACGAGTTCACTTGGGTACACGCAGAGGGGGTACCGCAGCAGCAGGGTTCATTGGGCGATTGTGGTCCTTTGACATGTATGTTCCTCACACATTTGGCGAATAACGAGGTCCGAATACCAATGGAGGATGAGTCAGCACGAGCGCAAGCCTGGAGGGTTCACATGGCGGATGTCTTTTGGTCCATGATACAGATAGATCGATTTGTATGATTCCTTTTAGAAGCTTGTATATTTAGCTTCGTACATACAATTTTTTAAAGTTTAATTAAAAATTTATCTTCCAGTCAATTTATTAAAAATTCAGTCGTGTAGTTTAATTAAAACATCATTTCATTAAAATGCACGTATTTAATAACATTGAACGGATACAGTGCATATGAACTAAACAACCAACCATATGGTCATTTAAATGTCAAAGTATGGCTACACGACGCATTGGTTTTCTAAAATCCCCAACGACTTCTTATGTGCTCTGGTGATATGATTTTGGTAGTGACCACCTCCACTTTCTCGTTGTACACTTCAATGACGGTATGGCCGTCAACATACTAACGTATAAGGGCTACATCTTCATCGGCATCCATAGGTTCCAGTCCAGTCAATAAGTCTGTATTCGGACGTTTAAAATACAACTTATAATATTTCGTTTTATCGTAACCTAACTCTTTCATGATCTGGTGAAGCAGTCGCATGGAAAGATCGTCGACATCTAACATGTCAACATAGACTTCTAGACCACGGAAGTATTGCCTTCTAGGTGGATCTGTGAAGTACCCTTGATGGTAGAGTTTGATGCTGAACATTTGTGGATACTCAGCTGTTCAAGATAGGGGTTAACAAGGTTAGCCTTACACAATATTCAACGCAAGCAAAACCCAAAAAAATATAAAAGCTAACCATATAACTCGGTGGTACCGGCAGGAAGCCATTGAGATAAACATCTGAAATTCCATACATGAAGATTTGGGGATGCCATGTAACTTTGTTTTGTTTGGTTTAGGACTCCCCAGTGTTCGGTATTTATAGCCAAAGGTAGTGCACAAAAAACATCTTAGCAATTGCTTACCTGTAAAAAGCTTCAAGATTCGCCTGAAAAGCTTCAGGGGTGCGCAATTGCGTACCTGTTTTGTTTGGTAGCATAATAGTCACAGACACTTGTTTTGAAGTAGTTTAAACATATAAATGCATCAAACCATAGAAAGTACATCTATCAACTAGCAACGAAGAAAACCAAAATACAAACCCAACAACACAAGCACTATGAAACAAAGTGATAGAAAATAAGGGTACAAACTAGCAACATAGAAAATCCAGAAACGCTAACACCATCTAAGGATAAAGTGCTTTACATTGATCAATTCAATTTTGTTTATGGGTAACCTGCGCTTGCAGTACTGCAAAATCTTGCATAATCTTGTTTACTTGAACGTTGTTGTGGCGAATACGGTCTTCTTTCTCTTTTATCTCCCTCTTCAACCTTATTATCTCCTCCTTGTCCGCGTCGATGCTTCTCAAGTGGCCATCCTTCTTGGTCATCATTTCCTTCCACTGTTCGGTTAGTTGTTCGATCTCCGCTTCACTTTTCTCTATCGCCTTTTTTAGTCTGGAGGGCATTATTTGTGACGAAGGTAGGTTTGAGGATTATGCATTTCCAGCCATATGTTTGGTCAAAGAGGAGACTATTATGCTATAAAAATGGTGTGAACTATAACGTTGGTATAACCTAGGTATTTATAGCCAAATTCTAAGGACAAACCCTAATTAGGGTTTATCTGGAGTTGACACATGGGTGGGTGCACAATGGAGTAGTGGTGCGCAATTGCGCACATACGCAATTGCGCACATAGGCTTTGGTGGGGAATCTTGCAGAAGAATCGTTTCAGGCTTTGCAGGGGAATCCTGGTAGGCTTTGCAGGGGAATCCCTGACAGCCACTTTGCAATGGAGTAGTGGTGCGCAATTGCGCCCATACGCAATTGAACCCATACACAATTGCGCATTACCATATCTTCTCATCGACTATAAGTAGATTCTATGGTGAAGTAGTAATTCACAACTTGCTATCTATCCTTTCTGCCCTCCACACCGTTTACAACCATTCTCTACATTTTCATAACTTAATGGCTGGAGGTTCACGCGGTAGGGGGAAAAGGTCAGTGAATGGGGATGGCACTTCACGCTCCGTCGACATCGAACAATTAAATGATGGAGCTTCAAGGATTGACTGGAATGCACCAGAGACAACGGAGGATTGGGCGCAGTTTGGGATAACTGCTTACGATGCACCGATCATGCCTCAGGAGTGGGAGTAGTTTAACAATGCACGAGAGGCATACTACACTGCTCACGGGGGAGAATCCCCACCTACGTATCAATCTAACCAGGGGTCTGGTCTACCAATGTCTCAGGTACTGTCTGCCAGGTTGAAAAGTTCATGTGATGAGGCAAATGCGGAGATACGAAATATAGGCAGGATGTGGCTACAAAACATGGAATTTCAGAAGGAGAAAGAGGCAATTATCGCGGAGTAGAAGGAGTTCCTGGAGATGATGAAGCGCGATGTTAGGGAGAAGCAAAATGAGATTAAAAGGTTAGAAGATGAAGTGATAGACATCAAAGAAAAGTACACCGGCATGGAGGAGCAGCTGAAGGCAAAGGATGGCTGGATCAGGAGGATCCAGGAAATCTACCTGTAATAGGTTTCTGAAAGGGTGGTTGTTGTATGGATGCACTTCATCCGTTTTATTTGGTTTCAATAAAATATTGGTTTAATGCTTTAATGTTTACTTTAGTAAATAACACAAGAAAACTTAACAAGCACGATAAGGTAAATAAAATCAACACTAAACATAAAAACAATATCACTTAGCATACAAGACGTAGTCGTTACAATCAAGTGAATTCAATCTTAGAGAGCAATAATAATATTTATAAAAAGTTTATTACATACATGGTTTACTCGTTTAGATCAACATTTAAATCAAAAGTACCATGTATAAAACTTTCATAATTCTCTTGGGTTGATACTGGTTGAGTTTGTCGACTACCAGATGCCCTATGAGTTTGTCGACTACCGAATGCCTTTTGACGGCTCACATTTACTGGTGCAGGAGATGGACAGTTTGCTCGAGTGTGTCCTGTTTGTCCACACCGAGAACATCTTCTCTGGATAGGATCATCACCTTGAGATGGGATACGGTCATGGTTACTCGGTCGACCAACCCGTTTTATTACGACCGGTGGTCTAACGGTCATAAGCGGGTGGTCTGGAACAACCCATGTTTCTCCTGGGCCGACTGGATGTATGAGTTATGTGTAAGTTTGTCAGAAATTATCCGACGCGTAGTAACCATTCTCCAGATAGGATACATTTGTACACCGTTGATTTCTTGCGACGGTGATTGCATGGCCGCATGATATTCCCGAGAGATGCCATTTCCTGCACAATTAATGTCGATTATTGAAGTCAACTTTTGCGTCCCTAACCCCATCGCGGACTTCCTAGTAACCTCGGCCAATCTCATGTACAGTCCATGTTGCGGACTTGTGAATTCTCTTATCAATTTTGGCCTCCGCCCATGGCGTGAGACGATTCACCATTTTATCTGCGATAACACAAATTTGTTACGTTAGTATTGCAAAAATAAAAACATAAAATTCAAACAGTCAGAAATCCAAGGATGATAACCTCCATTTCTCCAACGAATCGAATACCATTCTTGCTGAAAACATCGGAAATAATCCATAAGGCCCACAATAGGTAATTTCCATGCAAAACGAGACAATGCATTCACCGACTCGGCACTGTTCGATGTCATTATGTTGTAACACATTCCTGGGAAATGGGCCCTTGACCATTTCTCCGGTCCAACCTGGTCCATAAGCGGAGATCCAACAGGTAAAGCAGCTCGTAGACCCGCCATGTTCAGTTCAAACTCCTCCACCGTATATGCTTTACACGTCCTCCAAAATAACGTTTTCTTGTATTTGACCCTGTTGTCCCTGGTTTTTACGTTCATTATTAGATGGCGACAACAAAGTGCATAATGGGCGCCTGGGTATACTGTATTAACTGCTTGGTGAATTGAAGTAGTCCTGTCGGATACAAAAACCAACCCCTCGGGTTCCCCGATACAACGCTTCAGCATGGTTAAGAACCAAGTCCACACATCTCCACTCTCAGACCTACCCACTCCGAAAGCGATGGGCACAATCTGGTTATTTGTGTCCATAGCAACGGCTAAGAACATTGTTCCTAAGTAAGTACCCTTCAAATGAGCAGCATCGATGATAATAACCGGGTACAGGTGTGTCGTAAACGACCGAATCTAGATATTTAAGGCATTTACATATTATAACATTATTCAATATAGCAGTTCAATAAACCATATAGTGATGCGAAAGTTATTAAAATAACAACGTACCGCGCAACCGAGGGCAGCGAAACACATCTCAAAACTTCCTCTACTGTCTGTCCTTATTGACGTAACGGTACCAGGATTCCGGAGCTCCAGATTATAGAGAAAGCAAGGGAGTCGGATAAACGATTCTTCAGGGGTACCACGCACCATCGTCAGTGCATAAGCTTTTGCGCGCCAGACTTGCCAGTAAGAAATATCTATTTTCAAATCCAATCTTACGTCGTTGACAATGTTAGATCCACGGTATGTCCTGATGGTATCCTGCACTTTAGGGTAAATATAATTACCCAATACTCTACTGTTTTCTTGATGGTGGTTGGGATGTAGCTGCGTCCTCCAGCAAGTGTGTACGTCATTCAATATACGAACATGAAAGATATTGGTTTTTTCGACAGACGTCGAATAGATAAGCCAAGAAAAGTCGACTTGCCTACATCTGGCTTCATATATGGTTTTATTTGACCGGTGCACTCCAAACTCAAAACCCTCTTCAAGAAACTTCAAACTGAGAGCGAGTGTAAGATCGTATTTCGTAGGGAATACTTGTGTAACATCCTAAAAATTAGGGTGAAATTAAAACTTAAAAATTTGGCTATATAACGGTTGTAAATGGTATAAACCAACCTACCTAAAAAGGGAGGATCCAAAAACCTTTAAGGTACGAGTATGACAATCTAAACCAATGTACATCAACCCAACACAGGGAACAAAGTATGGTTATTACAATCCAAGAACAATTAAATAATACAATTCAACAACCTACTAATCTAACTTGGTCAAGTAAGATTAATGTCGGGTGTCGCTATTATTCCAAAAGGTAAAATCTCTATACTTCAAGTATTGGTCACTATGTCATCAAAAAGACCGCTCTCGACCCCAAGGTCATCCTCTCAATCCCGACGAGTCCCACAACTAGAATGACCTGCCATACATGACAATCAAAAAACAAGTGTTAGGTGAAAGCCTAGTGAGTACAATAAGCGGAAATAAATTTAAACGATAAATCCGTTTGAAGTCATGTAGCCGATCTAGCCGTGAAATAAACCAAAACAAATCCAATAAACCATTAGCGTTCAATAAATACTGACAACAAGTCAAATCACATAGCGAGATCAACTACTCCAAGTCTATTGCCCGAAAACATCAAGTCAACCACTTCAGGTCTATTCTTGAGAGTTCCAAAACAGGGGAACTCAAGCACATTGGAATTACATCTTACTGTCCATGGGACGCTACCCGACCGTATAGGCCCACACCCTACTTACCATGGAACCCGATGCCTATTCCGTGCTAATGTGGTGCACCGGACATCCCCAAGCGGGACATCGGAACACAGTGCCTATGGATCCATTACACTACGACCAAAACCAAAACATACGGCAAACTTTTAACCATTTAACCATTCATGTAACCATTCATGTATATCTTTTATGCCGGTCTTGAGCCACATTTAACCATTCATGTATATCTTTCACCTTATCCACCGTTTCTTGTACAATTCCAGGTCCGGCAAATTGCTTCCCCGCTTCAAGCCAACATACGGGAGTTCGGCACTTGCGGCCGTATAAAGCTTCAAACGGTGCCATGCCAATACTTGAGTGGTTACTATTGTTGTATGCGAACTCCACCAAAGGTAGGTGCGAGTCCCAACTACCCCCAAAGTCAATCACACAAGATCTCAACATGTCTTCTAGCATCTTAATTGTCCTCTCGCTTTGGCCGTCGGTTTGAGGATGGTAGGTTGTGCTCAAATTCACACACGTGCCTAATTCCTTTTGCAAACCATCCCAGAAATGCGACGTGAACCATGACGAGATATTACTTCATCGATATACAACTTTACCATCTTGTCCATAGGTAAAGTCTCCCGCATGGCCAAGAAATGAGCACTCTTGGTCAAACGGTCCACTATCACCCAAATGGTGTCATGACCACGCAAGGTATTTAGCAATTTCGTCACGAAATCCATCGTGATATGTTCCCATTTCCATTCAGGAATCTCTAAAGATTGCAGGTTGCCGTAAGGTCGCTGGTGGTCGACTTTCACTTGTAAGCAAGTCACACATCGTTCCACATAGCATGCAACATCGAGCTTCATAACCGTCCACCAATAGTGTAACTTTAAATCCCGATACATCTTCGTGCTCCCCGGATGGATGGAATACTTTGATTTGTGGGAATCCTCGAGAAGAAGTTCTCGATTGCCCCCGACCTTAGGCACCCAAACTCGCCCATTGAAAAACTTTACTCCTCGGCCATCCTCCGTCAAGAGTAGGTGTTGCTTTGTCATGACCTCCTCCTTGAGGTTCTCCTCTAGCAAGGCTTCGACTTGTGACGCTTTAATTCGGTCGATAAGTGTTGGCGTCAACTCGATCCGCGTGAAAGTAGCTTTGGAATTTCCCCCGTAGTACTTTCGACTGAGAGCATCGGCGACGACGTTTGCCTTACCCGGATGATAAAACAACTCGCAATCGTAATCCTTTAACAATTCCAACCACCTCCGCTGTCTCATGTTTAACTCCTTTTGATCAAATATATGCCTCAAACTCTTGTGGTCCGTATAGAGAGTGCACTTCGTGCCATATAGGTAGTGTCGCCATAACTTCAAGGCAAACACCACCGCCGCTAATTCCAAATCGTGGGTTGGGTATTTGACTTCATGTATCTTGAGTTCGTGACGCGTAAGCGATCACTTTACCCCTTTGCATTAGAACACAACCCAAGCCCATCTTTGATGCATCACTATAAACCACAAAATCCTCCGTCCCCTCGGGTAGAGATAAAATGGGAGTTTCGCAGAGCTTCCTTTGTAGAGTTCTGAACGCCTTCTCTTGACTCTCGGTCTACACAAATTTCACATTCTTTCGGGTTAAGGCCGTCAACGTTGAGGCTATCTTGGAAAAGTCTTGGATGAATCTCCGGTAGTATCCCGCCAATCCTAGAAAACTCCGAATTTCTGACGGGCTCTTGGGTGGTTCCCAATTCATCATAGCTTCGATTTTCGCGGGGTCCACCTTTACTCCTTCCTTCGTAACTACATTCCCCAAAAATTGTACCTCTTGAATCCAGAAGTCGCACTTTGAAAACTTTGCATAAAGTTTTTCTCTTATTAGAACCTCTAATACCTCTCGAAGATGCTGCTCGTGACTCTCTTCGTCTTTAGAATAAACCAAGATGTTGTCGATGAACACGATTACCGACTTATCGAGGAATGGTCGGCATACTCGGTTCATCAAGTCCATGAATATAGCTGGTGCGTTGGTTAGACCGAACGACATCACTAGGAACTCGTAGTGATCGTAACGCATTCTAAACGCAGTCTTTGGAATGTCTCCCTTTGTCACCTTCACTTGATGGTACCCCGACCGAAGGTCAATCTTTGAGAAGCAACCCGCGCCTTGAAGTTGATCAAATAAGTCATCGATCCTCGGAAGTGGATACTTGTTCTTCACCGTTACCTTGTTCAGTTCTCTGTAATCGATATACATCCTCATTGAGCCGTCCTTCTTCTTAACGAACAAGATTGGAGCTCCCCAAGGTGACGAACTTGGTCGTATGAAACCCTTCTCAAGAAGGTCTTGAAGTTGAGTCATCATTTCTTGCATCTCGGTAGGAGCCAGTCGGTAGGGAGCTCGGCCAATAGGAATCGCTCCCGGAATGAGATCAATTCGGAACTCTACTAGCCGATCGGGTGGCAAACCGGGCAAGTCTTCCGGAAATACATCGGAAAACTCGCGCACCACCCTAACATCTTCTAGCTTCCTCTTCTCGAGTTTTGTGTCGATCGTGTACGCCAAGAATGATGAGCATCCTTTCGCCAAACATTTTCGTGCTTTGATCTTAGAGATAATCGCCACTTCTCCCTTCCTCTTCTCACCGTAGATTATAGTTGGCTCTCCACCCGCAATGAGTAGTCGGATTATCTTCTTGGAACACAAGATCTCGGCTTGGTTTTCCGCTAACCAATCCATTCCCACTACCACGTCGAACCCCCCAATATGCATTGGCATCAAATTAATGGGGAACTTCTTCCTTTCAACCTCGAGGGTGAAATCCCTCACCACGTCATGGATTATCACTTGACCCCCGTCAGCTATTTCTACTACCATAGCTTCTTCTAATCTACTCTTAGGCATGGCAAGCTTTTCACAAAATAAATCGGATACGAAAGATAAGCTAGCGCCCGAATCAAACAATACACGTGTAGGCACAGAGTTTAGGAGAAACGTACCCGACACTACATCAGTAGAGGCTTTGGCTTCCTCAGCAGTCATTTGAAATGCCCTTCCGGTCACTTTCGGAGGATCTATCTTCTTTCCTCCATTTCCGTCGGTCTTCAATTTCGAACAATCATCTCTAACATGTCCCGGTTAAGGGATTGGATTTGTCCCCGTCTGTCTTGTGTTCAACGAAGGAAAGCGCCCTTCCTTCTTCAGCTTGAAAGACATCTCAGGAAAGAGCTACTTCAACTGAAGAAATTTCTTTAGTAGCGAGAACCCTTCCTACTCGAGAATAAGGTCAGGAAGTGGAACGTAGTTTCCCGGGAACCAAAAGGTTCCCGGTAACCGGCCGCATCGGCCCGGTTACCTTCGTTACCGTCAGCATTTGGTACCTCTTTGCACTCAAAACACAATCTCCCCTTAACGGGACAATCTTTGTAGGCGTGTCCGAGCTTCCCGCATTTGAAACAAGCTCTGGGAACAAAGTTGCATGGGTCGAAATGTTTGCTCCAACACTTGGAACACCACTTGGCCCCGCGCCTAGCATCGGATCCCCGTTGGTAGTTGTTGCTAAAAGGTCTTGGCTTCCTGGAGGACACATAGTTTCCCTCCCATTTCCTCTTTTCGACTAACTGAGAACCTTCCTCTTTACCCCGGTTGTAGCCGTCTTCCATTAACCGTGCCTCCTCTATCGCCTCTCGAAGGGTCGAGGCCTTTGACACTTTAACCATTGACATCATATCGGACGGTAGCCCTTTTATGTAAGCTTTGATCTTCTCTTTCTCTGTTGGGACTAAGTGTCCCACCAAACCCAACTTATCCATGAATATCTGTGTGTACTCCTTCACGGACGAATTACCCATCTTCAAGTTTCAGAATTCCTCCTCAATCCGATCCATCGATATCTCATTGCAATATTCCTCTAATAACTTCTCTTTGAACGTTGCCTAAGACAGCTTAGCCAAGATGGTCGCCTCAAGAGAAGCGGAATACACATTTCACCAAGCGAGGGTCGCTGCCCTCAGCATTTGCGAGCCGAAGATTGCCTTCTGCCCTTCTCCACATTCGCTGGATCGGAAGGCTTGTTCCATCTCCCGAATCCAACCCACACAAACAGTTGGATCGTCTGAACCCTTAAACTCTGGTGGTCGGAAACCAAGAAAAGTCTTAAACATACAAGTTTTATTCGTTTGCCCGACTCCCGGGGTTGTGATTGCATCAGTAAGGATTACAGGTCCGGTACCCCCGGATCCCGCCACGATGATGTTTTTGTCAACCGTTTCATGTCTACGGTTGTTGGTGTCTCGGTCCTCCAGGAGTTTGAGAAACATTTCTTGTTGTTGTGTCATGGCTCTGTTCATGTCTAGCATCATTCGGTCCATAATTCTTGTCTCCACCGTTGCTTCTTCCATGATAGGCTCTTCGGCCTCCAAATTGCGTCGGGGTATGTGCTCGGGTCCCCCGCCCAAAACATTATCCAGACGAGAGGGTTCCTCTACCGCGGTCACCCGCGGATGGTCGGCCGTGGATGTTGTGCCTTCTTGACGTTCCGGTCGATTTCTAGTATTAACCATGAGTCTGCTACACATAAACACGAGATAGAATTAAGAAACTATCTTGCAGAATCAATACAAGGAAACGTACTACTATACTTATCAATTATTATAACAACAGTAAGTCAAGTATGCCCACGTAAAACATCTTCATAATAACGTTAGCTAAGTGAAATTATGAACACATGATACGTAAGAGTTCTCATTACCATCACTACAACTTTTAATTTGTGTATGTTCCGTTGACCCTAGACCATCCTATCTTAAGAGTTCTACCCCATCTCACGGGTCGTAGCTTAATAATATCAGCTTAAGTCTAGGCATCTTACATTCATAACTAGTTCACTTAAACTAAAGCTCTGATACCAACTTGTAAAATCCTAAAAATTAGGGTGAAATTAAAACTTAAAAATTTGGCTATATAACGGCTGTAAATGGTATAAACCAACCTACCTAAAAAGGGAGGATCCAAAAACCTGTAAGGTACGAGTATGACAATCTAAACCAATGTACGTCAACCCAACACAGGGAACAAAGTATGGTTATTACAATCCAAGAACAATTAAAGAATACAATTCAACAACATACTAATCTAACTTGGTCAAGTAAGATTAATGTCGAGTGTCTCTATTATTCCAAAAGGTAAAATCTCTATACTTCAAGTATTGGTCACTATGTCATCAAAAAGACCGCTCTCGGCCCCAAGGTCGTCCTCTCAATCCCGACGAGTCCCACCGCTAGAATGACCTGCCATACATGACAATCAAAGAACAAGTGTTAGGCGAAAGCCTAGTGAGTACAATAAGTAGAAATAAATTTAAACGATAAACCCGTTTGAAGTCATGTAGCTGATCTAGCCGTGAACTAAACCAAAACAAATCCAATAAACCATTAGCGTTCAATAAATACTGACAACAAGTCAAATCACATAGCGAGATCAACTACTCCAAGTCTATTGCCCGAAAACATCAAGTCAACCACTCCAGGTCTATTCTTGAGAGTTCCAAAACAAGGGAACTCAAGCACATTAGAATTACACCTTACTGTCCATGGGATGTTGCCCGACCGTATAGGTCCACACCCTACTTACCATGGAGCCCGATGCCTATTCCGTGCTAATGTGGTGAACCGGACATCCCCAAGCGGGACATCGGAACACAGTGCCTATGGATCCATTACACTACGACCAAAACCAAAACATACCGACACATTCATTACAAGTAATGTATGCAAAGCTTGAGAACCCAATTCGAATTTATATAAATGATTTTCTTTGTGAAAACTTGACCCCTCACCATTGTGGAGTAATTAATAAAGCAATCCAACAACAATATTACATTAAGCTTTACTACAAGAACCCAGATTATTGACAACTAGCATTATTGCTTAAATCTCCCCAAAACCCTAGTTTTTCACCTTTGGTTTTATCAAAATTCCATGAAACAAATGTTACTCATCAAAAGAGTTAGGAAGTAATAAAAAAACTATAAATCTTATTTAAAACACCATCCCTTAATATCCTTGGTCAATCCGTAACTTAATCCTTTCAAGAGTCCAAGTTAGGTCAAAACACAACAAAACTCAAATATATGATTATGAGAGAATTATGAGGGTAAGAACACATAAACCCTAATATTTAAGTAAGAACAATAGGGAGGAACTCACCTTGTAATGGTTATATACCAAACCCTAGATTATTGTAGAAGGGAAGAGAGTAGGAGGTGATTCTTGAAGCTTGAACCTCTAGGACTCACAATACAAGTAAACAAATCCTACATCATCCAACAACATAATTACCAAAAGCTATCATCTATAAAGATGAGGGAAGAGGGAGAGAAACTTACCCTAGATCTTCTCAAAATCGGACCCAACAAAGCCAAAATGAGAAAAGTGAGGAAATGAGGTCAAAATCTGCATTAAATGGTCTTCACCCCGACCGCGACAGTGCCCTGCGAGAATGACATGGTCATTCTCGCGTGGCATAGTTGCCCACGTTCAGTACCCCACGGTACACCTTCGGCGACTTTGCCCTGCGAGATTGACACATGTCACTCTCGTCGGGCATTGTCGCGCCCCTCTCACAACCCGCGGTACACTCTCCGCGATTGTGCCCCGCGAGAGTGGCCTCTGTCACAATCGCGGGCACAGTCGCCCGGATGCTCCGAAACCCGATTTTCTTCTGTTTTCGACCCGAAGACCCTGAACTCGAAATTAAAATAAGTACAAGGGAAAATTCAGATTTGGGAACGTACCTAAAACACAGGTGTTACAACTTGCCCCAAACTTACTCTTCCACTACGATTATAACGTGGGGGTAGGTTGGGTGTGATGACTGGGGTCGATGATGGAAGTGGAGGTGGCATATTAAAGAAATCATTTATCCCACCGTATGATTTGATAGGACTAGTTTCTGGTTCGTCGTCGTCTTCATCAGTATGAACATCAGATAAATCCAAGTGGTAAACATGAGACTCCTCATCATGTCTATAAACTTCGTCGTCGTCATCTTCTTCCTGTTCTTCTTCTTCTCCTCCTTCTTGTTGTGTTTCGAGAACAACATATGGGGTCTTATCAGATTCATCCACACCGCCTCCGGTGTTCGAAGTACCACCGAGATCGCTTCCACCGGACATCGATGAATCGACAAACACACAGAGTGTTGGCGGATTATTTTCACCGTCAATAAATTGAATGAAAGACAAAACATCGTCAGAGTTGCATAACTCATAAAGGGCACCATCATACTTATACGATATTCTAATCATACCAAGAGAAGGATCGATACGAAATTTTCAGTGAATACAACTAACCAACCTTGGATGCGTAATGTTTGATGCCACCTTGACGCGGGTTATCGGTTGATCGGTAACATACTCCCACCCGTTATCATTCTGCTGCCATGAACCACCGCTTAGGAGATGCAACTTCACTTTATCGTCTCCGGAACTCATATTTTAACAAAAAAAAACCCACAGAAAAGGAAGATACACAAGCAAATCAATTGTATGAAATTGTGGATGAAAATTGTGATTTACAACATCAATGGTTGCACCTCTTATAGCAATAATTTAGGGAATCAATTTGTACAAACACAGGGAAATAATTCATCTGCTAAAGTTGATTTGATATCACAACTTGTTGAAAAATACAATAAACATCAACATGAAAAAACAGCTTAAAAACGTGAAAAAATAGCAAACAAACAAAAATCTAAGGAGAAACCCTAATTAGGAATAATCTGGTATTGACACTTGCCCAGGGACGGACGCCATTGCGCTCATACGCAATGGGCGCCATTGCGTCCCTGGGCTCTATTGCGTCCATTGGGCTATTTTAATAAAACAGGGAGAGGGATGGCTAAGAGGCCAATCTCTCTCCGTAGTTTGGTCATTTCGGCCAATTTCCCTAAAAATTATAATTATAATCTCTCTCCCCCACTCATAAATCAATTTATTTCTTATAGACTTTTTGTTTTTTGTTTTATAACATTCTAGTTTGTTTCTAGACTTGAATATTCATTCTTTTTGCTACGTACATATGCATTTTTTTGTTGTTGTTAAAGAGTTAATATCTGGCAGTGTCTTTTTTTTTGTTAATAATGTTTTTAGGTGTTCACAATATATTCACAATGTGTTCACAAAGTGGTAAGTTTAGTTTTAATTTTATCAGGTTTATTGGTGTTCACAAAGTTAACTTGATGTCCAAAAGATATTAATCTTTTGGTATTCACAAAGTTTTGTTGGATTGTTTGGTGTTCATAGTAGTGTTCACTTGTGTGTATAAGTAAACTAAGTTTTTGGTATACTTATTTTTTTGGTTATGTTATTAAGAGTCGGGTTCAAACGAGAACAATACATATTTAAAAGAACACGAGAACGAACAAAATCATTAGTGATTTTACATTAATGCACCAAAAAAAGACTTTGGCCGTGGCTTCAGGTCCGCGTGACTTTTTTGCATGTTAATATAAAATCACTAATGATTTTGTTCATTCTCGTATTCATTTAAATAGTTATTGTTCTCGTTTGATTCTCCCTCATGTTATTAATAGTAAAAGAGAGGAGATTAATTTGTAAGATACCCATAACGCCCTTTCTTTAATTTTTTATTCAAAATTTTCAAAATTACTATTTTCCTAATTTTACTTTTAATTTAATATAATATGTAGTTTATATTGCAAATATCACAAATTATGCATATATATATATATATATATAGAGAGAGAGAGAGGAATCTTCAAACTAGAACACTAACTATTTAAGAAAACAAGAAAACAACAAATCATGTATAAAATCATATGTGATTTTATATTAACCCGAAAAAAAAAACGAACGCATAAGACTTTAGCCGCGACCTAAAGTCAAGGCAAAGTCGTGTGAATCATATATGATTTTGTATGTACTCGAATGTTCTCGTGTTTTCTTAAATAAATGTTGTTCTCGTATGAACCCGCCTCTCTCTCTCTCTCTCTTGCCGTTGCTGGCATATTCTTAATGATTGGTCAAATATTTTATCTAATAAAGATTGGTATCAAAGCCATGTTAGCTTTCAAAGGAGGGTATATGGTTATTATGTGTTTATTGCATTTTAGAGTTTGAGTTATCTCTATTTTAGCAAAATGAAATCATACCTTGCTTGTATAAATCAAAGTTGTTTAGATATAATCAAAGTTAATTTATAAGAAAACACAGTTATCAAATGATAATTGTGTTCTTAGCGTTGGTTTAGCCCGGCGTTGGTTTAGCATTGTGGGAGTGGTGTAAGGCGTGCTCTAGAGGCGTAAGACGTGCAACCATACCCGGATAAAGGTGGTCCAGTCGTGGTGGTCCAGTTAAGAACCAAAGAATCATTTGACAACCAAGTTTTCTTACAAATCAAGATTATCACTATCTATACTTTTATTTAACAAAAAGATGATGAGTTTATTTTCTAAAAAACATAATTCAAACAAAGAAATCAATGAAGAACATGATCTTCATATGAATTCTTCTGAAGTTCATATCTCAGATATCGAACAAAGTCTTTCAAATTGGACGATTCCAAAACAAAGTTTTAGTACGATTTATCAAATTGGAACTTTTGACTTTTTACAAGGTTATTCAATTAAAGCAAATGAACAAACAGTTTCGATAAATACAGATTATGAAAATATCACGCTTGTATCAAAACATTCTATCATCCAACATAGGCAAAAATATAAGATTATGCATATAGGATTAGTTCAAGTTGCTGTCAAACCACTCTTTAGATTAGGAATAGATGCCTCAGTACTTTTAGTATTAAGAGATGCTAGGCATACAAATTTTCAAAATTCAATTTTAGCTATGGCTGAAACAAATATATCAGATGGTCCTATATATTTTAATTATTATCCAAAATTTTCAGTAGGATTGTTTGATCCAAATATCTGAATTCACTTTAGACACAAAAGCGATAGCAGTTATTTATAGGGTTTGTTACAAAACTATGTCAACCACTGTTGAGCCTAAAACAAAATTAGTTAGCCTAAAAGATTTCACAATAGTATTTGAATCAAATCCAAAACATACTCAAATTAGGACTCCAAAAAGATTAAAATGGAATGAAATTACTCAGTCTTGTAATTGGAATCTTCAAGATATAGGTACACCTAAATCTATAGGAGAATCTAAACAAATATCAAATATCGTTGAACATGAAGATGGTTCAGTCGATATTAATTTTCAAAATGCTCATTCAATACCTTCAAGATTTTCTACAGGTTCAACTAGCAGCACTATTAATTTAGGAAATCCTCAAATGGAAAAATCAAAATCATTAAAATTTGTAGATTTTAATAAATCAGTTCCTCAACCGTTATATCAATATGATAATCAAAGTGAAGATAATAATAGTATTTATAGTCAAACCCAATCAGATTTCCAATCAGAAGTAAATCGAATTAAAAACCAAATATGAGTAATAAGGTTCAAGTTAATTGTAACCCTCAAAATAGTAGAAGAATCCAAAATCTTAAAAATTTACATAAAAGTTTAAAAATAACTCAAAATGAAATTTATAGATTAAAGCTAGAAATAGATTTTTTAAATAATCCAATATCAAATAACATGCCTATAGAATGCCCCTATCATCCTCTGCATAGTATAAGTCAAAATCATCCAGATTACCTTCATTTTAGATTAGAACGTTTCCAACAAGATATTAAAATATATCAAGAATGGATAAATGAAATTTCTTCAGAAATAACCAAATTTACTTGTTAGAATAATGGAACCAAAAGCAAATATGAAATATCTCAGTGATGATTTTTTCGCTGAACATAACAAAGAAAAGAGAGAATGGTATACAAAGTTTGTTAATAATCATTATACAGAGTTAAAGCATCAAATAGATTGGAGAAATTTTATAAGTAAACATAATGCTCATATAACATTTTTCGATTGGTATGAATTATGATGTAGACAACAAGATATAGATAATCCCTTTTTGAATGTTTACCAAACGCCAAAAATTACCTAAGTATATAAAGAAACAACAACTAACAAAGATATAACAGTTATACATCCCCCAAAAACCCCTTTAATAATTCAAAATGAATATTTAGCTATACCACTTACCAAAGCAAATGCAGGAGCTTTACAAATAGACATGACAAAAGATATTATTTATCAAAATAACTATTCAAATGAAATTTTAAGTACAATGAGTCAACAATTAAATAGAATTGAGAATAATCAAAATAAAAAAGAAATCAAAATTGAACAAGCCTCTACATCAAAACCAATAATTAAACCAGGATCAAATCCTTTATTTATACCCCAACAAATAGATGATAATGTAAATTTAGGATATAGTCAAAAATTAGTCAGAACTAAGAGAAAAATTATCAGAATTAAAATTAAATTCAAAATTAGAAATAAATGACATCAATCAAAATAGTGATAGTTCATCAGATGATGAAGAATCAAAAATTTCTCAAATTCAAGAGCAATTCATGAATAGTTCAAATAATCCAAATAACGAAATAAATAGACTTCGATTTAAAGGAAATATAGCTTCAACAAGTAGGCCAAATACATTAAATTATTATCCAAGACCAACATTTCCAGATGTTCAATATGAAGATAGAGATTCAACATTGACTCGTAGTCAATACGATGGAACTTCAGTATATGAATGGAACATAGATGGTTGTACAGAACATCTAATATTAAATATTATTCAAGAAATGAATATGGCGATTAACGCATACAAAGCCAAAGGAAATAATCCAAATCAAATTGCCACTTTACTCCTTTCAGGATTCGCTGGCACTTTAAAAAGCTGGTGGGATATGTATGTTACTTCAGATGAAAAAGCTTTAATTCTCAATGCTAGAAAAATTGTCATCAAACAAGAAAATAATCAGCAAATAACTACTCAAGAAGATGATAGTCTTAATACGTTGCTATATTCTATTGTCAAAAACTTTATCGGAGATCCAACAATATTCCAAGAAAAGAGTCAAGAGATTTTACTTAATTTAACTTGTAGAAAGCTTCAAGATTTTAGATGGTATAAAGATATGTTTTTAACCAAAGTTATGTTAAGATCAGATTGTAAAGAACCTTATTGGAAAGAAAGATTTATTGCAGGTCTTCCAAATTTGTTTGTTGAAAAGATTAGAAATAATTTAAGAGAAAAATATAATAGCCAAATTCCTTATAAAAATTTAACTTATGGAGAAATAATTAGTTATATTAATAAAGAAGGATTAGCTATTTGTTCAAACCTAAGACTCAATGCTAAGCTTAAAAAAGATAAGATAACGGGAAAGAATGAATTAGGAGATTTCTGTGAACAGTATGGTTATGAACCTCTCAAAGGACCTTCCTCTTCAAAAAGAAAGAAACATTATTCAAAACAAAAATATTCAAACAAAAGATATCTATCAAAGTATGATAAGAAAGAAAATTATAGAGATTATAAGAAGCAAAAGTCCTATAAAAAGCCTTATAATAAATATTCTAAAAAATTAAGCTATAAGAAAGATAAACAACCAATTTCGAAAGATATAGTCATTTGTTATAAATGTGGTAAGACTGGTCATATGGCAAAAAATTGTTATGTCAAAAAAGGAATTAGAGAATTAGATATATCAGAACAATTAAGACATCAATTAAATAGATTATTATTAAATAAAGATAGTTCTAGTGAATCTAGTCTATCAGATTATGAAGGAAATGATTTGAATATAATTGAAAACGATTCAACATCAAATCAAACTGATTCAGAATGCGAATGTGTAGGTACATGTACGTGCAATCAAATAAATGTAATCACAGATGAAGAAAGAGGAATGTTAGATATATTAGATAAAATATCTGATCCAATAATTAAAAAAGAAATATTAGATAAGTTTTTTGACCTAAATAAACCAAAGGAGCCAGTTATTCAAACTAATGATTCATTTAATCTCCAAGAAGTATTTTCAAGGTTTAGTAAACCGAAAGAAGTTACTGTTCAAGATTTAAAAGAAGAACTACATAATGTCAAAACAGAAATAAGAATAATTAAAGATAGATTATCCAATGTTGAAAAGAACAAAGAAATTATTCAAACAACTGAGATAAAAGAGTCTAAGGTTCAAGAGATTATTCATAAAATCTCAAAAAGAATAAATTTTCAAAGATGGTATACTATTATAGATTTATGTATCAAAAACGAATTTAAAGTCTCAGTAGTTGCATTAATGGATAGTGGTGCTGATATGAATTGTATTCAAGAAGGAATTATTCCTATAAAGTATTATCAAAAAACTGCTCATAGATTATCCGGTGCGGGTGGTTCACCTCTTAATATCAAATACAAAGTCTCAGATGTACATATTTGCAAAGATGATTATTGTTATACTACATCCTTAATACTTGCTAAGAATTTAACGTCAACCTTAATATTAGGCCAACCTTTTTTAACTAAATTATATCCCTTTATAGTAACAGAATACGGTATTAGTACAAAGGTATTAGACAAAGAAATATTTTTCAAATTTACTGATCCAATAGTTTCAACAGAATTAAATACTTTAAATAATAAGATTAATCAAGTAAATTATTTAATAGAAGATATAAATAATTTAAGAATAAATGATCAACTTCAAAGTCGATTTAATCAAGATAGAATAAAACAACTCAAAGAAAATTTTGAAAAGAATGTTTGTTCAAATATCCCAAATGCTTTTTGGAATAGAAAAAAACATATTGTCAAATTACCTTATATTAAAGATTTTAGTGAAAGAAATATTCCTTCAAAATCTAAAGCTATTCATATGTCTTCAGAATTACAAGAACATTGTAAGAAAGAAATCAAAGATTTGCTAGATAAGAAATTAATAAGATCTTCAAAATCACCATGGTCTTGTTCAGCCTTTTATGTTATGAATGCAGCTGAACTAGAAAGAGGTTCCCCAAGATTGGTAATAAATTATAAACCGTTAAATAAAGTTTTAGAATGGATTAGATATCCTATTCCAAATAAAAGAGATTTACTCAAAAAACTCCACAATTCAAATATCTTTTCAAAATTTGATATGAAATCAGGATTTTGGCAAATTCAGATTCATGAAGAAGATAAATACAAAACAGGTTTTAATGTTCCTTTTGGTCATTACGAATGAAATGTCATGCCTTTTGGACTAAAAAATGCTCCTTCAGAATTTCAAAATATTATGAATGATATTATTACCCCTATAAGCAGTTTCGCAATTGTTTATATCGATGATGTATTAATATTTTCACAATTGATTGATCAACATTTCAAACATCTAAATATTTTTTATGATTTAATGTTCAAAAATGGATTAGTTGTATCTGCTTCAAAAATGAGTCTTTTTCAAACTCAAATAAGATTTTTAGGACATGAAATTGTCAACAGGACAATTAGACCAATTCAAAGAAGTTTAGAATTCGCAAATAAATTTTCAGATGAAATTAAAGACAAAACTCAATTACAAAGATTTTTAGGATGTCTCAATTATGTTCATGATTTCTTCAAAGACCTAGGAATAATATGCAAACCATTGTATCAAAGATTAAAAAAGAAACCAGAACCGTGGACTGAACAACATACGAAAATTGTTCAACATATCAAAGAAAAAGTAAAATATTTACCATGTCTCAATATACCCCAACCAAATGCTCAAATTATAGTAGAAACCGATGCTAGTGATCTAGGATTTGGTGGAATACTTAAAAAAAAATTAGGAGATAAATCAAAGGAAGAATTAGTTAGATTTTATTCAGGAAGTTGGAATGATACTCAAAAGAATTATTCGACTGTTAAAAAAGAAGTTTTAAGTATTGTTTTATGTATCAAAAAATTTGAAGACGATTTATATATGAAACCATTCTTATTAAGAGTCGATTGTAAATCAGCAAAACCGATTTTAGAAAACGATGTCAAAAATATCATTTCAAAACAGATTTTTGCAAGATGGCAAGCCTTGCTTTCAAACTTTGATTTTCAAATAGAATTTATCAAAGGAGAAAATAATTCTCTTCCAGATTTTTTATTTAGAGAATTTTTACAGGGAAAATGAAGCCTCAAACTCCTTCGCCTTCTAAGCCTGTTCAAAAGTCTGATCAAACATCGAAGATGGTGGCCTTAACACCATTCGCTGGTTCAAATCCCTCAAATCTTCCGATTCAAAATAGGTTTGCTCCAATAGCTAATACTAGCACTCAAACAACTTATTCTCAGTTGATTCAAAGGCCCGTTATGTGTTCTCCAACTACTCCTTCCAAAAAAGAAACTCTAGTTACTTTAGGATAAACCAAGTTTGTGGCAAATACTTCCAAAAACTCCGCTTCCTCATCAAACGCTTCAAACAGTTCTTACTTCACAAATCCTAATGATCAATTCGTCCATGAAGAAATTAACGATACTTCTTTATCTTTTGAGTTGTTCTGCCGGATCGGTCACTCAAGATCTTTGGTCAAAGACAAATCTTTCTTTGGATTTTTGGTCATTATCTATTCGTCGAATAAGTGATGATCCGATGGTTCTTACTCAGGGAATATTTGGGCTTAACTTAGTATTTTTATTGAATCATCGTGGTTCTAGTATGAATCTAGGGTTTTAATCGATTCACAACTCTTAAAGAAGAAGAAGTTCGTCTGTTCAAACAAAGTTTTCAATCTCTTATAGAATTTATGTTTCCAAAAGAATCTCTTTATTTTGGTTGTAAACCCAGAAGCTATTATGAGGCAATATTGATAGATACTGGTTCTGTGAATATTACTCATACTAGAAATCCAAATTCAAATCGACAAATTGATTATTCAAAATTTCAAATTTTTAGAATTCTTTCTTTATCAGATTGGCAAACCAAACCCCATACCAACAAGACTTTGTCAAACTACCCTCAAAATCCGATGTTCAATTATTATGATTACAAAGACGCTTGGTACAACGTTTTTTATCTTAGATGTTACTCACATTCGTGGTTCATCTTCTTCGATAAAAAATTCGATTTCAATCACGGTTACCCAGAATGGATGTCCAAATGGTTCAAATTTATGGGAAATCTTCTTGATACCTTTCCCAGACCGATTCAAGATGGGTTCAAAAAGTTCAAAGAGCTATTTCCACAAGGAATTCCAAATCATGAATATCTTTTACAGTTCACTATACTGTTTAAGATTCCCTGGATCATGTCTTGGAAGTTCATAGTCAAAGAAAAAAGGGAAGAAGGAGAAGGAAGCCCACTGATGTCACTCTTGATCGATACAATTTGAACAGACATTAGGAGATATGACTAATTGAAATTCTAGGGATTTGGAACATTGACCCGTTGTAAATCTAAGAAAGGGTTTTGGCATAACATTTGAATTGGCTAAAAAACTCGATGCCTTGAATCTAATCTTGAGTCTTCTTATATAGATGTCTTGAGTCTTGTGAAACCGACAACTGTCGTAGCTTTCAAAGGAGGGTATATGGTTATTATGTGTTTATTGCATTTTAGAGTTTGAGTTATATACCCTCCTTTGAGTTTAATTACTTTTATTATCTTCACTTTGATTATCATATTGATATAATGGTTGAGGAACTGATTTATTAAAATCTACAAATTTTAATGATTTTGATTTTGCCATTTGAGGATTTCCTAAATTAATAGTGCTGCTAGTTGAACCTGTAGAAAATCTTGAAGGTATTGAATGAGCATTTTGAAAATTAATATCGACTGAACCATCTTCATGTTCAACGATATTTGATATTTGTTTAGATTCTTCTATAGATTTAGGTGTACCTATATCTTGAAGATTCCAATTACAAGACTGAGTAATTTCATTCCATTTTAATCTTTTTGGAGTCCTAATTTGAGTATGTTTTGGATTTGATTCAAATACTATTGTGACATCTTTTAGGCTAACTAATTTTGTTTTAGGCTCAATAGTGGTTGACATAGTTTTGTAACAAACCCTATAAATATCTGCTATCGCTTTTGTGTCTAAAGTGAATTCAGATATTTGGATCAAACAATCCTACTGAAAAATTTGGATAACAATTAAAATATATAGGACCATTTGATATATTTGTTTCAGCCATAGCTAAAATTGAATTTTGAAAATTTGTATGCCTAGCATCTCTTAATACTAAAAGTACTGGGGCATCTATTCCTAATCTAAAGAGTGGTTTGACAGCAACTTGAACTAATCCTATATGCATAAACTTATATTTTTGCCTATGTTGGATGATAGAATGTTTTGATAAAAGCGTGATATTTTCATAATCTGTATTTATCGAAACTGTTTGTTCATTTGCTTTAATTGAATAACCTTGTAAAAAGTCAAAAGTTCCAATTTGATAAATCGTCCTAAAACTTTGTTTTGGAATCGTCCAATTTGAAAGACTTTGTTCGATATCTGAGATATGAACTTCAGAAGAATTCATATGAAGATCATGTTCTTCATTGATTTCTTTGTTTGAATTATGTTTTTTAGAAAATAAACTCGTCATCTTTTTGTTAAATAAAAGTATAGATAAAGATAATCTTGATTTGTAAGAAAACTTGGTTGTCAAATGATTCTTTGGTTCTTAACTGGACCACCACGACTGGACCACCTTTACCCTGGTATGGTTGCACGTCTTACGCCTCTAGAGCACGCCTTACACCACTCCCACAAGGCTAAACCAACGTCGGGCTAAACCAACGCTAAGAACACAATTATCATTTGATAACTGCGTTTTCTTATAAACTTTGATTATATCTAAACAACTTTGATTTATACAAGCAAGGTATGATTTCATTTTGCTAAAATAGAGATAACTCAAACTCTAAAATGCAATAAACACATAATAACCATATACCCTCCTTATATATATATATATATGTATATATATATATATGTATATATATATATATATGTATATATATATATATATATGTATATATATATATATGTTCAAGGGAAACCTCAAAAAACGGAAAATTGAAGAACACCCTGGTAACCCTTCATCCGTAAGGTATGCACTTGTGCCTACAAGTAATTTGCAACATGCACAAGTGCATAATGCACTTGTGCATAAAAACAAAAAAAACATAATTTACATGTATGCATAAGTGCATACCTTCAGATGAAGGGCTAACAGAGTGTTTTTTAGTTTTTTTAGGTTTTCCCAACTCCCTATACCTAACAAACTATGTACATTTATATTTGATGGTAAATTGAGTTGATCAAAACTTGTTTATTATAATGGCTTCAAATTAAATACTTATATATGGCTAAATGCACGAAATAACAACCTACTTTCATGATTTTTATATTACATCATTGTACTTTCATTTTTCCTTAATACGACAATATACTTTCAAAATATTTTTTTATTAAGGCGTATTTTTAAAAAATTACCGATTATAACAACGAGTAACCTTTTGATTTGAATTAATATGACATGACACATGTTATCAGGTTTTCATGTCATATCATTGTTCACGTGTAACATATTGTTGACGTAACATTTTTTATTACAACATTGTATTTTCAAAAAAATTAACTTTTATGTTTTATTTAATAAATATACTAAATTAATTAATAAAATATAGATTATTCATTAATATAACAATATTAAGAAGAGTTGTAGATCACAATTTATCTCATTAACATTTAAAACATGGATTTTTTGAACAAGAAAAATAAGAATTGTGATATTTTTTACAAACAAAATATTATCTTAAAAAATATATCTAATTTGTTTTTAAAAAATATTGACTTGACATATTATTTAATAAATATATCAAATTAATTTCTAAATTATTAACTAATATAATATTAAGAATATTGTAGAACATATTTTATATAACTAACATTTAAAAAATATATTAAAAATATGTGCTATTTGAATAAGAAAATAATATGTGTTGCGTTTTCTTACAAATAAAATATTTATTTTGAATAAAATATATCACATTTGTTAAAAAAAATGTTAATCAAGAATATTTAATTTGTATGCAATTTAAAGACATTGAAATTTTTATGAAGATATTTTTTAAATAGAGCGATGAAAAATATAATCTAAGTTAGATATAAATAATAGAAAATAAAGATAACAAGTTATACATTACTATAATGAATATTATTTTTCAAAACAAAAAGAAATAAAAGTATAACTGTAATAATTTCCTTTTTATCAAAGTAAGTTATTATTCATGCATTTAACCCTACTTCCATATCATCCGATAAATTATCAAAAAAATACGTCAAACACAATCTATAGTAGGTATACAAGACTTGAGATCATGTGAGACTAGGCTATTCCGTGAGACTACAAAAATAACACTAAATCTTCACAACAAAAGACTGTGAAGGTATTGTAAAGGTAAACCTTCACAGTGTTTTTGTTGTGAAGGTTTGCTGTTTTTCGTTCCTTCACAATGAATCACTGTGAAGTTTTAGTGTTATTTTCTGGTTAAACGAAGAAAATAGGTTGGTCTCAATTGAATCTAACCCAGGTATGCAATCCTAATAGGAGGACTGCTTATGGTTTTGATCATAATGGAGGGATCATTTATGTAAAACTTAAAAGTCCACAATGGACAGCGGTGGCGCATTCACGGGATTCTTTGAATGACGACTTCGCCAGATTGTGTATCAGAGAGGGCTTCGTCGGTTTTCTTCATTTTAGAAACAAAATATCGTCATTTTCCGATCACCGGAAAGATTTTCTGGTGATCGGACGCACCGCCACGCCATAAACCATGATTTCACCGGAGCGAATAGAGGAGTCAACCAACAACAACGAAGATGAGGGGAAAAGGGGTTCTTTTGTTTACCTATTGCTCCGATGCTGTATTGCTCTTGTATTCTCTATATGTTTCCTGGCTTTGGTTGTCTTTACGCTTGTGGTTTTAGCAGTGATCATCAGCAACCTCTCGATTTCGTATCCAATCTCTGTCCCCTGCCAGTGCAAGATAGTATCAAGCAGTAAGTTTTTCCTTGTTTGTTAAATTTTGCAGTGTTTTGATGTTTAAGAAATGAGGAGAGATTGAAATTTAGGGTTTAAAATGAGCCGGTGAATTGAATTCATGCAATTTCAGGAGAGCTCCATAGAGATTATAGTGCAAATCTGATGACCTGATTTCTGTTAAATTGTTCATTGTTTGTTCAGAATAATTGAAAATTTCCTAGGTGACGTCTACTTGCTTGCCGAAGTGTGTTCATCAAGTAATGGACTCTTTCACTTTTGTTGTCAAATGAGTCAAAATCTTAAATATGAAGTTGACATGTTTCAATTTTGATCATTGGTTGTAGTTTCTAATTTAACATAATCTCCTGGTTACTGCAAAATCTAGATATGGTTATATCAAATTCCGGTTACAGGATAACTCATACGGCCTCGGAACTGGAAATACCTCTGGATTTGTTGGATGGATGGAGTATCTGTATTAGCTTTCTAGGCTTTTCCTGCTTTTATGTTGGTACTTCACTATTGTTGTTTCTCATATGTGGAAAGCCATGGTGTTAACTATTCACATGTCACACATTTTTTTTAAGGAGTATATCTTGTTATACGTTATGAATTATGATCTAAAGTTAAAAAGAACCCAAGTGCAACATTCGTTATGTACTCTCTCTCTTTTCAAGCAGTTTCCTATGGAACTCAAAAGACTTTGAAGTTGGAACTGACCAACTGAGAATGAGATTAGGTTCTTCAATTTAGTTAAGGAGCTTGCTATGGACATGCCACTTGAAAACAATGAACCAAACCCTCATACAGGGTTCTTGAATTCAATAGGTTTCTGAATGTAGCTAACAGTTCAAGAACCTGTAGATTTGAAGGAGAGTATTAACTTTTCACCTTTTCCCCAAGGAGATGGTAGGTTTTTGAATGTTAACCAGGGATTCAAGAGATTGTAAATTGAAGTACAGAAGCAAGTTTTTACATTTCCAAAACCGATATGGGATTTATAGAATACAATAAATGACATGTGGAGTGTTTCCAGAGAAAGACAAGGTGGAACCAAGAATTTAGCTACATGGTAAAGAGTAAACACTCATGTAACTCCTCAGTGACACCTTATTCAACTTGACACCTCACTTTCCCAGTAATCTTTTTCTATCTCGGTTACAGCTGTTTCGGGTCACTTCATTCCATTAGCACTAGACTTAAATGATTATCATGTTACATGACCTTTCATGATTGACATATTTTACCCTTTCTCATCTGCTAGATAAGCCAGCTTTTCGAATATTTTAACAACCAAATCTCCTGCTTGGTAACTCATTTAGGTAATTGCCCTAGATGGTTTATCTTGTAGTTGTACGACTCAATTGTAGAGACAGATTGGAGGTAAATGGGACTCAACTTGTTGACAGACTCGTTTATTTTGAATTCTTCTAATAGTTAGTTGGAGCCTTCTTTTAAGTGTAGATTGGGTGTGATCAAGAGATATCATTTATGAGTTGGAAGATGGTGTGAGCATTGGGTTTAATTGTGCCATGATAATGTTATTTCATGGAAATCTATCAAGTGTGTCGTAAATCTGCTTAGTGTTTCTCTTTATATCAAACTGAAACTGATAAATCTGGAACAGATAATTATCCAACACTACTTCTGGTTCATAACCCCAGAAAATTGTTTACTTGATATACCAAAATTTCTTCCATTTCATTTAGACGGCTTGGGAACAAGTAAAGGTCTTTGGAAATCTGATGCATGTTGCACACCGTTCATCTTTATTCAACAATCAAAGGCTTACAGATTGATTTCCAGCTTTTCGAGAGAGTTGGTTCTCTCCACAGAGGCTCTCACCAATTACAAAATACAAAACCAATGCCTAATCACTTCCACCCTCCTTCTATTTATACTTCTCCTAACGACCGACTTACCTCACTAATTGACTAATTGACCACCCTACTATTATCCCAACTATCTGTATGTGTAACAATGCACCTGCGCAGGTAAGGCTAACGAATCTATCCAGACTTGACACTTCCCTAGCATGTTCCCAGCATGTCTAGGAACCTCTCGAGTAAGATTTTCCATTTCAATGCCTCCATAGAATCTATTCGGTACAAGTGTTGACTGTCAGGAGTCCTATTTCTAAAACGTGAGGTGTGATAGTGGATCTAAAACTGGATCGAGGAGACACCTTCAGCATCCACCTGTCAATATAGGGTTTAATTGACTGTTGAAGTGAATCCATGCAATCTGAAGGCAGATGTTCTAGCATAAATTACAGTGTGAATCTGATTGCCTACTTTCAGCTAGATTATGTAATCAGCACTTAGGTCTGATTGTTAGGGTAAAGTGTGTCTGTGTGTAGAGTCATATGTATTTTTATGTACTCTCTCAGTTCTACTCTTCAAGTATTCGGGATTCTTTGACCTTTGTGTAATTGTGTTCAAATCGGCCACTTTTGGAATTTGTTGTTGACATTTTCCATCTATTATCGTTTGTTATAGTTTTTAGTTTGAGATAATCTCCTTGTTTACTTCAAACTTTAATAGAGCTCTATCAAGTTTGGATTCTACATAAACTTGTTTGATCACAAATGTGAAAACATGTCCCTGATTTTTGAACTGGGGAGTATCTTTTTTTGCTTGGCATAGTGTAGGTTAGTGGTTTAATACGTTTCTTTTTATTAAATTATCTTTCTTGTTTCTGGTATGCTGAACTGCATGATGTTACTTATTTATGTATCCAACGTGGTTTGGGCTTTAGATATTTGGATTCTTGAAGATCTTTTGAGTGATCATCCCTTACAAGTCTTTACATCCATGTAATGTTTTTACTTGTAGTTTTTGAGATTTTTGTGAAGACGAATTTTCTATCAACTGAAACAGCAAAAATAGCTAGGTCAGCACCCTTTTGGAAGAATAACGAATTTACCACAGTAGATAAGTGCATGGTGAACCAAGAATGCTTCAAAATCCAGTGGTTCAAAGGGAGTTTAGTGGGAAGTGTTAATATAAAGTAAAAAGAAGATAGCTATGCATGTTTACATTGGTCTTGTTATAGTATGGAGCATTTCATTAATCAAACATGGACCTAATACAGAGTTTAAGTTGAAACTGACCCAACCAAGATGACTTATGGTTCTCCAAATTGTTTCAAGTTGCCTGTATGGACATATACCTCTTAACAAACACAAGCTCAATGGAGTTCTGGCATTCATTAGGTACTGAACATAACCGACTATTCAAGAAATAGTGAGTTGGGAGAGGAGTAATTTTTTACTTCTCCCTTAAGGATTTAGGAGAGAAACAAGTTTTCATGTTTTCTGAAACCAATATTAGATTCATTACAATTGATGGCATGCCACACATGTGGAGTGTTTACAGAGGAAGATAAGGCATAATTGAGTAATTTAGCTATGGGGTTTTTGAAGAATAAACACGCTGATAGAATTTTCCTGTTGTGTTAACTTCAACTTGATATCACATTTCCCAATGAGCGCTATCCATCTCCATTACAGTTGTATTGGAGCCAATTACTCGGACATCAATCAACACTTCACTGTCATGATTATCATGTTCCATTACATGTCCTGATCTCAACAGCTTTGAGGACAACTTGTCCTGCCTTGTACCATCTCTTTTGTTCCGAGTAGAATCTTATATATACATTGACTGAATTGGAATTACTTCCTACCAGCAAATTCTATGTTATTATCTTCAGTCGGTGTTCTCTTATTTTACATCTCAAACACTTATAAGCAATATGGAAAAAGCAAAATGGATATACTGATATTTAGAGAGGATCCCAAAAGTTAGAAATCTTCCATCCTAAGTTCCTGAAATGTATTACAAAGGAAACGTGGTGGTGATACCCTCATGGGCTTGAATGCTACAACAAGAGTTCATATACTTTCCCTTCCGTGTCACGTCTTGTTTTGTTTCTGTCAGGGTTCTAAAAGGCGTGTGATGGCATAAGATGCATATCCGCTGTTACGATAAGACCTATAGCGTTTGTCTAAGGCGTGGCTCATGCCATGGTCGCGCCGCGACATGTGTTTTTTACAAGGCGTGAGTTTTTTCAATTTTTTTAATTTTATTTAAAAAAAAGTAGCTTTTTGTTTTTATACTTTTAACTTTAGATTTTACTATTTTAGAAATTTACCTAATCACATCACTCGGTTTCATGGATTCACACATGCCACAGACTCACTGTTAAAACAGAGTTGTAAAACCCTTATAAGTTCTATTTTGAATATTTTGTCACAGACTCTATATAATACTACTCCTTCTGTCCCAAAATAAGTGTCTATATTACTTTTTTAGTTTCTCCCAAAATAAATATCTACATTCCCATTCTACCCTTAATTATGTGATGGAGAAATTTTCTCTCTATAATTAAGGATAAAATTGTCCCTTTTTTAATTAAAAAGTGTAATAATTACACATTTCTAAAACTGTGTGTATTTTTCATCATGGGCATTTATTTTGGGACGGAGTGAGTAATATATATGATTTTTTTAATATCATTATCTCATTGAATAATAAATAGAAAACATATATGTGTATATATAATTATATATATGACATACAAATTTGTTGCCTTATGCCATGCCTTGAAAAACACCGTGTCCTCGCCGTGGCATGAAGGCTTGAGGCTTGACCGTGCCTCACGCCATTTAGAACCTTGGTTTCTGTTGAATGTGATTAGGGTAAATAAAGACAGTTAGAATATTTTGGTTTACTTTGGTTAGGAAGTTCACTCAGGTGTAAGCATAGTAGTGGAAACTTGACCCGTTTCATAAATATTGGCCTAACTTTTCAGAGTTGGCTCTGATGTGCGTGCCCTTCTGCGACTTCGACTTGTTTAGCAACATATCCTCTGCTCTCTCTCATTTATTAGAACGGTGTAATACATGGATGCTAATTTATTTCTGCATTGTACTATTTTGGGGAATATTTATGTGTGGCAACTATCTGTTAGGTTATACGCCAGTACACTATTATCCTTGTTTGAAATGTAAACTAAGATGGTGAACATTACATGTCGTTGCTCATACTTTTCATAAGCTCATTTAACATGCGTAGGATTTATGACAAAGCTTAGATTTCTTGCAGGTGTAGATATTAGGTCAGCCAAAGTCTGTGAACTTGGACTGCTAAATTATAAAGCAAAGCATGTGTTTTACCCATCTGAGAAGAAGAAATTCCGATGTCGCTACGATTATTATTGGGCTTCTGTATTTGAGGTCATTTTATACTTCAAGTTCTTTCACATTATCAAACTATATTATTAGAAACAATGGAGTTCGCTTGCTGTTACTGTTTGCAATAACAGGTTTTATAAACATAAATTTTATCTATATGAAAAGGAATACATTATCGTAAATTATCAAATAAATAACGTGATTTGATTCCCGAGATGTGCAATTTTTTTGCACACATCAAATTCTGTTATCATCTCTCTTCTGGTATTGCCTAATGTTCATCATTGCATTTCTCGTGAGAATCCATGAAGAGTGATGAACTGTCTTATATTTTTGTTGCTTTGGTCCTGCCCAGGTAGAATATACAGACCATTCTGGTCATCCTCATATAGCATTTGCAGAAGCTCCTAATGAGGCCCTCCCACCTGATTGCAGACCCACATTTAATGCTGCATGGATGGCCAAAGATGTATTCAAGGTATTCCTGGTGACTTATCCTCTCCCATGATGTGTGAACTTTGAAGTACTTTCAGTTATAAGTTTATCCAGACAGACTGTTATGATATGCTAGATTTTAGCTGATGTCATTTCTTCTATTTCCTAGACACTAATCGTACCTCTATCTCACTTTTCTGCTTTTTTTGCAGGTGAATGAGACTTATGATTGCTGGTATACGTTGGGAATTTCCAAACTAAACCTATATTATGATGAGATTTTTAACTGCCAAGCTAACCACCCATCTATGACGGAGATGCTTAAACGCTATCTTATCCTGTGAGTTAATCAATTACTGAAGTATTCTTTCATACAGTATTATCATGTGATATTTATTTGAAATTTCACCCACAAAATATGTAATGAAGAATGAAGGAAACTGGTATAAACCAAGCAAACACTTAACATCCGCCTTTTCTTTTTCAACTTTGTAGGTCAACGGAGATGTTAATGTCGTGGCTTTCTTCAACGGGTGGTCGAGGGCGAAACAGGTATATAAGATGGGAAACCATAGCCGGAGCTGTTACTGGTTTCTTGACCTCCTTGCTCACCATTGCCTTGGGCAGAATTCTATATCTACTGAAATCTCGTATTACTGGCATGTGTCGGGTAAGGATGCAACCCCTGACTATCTATTTAGTCCGTCTAAAACGAGCCTGTTTTCTTGTAGCATATTTTTCTTTCGTGAGTTGGTTAGCAATTCAATATTGGGGAAAGCTGGGTCTTCTGGACATCTTTGGTGCTCATACATTGATGAGATAATATATGCAGCACTTGGTTTTTGTAGAAGTGCTAGTTCTTCACAGAAGTTGTAGCGTAAAATAAGAGTACAATATCTGAATCAAGTATCGGATGTACAGAAATAGAACCAACGCCTCGAGAAGGTTGTTTGAAAGAAAGCGCGTTTGAGTTCACCTATCAAGAAACTCTTCTAAGGTCACTCTGTATGTAGGTATTCCTTTATAACTTAATACAGCATTGCTTTAAACTGAATATGTTTACATTGTTATTGGAGCTTGTTAACCTACTGCTGACCGGTGTTGAGCGGTGCTGACCGTGCACTTATCCTGCCAGCATTATTATTTCACTTACTGGGTCAGCACAAGATGATAAAGGCATTTTATTGGTAAGCACTTGCTACAAAACACCGGGTAAACAACCATTTTCGGTCAGCGCTTACCTGGTTACCGCTTACCCACTTTGTGTTGGTAAACAGCCCTTAGCTTCACTTTATAGTATGGTTGATTACAATATAACTTCACAATTTGACATCCATGTCATAAGTGGTTACCAGATCTACCGGTTACCGGTCAAAATGGTTAGGAAACAGGAAAAAATGAACATTTTCTACATAAATAGAGATTTTCATCGTTACACTAGATAGGAACTAAAACAAATTTCATTATATATTAATGCATTTAAGCCTTGATTAAACTTCAATTTCTGTTACAATACATGCCATATACAGACATGATTCGTTGATACATGTAAACAACTGTCACGTACATCATTCTTTTTTAGCACATCATTTGGTCATTTCTGATCCCCATCCTTCCTGAAATGTAGTATTATGTGACTTGTTATGAAGTGCCACTCATATGACTGTATGCACTTCAACGTAAAATAACTTGTATTTATACCTGTTCATGAAAGCCAGGTTAAGTTTGAGTGGCCGCACTTCCTTCTCAAGATTTTCACACCGCTTCAAAAGACACCGTGTCTGATGAAGTTGTGGGTGTTTGAGTTCTTTCCTTTGCTTCCGCCATTCTACGTCACAAAAAACATCCATGAGAAAGGAAACCTGATTTGCTGTCTATACATGCTATACCTTATAAATAAACGGGTTGTTTAGGGAAACAACTTTCTGGAATTTTAAATGCATGACTTTCAGATAGATTTGAGAAAGCTTATGCCTGAAGAAGAATGACTCTTCTAACGAAAGAGTGCCTTAAAATCTGACAGAAAATCATGCATTTAATAGAAAATATGTCAAAAGGTATTCTTCTAAATCTAGGGTCCTTCGGTTAGATGACTCTCTAGCAAGTTTCTTTTAAATCCATGACTTCTGACATGTTATGGACCTTAAATGAAAATTTTATTTACATGACTTTCTGACATGTTTTTAGCCATTCTTGTATGTGGAAATCCTATAAATTCTTGTATATAGCAGTGGAATTCTCAAAAGTCAAACATGTCAGAAGGTCATTACGTTTAAAGAAACTTTGCTTGAAGGTCATTTAACCAACAAACCCTCCTATACCTATAGAGAAACTTTATCAACCAATGTGCATATATTGCACTATTGGACCTGGGAAATACCGATACAGAAACAAGACACTTTCAAATTTTTTTGCATCCAGAAACTCTTTGTTGCTAAAGATATCGAAAAGGAAGATCTATAAGCAAGATGGGATGCTTCTGAAAGGTGCAGAGATGATAGTACATACTTCCATGACCGTTCCACCCTGCTCTTCTTCGTGGGATCTCCTCTATCTGTTGCATTAGTTAATAAAATTTTAGAAAATTACACGATATTATACTTCTTGTGCAGTTCAAGCAGGCAAAAGTTAGCTTCAACATCATATTGTGTTTAGCTGACTACTTGCAAATTGCATAAAGAAATGGGATAGATAATAAATGCTACATGGTGTTTGGTTGGTTCGTTTCAAGAAATGAAAATGAGTTAAAAACCAAATGGACGGTAAATCTCATAAACAGATACCCCCCCCCCCCCCCCCCCCCCACACACACACAAAACAAATTTGTTGAGAAATGTTTCATTACCCCGTATCTTGTCTTTTTGGTAATGGCTCATTCTAGTGTATCAAACCGGATATCATTAATGATTTCCAATTTCATTCTCCAAGCCTACCCCTTACAATCATTGAACTACGATAAAATAGTGTGCTCTAACATCTCTAAAAGTTTCAACGTTTAACTAGGAAAATGGTATTGACTATTAGTCAAATGTGTAAAATACCTAAACGATGATGGAAACACACGTAGTAATAACTGTAGAATTGTTGTCTGTACTAATATCGTCACCACCAATATTTTGTAACGACAAATAATGGAAACACACGTAGTAATAGCTTTTAAGACTTGATGAAAGGGAAATATCGTGGTTAAATAAAGCACCACGGGGGATTTTCCCAACTGTTCTTTAGGACTCCGGGATTGGTTGAGGTGAGTGCAAACCAGCCCGAACACAACATTTAACAAAAAAAAATGAAATGAATAAAAACATAACTATACTTTATTTAATTTTCTTTTTTTCAAATATGTTATTGAAAAAGTGTCACAAGTGACCATTGATCTATTTTGCCACCAACCCTTCAATCATCTCTCATGTTATAATAAATAAACATTCTTGGATCTGTCTGGTTCATAAGCCAGAAAAAGATAGGTTTACTCTTCTTTCTTCACTTGAATTCAACTTCCCGTTCGAACTCAAATGTGGATTTATATTTTGTTGGAAAAATACAAGAATCCGGATTTAAAGGCCTAAATTATAGATCACTACTTCTACATAAAGAATTATGAAAAAGAAGTGCAAGCCTAGGCTATAACTTCCATAGGACCAATGCTATATATATCCTTTCAAATTATAATAATTAGCTCAAATGGCCAAACCACGGAGAGGGATTGGCCTCTTAGCCATCCCTCTCCCTGACTTGCAAAAATGTCCAAAGGGACGCAAATGGAGCCCAAGAGCACAAATGGAGTCCCTACGCATAATCTTAATGAAAACAAGTAATTTTTTTTACTGAAAACAAGTAGGGGCGCAATTGGTTTTTACTGAAAACAAGTAGGGACGCAATTGCGCCCTGGGCTCCATTTGCACCCTTTGGACATTTTTGTAAGTCAGGGAGAGGGATGGCCTTAGCCATCTCCGTGATTTGGCCATTTGTGCCATTATCTCTTTAAATTATCCTCCTAAAGTCTTTCTAATTAACATTTGACATAATTTAAAAACTGTATGACCCACTTACAAAAGTTAAAACACTATAAGCCATGCTTTTGTAAAATAAAATAAAAATAATTAATGAATTAAACAATTAGGAAGATATAATACTCCATATAACTCCAATTGCATCTCAAGGTTACCACTAGCATACCCCAATCCAGTCAAAAAAATGACACAAGTTTTTTTTCACTTGCCACTTCTTTTATGCAAATATTCACAGTCAAGAATCACTATTGAAGTATATACTTTCCACATTTACTGCTTCAAAACTCCAGTTGCATAACATTTAAAAAGACAAGAACCAGTATTTAAATTTATGAAGGGGAATCAATTAGACCCAAGTTACACTATGAGATTTCAAAGAAATATGTATATCTGTATATTAATCAGTTATTGGAGTTATGTTATGCTTTTTGTGTTGAACTGAATTCGGAATTCAAGTTTACCTGAGGTAGCCGATGTCACTGATCCATGTCGACTTAAGTTTCCTTTATGCTACAAATGCACAACCAACAAAATATTGGCAACTAAAACAATTTTCTTCCACCGGAACTTTGTGAAAGCATTATATATTATCCCACTTGTCGTGAAAAAAAGAAATAACCCACTTTAAAAAATCTATTGGGAATTTAAAGACAAAAAAATTGGCATTTTCGGGCTAGAAGTAGCCATTCTATAATGAAAACATGTGTATGTTGTGTGGTGCGACGTGCGAGAGACTAGAAGCAGCATGGCACGTAATTTAGGGAGGCTACAATAAGTGAAAGGCAAACCTTGTAATCTTGTTTATGGTTGTCGTATATGCGCTCCCTTATATCTGTAATGTAAGAGAGAATAAATAAGTGATAAGTTATTCCTATTTTGTGTAACGTACTTTTAAAACCTTCGTTTTGGTACCTCAAACATAACATCTCAAACATTTAGGGACCTAGTTTATATTTGAGAACACATGAAAATGCATGGTCTGAGTTCTATTCTGTGTAACGTACCTTGGTCTAAATGTTTACCAAAATGAACGTTTTGAAAGAACATTACATAAAATAGGAATCAAACCAAAGTGCAATGCATCTTCATGCAATTTTCCCCTTTAACTAAATAAGCACTAGTCATTTTTAATTTCCAGATCACTGCTTATTAGGGTTGGGTTCTCGTGAGACAACTTGTTTCCGTAAGACCCGCATGACCAGCTGTGAAGACACAAAAACACATTGAATCTTCACAGCAAAAACACTGTCAAGGTACAAAAACAAACCTTCACAATATTTTTGCTGTGAAGGTTTACTGTCATTTTGTACCGTCACAGTGTTCTGCTTTGAAGGTTCACTGTAATTTTATGATCTCACAGGTCTCATGAAAACAGACCTGCACCTTTAGCTACACAACCATTTTCTGTACCTTTTGCATTTTCAACTTGCTTCCTGGGACTTTCATAAGCACTCGGTGATTGACCCGAGTTGCTTGGGCCATCAAATACATCAAAACCAGTTGAGATTACAGGTGCAGCAACAGAAGATTCACTTTCATATGGATTTCATGAACTTGATTCATATGTGAATAAGCAAAGACTTCTTTACCACTGTGATATCCGAAAGAAGTACTATCCTTAATTGCTTCTTTCTCAACATGGTTTCCAATCTTCTTGCGTTCTAATGTACCCTTTAGCATGCTCACAACAGTAGAAACCTTATCGATGGGACCTATTTTTGGGCGCTAAAAGTAGACGATGGTGAATCCTCATTGAATTCACTTGGATTGATGAAATCTTGTTTCAGTTGGTTGATTCGAATCCCGAATGCATTATGCATTGCTTCTATACCAATTGATGTCTGGAGTTCTGCATTGCAACATACTTCCTCCTGCAAACAATGTATATCTATACCGCATTAGAAAGCATTTGGATAAAAGTCTTAAAAACAACTCATTAAACAATAAGTATTACTTCGTAATGCGTTCAAGTTTACAAGTAATTACCGCAAACGTACAGTTTTTTAGAACTCTATAAAACTAACAGATAAACATGTTCAGCTACAACATAATCACTGAGCCCTACTAATACAATAGACTACTTCATTAGTATCTTTATTCACAAAAAATACTTTCAGTTGAACTGAAAAAAATTACATTTTTATTTTCAAATCTAAAAACATTTTAATTATAATGACATTTTGAATTAAACAAATTATACCAAGAAAACAAGAATTTTATAATCTTTAATTTGACACCAATTTTGATATATTTTGTTTCAGGATCTGTTTTACCGGATCTTCAAATTATCAAGACATGTTCAACCTTCACTTGTAATCTTTATTTTATTTAAACATTTTATAACTTATTTTTTAATTAAAAATTTGCATTAATTTTTCATTCTCGATTTACAATAAAATGTTGTGTTGTGATGCATCACATGGGTACACAACTATTTAACACGTAGATCTAGAAGGTTGTAGAAGAATCTTCGAGCATCTCCAACAGCTATGTTAAAGTTTTTCTAAAATAGAGTAAAAAATCAAAATCTCTAAAACTTTTTGCATCCAACTCCAACAACTATTCTATTTTAGCAACTCTAGTATTAATTATTTTATTAAAATGTTCAATTTATTTAATTATATTATTAAAATATTCAATATATGAAAAGTTGGGAGAAGGAAATTAATTTTGCTTTTTGAGGGTAATAATTAGTTTTGGGGGAACCATCTATTTAGACATTTCTTTAAATTTAGAAATTTTTACAATCTTTCTTCTTTTTTTCTCTATTTTAACATAGAGGATAACATAAAAGAATTTAGCATAGTTGTTGGAGATGCTCTTAATACCTTAATTCAGATGATCAACATCGTCAGGGGCGGATGGACTCATGGCTGGTAGGGGTCCTGGCCCCCCAACTAGCCAACCACGTGACAGCCCAATTTTTTTTTTACTTATCAATACATGGTGTTTAAGCTATGGGCCCCCTACAATAATTTTACTAGGCGATCGGTTGTTTAATTCGAGATTATTTTCTCGTCAATCACCCATCTTTAATGTGTTAAAATGATAAAATCGAACGATATTAATGTGTTTTTATATTTTGATAGGTTCGGAACACTTTGGAGCGAAATAGAACAAAAGGATGATTTTTGACAGATTTGCACGACTTTTCCGTTTTGAGCATATCTCACTCGTCCGAGCTCGGATTTGAGTGATTCAAGATGATCTGGAAACCCAACACACAGATCTACAAGGTTCGTGTTTTGAGTTTTTGGCAATTCGGAGTGGATCTGGACCGAAACAGGCGCTGAAGTCAGGAGTACAAACTGGACAGAAAGGAATAAAACAAAAATGGTGCAGATTTAAACCAAAAGCAAGGCTTGGAGGAGCAGTAAGCTCCGTGTGTTACTTGGTGGAGGTCTAAGGATCGAGTCCCTTATGCAGTGAACCTTCCATTTTTTGATTGAAGGACCAATTTCGGCCCAACTCCCACGCAAGCCCGGCCCAATGTTTAATTAAGATAATTAGGGCAAAAGTTACCATTATAAAAAAGAATTAAAGAGAAGGAAGTAGGGGGAATTGGATGGCCAGCAGCCATCTTTATATTTTTTTATAAAAATTTCTAAGTGCAAAGGATTGAACTCGAGAGGATTGAAGATTGCAATTTGTTAGATGATAATTGGAGATTCCAGGGATGATTTGAATGTAGATGCAATTGAGGTTTGAGGTTTCTTTCAAGTATTCTTTTTATCAAGTTATAATTGTTAGTTTCAGTTCACTTTTAGTATAAGGTTTACGTTATTTGTTTTTGATATGGTTGGTTTTTGAAAGTATTGGATCAAATCTTTCGGATAAAGTTTGTGGTTTTTTTATTTGAAATAGAGAATGTTGAATGGTGATTTATAAATTGAGATGGTCTTGATTTTCTAGTTTTTAATAAAGTTTCTACGAATTTTTCATTACGAACGATATGTGACAGGTATTGTTTGTTTTGAATGATTTCATATTCGCGTTATTTTGTTAGTCATAAAGTTTTAATTTTTATTCGTTTAATTCAACTCTCAATCCAAACCTTTTGAAGTAGTGTTATTTGTAATAATTAGATTTTGGTTTTTAGTTATATTTTTTTAGCTCAATCGATAAATTGGGTAGTCAATCTTTGTAACACACATGCATTCGGTTTTAATACGAATCGTTAATTTAACCACTGACTCCCTGAGAAGAACGATACCCGACTTACCCTATTACTAGGTTTGAGTTAAGTTTATAAATTTAAACCTTGTTGTGTGTTTAACGACGCGTGCATCACTAGGCCCCTTTAATTTCCACTTTCCAGCCCACAATCAATACATTAGCTAACTCGTCTCTCCTCAATCTCGTGCTCTCTCGATGACTGAAATATGAAAACAGATGCAGAAGACGCCGACGTTGTTGACTGTTGATATCCCTCAATTTTTAGAGTTATTCGTCACTCATTTTAACCCATTTGATAACCTTTTTCGTACCCATTTGAGCTTTTCTCATTTCTTTGGTCTAAAATGTTCCAAGATTTTCTAAATAACTAATGAGATCAAGAACGTCGATTTTTCATGAAATTTTCGTACGCCACTGTGGCCACAGTGTCGCCACTGTGGCGAGTACTGCACCTGCGATTTTATGCAGATTTTTGAAGCCATTTTGGTGCAAGTTGGAGGCAGGCCTGTTGAAGTCAAGGCTGACCCTTACATGCAAGAAGACTCAAGAAGAATACAAGCATAATAGAGCCAAATGGAGGAAGAGGACATGCATGAGAGGTCTCTTTCACCCTCTCTTGTCCCTTTCTCCCCAACTCATCTTCTCCACTATAAATACAAAGGGTTCTTAGCTTTGAATATTCATCAACCATCCATTGATCCATATTCCATCAGATTGCTAGTAGTAGAAGCTTTCCATTGTATCTCTAGTTCTAGTAGTAATTTTCCTTAGCTTTATTTACTTTCTGTCCACCACTGTGGTGAGCTTGTGGCCACAGTGGTACGTTTACGTTTATTGAAATTTAAGTTTATGCACTTCTTCTTCTTATTTATTATGTCTTTTAATATTATGAGTAACTAAACCCCCTTTGGGTGCGGGTGTAAGCCAACCCGAGAGGTTAAAATGTAACACTTGGGTGTCACCGCATTCGGCTAACTTCTCGGTTTGGTCATCCAAGTTGAAGCTTCATCTCAACGCGGACAAGCCGATCACTTGTGTGTGTTAATATTAGATCTTAGACCTCGAGAGGGGCGGATCTGAATACGGCTTGGGTGATGCAAGGAGGTTTGAGAGAATCTTTAATAATCGCATAGAGATATGGATTTTTGCATAATCAAACTAAGGTCCAGATGTCGATCGAGTTGGTGTGTCATAGAGATATGCGCATCTCTCCATACTGGCGGGGCTAAGATCTTCGAGATCTACTTAGTAAGATTGGTAAACCGAAAGTTAACAAGTGTGGTAATTTTATAATAAAATTGTTATCGCAACCGACACGACGTCGCTTCGAGAGGAGGAAATCGTGGGGGGTCCATTGCGACCGGTTTTGTTAACCAATTAAGTTATTAAATTACTGTCGGGGAAAACTTACACCCGTACCCGCTTTTTATTATCTCGTTCGTTTAATATTTAATATTTTGCTAAAAATCAACCCATCAATTTTATAAATTTAACTTTGCACCGGAAGTTCGTGGAAATCTCTGATTCTTAGTTAAGCCCAATCCCTGTGGATACGATATTTGGTCCTTACCATTATATTACTTGAGAAGCGAACGCAATACGTGGTGTATACTTGCGCCATTATTGTGCCACATTTTACACGTGTGCATTTTTGCCATCAAGTTTTTGGCGCCGTTGCCGGGGATTGGCAAGATTTTACATCCTAAGATATTGATTTCTACTTGAGCCCGAGTCGCGCGTTTTTCTTTTCATTTTCCCGTGTTGTATGTCACAACTACAACACGGTGAACTTATACCTCTAGATCCCGAAATCGAAAGAACTATTCGGAGACGCCGACGAGGTAGAAGAGGTAGAGGCAATCGACAACCGAACACCATGGGTGACGTTGGAGGAGGATTTAATAATCCACCACCTCCACCTAATGTGGAAAGTACGGTAAAAATTGCCGATGACAAAGACCGTGGAATAAGGGACTATGCTACGCCCAAATTTGTTCAATTAAATTCGGGAATTCTTAGACCCGACATTGCAGCCGCAAATTTTGAGTTAAAACCGTTAATGTTCCAAATGATCCAAACAATGGGTCAGTTTGGGGGATTACCGTCGGAAGATCCGCATTTGCATTTAAAATCATTTTTAGAAATTGCGGACGCTTTTAAAGTTCAAGGAGTTCCTCAAGACGCCTTAAGGATGATGCTCTTCACTTTTTCGCTAAGAGATAGAGCTAAAGCTTGGCTAAATTCCCAACCGCCTCACTCCATTTCTACTTGGGCGGATCTTGCAGAAAAATTTCTGAAAAAATACTTTCCTCCGACGAGGAATGTAAAACTCAGAAATGAAATCTTACTGTTTCAGCAAGGGGATGACGAAGCAGTATCGGATGCATGGGAGAGGTTCAAAGAACTTCTTAGGAAATGCCCTCATCATGGAATCCCCCATTGCATCCAATTGGAAACATTTTATAATGGACTTTCCAACTCTGCAAAAATTGTCCTCGATGCTACAGCGGGTGGTGCTTTACCGCCAAAACATATAATGAAGGATACGACATCCTTGAGAAAGTTCCAACAATAACACCGAGTGGTCTAATCCCCGTGCACTTCCTCCAAAAAATGCAGCGGGAGTTCGTGAAGTAGATGCCATCACAGCCTTAAATGCACAAATTGTTGCTTTAACAAACTTGGTAAAAAATAACTTGAACTTAGGAGAGAAAAACCAAGTGCATGCTATGAACGCTAACATGTCCAATGAAACTTGTGCATTTTGTGATGAAAATCATGCATATGAAAATTGTCCAGGCAACCCCATCTCGGTTAATTATGTAGGAAATCACTCAAGGAACAGTCCGTACTCCCAGACGTACAACCTGAACTGGCGAAATCACCCAAACTTTTCATGGTCAGGAAATCCTGGATTGCAACCCTCTGGGGTAAATTCTGGGCAAAACCGATCCCAAAATCCTCCGGGATTTCACCACAGTGGGCAGTCCCCACATCCTCACCACAGTGGGCAGTCCCCACATCCTCACCACAGTGAACAGTCTCCACAGTCCCACAACAATAGCCAAAACCCACTTCCTCACGTAAACAGGCAGCAAAACACGATGGATAATGGTTCTTTGGAATCATTGCTTAAGGGTTTCATTAACCAAACTAACGCCACGTTACGAGGTTTTGAGACCCAACTAGGACAATTTGTGGCCGATCTTAGGGGAAGACAACATGGCACTTTGCCAAGTGATACCGAGACCCCTAAGACTAATCCCATCATGCAAGAAGAAAGGGAAATAACACATTCTTTTGACAAACGAAATTTTCCGGACTTGTTCCCCTCAACTTCTGCATTCCCAACAGCTCAAACTACCCCCGTTGTAGTTGAGCCTGCTGTACCCGAATTACCCGCGATTGTTTCTGACCACAGTGGTGACACTGTGGCCACAAAACCAACCAAGAAGTCGACACCTTCAAAGCACGTGGAACCAGATCTTAGAGACCTCCCGTTCCCTGGTAGGATGAAGCAAAAGAATGTGGATGATCAGTTTAAGAAGTTCTTGGACATCTTTAAACAACTCCACATTAACATACCTTTGGTTGAAGCTCTCGAGCAAATGCCAAACTATGTTAAGTTCCTCAAAGACATCCTCAATAAGAAGAGACGGTTGAGTGAGTATGAGATGGTAGCTTTGACCAAGGAATGTAGTGCCCTTCTTACGTGCAAGATTCCTCCCAAACTCAAAGACCCGGGAAGTTTTACCATCCCGTGTTCCATAGGAGGCCAAGAAGTAGGACATGCCTTGTGCAACTTAGGAGCTAGCATCAACCTCATGCCCTTGTCCATTTTTAACAAGCTGGGAATAGGAGAAGTCCGTCCCACCACCGTGACTTTACAATTGGCGGATAGATCCTTGGCTTATCCAAAGGGTAACATTGAGGATATATTGGTTAAAGTCGATAAATTTATCTTCCCGACGGACTTTTTGATTTTAGATTATGAAGCCGATAGAAACGTCCCAATCATCTTGGGACGACCTTTTCTCGCCACGGGAAGAACTTTAATCGACGTCCAAAAAGGTGAGCTCACGATGAGGGTGAATGACCAACAAGTGACATTCAATGTGTTTAAAACCCTTAAGTTTCATGGAGAGATAGAGGACTGTTCGGCCATTAGTGAAGACTTAAGTTTAAATTTGGGCGACTGTGGCCACAGCCTCACCACTGTGGCGACAGACGATGACCTGATTTTTGACGACAAATTTTTGGAAGAAATAGCAGCTTTTGAGCAACTAGATTTTACGGATAAAACCACCCAACTCCCATCCACAGTCCAACCACCCGATTTGGAGTTGAAGCCTTTACCTAGGCACCTTAAGTATGCTTATCTTATGGAAGACGAAAAGTTACCCGTTATCATTTCGTCTAAATTGAACCTTGAGCAAGAAATAAGATTATTGGAGCTTTTGAGGAAACATAAGAAAGCACTAGGGTGGACCATAACCGACATTAAGGGAATAAGTCCTTCAATTTGCCAACATAAGATTATTTTGGAAGACAATAGCGTTGGCAAAGTGCAACCTCAAAGGAGACTTAACCCGATTATGAAGGAAGTGGTGAAAAAGGAGATTTTAAAGTGGTTAGATGCGGGTATAATTTACCCGATATCTAGTAGTAGTTGGGTGAGCCCGGTCCAATGTGTTCCAAAAAAAGGTGGTACCACGGTAATCACCAATGGAAAAAATGAGCTCATCCCAACTAGGACCGTGACCGGGTGGCGTATGTGCATGGATTATAGGCAATTAAATTTGGCAACCAAGAAAGATCATTTTCCATTACCATTTATAGACCAAATGCTCGATAGGTTGGCGGGAAAAGAATTTTTTTGCTTCCAAATGGGTACTCGGGGTATAATCAAATCCACATTGCACCCGAGGATCAAGAGAAAACTACTTTCACTTGTCCGTACGGTACATTTGCTTTCCGAAGAATGCCCTTTGGTCTATGTAATGCGCCCGCAACCTTCCAACGGTGTATCATGTCTATATTTTCGGATATGATTGAAGACACCATGGAAGTATTCATGGATGATTTTTCGGTGATTGGAACTTCGTTTGAAAATTGTCTTAATAATTTGTAAAAAAGTTTGGAAAGATGCGAAAAACATGATTTGATTTTAAATTGGGAAAAATGTCATTTTATGGTCCAAGAAGGAATAGTCTTGGGACATTTGGTTTCTTCACGAGGTTTGGAAGTCGACAAAGCAAAACTAGAAGTTGTAATGCAATTGCCCGAGCCTTCCTCGGTCAAAGGCATTAGAAGCTTCTTGGGTCATGCCGGGTTTTACCGAAGGTTTATTAAAGATTTTTCAAAAATTGCAAAACCTTTGTCTAACTTGCTTCACAATGACCAAGTTTTTTATTTTAATTCGGAATGTAAAACGGCTTTTGCAAAAATCAAAACCGCACTTGTATCGGCCCCGATTGTTGTAGCACCGGATTGGACATTACCTTTTGAGGTTATGTGTGGTGCGAGTGATTGGGCCGTTGGCGCCGTCCTCGGTCAAAAGCATGGAAAAAATTTTCACCCGATTTATTACGCAAGCAAAACTTTAATTGATGCTCAAATTAATTATACCACTACGGAAAAAGAATTGCTTGCCGTAGTTTTCGCTTTTGATCGATTTTGGTCTTATTTAATTGGCGCCAAGGTTATTGTGCATACCGATCACTCCGCAATTAAATATCTCATCAACAAAGCCGATGCCAAGCCTCGGCTCATACGTTGGGTCCTACTCCTTCAAGAGTTCGATCTTGAGATAGTTCATCGAAAAGGGGTTGAAAATCAAGTGGCGGATCACCTCTCCCGGTTGGAGGGTGTCATTTCAAGTGGAGGAAGCCATGACATTAATGAAATTTTTCCCGATGAACAAATCTTGGCCATTCAACACCTTCGTGGAGAAACACATCCATGGTATGCGGACATAGCCAACTATCTAGCTAGTGGGTTACGGTCGTATAACCTCTCCAAGCAACAATTCAAAAAGTTTCTCCATGATTGTAAGCATTATTTGTGGGATGATCCCCTCCTTTTTAAAATGGGAGCGGATCAAGTGTTAAGACGTTGTGTGCCCGAGTCGGAAATGCAAAACATTTTGCAAGAATGTCATGCGTCGCCGTATGGTGGTCACTTCGGTGGCCAACGAACGGCCGCTAAAATTTTGCAAAGTGGATTTTTTTGGCCAAAGATCTTTAAAGATTCTTTCGAATTTGTCAAGAGATGCGACCGTTGTCAAAGGACCGGGAATGTGTCCCAAAGAAATGAAATGCCCCTTAACAATATTTTGGAAGTGGAAATTTTTGATGTATGGGGTATTGATTTTATGGGACCGTTTCCAATGTCCTTTAATAATCAGTATATTTTAGTTGCGGTTGACTACATGTCAAAATGGGTGGAGGTTATTGCATGTCCTCATAATGACGCTAAGACGGTAATTAACTTTTTGCACAAAAACATTTTTACACGTTTTGGAACACCTCGCGCTTTAATTAGTGACGAGGGAACTCATTTTGTCAATAAAATGTTAAGTGTTGTTCTTAGCAAGTACAACATCCAACACCGTGTTGCCACCGCTTATCATCCGCAAACGAATGGGCTTGCCAAACTTTCAAATCGCGAAATAAAAACAATTTTAGAAAAAGTCGTCAAGCCCCATCGTAAAGATTGGTCGCTAAAGTTGGATGATGCACTTTGGGCGTATCGCACGGCCTTCAAAACCCCGTTGGACATGTCGCCGTATTGTCTTGTGTTTGGTAAAGCGTGTCACCTCCCATTAGAATTGGAGTATAAAGCGTTTTGGGCCACCAAAGAGTTGAACATGGCCGAGGATATCGCGGGAAATAAGCGCAAGCTTCAACTTGTTGAACTTGAGGAATTGCGACACCACGCTTATGAAAATGCCAAAATTTACAAAGAGAAAACAAAAATATGGCATGATCGTCGCATCAATCAAAGACATTTTTCGGAAGGTCAACAAGTGTTGCTTTTTAATTCGCGCTTAAAATTGTTCCCGGGTAAACTCAAATCCCGTTGGTCCGGACCGTTAAAGATTGCCCAAGTTAGCCTATTAGGTACGGTGGATTTGATAAATCCTCAAGACGATAGCACCTTTCGAGTAAATGGCCACCGCGTTAAGCATTACCTTCCCGAGGAAATGCCTAACGAAACCGAATGCTCCGTTTGAATTGTCGGGTTACTTGTAACCCATGTAAATATTAGGATCTAGTTTTTATTTTTATTATTATTGCAGTCTTTTATTTTAATGAGTAAGAGTTAATTTTGTGTGTGCAGATGTGGCCGCAGTGTCACCACTGTGGCAGCCTTTGTCCAATGGTCCCTTGGAAGCTCCAGCTTTTAAAATGCATGTTGAATATCAGCTTCTAGCCTAAATTCATTTTAAAATGCATGCTGGTCCCTGATATGATTTTCCCTTTCCATGTTACCTCTACCGCACCCTTTAATCAGTCAAAAGAAAGCTTTTCACAAATTCATGCAATTATCCTATAGCCACCCTACACCACCCTAAGCTTTCAACTTTTGTCCTTGTCATTTTTTTGAAATGTCTTTTCCTCTCTCTTTCCTCTCACCCGGCCCCACTCCCTCTAACCCTTCCTCTCCTAAAACAAAAACCCTCTTCCTAGAAACCACCACTAACCTAAATACCACTCACCTTTACACAAAAACCACCACCATCAAAACCACTCACCTTCTCTCAAAACCTCTCACCATCAACCCACCCTCTACCATCACACCTCCCTCAACTCTCGCCGACGACACTTATGGCGTGGCAGAAAGTCCCCACATCCGGCCCTAATCCCCCACGGCCCAACCTCCGGCGACCTGCCACCACCGTTCCGCGCTCGTCAATCGGCGTCGGCGACCCTTCGGCCCCCCCGATGACGCCCCTTCGTCCCCCCCGACGTCAACCGCCACCACCACCGTAGCTAACCCTCTCGCCGCCGCCCACGATACGCCACATCCACCTTCTCCCACTCCCGCTGTCGCTTCCGCCGCCGATGAAACCGCCGCCGCCGCAACCACCACCTCCTTGGCCTCCACCTCCAGTCATAAGGTAACACCCCCTCCGTTCCTCCACCTTCTCATCCCCGCCGCGACCAACCCTACCCCTCCCTCGTTCGCGACGGATGCGGTTTTTCCCCACCCTGAAACTTCTCCTCACCCTCCTCCTACTTTCGCTCCGTTTAGCCACCTAAAACCATTCCAGATGTTAGGGACTTCGACCTCAACCAAATGGGTGATGCCGAGCTCCCGGGTTACGATACCGACATTGGCCGCTATTTTGCAGATGACAACCGGGGGGAAGTTTTAGCTGAAAAAAGCTCGAGGATTGATAAAGGGAAGGGACCGTTACTTGAAGATCCTCCGACGCAACTGCGTGCCACCACTGTGGTGGGTGATCACAGTGGCGGCAATGTGGCCAACACCTACTGACAGCGGTCATTCTGGGTCTGGTTCGCCGTCCACTGAAGTGATTCCCGAAACAGAGCCAGTAGCTACTTGAGCATCCACACGACAATCCCGAAAGAGAACTGTTGACGATCGTGACTACAATCCCGATGATGACGTACCTCAGTCGCGTGCCCCCCGTCCTTCTCGTCGCTGCCGCTCCACTAAGTCCATTGCGCCACCTTCTTTTGAGACCAGGTATCTGATCTTCCTTCAGAAACAGCTACTGGTTGAGCGTAGTTTTCAGCCTTCCTTGGTCCAGCGGTTTGACTATCTGCGTGCTCATTTGACCACCCATGGGTGGTCGAATTTAGTTCCTCTAGAGCCCGCAGTCAATGTCTCTTTAGTCCGCGAGTTCTATACCGCCATGAGTGGTACCAGCGGCAATGTAGTACACATTCGGGGTACCCGCGTGGTATTTGATGATGCCTCTATTTATGCCTCTTTGGGTATGACACCCCCGCGCGACTGTGTTTATGCGCGTTTAGCTCTCCAGACCACGGTTGAGGAGGATGACGATATTGCAGTCACTTTGACTATTCCTGGGTTTGGTTGGACGATTGACCACAGACGAGCGATCATTCGCTCTGGCCACCTCACTACCGCGGCCAGCCTTTGGTTTCAGTTTTTACGGCACAACCTTATGCCAACTTTACACGATGGTACGCTGTCTCGCGACAAATGCATCTTGTTGTACTGCATATTACGGGACCATACGATTAATTTGGGCCCGATCATCCGGAGTGCGTTTCGTGAGGCTTTGGGGCGGCTTAATGCTCGTCTGATCTTTCCGAGCCTGATCACTTGATTAATGAAGCATTTTGAGGTCCCGGTTGACGATGACGACGAGACTGAGACCCATACTTCTTGCATCGACCAGGGGACCATCGATCGAATGAAGCGGTCATTTCGCTTTTCAGATAGGAGCGCGGAACAGGTACCTCTCTCTCATGGAGCCTCCCCTCACGTGCCCGGTCGCGCGCTATATCTTCGCAGCCACAGGTTTCGGATGCCGTTTACGGCACCGAAACGTGGTTGACTATACTCACCAGGCGGCTTGAGGAGCAGACTGTTGCCATCCACGGGTTCCAGGAGACTCTCACGGCTGTTGTATCTTATCTATATGTTGTGGACGAGCGCTCCCGGCGCACTGCCTCACATTTGGCCGATTATTAGACATACGCTCAGGCTCGTGACAGTTTGTTGATGCACCACCGCTTAGATCCAGTCCTTGCTGCCCGATTTCCCCCCTTCCCCGATATTTTGGATCATCCGACAGGTACACCGACAGACGTTGCTGCATCGGTCCCTCCACCGCCTACTGCTGAGGCTGACCACAGTGGCCAGCCCCCGAATTCATGATCTCGTGGTTATTTTTAAACTCTTGGAACATTTATTTCGTCTCTTTTGTGTGATCTTCTTTTGGGGTACCTTTTGTTATTTTCTAACTGTGAACCCTCTCTGATACTTTCTGCATGGTGGTTATGTTTGTTTCTATGCGTTATCTGTCTCGTTGTGCTAACATTGTTTGCAGGTGCTTTTCATTTTTTTCTGCGTATTGCGATGCTTGAAACGATCTAGGCCTCCATTCTCGTTTTTGGCCCATACACGTCCCTGTCGTAACCTAACCGTGTTTTCTTAGATGACACCTCCCCGGCAATGGGGACATTGCCAATCTTTAAAGTTTGGGGAGGGGTTTTTAATCGACCCAAATAAATCCAAAAAAAAAATGGATTTATGGTTTACAATTTTAAAAGCCAAAGAAAAAGATACAAAATTAGGCAATTGTAAACTATATTTTGGGTTCGCTTTCGTCATGAAGGTTAAAAATAATCAAAGGAAGAAAAAGGAGGAAAAAGTCAAGCCCACTCAAAAAGCCAAATTATTCCTTTCGATTAGCCCCGTAAAAATATAAGTTTGGGGAATAAAAGGGAAAACCCAAAAATCGAGCAAGCATACACCCTCAAAAAGCCCTATTGATCAACAAAGCAATACAAAGACGAAAAAGGAGTGCACCGGCAGTTTCCGAAGGTAACGCATCACCATCGCAAATTTTTGTTTCGCCTTTTTAGCCAAAATTTCGGTCTATCTTTTTTTATTTTATTTTTTTTACTTGAGGACAAGTAATATCTCAAGTTTGGGGATGTGATATCCCTCAATTTTTAGAGTTATTCGTCACTCATTTTAACCCATTTGATAATCTTTTTCGTACCCATTTGAGCTTTTCTCATTTCTTTGGTCTAAAATGTTCCAAGATTTTCTAAATAACTAATGAGATCAAGAACGTCGATTTTTCATGAAATTTTCGTACGCCACTGTGGCCATAGTGTCGCCACTGTGGCGAGTACTGCACCTGCGATTTTCTGCAGATTTTTGAAGCCATTTTGGTGCAAGTTGGAGGCAGACCTGTTGAAGTCAAGGATGACCCTTACATGCAAGAAGACTCAAGAAGAAGACAAGCATAATAGAGCCAAATGGAGGAAGAGGACATGCATGAGAGGTCTCTTTCACCCTCTCTTGTCCCTTTCTCCCCAACTCATCTTCTCCACTATAAATACAAAGGGTTCTTAGCTTTGAATATTCATCAACCATCCATTGATCCATATTCCAGTATATTGCTAGTAGTAGAAGCTTTCCATTGTATCTCTAGTTCTAGTAGTAATTTTCCTTAGTTTTATTTACTTTCTGTCCACCACTGTGGTGAGCTTGTGGCCACAGTGGTACGTTTACATTTATTGAAATTTAAGTTTATGCACTTCTTCTTCTTATTTATTATGTCTTTTAATATTATGAGTAACTAAACCCCCTTTGGGTGCGGGTGTAAGCCAACCCGAGAGATTAAAATGTAACACTTGGGTGTTACCGCATTCGGCTAACTTCTCAGTTTGGTCATCCAAGTTGAAGCTTCATCTCAACGCGGACAAGCCGATCACTTGTGTGTGTTAATATTAGATCTTAGACCTCGAGAGGGGCGGATCCGAATACGGCTTGGGTGATGCAAGGAGGTTTGAGAGAATCTTTAATAATCGCATAGAGATATGGATTTTTGCATAATCAAACTACGGTCCAGATGTCGGTCGAGTTGGTGTGTCATAGAGATATGCGCATCTCTCCATACTGGCGGGGCTAAGATCTTCGAGATCTACTTAGTAAGATTTGTAAACCGAAAGTTAGCAAGTGTGGTAATTTTATAATAAAATTGTTATCGCAACCGACACGACGTCGCTTCGAGAGGAGGAAATCGTGTGGGGTCCATTGCGACCGGTTTTGTTAACCAATTAAGTTATTAAATTACTCTCAGGGAAAACTTACACCCGTACCCGCTTTTTATCATCTCATTCGTTTAATATTTAATATTTTGCTAAAAATCAACCCATCAATTTTATAAATTTAACTTTGCACCGGAAGTTCGTGGAAATCTCTGATTCTTAGTTAAGCCCAATCCCTGTGGATACGATATTTGGTCCTTACCATTATATTACTTGAGAAGCGTACGCAATACGTGGTGTATACTTGCGCCATTATTGTGCCACATTTTACACGTGTGCATTTTTGCCATCAACTGTGACTCTTTCGCTTCCTTCTAATTCTTTCTCTCGCTCAATCGCTGCTACACCAAGTCGGCAAGTTGTTGGCAACTGCAACTGCTGAACTGCAAGTCCCCTGATTTCAGATTTGGGTAAAAACCTAATTTGATTTATACTCTTTATTTTAGTTGATATTTGATAAATAATTTTGTTGAATTGTTAGTAACTTTACTTGGTATTTGGTTTTATTTTCATAGTATTTGGTATTTGCAATTTGGGTATTTGGTATTTTGGATAGATTTTGTAGGTTTTTAAATAAATTGAAATGTTTGTTACTTGTTAGGTACTGTACTTGGTACTTAGGTTAATTTTGCAAATTGCAATTTTGTTTAAAGTTCAAACTAAATTGCTAATTGCTATTGGTATTTGATAAATAAACCATTGATTTTTATGTAATTATCTCGCTATTGTTATTGCTAGAAAAAATGGAAAGATTTTTTTAAAAGAAAAGCATCAACACCTGAATCGAAAGATGTTTTTCTTCAACGGTCGAAGTTAGCTTTGGTTTTGCCCGTTGCTACTGCAACGGTCGAAAGATGTTTTTCAACCATGAAGATTGTGAAGACTGATTTGCGTAACAAAATCGGTGATGAATTTTTGAATGCTGCATTAATCTGTACTATAGAAAAAGAAGCACTTCTTGATGTTACAAGTGATGATGTAATTAGTCAATTCCAAAAGATGAAGACTCGCAGGACTCAATTGTAAAAGGTAACTTCTTACCATTTTTAATGAAATCACATCTTTTGATTAATTATTATTATTTTTATATGGGCCCCCATCAAATATTTTTTCTGGATCCGCCACTAAACATCGTGTCATTGGCTGAGAACTATCAAACCATGCATGCATGAGAACTGAGACATGAGATCACCCCAAAAGCCCTTGATTGATATTTGTACATAATCCAAATACAAGCAAACCTTAGCCAAGTTAGTATAAGTTGCTAGCCTACAACCCCTTTTCTGCCAAATTCCTGATGACATATCCAAAATTAAATTAATATCCTGTATATAGTTCAAAATATAAATATCAACAGCTACCATTTGAGCGATAAATAGCAAAACGTACCACTAGTTGTGTACCTGTACGATGCAGATGTAGCAACAGATGCAGCAGGATGTAAGATTTGATTGTAAAACGAGAATGGAAAATTAATGCAACTTTTCATTAAAAAAAGTCCGTGGTGGTAGAAAATGTTTTTATTGGTTGTTAGTTAGTTTCATGGAGTTCAAAGAGTTTTTAAGAACTTGTACACTTGAATTATAAGGGATATGTATTAATCAATAGTACTGAATGCATAAAAATACTTTATATATGTACCCGATATGACAGATTGCTTCTATTCATCGATGAAACATGAGATAGGGAGAACTAATGGACCTTGACAGTTGTCGAGGATGATTATGAACTAAGCCGGTTGAATTATGGCCTTGATTCTGGCAATAAAAATTGTATGATTTAGAAAACATGAAAAGGATTAATAACATTATTAAGGTTAGACGATGGGACTAATTAGATGTCAAGAGATTAATGAAAACCCAAATGATGAAATTAATGAAATAAAAAATATAGCAAAAAGACAAAAAGTTGAGAATAAATACGGTTCTTTTGTATCACTTCAACCTCTTAAAGTCATAACCATAGCATTTCATCTTAATTGTTCTATGGATTAAATCATCAAGATTATGCATATAAGATCATGCTGAGTTTTTCTTGATTTTCTAACACTAATCCATGATTATTGTAAGTTACAAGCGAATTCAAGTTGTGCGCTATCAATAACATAGTCCTGTTGCTTTAGGTTATGGGGTTTACAAATAAATGTTGGCCTGAAAAAGATTATCTCATTTTGACATCGGGAACATAAGTATCAATAATCGTAGTAAATATGAACTTTATAAGATTCAAAAAAAACAAAAAGATTACTTCTCCGGTGGTGAGCCAAGTTTTGAAGAGTTCCTCACTATCTGTGCAGAAGTTACTAGCAAGATTCTTAAAATCATGTTTCACCTTCTGTTGATCATCGATCACAATCAAAAAACAACTAAACAATTCCAAAACATAGAAGCAATATTTTCGCTTGAAAAACAAATAAGCTTTACAAAATTTCAACAAAACTAACCTAGAGTATATCCCAACAAATCTTCAATTATTTATAACCATAATTAATTAATTAACAATAAGAACATCTTAAACAACTAGTAAGTTTGGGCAGGAAAGATTGTTCTCCACCAAATATTAAACTTGTTATCGTTCTCTTGTGGTGGCACTTGAATGACAAATACATAAAGCCATCGACGATCATTAAACCATCATGAAGCAAGAGTTAATTAACCATCTAAAAGTCAAACACGTAATAACTACGATAAGAAATTACAAAAACCCTAGGTAATCAAAGTTATGCAACATGATTTACACGTATAGTTTCAGTCAAGACAATCATCATATTAGCACTAAAGGCACTACTACCTAGAGTCCTAGTCCTTATTTATTCAATATGTACATGTGTCCTATTGGGAGACTAACTCATGTTGTAATCTTACTTTATAAATAAGATATCTCCATCTCCCACAAATTGTGTGGTGAGAAATAAATCCTCTACATGGTATCCACAAATTTTACGTGATATTCTTGTGGTTCCCCGATTGACTCGTAATCTTTTATCAATAAGTCGACTCACTCAAGATTTACCTGTTAATGTCACATTCTCTGAACATTCTTTTGTCATTCAGAATCGCGTGGACGGCACCCCTCTGGCAACCTGGAGTCGTGATGGAGGACTTTACCGGCTAAACACAATTGACAAAGCTCTATTGGCCGATCTCAATAGCATTCTTACCAAAGGCTCTTTCCACTTATGGCATACACGTCTTGGGAATGTTAACAATCATGTAATGTCAACTCTTAATTCACAACGATGATTACTTGTGTCATCTATTTTACCGGACACAATCTTATGTGAATCATGCCAACTTGCAAAAAAGTCATAAGCTTCCTTTTGCTTCTGATAACAAACGATCTCAAGTTGCTCTTGCTACCATTTATTGTGACATATGGGGTCCTGCTCCGGTAACCTCCACTGAAGGATACCGATATTATATTCTTTTCATAGACGATTTTTCTAGATTCTCTTGGTTATACCCGATGAGATTAAAATCAGAAGCTTACGATATTTTCATCAATTTTCAAAAACTTGTTGAAAACCAACTTGGACAAAAGATAAAAGTTTTTCACAGTGATGGTGGTGCCGAATTTACAAGCCACAAATTTCAGTCATGGCTCTCAAAGCATGGCATTCTACATCATCTTTTGTGTCCACACACACCTCCCCAAAATGGTAGGGTAGAACGAAAACACCGACATATTACTGAAACTGGCTTAGCCATGCTTTTTCACGCAAAGGTACCAATGGACCATTGGTTCACTGCCTTTAGCTCTGTCGTATATATTATCAATCGTTTACCTACACCACTTCTCCAAAACTTATCTCCTCACGAAATATTATCGGGAACACCGCCAAACTACTCTGTTTTTCATCCGTATGGTTGTCGCGTATATCCTTGCCTTCGCGATTATACACAAAATAAATTTTTACCCCGTAGCCGACCGTGTATCTTTCTTGGATATAGTTCTCGGTACAAAGGATATATTTTCCTAGATCAGTCAACCTCCAGACTTTATATATCACGCCATGCAAAATTTGATGAAACCTATTTTCCGTTCGTCAACACTTCACATGCCAAACCACTTTCCCAACTTGACTATAACACCTTTCTTGAGCCACCTACTGTTACTGAAAAATCGACTCCCTCACCAACTTCCCCTCCTACACAACCCATCGCCCCTCCTTACTCTATGTGTCTTCCTAGCACATTAAAAGACTGTGTTAGCCACACCCTACCGGCTACAACTACGACCTCTCCAACCAACCCCAAAAACACCCAACCAAATTCTGATCACACGCCACCCATTTCCCTACCCACTTTGTCCATCCAATGCAAACAAGAGCAAAATCAGGCATCCATAAACCAAAACTTACAACCTTTATTGCCGAACAACCAACCGGTCTTATCACCACCCTTCTCCGTATAAAGGAACCCAAAGGCTATAAAACAGCCGCCAAAAATCCCGAATGGGCACGTGCCATGGATGAAGAAATTACTGCTCTTCACACCAACAACACTTGGGATCTCGTTCCTCGACCGCTTGACAAAAATGTCGTCATCTCAAAATGGTTTTTCGGACGAAGTTTAAATTTGATGGTACCATTGACCGGCTAAAAAGCCAGGTTAGTTGCACAAGGTTTTAATCAAGTTCCAGGCCTTGATTTTACAACCACCTTCAGTCCAGTCGTAAAGGCCGCCACAAATCGAGTCATTCTTACCATCGCCGTCATGAAAAAGTGGCAACTTCGACAACTTGACGTAAAAAACGCCTTTTTAAATGGGTTCCTTACTGAAACATTCTTCATGGAGAAACCTCTAGGCTATGTTGATCCTCATCATCCAATGCATGTATGTAAACTCAACAAGGCCATATATGGCCTCAAACAAGCCCCTAGGGCTTGGTACCAGCGATTCAACAGCTTCCTAACTGGCATCGGGTTTGTTAATAGTCGCGTCGACACCTCCCTCTTTATATACGCTAAAGGGTCATCTCTGCTTTACTTGTTGGTTTATGTAGATGATATCATCATGTTGGGTCATCTGAAGATTTGAAAATGACCTCTCGATCTTCCATTTTGTATCATCATACTTAGAATACTTTGTGGTTATTTTAGCAGCTTGGTTTCTATACAAATGTTCGGTGAAGTCGAAGATTAGCCGAAGAAAACAACGAAGAAGTATACTCTCAAAGCAGATTGAAGATAGACTTCTCAGCCTAAAGCCAAGCATGCCTACTTGATCAACACCATTGGCCAGGATGGTGCTGATCTCAAATCTTCAGGAGCCGAAGATTTCTCAATCTTTAGAGCCCGAAGATTTCTCATATCTTCAGAGCCCGAAGATTTCTCAATCTTCAGGAGTCGAAGATTTCTCACAAACACATTGTACTTTTCTGACAAAGTATATTTGTGATATCTTGCATTGACGTGGACCTCATCTGAAGATCAGATAGAGTAAGCTTTGTCTCCTACACTATTTTAAGGAAAGGTCTACACCATCCTACAGGTCATCACTTCAAGACAAAGTCACCTCAAGACAAAAGGTACACCTGTACCATGCTGAAGACTTGTGTCCATCCCTTGCTCAACAGGTGTCCCATGCATTTAATGCATGAGGCACTATAAATATGGGGATGGTTCAACATGCAAGATCACCAGTTCTACAACCTTCAAGTTTTCTAAGTGCCTGACAATTTTCTCTCTACGAAGTTCTTATTGTTTTCTAAGTGTTTTACAACTGCTCTTCATTTATCTTAGTGTTAAATTGCTAGAACATATTCATTTGTTCTCTTCCGCAACAATCAAAAGTTTCTATGTGTAATTCTTGATTTCAAATCAATAAGAATTAAATTAAGTGAAAAACTGTGTGTATTGTATTCAACCCCCCCTTCTACAATACTTTTCTTGTTTACTTACTGCTATTTGGGATCAACAAGTGGTATCAGAGCGATTTAGTTTAACTCAATAAACTAAATCCGCAATGGCATCCTCTTCTTCTTCTTCTTTGAACAATGTTTCTTCTCAAAACACCACTGTTGTTTCATACGACAATGGCTATATAGCCAAACCACCAAAGTTTAACCCCAATAACTTCTTCTTATGGAAAATTCGTATGATACTCTTCTTAGAAGGAGTTGACAGCAGATATCCTACTATCTTACATGAAGGTCCTTTTCTTCCTAGAGTTTGGGATCGGTACAATGCCAAAAAGGCAGATAAGGGAAATGTTGATGAGGACTCTTCTGAGGAAGAAAGAACTCCAGCAAATGGGAGATACATTGTAAAGGATCCCAGTAAATATAATGATGAAGACAGATGTCTTATAGCTCTTGATACTAAAGTCAGAGCCATCATTGCCCTTTCTCTGCCTGATGAGGTCTATCACTCCCTTGTTAACCTTTCTACTGCTAAAGAAATGTGGTCCACTCTGTGTTCTCTATGAAGGTACGTCTGAAGTGAAAAAGAGCAGAAAGATTGCTCTTGTAAGAAAGTATGAACTCTTTTCTCATGAAAAGGGTGAATCTCTCTCAGACTACTACAATCGTTTTAACAGTCTTCTCAACGATCTTAAGCTTGTGGGTCGCATCTATAATAATGAGGAAGTCTTATGCAAGTTCATGGACTGTCTTCCTGAGTTTTGGTAAAATATTTGTACTTGTATCAAGTCTACCAAGGATCTTGATTCCATGCCTCTCATTGCCTTGTATGGCACTCTCTTTAACTATGAGCAGACTAAACTGCTTAGGAAGTCTATCACAAAAGACATTAAAAGCTCTTCTCTAGCTTTTGTCAATGATTCTTCCAAAAATGTTGTGTGTATTCCTAGAATCACCTATCCCTCTGATTCGACAACAATAGTCAAGAAGGCCCCAATGACTCTTCAGAAGCCTATCTTAGTGAGGCTAATGATGAAGGAGAGGAGACCTCTGTAGCTCAGCTGTCAGATGGTGTTGCCATGCTGGTAGGTTTTTCAAAAGGCAAACGTCGTTTCTCTTCTGGAAAATCCAAGTTTTCTAGAAAATCCTCTTCTACTCTTTCTAAAACCACTCCCTCTAACAAATCAAATGAGGAATGTTACAGGTGTGGGAGGAAGTGACACTTTGCTTCTGAGTGCAGAAGTAGGTCTTTTGATAAATCTAGACTACCTTCCTCTAACCGTACCTCCTCTAGGTCTGTCAGAACCAAGTCTGACTCCTTCCAACCTTCTTTTCAAAAGTCAAACACATCTGTCCCTTCAAATTCTGACTGTGCTGAAAAGTACAAGGCTAAATACAAGAGAGAGAAGGAAAGAAATGATTTTCTATCCAATAAAGGAAAAGGTCTTATCGTTGAATCTCATGATTGGGCAGATGAACCAACGTCCGAAAGTGACAAGGAAATGGCCAACCTTTGTTTTATGGATAAACTAGATGATGTTGATGATTGTGAAACTTTTTCCACCTCTATGGATCTTGTTACTGCTGAGAGCTCCACCTCATCTACTCAGGTACATCCATTTTTCTCTCTATCTGATGCTGAGAAAATTGAATCATTTGACTCTTTGACCATTGACTTCTATGAAGCCAAAGACGCAAAGAAAAAGACAAATGCTCTGATAAAATCTCTTTCTTCTCATCTGCAAATATGTCTTTCTCAGCTACAACATTTTGACAAAATCAAGGTTGAGCTTGAAGATTTGAAAACTATAAACTTTACTCTTGCTAAAGAGAAGAGCAAACTTCCCAAAAGATTCAAAAAGGAGCAAGAAATTGTGAAAAGGTGGACAAGTTCGTCCAAAAATTTAGAAAGGATTTTTCAAGATCAAATACCTTGTGATGACAAGTCCGGACTAGGCTTTGGAAAATCTGACCTTGAACCTCTGTCTGACACCCATGCTCCTTTCTCTCTTCCTTCATTTTATGAATCTTCTGAAGAGAACTTTGACAACTCTGAATCTTTGGACTCCTCTGACCTCTCTAAAAATCTCAAGTTTGGAATGTTCATCAAATCCAAAAGCATTGATTCTCCTCATGAAAGTGAGAAAATCCAAGACTCAAATGACCCTCCTAAACCTATTCTCGAGTCTATGTCATCCTTGAAAATAAATGAGGCATCATCTTCTAAATCCAAACCCTCTAAAATTCCAACCAGAGATCCTCAACCATCGTCAAGAAAATTCAAAGGAAAATCTGTTGTTGCCGACCTTCCTCCCAAAAGGAAATTTCCCAAGAAAGACTCAAAGAAACCACCTTCTCTTCCTATCCCGAGACCAGTGATGTTGAAAAAGCTAAATTCCAAAACACCCTCTTCTATTCTTTTAACTAACTCTGGTAAAGGTATCTTGGGTCCTAAGCCTCTTGACACTTCTCTATCCTCAAAGGCCATAAAAGTCAATGTGACCAATCATCACAAGGAAGCTGATCAAAGCTCCAAAAAGGTTTTTATCTATAGAAAATGTTATAACTGTGGTAATACCTTTCACCTTGCTAAGGATTGTCCTATGGAAAGAATTGATAAAAATGCTTCCAAGGATTCTCCTTCTTCTTCTAACTCAAAAGGACCCATTTCCAAATGGGTACCAAAAAACTGATTTCCTTGTGATTGCAGGGTCTAGGGCACCAACAAATCTGGTATCTTGACAGCGGGTGCTCACGTCACATGACCGGCAACAAATCTTTTCTTATAGACTTCGTGCCTGCCAAAGGTCCTTCTGTCACCTTTGGTGATAACTCTAGAGGAAGTACTAAAGGTTATGGAACACTCTCAAACGGTTCCATCACCTTAAATAAAGTATCTTATGTTGAAGGCTTGATGCACAATCTTCTAAGCATAAGCCAACTGTGTGATCTGGGGTACAAAGTGATGTTTGAATTATCTTCATGCATCATTTTCAACAAAAACATGGAAACCATACTTTCTTGCTACCGCAAAGAAAATGTCTATGTCATAGACATGGGACATAGCTCATCCTTCGGAACAAACATCTATTTTGTCTTTGAAAACTCTGCAAAAAGATGTTGGCTCTGGCACAAGCGTCTCTCTCACCTCAACTTCAAGACTTTGAATGTCCTTTCAAACCAAGAGCTTGTCACGGGCATGCCAAAGTTATCCTTTGTGAAAGAAAAGTTGTGTGTTGCATGTGAGAAAGGGAAACTCACAAAATCTTCCTTCAAATCCAAGCAATGCTTCTCCATATCTCAGCCTCTTCAGATGCTCCACATGGATCTGTGTGTGTTACACCCTCAAATCTGGAAATAGCAACTAATTTAAAATTTTCTAAATACACCAATAAATGAATCATCTACAATCACAATTTAAGATTTAACCTCAATATACACATTCATTCTATACATACAATCTATAGTAAGGACGGGTGCTACTAAAACCCAATAATTGTCACTATCTCCAAAATGCGGAAGACTTCACCAAATACTTATACTTGTGAAAACTAAGCACGTCTCTTCATAGTACTGCTAGAATCAAACCCCCATCTGGAACCTGATGCACATGCCGAAAAATAAAAAGGTTAGGCTTAACGCCTAGTGAGCTCAAGAGTTTTCAACATATATGAATACTTAGTGTTAACAGTAAAGATTATCATTTAAACCATAATTTTCCAAAATGATTAACCTTAACATGAGACGACTCATTTTCCAAATATGCACATTTTTAAAGACGAATACCCCAACATAAAATATTCTTTCTTAGAGTAAATTCAACCCAAACTCACTCAAAACATTAAATAGAAATTTAACTCCCAATTTATAAAACATAGATAAAACTTATTTCCCGAAACACCCAAACGCGGGTGGAACATATTACCCAGCTCATAAAAATCATGGATAAAACCTATACATATAAAATGTCACCGAAAACATGGATACCAAAATACAATACCCAAAACAACACCTTTCGGTGACGGGGAAGACCCGATTCCATCGAATGTGGCAACACATAAAGATAAGCCACATATTTATGTTATAAGCATAACTTCAAGGATGGGCAACCATTGACATCAAGCCTATTCATGGATCTTTAGTCAAGGTAGACATTAACCCTATTCATGGATCTTTAGTTCCAAAGAATCACCAAGTTCAACCCTATTCATGGATCTTTACCTTGGGACCTCACCAACCTTGACACACTTGTTCATTTGGAAACTTACATCGTATCACCAATGCCTATTTCCAAATTACAACTCGGGGACCTCATCCCGCATTTACATGATAAACCGACCTCTATGCCTATGGATCCAATGCATTACGATCAAAACATTACATGACTCAAAAGAATGACAACGCACTCAAAACATGTAATTCCCAAATAAGGTGCAACTAAGTACACCATACGACTAAGGCTCCTTAACGAGCTACCAAGATTGAACAAATGTTCCAAAGACTCATTTTAGTCAAATCGAGCCAAAGCTCAACAAAGATTGTTTTATCGTACAATAAATGTTGGTGTAAACAATAGAATATTTTTAACCAACGGTTATACAACCCAACGACTAAAAGTTTAATTAACCCAAAACACAAAGTTAGTTGAGGCAAACCCTTTTCCAAATGAACTCATACCCTTATTTCCAAAATGTCTTATGACACAATGATATGCATTTTCCCCACACGGTTATATAAGATCAAGTACCCGAAAAGGACAATTACGTCAAATAAACTCCATTTATATAAAATTGTCAAGGACACATGTCTACATGATTTATTTATCAAAATACCCAAGAATGTATGTTATATAAGTTTACACAGTTGAACACTTCAAAATAACCAAAACTTATCAGCAGTTAACAAATTTCATGTAAAACACAAAACACTTTAAAATAAACATTTTGGCATGTACATCGTTCTCACAAATCAACTTGAACTCACCTTGCTAGATTTAGGCTAAATCTAGATTTACCCCAACTTGAGCTTCCTTGAAGAAATCCGAATCCATAAGCAAAAACCTTCCAAAAACCTATCATCACAAGTTTTCAACCATAAACAAACTCATTCAACCATTTAAAATCAATCCCCAAACACATGACCACAAAATCTCCATTTTGGTCAAAACCCTAGTTTTGACCCCAAACCTTCCAAAATCTTACAAACCGAAATTGAAGGAATCAAACACTAGAAAATCATCAATGAAACGTTTACATCACTTAATATGATTTAGAAATAGAGGGGATGAACTTACCACTTAGGTTTTGGTGAAAACCTAGAAAACCCTAAGTTAGATCTTGAGGTTGAAGATGAAGAGGAAGGTCCTTGATAGCTAGCTTCCATCATTGCACTTGATAGAGTATTGATACCTCATAACTTGGAGATTCAAGGATTTAGAACCCCAGAACACCATAGATGGGGAAGAGGGGTCTTGGGAGAGTTTTGGGAGAGTTGGGAAGGAAATGAGAAGTGAATAATGAGAAAAGGGGCTGAAAATTCGACTTCACAGCAGCCTGGGCTGCTTTGGCGACATTGCCAAGCGACTATGCCCAGGGCAATGTCGCCTGGCATAGTCACCAGTATGCCCCAGGCTTCTATTTCCCTTCTGCGACTGTGCCAAGTGCAACTGTGACTTGTCATAGTCCCCGGGCATTGTCGCGGGACCCTTCCGGAGCCCCGAAACTCGACTTTTTTACTGCCAAAACTCCCGATACTCCGAGGGGCTTTAAACAATACATTTCCCAACAGGACCCCACTGTTTACAAGTCATATAAACTCTCAGGTGACATTTACTTACCGAAAATTACGAGTGTTACAGTGTGGACCAGTCAGTACCCCAAGCCTTGGTGGTAAAAGGTACATTCTTGTCATTATTGATGAATTCACTCGTTACACTTGGGTATTTTTTTCTCAGGTATAAGAGTGACACCATTGAAGAAATTATAAAGTTCATCAAGAAGTCTGAAGTGTTGAATGGCAACTGGTAAGATCTGTAAGAAGTGACAACGGAACAGAATTCAAGAATAGTATTTTGGATGACTTTTTCAATGAAAAAGGCATTTCACAGAACTTCTCTGTCGTCAGAACTCCACAACAAAACGGCGTAGTGGAGAGAAAGAAAAGAACGCTATGTGAAGTTACCCGATCCATGCTGAGTGAATCTCACCTTCTTACCTATTTTTGGGCTGAGGCAATCAACACTACATGCTTTACCCAAAATAGGTCCATCATTGTAAAAAGGCACAACAAGACTCCTTATGAAGTCTTTTATGGTAGAAAACCCAACATTGGCTTTCTTCATATCTTTGGGTGTGTCTGATACATTCTCAATGACAGAGAAAATTTGGGAAAATTTGATCCTAAAGCTGATGAAGGAATCTTCATGGGATATTCTCTCACTTCCAAAGCTTTCAGAGTCTACAACCTCAAAAGGAAGTGCATTGATGAATCCATTCATATGAAGTTTGATGATCTTAAGTCATCATCTCTTCATGTGATGATGATGAATTAAATCGGTAGATTTCATCATGAGTTGGTGAAGATTCTCAAAATCCTTCATCTAGCTCAAATCCATATGTTCCTTTCTTCTCAAGACACATATCATCAAAATGATGACTTACCTATCTTCTCATCTCCAATCCCTGATCTTCAGATAATCATCTTTGAAGATCAAGATCCTTCCTATCCTATTCTTCCCCATTTCTCATCATATCACTTCTCCTTCCTCCATCATTCCCATCTTCCTCTCAACCTCAAAATTCACCACAAATCATCCCACCTTCTCTACCATACATTCTTTCTTCACCTATTGCTGCCGATCTTCCATCTCTCTCTCCTGAAGATGTCCCATCCAACTCTCCTCTACAACCTTCCTTTCCTCCTCCTCTACCTCCTGCCACAAAATGGGCAAAAGATCACCCCATTGATCAAACCATTGGTGATCAACAAACTGGTGTTCAAATCAGAAGAGCCATGCAATAAGGTCTTTCTCATTTTGAGAGAAATAAAGTATGGAGACTTGTTCCTGAAGAAATCTATGTGAAACAACTAATGGACTTGAAGATCCTTCACATCCTGACTATGTGTATAAATTGGATAAAACTCTATATGGCTTCAAACAGGCTCCAAGGCTGGTATGATACTTTGTCCAGTTTTTTTCTAGAAAACAAGTTATCTCGAGGTAAAATCAACAACATCCTGTTCCTCAAGAAGACAACAGGTAATATCATTCTTGTTCAAATCTATGTGGATGACATCATCTTTGGTGCCATTGTTGAATCTCTTTATTGAGAGTTTGTCTCTCTCATAAATTTGATATGAGATGAGCATGATGGGAGAGCCTACATTCTTCTTGAGTGATCAAGTAAAACAAATTTCTGAATGGATCTTTCTAAATCAAATATTTTCGTGATCTCCTAAATTTTTTTTAAATTTGCTCTCCTATGCAAACTTTTTTTAGGTTGCCGATTGTTTCAAAAATAAATAATTAAATAAATAAATTTTAAAAGTTTTGTCGGTTGTCGTGTGATTCCTTAAAAAAAAGGGAGTTTTCAAAATTTCTTGGTGTTGCCGAAATGCATTAAAAATTTAAAAAAAAAACAAAAAAAAAGTTCTTTTGCCTCAATGTGAAGTTGTTTAAAACAAAAATATTTTTTTTTTAAAATGGCTCCAGCTGATGAATTTTATACTAAAAAAACATTTTTTTTAATTTTCTTATAGCCGCCGATTTTGGTTAGGTATTAAAAAAAATCTCTTTTTTTTCTTCCTTTTTATTTCCAGCCGATGGCATTATTTAAAAAAAACATTTTTTTTCTTTTTTTGTTTTTTTTTCTCCCAGCTGATGGTTGCCCGATGGTTTTTTTAAACAAAAAAAAATTCTCTTTCTTGTCGACGTAATCTTAAAAAAAAGGTTTACTTTTTCTTTCTTTTTCTTCTTGCCGATTGCATTTTTTTCTTTCTCGCTATCGAACCCGCTCCCCCCGCCGAACACCCCATCGGCTTCACTACTGCCGAACACCACCCGCGCTCTCACTCTTCGGCCTCACAACCTCTCTCTCGCTAACCCCCCCTTCGGCTCCCCTCTCTCTCTAACCCCCCCCCCCCTTAATGCCCCTCTCTCTCTACCCTCCTTCGGCCTCTCTCTCTCTCTCCAACCTTCAGCCCCTCTCTCTCTCTACCCTCATTCGGCTTCTCTCTCTCTTCCCATTTATCTCTTTCGGCCTCTTAATCCCACTGAAGACCAAACACCCTTTATACCTCCCTTCCCTTTCTTTCGGCCTCTCTTTCTCTCTACCCCTCTCCCTCTCTTCGGCGGCACCTCACAAACCAAACCCATTCCCCATATTTTCTTTTTCTTCGGCCTCCCTCACAAGCCGAATCCACCACCACCCCTTAATTTTTTTTTCTCTCGGCCTCTCGCCACCCTCCCCTCCAATTTTTTTTGGCTTCCATCTCCCCGGCCGCTTCCACATTTCTCTCTTTTAGTCTTTGAACCCATCACCTACCCCCATCATCACCTCACTCCTTCCCTTCCTATATCTACTCTCTCCCTCATTTTTTACCCCAAACTTCCAAATCTTCAAATCCTCTCATCCTTACCTATCATCTCTCAAAAAAAAAAAAAAAAACTTGTCCCTCATTTTTTTCCACAAAGTTCTTCCCGAATGTTTCTTTCCAATTCTCTTTTCCCGTTTTTTTTTCTTTCCCGTAAAAAAAAGAGAAAGAAAAGAGCCCCTTTAAAAAAAAACTCAAAAAAAATGGGCCACTGAATTTATGAGTTCTTCGTGTCTTATAATTTTTCTGAGTGTCAGTACCATTTTTTTTCCTATGTGGTGGTGTCATCATCAAATAGGGGGAGAAAAATTGTTGGGTCTCTAATTGATTTGGTGATGACTCTCCTACCAACACTTAGAAAGTCAAGAATACTTCTCTCAACAAGGGCTCTTTATCCACCAATATATCGAGCTCTCATTCTAGGTATGTTTTCCTTCATAAATTCTCCCGATCTACAATAGGTTGATGCTCTATACACTCCGGTGTCCAAGGCTCTCTCATATGTAGTGGCCCCATCTGTCCCATCCCAAGTGAAGTCGGCTAGCAAAAAAATAAATCCTCAAAAGCTTATGGCACCTCCGCACTTGCTTCGATGACCATACGATCGAAAGAACCTTCGGTTGTTACCCTGGTCACATATCCCTCTCCAAAGCGTAGACACTCATCATCTTCCCCTCCCTCTCCTCTTAAGAGGCCGAGGAAGGTTTCAAGGGCCAAGCTACCTACTTCACCCACCGATTCTCCACAATCGGCAGGTGTTGAAATCTTCCCATCCGGGCCCGGGGACTCTGTTGAACCCAAAGCCACCTCCTTTGTATCCTCACAAAAGGATACAAATGTAAAATCGGGGACCCCTATTATTCCCTCATCAACCTTTTCCTTGGTTGATAAGGATGACTTGGAGACCTCCCCAATCCAAGGTGCTTCTTCTCCACCTCACAACCTATCACCTGGGATTCTCAGTCCCGATGATTCTGCACGATCCAAGGATGAATCTGCCTTTCTAGGAGCAGGTTCGGAGGATCCCGAAAACTTCCCGACTTCTTACTTTCTGACACCGTGAATTAGTTGAGGGGGAGTATGAGTTGAGGGGGAACAACTTACCACTCATGCTTAAACTCTGCTGAAACCTATTTTGCGATGGACTGTGTGATCAAACCCATCAGACATTAGTTAGGGGGAGTATGAATTGAGGGGGAGCAACCACTCACTTAAATTCAAACAATTCCGGCTACTGTCTTCTGTATCTTTGTATATATATATATATATATATATATTCTTTCTCATTCTTTATTCATTGTATTTATTTATCCGTTTGTATAGCTATACTTTTTCATTCATTTGTAAATGTCAGATATACCCAAAAAAAAATTCCTATGTGAAAAGAACCCAAAAAGAGTAAAAATGGGTCAAAATGAATTATTCAGTATACCCTTAATTTTATTCTTTAGTATGGATGTCATCCTCAAATAGGGGGAGATTGTTGGGTCATCTGAAGATTTGAAGATGACCTCCCGATCTTCCATTTTGTATCATCATACTTAGAATATTTTGTGGTTCTTTTGGCAGCTTGGTTTCTATACAAATGTTCGGTGAAGTCGAAGATTAGCCGAAGAAAACAACGAAGAAGTATATCTCTCAAAGCGGATTGAAGATAGACTTCTCAGCCTAAAGCCAAGCATGCCTACTTGATCAACACCATTGGCCAGGATGGTGCCGATCTCAAATCTTCAGGAGCCGAAGATTTCTCAATCTTTAGAGCCCGAAGATTTCTCATATCTTCAGAGCCCGAAGATTTCTCAATCTTCAGCAGCCGAAGATTCCTTATATCTTCAGAGCCCGAAGATTTCTCAATCTTCAGGAGCCGAAGATTTCTCAATCTTCAGCAGCCGAAGATTTCTTATATCTTCAGAGCCCGAAGATTTCTCACAAACACATTGTACTTTTCTGACAAAGTATATTTGTGATATCTTGCATTGACGTGGACCTCATCTGAAGATCAGATAAAGTAAGCTTTGTCTACACCATCCTGCAGGTCAACATTTCAAGACAAAGTCACCTCAAGACAAAAGGTACACATGTACCATGCTGAAGACCTGTGTCCATCCTTTGCTCAACAGGTGTCCCATGCATTTAATGCATGAGGCACTATAAATATTAGGGATGGTTCAACATGCAAGATCACCAATTCTACAACCTTCAAGTTCTCTAAGTGCCTGGCAATTTTCTCTCTACGAAGTTCTTATTGTTTTCTAAGTGTTTTACAATTGTTCTTCATTTCTCTTAGTGTTAGATTGTTAGAACAGATTCATTTGTTCTCTTCCGCAACAATCAAAAGTTTCTATGTGTAATTCTTGATTTCAAATCAATAAGAATTAAATTAAGTGAAAAACTGTATGTATTGTATTCAACCCCCCCCCCTTCTACAATACTTTTCTTGTTTACTTACTGCTATTTGGGACCAACACATCATAACCGGAAATGATGTCAAGCTCCTTCAAAAACTTATCACTTGCGTCCACAAAACTTTTGCAATCAAGGACCTTGGACGCCTAAGTTATTTTTTGGGATTGGAAGTCACCTATACTAAACACGGTCTATTTTTAAGCCAACAAAAATACGCCAACGACATTTTGTTACGAGCTCAACGTCATGAAAGCAAACCAATAGCAACCCCCATGATTGTTGGACAACATCTAAGTCAAACCGGTGATCCCCTTAATGACCCAACTCTCTATCGATCCTTGGTTGGGGCGCTTCAGTACCTCACTATTACCTTACTTGATATCTCTCATGTTGTTAATAATGTTAGTCAATACATGCACAATCCCATGGAATCCCACTTTCAAGCAGTTAAACGACTCCTACGATATGTCAAAGGTACTGTTAATTACGGACTCACGATCTCTCACTCTTCAATTCATGACATTGTTGCTTACTCCGATGCAGACTGGGGTGGTTTCCCGGACACATGGTGATCCACATCTGGATATGTTATCTTCCTAGGGCCAAATTTGGTTACATGGAGTTCTAAAAAGCAACGCACCGTCTCTCGATCTAGCTGTGAATCGGAATATCGGGCTCTTGCAAACACCACTGCCGATGTGACTTGGCTCACTAATTTACTCCATGAACTCCGGTTACCTGTTTCTCGTGCTCCAACACTCCTCAGTGACAATAAAAGTGCCCTCTTCATAACCAACAATCCGGTCTCTCACAAACGAGCCCGACATATCGCTCTTGATTATCACTTTGTTCGTGAATTGGTACAAAGTGGACTTCTTGCAACAAAGTTCATTCCAAGCAAGCTCAACGTTGCCGATCTCTTTACAAAAAGTTTACCACGTCCCCTCTTTCTACTCTTCCGCTCCAAGCTTTGTCTTGGGCCAAACACCACGACATGCTTGAGGGGGGGGGGGTTATTAGCACTAAAGGCACTACTACCTAGAGTCCTAGTCCTTATTTATTCAATATGTACATGTGTCCTATTGGGAGACTAACTCCTGTTGTAATCTTACTTTATAAATAAGATATCTCCCTCTCCCACAAATTGTGTTGTGAGAAATAAATCCTCTACACATCAAACACATAGTGAGCACATTAAATAACCCAAATCATGGGACCAACGACCACGATTTCTCCCAAGATTCCTTCTTTTATTCGTTTGTCTTTTCTATTGAAACTTCAAACGACACTCTAATATACCGTCCAGAATTACAGATTCATTTAAAAGTCACAGAAATCTTACCCTAAATACAACCTTAATCATAGATCATTATAAAGTTGATTTTCTTCACAGAACAAGTGTCAGAAATTTTCATGTAACAAGATCAAGATCATGAACCATTTTGATCAGGTTCTAGGATAGTTTTTTTAAGGGTGTCCTAGGCTATGCCTAGACTACTCCCGACAAATTATGACGGCAAGAAATCAGCCCCAATAAACTCAGTGGGCACAATTGTTGTGTACGTCTGGTTCTAGGATAGTTTATGTCAAAAATATTAATGAAGGGCACAAGGGGTCATGATCTGTCATCCCTCTGAATTCAGGGACGTTCCAATCTTTTTGGAGACCCAGTTACTCCTAAATCTTTGATTACAATGCAAACTGAGATAACAAAAATAAAAATATACAAATTACCGAGGTGATGATGCAGTGTATTATTTTTGTCTACCGGTAGAAATTAGTGAGACACTAAGGTGGGCTATAGTTTTATATTCGTTGATTAAAGACCTTAAACAACATAAAATTGTGCCCCAACATTTTGGAGGCCCAGTTCAAAATCACACATTTAACATGCTAAAGAATGGTTCTGCCTCTTATAGAATTCTACACTATACACAAGTATGAACATATATTGTAACACCTTCAAATTTGGTAAGATCAACTAAATTAAAATTTCGATATAAAGTCAACATAAAGAACAAAACTTCCTCCTACAATTCAAAATCCAAAATACCTCAAGTTACAAATTCTATAACTAACCTCAACAAATATAAACTCCAATAATACACAAGTACAAAACCGAAGTCGGGTGTTACTTAACCCTAAACACGAGTTGCTCTTCCCAAAACAAAGGCGGAAGACTTCAACAAACTAATCACTCCCCGAGCACGCAACTAGCACTCCTCTCTTTACAGTGTCACTAGAACTATTCCCAACGAATCCTGTTGCACATGCCGACAAATAAAAAACTTTGGCTAACGCCTAGTGAGTTCAAGAGTTTTCAGCATAATAAATATATCGTTGAAGAAAGAAGAATTCAATTTAAATCATAATCTTTCAAAGTGATATGCTTCAATTATGAAAATGACTCGTTTTCCAATAATATGCAATTTAGGCGAAAGAAACTCCAATATGAACGTTTTCCAATCCAATCTATTTTAAGGGTGAAGATCCCAAATTTAAGACGTTCTTTCGTAAATTAAGTTCAACCCCAAAACTCACTCCAAATGAGAATAGAAATCAAACTCCCAAGTTATGAAAAGCGGATAAAACTCTACATCCCGAAACACCCAAACACGGGTGGGGCGTAATACTCAATCCATAAATCATATATATATAATCCGCAAATGTAAAACGTCACCAAAAACATGGATACTAAACACAATACCCAAAACAACACTTTTCAGTGACAGGGGAGACCCGATTCCATAAAATATGACGGTCACAAAGTAAGCCCCATTTTATGTTGTTAAGACTAGTCATATAAACAAGTACACGCAAGGGATGTCAGACTCGGTGGCTTTAAACGTACACCCACGAGATATCAACTTCAACCGCGAACGGTCCTTACGTTGAGTCCCTCGTCCAATATCGTAATACTTAGCACGTAGGACTTATAGCCCAATCTGATGCCTAAACGTGCCTCAATGTGGAAAACTAGCATTCCATCATTGGACGTAATGATTCCAAGTGCAAGGGATGTCAGGCTGGGTAGCTTTAAACGTACACCCACGGGATATCAACTTCAACCATAAAAGGTCCTTACGTTGAGTCCCTCATCCAATATCGCAACCAAAACTCGAAGTCGAGCTATTAAAACTGGACAAATGTCCTAAAACCCAATCATAATAAAATACCGGACCACAAGCCCAACAGCCAAATGACTCATTGTCAAAGGAAATAAAATGCAAGAAAACGCATCCGACCAACGTTTATGAAAACACGTGCTCCAAAGTACACGACCAACTCCAACACAACTTAGAATAAAATAGGTCATTTCCCAAATAAGGTTATACCATAGACACATGCTCAATTGCTTGGAATTTACTCTTTGAAATACTTTAAAATGCATCTTTTCCCTAACACAAAGTTTTGAAGTTTTCCAAAATATTCACAAGGTCGGAAATGACCAAAACCCAAGGACTCATCCGATGATGTTTTCAAACCTCCAATAACACAAATTATGCATATTTCCGATCAACACAACAATGCGTTTTAACAAATAATCTTCATGCATGCAATAAGTTAATAGCACACTTTCGTTTATGACTTATTTATCGAAATGCCTAAAAGTCCCAAATGTGGGTGTTTTATGAGTTTATAAAGTTAAACACTTCCAAATAACCAAAACTTATCAAGTGATCAACAGTTAACAATTTCATGTAAAACACAAAATACTTTAAAATGAACATTTTGGCATGTACAACGTTTTCACAAATCAACTTGAACTCACCTTGCTAGATTTAGGCTAAATCTAGATTTTACCCCAACTTGAGCTTCCTTGAAGAAACTTGAATCCACAAGCACAATCCTTCCAAAACCTAGATTCACACATTTCCAACCATAAATAATCATATTCAAGTGTTTAGAACTATTCTCCAAACATCTTATATCAAAATCCTCATTTTGGTCAAAACCCCTAATTTGGTCTAACTTTTCTCAAAATCTTCCAAACCGAAATTGGAATAATAAAACACTAGAATATCACCAATGAAGCATTTATATCTTAAAATAAGGTTTAGAAGTGGAAGGGACAAACTTACCACTTAGGTTTTGATGAAAACCTAGGAAACCCTAAAATGAAGCTTGAGGTTGAAGATGACAATGGAGATCCTTGTTATTTAGCTTCCATCATTGTACTTGGTAGAGTATGGATACCTAATAACTTGGGGATTTGAGGATTTAGAACCTCTAAACACCATAGATGAAGAAAATGGGTCTTGAGAGGGTTTTGGGAGAGTTGGGGAGAAAATGAGAAGTGAAGAATGAGAAAAAGAGGTTGAAACCCGTATTTACAGCAGATTGTCCCCACCATGCGACATTGCCAGGCGACTATGCCCAGGGCAATGTCGTATGGCATTGTCTCCAGATTACCCGAAGCTACTGATTCCCTCATGCGACTGTGCCATGTGCGACTGTGACTCGTCATAGTCGCCGGGCATTGTAGCGGGACCTCTCCGGGGCCCCGAAACTCGACTTTTTCACTACTAACACTCCTGATACTCCAAGGGACTTTAAACAATGTTTTTCCCAATAAAACCCCACTGTTTACAAGTAGGGATGGCAGAAAACCCTGAACCCGATGGGGAAACCCGAAACCCGACTAAGTTTGGGTCGGGTTAGACAATTTCGGGTCAGGTCGGGTAACGGGGAAATTTTCGGAGATTTTATCGGGTTCGGGGCAAGGTATCCCCGCTCCGCTCCGCCCCGCCCCGATATATATATATAATTATTAAAATAAAATTATATATATTATAATAAAATTATATATATATTATATAAATTTTATATATATTATATATAAAATTATATATATATTATATAAAATTATATATATTATGAAATTATATATATATATATATAATATTAAATTATCGGGTCGGGATCGGGGATTTCCCATCGGGTCGGGGTCGGGGACGGGGCATAAAAAATCCCCGACGGGGCGCCCCGAATAAAAACCCGACGGGGAACGGGGCGGGGGCGGGGATGGGGGACGGAAAACCTGCCCCGAACCCGCCCCGTTGCCATTCCTATTTATAAGTCACAGAAACGTCCGGGTGACATTTACTTACCGAAAATTACGGGTGTTACATATATGATGTACAAATGATTGATTTAATAAATAAAAAAAGGCAACTGGGGGAGATTGTAGATTAAAAAATGAGGAACATTAGGCACCGAAAAGGGAGAAATTTTGTTGGGTCTAGTAAGAAGAGCATGATGATGTTATAGCAATGAAAAGGGTGTGTGCGATTGCCGTTTAAAGACACTTTTATTTAAAAAACGGATTTGTTTAAAGAGTGTTTTCAATTGGGTTTTTTTTAATCGAAGTTGTGATTAAGGTTTCTCAAGATTTCTTTGATCATCAAGGCGGGAAATTTTTACAGGGGAAATTGAATGTTAGTTTTGACGGTTGATAGATTGACTTTCCTTTTATCTTCAATGCAGTTTTTAACTTTTTGAGTAAACTACAAATTTGGTCCCTATGGTTTGGTGGTTATAACAATTTTCGTCCCTGTAGTTTTAAAATTACAAATTGACAATCGTGGTATGCGAAAACGTCTGGATTTTGTCCCTCCTGATAACGATTGTTCAAAAATTCGTCAAGTAAGGGGTATATTGGTCTTTTTATACTTTTATCACATTTTTCTTTAAAAATAAATATATTTGTAAATAATAGGGATCAAAAATGTAATTTAGTCTACTATATGATTTTACATGTATATAAATTAAGTATATACTAATAACCCACAGAAACCAAAAGAAGACCCACTGCCTCCAATGATACCCTCCAGCCTCCACTCCCATTTGCCTCACCCTTCGACCTCCACTCCCACCTCCAGACAAGGACAGTACTCTCTTCACCCTCTGGGCTCCACTCACAACTCCACTCTCCAACAATATTATTTTCACCTTTCGGCCTCCACTTACGCCTCTAGACTACGACAATACTCTTTTCACCCTCCGGCCTTCACTCACTCCTCCAAACTCTGACAACACGGACCACACCCTTCAGATCCACTCCCGTCTCCAAACCCCAACAACACTCACCTATCCCCCTTCTACATCACTGACTAACCCCATAACCACCCCTCCCTTCGACCCTTTCCTGATTCTTCTTCTCTTCAACCCTTTTCTCTTCTCCTTCTCTACAACACACCTATAAACTCTCTTTATAAAACCTCAATCGTTGGGATTCTTCTTTTTTGGAGATTTTTTTTGTTTTTATACAACCAACCTGCAACCTCTCTACATCTTTGCCAAGGGATGTGCTTTCTGTTTTTGGAGATTTCTTTGTTGGGCTTCATGAGACTATAATCCATCAGTACAAGATAAAGTCAAATAGTAGTCTGACAAATACTACTACTGGCAAGCCGAATATTGAAAATACAAACTTGGCCAACACGTTTTATTCACCAACTATCTTGCTTACCTCTTGGTACGAGAACATGTAAAACATGTCAGCCTAAGCAAAGTACAAAAACACCATTTTATTGGTACCTTGTTTGCTTTATTGTTCCCAAAGGTTGAAGTAAGTCAAAATGGTGGCTACATCAAGCTCAAAGGTTGAAATGAGGAGTTCTAGGATGCATGGATCAACCAATCAGAAGAAGACACACATTAAAGTTGGACAGTAAGCATCTAATGCAATGGTGGCTATAAAAGGTCACCCTTGTCTTTCAATGCTACTCACCCATTTTGAAAGAACATCCTTGTAAGTGTTTCTAAAGTAAATTCGACGCCATCCTCTGAATAACTTCTTTAGTTCTTAGGATTCAGAAGAGAAACTCCCAACCCCCCCCCCTTCAGTTTAATCCAATTTGTCACAGTCAGATTGTTTCGGATCACAGGTAGGGGTGAGCATAACCCGTCCAACCCGAAAAACCCGACCCGACCCGAAAAGAGGGAAACACCCGAAACTGAAATACCCGAACCCGATATGGTCCGAACCGAAATACAAGTTCGGATAATATAGGATCAGAATGGGTACCCAAAACCCAAACCCGACCTGACCCGAATATCCGAATAATATCTTATTCCATTTGAAATTTGAATTCCATTTTTTTCTAATTCTAAATGCCTAAATTAAATGATATCTGATTCCATTTTATTTTCCATCGCCATCGACCTAAATACCTAAATCGACCATCTTCTCCAATCTCCAATCCATCAACCGTCGTTCCATTCCATCGCCACCATCGACCATCGTCCATCGACGATTCACCCATCCCCATCGACGACGACGATCGTATGATCTGAGCCCTAAGCTGAGCCGACACCCTAGTCCCTACAACCCTCGCATCACTCGACTCCAGAACCAGAAGCATCTCAAAAGTCAGACCTCACTCACTTCAGTCGGGAACCATAACCATCTCTAAGGTACGATATGGAGATTTCCTTCATTTCACTTTCTCTGTAAATTCCTATATAAACTGGAAATATATGCACAGATGCACTAGTTTTCAGTTTTCAGTTCATCCTTCAACAGTTCAACTTACCATCTCTACTGGGAGATGGCTTGGTAGAGTTGGTGTGTTGTTTTTAACATAGCTAACTTTGTTTAAACTAGTTTGAAGTTTTTACCCCCAAAGTGTAACACAGTTAGTTTTGGGGTGGTACACGGTTAGATGGTCTTAGCATTGGATTAGAGTACTATACAATTTGTATAAATGCTTGTTGAATCAAAGAATGTTCCTAATTGAATCAAAAGACAACGAATGTTTGTTGTTGTTGCCACTTCAACCCGAGCCACCCGAACCCGATCCCACCCGAAGTGTGTTCGGTCAGGTTTCGGGGGTTCCCTTCCCACCCGAATATCCGATCGGGTTTGGGGTTTTGGGACCCGATCCGACCCGACCCGTCCGATGCACCCCCCTAATCACAGGTCTTACCTTCCTAAATTCCACAACAAATATGTAATTCTTGTTTTTATGCAAAATATAGAAGAAATAATTAAAAAGTAAAAATATGTTGTGTTTGTATTCAACCCATCATCACTTCCCAGGACCAACAATCGATGTTCTTGGTTTTATTCATCTTCTTTGAATGTTGATGAAATTTTATTGAATGAACTTGCTTACGTTCTTGATGTTCTTGGTTAAAGGAGTTTTAGATCAAGAGTTCTTAGATTGAATTGATGTTAGATGATTTTCTTGATTTTACATTTTGATTTTTTTGGGAAAAAAAGGTTTTGAGTTTTGAGTTTTTTTTAATAGTGGTTTTTAATGTTCTCATCTTCTCCAGAATTAATTTGTGTTATGATTTAGTAAATAAAATAGTTTAGATATTTTATGGGTTAGTATTCATATGTTCTTAGTTGATGTTCATACATTTTAATGTTCATACATATGTTCTTGGATATTTTACTGGTTGGTATTCATATTGTTAGATATTTTTTTTAAGATTTGGGTGGTATATTAATTTGAGGGATTTTATTTATAAATGTTTGTTACTTAAGGTTTAAAGACTTGTACAACAAAAACAAATTAATATAAAAATGGATAAAATGACCGAAATGCTCCTCACGTGAGGGGAAAGTGACCCCATTTAACGGTCCCTTCTAACGTCCGTTAACCTCAGGCACCATAACCACAGAAAATGCAACCCACAAGGGCGGGGATGTAATTAGTGAAGTCGAGGGATGAGAACCAATTTTTTGGTTTTTATTGTTTTAGTCTTTTTCCTTATTTGGGTATGAAAATTTAATATAAATTAAAATTTTAATTTAAAACAAATCAAATTATAAAAATATATCTTATTTTATTTATTTTGATAGCCTTAATATATATATATATATGTGTGTGTGTATAAAAAGATTGTTTTTACTTTTTTTAATAAGAAAAAAGACAAAAACAAATAGATAAAAAGATTAAAATGACCATTGATTTAACTTAGTTAACGGTTTATTAATTTAACGATGTTAGTCAAATGGACCACTGCCAAGACAAACTTGAATATCACATGGACCAAAACCATAATAAACATATCATAGGGACCATAGTCAGAAAAAACATCGAAACATACGGCTGTTCAAATCCTATGGTATCCCCAAGATAGACCAGATCCAAAATTCACTCAAATACATTTATCAAACCCAACACTGAATCAAATCTATTAATCGATCATGCAAGATAACTTTCCATATTAAGCGATGATAACAATAAGTTTTCTTCTAAACAGGTTAAAAACATCTTTTATCAAAAGACACATACACGTCAGTAAACGGTGATATAATGATAGTATTTTCTGTTTTGTTGCTTATTTAAGAGATTTTTCAAAATGCATTTCCAAACTCAAGTTTTATGAGCATCAAATATTAATGGAATAACTTGACAACATCAAAAAGCTCGAGACATGCCTCCTAGTATATTAATTTCGATGAATTTAATGAAAAATCATGTTGAAGAATTTATAAATAAAGTTGTTGAAAATACTAACCGTCGTTGTGATAATTGAATTAGAGTCGATGAAAATTCTAAAAGTTGTTGTACCAATTAAATCAGTTTGATATTTTTTTTAATCCCAGAGTTGCATGTAGGGGTGCTCACGGGTTAGGTTGATCGAGTTAAGGGAATTTGAACAACCCAACTCGATGTTGGTGGTTTGAAAATTTTCAATCCTACCCAACCCAAACAAAAGTGTTATCCAACCCAACCCGGTCGGTTTGGTCGGGTTGGACGGGTTGTGTTTGAACAAAGTAAAAACAACATTGAAAACATAAAAATAAGCAAATCTTCATTCGAAATACGATCAATCATTCAAAAGAATTTACGAGTTAATCAAATATTTAGGTATTACATGTAATTTTCCAATAGTGTTCTCTTATGAGTTTCATTGCTCGTTCTTGCCGAGTTCTTTTTGGTAACTTATACCTATTAAAAAGTAATACAAATAATTTTAGAGAAATAGTTAAAACTTTTATCGGGTTATCGGGTTGGTCGGGTTACTTTGGGGCTAATCCAATATCAACCCAATAGATTGGGGTTGTCCTAATTTAGTATCGATTATATGTCGGGTTACCTCGGGTTGATTTGTTTCGAGATTTTTTGGGTTGGTTTGATCGTGTTGGTCGGTTTTTTGAACACCTCTATTTTGCATGTAAAAAAAGGGTGTATTAAGGAAAACTAATATCAATTTTCCGAAGGTTAAGGTAGGTATTTGTCTTGTTGAATTAATATATGTGGTAGTTGTGGACTACTTATGAGTCAACAAACGTTGAATGGATTAGCAGTTTTGATATTAAAAATAAATTTAATGTAAATGTCAACTCTTACAAGATAATTGATGTTTGTACTTCAAAAATGGCATGAAGACATCGTTTTAGGTGTTCTAAGTTCACGTTTTGCTTTTGGTTTTATGTCTATTGGTTTTATCATTTGATTTTATTCGATAAAAATCAATTTGAAATTTTATTCATGTTCGATTTGTTTTTTTTTAATTACTTTTTAATCTTTTTGCATTGGGCACAAAATGTTAGTAACGAGGTGGGATTAATGCCCATGCGTTGCTGCGGATGGAAAGAAATATTAAGACCATAAATTTGAGCATGACCAATTATGAGAACAAAACATTTTGTGTCTGTTAGCAGCATTACTATAATTTACAAAATGCCCTATGAGGATGATGTGTGTGTATGATAGGAAGCGAAAATAAATTGGCAAATGGTACATTACATCATTAAATCTAAAAAAAGTTACATTGTTATTAAACCTAAATTAAATTATAATAAAAATATGAATTAAACAAATTTTACATCATTATTAAACATAAAATAAATTATGATAAATTACTTTATTAATAAATAAAAAATTGGTGCGTGAATCACCTACGACTATGTGCTTGGATTGATGGGGAAGGCGGAAGGTTTTGGGTTGGAGAAGACACAGTCATTGAGATGCGATGCATGTTAAGGGATCTTTATTTTATGCTTATATAATAAAAATAATTTTTATAATATATCTTTTATTTATTTAAATTAGAAAATGAAAAAGTTATAAATGATCGAAATGTCATTTACTTAACGGTCATGAGTTAACAACTTTTAGTTTCGAGGACCAAAACGTTACGCAAATGCAAAATCGAAAGTCTATTTTGGAATCAACAAATTATGGGGACTAAATCCAAGAGGAAAATAAAACTATAGGGACCAAATCTGTAACTCTACAAACATAGGACTAAATCTAACAGGGAGATAAAACCTCAAGGACCAAATTTGTAATTTACTAAAAACCTGAAGGACCAAATCTGTAAGTTACTGTATGAAAAAATAAAAAATAAATAAAAAAAACACTGTTCATGAACAGTGTTCTGATAAATGTTATAGTATATAATTTGCTATATGTATTTCAATAATACATATATTATTACAACGTATGTAAACAATATAAATCAACGAATGAATAATAATACGGATACAAAGAAAAAGAAGGAATCAACTGATGATTAACATAAGCGCATCAAACAAAGCTGAGGCTCGTGTGTGATACGATTCCCTTAAACAGATTTGTTGTATGTTCCCAGGGTACAACAGTCAAAGCAGTTGAACTGCCGGATATAACCATTTGCCTGAAAGTTAGCCGGAGAAAAACGTATGCTAGAGAATTTTCAGAGAGTTGTGTGTATTGTATCGGGGTTTAGAATGTGGTGAAGCTTCTCCCTTTTATATTGAAAAACTAAATCGAAATCATAATTATAATATTAAAAAATTATTAAAGAATTAATCTTTTAAAACTGAAAAGATTAATTCAATAATTAAAACCATAATGTTTGTTTTCAATGCCAACGATTTGGGAGTTACAGAAAACCAACAACAATGCGCGGTGCGAGTAAGCCCGCGGCACAACTCGCCCGGTGTACTATTTATCTGCCATATTCCAATGCACGGCGCGGGTTACCCGCACGGTTTAGCCCGCGGCATAACCCACCCGGTGCACTGAATCAAAACAAAAATTTCGCAAAAACCAAGTTGCGCGAGCACAAGATTTCGGAGCGGCATTTGTGTCCGCAGGTCGCGCCCACGCACAAGTTCGCCGATTTTAGCCTACGAAAGTCTCAATCGGCACCCCCTGCGTGCGGGTAGGTGTTGGAGTAAAACCAAACAAAGGGCTTGTAAGCTCCTCCCACATTCAAGGTTATAAACCACAAGGAATTTGTTCTTCCTTCCTATGTGGGACAAGATTCCACACCCACTTGATTTTGCCAATTTCATCTCAAACACTCAACTTTGAGCATCGATATCTCATTCACACATATTCTGTTTTGGACACATAATATATCGTTTCGAAGCTCTCATATAGGAGAACACAAACCCATGAAGAGTTAGATATATACGATACATATACATGTATCTAAATGTGTCCAAAGTTAGTAAAAACCCATGTTTTACTAAATTTTTCCAACAATCCCCCACATGAATGGAGATCGATCTTTGCATACGAAAATTTCCTTACAAAATTTCAATGGTCGAATCCTGCATAGGATAGGTAGGTGTTACCCTTTGAACCTTCCCTTGTGAAACACACTTAGTCTCCTAGCTGTCAGTAGACTCGATGTCCTTGAACTGAACTGCCATTTATGTAGACGACAATACATTTCACACAGAACTCTTCCTAACAAGGTCATATCCTCATAGTCGTGTTCGTTATGGTCATGAACACTAGCCTGGTTCAGCGAGAGCTGTTAGGAATTGAGCCCCCACAATTCCCTTCGAAGCGACCCCACTTCTCTCTCACATAGGTGATCTTCAATAATCATTAAAATCCATAGGCTTAGCCTCACTGTCACTGATTATAGAATTGGACTAGGAAGTTTATTACCTCCCCCACAGTGACCTCTCTTATTCATACAACTAGGTTGTCCTTTTGAACCCAGATCTTGAGATCTCCAGTCTTCTGGGTAAGGTTTCTTTTGCATGAATTACTCATTTAAGGGCTTTAGTCCCATTCCTCTCGACGACTTATACACCAAATCTCTACTTAGGCCTTTCGTAAGCGGATCCGCAATGTTATCCTTTGATTTCACATAGTCAATTGTGATAACTCCAATAGAGAGTAATTGTCGAATAGTATTATGTCTACGTCTAATATGTCTAGATTTCCCATTATACATTGTACTTTGAGCTCTACCAATTGCCGATTGGCTATCACAATGTATACATATGGCCGTTACCGTCTTAGGCCATCTGGGAATATCTTCCATGAACTGACGTAGCCACTCTGCCTCTTCACCACATTTATCCAAGGCAATAAATTTAGATTCCATCGTGGATCTGGCTATAACAGTTTGCTTGGACGATTTCCAAGATATAGTCGCACCTCCAAGTGTAAACACATATCCACTTGTTGATCTGGAATCCTTAATATCAGATATCCAATTTGCATCACTGTATCCTTCGATTACCATTGGATATTTTCCATAATGCAGTCCATATTCACGTGTGTATCTTAAATATCTTAATAATCCAGTATTACTCTTCTAGTGTTCTCAACTGGGATTACTAATATACCTACTTAACCTGCTCACAACATATGCTAAGTCAAGTCTAGTACAACTCATAAGATACATCAGACTGCCAATTATTCTTAAGTATTCCACTTGTGCAACACCTTCCCCTCTATTCTTAGATAGATGTTGACTAGTGTCAATCGGAGTTCTAGCTATACTAGTATCTCCTTCATTGAATTTCTCAAGAATCTTGTCCACGTAATGTGTCTGATTTAACACTAGACCATTTTGGGTTCTTGTGATCTTGACCCCAAGAATCACATCTGCTAAACCCAAATCTTTCATGTCAATTTTAGATTTCAACATATCCTTCGTGGACCTTATCATTTTATTATTACTACCAATGATAAGTATATCATCAACATATAAACACAAGATGACATAACCATGAGTGGTGTCTTTCATATAAACACATTTATCACACTCATTTATCTTAAAACCGCTTTCTAATATGGCTTGATCAAACTTTTGATGCCATTGCTTTGGAGCTTGCTTTGATCACTAATCTCGCCTTGTATTTATCAATACTGCCATCAACTTTCATCTTTCTTTTAAAGATCCAACGGTAACCTAGTGGCTTACTACCCGGAGGTAGATCCACTAGTTCCCATGTATGATTTTGTAAAATAGATTATATCTCACTTTTGATGGCTTCTTTCCATTTAGGTCCCTCCAAAGACGTAACCGCCTCACGATAAGTTTTGGGTTCACTTTCCACCACGTATGTGAGAAAATTGAGACCAAACGATTTTTCAACCCGAGCCCGTTTACTTCTTCTAGGTTCTTCTTCGTCGGACAGAACTTGTTCATCCTCTCGAACAATTTCTTTATCTTTGGAAGATGAAGTTTGATCTTCCTTATTCAAACAAGGAAACACGTCTTCGAAGAACGAAACATTTCTTGACTCCATAATTGTATTCTTGTGTATCTCGGGATTTTTAGATTCATACACAAGAAACCGATAAGCACTACTATTTTGTGCATATCCAATGAATACACAATCCACTTTTTTAGGTCCTAACTTTTATACCTTAGGCGGAGGTACAACCACTTTAGCTAGGCACCCCCATACTCGTAAGTACTTATAAGATGGTTTTCTACCCATCCAAAGTTCATACGGTGTTTCATCTTGTTTCTTACGGGGTATCTTATTCAAAAGATAATTAGCCGACAAAATAACTTCCCCCCCACATATTCTAACTTAGGCCAGAACTAATCACCATGGCATTCACCATCTCTTTCAAGGTGCGATTCTTTCTCTCATCAATTCCGTTTTGTTGAGGTGAGTAGGGTGTTGTGAATTCATGTCGAATTCCATTGTTAGAACAAAAATCATCAAACGGTGAAACATATTCACCTCCCCTATCTCTTCTAACAACCTTGATTTTCTTGTTAAGTTGATTTTCAACTTCATTTTTATACAAGACAAACTTGTCTATTGCTTCATCTTTACTCTTAAGTAAATATACATAGCAATATTTCGTGCTATCATCGATAAACGTGATAAAATATTTGTTCCCACCTCTAGTAGGGATCGATTTTAAATCACACACGTCAGTGTGAATTAAATAAAGGGGTTCGGTTTTCCTTTCAATCGATTGGAAAGACGTTCTAGTAAGTTTGGATTCTACACATGTGGAGCACTTGTGATTTGAGTCAATATCAAATTTAGGTATGTAGTTTAGCTTAATTAAACTTTGAATGGAATTAAATTTTACATGTCCTAAACGGCCACGCCAAACATTTGAAAACTCAAGTATATTGTTGGATCAAATAATTGTATTCAAGATTAAATTAAATAAGGGGTCTAGTTTGTAATAGTGTTTAATACCTTAGGGGGTATTTTAGCAAATAGTTAATATTAGTTAGGTCATGTTGACCTAAGTATAAATAGTTTTTATTTTCTAGTTTTAGTGTAGTGAACAATATTGGTGATTAGAGAGTAGTCGTATTCTCTCTGTATACGCATCAACAGGTATTCTGTACACCAAGAACACACACACATATTCATTGATTAATCAAGAGATCTGTGGTATGTTAATCTGATTTATTTATCTCTTGTTCTTTATTATGTTGTGATTGTTTATCAACTATAATATGGGTTTAACAAGTAGTATCAGAGCCAAAGAATCAAGCTTTTTGGATTAAAACAGTGTTTATCGATATCTTACTGTGTGAAAATCGATTTCACGATTTAATGTGTTTTTATGCTTAAAATCGAATTGATTAGGTGTGTTTTATGCTATTGAATATCATCTGATTGTTTAATTGCCCTTAAAATCATAAATCGATTAACTTTTGATGACTTTTGAGAATTTCTGTTTATGAATTGTCGAGTACTGCTCCATTCAAATTGAGTGATCAAAAGTTATTTTTTGGCATTGATTTTGATTGGGTATTGATCGATATATGTTTATGGATTATGGTATGAGTTTTATACTATGTTTTAATCGATCGATGTGTTTTCTGGAATGAAAATCGTGTACTGGGTCGAACTGTGAAGAACTCGCGCGTTTGTTCAAGAACTTCACTTTTGCGCCAGTTCATAGTGGTATTTTGCGCCAGTCTCACTTAGCGCAAACTGTATTTTGCGCCACCTTCACTTGGCGCAAAGTTTTCTTTTGCGCCACACACCACCCTGGTCGCAAGACACCGGTCAGGACACCGGTCGATACATTGGTCCGGTCGACGAGACATCGCAGACACCGGTCGGACAGACTCCGGTCGAGAACACCGTTTGACACTCTGGTCCGGTCGAGCAACACTCCGATCTAAGCAAGACACCGATTGCTTTCTTTTGCGCCATCAGTTCTTCGCGTAAATCTACATTTTGCGCCACCCTCTCTTCGCGCAAACCTCCATTTCGTGCAACCCGCTTCTCGCGCAAAACCCTTCTTGCGCCACCCTCTTCTCGCGCAAACTTGACTTTTGCGTCAGCTTCTTTTAGCGCAAAGATTCTTTTGCGCCAGGTTCACTTAGTGCAAAGTTGCTCCTTTGCACCACTGTCCTTTAGCGCATTCTGTGTTTTGCGCCAGATTTTCTCAGTTTCATTTTTTTCAGTATTATTTTGTATTTAATTGATTTTATCTATAGGTGTTTTTATAATTTATACTGTTTGCGAATTCTGCATTTGATTATTTTTGGAAATTTATTTTTCTGAAAATTTTTTAGTGTAGTTTTTATCCAATTCTTGATTCTAAAGATCTTACAAGTTGATTTAAGCGGTACAAATATCATCATGCCTTACATAGACGAGAAGGGAAATACAATGTTGACCATGAGAGATTGTGCTTTAGCATATATGCCAGAGATCCCAGCACTGGAAGCTGAGAATGAAAATCTGAAGATTCAGAACTCATCTCTTCTTGAACAGATTAATAAGTTGCAAGACGATAAATGTTTAAAGAAAGACTTTGTTTACTCAGAATGCATCTCTAACTCAAAGATTAATTTTGCAGGAATTATTGAGTCAAAAGAGAAAGAGATTTTAAATCTTCAAGCTAAATTAAGAGGATCTGAAAGCATAAATTCTAGCCCAAGTTGGTCAAAGAAGGAATCAATGCAAAAAGAGCTAGATGAACTGAGAAGAAGAGCAAACATTGCTTGTGAGATATCTGAAGGGCTGAGAAAAATGAATTCTCGAACTTTTGCTGAAAGAAACTCATTGAAAGATAAAGTTTTCAGTCTTGAGGTTGAGATTAATATGCTGAAAGAAAAGACAACCCAAGACAGAAACAACACAAAAGCCCAATATAAGATGATGAAGATTGAGAAAGAAAGAAAAGAATTTGCTAAGAAATTCTTTGATTTCTCAAGAAAATCCTTTGAAGAGAAGAAATCATTAGAGCTTAAATGTGTTAAGCTTTCTCAACAAGTTTCAGACTTTGAGAAAGTTATTATTCTGGAGAGAGACAAGGTTGACAATGAGAAGAAGAAAGCTGAGCAAAAGGATGTAAATAAATACTTTTCTAAAGAAAAGAAAGATCTAGAGATTGAGATAGCTAAGCTGACAAGAAAGCTATCTGAGTTGTCAACAAACATCTTGAAGGAGAAGAATGCAAAATTTGAGTTGCATAAGAAGTTTGATCTGATTGCAAAGGAAAGAAACAGTTTGTCGTCAAAGATAAAGGAACTTGAAGAGATCGTATTCAAAGTGAAGCTGACTGAGCACAAGACGCCAGACTCAATAGCTCAATCACCGAGAGATGAACTAACTGCATTCGAATGCTCATTCAATTCAGCAGCAAATTCAACTTTTACTAATGTTTCTAATAATCCTTTGTTTGAAATAACTGATAATCATACTTCTGAACATACAGATCAGATTCATCCTTCTAACCTTTTCTATGACAAAGATGTTGATGGCTCAGGTAACTTCAAACAGAACATGTCTCGGAGAAAAAGGTTATGGAGAAGGGCAGATGAGAAAGAAAGAGGAAATTGGATCTGGAAAGTTAAAGGATCTTCAGAGGAGAAGAAGATCAATAAATCATTTGTGCATACGTTCAATGCTAAATGGAACAATGCCCCGAAAGGTAAAACTTTTGGCAAACCTGATCTGGTTTACACTATCAATCAACTGATCAGGTTAGCTCGAAAGAAAATTAGTTGTTCCTACTGTGGTACAAATGATTTTGTAAGAAAAGACTATGTGAATAACTGGTATGGTTCTTACTTTGTATCTCCCACTAGAACTGCAACTAACGCATTAGGACCCAATTACCAGTGGGTACCAAAAGCTAAGTCTGTGTTGCATGCACCCAAGGTTTAAGGGGGAGAAAGAACAATGACTTCTGATTACTACAGATCAGGACTCTTGCCTCATTGTCAAAACATTGACTTCTAAGTACAACAGCTTAGGACTCGATCGTCAATGACAAGAATGAATGACTTCTAGACAATACACTCTAGGACTCGGACTTCTGGACACAACTGTTCAGAACTCGGACTTAAGAATAAAGCTTCTATTCACTCCAGAATAGAACCAGCGTCTAAAGAATCTACTTCTTCTAACTCTAATTCTACTTCATCTGAGTTAGATTTGTTGTTTATTAATGCCTTCGATGATATTTGTGCAGACTTTGACAAAGGCATATCAACATCAACACCAAGCTCGGAGGTCCCTACTTTTTCTGTAGACATGTCTGGACCGTCCGAAGATGTCACTGAAACTGCATCTCCATCAGGTAAACTAAACCGTTAGTTTCTGACTCTACTAATGCTGAATCTGTCTCTGCAGATATTCCTTCTGGAAATGAAGTCACAAGTACTTTAGATGCCATTCCAGAAGCTTCAGTATCAGAAACACATGTACAAGATGTCCTGAGCACATCTGTGGATCTACCTGCCGTGCATGATGAATATAATGCATCAAATACGCAACAAACAGTTGAATCCTTACCAAGTACACATTGTTGGACTAAGGATCATCCCCTGCATAACGTGATAGGTGACGTACAAGCTGGTGTCACGACACGGTCAGTGTCAGCTAATTTCTGCATGTTTTCAAGCTTCCTTAGTTCCCTAGAACCAAAGAAAGCATCATAAGCTCTACGTGATCCCTTCTGGATTTCTGCCATGAAGGACGAGCTTCTGCAATTCGAACGGAACAAGGTTTGGCGCTTGATCCCACTACCTAAAGGTAAAACTGTTATTGGAACCAAGTGGGTATTCAGAAACAAGAAAGACGAGGCTGGAGTAGTTGTGAGAAACAAAGCTCGACTGGTTGCAAAAGGGTACTGTCAACAGGAGGGTATTGACTATGATGAAACATTTGCCCCTGTCGCAAAGATCGAAACCATCAGAATCTTCTTAGCATATGCAGGGCACAAAAACTTTACAATCTATCAAATGGACGTAAAGTCAGCTTTCCTAAATGGCGTTCTGCATGAGGAGGTCTACGTGGCACAACCTGAAGGTTTCATTGATCCTCATCACCCTGATCATGTCTACGTTCTAGACAAAGCACTGTATGGTCTTAAACAAGCACCAAGAGCCTGGTATGAAACTCTAACTAAATTTCTCCTAGCTTCTGGCTTCAAGAAAGGTACGATTGACACCACCTTATTTCTCAAAAGGCAAGGTGAGGACTTAATTCTCATTCAGATTTATGTTGACGACATAATATTTGGGTCGACAAATCAGAAATTTTGCAAGAACTTTTCTAAAATCATGGAAACAAAGTTTGAAATGTCGATGATGGGTGAGTTAAATTTCTTTCTTGGTTTACAAGTAAAGCAATTACCCGAAGGCATTTTCATCAATCAAGCTAAATATATAAAAGATATATTAAGAAAGTTCAATATGTCAGATAGTTCAGTCATGAAAACACCAATGGCTACCGGTACACTCTTAGATGCAGATCCATCTGGTAAACCTGTAGATCAAAAGGTGTATCGTAGCATGATTGGTTATTTACTTTATCTGACTGCCAGTCGCCCAGATATAATGTTTGCCACATGTTTTTTGTGCGAGATATCAGTCTAATCCTAAAGAGTCGCACTTTAATGCTGTCAAGCGAATTCTTAGATATCTCAAAGGCACTCCTAATTTAGGCCTTTGGTATCCAAAGGATTCTCGTTTTGATCTAACTGCCTTTACAGATGTTGACCATGCAGGATGTAAGCTAGACCGGAAAAGCACCTCTGGATCATGTCAACTTATAGGCGACAAACTTGTAAGTTGGACCTCAAAGAAACAAAACTCTGTTTCAACATCAACTGTTGAGGCTGAATATGTAGTTGCTGCTAGCTGTTGTTCACAAGTCCTGTGGATGAAGACACAGTTAAGGGACTTTGGGTACAACTACAAGTGAGTTCCTATTTATTGTGATTCCAAGAGCGCAATTGCTATAACAACTAACCCGGTTCAGCATTCAAAGACCAAGCACATAGATGTACGCTATCACTTCATCAAAGATCATGTAGAAAAAGGTGATATCGAAATGCACTTTGTTCAAACTGACTTCCAGTTAGTTGATCTTTTCACCAAGCCGTTGGATGAAAAGAGGTTCCAGTTTCTAATCAGCAAACTTGGTATGTTGAACATGTCTTCTTAGACCTTACTCATGATTCGAGGGGGAGTATTCTGAATCTTAATCTTGTGTTTTATTCTCCAACTGTTGCTAACGATAGAGGAATCATTTTCACAAATGATTACCATGAATTTTCTTTTGTGTGCAGGATAGTTCAAGTGACAATGGCTTCTAATCACATCTGATTAGAACCCGCACTTCAGTGCTTTTTTTTCTATTTATTGTTTGAAAAAAAAACTTTTATTAAGTTGAGGGGGAACTTAATTGACAAACTCTTTTAGTTTGAGGGGGAGAATAGCATTGTCAAACACACTTATGTTTTTGATTTCTCCAAATTTTTATTCTTCATGTTTAATTGTATTCCTTTGTGCTTCCATGTACAAAAGGCTGTTGAACAGCATGTTCTTTTAGGAAAATACATGGGATTCAATATGTGAGCTTAACAGAACTTACATGGATTCATGATAACCAATGTTTCCTACCCAGGAAGTATTCCCTGAGTGATTGAGGGGAGAGGGGTCAAAAGATTTGAGTGTTGGTGTGTGAAGAGGTAAAATGGAAAAGGGAGATTGGTTAGAAGTGAGATTTAAAAGATTAAAAGAAAGAGGGTGAGAGAACAGAGTAAAAGAATATCAAACTCTGCACCAAATTCTTTCTGAGTCGGGCAGCCGCATAAACTGTTGTTTCACATTTCTTCGTGAATGACATTGAAAAAGGCACCTAGCCCATGCCATCTCTTGCATACAACCCCACCAGCTACTCATTATTTTCTCAAAAAAAGAATGTTTCACATTTTCTGGGGACGCAGCACATACGCTATTGGTTCTTCATTTGGAAGATACTAATATTGAAAAAGAAGGAAAGTTGCCCCACCTTCGACCTTTTTCTCATCCACATTGAGTCTTTGTATAATTTGTTGCTGTCTCAACAAGTTTACATACTTTGAGCCTACATTGAAAAGCAATCATCGGTGCTTAATTCTTTCATACACATGCACGAGCACACATAAATTTGTTTTCTGTCAGAACGTTCATAGATAACTATGTGTTATTCAATGATTGAATGGAAGTCTTGGGGAGCCAACATCAAAACAAGCTCCTTATATAGTAACTTTGTGTTACTCAGTAACTGTGTGTTACTGACAGGCATTCCAAACTGAGTCATTTGTTGATTCAGGGTTACCACTTTTTATTTATTTGAATCTGCAAAGATTAAAATAATCACTCTTTCCATTTGGGGAGACTGCTCTTATTTCCACACAGGGATCTATACATGAAGACTGCGCTTAATTGATGACTTGGGGGAGAAAATTCCTACTTTATTTTGCTATGTTTTGATGATGATGATTCTCACCACTCATCAAAAAGGGGGAGAATACAAAGAAAGAATTTTTGAATTTTTCAACAGAAGATTGCTGAAGAATTCAAAGATATCAAAGTGTCTGAACTTATTTGATCTATTAAAAGTCTAACTGAAGATGATTGTCAGAAGGACACTTCATTTAAAGAAAGAGGAAGATGAAGACTGTGTAAAGCTACAAGTTTTGAAGCTGTCAACGTCATATCAGATACAGTTTTCAAGAGAAGTGAAGACCCGAAGATAATTGCCAAAAAAAATTTAATCTTGAATCCAAAGGGGGAGATTGTTGGATCAAATAATTGTATTCAAGATTAAATTAAATAAGGGGTCTAGTTTGTAATAGTGTTTAATACCTTAGGGGGTATTTTAGCAAATAGTTAATATTAGTTAGGTCATGTTGACCTAAGTATAAATAGTTTTTATTTTCTAGTTTTAGTGTAGTGAACAATATTGGTGATTAGAGAGTAGCCATATTCTCTCTGTATACACATCAAGAGGTATTCTGTACACCAAGAACACACACACGTATTCATTGATTAATCAAGAGATTTGTGGTATGTTAATCTGATTTATTTATCTCTTGTTCTTTATTATGTTGTGATTGTTTATCAATAATAATCTGGGTTTAACACATATAAGCAGAACTAGTACTTGATTTATTCATTCCATTAACAACAATTACATTCAACTTGAACATGTCATTCAAGGCATATCCCTTTCCCACATACATACCATTTTTGGACAAAACAAATTCGTCCGACTCAAACACTAGTTTGAAACCAAACTTGTTTAACAACCAATCCGAAACGAGGTTCTTTCGAAGCTCCAGGACATACAAAACATCCTTAAACTTGAGCTCTTTCCTGGAGGTCATCTTCAAAATGACATCTCCAACACCCTTGACATCGGCAGTAGCGGCATTTCCCATAAAGAGCTTTTGCCCATCATCAACCTCCTTGTAAGTGTTGAAGTTTCTCTTGTCATGACACACATGACGAGTCACTCCGGTATCAATCCACCATTCTCTAGAGTTTGCATCAATTACATTCAACTCCGAGACCATGGCCGAGAGATCTGTGATCATTCCCACCACATACTCGTTCACCATCGTAGAAAACAAATTCCAAGTGAACGTTTTAGTACCTCAATCTCAATCTGTTTACACAAAACATAACAGGAATTAAATCAAATACAAACTTGATTGAGAATCCTTTTATATAAACAGAAAAAGGACTTAAATTAAAACAAACTAGTTTTAGAATTTGTTTATACAAAATCGAAACAAATTCGATTTAGAACCTTTTCCACAAAGTCGAAACAAACTCGATTTTAGTTTCCGTTTCCACACAATCGAAACAAAATTGAGACAAAGTCAACTTAGAATCCTTTTTCAACAAAATCGAAACAAGCTCGATTTGGATTCTATTTCCACAAAATCGATACAAAATCGATTTAGATTCTATTTCCACATAATCGATACAAAATCGATTAGAATCTTTCTCCACAAAAATCGAAACAAGCTCGATTTTACAAATTGTTTACAAACATTAATTATTTAAATCGAAAAATACGATTTAAAATATGTTTACACAAAACATAAAAAAGAATTAAATCGAACCAAAGTCGATAGAAATTCTTTTTCACAAAAAACGAATTAAATCAAAACAACTCGATTATATATCCGTTTCTACAAGCATATCCTTATACCCTTAAATCGAGACAAAACTCAATTTGTATCAAATCGAAATAAATTCGATATAAAATATGTTTACACAAAACAGACAACCAATTGAATCGAGCTAAACTCGATTAGAATCTGTTTAAGATTGTTAGTAATTCGCTATATGTATTTCAATAATACATATATTATTACAACGTATGTAAACAATATAAATCAACGAATGAATAATAATACGAATACAAAGAAAAAGAAGGAATCAACTGATGATTAACATAAGCGCATCAAACAAAGTTGAGGCTCATGTGTGACACAATTCCCTTAAACATATTTGTTGTCTGTTCCCAGGGTACAACAGCCAAAGCAGTTGAACTGTCGGATATAACCACTAATGTGGCAAAGCTTCTCCCTTTTATATTGAAAAACTAAACCGAAATCATAATTATGATATTAAACAAAACAAAATTTTCACAAAAACCAAGTTGCGCGAGCACAAAATTTCGGAGCGGCATTCGTGTCCGCGGGTCGCGCCCACGCACAAGTTCCCCGATTTTAGCCTACACGAAAGTCTCAATCGGCACCCCCCCCCCTGCGCGCGGGTAGGTGTTGGAGTAAAATCAAACAAAGAGCTTGTAAGCTCCTCCCACATTCAAGGTTATAAACCACAAGGAATTTGTTCTTCCTTCCTATGTAGGACAAGATTCCACACCCACTTGATTTTGCCAATTTCATCTCAAACACTCAACTTTGAGCATCGATATCTCATTCACACATATTCCGTTTTGGATACATAATATATCGTTTCGAAACTCTCATATAGGAGAACACAAACCCACGAAGAGTTAGATATATCGACACATATACATGTATCTAAATGTGTCCAAAGTTAGTAAAAAACCATGTTTTACTAAATTTTTCCAACACAAAAAAACCTAATTGATTTTTGCGTGAATGTAATCAGAGCATTTTTAACAAATTCTCCAAAATTGAGAAAATAGAGATTTTAGGCAAATTTTTAACAAAGTTTGTTGACGTCATTCCTTACGTCATCTTCAATTATTAAGTTTGTTGGCGTCATTCTTTACGTCACTCTAAATTATTGGATTTTACTGTTTATCTCAATTATTATGTTTACTGTTTATAAAAAGTATCCAGTCTTTTTGCCTATATAAGGCAATGTGTGTAGAATGGTAGGTAAGTCTATGTTTGAGAGTGTTTAGTTCCATAAGTGAGTTTCCATAATTTTCCACTAAGTTAGTGGTTCATTCCACTATTGTTGGTTCTCATTCCTCCTCTTGTAATATATATTTGTATGTTTTGTTGAAATAAATACAAGTTTTTAGTATCGATATTCCATCTCTCTATATATCATCTTTATATTACTCTCGTTCTGTTTGGAGAATTTATAATCCTATTCATAAATACACCTTATTTGAAGATCCTGTCTATATTTGTGTATATATATAGGGGTGGGTTCAAATGAAAACTCATTTTTCATTGTACACATGAGGATCAATCTTAACCATTGATCAAAACATAGAAAACTAATCAATGGTTAAAACATAATAAGATTAATTGAGAAATGATTAGGGACAAAATTGGAAATTTGAATCAGCGCATACCTTGTTTGACTTTTCATTTTCTTTTTTAATAAAAAAAAATTTACCTCCTTAAAGTTTAAAATAAATTACCTTAAAAATTACTAATATTTTAATTAAATAAGTTACATAAAAAAAACAAGAATTTCGTGCTCTTCGATATGACATCCATCTCGATATAGTTTTTTTTCTTCATTTTAATCGTTTTTACGTGAAATTCTATATATGTGTTATATTCATTATGAATATGTATGCACGTCCCCGGGTGTCCACATTCATTATGAATACAAAGGTGAACGTTCATTCACTATTCATAATGAACAATACAGTATTCAAGATGAATAATACAACATTCAGGATAAATAATACACTAACTTATGATTCATGTATTGTTCATCATGAATCGTGTATTATTCACCCTGAATGTTGTATTATTCATCTTGAATGATACATTATTCATGATGAATAATATATGAATAACCCGGGAAGGTGTGGACACATGGCGCACTCTCTTTTGTTTCCCCGATTCACAACTGAAATTTGGTTTAATTCATTATGAATATGTATGTGCATCCCCGGGTGTCCCACATTCAGTATGAACAACAAATGTGAACGTTCATTCATTATTCATGATGAATAATACAGTATTCAGGATAAATTATACAACATTCAGGATGGATAACACACGAATTCATGAATCGTGTATTATTCTCCCTATATGTTGTATTATTCATTCTTAATGATACATTATTCATGATGTATAATATATGAATGACCCGTGAAGGTGTGGAGACGTGACACACTCTTTTTTGTTCCCCTGTTCACAACCAAAACTCGATAGGTTCTCGATTCGTCTCGATGGGTGTTGGGTTACGGTGATGAAGAACGTGATGCCTTACGACATTGAAGAAAGTGTTGAAGAGGGTGATGTCCATTTACGGACTTACGGTATCGAGGTGTTGTACAAACTTGAACGTACATAAATATTCATAATGAATATAACACATATATAGCATTTCACGTAAAAAGGGTTAAAAAACTATATCAAGATGGATGTCATATCGAAGAGCACGAAATTCTCGTTTTTTTATGTAATTTGTTTGATTAAAATATTAGTAATTTTTAAGATAATTTTTTTTAAACTTTAAGTGAGTAAAAAATTTTAATTAAAAAAGAAAATAAAAAGTCAAATATGGTAGGCGTGAGTTTAAATTATCTTCCATTTTTACCCCTAATCATCTTAAAATTAAAAACTATATTTAATATGAGTTGTTAGATCAATTGAGATGGAGTGGCTGAGATTCGTCCTCACGTGCACAATGAAAATTGAGTTTTCATTTTAACTTTCCTATATATATATATATATATATATACACACACATACACACACACACACACAGAGAAAAGCTAACACAACCTTTGTCGCCAAATCTCTAAACCTAGAAGAACCTTTCCCCTCCGCCTGCAACTCCCATTCCCGATTCTCCGACACCCTCCCTCATTCCTAACTCTAACCACTAAAACTCAAAATCAAAAAACCAAACTACGTTAAAAAAATCATCACATAATTAAGATGAAACATGGACCAAATTGCGATGAAATAGAGACTAAATCGAGCTGAAACGAGGACCAAAATTGAGATGAATTGTAACACCCTCAAATTTGGTAAGAGCAACTAATTAAAATTTCGGTATAATATCAACATAAGGAATAAAACTTCCTCATAGAATTCAAAACTCATTATACCTCAAGTTAAAATTCTATAACTAACCTCAACAAATATAAACTCCAATAATATACAAGTACTAAACCAAAGTCGGGTGTTACTTAACCCCAAACACAAGTTGTTCTTCTCAAAACAAATGCGGAAGACTTCAACAAGCTAATCACTCTCCGAGCACGCAACTAGCACTCCTCTCTTCACAATGTCATTAGAACTATTCCCAACGAATCCTATTGCACATGCCGACAAATAAAAAGGTTAGGCTAACGCCTAGTGAGTTTAAGAGTTTTCAACATTAATAAATATATCGTTAAAAATGAAGAATGCAATTGAAATCATAATCTTTCAAAATGGTATGCTCCAAATATGAAAAACGACTCGTTTTCCAATAATATGCATTTTAGACGAAGGAGACACCAATATAAACGTTTTCCAAACCAAACTGTTTTAAGGACTAAGATCCCGATATAAAACGTTCTTTCGTAAATTAAATTCAACCCAAAACTCCCTTAAAATGAGAATAGAAAGCGGACTCCCAATTTATGAAACGCGGATAAAACTTTATATCCTGAAATACCCAAAACACGGGTGGGGAATAATACTCAACCCACACACCATGGATAAAAACCCATATAAAGAAAACGTCACTGAAAACATGGATAATAAAACTCAATACCCAAAACAACACCTTTCAGTGATGGGGGAGACCCGAATTCCATCGAAAGTGGCGGGCACACAAAGTTAATCCACTTCTCGATGTTCTCGAGCTTCACATAGAGTCATGGATCGCCATATACGGCTCCCTACCGAGCAACCACCACAAGATACCCAAATGACCCTAGTGTCTACTCGACCTCTAGATGAGTGTCACCACAAAAGCCATAAGTCCCCGTATCTGGCTCACAATGGGCACCACCGCAAGACTTAGCTCCGTATACGGCTCTGCAAAGCACCATCGCAAGCTTACATAAAAAACATGACTTGGGGACCACTCACTAGACTTCAAACGCGGACACTAAATTCCACGATGAATAACCAGACTGGATTACAAACGGGCATCGAGTTCAACCGCCTATAATCTATACCTCGAGCCCTTCACTAAAGGTTACACGGTTATCGAGTTCAACCACCCACGATCTATACCTCGAGCTCCCGCTAGCCATAACTAATTTCCAGTCCCAAAACAGGGATAAAGTCCCCAACTAAACCAACTGACTGACTCATATGCCTATGGATCCAATGCATTACAGTCTAAAACGTTACATGACTCAAACGAATGAACTAACACATTCAAAACATGTAACTCTCAAATAAGATGCAACTAAGTACACCATACGTCCAAGGCTCCTTAACGAGCTACCAAAACTGAACAAATGTTCCAAAGACTCATCTGAGTATAAACCAATCCCCAAAAGGCATAATGAACGTTCAGCTATAATACGTGAGCCAATAAGGTTACATAAACCAAAATACATCTTTTCCCAAAAATCTTTGTCTCTCAAATCACAATTGGCCTTCGGCCCAAAACTAAAAAATTGTATAATTTCTAAAATGTTTGCAAAGTCGGGAACCACCAAACTCAAAGGACTCACACATTCATACTTTCAAAACATCCCATTACCTGTATGATGCATATTTCCAACAAACACTAAAAGTGTATTTTGACCCAAATAATCTTCATTTATGAATAAATCATTAAAACACCTTCATTCACGACCTATTTATCAAAATACCCAAAAATCCCAAATGTGGGTGTTTTACAAAGTTTATAAAGCTAAACACTTCAAATAATCAAAAGTTACCAAATAACTCGACAGTTGATAATTTCATGTAAAAACATAAACACTTTAAAATGGACATTATGGCATGTACAACGTTTTCATAAATCAACTTGAACTCACCTTGCTAGATTTAGGCTAAATCTAGATTTTACCCCACTTAGAGCTTCCGTGAAGAAACTTGAATCTTCAAAGCCAAAACTTACAAAACCTAGATCTATAAATTTCAACCATAAATATTTACTTCCAACCATTTAGAAACATTCCCCAAACATTAAACATGAAGACCTTAACTATACCAAAACCCTAATTTCCATAGATGAAGAAAAGAGAAGATTACCTTTGTCATAGTTGAATCCATCAACGATACTCTTCTAGATCCCCAAAATAACTACAAACTTTCAAATCTTCAAAATGGGGAAAAAGGTTGGGGTGAAACCCTAAGAAGCTTGGTGAGGAAGATGAAGATGGAGGGATTATGGTTCTAGCTTCCAAAACTTGTTAGATGATGAAGAATCATCTGATTTTAGAAGGAAAACCCCCAAAAATGGGTTAGAGTTCATTTGGGGGGGGGGGGGGGGATGGGGTTCAGTTTGGGAGAGAAAGGGGAGGAGTTTTGAGGGTTTTGAGAGAAAATGGGGTGGAGGCCGGATTATTTCTTTTATAAAGGCACAGTGGTCACGCGCGAGCCCTGGTGCGGATGGACTCGCGCAGAGGGTCGCGCAGACCTCTAGAGTCCAGACCCTTGCGCAGATCACGGCGCGGCTCGAGTCGCTCGTGGAGTCGCGCGGGACACTGCTGACGTTTTCGCCTTCTCTTCGGTCTAAGTTTTCGGGGTGTTACATGAATCAGGGATAAAACATCACCCAATCAAGAAAAAGGGCAATATGGATCGAGGGTGAAGGGGGCAGAGAATAACGCCTGGTGTTGGTGCTCGGTGGTTCAAGGAGGGAAGGGGAAGGTGTAATGGTGGTTGGTGGTTTGATAAGGGGCAGCGGTGGGTTTTCGAGTGTGATTTGACAGGATTTGGTGGGGAAAAAGAAGAGATAAGGAGTAGGGCAGGTGGTTCAAAGAAACGGGAAGACGAAGGGTTTAGTAGAGAAAAAAGGGAGGGGAAGGGGGTTCACCTGAAAACGGTGAGCATGGATATTGGGTGTTTTCTAGATATAGGAGAAGGGTATTCAACGAGAAACAAGGAAGGGTCATGATTTTGTTGGAGGTCTTCGTGACATGTATGTTTGTTTAGGGGGGGTTGAGGGATGGAAGTCGGAGAAAGGAGGCAAACGGAGAGGCTGGAACCGAGGGAGGAAGGAGATAAGGTGGTCAACAAGATCATGAAAGGGACGGTGGCCGGTGAGATCTTGAAAGGGTCGGTGATGGGGGAGTCTTTATATGGGTCAGGTTCAGGGGAAAACCTCAAAAAACGAAAAACTAAGGAACACCCTAGTAGCCCTTCATCTGGACGATATGCATTTGTGCATACAAGTAATTTGTAACATACACACGTGCATATGCACAAGTGCATAATGCACATGTGCATAAAAACCAAAAAACAACTTAATTTACTTGTATGCACAAGTGTATACCGTCCAGATCAAAGAATACCAGGATGTTCCTCAGTTTTCCATTTTTTTGAAGTTTTCCCTTGAACTTCCCTCGTCTTTATATATGTATGTATAATTAATATTAATAGAATATTTAATTGATATATATTTTATATTTCTTTAAATGAGAAAAAGGAAAGAACATGACAAATGACCATAAAGTCCCTCACTTAACAGATGAGAGTTAACAGTTGTTAGTGATAGGGACCAACATGTTACGAAAATGCAAACTCTGGGATCTATCTTTGTAATAAACAAATTTTAGGGACTAAATCCAAGAAAATTTGGAAACCAGAGAGGGACCACATCCATAGTTTACTCTAAATTTTATCTACGTTCATCATAATATCGTCAACTTTCAAGGACATGTCACATAGTGGACAATTCAAAAGGTTTTAGTAAAAAAAAATTCAAGAAAAATAATAAAATACTACATATTTAAATAAAAATGTTTTATTTAAACTTTTGAAAATGACAATCTACACAAATAAAGTGTTGAATGACATTGCAAACCACTATTCCTCTTCAAAAATAAATATAAAACTGATCTCAAAGCTCATAAAAATATTTATTATTATTAGTTTCAATATTTAAAAATATATATTTGATGGTAAATAAATATAAAAATAATAATGTACATAAGGTTGATTTGCTAATATTAAAAAATGATTCTCCAAAATAAAAATAAATGTAAAGTTAGTTCCATTAAATGCAATTTATTTGTATCAAAATCAAATTTATCGTACCTCTGTTTTTGGATAACCATGGGTATCATGGTAAGCTTAGGCATGCCGACTAATCCTCAGATGACCACGAATGCCATGTAGTCATCCCAGATAAACCTCAATAACGACGAGGGTTTTGGTAGCATTTGGATTTGAAACGATGAAAGATGAAGATTTTTACTACATCCCCGAAGTCATAACCAATTAATTGTGTATAATGAAACATAACAAAAACAAATAAATTGGTCACTGAACTCTTGCAACCTTTTAAGTTAAATAATCTTAACAAAATAATATATCAATAATATACTCATACTTATATAATCATATCAACAATAAAGTGCTATAACCATATAGCAGACCTAAAATAATTTTTAAGTGATGACACCATTTGACTATAAGAAACAAATATGTGGATACTTTTCACACAATTATCATGGGTCTGTTGATTAGTTTAATTTTTAAGTGATGACACCATTTGACTATAAGAAACAAATATGTTGATACTTTTCACACAATTATCATGGGTCTGTTGATTAGTTCTTTGCTTTTTGTATCATGTGTTCTAGTCTTTTGTTATAATTTTTTTTCAGAAACACAATAAATCTACAATTAAGGCTATATTTGACAAACTAGCTTATAAGCTAGCTGGTAGCTGATAAGTTAGCTTTTCAAAACGCTACTTTGAATAACTTTTCAATAAGTTAGCTTATAAGCTAGCTTTTGGTCATCCAAACATGTACGAAAGAAAAAAGCTAGCTGATAAGCTAGCTTTTTTTTGCTAAACAATGCCTAAAAGCTAAAAACTAAGGAGTTGTTTGGTTCATTTTAAGTAATGGAAATGAGAATGCAGAAGAATAGAAATAAAAATAAAATTTCCACTCCTTCCGATTTAGTCAGGTATGGAAATTAATAGGTATGTGGTAGTGGACCCATTATATTATATCAAATCAAACCACATTGTTTTTTATCATTCACATTCTTTATCTATCAATACATCCAACCAAACACTCCCTAAGAAAATGACCCAAACATTATTCGAACCCACAATTTATGATGGGACAAAAGTCATGCAAACCAACTCTACTAAGGGGGTGTTTGGGATTGCTTATTTAAAACAACTTATGTTTATTTTTAAAAGTGTTTATCAACTTATGTGGTGATAAAAAGAAGTTTTATAAAAAAATATTTGGATTAGCTTATTGCAGTACCAAAACGTAATTAGATTGCTTATACATGTAAAATAACTAAAAAAGTTATAAATTGTTTTAAATATGTTAATAAGTTAGAATGGTTTAACTTATCAAAAGCTCTATGGAAAAGTTATAAGCAACTTTCTTTTTTTTCTACTCAAACACTAAAAATAGCTTATTAACGGTGTGAAAAAGCTATAAGTCAATAAGAAGTTTTAACAAGCAATCTCAAACATCCCACAAATAAAACTTGTATCATTATTATAGAGTTTAGAAAACAACAAAATGATACAGAAAATGAGAATGAGAATCAATTTTATTAAATTCAATAAAATTAATTATTATAATCTTCTTTTATAGGTAATCATAGAATTAAAAATGGAGTGTTTGATTCAGACTTCTCCTCTGTGTCTCTCTCTCTCTCTCTCTCTCTCTCTCTCTCTCTCTCTCTGTGTTTTGTGTGTGTGTGTGTGTGTGAGAGAGAGAGAGAGAGAGAGTGTGTTGAAGCTTTTAACAAAGCCAGTTGAAGGTTTGTCTTCTTCCTACCTTTTTCTATAACCCTGCCTTTTCTTTCTTTGCTTTCTTTCTTTCTTTGCTTTATTTCATATTCATATAATACTACTTCCTTCCTTCCTCCAATCTCTTCAAAACCTTACAGGTGAAGAAAACATCCAACTTTTTTTCATCCATATATACATACATACATACATATATGATTCATTGTATAGTTGTATTGCCATCACTATCCACCACACATTATCATGGAGTTTAATCATAATAGCAAGAAGGAAGAACCATTCAATGATTCTTCTATGACTAGAACCTTTTCTGAATATGATATCGAAGAGTTCTTGAAGCAATCTGATGCTGATCACCGGAATCATACGCCTATCGCCGCCGGAGGTATTTTCTCCGACACTGTGGTTTTTGGTAATGACGATCGTAAGACCTATGCTTGTTCCCCCGATCTACCTCTTCACTACAGGAATCCGGTTTGATTTCTTACTCTATTACATTCACACACACACACACACAGTAGGCTTTGAGAATTGTTGAATTTATTGTTCGTTTATCGATGTAAGATTCTCGAATCAGTGTGTAGGATCAAGTAGAAAATGGTAGGTAGGTAGGTAGGCCCCGAATTATACCTAATTTGTTGTTCATTTCTCTATTTCATCAAATACTATGATCAAATCAGTACTCGGTACTTGTAATCATGTGGTTGTGGTTGTTTTGGTAACACCTGAACTGGAATGAGTCCAGTGGAGTTCCTGTTTTGATCTAGAAATAAGCATCAAACCATAGATAGAGTCTCTGATAAAAAAAATGAAGAAAAAGGTTGCTAAAAATGGTGGTATGACTGTTAAGATCCCCCTTTTGTGGATCTGGAGTGTAGTCCATTAAAGAATAGATTTGAAGACGAATTCGAAAAATTGAGATTCATCTTTTAACAAAAGTTCAATTTAAAGATTTGACATGAGATCCATCTATAATCCTATTGTTAATAAATTTGAATTCATAGCCATTACCATTTAAGAACGCCTCTTCCTAACACAAGAATGCCTCTAAATCTGTCGGAAGGTCTATTAGAATCAAGTGCTAGATTGAAACTGTGTCATTGTAGCTCATGGCTTTCATGTCGCTCTGCTTGATTTGCTCTGCATTCATCTTCTTGTTCAACCAATTAATCTGTAAACTGTTTGGATTACAGGATAATGCAAATAGGTTTCAAAGTTGTGGCAGAATGACTGGGAACTCTCTCTGGTCCCAAAATCACACTCCAAAGAACTCCGGTGTCACGATGACCATGGATTCCCAATCCTCGATATGTGGTACACCAACTCGCTTCATCTGTGTGTGTATGCATATACTTCTTTCTACTTCAGTTTCACAGACCAAAGTTATATGGGCTTTCATTAGTACTAAAAATAAACATAATCACACATTATAAACAGCGTTTTAGGTACTTTTACTTTTCATTTAAGATGATGGTGATACATTCATGTTTGGCCAGCTGATAGTCCAACTTCGGATACTAAACCAAAAAGGAGGGATAACCATGTGATTGGGGCAACCAGCGATGATGAACAATCAGACGATGACGATACAGAGATTGAAGCTGGTCAATGTGAACAGAGCACCGACCAGATGGACGATAAACGGATTAAAAGGTAAAGAGTTCCGTTAAGATTTTCATGAAGTTTGAAAGGAAAGTTAGTTACCTACACCAATTGGGTAAGCACTAACTGAGTAAGGGTGCTGTCTGGGTAAGCACAGACGGAAAATGGTCGTCCACCAAGTGTCTGGTTAAGCACTGACCAAGTCAGACAGCAACCCCTTTCTTACTGGGTCAGCATCTCGGTTAACATATTTGTGGGTCAGAGAGTGTTGGTAAACAGCATCCCTTCTTACCGGGTAAGCACCTCTTACCTAGTAAGAGGAGGTCAACAGGTATTAAACAACCCCTTAGTCCTATAATATCACTGCTATGATTTCAGGATGGTCTCAAACAGGGAGTCGGCTAGGCGGTCAAGAAAAAGAAAACAAGCACAGTTAACAGATCTTGAGCAACAAGTATGTATTTACTAACAATGGTGGTCTATGTATCCTAAAAAAAATTTACATTGAGAACGGGTTTGGAAAGAGAAATTGAAAGAAGGAACACCCTAAAGAGAATGGTGAGTTTTTGAAGTTGCGAGAGGTTTGGTTAACCCAAGTATCTGTTTCTCAGGTGGAACAACTGCGAGGAGAATACTCAACGTTGTTCAAGCAACTCACGAATGCTAGCCAACAATTCAAAGATGCTTCCACCAACAATCGAGTGCTCAAATCAGATGTGGAAGCCTTGAGAGCTAAGGTATCTTCTTTCCTAACCATGAATGTAAGAAGCTCCGCCCAATATTCAGAGAGCATTTCCGTTCTATGCTAGCATAATCAAATGAGAACTTCAAAAGTGTTAGAGAACCTATGTATTGTTTCACATTATGAAACATACAATATTGTTCACATTGTGAAATAATAGATACATATCAAAAGAGTTTCACTTTATGAAACAAATATATGTGAAGCAATACCTTAAATTTCAGCCTTATATGAAACAAATTCATGTGAAACAATACGTAATTCTCACGGGTTTTTCAACATTTTTATGCTTCTCCCCCCCTCCCCCCCCAAAAAAAAAAATCCATTATTTGTTTTTGTGTTTCTATATGTCCCTAGTTAAAATGGAACTCATGGCTAGCTTTCCCCTCAATTAGGTCACAAACTTAGAGAAGGTCCAACCTTGCAGATATTCCATCATCAATCCTAGTTCTGCTTTACCAAGCCTAAAAAGATAATTTAGAAGCCCTCCGGCCACAAAGGGTCGAGCACTTGACTTTTGAGTGTCTATAACATGGTCTTTAATGGGATCAAGTGCATTAGTGCTGGTATGATTCCGTTGTGTATCTAATTAGCTACACATGGTTCTACCAATGTTTCAGAAACAAAAATTCCAGCCCTCAAAAAAAAGGAAACAAAAAAAAGTGGGAAACACAATCAAAGGAATCCTAGAGAATAATAAGAAACTCTAACAAAGGAAAAGATCCAGGATCTCTAGGAAATCTCGTACAAATAAATTGAGATTTCAACACTAAGGGGTTGTTTGTTTTTTGAAAAAAAAGTCTTAATAGCTCTTAAGTCTGAATCGTTCAGACATTTTTACACACCACTTCTTATTAATCATGACTAAAATAAGACTTCAGACTTTAGACCTCTTAAAAAACAAACGGCACCTAAGAGTGTTTTCTTGGGTTGCAGGTGAAGCTGGCTGAAGATATGGTTGCTAGGGGCTCATTAACATCTAGCCTTAGCCACCTCCTTCAGAACCATTTAACCACTCCCCAACTGTTCAACAATCAGAACATGTCAAGAATGGGCAACGTATCTCCCACCATAACCGTGCTCGGGGATGATCATGGCCTATCCGTTCCAGGTCAACACGTGATGGTTGGACTAGGTGCTAATGCCGACATCTTTAATGGTAACATTAAGAATGGTATAAACAGCGAAGCTGGAAGCTGCTTAACTGATATATGGCCTTAGGAATCTTGGACCATTTGAACATAAATAAAAAGGGTTTGTTGCTTCAAAATCCTCTCGTAAGCTTTCCCGCTAGTCTCCTCTGTCGGGTTTTCCCCTTAGTTGTATTGTAATTTATGTAATACTTAAATGATTTGAATCATGTGATGTAGTATAGTTCAAAACTAGTTTTGAAATATGTTACTCTATGTCGAAATTAACATATCTAGAGTAATCGTTATTGTTTCCGTTGCATAAGTCATTGCTCTGGATTTTAGAATTGTTTGTAGTGCTTGTTCACGTGCATATGACTGTTCTGTATGTATGTTTGTTTATAACAAATATATATATACAATCTTCTACATTTAGATGTTTTTTTGCCAATGATTATTATTATTATTAATGGTTCTTGTACATCTTTTCGCAAGCCGGGCATCTTTTTGGAAACAACTTCTCTACCTCGTGAGACAGGGAAAACTAGGAAATGTATGTGTATATCTTACCCTCGAGACCCTAGTTCTGGATGATATATACCCTAGTTCCAGATGATATCTGATTCTTGGACATCCACAAAAACCCGGATTTGGTCCGTAGAAGTGACATCGTTATTGGTTTTAGTCTGTTCAAATGTATGTAAAACGATACCTATGGCCAAGTGTCAACTACCGAAATTTTCGATTTTTCCAAAATGCAATTAGTATTGTATGAACATTCCCTAGTTTTTATAATTCATAAACAACAAAGAGTAAATCTACAAAGATCACACAAGGGCATCATCTTCCTCTTTGTCTTAAAGTAAGAAACAATCTACAAACAATATAAAAGAGAATACAATCAAAGATCGTGATTCGGCATGTATGCAAGATCTATGAATTGATATGATTTTTCTGGGTAGTTTTAGGTGTCCATGGCAACTTATACACACATCGACTAATCTTCTGGCCCCTCAAGATAACAACCAGTAAATAGTAACCCTGAAAAGGCTCGGGACTGATGACCTATGGGAAGGAGCCCTAAGGCCTAACCTTTATTTGTCGTTGAGTAGCACTCAAGGCCTGGCCTAAATTGATATAATTTAAGGAAAATCACCGAACTAGCCATCTTCTTCTAAAAAATTCACCACCTAGTCGTTTTTTTAAACATTATAATGAAATAACTAGTAAATACGCAAATTGGCTGAGCAAATCTCCGCAAGTAAGGGCTCTTAAAGCAATCTTTAGCCGCTTTTCGGCTGAGATATAACCCACCATCTGACAGAAAATGTTAGAAAAACTAAATCTGCAAATTTGCTAAGCCAATTTGCAGGTGTAGTAGCTATTTCATGATAATTTGTATAAAGAATGGCTATTTAGTGAATTTTTTAGCAGTTGAGTGATCTTCCCTATGATTTAATGTGTTTTTGGATCTCCAACATCCTAACAACTGCAATCATATCGATCACAACAACAACAAGAACAACGGTAATAGAAGTAACAAGTATACGAGTAAAGAGAATTTAGCTTTATACGTTCGATTTACAACAAATCTATAGTTTGTTAAACAGTTCCAACTCAAAATTGTTGCGGAGATACATGTATGATAAAGTTTACCTCAAATATTGTTCAAGTATATGCATATGAGCAGGTTTAGATCATAATCATTTAATTGATCAATGGTTTCTCTAAGAACTCCCTTGATCCTGCATAGTCTTCTGGTACAGGAAGATTAAGTTCCGAGCAAACGAACCGGATTATCTCCGCTGTCAAAGCGCCGAACGACAACTTGTTTAGGGTCACAGTAATAGCAAACCGGTTGTTTATATCGCAGTATCCTGTAGATCCACCCAAGCCGGAGTGGCCAAACCCGATTACAGAACCATCGGTTGTGTTAACCGTCTTAAACCCGAGCCCAAATTTCCCATTTGGGATGATTAAATCCTTATAATCTCCACTTCCCAAGAAGGCGTCGTGAATTTTTGGTTTTGGGTTGGTAAAGATTTTAGAGTTGGAATCGTCAATTGTGTTGTCGGTTTCTGGGATTCTGATGTAAAGATCGGATTTGGGATTTGTGGTGTAGCTGTCGCTATTGGAGTTAGAATTGTTTGAATCTTTCTTGTTTCCATCTTTCTTGGAAGGGAATGTGGGGTGGTGAGGGTGGCTTCCTAGTGGCGGCAGGGAAGAAGGAGAGTGGCGAGGCGGAACCATGCCGCCATCCGTGAGGGCGGCATAGTAGCGGGCCAATGCACGAGCCGAGAAGTGTCCATTGGCGGCAGGTAGTATGGCACGGCGGATATTCAGGGTGTTGAATATGGGAGTAAGGCCTGTAATCGTGTCGAACGAGAATGAGGAAGGCAAGGTGGAGGAGACACCTCTTGTGGAAAAGCGATTGAGCTCACTTGTATCTAGCGTAAGAGTTGCCAGGCGAGATTCCACACCTGAAGTAGCATGTAAACAATTTTCTTATAAAAATAGGGTTATTTAGCTCATGACCTTCTGACAGGTTTCTAGGCTAGAAGGTCATGGATTTAACTAAAAGACCCAACTAAATTAGCAGACAACTTCAATATGTAAATGGTACAAGTCTTTCTTGACAACCACATGAATTATTAACGATGAATATCATGAATAATGAAATGCACGATGTTCATGATAAATAATATTCATGGATATTTAGATATATTCATCATGAATTGTTCATTCTCAGGGACTCGCAGTTCTTAAAATACTTATGGTTCCTAAATTAACCTTCCCCTTTGGTTCTAGTAATTCATACATACGCAGAAATCATCAATAAGGCGGTGAGGTTCATTAATGGAAGTTGCCACAGTCAGATATCACAGGTTGGAACTATCAACCATGTGGTAGATAATAAAATCTGGTATAAGTTTTGATATAGGAACTTTAGAGTGGATGGTTCTCTCTAAAAAAATTTCTGCAAATACTTGGATAAATAAGGAAGACTGTTTTTTTTTTCTTTTTGAAAACAGAGAAAACAGAACAATGGTATATTCTATAGTAAAACTATTTCAGGGAGAGAAAAAGAGAAATTATCTACTATGTGAAAGGAAGAAATAAAAAAGGCTACTCTTTGGTACTGAGATTTGATTTTTTTTTCTTTTTTTTCCCACATAAATGACTACTTCCCTGTAGTGGTTTCTGATTGGTGGATGGTGGTCATTCCTAAGTGTGTGTTAAAATTCATTTGATGTATAAAGGGGTATTAATCATATTTTAACGGTGTTCCTATGATCATCCTCCTCATATGTTCCCTTCTATTTTTCGTTTTGCAACCGGGGGTCTTCACAGAAACGGCTTCTCTACCCCTTGGGACAGAAGCAAGATCTGCATACATTCTACCCCCAGACGCTGCCTCTGTTGTGTGGGATATACTTACTGGGTTCGTTTTGGTTTGGTTTCCTTTGACCACCATCCTATAATATATGTCCAACCATGTAGTGAAGTACAATTTGCATAATAAGATATTCGAAATAAAGTAAATTCTTTTCGAGTAGTTCTCAGTGAATCATACCAGGAGGAATCCCTATATAAAGCTCGCCCTCAACGTTAAGTGGGCGAACAAAAGCTTCCTCGAGAATATCCTGAAACTTCTTCCCGGATGCATGCTGCACATTCAAGAACACATACATCATTGAAAATTTTGATATATGTTACCGTTCCCTTCCGATCCCATTCAAGACAAGCAGAACACAAACAGTTGTCATGGGATCTCAAGAATGGCATCAGAAAGAGTTTATGAGAGAAAAGAAAAAAAAAAGATGCTCTCTGGAAGGAGAGAAGAAGGTCCATGTGTATAAGATTTTATAGTAACCCTAGGAAATTTTACAAGCATTAACCTACGAAATACTCTTTTCTAGAGAAATGTTATCAAAATTGTCATTTTTATTATATTAAACATGGCATAGATGTACAATTATTTGACGAAAACAGTTGCTCTACTCTTTGCGGTAAAGGTCAGGTCTTGTGTGTGTCCCGCCCACCAGGCATACTTCCGATTGGGACATGCCAGGTGTGTTTGGTTGGGCTTGATTTTGGCATAGATGTATGATTTTAGGATATTCATGGACGTGAAGATATCATTTGTTCATCAGCTCTATCCTTTTCTAGTAATAGATATCAGCAACTTCGTGTTTGTGGAACAGTCAAAACACTTGTAACCCACACGAGAAACTTAGGCCATGTTTGGCAAACTAACAAAAAAGCTAGTTGTTGGCCAATAAACTAGCTGATAAATTAGTCAATGTTTGGTAAAAAGTAGTTGATGAGCTAGATGGCAATATAAAATTACCTAAAGAACTGTTAAAAAATTAATTGAAAAAATTTGAGGAGCATAATTGGAAAAAAGAGGGAAAAGGCCTTTGGAGCTTATGGAAACGCTACTTGATGTAGCCTTCCAAACAGCTATGAGTAAGTGTTTGGTAAATCACCCCTAAGAGTCCCTCCCTTGTCTTACCAAGTCAGCATCATGGACCAGTAAGAGAGGCTTGGTAAACAACATCTCTATCCAGGTAAGCGAAACAGCACCTTAGTCGAGTAGTTCAGGCCATAAGTTCTGATCCAGAACTTGTGTATTGTCCCAGGTGCATCAATGGGAGGCAAGAGTTTCACCTCCTCGGGTGTGGTTCCGGGTATTATGAAAAAAATAGAAGCGGTTTTATGTAACGGTACCTCAATGATCCCACCACTTAGCCAACCATATGACAGATAATGATATAACTGTTCACGACCAGGTTCAGTCTCTGGAGCGACCAAAGCAATGCGTCTTAGACACTCATCCCAATCACAAATCAGCATAGGATCTTCTTCATAAATGTTGGCAAGAGCATTATGTAGACCAGATGTATGATTAAGTATATGATGTACCTGTGGAAGAAAGGAAAGGTGTCACGTTTCTACATGGATGTATAACTATAAAGTTATGAAGAAAATATAAAATGGAAAGCGACGAAATAAGAAATTGGCTCCAGATAATACTTCCAACCTTTGACCTTGCCTAATTTGTGTCACTAATGTTTGTTATACTGGACAGGTTATGGAGATATCATGAAGAAGAGAAGAAAAAAAAGCATTTGGGATCAGCAGAACCTTTATTTGATCTTTTCCATTTGTACCAAACTCCGGCCAAATGTTTGCAACATTTTCGTCGAGCTTCAATTTCCTGCAATGAAAATACATATTATTATATTTCCTGCCGAGACATAATACCAAATAGCTCCCCTTGTAGGTGTTAATATATACAATTGAAGAAGATGTTTCTTTTTCTGCCACTTTATTCTAAAGGCATGAAAAAGAACTTACTCCCAAGTCCCAATATTAATGTCTCAAATAAACATGACATTTCCTTCGTTGGAAAAGTTTTGATGCAAGATTACATATTTGACCAATGGTAATCATGGAAAAAAGTTCTGAGGCAAGATTACATATTTGGTCATTAGTAATCATTACAAATACTGTTGGTATTGGTTTTGGTTCACAAGATTCCTCTATTTCACCACCAAGGGGTACTTTAGTTAATTGATTGATCATCAAACATTTTCCTTAAACTATGGTATTTGCAGAGGGAGTAAGATACATAGAGTTATGAATACATACATGAGAGATATATGTTGAAGGCATCTACAACAAGAGAATAAATGATATACATAAATTCATAGGATTAAAGCATGCCATAGTTCTAGAAATGTGTAACTATTACACTTTAATTAACTAAATGACAATTTTATCCTTAATACTAGAGGGGGTAATTAATTTCTCCATCTCATAATTAAGGGTAGAATTGGAAAATAGACACTTACTTTTGAAAGTGGACACTTATTTTGGGACAAACAAACAAAAATAGAAATATAGACAGTTATTTTGGGACGGAAGGAGTAACATAATGAGCCAGCCAGTCATGATGCACAAAACAGGGACCAAAAGACCACATCCATGGGAAGTAAGGAGACAAAATATTCCTAACTTACAGAAAGTAAAAGGTAACACCGCAGTACACATACTCCATGGATCCCCCCATTGTGAATTGGTTTGTGGTGTAAACAAGTCCAAAAACATGGCTTCAGCTTACCATAACTTTTTAGCAAGCTTGGTAATTGAAGTACATTCAGTGCTTGCAATAATTCTATGTCAATGTTTTCATGTCACTAACGATTAAAATAAGGTTTTATTTCCAAACCAAACTGACCCAGTGAATCCCACTCGAATGTAGGGGTACTTTTTTTTGGTGGTGGTGGTGGTGGGGGGGGGGGGGGGTATGCAGACCTGACCTCTACCCAAAAGAGTTGAGCGGTTGTTTCCATGAAGACCCCCACTTGTGCAAGAGCGTGAGCAAACAGGTAGAATTAAGAAAGCCCAGCACATGGTGAATATAGAACGAGAAAATTAAGAAAAAAGATAACAAGTAGGTACATTGAAAGCATATATAAGGTAAGGTAAGGCGAAACACATACCGAGCAAGTAAGGCAGCACATACACAGGGCAAGTAAGACAAAAACACACCCCTAGCCTCCCCCCCCCCCCCCCCCCCCCAGTCGACCAATAGACGAGAGTCTAAGATGATGTGAATCAAGGAAAGGTCCTAGATGATCCCATGAATAAGATCAGCTCATTTCTAATGACTGTATTCCAGGAAGAATTTCAGTGTCGAGCTACCAGACTTTCCCCCATTTAACGATATTTTCATTTAATTACTCAACTTCTTACATTCTCTTTTACAGGTCCTAATTTTATAATTGTTTCATTTTAACCACATAGCTAAAGTGAGTTTGAACGTTGAAGGGGTTATTCCCAGAGGAAACAAGCGCAGGACCTGCTGACATCTCGTTGATGGAGTATAAGTTCCATTTCATCTGTCATTTAGGATTGTTACATTCAAGCTTCCGGAAGTAATATAGATTGCCGAGAATCACGAACCCAGCAAAGTAAACCTAGACCAGCCAAGTGCGGTCTACCTAGCTAACTAAGAGGTTAACCAACAAAACAAGGGGAGCGAGTTAAACTAGCCAGACCAAGCAAATGGTCAGCCACAAATGGCCCACCACCACCCACCCCATGGTCATTCAAACAGAGGATTGGTGGCCGAGGTGAGATCTCGTTCTGAGGCTTCAGTTAGGCCCTGAGGGCAATTCTGGTTGCTTGTTTGGGGGTCTGTTAGATATAAGAATTACTTAGACTCCGATTGGTGCGATTTAAATTTCTGTCTTGGCTGCTTCGTTTTGGTTGTAAAATATATTTTTGGCTTTCAATACAATCCTTCCATAAGAACAGTGGAATGAAGATGTCTACCAACAGTGAAGAAGAAGTCGTGGAAGTCTCAACCTAAGTCTACTGAAAAAATTAGATGTCTATATACCACCCTTTTCATTTTGATTCACATGCGATAGCACATGCACCACAACAGAAGTGCAAAAGGGAGTATACTTATACAAGTAGATTGAATCCTCCATCTGTTCATATCAATGTTATTTAAATTGACGAATCAGAAATGACAACAAAACCATGGAATCAAGAAAATGATAAACAAAAAACGAAGTAAAACACCCACATATAACAATTTCGCGTCGGTTTCATGCAAAAACTAGAACATACCCTTTATCAACCAGCCAATGTAACATTCCTGCTGTGACCCCCTTAGTCACAGAGAAAACAGGAAACAAGGAATCAGGCTGAACTGGTCTAGGATCGTATTTTCCCAGCACCCCAGCTGCTGTATCAATGATCACTTGCCCGTCTTTGTAGGCACAAACCTAAGAAACAGAATAACGAGAATTTGTGTAAATACAACCACAAAATGTCAAACTCATGTACCTTTATGTTACAATTGGACAGGTAAGACAAATAACTCAAGGCGCCAGACATTTTATAGCATGGCCCTAGGTGAAAGTTCAAATTCTGGAATAAGCTATAGAGTCATGGAACAGATACCAGATAAAACCAAACCAAACGCTCCCAGTAGTGAGATATGGGAGGTAAGATGTATGCAGAACAGACGTGTACCCCAAAAAGATTAAAACAGATACCAGGTAAATTATAAAATCATTCTTACACCTAGTTTCACTAAGAACCTTTTGTGCTAACTCAGTTACACTTCCTTAACTTATGTTATTCAGTATGCTATTAACTCTAGCAATGCCTTTGATACTTCAGCTTGTGTGTATGACCAACTTGTTTAAGTCTAGAAAGTGTAAAAGCAGTTTTCTCCTCTACCTCCTTTGGGCCAAGTTCTTAGTTCTCATAATTATTCTCTCGTCAAACTTCTTCTTGAGTTGCTTACCCCACATTTACGTCTAGCGTCTCTCACCGTTTGACATGTCATTTGTTGGTTACCCAACATTCTCGCTATAACTTGAAGCTGACTCCTAAAGATCACTCTCCAACCCCGGGGCCCTCCACATTTGCAACAACAAATGTGTGATGTATACAAACCAAACCATGTATCATAAATCATAATAACGTGTGAAAATAGAAAGTGTACACTTCTTTCTTGTTTTTGAGTTACAAACAGCAATGCAATATCTTAGCTTACCAACCAGTAATATAGTTAACAGATTACATAGGGGCAGTGATGTGCACCTGGATTCCAAGTATTCTATCAGCATTTCCTAATTCAACCAAGAGACGCCTCAGCTTTTCCTCTACATCAGAATGGACTGGACTGTCACATAACCATTTTGCATTCATGGATGGTCCATTATTCATGTTGCTGAAACAGATTAATAGCTAGTAAAACAAGGGTATGACCAAATACGATCAGAGGATCAGCAGTGACTGTCACAACTAAGTTGAAATAAAATCATACCTTTGCAAAACAGATTCAGCAAACGGTCTCATGATATTTAGATAGCTTATGCGAACATTCATTGTGGATGAAAGCCCTGAAACAACGTAAAATAGTCTTAAATAATCACCTCCTTGTCCAAACAAGGCTAGGTCTAAAGGATTTGATAGAAACCTCTGAGTAAATTAAGGACCCTCGAGAAAATTACAATGTCTCCTGGAAAAGCATCAATCTGGAAGATCCATTCCATTAGTTTAATGATGATTGTGGGATCAAGGACCATAATAGATAATCAGGAGTAGGAAAAAAGTTCAACTCACAGGATTAAAGCGTTTAACTTCTTTCTTGTCAAGTTTCATCTTTTCCTGTATAATTTTCAAACCTTTTGCTCTTTTCTCAGCCAATGATTTCATGTTTTCCTAAACAAAAGGAATTCTTAGTATTGCACAACTTAGAGACACTTAGGCTAAAACCGCTAGACAATGAGCGCCACTTACAAGAGCTTCCGTTGCTGGAGTGGTAGCACGGAAGAACACATTTGTTACCTCCATAGCCTGCTCTGGCATGTCCAGCCGTAACTTAAGTCCCATTTCAGCGAATGCAGACAAAAGAGCCACATGATCACCCTGCAATAACAAATATCGGAATCATCTATAGTCAAAATAAAGCCTGATCTGCATATCTACAACTAGAAAGGTTTTTCCAACTTCTTTATCAAGTTCAACCAATAGAATATTACTCCATATTCATTAAAACTGAAGCTACAAACCTAATGAAAAAGGGTTGATCATTGTAATCTTTTTCCAATATCCTGCAGTGTGATGCATTACTACCGTTTATTTGGTAACATTAGATTTGTGCATGTTTATGTGGGGTATGTGGGGATGGGATAAGATAAACAGAATATAAAGTATAACTGGTAGGAAAATAGAGCTCCTAACGTTCCACTTCTAAAGTACAGTCAATTTAAGAAGGCATAAGGTGTCCTCAATGGAACCCCAAGAACATGTACTTTGTACTCAAGTAGAGATCAACAGTACTTGGGTCAAAAGTCGTTTTCATTTCCATTATTTTATTTTTCCTCCATATATTTCCACCGAGTTTTCAGAGTATGATGAAATATCATGAGATTGAATAATAGTGAGGTTAATAATAATTATAACAGAAAGTTGCTAATGCATGAACAATGTCTATTAGTGGTGGTGGTGGTGGTGGTGGTGCATTACTTCGAATACTTTTTTTCAACTTATTATGTGCTATACGTATATGTATAACACACATACATATCCATGTATATGTGTAAATTTATGTTTGCATATTCATGTATTCAATTATAGATTGGTATATCAAAAGTGTTTGTGCATTAGCAACTTTCTGTGATCCAACAATAATGAGGTCAGTAACTTCTATAACAGAACTCTGATGCATGCCGACGCACATATATACATATACAATATATAATATAATATATACTTATGAGGGCACTGTAAATGCACAGCTGTGTTCACCTTCCCAGTGCGATTTTCCAGAGGTCGTAACCTTACATCCGGAACAAAAATAAACAAAAAATACTTCGTTTTGACTACTACGCATGCAGATAACCGTGCGTAATACTTCTCTTACAGTGTACATATATTTATATACAAAAACACATATATACATATATGTGTGTGTGTGTTTATTCAATGTAACCAGCTATGAAAAGAAGACTTGTACACTTAGGAACGAGCAAACGAGGAGTGCTCTAGATACTTTGTGCTTTATGAACTCTTTGAAGCTTGATATAACTTGCAATATTCTCACCATGATCATTTACATGATATAAACTATATGCCAAAACATTTGCTAAGGCCTATATCTAGATAGTATTTTATATATTCGTTCCACTAAGTTAAAAAATGTTCTTATAAACTTATAAAGTGATCAATCTAATCACCTGATATATTATATAACAACTATTTAAATGGAATGTGCAAACCTCTGCGGCCGCCAGAAACATTTTCGCTAAAGCCTGTTTCACAGAGCTTGAAAGCAACTTTGTAAGCCCAAAATCAAGCAAAATTGGATGATGAGGAGGTTCTCTACTCACAAGAAAATTACCTGAAAATAGTCATATAAAGATTTGACAATGAAGACAAGCCTAATACATTTGTATCAAAGATCAAGTACAAAATTGACAGCAAGGAGGGAAAAGGGAGTAGGAGGTCACAGGTGGGAAGGGGAGATAGAGTACCCGGATGAGGATCTCCATTAAAAAATCCATCAACATAAATTTGATGTGCATATGCACGAGTAATTTCTTCAACAAGCTTTTGTTTATCAACACCAAGTTCTTCTAGGGAATGAGTATCATTTAAACGTACCCCATCCATATACTCTAGAATGAGGACCTTCTCAGTTGACTGCCAATGAAATATTAGTTATTAGCAAGAGTAACAAATAGAAAAAAAAATTAAGATCAAAGAAATTTTCTAAACAGGCAAGGAGCTGATGAAATTCGTTTCGCCCGGCATATCCAATGAAAGACGGCTCTACCACGTTCATATGACAGATGACAGATGACAGATTATCATATATAATAAGCTATCCGTAGTTCTTGACTGATCCCTACAAGTGATCCAAGTAGCTGCCTGCTATATGCTCAATCTAATTATCAAACACGTACACGGACAGCTGGTCAAAATCCTAGAAACTAGTAATTAAATAGTCGCCGAAATAGTAATCTCATTTCTAGAGATTTCGTCCATTAAGGAAGAATAAACCTTGATAATCCCCAAAGTAGGAAGCTTTTAGTGCAAAGGTAGTGCACTCGGATTATATTTAGTCACCAATGTACATCATGCGGTCATGTCACAACCTCACTGGATATTGTTTACCAATTTTGGTAACGTAATGTTAGGCTGCCACCATGCATACTGCAGCCTCAAGCTATAGAAAAAGGCGAGGAAGGATGATACCTGAATAACTTCTGGTATCAATACTTCCACATGTTCAGGTCTTCTGTCAAGACCTTCACTTTTGCAGCCTAGATTTCTAGAGACTTTTCTAGTATTTTCTACAAGAACAAAAAACCATTAAGAACAAAGATATTTAACAGCAGATACACAGGGATTACACAAACATATAGTATAAACCAAAGTAAATATCTCTACCATACCAGCTTCATGGTTAAAATCTAGTTCTTTGGGCGCTTCCCTGCACCATTCATCAATCATAGGGTTGAAGTCATACTGGGGTTCTGCCCAAGCTATCCAGTCCACTATTGATTTTGCATTCTTCAAGTCCTATAAAAGAAGTATTCTTTAGATGATTGCAAGTCTGGCTATTACTTTCCACTAAGAAAAGCAAAAATCAAGGCTCCAGAATGAACAACCTCCAAGATTATACTTTTGATGCCCTCGTGCTGAACTTTAACCACCACCTCCCGCCCATCATGTAGAGTTGCACGGTGCACTTGAGCTATCTGCAAATATTATTTATGCAATAACAGTGCATAAGAATGTTAACGATTTAACCAATTGGAAAACAAATTACGACTCACTGTTAGCATTGATCAAAGGATCTTTCGAGGAGAAACTTGAAAGAAATTATTGATGATGGTTCCATGGAAAACATCAGTAACTCTTATATAGAGCTAGGTAACTTGCACCTATTTAAGGCACTTAGTAATGAACTTGTTCAAGATGAGTTTGAAAATATTACAATCAACCTTACAGTATTTTTTAACCCTGTTTTTTTGGTGATACTGTCTGAGTACAAGCACACAAGTCTATTAGACCAAGGGTACAAACATATCAATCTATCCAAACAAGCACCTAACAGCATAGGAGTCGTCCGTTCCAGTCTACCATCTCAAATTAGAAGTCTACCTTGCCTCATAGTTTCAATCTGCTTGTTTTGTACTCTAAAGTGTCACTAATCATATAAAGATACCTCTCTGCGGAGATCCTTTGAGATGCCAAAAGGCACGAAAACATCATCTTCGTAACCGATATAGGGGGTAGACATAAAACCAACCAACTACAATCATAAACTAGGCAATAGCAGAGTCTCAGTAAATAACCAAAAAAATCTGCCCGTAACCAAAGGTATACCCAAAAAAATGTCAATGAAAACAGAAACTGTTCAAGCTATTATGCAATCACAGCCGATGATCAACGCTAGAGTCAGATTCAAAAGAGGGAACTTAGTGAATCCAGGCTCCAAATCTAAGAAGAACTAATGATGTGTTCTCAAATTTGGGAAGAAAAGAAAAGAAAGGGAAGGGAAGGGAAGGAAAAGAAAAGAAAAGGAAGGAAAGGAGATTTTTTATTTGTGTTCTTGAAAGAGATAGGAAGGGAAGGAAAGAAAATATTTTTTCATGTTCTTGAACAGGGGAGAAAGGAAAGGAAAGATGTTATTTTTAGAAATATGCCTTTAAAAATGAAGATTTGGGTAGTTTTGTAATTTTACTAATCTTTTAAAGGTTCTTACTTTCTTTCCTTCCCTTTCCTCCCACATTTAGAAAGAAGCTTATCATTTATTTTCCTTCCATTTCCTTTCCTTTCTCTCCTTAAAAATTTCAAGAACATGGATTTTTTTTTATTTTCCTCCCCTTTCCCTCCCTTTCCTTTCCTTTCCTTCATAAAAGAGGTCTCGAGAACACAGCATAAAGACTGATGGAGCCAGACGAGCAGCAGAGACCGCAGGTTAACTATTGTTGAAGATAAAGGAGAAGTGGTGACAGCAAAACAACTAGATAGCATAGGCAATGAGCAAAAACGGCCATGTACATTTCTATGGTCAAACCCACGGCACTACGGCAGTAACTTAAGTTCGATTACAGATCACCTTGATTACTGGTATGACTAGAAACTCCAAGTTATAGTTCTGTACTTGGCAATCAAACATGTTTATGGTGACAGACAACAGCAGGGAGACTGCCTGTTTGTGGCTGTTTTTTGGTGGGAGCTAAGGTCTAGTCATCAAAGCCTAGACTCTGATAAAATAGGTGTGCACATGGACTTGAATAGATTGATATATAAAGTGAAACCCATTAAAAGAATTACTAATATGTAGATATACTTCCATCAAGCCTTTAAAAAACATACTGTCAAAGTAGATATGCTTTTATCAGGTTTTCCGAAAAAGAATATGTATTTAATAGGCCATGGGTTACATACTTTTATCAGCATATTAACATATTAATTTGTCATGGGCAATAAAGAATAACAGTAAGGTAGTTAGTAAAAGAATGCTCAGGTTGCAAGGTAATACAAACCATTCAACATTCAGAATAAACACTTTCTGCAAAAAGATGATAATATCACATTGCCAATAAGCGTAGGAAGGTTCTTACCGATGCAGTTGCTAAAGGTACATTGATGAAATTTGTAAATAGATCATCCATTGATTGACCCAACTGCTTCTCTATAGTTTCACAGACCTGATTAACAAAACCTTCAATCATTTCAAGCTGTTTTTCATAGAATTCAGATGCTGACATGGACATGGGAGTATAAATATTACACAAGTTGTACGTATTAAGATGAACACAATTCAGCATGACAGAATGAAGCACAATGAGGAGGACCAACATTCACCAGGCAAAGGTCTTGGTACAGTAGAGAAAGTTAGTGTATCTGAGATCTATGAGTCAACTTGAGAGACCAAATCCAATGACGACATAATATAGTACAGGGGCTAATTTGTCATTGACTTGTACATCATAATACTTGCATACTTTCTTGGAGATCTCACTCTATAGCAGACATATACTGTTTAGGTATACAAATAGGGAATCCTAAAAATATCCATTGAAATAAAGCCACTTCCAAAAGTAGGAAACAATCCTAGAAAGACGGAAAGCAAAGGTCCCCCTATTGAAGGATCTCCTCTAATCGGTCAGTACAAGTATCCCTACTGAAAAGTGTACTTAGGAATGGAGATCCAGGGAGAACTCAAAGGATCTGATTGAAACCTCATCTTGAAGTGTCTCAAACGACTTAAGGTTTTTAAATTGTTATTTTCCAAAGGTAATCGAACCCTGACAAACTAGTACACGATAACCAGAACTCCGGATCAAACAATTGAACTCTCTATCCTAGATCGTATTCTTAGGACAAGGCAATCTTATCAATCCATGTTAGGTTACTGAGAAGCATAAGAACCAACTTCCCTCCAAATATAGCTACAATCCAAATCACAAACAATCTATTTTCCATGTGCCTTTGATATTTCTTGGACTGCCAGCTGCATTCAAAAGTCATAAGCATTATGGCATCTTGCTTAGGGTTTCATACATTTAATGTTAGAGCAACCACCAGTTCAAGGGTTTGTCTATCGCAACATGATTACACAACCAGAATCAATGTCACCTAGTTTTGTGCAGGATTGATGTCATCGAACGGAGGGAAAAAAAACCCAATAAAGTCAGATATGGTGGCTGTTATTGTACAAATATGTGTAGTAGTTTTGAGAACACCAAAGGAGTTTTACAATTATTGAGGGGTTGAAAGAGTACAAAACCTTTATCCTCTTTTCTTTACCTCAACAAGGGAAGAGAGAAAACCCAAAAGCGTAGGTTCATCTAGCCAAACACACCTTATCATAAGACTTGGCTTAGTCTTTCTGCGTATCTCCTTTCAAACCAAATAAATATGACATTTTCTTCATCCCATTTTCCTCGGTATAAAAGAATACAACTGAACAGAATGTTTAATATTTTTCCATGCCAAGCTTGATTCGAATGGAACATAACCTAATGGAGGAACTGAACTGAGTTCTCTAACGTAGTAGGTTCTACAGAAGTAAGAACAGAGTGGTAACCCAAAAAGAGAGCAACTTTTCTTTCCAATTATAACTGCAACCTTCAGTCCCAAAATGTATCGATTTCTTTTGATGTAATATTCACACACTAGCAAAAGCAGCCTCGAAAAGTTCCCACCTTCTATCTAGCAAGGAGGGTCCTTGACCCAACTCTAGTTCCACAAAGTACAACTTCCTTCCTGATCATCATATCTAACATACACAAATCTTATATCCAGCAACAAAAAACAAACCCAGAAAAAAAAATATAGGCTTCAAAATGCACTACATACAAAAATATATTGGGCATCTCAACTTGCCTCATCCAAAGCTAAAATTCAGCAAAATCAGGTGAGACTATGATAACTAACTTCTCACCGGATTGCAGCCCCAGAGTGTCAAAATAAAGGATTCTTCACCATTTATAAACGAGTGTTGATTAATTTAAGAACTCAAAATTTTAAGGAGTTCATCATGCAGAATAATGAAAAAGATGACCAACGCAAATGAATGTACATAACATATGGAGAATAACATGATCATCTATTCTGTCAATTTGTTATTTATGGTCAATGTTTTTAATGAAGATAATATCTAGTGCCTTTTATATAAGAAACAAAATTTACTACATCACTTGTACAAATTTAAACAAGGTAATACAACATGTTATAGATATTCATTCTTTAAATCGATAACAAATGTAATAGGCATTCGGTCTATAAATGAATACAGATGTAGAGGGATTTCCAAAGAGTGAACAAATTACAAGATCCACAACCAGAAACATACCTCTTCTACACGGCGAGGAGGAAGAGAGTCTTGTAATTGCTTCAAAAGGCGTATGTAGGCATTAGGAAGCACATCAGCACGAGTCGATAAATATTGTCCCATTTTCACCCACAACCCTTCCAGCTCCACAATTAACTTAAGAACACGTTTAGCATTGCGCTCATGAGCTTTCTCCCATAAGATGTCTCGTTTTGATCTTTTTGTCAATTTCTCCCTCTGCTGCAAGGCCTATAAGTCGCCCAACACATTCCCGCAACACCCAAGAAAAGTAGTCACAATAGACAACACAAGAAAGATCCATTCGTCAGCGAAACAGAAGATAGATAACTTGTAGGGCGCATAGGCTATCATTAGCATGAGATCTTGGTGTTCTTCTTAAACACAGAAATTATCATATGGATTGAAATATAAGCAAATATTTGATACCTTGTAATCCACGTAGATGAGAAATGCCAACGTGAAAACCTTCATTCGTCTCTTGTAGATGTTTCCCCACCCCATTGATTGGCCGTTGGTCCCAAGGGGTTTCAGGATAGAATAAAGCTTAGCAAGTTCATTGAACAAAAGAATAATTGCAGTGATCAGATAGTATGGAACACGGAGTAATCTCCGAAGAAAAGCACCGAGTAGTTCTGGAACTTTCATATCTCCAAATAATCATATAAAACAGCCAAAATAAATCAAATCAATAAACTTTCAGTAAACTCATCAAACAAAAAGAGAATGATATTGATAATCATAACAGATTCATATGATCCTATCCATGTGGACTTCAGCCCAATGGTATCAACACAAAACCCCAAACCCTGAGGTCAGATAATTCATTATGAAGCAATAACAAGTAGATCATAAAAAACTTTACATGAAAAAAGATACAAAATCCATCGATTAACTTGCCCTAGCTCGTACCTACTGATTAATCACTCAACTGAGCAAACTAACATGATATAACAGCAATCAAATAACAAAATTCAACATGTGTAATCAATTCCTCAATCAACAACACTAAATTGAAATTACTCAAAGTATAATCAGATAACATACAGAAAAAGTGCAGCGTTGGAGGACGACTCAAGAAACCGAAATCAACGTGGCCACAAAACTCAACAGAAACACCAAAGATAAAGCTTCGCACACAAAAGGAAATGGTGGTAGGAAGAAATACCTTGGAAACGATGTCGTTATTAATCAAACAACGTAACGACGTCGTCAACCCACACTATTATAATGACTCTCGATCTTTTGACAGTTAAAAAATGACCTAAGGTAAAACGTTTTACAGAGCGTAACCGAGTTCCCGGGAGGACACGTGTCAAATTGGGACGTATCCGACAAATCTTCATAACATAAAAAATTGAGATTTTATTTTAATCAAAAAAATTACTTAATTTGAATTATTAAATTAATATTAGTTAAAATAATTAAGTATTTACATCTTTTCTTACATTTCTCACTTTAATTCATATTCTCACACGATCATCTGTCAAACAACATAACATTCACATAACATATGTAAATGTTTTTTATGTTATGTGAGACGGAGAATCATGTGAGAAGTTGAGTTAATGGTGAAAAACGTGAGAAGTAGATCTGAACCGTCGATCTCTTTTAATTTCAAACTCTCCAATGAATTGTGTTTTAGAAGAGAATTGATCTGGTGCATCTTATCTCAGTGCATCTCATCCTAATGTGCGTCCATTTCTAATCCAACGATTGATAACCATTTCTCACGCTTTTCACCGTTAACTCAACTTCTCATCGAAACTCAACCCTATTATGTAAAAGCTATGAAGGTGACCATCTTTACAAAATCCGATGAATGTACAACACATGATTCAAGTTTTATAAAAAAAAATTATTTGTAAAAACTTGTTTTATATTAAATATTTTAGTAATATAATTAGTATTAAAAAATCTAAAATAAAAAAGCTGTTATTAAATGTAATTTGTTTAAGAAATTAAAATTTTTCTTTTACGCTTTAACGAAATTACGAAGAAAATATTAAAAATTCTCTAGTGGTTTAGCCCTCCCTCATCTAGAAACAAATATTGACGGTAGATTTGGGTTAGTTGGAAAGTAACGAACAATCGCGGCCGTTGATTTCGTTATCAAAATAATTAAGGGATGATCTCGTAAATTCCAAAAAAGTGGGCGTAGAATATTCTAGTGGTCAAACTTCAGAGCAAAGACAAACCTTCAACAACTATAAGTTTGACTATTAGCCAAATTCAGAAATGAGTTTTAAACAAAATATTAATCAAAAACTATATTCGTCCTTCATGTTGTAGTCCAGTGGTAAAGTAACATTCTGGGGGGTCAGTGGATGGTATCCTTGACTACCCAGGTTCGAACCCTATGATGAGCATCATGTGACATCCATGATCATGGGTCTGCCACATAGTGGTGCCCTTAATTGGGTTGGGTCGTGATCGACGGAGATTAGTCGGGTGACACTCTTAAGTGGGAGCCCAGATACCCCAGGAACGTGTGCGTGTGTTAACTTGCCGTTCAAAAAAAAATCAAAAACTATATTTAAATAATTAACTGTAACAAATAAATTAAATATAAAGACGGGTACGTAAATTTATATATATTTCCAAACATCGGCTTTTTACAACAGTTTTTTTTTTTTTTGTCTGTTTTCAGCTATTATCATTTTTGAAAAAAGAATTGAAATTTTGGAATTGTAATAATGAAAACAGAGAAATCAATATACTGGTCAAACAGAATTTGAAACCTTTATTTGACTCGGCTTTGAAGCATACATCAAATCACAAGGGGGTTTGTTTAGGGAAATTAATTAAACTAGCTATTTCATAAAATCGGTTTTACCTCCTAACCATTTTCTCCCTCAATTTATTAAAATAGCCCCTACGTTCGTGAAAGGGGTTCGTATATACGAACACATCCTTAAAACTGATAAATATAGCATATCTTTGTAATATACGTTCGTATATACGAACATAATTTAAAAACTCAAGAAAATTTAATAACTTCGTGAAATGGTTTCCTGGGAAATGAAATTAGTTAAAAAAATTACATTTATGGCCCCTGTTCGTGAAATACGAACCAAACTTACATTTTTGGCCCCTGATCGTAAATGGGGTGAGTTATACTAAGGGCCTGTTTGTTTTTAAAAAAAAAATGTCTGAACACATTTGAAATCAGATTCGGTCAGATCTTGGCCCATTAAGAGTGTTTGTTTTTTTTTATAAAAAAAGAGCTGAAAAGCTCTGAATTCCTCTTATTTGACAAGTGGTAGATAAAACACTGAATTCCTCTCTAAAGTCTAAACATCGCCGCCTCCCTCTCAGTTCATGAACAAGTCGGTGCTCAACATCGATCGAGCTCCCTCCTGTCGATCGCCTCCCTCCTGAAGCCTCTGCTCCATCCATCGATCGCCTCCCTCTTGAAGCTACTCCTCAACATCGATCACCTCCTTCCTGTCGATTTGAACTCTCAAGCGAATCTACCTTTCAAGTCGATTGAGTTGGGTTTTTGCCAAATCGATGTAGAAACCATGTCTATAGTTACCTTCGTGTTTAGAGTTGGGTTTTTGCCAAATCGATCGAGCTCTCTCAAGGTACATCTCCGTGAACTGAGTTGGGTTTTTCGCCAAATCCATCGATCTCTCAAGAAGCTACTGCTCCTCAACGGTATGATCTCTATATCTCGATTCAATCAGTTAGGTTTTGGGTTGAAAGAAGAGAAGAAGTAGTGGTTGTGGTGGGGTGTTGTTGGGTGGAGGCGAAGGAACAGGTGTATTCGGAGTGGTAGAGATTAGAGCGAACAACTCTCATGGAACGACCCAAATTGGAAGAAGCAACAGAGGAGGTGAAGAACGACCCAGATTAGAACGAGGTGCTTCTGGTACTGGATGGTGAAGAAGCAGCAGAGGAGGGAGGTGGGGTGTAATAGGGTCGGCTCATATGGAATCGACCCAGATTGGAATCGTCTCATTCTTCATTCTTGAACAGAAACCATGGAAGATGATGATGATGGTGTTCTTCAAAAGGGCATGTAATGGATTGTTGTTGAAAGTTGAAAATTGAAAATTGGGGATTGATGAGAAAGATTAGAGTAATGGAGGAGTGAGATAGAATTATATGTTTTTGATTCAGATTTGTTTCAATTTATAAAACAAAATGATTCAGATTTAGATTTCAGACGTTACAAAAACAAACAATCTTATTGATTCAGATTTCAGACTTTAGCACCGCCTCTTGTTAATCAGAAGTGAAATAAGACTTAAGACTTTAGACCTCTTAAAAAACAAACGTCACCTAACATTACAAATTTACAATTTTGGCCCCTGTTCGTGATTATCAAGTGTTATACAAAGATTCCGAATTTACAAGTTTGGCCCCTAGTTCGTGATTATTTATTTACGAACATAATTGATTCAAATAAAAAGCAAGTTATTATTATGGCCCCTCATCTTTGGAACATTAATCAAAATATTTACATTTATGGCTCTAGTTCGTGGAATATGTTCGTGTATCACGAACATATTGTTTCAAATAAAAGGCAAGTTACAATTTCCGCCCCTGTTCTCTTCATTTGTTGGTCTAAATTACATTTCCAAAAAAAATATTACATTTCCACCCCCCTGAACTTTGAATTTTTAACAATTTCAACAACACTTCGTAAAGACCAAGTTTTTTTACATGTATCTTCGCAATTTTTTAAGATTTTGTATTTTTCACGTGTTTTTTCCATAATTATTCCGAATGTACACTATTTTTTTCAACGACCCAATACAATTATTGTACTATTGTCATGCAATTGGTTGGATTAGTTTAATTTCTGCCATCTATAAAGATTAAAGAAAGAAGAACGACGACGATACCCCTTCTAGTCCTTGCTTTCTTCGTACACAATTTTTTTCCTCCTTCAATTCCTTTGAAATTGACTTCCGGTCCCGAAAAAGTGAAACTATGTCTTCATTACGGTGGTCAATGGGTTGAAGACAACAATGGGGTGTGGGATTATGTTCATTCTGATGATTCCGTCGAGATTAAAGTACGAGTGCGAACAGAACATACACACCAAAGCCTGATTGGTTATGTTGAGAAAAAATTCGGAATCGAGCGGTCTGCTGTTGTAACCAAGATAATGTATAAGAATGAAGGTTCACTCTATGAGTTAACCGAAGACGAAGATGTTAAAGGATTCATGGAATTTGCAGCCGAGTCGAACAAACTGATTTCACTGATTGTGTTTGTTGATGATTCGATGTGTGGTGGAGGTGATGTCGGTGGTAGTTCCAACCTTGAAAACCGTGAATCTGAAGATCAATATCAGACGGAGTTTGATTCTCAGTTTCTGCCCTCCTACGGCACCACACCTTATAATCGTAGTGCAATAATAGCATCCGGACAGATATTTGATACGAAGGATGAAATGATGATAGAGCTCGGAACAAAGTTTCTTGAGGAGGGGTTCGAGTATTTCACGAAGAGATCTAGCAAAAGCAGATACGAGGTCGTGTGCTGCGGAGATCATTGTAATTGGCGTATGACGGCGGGAGTCGTGGGAAAACCCCCTATGTTCCACGTTAAAGAATTGGTGACACACTTGTTCGAAGACCCAATTGATTCGCAACCACCGCCAAGCAAACAAAAAGGTTCTAGGCCATATACTGAAAGAAAAATTCATAGATGCTAATAGGGCGCTTCGTCCAAAAGACATCGTGCACGATATAAACCAGCAATACGGTATTACTATTGGTTACCACCAAGGTTGGAGGGCACGATGTAATGCACTACTGTTGGTGAGGGGTACTCCCGAGGAGTCGTTCAACCGACTGCCTACGTTTTTATATAATCTTGAGCTCCAAAATTCAGGTACACGTACCAGAATAAGAACAGATTCTTGCGGGCGGTTTGAGGAGTGTTTTGCCGCCCTTGGTTGCGCGGTACGTATTGCTAAGTCATATATTTTTTGCTTATTATAAACTATAACTTTTACAAACGTAAACCATATATTTGTTTGCAAATCCGGACTTTTTTGACAAACTTGCGTCGTGTCCTTGTAATAGACGCCGCTCATTTGAAGGGCCCTTTCTTGGGTACAATGTTCTTGGTGGTTGTCATGGATGCAAATAATAACATTGTGCCTATTGCTTTCGGAGTGGGCAGGTCCGAGACCGGGGAGGAGTGGACTTGGTTTTTGTCCATGTTAAGGGAATGTATCGGACAACCGGAAGGGTTGGTGTTTATGTCCGACAGAGCTGCTTCCATAAGCACGACGATTTCCGCCGTGTTCCCAACGACCCACCATGCTCTATGTTGTCGACATCTCGAGATGAACGTGAAAAGTAGGGACAAACGAATAAAAATTTATAAGACGACATACTGGAAGGCATGCAAAGCTTATACGGTGTGAGAGTTTGACCGGTACATGATGGCACTACGAACTGCTATACCTGTCGGTGCTCAAGTGATGGACCAGGCTGGCAAGGAGAGGTGGTCAAGGGCCCATTTTCCTGGTATACGATACAATATTATGACCTCAAATAGTGCGGAGTCGGTGAATGCAATGTCCCATTTTGCGCGTAGATTACCTATTGTCGGACTTATGGAGTACTTCCGAGCTTTTCAACAACAGTGGTACCTAATTCGACGGGATAAAGGAGGTTAAAAAACTATGAAAATTTAAATTTATATATATATATATATATGTATGTATGTATGTATGTTCATGTTCTTTTTATATTGTAACACAATATACACATTTTTTTGGGTCAAATGCAAAATGCGCTCACACCGTGGGCAGAGGCCAAGATTCAGAAAAGGCGTAGCAAGTCTGCCACATGGAAGGTATACGGAATTGGCTATGGTGTGTTTGAGGTTCGGGATGAGCGTAGGATTTCGAAGGTCGTTATGCCCCGCTACAATTGTGAATGTCTGAAATGGCAACTTTCCAGGTTACCTTGCGGTCACGCTATTGTTGTTGCAAGAAGTGAAGGTTACAAAGATTGCATCAATTTGGCAATAGGTTACTTCACGTCCTAGAATTACCGGGCAACATATCGGGAGGTAATTGTGCTGGTTGGACCTCCAGAATCATGGTTGTCTCCAGATATCCCCCTTATGCCATGCTATCCACCCTTAATAACTAAAAGACGTGTTGGGAGACCCAGTAACAACGACCGGCGTCCATCTCGTGGTGAAGGTTCCATCCAAAGAAAATGTTCTAAGTGTGGAGCCGTAGGACATACTCGTGCAGAATGTCCAAATCCTGCTGAATCAAGCGTGCCTAAGAGCAGAGCTTCAGGTAGCCAAAGAAGACGATCGCAGGCATCATCGGAGCTAGAACCACATGGAAGTCTAAGATATGATAGCATTGATGTAACACCCTTAAATCTGAAGATAGCAACTTATTAAAATTTTCTAAATACATCAATAATTACTTTGACTACAAACACAATTTGAGAATTAATCCTCATTACACACATTCATCCTACACATACCATCTATGAAAAGGACGGGTGTTACTAAACCCAATAACAACCACTATCTCCAACATGCGGAAGACTTCACCAGCTACTTACTCTTGTAAGATGCTAAGGCTCAACTCCTCATAGCACTTGCTAGAACCGAACCCCCGACAGGAACCTGATGCACATGCCGACAAATAAAAAGGTTAGGCTTAACGCCTAGTGAGATCAAGAGTTTTAACATAAATGAATATATCTTTAAAAGACAGGGAATCAGTTTTAAAACAAGATCCTTCGAAATATTATACTTCAAAATGGAAACGACACATTTTCCCATAATATACACTTTTAAAGACAATGCTTCCCAAACATGCATTTCTTATAAAACGATGCAACCCGTAACTCACCCAAAACGGGGTCATAGTTCGATACTCAAATGTGCTAAAATGTAAATAATACTTCATAGCCCAAAACACCCAAAGCTTGGGTGGAACATAATACTCGAACCTTAAATCAAGGATAAAATCCAAATATACACAACGTCACCGAAAACTTGGGATAATAAAACTCAATACCCAAAAACAACACCTTTCGGTGACGGGGGATACCCGAATTCCATCGAAAGTGGCGGGCATACAAAGTTAAGCCACTTATCAATGTTCTCGAGCTTCACATAAGACCATGGTTCCCCGTATACGGCTCCTCTGAGCTACCACCGCAAGACATCACTGATCCTAGTGTCTACTCGACATCTAATGAGTGTCACAACCAAAGCCACAAATCCCCGTATCTGGCTCACCATGGGCACCACCGCAAGACTTATCTCCATATACGGCTCTGCAAAGCACCACCGCAAGCTTACATAAAAAAACATGACTTGGGGACCACTCACTAGACTTCAAACGCGGACACTAAATTCCATAATGAGTAACCAGAATGGATTACAAACGGGCACCGAGTTCAACCACCCACGATATATACCTCGAGCCCTTCAATAAAGGTTACGCGGTTATCGAGTTCAACCACCCACGATCTGTACCTCGAGCTCCCGCTAGCCATAAACAATATCCAGTCCCAACACGGGGGTAAGGTCCCCACTAACCAACTGACTCGTATGCCTATGGATCCAATGCATTACAGTCTAAAACGTTACATGACTCAAAAGAATGAACTAACGCATTCAAAACATGTAACTCTCAAATAAGATGCAACTAAGTACACCATACGTCCAAGGCTCCTTAACGGGCTACCAAAACGGAACAAATGTTCCAAAGACTCAATAGAGTACAAATCAAACCCCAAACGACTTAACAGACGATTGGCTAAACCACGAGAGCCAATATGGTTATATAAACCAAAATACACATTTTCCCAAAATCTTTGATTCTCAAATTACCGTTGGCCTTCGGCCCAAACCCAAAAGGTTTTCCATTTCTAAAATGTTCTCCAACGTCGGAAATGACCCAAAACCAAAGAACTCACACATTCGTACTTTTCCAAATATTTCATTTCATGAATGATGCATAAAAACCCGACAAACACTTAAAAGTATATTTTTGACCAAGTACTCATTTATGCAATAAATCATCAAAACACCTTCCTTTGTGACACATTTATCCAAATGTCCATAAATCCCAAAATGTGTGCTTTATAGGTTTATAAAGTTAAATATATAAAAATAACCAACTTATCAGCAGTTAACAATTTAATGTAAACACAAACACTTTAAAATAAACATTTTGGCATGTACACCGTTTTCACAAATCAACTTGAACTCACCTTGCTAGATTTAGGCTAAATCTAGATTTTACCCCACTTAGAGCTTTCCTTGAAGAAACTTGAATCCACAAGCACGATTCTTCCGAAACCTAGATCCACACATTTCCAATCATAAATAACCATATTCAACCATATAGAAACATTCCCCAAACATTTTACATAAAGATCTCAACTTATGTCCAAACCCTAATTTCCACAAATGAAGAAAATGGATGATTACCTCAAACTCAACTTGAATCCATCCAACCAAAACACTTGTAGATCACCAAAACGAACCATAAGCTTCCAATCTTCAAATGATGAAAAGGGTTAGATGAACCTCCAAGAACTTGGTGAGGAAGATGAAGATGAAGATGGTTCATTAACCCAACTGGCTAGATGATGAAGAATCATGTGGTTTAAGGAGGAAAAACCCTCAAAATACGTAAGGGTTCGATATTTGGGGTTTGGGAGAGAAAAGAGAAGAAATTTAGGGTTTGGGTTTGAGAGAAATGAGGCTAATGGCTGAAAAATCGGCTTTTAGCTCAACCAGTGAGTTACGCGAGTTATGCCGCGACCTCAAGTCGCGGCATAAGTCGCCTGTTTCCCCCAAAGATTCACTTCCAGTGAGTTACGCGACTTGTGTCGCGACCCTAAGTCGCGCCACAACTCGCGGCAGCCCAAATCCCATTTTCTCGCGTCTTTCGCACTTAATTCGATCCTCGATGATTTCATAGCAAAACTCACTTGATTTCTCGGCACCTTTTCGTCCCAATAGACAAACGACTCTCGAATTATTACTGAAGGAAATCTCCAATTTACGGGTGTTACAATCCTCCCAACCTTAGAAGAGATTTCGTCCTCGAAATCTGACACCAACTAAACACCCAACACCGCCCTCAACGAGATAGATTGATTCTCTACTCAACAGGAGGGCTTCCACCATCCTTGCCTCATACACGACCCGATTACAACTCAATTTCAAACTCCAGAAAATCTTGCCGAGGATGGGACGAACATCGAGTCCCTATCGACTACCTTACCACCCCTAAGATCTCGGTTGTCTCCCAACCTTAAATGATCATTACTATCTTCGGGGTAGTTTGTGACTCAACTTATCGACAACCAAATCACTTCGAATCCACACAATTCTGAACCCAAAGCCAAGAATCGTCAACGAACTCTCAAAATCCTCAATTTTCAACTGATCCAATCCTAATGCTAATAAAGTTGTCCTCCCAAGGCGCACTAATGCGTCCTTCAAGCAACTGGTTACCCCAAAGTTGGCTATCACTCAACTCCGATTCCAATCACAACCTTACAACCTTCCTTTAATAGATACTTAATCATCACAAGAATGCTTATACCCATCGGTACTTGCTCATCAACACCTAATCTTTTTTCAAATTTCCATCACCGAAAGGTCATTATTTCCCATGATCCAACCGGGATACTTCCGAACATTCCAAGATCTTTGGAAAGAAAACAAGTCGACACCTAGGACTAAACGGTGACCTCGATAACGTGGACATTCCACCCAAAATTTCAATCCAGACGGATGGTCGCACTAAGGATGACACCAAACAGAGTGCTAAAAATCCCAAGTCTTACATTTCTAACAAACGGACCACAAGAATTTTCCTTGATCGTGAAGCCCACAAGGACGGTACACCATCACATAAACTATGATGTCACACCGACGAGCAGTCCACCAAAATAAACCCAATCTAATCGCAGATAATCACCTAAGACCTTATCTCGCATGATTACCGAAGTATAAAATCACTCCTTAATTAGCCGGGAATACTTAAATCTACTATTTCCAATAATACAAACGCGCACAGATTCGAAAACCCAAGTCCAAAATTCAGGACCGACCGCAAGTCAGATCATCCGACGTTTCAACTCCTAAGGACTCCCTTAGTCCCTAATTACAACTCTTTCACGACAGGGGTTTAAATCTATAGGCCTAATGAGTTCAAGGTTTTTCAAACAGTAAGCTAATTTGAAATTTATAAAACTTTCAGATACATAAGCTTTTTTTAACACTTAAACGTGCGGTGAAAATACACTACCGATCATTCGATAGGTTTCAAAATTGATTATCAACACAGCGCATATGAAACCATTTCCAAAACTCATTTGTTCAGTACTTAAGTTAATAAGGACAATAATAAAGCATGCGCAACAATTTACCCATAATTGTGAAAATAGGTTCCTGGACCACCACATGTGCAATAAATGTTTGTACAACTCCAAAGGAGAGATTCACAAATTAACTTTAAACTTCTGAATCTTTAACCAAGAAGACATGGTGGCATAAAATCATCAACAATCCCTTGCGCACCAGTTTATTTCCCCAAAGCCAGGTAAAATAATGGGAATGCAAATAAAATCTCAAATCGAGTTTAAAGCTTTAAGTCGAATAGGTAAACACATTTGACCCAACAGAAACTCCAACGACAAGGATGCCGCTAACTCGTTAAATGCATTGCGGAAATTTCTAACAGTAAAAGTTGATGATTGAAATATGATTAGAACAAAAGTCCTGTTTTAAAATAACGTGAATCGTTTATATAATTACTCACACCGAAGTTATAAGTAAATCCAAATGCAAATAGTATGCGACGATTGACATTTGCATAAAGCCCAAAGATAATTCACATGATAATGAAATTCCTAAAACAACATGTGGGATGACCTCGAATAACAATATTCACAAAATAACGCACACCATGATGCACAAGTACATGATCCCAAAATTATTTACGCGGCACAAAATGACGTAAGACGAGACACCATAAACTCAACTGAATCTTCGCAAAACTTATTAATGCTAAAAATCAAATGGTGTCAAAACTTTTATTTCTCAACAAAGTGTGCAAGACGACAATAGGCCTGAAATATTAAACTCCTAAGAGTTTTCTCTTTTTTTATTGCAATGAAAGGTAAAATGACACTTTTCAGCAAAATTTACATTGGACATGACGCCGAATATACTCGCAAGTTTAGACGAAGCAAAAGTAAAACCCACGCATCAAAAGACATCGTAAAACAATACCCCATGAAATTTAGCAAAACTCGAACAAACTAAAATTCTCAAGAAATTCCAACTCAAAACATGGGATTAACTTTTCCTTTAAAACCGTTGACATACGTGAAGGTGATCCAATGTCTAGGTTAAAATCTCATAGTTACTTGCCCAATATCCGAATAACCTTAAAACATGGACATTACAATACCCGGAAATAGCGTTAAACACGAGGCATGAATAAAGAGAATTTTGATAACAATTTTGCAATCATGGGCAACAAAACAATTTCATGCGTGCTTAAGCTCACAATTTAAAATCTGATGAATGCTAAATGCTTTACCAAGACTTTATAATGTAAATCACTTTATACTTAGCGAACATGAAAACAATTTATGCAAACTTACTTTATAAATAAATTTAGCGCATGAATTTGGCCGGCACCTGGCATCACAGGGCTACACTCCTCAATTTCCCCAGACCAAAGGTCCTCAACTTCTTGGCAGACAATTGTCATCCGGATACTTGCATATCTTAAGACCAAATCAAGGATCTCGTAGGTTCATCTCACAATTTCTCCTTGACAACATCGATTTAAAAGCCTAAGGTTCTAATCCAACCAATCAAACCGACCAGAAACGGTCCACTTAATGCAATCACCATGCTTACCGTCACTCCATGTGACTATTACTAAAGTCATCAACTTCTTCTAATGGCTACCCATTCAGAAACTTCTTCACTACCCCAACGGTCGTCATACCAAGGCAGTTCAAGCATACACACGTAACTCGTAGGTTCACCATAACACTGGCTAGGTGCTATTATGAACGTACTGTACATGATCATCCTTGCCATTTTCGGCGTGACTCCCGTTCCTAGTGACTTCACTCACCTCGAATCATCAAATCTTAAAGTGCATAATTGTGCAATCTCACCTTCAATCACTTAAAATTACGCTAGTTTGAGTCTAGACATTCAAAATCAACACCTAAATCTCTCAAACTTACGCTCTGATACCAACTTGTAACACCCTTAAATCTAAATATAGCAACTTATTAAAATTTTGTAAATACATCAATAATTACTTTGACTACAAACACAATTTGAGAATTAATCCTCATTACACACATTCATCCTACACATACCATCTATGAAAAGGACGGGTGTTACTAAACCCAATAACAACCACTATCTCCAACATGCGGAAGACTTCACCAGCTACTTACTCTTGTAAGATGCTAAGGCTCAACTCCTCATAGCACTTGCTAGAACCGAACCCCCGACAGTAACCTGATGCACATGCCGACAAATAAAAAGGTTAGGCTTAACGCCTAGTGAGCTCAAGAGTTTTAACATAAATGAATATATTTTTAAAAGACAGGGAATCAGTTTTAAAACAAGATCCTTCGAAATATTATACTTCAAAATGGAAACGACACATTTTCCCATAATATACACTTTTAAAGACAATGCTTCCCAAACATGCATTTCTTATAAAACGATGCAACCCGTAACTCACCCAAAACGGGGTCATAGTTCGATACTCAAATGTGCTAAAATGTAAATAATACTTCATAGCCCAAAACACCCAAAGCTTGGGTGGAACATAATACTCGACCCTTAAATCAAGGATAAAATCCAAATATACACAACGCCACCGAAAACTTGGGATAATAAAACTCAATACCCAAAAACAACACCTTTCGGTGACGGGGGATACCCGAATTCCATCGAAAGTGGCGGGCATACAAAGTTAAGCCACTTATCAATGTTCTCGAGCTTCACATAAGACCATGGTTCCCCGTATACGGCTCCTCTGAGCTACCACCGCAAGACATCACTGATCCTAGTGTCTACTCGACATCTAATGAGTGTCACAACCAAAGCCACAAATCCCCGTATCTGGCTCACCATGGGCACCACCGCAAGACTTATCTCCATATACGGCTCTGCAAAGCACCACCGCAAGCTTACATAAAAAAACATGACTTGGGGACCACTCACTAGACTTCAAACGCGGACACTAAATTCCACAATGAGTAACCAGAATGGATTACAAACGGGCACCGAGTTCAACCACCCACGATATATACCTCGAGCCCTTCAATAAAGGTTACGCGGTTATCGAGTTCAACCACCCACGATCTGTACCTCGAGCTCCCGCTAGCCATAAACAATATCCAGTCCCAACACGGGGGTAAGGTCCCCACTAACCAACTGACTCATATGCCTATGGATCCGATGCATTACAGTCTAAAACGTTACATGACTCAAAAGAATTAACTAACGCATTCAAAACATGTAACTCTCAAATAAGATGCAACTAAGTACACCATACGTCCAAGGCTCCTTAACGAGCTACCAAAACGAAACAAATGTCCCAAAGACTCAATAGAGTACAAATCAAGCCCCAAACGGCTTAACAGACGATTGGCTAAACCACGAGAGCCAATATGGTTATATAAACCAAAATACACATTTTCCCAAAATCTTTGATTCTCAAATTACTGTTGGCCTTCGTCCCAAACCCAAAAGGTTTTCCATTTCTAAAATGTTCTCCAACGTCGGAAATGACCCAAAACCAAATAACTCACACATTCGTACTTTTCCAAATATTTCATTTCATGAATGATGCATAAAAACCCAACAAACACTTAAAAGTATATTTTTGACCAAGTACTCATTTATGCAATAAATCATCAAAACACCTTCCTTTGTGACACATTTATCCAAATGTCCATAAATCCCAAAATGTGTGCTTTATAGGTTTATAAAGTTAAATATATCAAAATAACCAACTTATCAGCAGTTAACAATTTAATGTAAACACAAACACTTTAAAATAAACATTTTGGCATGTACACCGTTTTCACAAATCAACTTGAACTCACCTTGCTAGATTTAGGCTAAATCTAGATTTTACCCCACTTAGAGCTTTCCTTGAAGAAACTTGAATCCACAAGCACGATTCTTCTGAAACCTAGATCCACACATTTCCAATCATAAATAACCATATTCAACCATATAGAAACATTCCCCAAACATTTTACATAAAGATCTCAACTTATGTCCAAACCCTAATTTCCACAAATGAAGAAAATGGATGATTACCTCAACCTCAATTTGAATCCATCCAACCAAAACACTTGTAGATCACCAAAACGAACCATAAGCTTCCAATCTTCAAATGATGAAAAGGGTTAGATGAACCCCCAAGAACTTGGTGAGGAAGATGAAGATGAAGATAGTTCATTAACCCAACTGGCTAGATGATGAAGAATCATGTGGTTTAAGGAGGAAAAACCCTCAAAATACGTAAGGGTTCGATATTTGGGGTTTGGGAGAGAAAAGGGAAGAAATTTAGGGTTTGGGTTTGAGAGAAATGAGGCTAATGGCTGAAAAATCGGCTTTTAGCTCAACCAGTGAAGTCGCGGCATAAGTCGCCCGTTTCCTCTAAAGACTCACTTCCAGTGAGTTACGCGACTTGTGCCGCGACCCTGTGTCGCGCTACAACTCGCGGCAGCCCAAATCCCATTTTCTCGCGTCTTTCGCACTTAATTCGATCCTCGATGATTTCATAGCAAAACTCACTTGATTTCTCGGCACCTTTTCGTCCCAATAGACAAACGACTCTCGAATTATTACTAAAGGAAATTTCCAATTTACGGGTGTTACAATTGACCTCAATGTTGATTTTTAACGAGTAAATCGTGTATGTTAAGTGGTCGTTGTTAAATGAAATAAACATACTCGTTAAGTATTTTGGCCATGATTTAAACCAGCAACATTCAAAACAAAAGGAAAGGCAAATATTACAGTTTTAACCCAGGTTCTCATTTCACAAACATGAGCCAAAATGGTAAGATATGATGAGTAAATTATTGAAAAGACAAATATTACACTTTTCACCCATGTTCTCCTTTCACGAACATGGGCCAAAATGGAAAGATATGATGAAATAATATAAAAAAAAACAAAATAATCTGAAAAAACATGCAAGATTCTTCTGAAAAGTAGCAATTAAAATATCTTGACCAATTCTCCTTTGGTGGTTCCATTCTGGCTATAAATAGTCCCATTATTTCAAACTTTAAAGTCACAACATTTTCATCTTTAATATCTTCACTAAGCTTGCATTTTCTTGATATCAGTAACAATTAAAGATGCCACTGTCGCCAATTACAAGAGGACGTTTATGGAGGCTTAGAGGTCCATCTGAACCGGTTCCGAAATGGGTCGAAGACTTGATTAGTAGGTAATTATGTTTCGGTTTATAAATATATTGTCTTACCTTAAATTCTAACTTTTTTCTTCCATCTAACAGTTGCTTATCCACTACTCTTCATTATTAAGGTATACCATAATGGTTATTTCACTGGGCCGCCGAATAATCGTTATGTCCGTGGCGTAGAAGTTTTTGTTGACCTAATAGATGGTGACGATCTTTGTGTCGCACACATGAAACGAATAGCTAATGTAATTGGTTATGACTACTTTGCTCTTCGTGGAACCTTAATGTATTTTAAAAGACCAGACGGAGACTTAGAGACTGGATTAAAAGAACTGGTGGTTGATGAAGGCTTTCTAGAAATGCATAATTGTATTCATGGTGAAACCATCCTTGAGGTGTATTTAGAACCCCCTCCGTATTGGCGCACCCCTTATGTTGGTTGGGTTGTTTAATCTATTTGTAGGGTTATTTAGTGGTGTATTTATTCCATTATCTATGTTGTTGTATCATGTTCTACTTTGTCCGTGAATAAAATGGTTTAATTGATTTTGCAAGATATGACATGTTGCGTGTACGGTGGAGGTGTGACGTACGACGGCCCCAACATGTCAGTGGGACTCGGCGGCTGAGGTACGTAAACCGATGGACTCGATGCCCCCTGTAATTTCACATTGGTCATTAAAACATATAAACCATGCATAAACAAAAAGTCTATATTTGATAAATTACTATTCATCGTAACTTACGTGTGGCGTGTAGCAGGACGGTGTAGAGCCGAACATCATGGGTGCAGACAACGTGTGTTCGGACCCATACGGGTAGTGGGGTGGGCGTCCACCCGACACCTAATAAAAGAATGTAATGACCTATCAATAAACAAACTCATAACACCGTGGACGATAGCCAATGTTAAACACTTACCTGAACAGACATAAACCTAGCACACATGTCCTCTACGACTTTCAGCCGTTTCTCGTGATCATCTACCTGCTCCCACCTATGTTGATATGGGTCGTGATATGGTGATTGGCGGGGGGAGTGGCGCTCATATTCCTCGCCCACCCCGACATCGTGGTGGGGGGAGTGACGCTCATATCCCTCGCCCACCCCTGCATCGCCATCGCCATCATCGTGGTCTGATATGGACCCCGTGGAAGGATCGGAGCCAGGTGGGGAGAGAGGGGTCCGTGCGATCTGTGCCGGTAGTCAGGGTCTCTTCGACGGTCGCATGCCCACCTCACTATTAAAGAATGCATGGCTCTCACGATACCAAGCGTGTTGCTCCTCATGAGGCTTTTAAATGAAGCCAACCTCAAATGAATAAGTTATTATTTTACAATACTTATCTAACCTTGAAGGCGTATAAGAAGCCCGTCATCGTCATCTTCTTACCCTTGTTTACCCGTTTATGCATAACATCATCCATTTGCTTGAAAGTGGGTGCCCAGATGTACGATCCCCATGGATAACGGTTAAATATCCGTAAATCCTCCACAACCTTAAAAACAAGACCAGAAACACTCTGTTGATGCTGACGGCCTAGAAATACCAACTCCACGATCAACACTAGACATACCCGAACAACATCGGCATCAGATAGACCACTCATGTCCCTAAAGACATGAAGGACGTCTGAAATCTGCACATCTGTGGGAGAAGTGCATCCTGGAAAAACCCTGGTAAGGAAGCAATCATGTCCTAGGGTAAGGAGGGTGAGTGGCTCTCTGAAACGGAGTCCTGTAATAAGACAGAACTCCTCTCGGCCGTATCAACGAACCTCCCCGTATATATCGTACCATAGCTCCTCTGCCTACGATGAGGGTCGATAAATTTGTCTCTACAGGAACATAGAAACCAGCATGGGGTCGCCACCTGGCATAGTAAGGTCCAACCATGGACCGAATGGTGTGTCCCTAATAATCGTCAATGCGGGAGCACTTAGAGCCTCCTTAATCTCCCCCAACAAACTAGTTCGAGACTTTATCGTCAAAATCGGATACAAAAAATCATCCTACATAGTAATAAAGAGATGTTGTTAAGGTACCCAATAATTATTATGCAAACTATAGGGACCTAATTTGTAAATATATAATTACGGGCACCTAGTATGTCTATAATATAAAGTACAGGGACCTAATATTATATAAAGTATAGGGACCTAATATGTACAATTATGAAGTATAGAATCTAATTTAAGGCACCTAATATGGAAAAAATACGAAGTATAGGGACCTTATCTATAATTATGCAAAGTATAGGACTTAAATTGTTATTCTATAAATTACAGGGACCTAAGATGTAAATATGCAGAATTTATGACCTAAACTATAGTTATTTATATAAATAAATTAGGGAAAATTACAATGACCTAAAGTGTATAAAAACATCACAACCCGTTAACATCACATAAAAACAATTTCCCTAAAATATAACATCACTATAATTATATGAAGTATAGGTACTTAATATGTACAATTATGAAGCATAAGACCTAATATGTACAATTATAAAGTATAGGACCTAATTTGAATATATAAATTTAAGGCACCTAATATGGAAAAAACTACGAAGTATAGGGACTTAAATTATTATTCTATAAATTACAGGGACCTAAGATGTAAATATGCAGAATTGTTGTCATTTGAATTTATCCGCATAAATGAATTTAAGACACCTTATCTTTTTTTTTTTTTAATGTCTATTTCATATATTTGAGTGTTTGATTGTAAACATCTCTACAAGATATATTTGAAATAAAACACAAGTAACTAACATTTTATAGCAATATTTGGATCTTAAAATAAAACACAAGTAACTAAAATATATTTGAATACTTGGATCTTAAAATAAATATGTATTTTTAAAATAAAACACAAGTAACTAAAATTTTATAGCAATAGTAAACAACACGTGAAAACAGTATTTGGAACCCATTATTTGCTCTCAAACAAATATATTTTATGATCAACAATTACAATATCTTTAAAGATGTACGTGATGAATTAAAAATATATATTTATTTAACGAAAACTCGTATAAAATAACAAAGGGTTACAAAGACTTACTTCATGAGTCATTGAAGAAATGTTTTGATAACGACGAAAAACACAAGATCCACGACCGTTATTCACGTGCGTTTTGATAACGCTTGACAAGATCCACGTGCGAAATTCACGTGTGTTTTAATAACGCGTGGAGAACACGACAACAAGAAGAGAGTAGGGGAGAAGTGGGTGTGGGTGGAGAAATGGTCCCAAGACTTCTATTATATAAAGAAAGGTAGTTGGGGGACGGATAAATGTATTAACATAAGAGTAAATAAGGGGTAAAAGTAGTCAAAAAGGTACTCAAATAAGCTATTGGGACTCGTGAGATTCTGAAAAAGGAGTAATGACAAAAATTTGCAGGTACGTGAGTGTACAAAATTGTCATTATTTTACTTTTGAAACAATATGTTCGTGATACACGATCATATTCCACGAACTAGGGCCAAAATTGTAAATACTTTTATTAATGTTTCAAAGATGAGGGGCGGAAATTGTAACTTGCCTTTTATTTGAAACAATATGTTCGTGATACACAAACATATTCCACAGCCATAAATGTAAATATTTTGATTAATGTTCCAAAGATGAGGGGTCATAATTGTAACTTGCTTTTTATTTGAATCAATTATGTTCGTAAATAAATAATCACGAACCAGGGGCCAAACTTGTAAATTCGGAATCTTCGTATAACACTTGATAATCACGAACAGGGGCCAAAATTGTAAATTTGTAATGTTCGTATAACTCACCCCATTTACGATCAGGGGCCAAAAATGTAAGTTTGGTTCGTATTTCACGAACAGGGGCCATAAATGTAATTTTTTTAACTAATTTCATTTCCCAGGAAACCATTTCACGAAGTTATTAAATTTTCTTGAGTTTTTAAATTATGTTCGTATATTCGAACGTATATTACGAAGATATGCCAAATTTATCAGTTTTAAGGATGTGTTCGTATATACGAACCCCTTTCACGAACGTAGGGGCTATTTTAATAAATTGAGGGAGAGAATGGTTAGAAGGTAAAGCCGATTTTATGAAATGGCTAGTTTAATTAATTTCTCTTGAGTTTAACGTACAACTTTCATTAAACCAATCGTTGTTTTTTATCCACCTTTTAACTATCATTATTTTAATTAAAAAAATGAAATCATAATAAATGAAAACAGCGAAAGCATTCAAAAGAATCTGAAACCTATACTTAAAGCATTCAACAAAAGCACAAGGGGTTTGAAAACCCCGAATGTGAAACTTCCATCAAACCTATCGGAACTTGTTGTTTGACCATTTAACATGAAGACTCTAAAAGTAGATTGACAAAATTGTATTATATGTGTCCCAAAAATAGGACAGATTTTATTTGACGTATAGTTTGATGTGAATTGTTTACTAATTAATACTCGAATATATAAAATTTTATGTAATAAGATCGAATTAAGAAACTTGTGAATATAAATTGATAAATGCCACAAATACCTTGTAATGTTTTTCTGATTTATATTTAGTTAAATTGAAGATATACATATGGTATTTTTAAAACACCGAAAATAGAACAAATTATATAAAATTGATGTGTTTATATCACTGTTCTAAAAAACTCGTCGCACAGCCGCCATGGCACCAAGGCTTGTGTGTCACGCCATGGCCTAATGCGCAGTTATCGTAATGAGATATTTGATTTTTCTTTACGTTTTAAAGTCTTGTGTGCAAGTTTTAAATATATAACCTAATTTAATTTGCTTATTACTATTGACTCATTGAGTAACACTACAAAACATACGTTTTTTATATATAATATTATATATGAATTAGAAATTTGACGCCATAAGTCACGCCTTGAAAACGTCATGGTTTCGCCGTAGCTCCTATGGCTTGAGGCTTGGCCTCGCCGCCACGCCACGTCTCACGCCATTTAGAACCTTGGTTTATATCTCAAATTCTATTTCAAAGAAAACCTTTAAAGGTCACGCTTAATAATTTATAGATTGAAATATTTTATTTTAAAAGTTAGTTCAAAATATAGATTTTTAAATAGGTATTTTTTTAAACTATAAATACTTAAATCTATATTTTTAAAATATGTTTCTCAAAATAAAAATAAATAAAATACTTATATAATTTATTAAATCCTCAAAAGTTGTTTTGTTTTTTAATTCAAAGATTTTCTACGTACCTTTTTTTGTATGCATGTGAACTTTAGCATATTTATCAATATATGTCCATGCTATAAATAAAATTCTTAAAATCTATTTAAAAAAATTAATATTTATGAAACATAAAATATAAATTATTAACATATCATAGTTTATTAAAAATTGAAAATTTATGTTTTAGATAGGTAGAGGAACAAAAGGTGGTATCATCATGTATGTAAAATGTCATTTATATTATTCAGACAGTATATTCAGCATAACAACCGAACAACAATTTATTTGTTGTCATATAGACAACTTTATCAATACAGACAACTTAATATATACACGTCTTAATAAAAAACGAACCGAACAGCCCCTAAGTATGGTTTGATACAGTTTGGGGCCATTGCAAACTGACTACATAAGGGGTTTAGCATTTTCCCAAATTGCACGATATATGTCTCAAACCGTAAAAAATTAGCACTACAAATTACGGTATCGTTTATGCGGTTTGTACCTAATACACTTCAATCAAGTTTCGTTTCGTGTCCTCCGCAATGGGGAGATTTGGCTTCCTGTTTTCTTCTTGTCTTGTTTCTACACAAGGGTAAAGCATAAAAAGAAATACGGAAGCCTGACACTTCAACTTCTAAACTCTGAACGGTAAGTACAAGGATTGTGTGTTTGTAATTATATAGTGCATTGCGGTTTGAATCGTGGTTTCATTGTTCATAACCATAAACCGCACTAAGGAAGTTTAAAACCCTCTTAATGGTTCTAAAACCCTCTGAATGATTTTGTATCTTGGGTCTCCCTTAACCATTTAGTGCCCTAATTTCATCCTGAACAGTTATCAAACAACCATATTTCTTTTTACATTATATGATAAGAACCTCTTAATCATTTTGACCACTTAATCATCATGCACCAAAGCATTCAGTAACTGCCAAACAACCCCTAAAGAATATATATTGTTGAATTCCAAATAATGTATATTCAATTATCCATTGGTGAAACTTTTGGGAGTGTATAGTCGCCAATATATTGTATTTTGCATGTACATGTATTCATCAATATAGGCTAAACAATATAAAATTAATTGATGGGTAGTTTTTCGTCAGTAGGTGGATGTATCAATGAATAAACACAATGAACTTCATTAATGTATTTGTATTATGCATGTGAATATTCATCAATGAATATACACATATGTGGTTGTTTTGAAGACCATGACATATGTGTGGGGTTTTACACATATTAGGTTTGGGTTTTACACATACATACACACATGGGTTTGGGGGTTCAGAGATAAACACGCATTAAGCTTGGGGTTCTACACTAGCATGAGATTTTACACACACAAATGACGAAAGTTCAAATAGAAGGGTTCAGACTCGCCATAGGGGGCAGATCCTGATCCAGTGGCCAAGACTAGGGTGTTTTTGTGAATCACAAACTTAGATCCAAATTAGTTATCGATTTTGTGGGTGGGTATCCCTTTTTGCAGTTCCATTTTGTTTGCTTACTCGCCCAACGCCTTGTTGGACGAACCACACTTGATCATCACATAGAGTTTTGGTGAAACCGTTGCTTGAGGGTATAGGCATAAGGCGGGGGATATTTTTGGTGGTTTCCGACTTGAATGGCCTTTTTCATCACAGCACATCAATAATGCAAAACAATGTAAAAAATGCAATAGGTATATATGTTCTTATTTATCGACATATTCATTCCCGTTCTCATTCCATAAAACAAGTCGAACACCCCGTAAATAATTTTCGATATGATTGTTGGGTTGAGGGGTTTTAAATATTAAAATGATCCATTTGAAAACTTTATGAAAAATTAAACATCCGTATCCCAAATTAGTCAAAGAAATATTCGAACAACTATCATTTTAATTTTTATAGGGAAGTGTGTGAGAGGTGTGTACACTTTATTGAATATTTTGAAAACAAAGTGGGTTGTTCACCCCCTGATTGATTGAAAGTACTAAAATATACGGTATCCCAACTTCAATCTTCTATATAAAAACGTGATTCCAAGTTTGCAAACCAGTTGTATAGTTGTATGAGGTGTACTACAACTAAAATTTGTTGGAAAATTTTAGTAAAAATATGATTTTTTACTAACTTTGGACACATTTAAATACATGTATATGTATTGTATATATCGAACTCTTAGTGGGTTTGTGTTCTCTTATATGAGAGCTTCGAAACGATATATTATGTGTCCAAAATAGAATATGTGTGAATGATATATCGATGCTCAAAGTTGAGTGTTTGGGATGAAATTGACAAAAATCAAGTGGGTGTGGGAACATGTCCCACATAGGAAATAGTAGTAAACATTTTGTGGTTTATAACCATGAATGTGGGAGGGGCTTACAAGCTCATTTGATTGGTTTTACTTCAATTCCTACCCGCGCGCAAGGGGGTGCCAATTGAGATTTTCGTAAGCTAAAATCAGCGAACTTGTGCGCGACCTGCGGACACGAATGCCGCTCCGAAATCTGGTGCTCGCGCAGTGTGGTTTTTGTGTTTTGATCCAGTGGCTTGCTCGGAGACCCGCGCGGCCACTAGTGCACTGGAATGTTTTCGAAACAGTGGCCCTCGTGCAGCCAACCGCGTGGAGCTCTGTTACACACGAGCCTCAGCTTCGTTTGAATCATCTTCGATTTATTCATTTATATTTATCATTTATATTTATTCATTTATATTTATCATCAGTTGATTCCGTTATTTTTCTTTATATTCGAATTATTACTAATCATTCGTTGATTTTGTAGTTTTTTACATCCGTTGTAAAATTATATGTATTATTAAATTACATATAGAGAAAATACCAACAAAATCGTGGTTAAATAACTCGATGTGCACACATAGTAACGTGTGACAAGCAACAAAATGGTAGAAAAATCAGCATTTCAAGACTTAATATCTTAACAACCTTAGAATTGCCCATATATCTAACAATAATGTCAATAGCTTATTGTTGATAGATTTATAACTTAAAAAACGTAAGAGGAAATGAAAAATGGAATATAACACAAAATAAAAAGAAATCAGACTTCAGATACTTCTACCATTGTTTTTAATAAGTAATAAAGTGGTAGAAATATTGAATAACATTCATATGGATAGGGATTAAAGGCCATTAGAAATAAAGATGTACTGCTAATTTAAGATGGCAAAGTCAAGGATTAATTTGGGATGTTTGATTTTGACTTATAAAATAGAAACTAAACGTGTAAACAGAGGTGCAAAGTGCAAAATAGTCAACAAAAAAATAATGTACCGGACTCATGCTATAACATCATTTAGCATCAAACCAACAACCTACTTATATGAGATACTTTTCTAAGTTCTAGAAGATATTGGTCCTAAATACTTGTTTTATTCTTAGAAACAATACATGTTAATAATGGTACAATTTACAATCCCTTTAATCCATATGAGCGTACGCAAATGCTTATTATGATAACACTTCCAGGTGTATATTCATATCACATAAGTTGATATGTGAGACATACTCATTCCTAATTTCCACACACCTTAATGATTTGATTAACTAGTGCTCAACTTGTTAAGGAAATATTTTTTTATCAATATTAACCATTATTTATAGTTTTGGTAAACAAAAACTAAAACAGAAAGTAGAGAGATGAATATTAGAGAGAGAGAAAGGAGAGAGAGAAAGGAGATAGCTTGTATTTTCATTAAAGTGAAAGAAGTACAACAGAGGCTATTTATAGCCTTACAAAGACAACTAACTCTTTATTTCTTTTGACTTTATATTGCTAACATCCCCCTTCAAGCTGAACAATGGAATAATGTGAAGCTTGGATCTTAACTGAGCAAACCGAGCAACAGTTAAACCTTTCGTAAGAACATCTGCAAGCTGAGAAGATGTTGGTACATATCGTACACGAAGGGTCTGATTCAAAACCATATCTCAGATGAAACGTAAATCAATTTCGAGATGCTTGGTTCGTTGATGAAACACTGGATTAGCAGCTAGATATGTAGCACCAAGATTGTCACACCACAAATTTGGAGCACAAGAAGGACTAATATGAAGTTCACCAATGAGAGAACATATCCATTTTAAATCGGCAGCAGCATGTGCAAGAGCACGGTACTCAGCTTCAGTGCTCGATCGAGCAACGGTATGTTGCTTCTTGGAGCTCCAATTGATCAAGTTTGGTCCAAAAAACACACAATATCCAGTGGTTGATCTACGATCATCTGGGCAACCTGCCCAATCGGCATCAGCATAGGCGTGAATCGTCTCAACGGGAGAACGTCGAATTACCAACCCATGAGTACTTGTATGTTTTAGATACCGTAAAATACGCTTGACAGCAAGCCAATGTCTATTGGTTGGGCATTGTAAAAATTGAGAGACTTTACTTACCGCATACGCTATTTTCGGTCTCGTCAACACCAAATATTGTAAAGCTCCAACAGTGCTACGGTAAAGAGATCCATCTTCCAACGCAATACCGGAGAAACGGGATAATTGACGACCTGGTGAAACCGGTGATGATAATGTCTTACATTGACTCATCTCAGTTCGCTGAAGTAAATCTAGGAGATACCGCTCTTGAGATAAATGGAGGCCATGATCAGTAAAGACAACTTGAACACCTAGAAAGTAGCTTAGTGTTCCCAAGTCTTTTAAAGAAAATTGAGCATGAAGCTTTTGTATTAGTTCACCGATAAATTGAGATGAACTTCTGGTAATGATTATGTCATCAACGTATAACAAGACATAAGCAATGACATTAGATGTACAAAGTACAAATAATGAGGTATCAGAAACACACTGTGTAAATCCAAAGCCAAGTAATGAGTTGGACAATTTAGAAAACCATGCCCTTGGAGCTTGCTTAAGGCCATAGAGAGCCTTTTTTAGTAAGCAAACATGATGTGGTTTTTCCGAATCAACAAAACCCGGTGGTTGAGCCATATACACGGTTTCCATTAAATCACCGTGTAGAAAGGCATTGTTAACATCGACTTGTCGAATATCCCAACCTCTTGAATAAGCTATAGAAAGAACTCGACGAATAGTAGTGGGTTTAACCACCGGACTAAACGTCTCGGTATAATCGACACCTTCGGTTTGCAAGAAGCCTTTAGCAACAAGGCGTGCTTTGTAACGACTAACCGTACCATCGGGATTTCGTTTAATACGATAAACCCACTTGCATCCAACAATATTAGCACAAGGAGGAGCAGGAACTACACCCAAGTACCATTAAAATGAAGTGCGGCAATTTCAAACCTCATTGCATCCCACCATATTGGCCATTTTTTAGCACCGGCAAAGGTTAATGGTTCGATATCGGGTGGTGATTCGGATGAGGCATGATAAAGAACATGATCAACAAAGGCTTTGGGTTTGCGAGTATGATCACGAGTATGAGTGGCCATGGGATGAATCGATTGAGGAATAGAAGATGTAGAAGATGGCACATGATCAGATTGTAGCATAGACGTGGGTATGGAATTGAACGGTTCAGACGATGGATTAGGTATGGAATCGGACGACTCAGACAAATGAGTAGATGAGGTAGAAGATGGAATCGGGATCGTCTCCGAGATGGATGGAAAAACAACAGTAGGCTTTAATGATGAAGAACGAAGAAGTGATTGATACGAAAAAATCAACTCATGAAAAATAACACGACGAGAAGTGTATATTTTGGACTTTGTGGGATCATAATAAAGATAACCTTTATGGGATGAAGCAAACCCAAGAAAAACACATGCGGTAAATTTTGGAGACAATTTGTCATCATGAGTAGATCCCAAAAATGGATAACACAAGCAACCAAAAGTTCGAAAACTTTGATAATTTGGTTGCTCGTGAAACAAGAGTGTGTATGGTGATGAATGAGATAAAGTGTGAGATGTTAATCGATTAATTAAAAATGTTGCAGTAGCATATGCATCATACCAAAAGAATTTTGGTAAATTAGCATGAAACAATAGAGCTCGAGCAATTTTGGATAAATGATGATTTTTGCGTTCAACAACGCCATTTTGTTGAGGAGTGTAAGGACAAGAAATTCTTGGAGTGATCCCGGAATTGGAAAGAAATTTACCCATTTGACCTTGAGTTAATTCAGATGCACCATCACATTGAAAGAATTTTATGAATGTTGAGAAAAGATTTTCAACTCGAGCTTTAAAATGGCGAAAAGAATCAATCGTTTGAGATTTATATGTCAACGGATATATCCATGTAAAACGACTAAAATCATAAAGGTAATGAAATATCGAAAACCAGACCGAGAAGTAACCGGAGACGGACCCCATATATCAGAATGAATTATATGTAATGGAGTAGTACTTCGAGTTACAAATAACGAAAAAAGAATACGAGTACTTTTAGACATATTACACGCATGACAACTTTTATTCGACTTATTTCTATTACAAGGAACTGAAATTTTGGTGAACACGTAATCAGAAGGATGCCCAATCTGGAGTGCCAAAGATCTTGCGAAAAGATGGCGGACAAAGAGTAAATGTTGTTCTGGTTAAGCGGAATGTGGTGGAGAATTGTCCCTGTTAAGGTCTGGACAAATAAACCAAAATATGAGAAGGCAATAACATAAGGATTATCACGAACAAGTTGAGTGATGGATAATAGATTTTTGGTAAGTCCAGGAACCAAAGAAGACCAATTACTGAAATGTGCAGGCCCAAATCCATCAGAATTCAACTGATTTGAAGTTGATCCAAAAATTCTTTGATCAAAGATTGGCCCAGTAGGACAAAAGCCTTTTGGACCACCACTTTGAGGTCCAGGACCAGGAGGTCGTTGATTATACGCACTTGGATCTGGTAATATACTAGATGAATTCATCATCCACGACTGATTTCCAGGGTTCCAACACCAAACTCCCCCTTCACCAATTTCTTTATCAGTAGTAGGTTGATTGAATATCGATTGAGGAAAGACAACATTTGCATCATATCCATTATTACCATGACCTGAGTTTGGTCTCCAACCACCACGACCACCACGATTTCGAGCAAAACCACGGTCGCTGCCAATGCCATTACCTCTCCAGTGTCTACCGCCATTGTTGTTGTTTCTACCTCCATTTCTTGCCTCAGAAGATGAATATTGAAAGTAACATCGAGAAGCCTCGTGACCTGTTTTATGACGGATCTGAAAAGTTGTATCACTACTGATTCGTGATTTGCTCTCAGATCCAACGTGTGGTGGTGTGAAGACAGAAGAGTTCATTGCAGATATCTGATCGATCGGATTTTGGGCTTGGTTATTCAATCGTTCCTCATAAACAAGTAATCGAGAACGAAGTTGAGCAAAGTTTGGAACATTTTCAGAGTTCTCAACATTCAAGACAAAAGTATTAAACACAGAATTCAGACCTTGTAGAGTTTGTAAGACAAGATCAGCCTCAGAAACTTTTTCACCAATCGATCTCAAAGAATCTGCAATTCTTTTAATAGAGTCACAATAAACTGTAACTGTTGAAGATCCTTGTTTCAGAGTCTGAAACTGAGTTTTTAATTGAAATTTCTTGGCAAAAGCATGTTGTAAGTACGAATCTTCAAGAACTTTCCATAGGTTTAAGGTTGTTCTAGTATCAATTGCAAAATGAGCAATTGACTAATCAAGAGTCGCATTGATGCAAGCAGACACTTAACTATATGATTTGCACTAATTTTCATAGGTTGGATCTGTTTCTAGAGGAGAAAGATCTGTACTTACATGTTTGGAGAAACCTAATGTCTTGAGAATAGTAAGAATCTGATGTTTCCAACTCAAGTAATTCTCACCGTTGAGTTTTATCGAAACAAAATTTGTGATATTTGCCATTGAAAAACTCTTATTCTGACTTTGCTCTGCATTTCTTGTAAATCCTGTAGTAGATTTTGACATACTTTTGATTTCTTGTAAATTGGTGCTACTTGTGCTTTTTTAGATATATGGAGATAAGGCTACTGTTAAGCTCTGATACCATATAGTTTTGGTAAACATAAACTAAAACATAAAGTAGAGAGAAGAATATTAGAGAGAGAGAAAGGAGATAGCTTGTATTTTCATTAAAGTGAAAGAAGTACAACAAAGGTTATCTATAGCCTTACAAAGACAGCTAACTCTTTATTTCTTTTGACTTTATATTGCTAACATTATTGAGTAGTTAAACAAGCTTATCGAATATAAATAACAAAAATGTATAATTAACTTATCGACACAAGCTCCTTTCACTTGTGACCTTGTCCTTATCGTAAGTAAATATTTCTTCTACTCGGTACTAAATATTTCATACCAGAAGTAGGTCTTTCAAATATACGTCCCAAAATTAGTTTAATAGCTTCGACAGCTGATGTTGTTGTTCGATGATGTAACATCAATCTGTTTCAACATATTCACATTGTTCAACACGAAATTCACCATAACAAACCGATTTCCAATTTTTAGATTCATAAACAATAATAATAAAAAAGAATAACAAAAAAATCTCAAATCATTCACTCAAGGATGGAAATTTGTTGGAAAAGATGTTAGGAATTGTGAAACTTAGAGATGGTATCGAGACCGGATAAACTTAAGAATCATGTTGGAAAGCACTTTCCAAATACAACAATTCGACACTATAAGCCTTAAGTTCACGAATTTTGTATTGGGATAATTCTTAAGGTTTTTTTACACTTTCCAAAGGCTGTGGAAAAAGAGATATATTTATACCCAGATTCTCAAATTACATAATTAAATGAGAGATCGACGGTTATAGGCGGTTACACAGTTATACAATGGTTATAACCATTAATGGATAAGGTCAAAAAGTATTTACAACCGAATTCAAGTTCTGGACAACAGTTTTTTTGCGACAACTGACAGCTTTCGGCGACAGTCATCAGCTTTCAGCGACAACTATCATCTATCAGCGACCAGCTATCAGCCTTCAGCGACATCAATCAACCATCAGCAACAACTATCAACTTTCAGCGACAACTTTCAGATTTTCAGCGATAGCCTTCCGATTTTCAGCGATAGCCTTCAGATTTTCAGCGATAGCCTTTATAACTGCTAAAACACGACTTAAATAAATTTCTAAGTCCTTTAGAACTTCAACCCCTCTTTAAGATAATAAAGATAACATTTGTAAGTGTGCACTCCGCACCTTCTAACTAACGTATGTTTACCTTATCGTCTTAATCGATCTCAAGTAAATCACAATTACACCAAAATGTTTGATGACACTAAAATCACCAACAAAAGACACAAGGAATTGATGTGGCATCAATCAACGAAATGTTATCGATATATATATATATATATATATATATATATATATATATATATATATATATATATATATATATAGGCCAAGGTTATTTTACAAACTAGTGAAATCTAACAAACCATACAAACCCGGTGTTTTCTTTGTTTATGTGAATGAAATTGTTTTATTTGATGAATTTGTTTCATATAATTCTTTTCTTGATGAAACTGTTTCATATATTTTTGTTTATATGTAATAATGAAATTGTTTCATCTATTTTCTCATTTTGATGAAACTTTTCCATGTATTCTTAATTAATCAACTCTCATCTTTTCGAGTAGTTGGGATTTCGGGGACGAAATCATTTCCAAGTTGGGGAGGATTGTAACACCCCGAATTTCGTTTGGCCAGATTAAAAGAAGTATTGATGTCAGTGGCCGGCGCGAGTTGCCGCGCGGCTTGGCCCGCGCCACAACCCGCACGGTGCACTGTCCGTTTGAATTTCCAGTAGTTGGCGCGAGTTGCCGCGCGGCTTGGCCCGCGCCATAACCCGGGCAGAAGCCCTGAGTGGGTTAAATTGGAATTCTTCCACTAAATTCATTTAACTCTCATTTCTTTCTTCCTTTAACTCTCTCAACTCTCCCTCTTCATTTACTCCAAGATTAGGATTTCTTCAACCACCACCTCTACCTCATTTATTACTAGAGTTTAGAGCACCATCCAAGGATTCGGTTTTGGAAGCTTCACCACCATCTCCATCTTCATCTTCTCCAAGAAGTCAAAATCTAGGTTTTGGGTTTTCTTCTAAAACCTACTTGGTGAGTTCCTACTATCATTTTCTAAACTTGATATATGTCAAAGCTTACATTTTGAACTCCTACATATGTCCTTGGATTTGTATTTAAATTTATCACATTTTGACCTAACTTGAGTTTTGGGAGATTTTAGGGTTCCCAATCATTTTCAAGAAAAATAAAGGGTTCCATCTTATTTGAAGTAAAATGGGTATTACTTGCACTTTTATGTGAGTTACTTGAAGGAATGAATATAATCTCATTTTATGAATTTCATTCTCATCAGCAGTTAAACTTGAAAATGCATTTTTGATATAAATGTTATTGAAAGCTATATGTTTAGCTTTGGTTGGTCACAAATGAAATTGTAACAAGTCTAGACTATTACTAGTGGATCCCTAGGTATTGAGTCGGGTTATATTATTTGGGATGTCTTTTCCCTTTTTGTAGTTATGGATGCATTTGATCCTCGGGGGCCATTTGGTACGGTTATGTGAGACCGGTTACTAGCCATGGATCATAATGTAGTCCTAGTGAACGAGTATGACTTGGTTTCCTCGGGGGCCCTCCCTCACATCTTAGTACGGACTAACGTTGTTTGTGGCCATGGATTCAAGGTATTTAGCTCATAACTCGGATTGTGGCCTACTTTTGTGTTCCGCTACAATCCTTGTTAAATCGGGTATCCCCCGTCATCGCAAGATGAATTTTCGGACTGAACAGTCCTTATGTGGCAAAGATTTCAATTGTAAACTAAACTTTCTTGAAAATATTTCCTTTCAATACAATTGTCTACATTTCTTTAAAGATATAAATTGTATGTTCTCACTAGGCTTTAAGCCTAACAATTTTTCTCAAATGATGTGTATAACAGGTTCCCTTAGCGGTGGGTTGTCAAGGGCTTGAGTGACGATCATGGGTTTGAGGTATTTTTGAGATGAATAGTATTTGATGAAGGGCATGAAATTAAGTCCCTTATTTTGGTGATTTTGGATTGACAACCGATGTAATCTAGATAGTTTATGTTTAGATTAGTCTGTTGTTGATTTCCATATCCGTACGCGGGTTTTTGTAAAGGTTTAGTACTTTACCCCTTTATGGGAAGTTTATATCAAATACGAACGTCATATTGCCAAATTTCTGAAATTTTAAATTACTCTTCATTTTAGGGTGTTATAGATTGGCGCTCCGTCGGATCAACACGACAATAGCTACCGCCACCCTTTACCTCCCTATCACTGCCATCTCCTTTCATATCGCACAAAACATATTGCAATCGAGATTGTGGGTGTCCGACTTCTTGTGCCGGTTTGATTTATGTAGAATTTGGAAAACCCGACTAATTTGTACTGAGTGCAGTGTCGATGCTTCACTATTTGGATCTTACCAATAAAGCAGATAAGATCCAGAATGATGTTCTAAAGACGATTGCAGAAGGCAACTACTGGACTGGTGACCTTGGTAGGTATGCAACAACTACCGAGTTCACCAAGGCCATCAACGATCATTTTGAATGTTGCATATGCATATAAAATGCAATTTGTTTTGATTTTCTTACACACTAGTAATTTTTCATTAATGTACCATTTGGAATTGAAGTTGTGGATGGAATTAGACCCACAATAAGTTTTTTATTTTTTTGGTGAATTCAGCAGGAGTACTGCTGAAAAGAGAGGTTATGCAGTTGGCATGCTTCTATATATTGCTATTAATTGTAATTTATCAATAACCATCATATGACTTTGAGTTCCCCCATCCTTTTCTGTAAGTCCTTTCAAAGGAACACTTGTTAAATCATCTCCGTTGCAGTTTGGATTTATAGGTATCACAATTGGTATCACATTCATATCACTGTGGGTATCCTAGTGGTTATGTGAGGTAGCACATTAGTACCACTGTGGGTATCACATTCATATCACTGTGGGTATCCTAGTGGTTATGTGAGGTATCACGTTGGTACCATTGTGGGTATCACATTCATATCATTGTGGGTATCCTAGTGGTTGTGTGTGATTTAAATCCTAAATAAGATATGGTCTCAACCCATACTGTAACACCCCTAAAATTTGAAAATAGCAGACAATTTAAAACTTACAAAAATTCCTTAAATACAAAGCTTGGGAATAACAAACATCTAAAGTTACAAGGAAGAAACACTAAAACAATGTATTAGAGTTTATCTAGTCCCACAACTAGGGACAACATTAGTCGGGTGTTACTAGAACCACCAAAGTTGTTATCTTCACCAAACTGGATGACGTCTCTAAGGCCATCCTACAGGAACTTCTACCAAGCTCCACTCGCCACACAGATCCATCTAAGCCCTGATATACATGTCCAAAAGAAAAAGTGTTAGGCTTAACGCCTAGTGAGTTAAAACAGTTTTCATCATATAACTCATAAAACATTTAAAGTGAACATTTTACTCCGAATAAGACCATTTTAGAAGCAATGATTATAAAGAGGCTTTATTTGCAAATCAAGTTCCTTCCAAATTCCACACACCCATTCTAAATAATTAAACGACACCCATAACTTTCCTCAAAACGTACCCACACGGTATTTTGTCAAAGGACTCTTTGTACAGATAAAATGGTACGTTTTAACACCGAATACATGGGTAAGGAATACCCAAATTAACACCTTTCGGTGACGGGGGAGACCCGATTCCATCGAATGTGGCGGGCACACAAAATTAAGCCACTTATCAACGTCCTCGAGCTTCGCATAGACCATGGATCCTCGTATCCGGCTCCTCTAAGCTACCACCGCAAGATACCCAAATGACCTAGCGTCTACTCGACCTCTAGATGAGTCTCACCACAAAGTCACAAGTCCCCGTATCCGGCTTACCATGGGCACCACCGCAAGACTTAGCTCCGTATACGGCTCTCCAAGAGCACCACCGCAAGCTTACATAACATGACTTGGGGACCACTCACTAGACTCAAACATGGACAACTAAACTCCATGATGAACATAACGACTCATATGCCTATGGATCCAATGCATTACAGTCTAAACCGTTACATGACTGAAAAGAATGAACTAACACATTCAAAACATGTAACTCTCAAATAGGATGCAACTAAGTACACCATACGTCCCAGGCTCCTAAACGAGCTATCAAATCCGAACAAATGTTCCAAAGACTCCACCGAGTACAAATCAAGCCCCAAGAGGCTTAATAGACGTTTGGCTAAAACAGGAGAGCCAATATGGTTACATAGACTAAAATACACATTTCCCCAAAATCTTTGATTCTCAAATTACCATTGGCCTTCGGCCCTAAACTCAAAAGGTTTTCCATTTGTACAATATTTCCCCAAAGTCGGGAATGACCCAAAGCCAAAAGACTCACACCTTCACACTTTCCAAAACATCTCATTTCACGAATGATGCATAAAACCCGACAACCACTTAGAAGTACATTTTTTACCAAATGCCTATTTATGCAATAATTCATAAAAATTCATTCCTTTATGACACATTTATCGAAATGCCCAAAAATCACAAAGGTGCGTACTATACAAGTTTATAAAGTTAAACCTTTTCAAAATAACCAAACTTATCAGCAGTTCACAATTTCATGTAAGACATGAAACACCTCATAAAATATTGTAAACCATTTCTCAAGAGTTTAATAGCACAACTTGTGCAAGTATGCAAATGTTCACAAAACTTGTCAAACTAAGGTAATCCCATAGATATATTTTCCAAATCCCAAAACAAATGCATTTTGACATGTATATAGTTTTTCAAAGCAACTAGAACTCACCTTGCTAGATTTAGACTAAATCTAGGTTTTACCAACACAACTTGAGCTCCTTGAAGGAAGACTTGAAACCTTCTAGATCCTTAGCTCCAACTCTCAACCAAGATCCTTAGATACAACACAATCTCATAGCTACATTAAATCCCAACAAAAAGGGAAGAAGAAGGAAATACCAAAACCCTAGCTTTTAAGGTGAAGGGTGGAGAAGATTACCTTGGCTACAACACTTGAATTCACAAGCTTAAGTTCTTGCTGATCCACACTTGGTCTCAACAAACCCTAGGTTGACAAGGAATGAGGAGAGGGGTTTATGGAGAGAAAATCGCCTAAGAAGCTCTCTAGATCGGATCTAAAACGAGTTGGGAGAGAAATGCGGTTGATTGGGATGAAAAATGGATTTTTAAACCATGAGGACCCCGTGGGCGACAATGCCCGACGACAGTGCCAAGGGCATTATCGCGGTTCATAGTCGCGAGCCTCACCCAACGTTCGGTACCATCTCCGCGACAGTGACACGTGATTGTGCCACTGTCACTATCACGGGTCATAGTCGCCTGGTACGTACCGTAGTCTTCCCTCCTTCCGCGATTGTGACCAGCGACTATGACATGTGTCATAGTAGCGTGACACTCTCATGCCACACCCTACTTGTCCCGATTTCTTCGCTTTGTCGATCCAAGTGCCCAAACTGAAACTACGGGATTCTTACACATATTCCAAAGTGAGACATCACCTAAAACGGGGATTTGATCTGTGATATTTATTTGAATTTTCCAGGTGTTACAATCCTCCCCACCTTGGAAATGATTTCGTCCTCGAAATCTCGCACTGAAAATACCCCTCGGGAATGATTCACAAAACTCCACGAAGCTTGAAGCATTACTTAAGGGAATCCAATTTCACCAAAAACGTGTCGTATCCGAACTTTTTGCTCTTAGCCAGATTATTGCAAATTATTTCAACCTCGATACTCCTTATCGAACAAGCGATTATCGACTTTAAGAGTCCCGCCCCTTTTTACCCCTTTCTACCTACTAAGGCAGGGGCTACAAGAAGTGTTTTAACCACCTTCGTGGGTAATCAACAACTCTTCCCAAAGTCTTTCACCCGAATGATTTAGGCGGACTACTAGCTCACCACCCTTCTCCATTCCTCGGTCCACAAGGTTCCATGAGGGGTCATCGATTTGCCGATCTAGGTTTCATTCAAAAGATACACCATCGACTCGAGTCCCACGGTAGACTCCGATAGAATTCTCCAACTAAGAACCTGGGTTAGGAAACGACCCTAAGGATGGCCTTTGCCACAAGACTCTCTAACGGGGGCCCAAACCTGAGGATACCTCTTACAATCCTAAGATCATTTCTAAGGCCACCAGAGATTCCTCTTATTTCTTTCCCAAACAAGCTGCAAGGAAAATTTAGCACACTTATCAAAAGATAACATCACCATCAACTAGAGGCAAAAATCTTGAACATGAGTCACTGACAAGATCATTAGGGTTCCCAACTTTAATTAGAGTTGGCATTCCTCCAAAATTCCCACAATTCTCACTGCGCTTACATTCTTAGTTCTATCCCTTGACTAGGAGATTTCGCTAGGCTCCTAACGGACTGCACTCCAAAACTCATTTACTTAGTCGCACCAGACCGAGTATCATCACCACTTGGGAATTGATTCCACCTATCATAATAGGGGTGCCCTACCTTACAATACGCCAAAATCTTAAGTCTAGGATTTAGTTGGGTCTGCAATTTCCGCGTTAGCCTTGAGTCGTCCAACTTATGGATTCACTAACTTTTTAAAAAACTTGCTTAGCGGGGTCTTCCAAAATGTCACGCAGATCTTCCTTGTGTTCTATGATCAAATACTGTCTACCGCTTATTCTATTAGCTTCTATAGACGACATCCCAAATTCTTAGCAGTCGCTTGCCAACGACTCCATCTACGGTCACAGGCGGAAGCATTTCCTTGATCTTCTTAAGCAAACCGACACTCAACTCGCTTCAAGAAACCTCCTCTCACACTGGTACTATTTAACTCCAATTACCAAAGTCTTCGATTTAAATCCTTATGTTGGTTCTCCATTAAATCAACCACATCGATCGGTCACCAACCCCGGTGCTTATTACTTACACTCCTAATCTCTCTCTATTATCAGTTCAAACCCCGACCACCTGAATTGACACCCAGCCCCCTTACCGACCCTCTAGGCTCCTAGAAGCACTCATAATATCGATCTCTAGCATCAGGTACCAAAAACTGGCACCACTTATCCATTAAACGAGATAGCGGTAAACCATTCTAGCAAAGACTCGAACACTATAGCTTAACTACTCTATGGAAAGCAACAAGTGGGGAACGTACCTGTCATCACCATCATGCCATCCCAGCCTGGGTACGTTGTGCCCGCTTCCCGATCCCTCACTGATTCCTACACGAGGGCAATCCTTCTTAATATAGCTTGACTCTTTACACACAAAACAAATAGTGCCCTTGATGGAACAATCCCGATGGGAGTGGCCTAACATGCCACACTTGAGACACGTCAAAGGGTTGGGGTTGCACCTTCCCGCATGCTTGGCTCGACACTCCCGACACCACTTTGACTTCCTGCGATGGCTACTTTTCTTCTCTTCTTCATAATTATGATATTCATGGGGTGGACTCCATCGGTCCTCCCATTTCCTCTTTTCGGAAAACCCTGCCTCTTTTTGTTCACCCTGGGAACGAACGTCTTCCATAAACTGCGATTATTTTATCGCTTCCCGAAGAGTGGAAGCCTTGGAACACCGGACCATCGCCTTCATACGGGCTGGTAGTCCGTTCATGTAAGCTGTGACCCTGTCTTTCTCACCTGGAACGATATGTCCTACCAGATCCAGCTTTTCCATGAAGAGATTGGAGTATTCTCTCACCGACATATCTCCCTTCTTCAGGGCTCAGAACTCATCTTCTATTATGTCTATTGCCCTTTCGTTACAATATTCGTCCAACACTTGCTTCTTGAATGCATCCCACGTTAATGAAGAAGCAGTAACAGTTCCCATAGCGGTTTTGGTGACATTCCACCAAGTAAGAGTTCGGACCCTCAACATGCGGGAGGCAAATTTCACCTTCCGCCCCTCCTCACACTCACTAGTGTCAAATGCTTGTTCCATCTCTTGGATCCAATTAAAGCACGCCACTGGACTGTCAGTCCCTGAAAACTCTGGCGGCTTGCTGCACAGAAAACTCTTGTATGCATGAGTTCTCTCGTTATATTTCATGTTAGCAGCAACAAGATCCTCCAGCCGGGTCACATTCCCGGTGTCACCGGGACTCCGTACAACAGGCTCGTTAATTACCTCACGTCTCCGGTCATTGGCATCTCTGACCTCTAACGCCTTCATTAACCTTTCCTCTTGTTGCTCCGTAGCCGACTTCATCAATTGAACCACGTTATCCAACAACTCACCTTGAGGATTTGCCTCTTGAGTTTGTGTTTATTTTCCTGCATCCGCCATTCTTTTCTGACACACACGAGAAAGAGATTAAGAATCTTAGACCAATACTATAGTCGCAACTTATGACATACTAATGCACATTTCAAGCATCGTAGTAATGGTAGAGTCAAGCACGCTCACATAACAATATATTCTTAATAGCAGTAGCTAATTGAAATTATGAACATAATATACATAAAGGTCCTCGTCACCATAGCCACGACCCATGATTAGTGCGTTCCTATCGACCACCGTAACCCACACTCATCTTAAAAGTCCTTCCCATAACGAACATGTCATATATTAAAGTCTCAGCTTAAGTCTAGGCATCTAAGATCCATACCTAGTTCACTTAAACTAGAGCTCTGATACCAACTTGTAACACCCCTAAAATTTGAAAATAGTAGACAATTTAAAACTTACAAAAATTCCTTAAATACAAAGCTTGGGAATAACAAACATCTAAAGTTACAAGGAAGAAACACTAAAACAATGTATCAGAGTTTATCTAGTCCCACAACTAGGGACAACATTAGTCGGGTGTTACTAGAACCACCAAAGTTGCTATCTTCACCAAACCGGATGACGTCTCTAAGGCCATCCTACCGGAACTTCTACCAAGCTCCACTCGCCACACAGATCCATCTAAGCCCCTGATATACATGTCGAAAAGAAAAGGTGTTAGGCTTAACGCCTAGTGAGTTAAAGCAGTTTTCATCATATAACTCATAAAACATTTAAAGTGAACATTGTACTCCGAATAAGACCATTTTAGAAACAATGATTATAAAGAGGCTTTATTTGCAAATTGTTAAGTGCATTTTATGCATTCATCATAGTAGTTTATAATTGCATTTTGCATTTAGTTTAATTGTTTGCATGTAGATTTTATTATATTTTTTAGTTAATTTTCGTTTAATAAATCGATTGGGGATATTACATTGGTATTTTTGTGGTTTTCTCGGGTTTTGACAGGTAATTCACATTGAAAGCATGAAATGGATGATGACGGATTCTTGGAGCATTTGATCAATCATTTATGTGGTGGAGCAATTCAAGAAATATGACAAAGTTGGACCAAATTTTGAAGAAAATATTCATTAGGGGATGTTTTCAAAGAAAAAGACATGAAGAGATCGTTCTTGAATGTGTTGCAAAGAAAATGGGCTGAATTGGAAAATTATCTTTTATATATTGAATTGAATTTTAGGTTTAGGGGAGACATCTCTTTTCTTTCTCTTCTCCACGCCGCCATTTTTCTTTTTCTTTTTTTGTTTTGTTTTTTAGTTTAGAGTTTTATTTGGTTTAGGGATGAATTGTTAGGTTTGGTTTCTTTTCTTTTTCTTGTAAGTTTGTTAGTTTATATTTTAGATTTTAGGTTTAGTTAGTTTTTTTTTATTTATTTGCGATCATTCGTTCTTTGAATCTTTTGAAGATGTGATGTTTCGGCGGATCGAAGATGAAGATGAAATGTGACAGATTCTCATCAACATTCAACACCGTTGTAACGTTTCGTTTCTCCTTTTATTTTATATTTATGTTTGAATCTATATTTTCTTCTCCTCTTTTTAATTTATGCATCGTTCTTAATTTATTTTACTGTTTTATTAGGTTAGATCGATTTTTGGAGAGTGACACTCCTTGGATCGTACTTCTCCCTTTTTAATTTCTTGCATCGTTTTTATTCAATTTACCGCTTTCGTAGGCTAAAAACGATTATTGGAGAGTGACACTCCTTGGATCGATCTTTACAGCTTTCGTAGATTAATTTTATTGTTTTGTTTAGATTTATATTACGTTTTATTTCGTATTTTAGTTATCGTTCATTTGGGTAATCGTCACTTTGGATAGACGTTGTGGTATTGATCAATTGTTTTTATAATGAACTTTTGAGTTTTAATTGGTTGATTTTTCATATAACGAAAGTTAATGTTTGATTAACCAATTTTTATAAAACGACTTTAGTTAAATTCGATTAGTTTTAGATACGAACGAAGGTTCGGTCTGTTACTTAGATTAAATTGATCGGTGACAACGGTCCTAACATGATAAATAGTTAGGGACGTTGATTGGGAAAAATATTCGTTTTAAATCATAATATTTCTTCCCAATGTACACATATTGCGAAAATAAATATGGGTTTTGGATTAGAAAAGTTTTTCCACCTCGAAAAAGGGTTGAAGTAATTTTACATAACGAATTCCCACCATTACCAAAAATCTGAAGTTGACATTACCCAATGTCCGTTAGTTTGTTTTGCTTCCTTCTTTTGTTTGTTTATTTAATTAGTTTTTTTTATAAAAAAAATCCAAATATTGATGAATTCACGTAGCTAGGTCATAGTCTAAGAACGAGTCTGTGTTTAGTCCATCGCCTCCCTGTGATCGACCCGTATGCTACACCTCCTGTACGCTTGTGGTATAAATTTAAAACACATCACAAATCAAGTTCCTTCCAAATTCCACACACCCATTCTAAATAATTAAACGGCACCCATAACTTTCCCCAAAACGCACCACCCACACGGTATTTTGTCAAAAGACTCTTTGTACAAATAAAATGGTACGTTTTAACACCGAAGACATGGGTAAGGGAATACCCAAATTAACACCTTTCGGTGACGGGGGAGACCCGATTCCATCGAATGTGGGGGCACACAAAGTTAAGCCACTTATCAATGTTCCCGAGTTTCGCATAGACCATGGATCCTCGTATCCGGCTCCTCTGAGCTACCACCGCAAGATACCCAAATGACCTAGCGTCTACTCGACCTCTAGATGAGTCTCACCACAAAGTCACAAGTCCCCGTATCCGGCTCACCATGGGCACCACCGCAAGACTTAGCTCTGTATACGGCTCTCCAAGAGCACCACCGCAAGCTTACATAACAACATGACTTGGGGACCACTCACTAGACTCAAACATGGACAACTAAACTCCATGATGAACATAACGACTCATATGCCTATGGATCCAATGCATTACAGTCTAAACCGTTACATGACTGAAAAGAATGAACTAACGCATTCAAAACATGTAACTCTCAAATAAGATGCAACTAAGTACACCATACGTCCCAGGCTCCTCAACGAGCGATCAAATCCGAACAAATGTTCCAAAGACTCCACCGAGTACAAATCAAGCCACAAGAGGCTTAATAGACGTTTGGCTAAAATACGAGAGCCAATATGGGTTACATAGACCAAAATACACATTTCCCCAAAATCTTTGATTCTCAAATTACCATTGGCCTTCGGCCCTAAACTCAAAAGGTTTTCCATTTGTACAATATTTCCCCAAAGTCGGGAATGACCCAAAGCCAAAAGACTCACACCTTCACACTTTCCAAAACATCTCATTTCACGAATGATGCATAAAACCCGACAACTACTTAGAAGTACATTTTTGACCAAATTCCTATTTATGCAATAATTCATAAAAATCCATTCCTTTATGACACATTTATCGAAATGCCCAAAAATCACAAAGGTGCATATTATACAAGTTTATAAAGTTAAACCTTTTCAAAATAACCAAACTTATCAACAGTTCACAATTTCATGTAAGACATGAAGCACCTCATAAAATATTGTAAACCATTTCTCAAGAGTTTAATAGCACAACTTGTGCAAGTATGCAAATGTTCACAAAACTTGTCAAACTAAGGTAACCCCATAGATATATTTTCCAAATCCCAAAACAAATGCATTTTGACATGTATATAGTTTTTCAAAGCAACTAGAACTCACCTTGCTAGATTTAGACTAAATCTAGGTTTTACCAACACAACTTGAGTTCCTTAAAGGAAGACTTGAAACCTTCTAGATCCTTAGCTCCAACTCTCAACCAAGATCCTTAGATACAACACAATCTCATAACTACATTAAATCCCAACAAAAAGGGAAGAAGAAGGAAATACCAAAACCCTAGCTTTTAAGGTGAAGGGTGGAGAAGATTACCTTGGCTACAACATTTGAATTCACAAGCTTAAGTTCTTGATGATCCACACTTGCTCTCAACAAACCCTAGGTTGACAAGGAATGAGGAGAGGGGTTTATGGAGAGAAAATCGCCTAAGAAGCTCTCTAGATTGAATCTGAAACGAGTTGGGAGAGAAATGAGGTTGATTGGGATGAAAAATGGATTTTAAACTATCAGGTCCCCGTGGGCGACAATGCCCGACGACAGTGCCAAGGGCATTATCGTGGGTCATAGTCGCGAGCCTCACCCAACGTTTGGTACCATCTCCGTGACAGTGACACACGATTGTGTCACTGTCACTATCGCGGGTCATAGTCGCCTGGTACGTACCGCGACCTTCCCTCCTTCCGCGATTGTGACCAGCGACTATGACATGTGTCATAGTAGCGTGGCACTCTCGCGCCACATACTACTCATCCCAATTTCTTCGCTTTGTCAATCCAAGTGCCCAAACTGAAACTACGGGATTCTTACACATATTCCAAAGCGAGACATCACCTAAAACGGGGATTTGAACGGTGATATTTATTTAAATTTTCCGGGTGTTAAACATACTCAAAACGGTATCACAGTGAGTTTGTGTCTAACACTTAAAGAAAGCATCATAGTCTTGGTATTACAATGCATCTTGGTATCACACTGCTTTTTGGTATCACAAGAAGGTTAATACAACTAGAGTAGAATAAGGATGAATTAGTATCACAGTGCATCTTGGTATCACAGGAAGCGGGAGGGAGGTCGGAGGCCAAAGAGGTGATATATGAGAGAGGAGAGATAATATTTTTAAAATACCTAAAATGCCCTAAAATTTAAATTTCAAATAAAATTACCAAAATTAATAATTTCCTAATTTATTCCTTATTATGTGGCTCACATTAGATCTCACAGTTATCACAAAAACAAAGTTCTCCTTTGAATGACCCCTATATATATTATGTTTGTTACGTATCATATATGCAATGATTTGTCTTCAGCTGGCTATATATGAGATAGCTACAAAATCTTTAACAAGACTCAATTAAATAATTTAGTTTGCCTATGTGTGCAAGACAAAAATATGCTCCAAAACGTCTTCCTAAAATATCCATTATTGTAACAATCTCTATATATGTTTCTCATCATCTATTTCTCCATACCCTTTCTAATAACATAAGCACAAGCCTCCATGGCTCTCTCTATATGTTTCTTTTTCTCAATCATTCCCATCAAAAAACTTCTCAACTTTCTCGATACCCCCTCAGGACAACAAATCTCGATTGCTTTAGGAAAAAATGGGTTTACTGAGAGTATTGACACACAAGTTGCTTTGATACAAAATAAATTTTCCAGCTATTTGAACATGTGGCACGTAAAATGATGAAAAGTACACGAAATTAAAAGGGAAATAAAGGTATTCGCGAACCCATATCTAGAAAGATAAATGAACATAAACATCAAGCAACTATAAACAATTAAGTACTTTTCAAAACCAAGATGTAGAAGAAAACGAGTTTACACCAATCTATGGGAGTACATTTCGCTGGCAACAATGAAGATCATTTTTTCCCTTTTTTCCTTTATAGACTTTGAGTTTCTATCGATCTCACTTCCTATTGACTGATACATGAATTAGATCAATTATAAAGTGGTGGAGTTTCATGTAACTGTTTTTGGTAATCATTGTAAAACAAGAGAAGATGAAAAGGAAAACCCTAAAAAAAGATGAAATGGTATATCTGTAAATTAGAAAGATAAGCATATATTTTCAATAGTTAAATATTGAAGCATATATTTTATATTTGGAGACATATTAAGCATAGATACTCAAATTTCCCCATTATGTATGATCTTTACATTTTGAAATTTTGTTAAAATTATAATTAGAATATAATAACATTTATTTACAAAATACATCAACATTTCATAACAGTTCACAACATATATATATATATATATATATATATATAGGAAAGTTCAAATAAAAACTCATTTTTCATTGTGTACGTGAGGACAAATCTCAGTCATTCCATCTTTTTTGATCCAACAACTCATATTAAATGGAGTTTTTAGTTTGAAGATGTCTAGGGGTAAAAATGGAAGATAATTTAAAGTCACGTCTACCATATTTGACTTTTTATTTTCTTTTTTAATTAAAAATTTTTACCCAATTAAAGTTTAAAATAAATTATCTTAAAAATTACAAATATTTTAATCAAACAAATTACATAAAAAAAACGAGAATTTCGTGCTCTTCGATAAGACATTCATCTCGAAATAGTTTTTTTTTGCCGTTTTAACCGTTTTTTACGTGAAATGCTATATATGTGTTATATTCATTATGAATATTTATGTATGTTCAAGTTTGTACAACACCTCGACACCGTAAGTATGCAACTCGACATCATCTTCTTCAACACTTTCTTCAACGTCGTAAGGCATCGCTTTTCTTCAGCACTGTAACCCAACACCCATCAAGACGAATCGAGAACCTATCGAGTAATTATGTTGTGAATCGAGGAACAAAAAAGAGTGCGTCAAGTCTCCACATTTTCACAGGTCATTCATGTATTATTCGTCATGAATAATACAACATTCAGGGTGAATAATTCACGATTCATGAATTCGTGTATTATTCATCATGAATAATGAATGAACGTTCACAAGTCATTCATGTATTATTCATCATGAATAATGTATCATTCAGGATGAAAAATACAACATTCAGGGTGAATAATTCATTTTTCATGAATTCGTGTATTATTCATCATGAATAATGAATGAACGTTCACATTTTTATTCATACTGAATGTGGGACGTCCGGGGATGCGCATACATATTCATAATGAATTAAACCAAATTTCGGTTGTGAATTGGGAAACAAAAGAGAGTGTGCCATGTGTCTACACCTTCACGGGTCATTCATATATTATTCATCATGAATAATGTATCATTCAGGATGAATAATACAACATTCAGGGTAAATAATACACGATTCATGATAAATAATACATAAATCATGGATTTGTGTATTATTCATCATGAATGTTGTATTATTCATTCTGAATACTGTATTATTCATCATGAATAGTGAATGAACGTTCACATTTGTTATTCATACTGATTCATAATGAATATAACACGTACAAATAATTTCACGTAAAAAACGGTTAAAACGAAGAAAAAAAACTATATCGAGATGGATGTCATATTGAAGAGCACGAAATTCTCTTTTTTTTTATGTAATTTGTTTGATTAAAATATTAGTAATTTTTAAGATAATTTATTTTAAAGTTTAAGGGGATAAATTTTTTTAATTAAAAATAAAAGAAAAAGTCAAACAAAGTAGACGTTGATTCAAATTTCCAATTTGTTTCTTAATCTCTTCTCAATTAATCTTCTTATGTATTAACCATTGATTAGTTTTCTAAGTTTTGATTAATGGTTAAAATTTGTCCTCATATGTACAATGAAAGATGAGTTTTCATTTGAACTCACCCCTATATATATATATAAATAACATGTAACACCCTAAATTTTAGAAGGAATTTAAAACCTGGAATAATGACGTAATATTTGCGTCTATGAAATATAATCACCCAAAAAGGGGAAAGAGTAAATGTAACACTCGAGAAATTTCAAGTAAGTAATTAATGTCCCAAATACACGTTATCTCACGCTAATGTTTATTTCATAGGTGGGGTATGTCATCAATTATAAATTTGAACCCTAGTGTCGTTATTACGTGTTAAACATCGAAAGAAATCGGACTAAAACCGGGAACCAATCGCAGTCGGCGACAATGTCGGTGACTGTGACAATCTGTCATGGTCGCTGGGCAATATCGCGCGGGGGGAGACGAGTTACGGTACATCTCGGGCGAGAGTGACCGCGATTGTGCCATTGGGCACTCTCGCCGGTCACAATCGCCGAGATTGTACCGCGAGAGGGTGAGGCCCAGCGATTGTGCCTAGCGACAATGTCATATGGCAAAGTCGCCTGGCACTCTCGCGTACGGGGGTTGGGCATATAAAAACTTCCCCAATCCGACTTTTCACTTCAAATTTCACCAAATTTAGATTAGGGTTTGTTTAGGGAGCTTCTAGAGGCGATTTTCTATCCTTTTTAACCATTCTCCTCATTTATTACTCAAGGATTTCAGTTAGTGCATTAAAGTCTCTTCAAGACTCATTTAGGAAGCATTTAAGGCACTCATTCAAGCTTGGGGGCTCCATCTCTCCCAACTTCTAGGGTTCTAACTTCTTTTCTAGGTTTTTGACCAAAAACCTAAGTTTATGAGTTCTTAAACATTTTGTTAAACTAGATACATATCATTTTATGTTCTTTGTTGTTACCCTTGCATTTTCACATGATATTCTCTATTTGCAAATGTGTTCATTTATGTATGGGTTCATGACCCCATGTACTACATGATTGGGGATGCCTTAAATGGTTGTTTGGAATCCTTTAGCCCATTTATAATTGTAGGACCCTTTTCATGTTGATTAATTTGAAGTAGTAGCTTATATGAAGGATTTTGACCTAATTTAGGTAAGTGGTTTACATGGTACCTAAATGGTGAGGGGTTGTCTTGGTATTCTCCTATTGGACAAAGAAGCATGGAAATTGGTAGAATTATACTTGCTTACACCTTAAATGGAAATGTGGGTATATTGGTGAGAGGAAATGTGTGCAAGTCCTATATGGAGATTATACATGATGTATGTGAATTGTAGTCTAAAATGTTTACCTATGATTAGTATTGTGTACATTTCACATAGAATAAAGTGCCTTGAGGCCTATTAGCGATATTGTTGGATGAGCCAAGTCAGTAGATACTAGGAGGATATAATCTTGGGTGTCACCGTGAGGGTATGCACCTAGACCTCCATCATTCGAGGTAATGCCATGGTTGTAGTCCTCGGATGTGCAGGGCCTTTTGGATGTCGCTCATGGTAGTTGACATCAAGGTGTATCGAATTTTTGGGTGGAACTTGATTAATGCTATGGGTCTCCTCCATTGACTCCACATACGGTAATTTCCTTGATAAATGTCATATGCATATTTCTTTTTATGGACTGTTATTATTTGTTCAAACTCACTAGGTTTTTTGGCCTAACACTTGTTTGGTGTCGGTGTGTATCTCAGGTTCTAGCGAGGCCGACACTAAGAAGGTTTAGCCGGGTTTAGAGCGAGCTTGGGGAAGGATTCTTTTGGAACACCATTAGATAGAAGACTTTTATCTTTTGGAAGTTATTGGGTGACACCCGTATTGTAATCTTATTTCATGTCAAATTAGATTAGTAGTTTGTTATTTCTAATGCTTTGAAGTATAACTTGTATAAACAGGTGAATATTCAATTCTCCATTTTTGGAAGGCTCGATGCTTTGGCATTTTTGTATACCACACTTTCCATTTTCGAAAAGTTTTTGTTATTTCCATTTTGGGGGTGTTACAATTTGTTATTCCCAATTAACAATGTTATGATCAATATGACATTTAATTTCCAAATCGAAACACTTTTATTTCAATCACAAGTCTGAATTACAAAGAACGCTCACAACTCCTTTCTCTCTCTAACTCTGAAAAACTCGTACAATGCTATCTCTGATGTTACAAGATTACATGCACTCAAGCTATTTATACAAAGTCTAAGAAACGTGCAAGACACTGTTCACGCACAACACAGAAACGCGCAAACAACATTAAAACATAAAATATAATGATTGACTTTGACTTTATTACACTAGACTTTGACTTTGATGCTGAGAGTTGACTTTAGCTTTGACCTTCAAACTTCAGTCTTCTGTGATCTTGTATCCAACAGATTTATGCTCTAATAATCTCCCCCTTTGGATTCAAGATCATCTTCAAAAGATTTAGCAATTCAATTTTCTCTCTTTGAGAACACAAATTACAATCTCCCTCTTTGTCAAATTTTATTAACCCAGATTGTCTTCAAAACAAATGTATTCTTTACCAAAATGATAGAAACCTCTTTCAGACACTTGAAAGAAATCATCTTCAGTTTCAGCTCAGATTGCATCAACAAATTATCTTCAAAGAAAATTTCTGTAAAATTCAGCATGTCTTCAGAAATCTTTTGAATATGCTTTTCTCTTTTAGTCTTGCAGTCTTTGAAAACAAACACTCATCAAATCAATCTTTATTCTTCAACTTTTCTTTATCAACACCAAAATTTGTTCCAAATTGTTCTTCAGTCAACATTTCTTTAAACTTTGTCATCTCCCCTTTTTGATAATTGCAGCATGAAATCATCAAAACTTTCTCCAAGAAATGTCTTTATCTGACCACTGATCTTTTGAACTATGAGCCTCTGATTAGATGTTGATCCAACGAATATATTCATCCGAATCTTTTCAAATTCAAACAAAATAAGAATGTAACACCTGAATCAACAAATGAATCAGTTAAGATGTCTGTCAGTGACACTAAGTCACTTTGTGTAACGAATACACATTGGAAAGGAGCTTTTATGATGTTCACTCCCTCAGGGCTTCCATTCAATCATCGAAACACCACAAAGGCAATTTCTATGAACGTTATGACAAGAAAAAAAAAATTCCTTGTGTGTTCGTGCAAGTGTTCAAAAGAATTAAACACATGATGATTGCTTTTTATAAGGCTCAACATTGTGTAAACCACTGAGACAACAGTAATTACACACAGACTCAATTGTGCATGATCAAAGTGCGAAGGTGGGGCAGACTTCCTTCTTTTTCAATATCCAGATTTTCCAAATGAAAACCAGATAGATTATGTGATGCGTCCCCTTGAAAATATGAAACATTCTTTTATTGAGAAGAAAATGAGTGGCTGGTGGGGTTTTAAGCAAGAGTTGGCATGGGTTAATTGCCTGTTTCAATAATGTTCACGAAGAATTGTGAAACACTAGTAATGTGGTTGCCCGGCTCAGAAAATAGTTGGTGCAGAGTTTAATATTCTTTTACTCTGATCTCACACCCTCTTTCTTTTTAATCATTGAGATCACTTCTAACGAAACTCTCATTCAGATTTTACCTCGTCACACAACCCACACTCATATCTTTTTGACTTCTCACACAATCGATCACTCAAGGAATAACTTCTTGGGTAGGAAACACTGGTTAACATGAATCCATATAAGTTTCATTTAAGCTCACACAAAGAACCCATGTTTTCCTATAAAGATCAATGCTGGTTAATATGGTTTAACTTTATCAGTTAAAGCACAAATATACAAGTCAGATATATGTATGCTCATAGATGTAATCATAAAAATTTGAGCATTTTAAACATTGAAGACTTTTCAAACAAGATAATTGAATGAATGAAATGAATACAAGAAACTTGTTTGAAAATCTGACATTGTATGAAAAAGATCAAATATGAAATGATATAGCAATCAATGCTTTGGTCATCAAAAATTGATATTGTCTATAAGAAACAAAAATATAGACATTCTTGAAAGAACGTTCAGAAATAAAATCACGCTCAAACTTTGAATAACAAACGGGGTGTATCACCATCGAAAAAATTTGTTCAAATATGAGACATGGTGATAACATATACAACAAAAATTAAACCGGTGTGTGTGAATACTTGAAAGTATATAGAAAAGATAATACACAAGTATTAATCTTTGGAAACACACGGTTTGTTAACGTTTAAGCATAAGTAAAATGAAAACATTTAAAATCGCACTTCCAATTCATGAAATTTGTTTAAGAAGTGGTTTGAACATTTAAAAACATGTTTTCTATGATTGAAAGTCGTTCTTCTTTCAACCATATATGAGATTAAGATGAGAAATAAACCTTTCCGTTCAGTCTTAAATCTCATCAAGTCAAGCTTAAAGTCATAAACATATGATCTTGTAAGCATCTTCTCAATCTACATCAGTCAAAAAGTCTGTCAAAGTACAAAATTTATTCACAAAAATTTATTGAAATGTAAATGACATAAAGCAGTAAAACAATGAATGTACGAGTTCTGATTTTAAATAATCATAAGTCATAATTCTTACTCTTTTTACTTACGCTTACTCCCCCTATATTTATGCATTAGAAAAAACATGTCAGTTAAACATATGCAAAAATATATTAACTCCCCCTCAAATGAATATTGATCATCTCTATCTTCTCTTACTCCCCCTAAGATCATGAACACACACGTTAAAGTGTAGATATCTTTTCAGAATAAAGATAAAGAAATGAAGAAAAAAATACAAATAAGAAAAACTTTAATAGGTAAACACATATTATGTCTTAAGATTTATCATACCAAGTTTCGAGATAAGAAAAGTAAATCTCTTTTCATCGAGAGGCTTGGTAAACAAATCAGCAAGTTGATAATCAATGTTTACAAAATAAAGTTCTATTGTACCTTTTTCGACATTGTCTTTGATAAAATGATATATAACATCGATATGTTTTGTCTTTGTATGTTGCACAGGATTTGCAGATATGGCAATGGCGCTCTTCGAGTCACAATAAATCGGAATTTTGTCAAATTTAAAGCCATAGTCTCGAAGTTGTGTCCTCATCCACAATACTTGAGAGCAACAAATGGCAGCAGCTACATACTCTGCTTCAGCAGTAGAAGTGGATACACAAAGTTGTTCTTTGACGCCCAACTTACGAGCTTGTCTCCAAGAAATTGAATATGACCCGACGTGCTCTTCATGTCTAACATACACCCAGCATGACCTGCATCTGAATAAGCAGTCAGTTCAAAACCAGTATCTTTAGGATACCACCGACCAAGATCTGCAGTCCCCTTCAGATATCTAAAGATCCGTTTGACCGCGGACAAATGGGATTCTTTGGGGTTAGCCTGATATCTTGCGCATAAACATGTAGAAAACATAATATATGGCCTACTAGACGTCAAATACATTAAAAATCCTATCATACCTCTATAGGTCTTAACATCAACAGGTTTTCCCGAAGGATCCACGCCGATCTTAGTTTCAGGTGCCATCGGGCTACCAATTGGTTTACAAGTTTCTATTTTGAATTTCCGAAGAATATCAAAAATGTACTTAGCTTGGTTTATAAAAATCCCCGTTGAAAATTTCTTAACTTGTAATCTGAGAAAGAAATTCATCTCTCCCATCATACTCATTTGAAATCTTGACACCATTAAATTAGAAAAGTTCTTACAGTATTTAGGGTTTGTAGAGCCAAATATTATATCATCTACATATATTTGAATAAGAATGATATCGGCTTTTTCTTTCTTAATGAATAAAGTGGTATCGATTTTACCTTTAGTGAAGCCCGACTTGACCAAAAACTTTGATAAAACATCATATCAGGCTCGAAGCGCTTGTTTTAACCCATAAAGTGCTTTATCCAGTATATATACATGATCTGGTTTATCTGGATTCAGAAAGCCTTCTGGTTGTGTAACGTAGACTTCCTCCTTAAGTATGCCATTTAGAAATGCAGTCTTCACGTCCATCTGGTATACTGTGAAGTTTTTATGTGCAGCGTACACTAGAAACATGTGGATTGCTTCTATACGTGCTACTGGAGCGTAAGTCTCGTCGTAATCTATGCCTTCCTCTTGTCGGTAGCCTTTGGCAACAAGTTTTGCTTTGTTTCGAATTACAATACCATTTTCATCCTTTTTATTCTTGAATACCTATTTAGTGTCGATGATATATTTTCCTTCCGGTTTTGGCACAAGTCTCCAGACCTTTAGGGCTTCGAACTGATTTAACTCTTCTTACATAGCAGACACCCGATCCGAGTCAGCTACAGCTTCTGATACGCGAGTTGGCTCTATCTTACTCAGGAATGAGTCATGCAGACATTGATTTAAAGTTGCTGACCTAGTTTGCACCGGCTTTGTTGGATCTCCAATGATTTGGTGAATATGGTGCTCTTTGGTCCAGCGATGTTCATAAGGGAGTTGATTAGATGAAGATTGATCATGATTATCATCTAAGAATCCACTGTCAACTTCATCAGCTTGTACAGTAGGAAGGAGTGATTCAGTTGAAGTAGCTTGTACAGAAGCTTCAGTTGGTACAACTTGTTCAGACTGTTGATTTGTCTCTATTATACACCCAACTGATTCAACAACTTTTGTTTCTTCATTATTGTTCACATCTTCAACTATCGGAGCAGATACTTGAACTGGAACTTCTTGCTGAACCGGGGAGTTGGATTCAGTAGATAACTCTGAAGCGGTTGGATTACTATTCATTGAGTCATTCATACTGTCAACCACAACAGATTTAGTCACTTTAGATCCAATAAATTCATCATAAAACAATTCAAATAATAAATCTAAATCAGATAAATGAGCATTAGAAGTTGATGCTTCATCTGATTTCTGCTTTGTCGGTACAGGTTCTGGACTGATCTGCCCAGAAGCTAGCACTCCGGTAAGTACGGGTTCTGAACCGTGTTGTTCAAAAGCCATATCCTCGTCGAATGTAACATTAACGCTCTCAACTACTGTCTTTGAATTCTTCAAATACACCCTGTATGCAGCCGATGATTGAGAGTAACCAATGAAAATTCCTTCATCTGCCTTAACACTGAACTTGTTTAGACTCTCTCTGTCGTTAAGCACATAATACTTACAACCAAAAATATGAAAGTATTTGATTGTTGGTGTCCGGTTGTTGATCAAAGCATAAGGAGTCTTTCCAAAACGGCGATGTATCATGGAACGATTCTAAGTATAACAAGCAGTTGAAATAGCTTCTGCCCACAGAAACAAAGGTAGATCAGATTGGATGAGCATAGTCCGAGCGGCCTCGACTAGAGTTCGGTTGCCCCTTTCTACTAATCCATTCTGTTCTGGCGTATGAGCAACAGAGAATTGATGTGTTATCCCAACCGATTCGAGATAATCTTTAACGATTTTGTTTTTAAATTCTGTGTCGTTCGTCTGTTCTTAGAAGCTTGACTGGTTTTTGCAAGTTCACTTGGATAGTCTTCAGAAAGGTGATGAGTACTTCGGGCGTCTCATCTTTTGATCTTAGAAATTTTACCCAAGTGTACCGCGAATAGTCGTCCACGATAACTAAAACATACTTCTTGCCGCCTATGCTTTGTGTTCGCATGGGACCACAAAGATCCATATGCAACAACTCGAGTGTAGAAGTGGTAATTTGTTCAGGTTTCGGCTTATGTGGAGCTCTCTTCATCTTTCTCTTTTCACGTGTTGCACACAAGTGTTCTTTCACATATTTGAGCTCAGGAAGTCCTTTGACTAGCTTTCCAGTGACCAATTTGTTTATGTAACGAAAATTCAGGTGTGACAGCCTTCAGTTCCAAAGCCAACTTTGTTGTATCGAGGCTTTTGTCAGTAAGCAAACCTCACTGTCAGTCTGAACCTTTGAAAGATTGATTGTGTAGAGGTTGGATCTTCTAATTCCGACCAAAAGTTCCTTTCCATCTTCATTACACACAGAGCAACTTTTGGCTTTAAAATTCACCTCTAATTCTTTGTCGCAGAATTGGCCAATGCTAAACAGGTTGTGCCCTAAACCTTCAACATAACTCACCTTCGTTATCATTACTTTGTCTTGAATAATGTCACCATATCCCAAAATTGGTGAAAAATGGTCATTTCCAAATCTAACTGTCCCGCATTATTTCTCTGTATAATTAGACAATAAATCTTTCTGCCCAGTCATATGCTTGGAACACCCGCTATCCAAGTACCACATATAACGGGTCTGCACATGAGAAATCAGGGAACAACAACTTTAGGTACCCATTTAAAAACGGGTCCTATAATGTTAGCACAAGAAGATTTTGGCACCCATTTAAAGTTGGGTCCGCTTTTCTCTTGAAAAACATTTGAGCCATATGAATGAGAAGAATATACATGATACGTGCCAAACCAATCATTAGAATGTTGTCGAGAAGTAAAATCATTCCTACGAATAGTAGAAAACTTTCTAGTATACGGAGATAACTGAAACAATTGCTTTATTGAATACTTCTTGTAATGAGATACAAGTTTTTGTTTATTAGAAGCAACATTCTCAATTATATCAGAAGTACTATCAGTATTTCTATTACAAGAAGAATTAGACAATGATTTCGCCTTCTCGTCAACCTTCTTCTTTGCTAACCAAGTTGATTTAACTCCATTCTTTTTCTTCCTCATATCTGAAACATTTGACAGTTTAAAGTTAGAACTGTGAGAATCAAGAGAATGTTTCTTCTTTGGCTTACCAGTGTTGGTCGGTTTCTGTGAATGCCCAGAGTTTTGCTTCTTACCTTTGGCAACTTTGGTTTTCACAAGAACCGATTTATCAAATTTCGTTGATGTTTCACCTTTTTTCGTACACATTTGGTAATCCAAAAGAGTTTATGACAAATTTTGAATGATTAGGAAGTTTAGCATTAAAATCAAATTGAGCAACACAATCATCTAAATCACCATCAGAGGTTAAGAAATCAAACTCATCATCAAATAAACCAGACATATCATCAGATTTTGAAGCTTTGGATGATTTAGAAAAATCATTATATTTGAACACAGTAGAAAAAACAGTTTGTTCAAGATCAATCAAAATTCTTTCTTCTGCTAGAGTTTTCTCAAGTTCAGAAATTTTACTTTTCAAAACTAGAGGAGGGACATAAAGCTTACCTTCGATAGGCTTAGCATCCATTTCTTTTAAAGAATAACTCTCAAAATAGTCATTTGAAAGAAATTTTGATTTATCATAACTATAACTATTATTCAACCTCTCATAGAGAAATGGAAGTTGAACGTTAGTTGTGTTCTTTCTTTTCTCATTTTCCTTGGCTTCATCCTCTCCAGACAGTTTAGTCCACTCAACTTGAAGTTCAGGGTATTGTGGTGCCACTCTTAAAAATCCAAAATCATAAAGAGCAGGCGCTTCTGATATACCCTTTTTAAGATAGTGTGGATTCTCATAACCGAGTCCCCAACACTCTTTGTTCTCTTTGGGTTTGTTTAGATGAATGGTTTGTTCAGTTTGACTCAATGTGTATAATTTCCCTTCCAAAGCATTCACCTTTTCAAGTAAAGATTTGTTTTCATCTGAAAGTGAAGAATACATTTTATTAATCTCTTTTGATTCAAACTCACATAGTTTATATTTTGAAACGGTTTCAGATAACTCATTATGAAGTATAGTCTTCTCGTTAGCGTTAGTATCAATGTTTTTATGTAAAGCTTCAATCAATACGTTATTCTCAGCAAGATCCTTGCTATGTTTCAGTATTGATTGTTTGTTTTCTTTCATTATACTTTTATCGCGTTCATGTTTAGACTTTACTTCTTGGAGTTCAACCATCATGGCTTGCATGGCATTAAGAAAATCAGATTGAGACATATCACATACCTCTTCGTTGTCTTCCTCATCTGATTCAGCTTCATCTTCACACTCATCCACTGTCTTTCCCATAAGGCAAATATGATTTGTCTATTCTTTCTCATCTTCTTCATCTGAATGGTCGAGCCATAACTCGTCCTCTTCCATTAATGTCTTGTCTGCCTCTTGTTGCTTTGCCAGAAGCATTTTGTTTTTGTAATACTCGAAGTTTTTGACTTTCGGATTTCGGTAATCTTTTGCAAAATGTCCAATTTTGCCACAGTTGTAGCATTTTGTCGATTCTGGCTGCTTAGTCTGTTCAGCTCTATACTTCCTTTCCTCAGGCTTCTTTTCTTCTATTCTTTTTCCTTCGACCCTCTCTTTGTGCTCATAGTTCTTAGACCCCGAAGAATATCTTTGACTATTTGAGCCAGACTTTTTGTAAAATTTCTTCTGAAATGCTTTGGTCAACATAAGCATTGCTTGCTTCAAATTTTCACAATCATCAAAATCTAAATTCTCATCACTTTCTGCTTCTTCGGACTCAGAAACTATCACTTTCTTTTTCTTCTTGAGGCTCACACTTTTCTTCTTCACAACAAGAGCAATCGGATCAGCAACTGTTTTATCAGCCTTTTTCTTCTCCTCTATGATCTCATCTACCTCCTCTTCATTTTGTCTAAGAGTTTCATAAACCTCGTGAAGAGGAATCTCATTTCAGATATTTCAAATGCTTCATCTGTCTGGTAAATCTCTTCCACTCTGGTTGAAGGATACTGAGAAACTTGATATTCAGATCTATTTATGATTTATTGACCTTGTTCTTGCTTAACTCATTCAGCAAGGTCATAAATCTATCATATGTTGTCTCGAGAGATTCTCCCACCTTGGCTTTGAACTCCTCATAATTGTTGAGGCAGTTAGATATCTTGAGCTGATTACCAACCTTTGATCCTAGCATCATTTTCTCCAACTGATCCCACATTTGCTTTCCGGTAGCATTGTAGCTATCAATCTTAACATATATCTCGTTTAGGATGCCTTGAAGAATAAATGATCTTGCCAATCTATCAACTTTTGTTCTATCTTTCTGCTCTTGAGTATAATCATCAAGTGGAAGAGGATACTCTCTTTGCTCATTTCCAACAGTACGAGTCTTTGTTGGAATTTCCATAATACCTTCCTCCAATGACTTTCTGATAAGATCACCCAATGCATTTCTGTCAATGAAATCCAAGAATCGATCTTTCCATTGTCCATACTCTCCCTTGAAGAGTACTGGAGGTTTAACATCGGTTCTGATAGCAAGTGTTTCTCTGGAAGTCATCTTTGATCTACACTGCTTTTATGATCTTCAAAATTCAGAAAATAAAGCTGGATCTACAAAAATCAAACTCAGTTAAATTTCAGAAAAAAATTAGAAAATTTGACTAAGTATAGAACACGCATAACACATAAAATGACACACTTCGCGCAAAACTCTATATGCGAGTTTCAGAAACACGCACACCAAAGCTTGCGTGAACTGAACTTCTCGCACACAATGATGTGCGAATTTGAGCTTCGCGCTCAACACTGCTTGCGTGAACCAAGGTTCGCGCAAAAGCTTTATGCGAGTACTAAAGTTATCGCACACAACAATGTGCGAGTTCTAGACTTAGAATATTTTCGAAAAACAACTTCTCGCTAAATGTAAACGCGCAAGATTCAACTCTTGCGAGTTTTGAACTTAGAATATTTTCACAAAATCACTCCGCGCAAAATCCAAAACACGCACGACACAACTTCTCGCAAAAACCTCTTCGCGCACAACAAGCAACTTGAACAGTAACAACTCGCACCTAGGGTCGTGCGAGTTTCAACTTCTCGCACGTCTCTGTTTGCGAGTTTTACACTTCAAATCCAAAAACAGACTTCTGAGAGTTCTTGATACTTGCAAGTTTTTTCCTCTAGCGAGTTCTTGACTTAGCGAGTTCTTTCTTCTGCGAGTTCTTCATTAGCGCGAACTTCAGATCTAGCGAGTTCTTCTCTTTGCAGTTCCAAAATTCGATTTTCCAACCTGAATCGATTCAAATCATCTTCAATTGATCTGAGATTTTGTAGAAATGCTTAGAATTCCTTTTCGATCACAATATTACCAATCAATTACATATTACAACACCAAAATCTATAATTCGATCTATACAATAGTTCGTAAAATTTCAAACACAAAACCTTAGAAAATTCTAAAATTCAATATAATACATGTGAATTAGACTAAATGAACCATACACAATCTGTTCTATGTATCAAATCGAACCTATTACAATCAATTTTATGATTTAAACAACACAGATTCGACAAAATCAAACACTCAGTTCATTTCAGTGAGTTCGTCCAATATACGATCCAAAACTTCAAATTCGATCCAATCTTTCTGAATTCTGTTTGCTCTGATACCAATTGTTATTCCTAATTAACAATGTTATGATCAATATGACATTTAATTTCCAAATCGAAACACTTTTATTTCAATCACAAGTCTGAATTACAAAGAACGCTCACAACTCTTTTCTCTCTCTAACTCTGAAAAACTCGTACAATGCTATATCTGATGTTACAAGATTACACGCACACACACTATTTATACGAAGTCTAAGAAACGCGCAAGACACTGTTCACGCACAACACAGAAACGCGCAAACAACATTAAAACAGAAAATACAATGATTGAATTTATTACACTAGACTTTGACTTTGATACCGAGAGTTGACTTTAGCTTTGACCTTCAAACTTCAGTCTTTTGTGATCTTGTATCCAACAAATTTATGCTCTAACACAAGTTGGTATTAGAGCTTTAGTTTAAGTGAACTATGTATTGATCTTAGCATATCTAGACTTAAACTGTAAGTGTTAGTGATAGGTTATCCACCTTGGGGTAAAGTCATAGGTGGTGAGGGTAATAGGACTTAAGGAATTACACTATTTAAGAGTTGTGATGATAGTAACAAGAATTCTTGTGTATAATCCATTCATAATTTCATCTAGCTAATGCTATTATGAATGTATTGTTATGTAAGCGTGCTTGATTCACTATTATTATGATAATTGATGAATGTATTAGTACGAAGCTTTGAGTTTTTACTCACTTAAGGGGTGTTTGGTTCATGGATTTTGAAGGAATTGGAAGGAATTGGAATGGATAATTCCTTTGACCAAATTCGAATTCCTTTGTTTGGTTCACATATTGATTATGATGAAATCCTTTGAATTCCATTGAATTCCACAAATCAAGGAATTCATCATTCCTTAGCTAAAGTGAAAGAATTGAATTTCATCCAATTCCTTCCAACCAAACGCGTGGTCAAATTCCATTCCAATTGCTTCAAGGTCAAATTTCATCCCAATTGCTTCAAAGTCAAATTCCTTTAATGGATTCCAATTCCATCAAATTCCATTATGCGAACCAAACGCCCCCTTAGTCTTTTCCTCTACCTCATTCTCGTGTGTGTAGCAAATTATCATGGTAAATACTCGCAACAGGCTACCAACCCCATATTATCATTAAGTACTGCTTATTGATATACATTATTTAAAATTCAAGATTACAAGTCATGATGCATGTGTACAAATTTCTAAAACCATATGTTTGAATTCATAACTAACTGATAAACATATCGATTTAAATATAAAAAAATATAAAATAAATAAGATAATCATTGAATTTTAACAAAATACTTAATTTTTTTATATAAAAAACATTATATTATTAAGCATAAATTAAACAAATTTATAAAAAAAACAATTATTACTCTTTCAAAACCATCCAAAACATTTTGTAAATCGACAAAAAATAAAAAGAAACATTAAAATCATGATGTATCTCGCTGTATTGCGCGATTACGCTTCTAGTATCATTTAAGTGAGTAGATAAACTGTTTTTAGTTTAATCAGGCTAAATTGTTTTCTTGACAAACTAATTGTTAAGAGACCAATAAAAATATAAAAAAACAATCAAGAAGAAAAATAACCCGAGATCCATATCCAATCTTCCCCCCCCAAAAAAAAATTAACCCGATCCAACTTTTTTCCTAACCAATACAACATTTCGAGGCCGTTTTAGTTGATTTCGGTCATTTTTTGACCATTTTGGTTCGATTTTCAACCATTTTTCGTACAACTTAGAGAATGCATGTCACAATTTTTTTTAAATCTTTGAATTTACACATATAACTTGGAGAACAAGTATCACAATTTTATTAAATATTTGAAAATTTACAATATAACTTGGAGAACACGTATAACAATTTTTTTTAAATTTACAAAACATGTCCCTAAGCTTTGTACCAACTATAACTAAGTTTCTGAAAGTATATATAACTTTACAGTTGGATTTTTTCTATATAGTATATTTTTTTTTGGAATTCAGGATGTTAGGTCGAAACTCAAATCAAACTTAAACAATCAGACGAACGAAACCCATTTATCCTTCTAGATCTTCACTTCATTAGTTCATTTCACCGACCTAAATTTGTTTGAATTTATATTTTATTAGAATTATGAATGGTTGTAATATTTGTCTTGTGGACTTATGGTTAAACAATCATTAATGAGATTGAATATAAAATAAACTATTTGGTTTTATATATATGGGTTGGGTTCCGGTGAGAAGCGTGAGAAATTGTTATCAACCGTTTGATGAGAAATGAACGCATATTAGGATGAGATGCACGGGATAAGATGCACCAGATCAATTCATTTCTAAACCGCAATTCATGGAGGACTTGAGATTAAAAGAGATCAACGGTTCAGATCCACTTCTCACGTTTCTCACCATTAACTCAGCTTCTCACACGATCTTTCGCCTTTATATAATATAATGAGTCATTCCCCGATAAACCCATATTTTCATTCTAGGTTAAAATGGGGTGGATAATGAAAATTCATTCTCATTTTCATTTTATGTTATGTTCATTTTCATCCTCTATCTAAACCAAACACCCCCTGATGATTGCGTTATTTTGAATGGTTAAGTACTAATCACTAATACTTAGTTTTCTTGGATTTTAGGTTTTAATTTGACATTTTTAATTCCACCATATTGTTAGTGTGTTGTTTAGTTCAGGCTCAGGAATGAAAATGATAGGGAATAAAAATATGAATGAATTTTCATTCCTCCAATTTAGCCTAGAATGAAAAATTGGGCTCTTGGGGGAATGAACCCATTATATTATTATATAAAACAAAACAATTTCTAATTATTAACATTCACATTGATTACTGTTTAATACATATAACCAAACACCCCTCAGTAAGTTGAATTGTACATTAAACATGTGCTTAATTGATCTAAAAAATCGAAGTAAGGGTGCGTTTGGTACGCAGACAGGACAGGACAAGATGGAACAGGACAGGACGGAACAGAACAAGACAACTGTCCAGCGTTTGGCAAGACATGACAGAACTGGACAGAACAGAACTAGACTGGTTAAATGACGAATTTACCCCTGATGAAAAATCATAAATTACATCACATAAAACTAATTTACATCACTAATACATAGTGCAATGGATTATAAAAAACATAAAACTAATTTATCACGATTGGATTTTGGATATGGAAATCAAAACCCAAATTTTAAGTTTTGGATTTTAGGTTGTTTCAGGTTTGGGTTGCTCGGGTTTTGGATTGATGTCGATCGGGTTCGGGTATTATATAATGTAAAAGTTATATATAAATTCAATCGTTTTTTTAGGATGAATACAATTACAATCGATTGAAAGATTGATGAAATCGATAGCAAGTTTAAAATTTAGAAAATATTTCAACAGATTATAATTTACGATTTTAAAAAAATAATTAGATAAACATATATATATATAGTAGTTAAATATATAGATTTATGTTATTTCGGATTTTCGGATGGGTTGGGTGGCCAACGATCAAACCCAATCCGAACCCAGATATCCTCCCAAATGTCGGGTTTCGAATTATCGGATTTCGGGGTATTCGGGTTTTGCAAAAACACCTTATTTTCGCTTCGGATGCGGATTCGGATTTCAGACTATTCGGGTTTTGCACACCCCTAGATTGGAGGCGTGGATGATGAGAAGACATGTTTTATGTTTTTGTTTTTAACAAATGATATATTAGTCAAAATATTGTTGTTCTACTTAGTTTCAGGGGGTTGGAGTGGTACAAGTGTATCCCATGCTTGTTCCACTTAATTCTAGTGTGTCCCACATATAGTCACGCCAAACATGAGACAAGTTTGTTCTGTTCTGCATACCAAACGCACCCTAATTGAACAAGGCTTTCAAATGCTTTTGACATATCTAGGAGTGTTAAGATGTCAAGTTTTTAACGAACTACTCGAGCTCAAGCTCGTTTATTTTGAGTTCAAGCTTAATAACTTTTAAGTTTGACTTGATCTCGAACACATACTAAAACCTGTTTAACTTAATATAGTCAAGCTCCATAACACCATTGTTCGACTTGGCTCGTTCAAAAAACTCGATAAAATTTTAGAGGTTGAACCAAGCCATTTGAGCATACATTTTTTCTGAGCCAAACATGTTCATAAATCATATAATCAAAGTATACAAATTATTGAGCTCAAATCAATAATATAGGTAATTGATATCGAGTTCGAGCACATAAACGAGTATTGAACTCGAGCTCTAACATTGAAAAAAATATTCCAGCTCGAGCTCAGGCCCAACTGTGGAAAAGTTATTTGAGCTCGAGTTGAGTCTGATAATATTATTTCTATCCGAGCTCGAATAATCTGCGACTGAATAACACCCCTAGACCCATCCAACCCAACCTACGAGAATCATTTTGGACCATATGTATTCTTTAACTTGAACTTTTCCAACCCCAAAATAAATACAAATTTGAGTTAAAAGGACTAAACCAATCAAGTCATTATAGACGAGGGACCATTTTTGTAATTCACTATTGTTTTTAAAAATAGCAAGGGAACCAATTAGCAATTAAAACCCTCAAAAAACCCTAACATTTCGATGTTTTTAATCGAGAAACCTTTTCTCTCTCCTCGCCTCTATCTCCTCCGCCCCCCTCCTCATCCTCATCCGTCGTCTACATTTCCTTCCCGTAATTGTAAGTTCAGTCTCTTCTGCATGTCGTATTTACTTCGTGTTCTCTTCTTTGAATCATGATCATTACTTAATCGTGTTATTTATGAATAGCTGGTTGTATACAGTAATTGTGTGGAAGATGTTTGATGTGATGGTAATCTGATGCATTGTTGTTCACTTCCGAGCTAGATTTTAGAGGCAAAAGGAATTGGAGTAAAAGAATGTGGAGTTATGTGCATGGAATTAGGGATGGCAAATCAATTGGGATATGAGTTAATGTTGTTGGAATTGGATAAATTTAGGCTCTATTCTTTTTGGTCGTTTTCTTTTGTTTAGAGATTTGGCTAACAAAATGGGGAAAAATGTGCACAATTCGGAACATGGTGAACGATGCAAAGTTGGAGTTTATGAACAAACATGATTTTCATTTTCGGTTTTGAATAACGTGACAATTTTTCTTGGTCTTGTTACATTACATTTGGTAAGTTTGAAATCTTTATAGTGATTGAGAGCTTGGTGGTGTATGCGTGCTGATACATGTGTGTATGTTCTAATGGAACCTGAAGAAGATATATACTTGCAATGTTATCAATAATTATGGTGCCAACTGAAGAAGGGGATATTATTTTTCTTTTTCATGGTCTGTGGAGGGGGGGCATTTTAAACGACATTTAATTTTCACTTAAAATAAATATTGTTTTGTCCAAATCAATGGCACTAATACTTTGCATTGACAAAGGAGGGATAAATAGATAGTGATAGCTTGAAAGTTTCCCAAAAGCAAAGAATTGCATTTATGGACCTCTTATTTGGACGAAGGTGGGTGTAGACCTACCTAGGCTTGGGTGTCTTTGGTTGAGCACAAAAATCATTTGAATAATGTATATATGAATCTTGTAAAGTACAAAGTCACATGAATTGTTTGAGTAAGATATCAAGCCATGGATGAAAAATAAGAAATGCTACTTTTGACTAGGAACACCCATATAACAATCCTTAGTCTGCCACTAACCGAGGGAGCATAATTTCATGTACCAAAAATGAGAAAAGAATACTCGAATACCCCACGAAAATCTAAGGCTAACTACTGGTGCTTTTTCAAGAATGACTGGGAAATATGATGCGTTTGTGGCAATTGTTACTTAAAATCTCCTTCTGTCTTTAGTTTCTCATTCTGTCCCAAAACAAGTCAATTGTTTGATCATGGGCTCATACATGTAGGCGGTTTTAGGTATCCGATGCTAGGTAGGTAACAGGTGTCACAAGCGAACTTAGTGTCTAGCTGCACGCTTGTATTATCAGTTTATTGGTACTTGGTATATATTAAGAAATGGCTTCTGTAATTTCCCATATTCTAACTATTTTGTTAGTAAAATAAAATACAAATATTTGGTTTTTACATAATGAAAATGTGAAGTTCTTATATTCTTGTTACTGCAAACTAGACAGATATTCTGAAAGAAACATCTAGAAGAAGCTTTCCAGTTAAGTGGGCACATTCCACATCAGCCATGGCAGCAGCAACTGTAAGTCTCTTAACTTACATATTATCATGTACCCATCAACTTGTATGTGTGCTGAAACTAGTTTTGAGGTCACTCATGAAGTAGAGATTGAAAGTCTGAATTTGGGAACCATAAGATAGGTTGCTTTCAATTTTATAAATTTACTCATTTAAGATGATGTCAACGGTTTTTGTGGAACAGGAAGATAATTGGAGCCTTAAAGACCAAATAGCAAAGGTGTTTGAGGTCTCACTTAAAGTTACTGTCCCTGATGAGCCTGAAGTGGCGCCTTTAATTGCTGCCTGTGCTAAAAAAGAATTTGGTGATTACCAATGGTATATGTTTATACTTGTATTTGTGCATGATGTTTTTCTGTGTATGTTTTTATTTTTATTACATAGCAGCCATCTTTTACTTTGTATTGATTTTGGCTGAATCATTATTTGTATTGCATGTTTATCTTTAGAATGTTGAGTACTAATGTAAAATCTGCATTTGGTAATAGCAACAATGCCATGAGCTTATGGTCTAAAATAAAAGGCAAGGGTACAGAATTTAGAGGCCCACAACCTGTTGGACAGGTAATGTTGTTCTTGTGAATGTGATATCATGGATGTTGATTATATAGAACAGATTATATTCTAACACAATTTATATGTTCCATGCTTTCTTTCTAATATGTAGGCCATCATGAAAAATCTTCCAACATCTGACATGATAGAATCATGCTCCATAGCTGGTCCTGGCTTTGTTAACGTTAAGTTATCAAGGCAATGGATGGCTAAGGTATTTGTCTTTTCTAACTTTCTTAAACATTCATTCCAATTTCCAATTTCCAATTTAGCATCTTGCTTACTTCGATGTTGTCACTGTCATCCCTGCAGAGTATCCAAAAGATGCTAAAAGATGGTATAGAGACATGGGCGCCAAAACTTTCTGTCAAAAGGGCAATAGTAGATTTTTCGTCACCCAACATAGCAAAAGAAATGCATGTGGGCCATTTACGATCCACTATCATTGGAGACACACTAGCACGTATGCTCGAGTATTCCAAAGTTGAAGTGCTCCGAAGAAACCATGTTGGGGATTGGGGCACTCAGGTACATGCAATTGATCTTCATGTGTATTCTTTGTGTTACTTCAAATTCTATTATGCTCACATCCATGTGTTGTATGCTCTGCTAATTTTTTGCCTGCATTTTTTCTAGACTTTCAACTTTCATCAAAAATTCATCTACTGGTTTTTGTTTGAAGAAAAAAGTAATTGAAGTTGTTTATATATATATATATATATATATATATATTTCACACATAAAAAAATGTATTTGTGATTAAATAACTACAACATGGGTCTTTCATCCCAAACTAGTAAAAGTTAAGCCCCATAGAAATTTTAGTCCCTGGGTTTTTTGAAACATAAACTAAGGCCAGCTTCTTTGGCAATCTGGAATTCCATTATGAACATAAACTATGCTGTATGTTGTATTAGTCGAATATGTTTTCTTTACTCATTGTGTAAACAAATAATCTAAACATGTTTCTTTTGTAGTTTGGAATGTTGATCGAGTTCTTATTTGAAAAGTTCCCTGATGGGGAGGTTAGTGATCAAGCTATTGGAGATCTTGAGGTGAGCAAAGTTACATTCAAATTACACCACCTGTGAAATCTCATCGTTATATTCTCTTGTGAAATGCATCTAATTACGTAGTTCCTCTATTACTCAAAAAGAGCAATAATTTTTATTTGGAATGTCTCATTATTAATTAGAACATTTGACTTCGGTAAATGTTCAAACTATACTACCAATTTAGTCCAAAGGATTTCTTTGTTATATCATATTGAAGGGTATCTTAAACGCCTGACTAAAGATCAATCACTTTTGGTGTCAAGATTAAATAGTTTAAACTTCTATGAGACAGAGGGAGTAATATGTATTCGTGCTAAAAGTGCAATATTTGTCGGTGTTCAGAGAAGGGGTTATCCTTGCATGCTGCTATTGGTTCTTTTATTTACTTCAAGTCTTCAACATCTAACTTATTTCTAATTTAAATATCGTTAGCTGCCACTGCTAAATTATTGTATCAATTACTTATTTTTAATCAACCATTTACTTAAAAAACAAGATGCAATCTGTGGTTTGAGATTTCTGGATGCTTTTACTCTGTTTCTAATTAGTTTCATCCTCTATCAGCTGCTTTCATAAGCAACATCTTGGTATAAATCAAGGTCTTATTAATAATTGAACATCCTATTTGAATACTGAGTTATCAGTGTTATCTTGACTGAATTGGTACTTTGATAGGCTTTCTATAAGGCATCAAAGCAGAGATTTGATGGTGACCCTGAGTTCAAAGAGAGAGCCCAGCAGGCGGTGGTCAGTCTCCAGGTGAATATCAACATTGTAGCCAACATAACCTTTGAATCAACTTCCATGGCTAATTCAGTCTGAATAAAAAATCTCCTTTAGTTTCAAAATTGCTTGTCATCATTTTAGCATCTATTTATTTTTTTTATATGCATACAATGAATTAAAAACAGGGCGGCGAGGAAAAGTACCGGAAGGCATGGGCACAAATCTGTGAGATAAGTCGGAAGGGTTACGGAAAAGTATATGAGCGTCTGGGAGTCCACTTGGAAGAAAAGGTACTATGTTTTGCCCTCTTCCACTTGTCCCCACCCCCTCTTTCACTTCCAGTTCTGTCGTCCCTGCATTCCAGAAAGGCAATCTGTGATGCTTTAGGTACTGTTAGAATGCTGTCACATTTTAGTGCCAACATTTTTGACAGAACACTGATTCTGCTCTTGATATAAAATAGCCTTATGTGCATATTTTGTAATTTACGAGTTACTGTTTTTATTCCATGCTTTCAGGGTGAAAGCTTTTATAATCCCTACATTCCTGGGACTCTTGATCTGCTGAGGGAAAAGGGGTTGATTGAAGAAAGTGAAGGAGCTCAGGTGATCTTTATTGAAGGAAAAAAGATACCTCTTATTGTTGTGAAGAGAGATGGAGGTTTCAACTATGCTTCAACTGATCTTGCAGCGCTGTGGTTGGTTTTCTTGAAATAAAGGCTGAGTTGATAAAAACCTATCTTTATTAGCCAGCAATAAATTTAAGAGAACTTTTTTCATATATGATCCGTTTTGTGATTTTATGTTCTATTTTTTCAGTCAAGATATCTTTGTGTGCGTACTGCACGTGTATATCTTGATTTTATAGGTTAATCGTGTTGCATATTATCACAAGAAAAATGTGAGCAATGGGGATAATTTTTCTGAAACCTTCTGCTGCATGTGTAGGTATCGCCTTAATGAGGAAAAAGCTGAGTGGATAATATACGTCACTGATGTTGGCCAGCGAGAGCACTTTGAAATGTTTTTTACTGTAAGTCAGTTTCACACAGTGTAAACCCCCCCGGCGGGAAAAAAGACTTAGAAGTGCGATGAATAGGATATTGACCGAGCTAACAAAAGTTTTCTTTCAGGCTGCTAAACGTGCAGGGTGGCTACCGACCGATGAGAGCAAATATCCTAAAACAAACCATGTTGGATTTGGTCTTGTTCTGGGTGACGATGGGAAGAGATTTCGAACGCGTAGTAGTGAAGTGGTAAAGTTGGTAGATTTGCTTGATGAAGCGAAAACTCGTTGTAAAGCAGCCCTTGTGGAGCGAGGTAACACACATCCTCTCTTTCTCTTCCTTCTTTTGGTCCATCATTAGAACTGATTCATCTTTCACCGTAAGTCAATGAAATGAGTTACAATCTTTATTTCTTTATCAGGTAAGGCTGCTGAGTGGACAGCTGAGGAGCTTGAGCATACTGCTGAAGCAGTTGGATATGGTGCTGTTAAGTAAGTTTCTCATGCTTTATCATCATTACTGTGCTTATTGTACTCATGCTATCAGCACCATTAAAATTAGTAGAGCTGGAGACATTCGTTTTTTTGTGAATGTGCTTAAATCAAAATTTCATTTCCATGAGAGGTGTAGATGTGTGAGCAACTTTTTTTTTAATTGCTGTTTCTAATTCATGTTGATTTAAACAAGGGCAAAAACAATCAAAATGCAATTAGGTTTGGTTTACTTCCTATTTCATGTAACAAATAATATTTTTTCTCAATCAATGTAACAACGTTTTGAAATTTTCTATTTGATGCAACAAACTTTTAAAGTTTCCTATGTTGTACCCATTTATTTTGGTTTATTTCCTCTTTAGTGTAACAAATTTTTAGCAGTTACAGGTCAAAATTGGTAAAAAAAATTAGGAAATGTTGAAAGTTTGCTACATCAAATTGGAAATTTTGTAACTTTTTACATTGAATAAGAAAAAAAATCTTTGTTACACTAAATAGGAACTAACACACACTTTGGTGCATTTTGGATAATGCCTAAACTTATAAATACCGTTGCGTTATAACAGTAGATACTCTATTTTTCAGGTCAAATTTAGTATTTTTAAACTTTGAAAATGGTGTGGGGTTTGTTACAAGTTAAAGCAAATAATTTTCTTTGCAGTTCTTTTTTTATGAACTTGAGTTAAAATCGAATTTTCATATCAGTTTTGAGGTTAAAAGTTACTGCAGTACTGTAAAGGCCATTTTGCACCTCATTTTTTTCTTTCCGGGAATGAGGATTGAAACTATTTGTATAATTCCACTTTTCAATTTTATCATAAAGGGGAAACATATTTGAATACGACTACACCCGTTCATCGCTATTTCCCTTCTTTGATTAGACAGGTATATGACACTGGTTCTTGTTATTGGTTGTATGTTGGTGTTCTTTAACAGGTACGCTGACCTGAAGAACAATAGGTTGACCAATTACACGTTCAATTTTGATCAGATGCTTAATGATAAGGTATGCTTAATGATGCTCTTTCATTTTTATTATGTTCAAGTCTTCAACGAGTGATGTTATGCAATCGCAAATTGTGTATTACATTTTTCTTTTTCCCAGTTCTCCATTTTTTCTCTATTTGAAAGTAGTACCGGTCTCCTTTTTTTTACCTGCTCACACTCTTTACTAAATAGGGAAATACTGCCGTCTATCTGCTGTATGCACATGCTCGAATTTGTTCAATTATTCGGAAATCTGGTAAAGACATAGAGGAGCTGAAGAAGGTAAGATTCTGCAACTTCAATTTCACCACAACTTTCTCATCTCACCCCCCCTCCATCATTTTTTATTCTGGTTTTTGAATTGAATAGCAAATTTATGCATGAATTTAATTGTTTGCGACAGGAGGGGCAATTAATATTGGAGAAAGAGGAAGAACGCAAGCTGGGATTACATTTGCTCCAATTTGCTGAGGTAAGACTTGTCAAAGAAGACACTGTTGCAGTGTTGCTCATGCATCTTTGCTTCCTTGGTGGCAACAGATGGGATTTTGTGGGAGGATTTGGGGGGGGGGGATATCCCCATGTCCTCTTGGCCCTTCTTTCATACTACCCATTCTCTGGCCCAACCTGCTTTACCTGCCCCATCCGTCCTGCACTAATATGTTTTTATGATAATGAATGTTTTGTACTTGTTTGAACATACTCCCAATGTCCCAAGATCAATGTCCACAATGGAAAAGACACACAATGATGGAGAATCACAAAACAATACAGAACGATTGAGGATGAAATATGAATTGAACTGGATTTGAAATGGTAAACAGGGGAAACAAGTAAAAAGGAAAACAATTCCAGGGAAACCTTCCCTCTCTCAAATCACAAGCTAAGAGCCAAAATCAAACAGAAAGAAAAACTACTACGCTGCCCCCTATCCCTCCTTTTAAAAATATCTGTTATAACTAACTTGGCTTCTTTTCCCTTTCTACCCTTTTATGTTTGCTAGAATAAACTTTCCAAACTTTTGGGCCTGCCACATCTTGGGCCAATCCAATTGAATCTGTGTTATTTGGGTTTGTATCAAACAACTTTATAAATCTGTAAACACTACACTTTTTTATTAAGTAAATGGCGATTGTACTCTTAATAACAGAGGGAGTAATGAATTTCTCAATCACATAATAAAGGGCAGAATTGGAAAATATGCGCTTCTTCTGGGACAAACTAAAATAGAAATGTGGACACTTAATTTTGGGTTGGATGGAGTATAAAACACAAGTTAAAATCGTAAAGCACCAGTGTTGTAATAGGATATTCTATACCTTAGAATACAAATACATGTGTATATAAGATTTATTTTATTTTCCTTACTTTTGTCCCTGCTTCCTTGCCTTGTCTGTTTAATGTACCTGTCACTTGATTGCACACACTCCCACCTGTAGCTTGCTCTCTTGTTTCTTTTAGTTTTATTGTTTTACAAGCCGGGGATCTTCATGGATACAACCTCTCTATACCCCTTGGGGTAGAGGAAACGTCCGTGTACATTCTACCTCCGAACCCTATCTTTGTGTGAGATATACCGGGTCTGTTTGGTTTTAGGTGGATATACGATTTTTGGCTACACATCATATCTATTTTCAGTCTGATTCTTGGTGCACTGGGTTTAATCCTAAAATGTTTTTTGACATGATTTGCTCTAACCCTCTTGTTTTTCAGATTGTCGAAGATGCTTGCACAAATCTATTACCCAATATTTTGTGCGAATACCTATACGATCTATCTGAGAAGTTCACCAGTTTTTACTCTGAGTGCCAGGTATGTTATATATGTTTTTGATACGTTTGTTCGTTTATCAAATGCTCCAACATCCGTCCCCAAAAGATGGTCAACTTTTCGCTTTAAAGACCAATCTTGTCATTCTCAAAATCAAAATTTACTCGCAGTTCTAGCTCTGAAAACTCCAAAATGTTGTCATTTAACTAATTCCGGTAAGAATAGTAGTTATCGTGTAAGAAGGGATCTCCAACCTTGGATCAATCCTAGTTGAAGATCAATTGAACATTCCCTTCTAAGCTAATTCATGGGTTATTTTGAGACTTAATCTGAACCATTAGATCAACACTAATTAAAAGTGATCAATGGTCCAAATACCTTCTTACATTTCTCACCTGAACTCCTATTCTTACATGATCCTTCATCTGAACTAATTTGACATAATTATATTTTGGCCAAAATGCAACCTTAGTTTGTCTTTAGTGTAACAAACGTCACAATGATATATATATATATATAGGCCAAAATGCAACCTTAGTTCGTCTTTAGTGTAACAAACGTCACACACACACACACATATATATATATATATATATTTTCCTGTATCCATTTTGATCTGTAGTTTGTACTTCTTGTAACTATTAATGACTATATTGTAGTTCTTGATTATGTGGAAAATTATCACATTAAAATCAACTTAATAGGTATGCATAGTTGAATTGAAACTTAATTCAAAATCGCTACACCATTAGGAATTAAGTTAAACTTGGTTATATTTTGATATATTTTTCTTTAGTTTTGTTATATTTTAATCAAGTCAAAATAACAATGAATTTTCATTTGACTTTAGAAAGTCAACATGATTGTTGTTGTTGTTTGTATTTGGGTTGTTGACTGATGACATTTTGGCAGGTTGTTGGATCTGCTGAGGAAACAAGCAGATTATTGTTATGTGAGGCAACTGCATTGGTCATGAGGCAATGTTTTCATCTCTTAGGGATTACTCCTGTCTATAAAATCTGATCTTTAGTTTTACACATTGGACCCTAAGGAATTTAATTGAAGCTAAATACACCCCTTGGAAGTTGTAAGCATTTTCATATGGGTCCTCTTTTTCTATTTTTTGAGCATTTGGGCATCTTTTATGATTAGATTATGATTGTAAGACAAGTATATGTTATACAACTCTACAAGCATTCTATCTTGAAAGCTACAAGTGTTTTTTTTTTTTTTTTTCCTTTTTGCATATTTTTTCTTCTTGTCTTGTTAAATTCTGTAACATTTATAGTGTAATTTTAGTTAGAGAATGGAAGAACTGCTTTTCATTGGTCCATTAACGGGATATAGTCGATTCTGGTCATAAAGTGTTACAATATTATCGGTATATTTTCTAGCCTAAAATGTGTAACTTAAGTGGATGGTGCTATGTGGTGCTTTTAAAAAGATCGCTCATAATTAATTCTCTTGACTGATCCTTTCATCGGTCATTTAGAAAAAAACTTATTCGATAGGTATTGACCGGTCAAAATGTAATTGGTATTTTTCCTTTTGGGTTTAAAGTTTTTTGAAGGTAAAAACCTTTTTTCTAAGACGTTGACCGGGGCCAACATACCCCACACCTTATAGTGTAGCTCCGCCACTATGTGGTTGTTTCGAAGATCATGATATAGGTGTGGGGATTTACACATATTGGGTATGAGTTTTACACATATAAACACATAATAGGTTTGGGGGTTTATAGACAAACGCATTTAATTTGGGGTTTTACATACACAAACAAACACACACTAGAATGATATTTTATGCACACAATTGAAGAAAGTTCGAACAAAAGGGTTGGAACTCGTTGATAGGAGACAAATCCTTCGGTTGCAAAGGCTAGGGTTTTATGTGAATCACGATTTTGGAACCAAATTAGTTGTCGATTTGTAGGTAGGCATCCCTTTTTTGCAGTTCAATTTTGTTTGATTGCTCACACAATGCCTTGTTGGACGAACCATTCTTTATTATTGCATAGAGTTTTCACAAACTGTTGCTTGAGGGTAAAAAAGGCATAAGGTTGGGGACATGTTTGGTGGTTTCTGGCTTGAATGGTTTTTCATCACAAAACATCAATAATAATGTAAAGCAATGTAAAACAATGCAATGGGTATATTCATTTCCATTTCCCAACATATTCATTCTCATTCCATAGAACGAACCAAACGTCCTACATAATTTTCAAGATGATAGTTAGGTTGAGGGGGTATAAATGCATTGTTAAAATGGTTCCCTTGAAAAATGCAAACCGTATGAAAAACCACCATATTGGTCAAGTTTTTTTTTTGAATAAGCGTCATTCCAATTTCTATAGGGAGGTGTATGAGAGGCGTATACGCTTTTTTTTCCTCGAATATTTTGAAAACAAAGTAGGTTGTTCACCCCGTGATTGGTTGAAAGTATTAAAATACATGTATCCCAATTTCTATCTTCCATGTAAAAACGTTATTCGAGGTTTGAAGGTCAGTTTGTATGATGTGTAACTATCGCCAAAACATCTAATAAAACAAACTCATGGTTAGAGAACTCAATGTGCACACACGGTGACGTATGACAAGCAACGGATGGTATACTTTTCAAGACTCAAGCTCTTAACGACCTTTTATTTACCCCTATCTTTGGCAACAATGTCAAAAACTTTATTGTCGACATATTTATAACCTCAAATACATAGGAGGAAACGAAAAATGGGATATAACACAAAATACAATTAAATAAAAATAAATCGGATTTTAGAGATCCCCTTCAAGAATAAAGAATTCCATTGAATTGTGTATGATTTTATGTGTGCTAACATCTACTATACCGAGAATCAAAAAATCCGATTTATATAAGCACCAAAATCAGAATGAGCTCACACAAGTATATATGTACTCCTAGGTCCTACCATTGTTTTTTAACAAGTAATACAGTGGTAGAAGTGTCGTATAATGTCCAAATATATAGGGATCCATAAGCTACTAGAAATCAAGATGAATTACTAATTTAAGAAGACGAAGTTAAAGATTAATTTGAGACGTTTGATTTTGGTTTTAAAATAGAAAGTAAAGTCATTTTGCTAATTTAAGATGACTCGATAACACCCCTAGACCCGTCCAACCCAACCTACGACGTGATTTTGGACCATATATGTGTTGTTTAATTTGGACTTTTTCAATCCCAAAATAAATACAAGTTTGAGTTAAAAGGGGACCAATGAATTCATATATAGATGAGGGACCATATTTGTAAATTACTATTGTTTTAAAAAATAACAAGGGCACCAATTAGCAATTAAAACCCTGAAAAACCCTAACATCATTCAGGCGTGGTATTAATCCATAATGAGAGAATGAGATTATTTTGGTAGTTACCGAATGGTTTTGTGCTTAAGAGACTTTTATGATATAGTGCGGAATGAAATATGGTTGTTTGGTAATTGTTCATAATGAAATTAGGACGCTTAATGTTTAAGTGAGATACAAGATACAAAATCATTCAGAGAGTTTTAGAATCATTAAGAGGTATAATTTTTTTTTTGCCAAACAAGATTTACCTCTTAGTGATTCGTTGTCTCTTAATGGAACTATTAAAAGGTAAACAAACGCTTTTTAACAGAAGAAAAATGCAAGAACCAATCCCAATGCTATATATATATATATATGGTTGGGTTCCGGTGAGAAGTGTCAAATTTGGTGAGAAGTGGTTATCAGCCGTTGGTGAGAAATGCACCTGATCAATTCCCTTTAAAGCCGTAATTCATGAGAGGACATTTGATTAAAAGTGATCAACGACTTAAAAACACTACTCACAAAAAATGACACTCCTCACATGATCCCATGATTTCATGCCTATCTCTCTCTCTCTCTCTCTCTCTAGATATAGACGAACGATCATGTGAGAAGTTGAGTTAACGGTGAGAAGCGTGAGAAGTGGATCTGAACTGTTGATCGTTTTTAATCTCAAACACTCATATGAATTGCGCTTTGAAAAGAATTGATCTAGTGCATCTCATCCTCATATTCGTCCATTTCTCATCCAACGATTGATAACCACTTTCACGCATATCACCGAAACTCAACTTCTCTCCCAAACCTAACCCTTAAGATATATATATATATATATATATATATGGCAATTGGTAGACCAGAGAGAAAAGAAAAGACTTATTTTTTCTTTAATGTATTTGATAAAAGTAAACGACATCCTTGACCTTAAGGATGGTAATGAGGCCAAATGTGAAACTCCCTGAATTGAATCTTTTTTTCTGCAACTCATCATATTATAGTCTTCATACTCCCGAATGCTGCTAGCTTCTGGTTCTGAATTGCTCCACTTTGTTTTTCTTTCTCACCATTAATTCGTTAATGGAGCAAATTCCCCTGTTTCACTCACTTCACTTGGTTGCCTACCTTAACTTTTTCTTCAACAATTCATACATTATGGATTCTTCAATATTTTAATACTTCCAAAGTATTTGACTGATTGATTCTCACGTATTCTCTCTTGATATCAGGTCGTCTACTACCAGGTAATCACTCATATAAAAGTGATGTATTTCTCAGAAGAAATTTTACACTACACACTAAAAAAGAAACCCCATTATTGAAGGAAATGATACTATCACACTAAAAACAGAGAGTCTAATTTACTATATCTAACAAACGGTTTAGCTATCTCCCCTTTCAAATGAATTGCCACCAGCCGAATCTTCATATTTTCCAATTCGAAGAACTGGTTACACTTGTAGTACCATTCCTTGCACGCATCTCCATCTAATCGATGGAAACTCAAGCTTTGTCATCTTGATTCACCGATTGGTATCCCTGGTTCTGTGGGGATGCTGGTGGCGTTCTTGTTTCTGCCTCCTCTTGTGGATCTAGGGGCTGTTTGGTTGGTTTTCCATTAAGTCCTATATAGATAAAGTTGTCATTGTGGTTTAATCTGGCTGCATAGATCGGGAAGGTTTTTGTTCGGGATGGTTTTTTCATAGATGTAAGGAGCTTATTTTTTGATCGGGAGGGGCAAGTTTGAATTTTCTTTTAGCTTTTTTCATAAAGATCCCCCTACAAGCTTACTGAATTAGCCACTTTCTCTATCATTAACACCACCAAACAATCATGTATAGCTGACCGAATAAGCTGTGAGTCCCATTAAGCTCATTAAGTTGCTAACAAACAGACCCTTATTGTAGTCCCACCAGACCCTTATTGTAGTCCCACCAGAATGGATTACATAATAATTTCCCTCCCCCCGTCACCGGATTCAGTTTCTTACCTTAGGCCACTACTAGAAGCTTCACTGCCGCTGCCAAATCTGAGATGCTCTCCTGCATCTGTTTAAGAACCTCATCATGACCATCCACCTTCTGCCTCAATTCTTCATATCTCTCCATTATGGTTACCCTAACCATGCACCCCACAAGGGAATGATGCAACTCTGATACCAATTGATAGCTACAATTTAATTAGCCACATAACCTTCTCATAGAATAGCTCTGATCGGTGTATTGTATTCTCTATGTGTAAAAAACTGAATGAGAATTACATCATCCAGGCATGGTCTAATTCCAGGCTGAGAGAAAGATCCACTCTAACAGAAAAAGCAAGAACCAATCCCAATGCTACTGATGGCAATTGGTGGTCCATAGAAAAGAAAAGACTTATTTATTTCATAAAAGTAAACGACTTCGTATCAATTAATCTCTTCTCCATGTCGTATTTACTTGTTTTTCTCTTATTTGAATCATGATCATAACTTAACCTTGTCATTTACGAATAGCCAGTTGTATACAGTATTTGTGTGGAAGATGTTAAATGTGATGCATTGTTTGCTTCCGAGCTAGAATTTAGAGGCAAAAAGGAATTTCAGTAAAAGAATGCGGAGTTACGTGCATGGAATTAGGATGTCAAATCAATTGGGATATAAGTTAATGTTGTTGGAATTCGATACTAGGCTATGTTCTTTTTGGTCGTTTTCTTTTGTTCTGCATTTCATAATGCATAATTGAGATTTGGCTCATAAAATGGAGATAAATGTACACAATTTGGTGAACAAAGGAAAGTTAGAGTTGATAAATAAACATAATTTGTATTTTGGATTTCGAATAGCGTGACAATTTTTCTTGGTCTTTGTTACATTTCGTAAAATTTGAAATCTTTATAGTGATTGGGAGTTTGGTAGTGTATGTGTTCTGATGTTTGTGTGTATATATACATGTATGTATGTTCTTACAAAACCTGAAGAAGATGTATACTTACAATATTTTCAAGAATTATGGTGCCAAACGAAGAAAAGAGGATTTTTTTTCATGGTCTTGGGGGGGGGGGGGGGGGGGTAAATGACATTTAATTTTCAGCTTAAAATAAAGATCCTTTTGTCCAAATGAATGCCACTAATACTTTGCATTGACAAAGAGGGATGAATAGACAGTTATAGCTTGACAGTTTCCAAAAAGCAGAATTGCATTTATGGACCTCGTATCGGGACGGAGGTGGGTGTAGACCTACCTAGGCTTGGGTGTCTGGTTGAGCACAAAAATCATTTGAATAATGTACGTACGATATCTTGTAAAGTAATAGTTACATGAATTATTTGAGTAATATATTATTAAGCCATGGAAGAAAATAAAAAAATGCTAGTTTTGACTATAGACACCCATATAACAATCCTTAGTCTGCTACTAACCGAAGGAGTATAATTTCATGTACCAGAGAGTAGAAAAGAATACTCGAATACCCCACGAAAATGTAAGGCTAACTCCTGGTGCTTTTTCAACAATGATTAGAAAAATGTTGCATTTAAGGCAATTGTTACTTGATAAGTTGGTATGTATTAAGAAATGGCTTCTGTCATTTCCCATCTTCTAACCAATTTGTTAGTAAAATAAAATAAAAATCTTCTTGGCCTTTTAACTCTTTTTACATAGTAAAAATGTGAAGTTCTTACATTCTTGTTACTGCAGACTAGACAGATATTCTGAAAGAAACATCTAGAAGAAGCTTTCCAGTTAAGTGGGCACATTCCACATCAACCATGGCAGCAGCAACTGTAAGTCTCTTAACTTACATATTATCATGCCCACATCGACTTGTATGTGTACTGAAACTTGTTTTGAGGTCACTCATGAAGCATAGATCGAAAACCTGAATTTGGGAACTACAGAATTATGTTGCTTTCAATTTTTTATAAATTTACACATTTAAGATGATGTCAACGGTTTTGTGGAACAGGAAGATAATTGGAGCCTTAAAGACCAAATAGCAAAGGTGTTTGAGGCCTCACTTAAAGTTACTGTCCCTGATGAGCCAGAAGTGGCGCCTTTAGTTACTGCCTGTGCTAAAAAAGAATTTGGTGATTACCAATGGTATATGTTTATTCTCATATTTGTGCATGATGTATTTCTAGTATGTCTTTATTTTTATTACACCGCATCAATCTTTTACTTTTTTTGGTTTGCAACATATTAGGTCATTTTTATTGATTTTGGCTGCATCATTATTTGTATGGCACACTTTTCTTTAGAGTATTGAGTAGTAATGTAGAAATCTGCATTTGGTAATAGCAACAATGCCATGAGCTTATGGTCTAAAATAAAAGGCAAGGGTACAGAATTTAGAGGCCCACAACCTGTTGGACAGGTAACGTTGTTTTTGTGAATGTGAACTATCATGGATGTCGATTATATAGAATAGATTATATTCTAACACCATTTATTTGTTCCATTCTTTATTTCTAATATGTAGGCCATCATGAGAAATCTTCCAACGTCTGACATGATAGAATCATGCTCCATAGCTGGTCCTGGCTTTGTTAACGTTAAGTTATCAACGCAATGGATGGCTAAGGTATTTGTCCTTTCTTAACGTTCTGAAACATTCATTCCAATGTCCAATTTAGCATCTTGCTTACTTCGATGTTGTCACTGTCGTCCCTGCAGAGCATCCAAAAGATGCTAAAAGATGGTATAGATACATGGGCGCCAAAACTTTCTGTCAAACGGGCAATAGTAGATTTTTCGTCACCCAACATAGCAAAAGAAATGCATGTGGGCCATTTACGATCGACTATCATTGGAGACACACTAGCACGTATGCTCGAGTATTCCAAAGTTGAAGTGCTCCGAAGAAACCATGTTGGGGATTGGGGCACTCAGGTACATGCAATTGATCTTCATGTGTATTCTTCGTGTTACTTCAAATTCTATTATGCTAACATCTATGTGTTGTTTACTCTGCTAATTTTTAAGCTCATTTTTTCTGGATTTCCAACTTTCATCAATGATTCATCAACTCTATTTTATTTGAAGAAAAAAGTTAGGGAAGATGTTTATATGTGTTATATATATAGGGTTGGGTTCCAGTGAGAAGTTGAGTTCATGTGAGAAGTGGTTATCAACCGTTGGATGCACATTAGGATGATATGCACCGAGATAAGATGCACCGACATGCACTGGATCAATTCCCTTATGAAGCGCGATTCATGGGTGGGTTTGAGAATACAAGTGATCAAGGGTTCAGATCCACTTCTCACGCTTCTCACATTAACTCAACTTCTCACACGATCCTTCACCTTTATATATATATATATGTCACATAAAAGTTGTATTTGCGATTAAATAATTACAACATGTCTTTCATCCCAAGCTAGTAAAAGTTATGCCCAGTAGAAATTTTAGTAGGTGAACTACCCTGGGGATTTTGGAATTTAAACTAAGGTCAGCTTCTTTGGCATAGTCTCGAATCTCTCCATTATGAACTTAAACTATGCTGTGTGTGGTATTAGTCGAATATGTTTTCTTTCCTCACTGTGTAAATAAATAATCTAAACATATTTTTTTTTGTAGTTTGGAATGTTGATTGAGTTCTTATTTGAAAAGTTCCGTGATGGGGAGGTTAGTGATCAAGCTATTGGAGATCTTGAGGTAAGCCAAGTTCCTTTCAAATTACACCACCTGTGAAATCTCATTTATATTGATTCTCTTGTGATATGCTTCTAATTACATAGCTCCTCGATTACTCAATAAGTACAGCAATTTTTATTTGGAATGTCCCATTATTAATTAGAACAATTCACTTTGGTAAGTTTTCAAACTATACTTCCAATTTAGTCCAAAGGATATCTTTGTTATATCATACTAGAAGCGTACTCGCGCAATGCATCGAGATACATCACGATTTTAATGTTTCATTTTATTTTTTGTTTTTTTTGTTGATTTGCAATACGATTTTTGATGGTTTTGAGAAAGTAATAATGTTTTTTTTTATAAATTTGTTTAATTTATGCTTAATAATATAATATTTTTATATAAAAAAAATTAAGTATTTTGTTAGAATTCAATTATCATCTTATATATTTTAATGACATCTAGAAAAAATAACCAATTACATATTTAATAATATAATTAAAACAAATTTATAGTAATATAATATATTAATTAATAGTGATATATGGAAATGTCTGCATAAAAGGAAGGTCCTGTAAATAGGGCTGTAAACGAACCAAACGTTCAACGAACCGTTCGTGAACTGTTCGGCGGAAAGTTCGTTTATGTTCGTTTATTTAATAAATGAACGAACATGAACACAATTTTTTTGTTCGTTTAGTTAAATGAATGAACATGAACAATGGTCTCGTTCGTTCATTTATGTTCGTGAACGTTCGTTCATTTATGTTCGTTAATGTTCGTTCATTTATGTTCGTTTATATTTGTATATATATATAAATATATTTATATATATTATGACATTAATGTGTCAAAGCATTAATTAAATTAATTTTTTAAAATTCCTTTTTTATACCTTCTAAGTTTATCCCCTTTTTTTTGTTATGTTATTTTTTTACGAACGAAATGATGAGTAACGGTGGTTGTTTTTTATTCATTTGTGTTCGTTTACTTTCGTATATGTTCATTTATGTTCGTTCGCTTACGTTCGAATATGTTCATTTATGTTTGTTCGTTTACGTTCGTTTAGCTCTTAATGAACGAACATAAACGAACACGAACAAACATATTTTCTTAACGAACGAACATGAACACAAAAAATTTCGTTCGTTTACCGTTCGTGTTCGTTCGTTTGTTCGGTTAAGTTAAACGAACGAACATGAACAAGCCTCCGTTCATGTTCGTTCGGTTCGTTTACAGCCCTACCTGTAAATACCAAATTGGTGGGTGTTGAAAGCCTGCAGTAGTAATATGTATCTTGTGCTTTGAAACATGTAAATTAAGAGATTTTTAAAACCTTGCATAAAATGATGGTACCTTGTGCATAATAATTTGTATTTAAGAGTTTTTTATCCGTGCTTTATAATATAGTATAGATTGAAGGGTATCTTAAGCAGGGAGGGACCTAGAAATTTTTTCAAGTGGTGACACCATTTGACTATAAGAAATAAATATATGTATATTTTTCACAAAATCATTATTGGTCCATTGGTTAGTTCATTGTTTTTCATAAGTGAGGTCCTGTGTTCAAGTCTTTTATTGCATTTTTTTTTTCAGAAATATAATAAATCTGAAATTAAAAGTTAAAAACTAAGAAAATGAGACTAACAGGATTTGAACTCGGGTCTGGGGTGGAAGATGTTAGAATGTAAAATATGTAATTCTTTACTTAGGCCCAATTAGCTCGCGGGCCCTTAGGGTTTTCTCTTTTAGGGTTTCCTTTTCTAGCTTTCTTGCCTATATATATCCTTGTACTATTTCATTGTATTAATAAGAAAATCAATAATAAAATCTCTGATTACATGGTATCAGAGCCGCCGCTCCTAAAACCCTAATAGCCGTCGCTCCCAAAACCCTAATAGCAGCCGCCCTACTTTCTGTCGGCGTGAACAGTAACTCGACTTTTAGGGACTGAGAATTCCACTGCTCCGACTGCTACTTTTGCTGAGACAGGTAACTCTAGTACATGCCTATTATCCTCTGCCTCCAAATGGGTCATTGATTCAGGTGCTTCAGATCACATGACAGGTAATCCCACTATCTTCTCTAATTTCAATAAACACACGTCTCCATCACATGTCACAATTGCTGATGGGTCTATCACACCTGTCCTTGGTTCTGGCACCATTGATCTTACTCCATCTGTTTCGTTATCTTCTGTCCTGAGTCTACCCAATTTCTCGTTCAATTTGTTATCAGTCAGTAAAATTACTCGTGCTTTAAATTGTTGTGTCACATTCTATCCTGATTTCTGTGTCTTTCAGGATCTGTCGACGAAGAGGATTATTGGTAAAGGGTGGGAAACTGACGGCCTATATATATTTGAACATTAAATACCTTGCTCTTTGGCTTGTTCCAACTCATCGTCTCCACTTGAAGTTCATTGTCGATTAGGTCATCCTTCTTTACAGAATTTGAAGAAGTTGTGTCCTGAGTTTTCTTCTTTATCTTCTCTACAGTGTGAGTCTTGTCAGTATGCCAAACATCAACGTATTCATTTAAGTCCTAGAGTCTATAATAAGCGGGCCTCGTCCCCATTTGAGTTAGTCCATTCTGATGTTTGGGGACCATGTCCGGTCACTTCAAAACTTGGATTTAAGTATTTCGTTACTTTTGTTGATGATTACTCTCGTACTACTTGGCTTTACTTTATGAAAAATCGATCTGAGGTGTTTACCCATTTTTGTTCATTTTATACTGAGATTAAAACACAGTTTAAAGTCTCCATTCAAACTCTTCGTAGCGATAATGCAAAAGAATATTTGTCTCAAACATTTCGGTCATATATGCTTCAAAATGGTATTCTTCATGAGTCTTCCTGTGTTGACACACCAGCCCAAAATGGGGTTGCTGAACGAAAGAATCGTCATCTCTTAGAGGTGGCTCGGGCTCTATTATTTCACATGACTGTTCCAAAACTCTTCTGGGCTGATGCTATTGCTACTGCTTGTTTTCTCATCAACCGAATGACATCTGTTGTTTTGGATGGAAGAAGTCCTTTCTCAGTTCTGTTTCCTACAAAGTCATTGTTTCCTGTCGACCCAAAGATCTTTGGTAGTACCTGTTTTGTCCGTGATACCCGACCACACATAACTAAGTTGGATCCAAAATCTCTGAAATGTGTCTTTCTTGGTTACTCTCGACTTCAAAAAGGGTATAAGTGTTTTTCTCCCACGCTTAATCGATACATTGTATCTCGAGATGTTACATTCCATGATAATATACCTTTCTTTCCTCTGTCCACTCCTTGCAATCCAAGAGATAGCGATGATTTGTTGGTATATACCGTACCAGTTATCGAATCCCCTATCCGACTCGACACAACATCAAGAGCCTACTAAACCACCGATAGTTCATGTGTATAATAGGCGGCAACGACCTACGTCAGATCCCGACCCTATACCATCTTCATCATCGTCATCAGATCCTTCTAATGATGATCCTACTGCTTCAAGTGATCCACCACCTTCCGATACACAGGATCCTGATCTTGATGTTCCCATTGCCCTTCGGAAAGGTAAGCGCTCATGTACTTACCCTATTTCTTCTGTTGTTTCCTATGATAAACTTTCTTCTCGTTCTCGCTCTTTGATCTCCACACTTGATTCCTGTCCTGTTCCTAAAACGGTTGGTGAAGCTTTGGCTCATTCTGGATGGCGGGATGCCATGATTGAAGAGATTAATGCTCTAGATCATAATAATACATGGGATTTGGTAGAGTTACCTGCAGGTAAAAAGGCAATTGGCTGCAAATGGGTATTCACTGTGAAAGTTAATCCAGATGGATCAGTGGCTCGTCTGAAAGCCCGGTTGGTAGCTAAAGGATATGCTCAGACTTATGGGGTCGACTACTACGAGACATTTTCTCCTGTGGCTAAGGTACCCTCCATCCGCTTGTTTATTTCATTAGCCGCTACTTATGACTGGGTCCTACACCAACTGGATGTGAAAAATGCATTCCTGCATGGTGATTTACATGAGAAAGTTTATATGGAGCAACCACCTGGGTTTGCTGCTCAGGGGGAGTCTGGTAGAGTCTGTAAGTTACGTAAATCATTGTATGGTTTAAAGCAATCCCCTCGTGCTTGGTTTGGACGGTTCAATGCTGTAGTGACTGAGTTTGGCTTACGGAGGAGCTCTTATGATCATTCTGTGTTCTTTACTTCATCCCCTTCTGGATGCATTCTACTAGTGGTGTATGTTGATGACATTGTGATTACTGGGAGTGATGGGATTGGGATCAAGAAGCTGAAAGATTTCCTTACGTCTCGGTTTCAAACAAAGGATCTAGGTCCTTTAAAATACTTCTTGGGAATTGAAGTATCTCGTACTCGGAAAGGGATTTGTTTGTCTCAACGGAAATATTGTTTGGATGTATTGAATGACTCTGGGATGATTGAAACAAAACCGTGTGAGGCCCCAATGATTCCGAACATGAAATTGAAAGCAGACGATGGAGATCTACTTGAGGATCCAGAAAAGTACAGAAGAATTATGGGAAAGCTAAACTACCTGACGATTACACGTCCTGACATCGCTTTTCCAGTGAGTGTTGTAAGTCAGTTTATGTCATCTCCAAGAACTCCACATTGGGAGGCCGTTAGACATATACTGAAGTACCTAAAGGGTGCCCCTGGTCTTGGCATTCTTTATCAAAATCACGGTCATCATGTCATAGAAAGGTTTACAGATGCTGACTATAATGGAGATCCTACGAACAGACGGTCTACGACAGGCTATTGTGTGTTAGTTGGAGGAAATCTAGTCTCGTGGAAAAGCAAGAAACAGAATGTCGTTTCCCGGTCAAGCGCTGAATCTGAATATAGGGCTATGGCCCAAACCACTTGTGAGTTGATATGGTTGCGTAATCTGCTAGGTGAACTTGGGTTTGCTCAATCTAAACCAATGAATCTATATTGTGATAATGAGGCGTCTATCCACATTGCAAATAATCCCGTGTTTCATGAGAGAACAAAACATATTGAAGTGGACTGCCATTTCACTCGTGAAAAGCTAGAAGATGGAACCATCTCAACTCCCTTTGTTCGAACAGGAAGTCAACTTGCCGATGTCTTTACCAAAGCTTTACCTGGTTCGCGGATCTCTTCTATCTGTAACAAGCTGGGCATGATTAATATCTATGCTCCAGCTTGAGGGGGAGTGTTAGACTGTAAAATATGTAATTCTTTACTTAGGCCCAATTAGCTCGTGGGCCCTTAGGGTTTTCTCTTTTAGGGTTTCCTTTTCTAGCTTTCTTGCCTATATATATCCTTGTACTATTTCATTGTATTAATAAGAAAATCAATAATAAAATCTCTGATTACAGAAGAAAAGCGTTGCAAACCAACTCTACCAAAGGGAACTTATTTCCTCATTGTAGTTTCAAAATATGTATGGCGGCACACAACAAATTGATACGGTGGCATTTTCACGACCCTATAATCTTTTACATTACGACGGAGGAACGAAGTTACTTATTGTTGGATGAAAAGATAGCTAGTAGAACGAATCTCATCTCAAAATATAAGGATAATGATACTATCCATGATATTTATTCATATATCCTGAGGTGGCCTGTGCCACCGTATCTAATACAGCGGGTCCGTCCCTGATCTTAAGCACCTGACTAAAGATCAACCACTTTTGGTGTAGAAATTAAATAGTTGAAACTTCTATGGGACAGAGGGAGTAGTACGTATTCGTGCTAAAAATGCAATATTGTTGGTGTATAAGGACATATTGTTTTCCTCGCTTGCTATTGGTTCTTTTATTTACTTCAAATCTTCAACATCTAACTTATTTCTGATTCAAAAATCTTTAGCTACCACACCCAAATTATTATTCCAGTTACTTATTTTTAATCGACCATTTACATAAAAACAAGATACTATCTGAGGTTTGAAATTTCTGGATGTCTTTATTCACTTTCTAATTAGTTTCATCCTCTATCAGATAAGCAACATTTCGGTATAAATCAAGGTCTTATTTTCAATTGGACATTCTCTTTGAATACTGAGCAGTCAGTGTTATCCTGACTGAATTGGTACTTTGATAGGCGTTCTATAAGGCATCGAAGCAGAGATTTGATGGTGACCCTGAGTTCAAAGAGAGAGCCCAGCAGGCGGTGGTCAGTCTCCAGGTGAATATCAACATTGTAGCCAACATATCCTTTGAATCAACTTCCGTAGCTAATTCAATCTGAAAAAAGAACTACAGGGTGGCTGTCCTTGATTCTTATACAAAAATCTCCTTTAGTTTTCAGAATTTATTGGTCATCATCTTAGCATCTCTTTATTTTTCTTATATGTATATAATGAATTAAAAATAGGGCGGTGAGGAAAAGTACCGCAAGGCATGGGCACAAATCTGTGAGATAAGTCGGAAGGGTTTCGGCAAAGTATATCAGCGTCTGGGAGTCCACTTGGAAGAAAAGGTATATATTATGTCCCCTGCCCCCTCTTTTTCACCTCCAGTTCTCTAGTCCCTGCATTCCAGATGGGCAATTTGTGACCCTTTAGGTACTGTTAGAATTCTGTCACATTTTAGTTTTTGACACCAAATGTTGATCGAATATTTAATGAATTCATATTAAATTTGAAGTTGAAAGTTGGTGTATCTGACCTCTATTATCAACCTTATCTCCTTTTTTTTATTATTGAAACCCAGGTATACATATCACAGTTGTTGCTTGCTCACAGATGTTGCATATTTTGATAGAGAACTCCACTTATTTTGCTCTTGATATAAAATAGGCTTACGTGCATATTTTGTAATTTACGAGTTAATGTTTTAATTCCATTGCTTTCAGGGTGAAAGCTTTTATAATCCCTACATTTCTGGGACTTTTGATCTGCTAAGGGAAAAGGGATTGATTGAAGAAAGTGAAGGAGCTCAGGTGATCTTTATTGAAGGAAAAAAGATACCTCTTATTGTTGTCAAGAGAGATGGAGGTTTTAACTATGCTTCAACAGATCTTGCAGCCCTGTGGTTGGTTTTCTTGAAATAAAGGCTGAGTTGATAGAAACCTATCTTTATTAGCCCGCAATAGATTTACATCAACTTTTTTTCATATATGATCCTGTTGTGATTTTATGTACTATTTTATCTAAACAGTTTCAGTCAAGATATCTTCTTGTGCTTAGTGCACGTGTATACCTTGATTTTATAGATTAAACAACGTGTTGCATAATGCATATTATCACAAGAAAACGTGAGCATTGGAGATAATTTTTCTTCATATGTAGGTATCGCATTAATGAGGAAAAAGCTGAGTGGATAATATACCTCACTGATGTAGGTCAGCGAGAGCACTTTGAAATGATTTTCACTGTAAGTCAGTTTCAGTGTACCCCCCCCCCCCCAAAAAAAAAAAGAAAAAAGAAAAATAAAGACCAACAAAACCGATAAATAGGATATTGACCGAGCTAACAAAATTTTTCTTTCAGGCTGCTAAACGTGCAGGGTGGCTCCCAACCGATGAGAGCAAATACCCTAAAACAAACCATGTTGGATTTGGTCTTGTTCTGGGTGACGATGGGAAGAGATTTCGAACGCGTAGTAGTGAAGTGGTAAAGTTGGTAGATTTGCTTGATGAAGCGAAAACTCGTTGTAAAGCAGCCCTTGTGGAGCGAGGTAAACACATATCCTCTCTTTCTTTTCCTTGTTTTGGTCCATCATTAGAACTTATTCATCTTTTGCTGTAAGTCAATGAAATGAGTTACAATCTTTTTATCTTTATCAGGTAAGGCTGCTGAATGGACTGCTGAGGAGCTTGAACATACTGCTGAAGCAGTTGGATATGGTGCTGTTAAGTAAGTTTCTCATGCTTTATCGTCATTACTTGCTTATTGTACTCATGCTTTCAGCACCATTAAAATTAGTAGAGCTGGAGACATTCTTTTTTGTGAATGTGCTTAAACCAAAATTTCATTTCCAAAAAGAGTTGTAGATGTGTAAGAAACTTTTTTTTTTTTTTTTTTTTTTGCTGTTGCTAATTCATGTTGATTTAAAAAAGTCAAAATGCAACAAGGTTTGTTTTACTTCCTATTTCGTGTAACAAATAATATTTTTTCTCAATCAATGTAACAACGTTGTAAAATTTTCTATCTAATGCAACAAACTTTTAAATTTCCTATTTTGTACCCATTAACTTGGTTAGTGTAACAAAGTTTCATCAGTTCAAAACTGGTAAAAAAATAGGAAAATTGAAACCTTTTACATTGATTAAGAAAAAAAGTTATTTGTTGCATTTTACCCTTAAACAATCCCCATACTTGTAATAGCGTGCTTTATAACACTAGATACTCTACTTTTCAGGTCAAATTTAGTCATTTTGAACTTTGAAATGGTATGGGGTTGATATGGACCGTGACCGAGACCGTTGGCGTTTGGTTTACCGTCGCAAAGGAAGGGGGCAGGGGATCGATTGAAATTTGAAGGGGGTTAGGCGTCATTAATTATAATTAATTATCTAATTTTGTATTTATTAGCTATTTTGGGTATGTTTTGTTATTTTTGGTAGGGGAAATCGTTTTTAGCTTACGGGTTGATTGCCTCTAGGGTTTAGGCAGAAAATTATTTTTGATTATTGTCTTTGAACGGGAGATTTATGGGTCTCGAATTCCAGACGCTATAGTTCTTAAAGCATCCGATTTCGGGTGCGGCTCATCAATAAAAATCTGATTCTCAATTTGATTCGCATCAATTGGTATCGGAGCTAGCATCCTGCAACCTGTGATTTTTTCCGGACAGCCATGACGAAAATCGTTGATGTGGAGACTGATTTGGCTCAATACAAGACGGAGGCAGGGGAAATATTCGAGAAGCTAGAAACGGCGATTGATTCCCTGCGTTCAGAGTCCGAAAAACGGCATGCGGAGGTGATGAAGTTGTTGCAGCAGGCGCACAAACCTCCACGCCGCCGCCGCCACCTATGACGGCCATGCCGACGTCAACGATCGACACTCAACCGCTGATCCAGTCGTCGGGCTTGGTTTTTGACGAGCAAGGGTTCCCAATTCCGCAATTTCAGGAGGTCAACAGCTCTTTTTCGGGTAAGTTTCCACCAGTAACGGGTCATGGGTCTTGTTATTCGGGATCAGAAAAAATTTCGATGGGGCCAACAGGACTGCCACCATGGGGCAGCGGGTTGGGGTCCGGGTCGGGACCAATAGGGGAAAAGGTGTGGGTTCCAGGCACAGATTATCGTCTGAGGAAATTGAAAATGCCACTGTTTGAGGGGGAGGATGCATATGGTTGGGTGTATCGGGTTGAGCGGTTTTTTGATATTCAAGGGTTTGTTACTACGGGGGAGAAGTTGAGGGCAACCGTTTTGTGTATGGAGGGGCAGACATTATCATGGTATCGTTGGAGTGACCGACGGGAACCGTTCCGCTGTTGGGAACATCTGAAATCCCATCTACTCGACCGCTTCCAACCATCGCAAGATGGAAACCTATATGAACAGTTTTTGACCATTAAACAGGAGGGAACAACAAGGGAGAAGGGAGTATGTTAGTTTGTTTTAATCCTTGGCTGCGCAGTTGGAAGGGATATCTGAGAAGATTCTGGAGGGTACATTTATAAAAGGGTTGATGGCTGATTTGCGCACTTCAGTGCGGGTGTTGCAACCTGCTGGGTTGGGTCAGGCTATGAAACTGTCCATAATGATAGACGAGAACCGATCTGGGAGTAGTGGGGAGCAAGGGAAGAGTGTTCCGAGAAGTGTGATGGTGCGCACTACCGGAGGGGGAGGGGTACGACCCCCTCTTACCGCCCCAACCGGGGGGTATAGGCCTACGACGGGAGAGACAAAACCGCCTTTCAAGCGCATGACAGAGACTAAACTGCCAGATAAAAGAGCGAAGGGGCTTTGTTTTCGGTGTGATGGGAAGTTTGGGCCCGGGCATCGATGTCTAGATAAGACTTTGAAAGTCATGGTGGTTTATGAAGGTGAAGAGGGATCCGAGGACGAGGAGGGGAACCCGACAGAGCATGTGCACTTGGATGCAGTTGAGGTTTCAGCTCAGTCGGTCGTGGGAATTACGGTTCCTCATACCATGAAATTACGGGGTAGTATTCACAGGGTTGAGGTAGTGGTATTGATCGATAGTGGGGCAACCCATAATTTTGTGTCGTTGAAGCTGGTTGGACCGCTACAATTGGCGGTAACGGGTTCACGGGAAACCGGGGTGATTTTGGGAAACGAAAAGGCCGAGAAAAGCTACTGAATGTGTCGAGGGATGGAGTTACAGCTGCCTGGACTAATCATCACCGAGGATTTTTATCCGTTGGAGTTAGGGAGTACAGACGTCATTTTGGGGGTAAAGTGGTTACGACAGTTAGGGGATACATGGGTTAATTGGAAGGAATTGACTATGACTTTCCAACACAACGGGAAGAGGGTGACTTTGCACGGGGAGCCCGGGTTACACCAAGGAGAGGCCTCCCTGCGGGCCCTAGCTCGAAGACTCGATGACATCAATGAAGGATATTCGTCACCTTTGCGAGCTTGGATGGGGAAAACATGCCCGAGTCGCAGGTGCATCCGGCATTGGACAAGTTACTAACTGATTTTTCCGATGTTTTCATGATGCCTGCAGGTTTACCACCCTTAAGGGGTCATGAACACGATATCACCTTGAAAGGAGGTACCGAACCGATCAATGTTCGGCCCTACCGTTATCCTCAATTGCAGAAGGACGAGATTGAGAGATTAGTGGGGGAAATGATGGAGTCGGGTATTATCCGACCCAGTACCAACCCATTCTCTAGCCCTGTGCTGTTAGTAATGAAAAAAGATGGGAGTTGGCGCTTCTGTGTAGATTATCAGGCATTAAACAAGTCAACGGTGCTAGAAAAGTTCCCAATACCCGTCATCGATGAACTGTTGGATGAATTGCACGGTGCCACGGTGTTTAGCAAACTCGATTTGAAATCGGGGTATCACCAAATTCGCATGAGGGACTCAGATATTCATAAAATGGCTTTCCGAACTCACGAGGGGCATTATGAGTTCGTGGTCATGCCATTCGGGTTGACAAACGCACCTTCCACGTTTCAGGCTCTGATGAACCGGGGGTTCCGACCCTATTTACGCAAGTTCGTGTTGGTGTTTTTCGATGACATTCTGGTTTACAGCTGGAATATGGACGATCACCGGGAACATCTTGCTGTGGTATTTGGATGTCTACGGGAAGAAAAGTTGTATGGCAACCGGAAGAAGTATGTGTTTGGGCAGAGCCGAGTGGAGTATTTGGGGCATATTGTCACGGGTGAGGGTGTAAAATCCGACCCGTCTAAAATCACAACGATGACAGAATGGCCCATCCCTCGTAATATTCGGGAATTGCGGGGATTTTTGGGGTTGACGGGGTACTACCGGAAGTTTGTGCAAGGGTATGGGAAAATTGCTCGAGCCTTGACGGATTTATTAAAAAAGGAGGGGTTCCAATGGACGGATGAAACCACTCGGGCCTTTCGTCAGTTACAAGAGGTGATGACCCGAGTACCCGTTTTGTCGCTTCCAGATTTCACCAAACGGTTCATGATTGAGATGGACGCGTCGAGGCATGGGGTTGGGGCGGTGTTGATGCAGGAGGGGAGACCGATTGCCTACTTCAGTCAGGTGTTGGGACCCCGGGCACAAATGAAATCGGTGTGAACGGGAACTAATGGCGATAGTAATGGCGGTATATAAGTGGAGGCCTTACCTGTTAGGGCGTCCTTTTACAGTCATCACTGACCAGAAGAGTCTGAAATATCTTTTGGAACAACGTACTGTAGCGGGGGAGCATCAGAAATGGATCTCGAAACTATGAGGTTATGAGTTTGAAATTGTGTATCGACCGGGTCGGGAAAACGGGGCAGCCGATGCGTTGTCAAGGCGAGGAAGTGACGCGGGTTTGGGTACGTTGTCAGTTACGTTGGTCGGGTTACTCGACCAATTGACACGGGATTTGAAAACCAACCCGGAGATTGTGGCATTGAAGGGACGCATTGAAGCAAGCGATGAGGGGCTGGTGGGGTACAATCTTGAAGGGGGGGGAGGTTCGCTACAGGGCCGATTGGTGTTACCTCGTACCTCTGAATGGATAGCCAAGTTGTTCTCGGACATTCACGGGGGGGGGGGGGGGGGGGGGGGGGGGGGAGGGGAGGAGGACACGAGGGAACACAAAAGACGTACCAACGAATGGCTCGAGAGTTTTTCTGGGTCGGGATGCGACGTGATATCGCCGGTTGCGGAGTGTGGCGTATGTCAGCGGAATAAGTATTTGAATTTGTCTCCGGGTGGCCTACTACAACCACTCGACTTGCCCATCCGTATTTGAGAGGATTTGACTATGGATTTCATAGATGGTCTGCCTAAATCCTCCGGGTATAGTGTGATTATGGTGGTGGTTGATCGATTGAGTAAGTCTGCACACTTCGTTCCCTTGAAACACCCATATACGGCGGCCTCGGTAGCAACGGTGTTTATCCGGGAGATCGTCCGGTTGCACGGGATCCCTAACTCTATCATTTCGGATCGGGATAAGGTGTTTGTAAGTCACTTCTGGCGAGAACTATTCAAAATTCAGGAACCACATTGAAACGCAACACTGCCTACCATCCACAGACCGACGGTCAGACGGAGGTAGTAAATCGGAGCTTAGAGACGTATTTGCGGTGTTTTGCGTCCATGCGTCCTAAAGAGTGGGTTAGGTGGTTGCCTTGGGCCGAGTACTAGTATAACACGTCCTACCATTCGTCCATAGGGACAACACCCTTTAAGGTATTGTATAGGCGGGATCCGCCACGCCTCGTGAGTTATGATCAAGGTTCGGCGGTAACATTTGAGGTGGATCAGTATTTGTTAGATCGAGATCGGGTTTTAGAGGAGTTGCAGGGTCAGTTGCTTCGAGCCCGGCAGGTAATGAAGACACAGGCGGATGGGAGACGGAGGGACGTTACTTTCGAGGTTAGGGATAAGGTTTACTTGAAACTCCGTCCGTACCGACAAGTCACCGTGGCTAGACGGGCGAGTCAGAAATTGGCACCGCGATTTTATGGCCCGTTTGAGATTGTGGAACAGATCGGGCCAGTAGTTTATCGTTTGAAGCTGCCATCCACTTCGGCTATACACCCCGTTTTCCATGTGTCACAATTGAAACGAGTGATTGGGGATCATCAGGTTGAGTCTGAACTTCCGGGTGATCTGGGTGATGAACCCGTTATGGAACCAGCGGAGGTGTTGAAAACTCGGAAAATGGAGGGTCAGCCGGAGGTATTGGTGGCATGGAAAGGGTTACCGGTATCAGAGGCAACGTGGGAGGCGTATGATCAGATCCAGCAGCAATTTCCTGGCTTTCACCTTGAGGACAAGGTGATTTTTCAGGGCGGGAGTGATGATATGGACCGTGACCGAGACCGTTGGCGTTTGGTTTACCGTCGCAAAAGGAAGGGGGGCAGGGGATCAATTGAAACTTGAAGGGGGTTAGGCGTCATTAATTATAATTAATTATCTAATTTTGTATTTATTAGCTATTTTGGGTATGTTATGTTATTTTTGGTAGGGGAAATCGTTTTTAGCTTAGGGGCTGATTGCCTCTAGGGTTTAGGCAGAAAATTACTTTTGATTATTGTCTTTGAACGGGAGATTTCTGGGTCTCGAATTCCAGACGCGATTGTTCTTGAAGCATCCGATTTCGGGTGCGGTTCATCAATAAAAATCTGATTCGCATCAGGGGTTTGTTACAAGTTAAACATAATTTTCTTCGCAGTTTATTTTTTATGAACTTGAGTTAAAATTGAATTTTCATATCAATATTCAAGTTAAAAATTACTGTAAAAGCCAAACTGCACCTCATTTTTTCTTTCAGGAACGAGGATTAAATCTATTTGTATAATTCCACTTTTCAATTTTGTGATAAAGGGGAAACATATTTGAATACGACTACAACCTGTTCAATTGCTATTTCCCTTCTTCGATTAGACAGGTATATGACACTGGTGCTTGTTATTGGTTGTATGCTTGTGTTCTTAACAGGTATGCTGACCTGAAGAACAATAGATTGACCAATTACACATTTAATTTTGATCAGATGCTTAATGATAAGGTATTCCATTTTTATTATGTTCAAGTCTTCGACGAGTGATGTTATGCAATTATACATTTTGTATTACATTTTCTTTTTCCCAGTTCTCCATTTTTTCTCTATTTGAAAGGAAAACTGGTCTCCTTCTTTACTTGCTCACACTCTTTGGTAAATAGGGAAATACTGCCGTCTATTTGCTATATGCACATGCTCGAATTTGTTCAATTATTCGGAAATCTGGTAAAGACATAGAGGAGCTGAAGAAGGTAAGTTCCTGCAACTTCAATTTCGCCACAACTTTCTCATCTCAGCCCCCCCCCCCCCCCCAAAAAAAAATCGTCATTTTCTATCCGGGTTCTTGAACTGAAAATTTTAATCGTTTGCGACAGGAGGGACAATTAATATTGGAAAAAGAGGAAGAACGCAAGCTGGGATTACATTTGCTCCAATTTGCTGAGGTAAGACTATGAGAGAAGAAAGAGTTGATGAATTTTTAGTAACAACAATGAAGGCTATTTATACATACATTTGCACCTCATTGAGAGGGAAACAAATCAACCTATTTAAGACTATTAAATAAAAAATATTGACAAGAATAATTTTAAACAAAAAAAGATATTACAATAATAATGTAGAGGATCAAAATCAAGGATTGGTATCCTTGATTGAATCATGAGATTGGGTGGAGATATTGTCCTTATCACGCCCCCTCAAGATGGACGTCCTTTGGGAAAGTCCAATCTTGGCAAGTAGCGTATAGAAGCAAGATTTAGGTAATGGTTTGGTGAGGGCATCTGCTAACTGATCATCACCGGGAATATGTTGAACTCAAATTGTGTCGAGTTGTACTTGTTCACGAACAAAGTGAAAGGCCAATGCAAGATGTTTCATACGGGAGTGAAAAACAGGATTGATGGAGCAGTGTGTGGCACCAAGATTATCACAGTAGATAGTAGGCTGATGTGTTGGGGTAATCCCAAGCTCGGTAAGCAAGAAACGTAGCCAAAGTACTTCAACCGTTGAATCAGCAATTGCCTGAAATTCTCTGCCTCGGTGGAAGAACGAGCTATGGCACGTTGCTTCTTGGAGCTCCATGAAATTGGATTGCGACCAAGATAGACTAAGTAACCGGTGGTAGAAATGTAGTTATCTGTGTCCGGAGCCTAATTTGCATCTGTAAAGGCATGTAGTCGTAATGGAGAATTACGGTAGAGTTGAAGACCATAATGAGAAGTACCATTTAAGTAGTGTAGTAATTGCTTAAGAGCAAGCCAATGATCATTAGAGGGACAATGCATATATTGTGAGAGTTTGTTGACAGCATAGGCAACATCGGTACGGGTGAGAGAGAGGTATTGTAAGCTGCCAAGGATGGCTCGATAATCTGTATGGTTGGGAATTAGTGGGTTTGTGGCATAAGTGAGGGGAAGATTTAGAGCGAGGGGAGTGGATACTGGTTTTGAGTCATGCATGTTATGTTTTACTAGCACGTCATCAATGTATTTGGTTTGGTTAAGAAAAAGTCCTTGGTTATTAGGGACGACTTCAACACCTAGAAATAAGAGAGGGGGCCGAGGTCTTTGAGGGAGAAGCGATGAGCGAGAGTAGAGATGAAATTAGTTAGTTATGAGGGAGAAGGGTCGGTGACAATAATATCATCGACGTAGACTAAAAGGTAGATGGTGGCATTACCATGTTGGTATAAAAACAGTGATGGATCGAAGATGGAGTTTCAAAAACGAGAAGATAGAAGGAAGGTTTTAAGCTCTTGGGGCTTGTTTAAGGCCGTAAATAGCTTTGTTAAGTTTACAAACATGGGTAGGATATTCTTTGTCGATAAATCCTATGGGTTGAGACATGTAAACACTCTCGGTAAGAGTACCTTGACGGAATGCGTTGTTAATGTCGAGTTGACAGAGAGACCAACCACGACAAACGGCTAGGGATAGAATGAGACGAACAGTGGTAGGTTTTACGACTGGGCTAAAGGTTTCGAAGTAGTCAATGCCGGGGCGTTGGTGAAAGCCCTTTGCAACAAGTCGGGCTTTGCACCGTTCAATGGAGCCATCTGGATTATATTTGATACGAAATATTCATTTGCAACCAACGACATTTTGAGAAGCATGAGAAGGAACGAGGTGCCAAGTGTTGTTACGGGTAAGGGCATCAAATTCAAGTTGCATGGCTTGACGCCATGTTGGGTCTTTGAGAGCTTTTGTGGCACTTGTAGGTGCGTGAGGAGGAGGGAGAGAAACATGGTTAATATATTTAGGATTGGGTTTAATGATGTTATTGGCTAAGCAGTTAACACGGTCGGTTGCGGAAATTGCGGTCGGGACCTTGATTTGCAATAGCGGTTATCGCGGTGAGATAGCGGTGCAATAGCGGCAAAAAAAAAGGTTCATAAATTAAATATGAATATATATATATATAACTATATATAACTTAATATATTTTATGCCTAATACATATCAAGTCAAACAATTCATTAATTCAAAAAGTTGGTAGATGATTAAATGAGCTAATTGTAATCCACCGGCTCCGCATCTGAATCGACATCATTTAGTACATCGATTGTTTCATTTATGTCATCATCCCTATCTTCCCCTTCTTCCTCTTCATCTTCAACTTCAAGTTGAGGAGTAGCGATCGAGTAGGAGTCGAGGAGTAGCAATTGAGTAGGAGTCAAGTGGTATGGAGTCGAGGGTTCACGACTTCAAGTCTAAAGTTGAGAGTTTAGAGTTGGTACTTGGTAGTCGATCGATGAAGATGAGAAAGGTAGGGAGATGGAGTTAATTTAGGTCAAACTAAAGTCTAAAAGTAAAAGGCCATAATAAATTAGAAGCCCATAAAAAGAAAGCCCAAACATATTAAATTTAAAGGCCATAGAAAAAGTCCAAACGTTCTAAAAACTCAAAAGGCTCCTAACATACTTATTGTGGTATAGCGGACCGCTATTGTAAACCCAAATTGCGGTGCAATAGTGGTGAATAGCGCCGCTAATTGCGGCACCGCAATTTTGGACTGCAATTTTCCTCGAGACCGCAATCCGCAATTTCGCCTCAATTTTGCCGCAATTAACTGCATAGGTTATTGGTGAGACTAGTGATGATGGTACAGGTTGGTAGAGGTGAGGATGGTGGAGACGAGGATGTAGGTGAGGATGTGATGGAGGAAGATGGTGTACTTTGATGGGATGGAGTGGGTTGAACAGTAGGAGGAGGAGAAACGGAATTATGTGAGGGTGAAGGAGGACTGTCAGCTAAAGTGGGTGAGGGAGTGATGGAAGATGGTGTGGGGGGGTTGGTTAGGGTGACATTACTGTTGCAAAGAAGAGGTAGAGAAAGGTTGCACCACTCATGAGTATTTATATTGGGGGAGGTGGATGGTGCAGAGCATAAAGTAGAATAAGGAAATTGTGACTCAATAAATTTGACATGGTGAGAAGTGTAAACTTTGTTGGTTCTTAAATCGAGACAATAATATGTACTTTGAGTGGGAGAGTAACCAACGAATATACGAGGGTTGGATTCAGGTTGCATTTGTGTTTGTTGTATAGCTTTAACCATGGATAACAAAGACAACCAAAGCTTCGGAGTTGGTGTAATTAGGGTTGGTATTGAAGAGTTTGAGGTAGGGAGAGGAATGGTGGAGAGTAGGAGTAGGGAGGGGATTGATTAAATATGTAGCCGTTGTAAAAGTGTGGGGCCAAAATTTAAGAGGGAGGTTGGCATGTGATAAAAGTGTGAGACCCGTTTCAACAATGTGACGGTGTCGTCGTTCGGCGTATCCATTATGTTCAGGTGTATGGGGTGGAGATGTGAGATGAGAGATGCCATTAGTTAAGAGATTAGGAGTAAGTTTAAGATATTCTCCGCCATTGTCGGAGAATAATTGAATAATAGGACGATTAAAGAATTTTTCAACTAGAGAAGAAAGCGTTGAAAAGTGGAAGCGGTGTCCGATTTTTGTTTGAGGGGGTACAACCAAATATATTTTGTAAAGTGATCAACGAAAATGACGTAGTATTTAAAATTATCATATGAAAGGATAGGGGCCGTCCAAACGTCCGTAAATATTAGTTCTAACGGAGCGGTAGAATTAAGAGTAGATTGGGAGAAGGGTAGTTTATGACTTTTATTAATGTTGCAAGAATTACAACTAGACTGGAGTGAGGGAAAATTTAATGGCACTTGACTCCGTTGGGTTTTAATAATATCAATAGAGGGGCGACCTAAACGGTGATGCCAAGTGGTGGAAGGAATGACCATGCTTGAGTGAACGAGAGGAGGTGACATACTCCATTCATAGATACCCCCGTTAGTTGACCTTGGAGGAGAGTGAGGCCCGTCGAACGATCCTTAATACAGAAAGAAGTAGGTAAGAATTCAACAAGAGCATTATTTTCCATGCATAATTGAGAAATAGAGAGGATGTTTCGGGATATAGATGGTAAAAATAAAATATTAGAAAATTCAAATAATTTATGAGAGGTAGAGAAAGAGAAAGAACCAATATGAGAGATCGTCAAAGAGGAGCCATCACCAATGATGAGATCATCGGAGCCGTTATAAGGGGCATGTAAAGCTAAGTTGGCCAAATCATTTGTGACATGGTGGGTAGCACCGCTATCCAAGAGCCATGAAGAGGAAGGGAGATCAGCAAAGGTAGCAACATTAGTTTGAGGAGCCGAGCGAGTAACTTGATAAGTAGGGGTGATGGGGTGAGAGACTCGGGTTGGATTTGGACAAACGGGAGATGTGGGAAAACGATGTGAGGGAAGAGTTGTTTGAAGATGGAGCATTGAGAAACGATGTGACCCTACATAATGACACCATTGACACTTACCGAGATAAGGTTTTGAGGTGCGGTTGTTGTTGGTGGTGTTTGGGGTGGGAAGGAGGCCGGTGGTGGTGGTGTTGCCATCGCGTGCCATGATGAGAAATTGGTTGAGAATAAAATTGATCTGTGCTCTGATACCATATTGGAGAAGAAAGAGTTGATGAATTTTTATTAACAACAATGAAGGCTATTTATACATACATTTGCACCTCATTGAGAGGGAAACAAATCTACCTATTTAAGACTATTAAATAAAAAATATTGACAAGAATAATTTTAAACAAAAAAAAATGATATTACAATAATAATGTAGATGATCAAAATCAAGGATTGGTATCCTTGATTGAATCATGAGATTGGGTGGAGATATTGTCCTTATCAAAGACTTCTCAAAGAAGACACTGTTGCTCATGCATCTTTGCTTCCTTGGTGGCAACAAATGGGAATTTTTTTTTTGGGAGGGGGGGGGGGGGGGGGGGGGGGGGGATATCCCCATGTCCTCTTGTCCATGCTTTCATACTACCCATTCCTGCTTCCTGCCCCACCCCCATTACCTGCCCCATCCATCCTGCACTAATATGTTTTTATCGTAATGAAGTACTTATTTGAACAAACTCCCTCCGTTCCAAGATAAATATCCACGATAAAAAAGGCACACAACTTTAGAAATCTGTAAAAATTACACTTTTTTATTAAGTAAATGACGATTTTACCCTTAATAATAGAGTGCGTAATGAATTTCTCCATCTCATAATCAAGGGCAGAATTGGAAAGTATGCACTTATTCTGGGACAAACTAAAGCAGAAATTGGACACTTGATATTGTGATGAAGGGAGTATAAAACACTAGTTAAAATCATAAGGCACCAGTGCTGTAATAGAATAATCAATACCTCAAAACAGAATATAAACTGAACATGTGTATATTAGATTTAATTTATTTTGCTTACTTTTATTCCTACTGCCTTGCCTTGTCTGTTTAATGTACCCGTTACTTGATTGCACACACTCCCACCTGTAGCTCGCTCTCTTGTTTCTTTTAATTTTATTGTTTTACAAGCCGGGGTCTTCATGGAAATTACCTCTCTACCCCTTGGGGTAGTACCTCCAGACTCTTATCTTTGCGTGAGATATACCGGGTTTGTTTGGTTTTAGGTGGATATAGGATTTTTGGCTACACCTCATAACTACTTTTCAGTCTGATTCTTGGTGCACCAGGGTTTCATCTTCCAATGTTTTTTATGCTTTTTGACATAATTTGCTCAAACCCCTTGTTTTTCAGGTTGTCGAAGATGCTTGCACAAATCTATTACCCCATGTTTTGTGCGAATACCTATACGATCTATCTGAGAAGTTCACCAGTTTTTACTCCGAGTGCCAGGTATACTATATATGTTTTTTCTCATACGTTTGTTCGATTTTCAAATGCTCTAACATCCTGTCCCCAAAAGATAGTCAACTTTTTGCTTTAAAGACCAATCTGGTCATATTCTCAAATCCAAAATTTACTCACACTTCTAGCTCTGAAACTCCAAAATGTAGTCATTTTAACAAATTTTCTTTTGGCCAATATGCAACCTTAGTTCGTATTTAGTGCAACAAACGTTACTTTTTCTTATTTTGTATCCATTTTGACCGGTAATTGGTAGATTTTGTAACTACTGATGGCGTGGATAAGTTATATTATAGTTCTTTGATTATGTGGAAAATTGTCACATCAAAATGAATTGATGTCCCGTAGGCTGAAAACTTGTTTACTAGGTGAAATCAGTACAAGTAGTTGAACTGAAAAATAATTCATCAGTACACCATTAGGAATTAAGTCAAACTTTGTTATATTTAGATATATTTTGCCTCGTCTCTTATATTTAATAAGTCAAAGTAACAATGGATTTTTATTTGACTTTAGAAAGTCAACATGATTGTTCTTGTTTGTATTTAGGTTGTTGGGTCTGCTGAGGAAACAAGCAGATTATTGTTATGTGAGGCAACTGCATTGGTAATGAGGCAATGTTTTCATCTCTTGGGGATTACTCCTGTCTATAAAATCTGATCTTTAATTTTACACATTGGACCCTAAGGAATTTCATGGAAGCTAAATACACCCCTTGGAAGTTGTAAGCATTTTATATGGGTCCCTTTTTCTATTTTCTTGAGCATTTGGGCATCTTTTATGATTAGATTATGATTGTAAGACAAGTATATGTTATACAACTCTACAAACATTCTACAAACATTTTTCCTTTTGTCTTTGTTAAATTTGTAACAATTTTATAGTATAGTTTCAGTTAGAGGTTAGGAAATACTGGATTTCACTTGTCCTTAACTGGTTATAATTTTTCCGGTCAAAATGCGTCGGCACGTATTATTGGTATGTTTGCTAGCCCAAAATGTGTAATTGTGATGGAGTGATATTACCAACCCTTTAACATATCCTCAAGGTTTGGTTCACTTTAGTTTGGTTTGTCGATCAATGAGTGGATACTATGTAGTGCTTTTAAAAACATCGGTCATAACGGGTTCTCACAATAGGGCCCTTATATGATTTTTCGATAACTGATATTTTAATCGGTATTTGAAAAAATATCATTTTCGATAGGTATTGACCGGTTATAACCGTTCAAAATGTAACTGGTTCTGGTTGGATTCATGCTTTAACTAGTTTTTCATCCTTGTATTAAAGTTTGCTTCTTTTTTCTAGTGCAAATTGCACCAAAATGGAAGCAATGTTTTCTTTGTTTTTATTTTGAAAGACAGACTTTCAAAAAAAAATCCCATTTTTAATCAATTCTCAAAACCTCTCTTTATGGAAAATTAAATTGAAATCAACTTTGTTTTCCCCTCATATATTTGGAGACATCAATTCTATTTCGATATAAATTGTTATTTATTTTGAGCTTTCATATTAAACTACGCATTTTACAATGTTCTAAACAAGCCTCTATTCAAATCTACTAAAATACGTTTGAAATACATAATGAATAACGAGTGTTTTACTTTATATACAACACAATGTATTTTGCATGAATTTTAACAAATTTATATGGAATAGATTAACTAATGTAGCATACAACATATCATGATATCCTGAAAAAAAAAAAAAAAAAAAAAAACACACCTGAAAAATAGGTACACTGACAAAGATTTAAAAAATGTAAGTCACATCGATACATCAGCACCACTTCCGCCTTTATCAAAGTTGTAACATCGATCACCAAGAGAATTCTGAAGTTCCAAAAAATATATCCGAACGACAACAAAAGTATGAATCCTATCCACTCCAATCTTTGTTTACAAGATCATCGGATATGAGCAGATATTGATGATGTTACATCAGACAAAACGTAATTTATCCAATTTTGATGGTCTTGTTAACTTTTATTTGTCCAACTCGACGTCAATTTGGTTGGAGAATCGATCTCGTATGACCGTCAAAGCATTTTCTATGGTTATGAAACACAACTATAGAAGTTTCTACTGTATGGTCTTTGACCCAGCGGTACCTGGGCTACTGATAGATCTCAATCTCTTTGAGTTCAGTTGTTCAAATCCCGTCAAATATGAGGTGTTTGTGAAAGTTTGTCTTATATAAATATGATAAAACTTCAAAAGAATATAGTAGTTTTTTTTAGCATCGCTTTGATTTCAGATTTCTTTCTGCAATTTCATCATGGTTGACTGGTTGTTGATTTTGATACTCTTTAAAAAGATTGTTTTAGGAAAAAAAATCAAAATCGTTTTGACTTCGATGGGGGAGAACTCACAATCACATCACCAATAATAGAAACACAATTGCAGACTAGTTTTTGTTACAACTTTAACAAGTTTTTTTTTGACCAAGGGTTTTAATGAGCCGTTGACTCATATATCAAAACACAAAACCTGCGATGACTCCAGGCCATTCGTGGTCGTCCGGGGATTAGTCGGTGCGCGTAAGCTGGGTCGGAAACCCACGGTTACAAAAAAAAATGTTTACTGATTCAACACTGAGCAATTGTAAAGTAGCTCAATTGTTCAAATATTGAGTTCGCTCCCAATTAGTTACCAATTCGAGTCTTAAAAACAAGTGGAGGTTTTCCCGATTATTGTTAATTTCAGGTCTCATGAGATTAGTCGATGTGCACACAAGCTAGCTCGTATACCCACGTTTATTATAAAATGAACATCAAAATTCATTAAAATGTTAACAAAAATCTGTTTAGTTTCTATTTAGTAATAGTATAACGAATAATATTATTTTCTCAATCGATATAACAAAACTTCAAAATTTTCTATTGTGTACACATTTTAAACAATAATATGCTAATCTTTTACAACGAAGTGAACAATAAACTTGACATCCACGTTATCAATATTACAAGATCATCAAGTTATCATTCAAACCAGATAAAAATACAAACTTTTAAAACTTTTGATTGAAATAAATTTGTTACATCAAATGGGAACTCTTTTTTTCATACAATTTTACAAAGAAAGAAAAAACAAAATCCTTACTTTTGTAGTTCCATGTTTGGTTTCATGGAACCAAAGTCCATCAATGGCGGATTGAAGTCAAAGCTTCAGTTATATCCCATTTGCCAAACACAAAATCAACAAGAAAAACCCCAAATTCAAATCCCAATCGACTTAATTGGGTTGTTTGTTTACCTCTTAATTATTCCATTAAGAGACAATCTCTGAATTGTTAAGAGGTATAATTATTTGGTAAAAAGAAAGGCTTCTTATTAATGGTTCCAAAATTTTGTATCTTGGGTATTAATCATTCATTATTAACAATTAGCAAACAACATCATTAATCATTTCGACGAATTAATCATTCTACACCAAACCATTCAAAAAAAAAATGATTTAATCAGTCAACAAAACATCGCTCGCCCCATTTGGATTCCTTTCTCTCGCCTTCCCTCCACGTGAAATTCCAACTACCCATTTATTGTCACTTGTAAAATTCGACGGATTCCACAACCAAAATAACCCAAATCTGTTGAGGGGCGGCATTGATTCTGTATCCATGGCGGTCTCAAAGCTTCATATCCTCTTAGTTTCAGTCATTTTTGCCCTAATTTTGACTCAGATAAGATCCGATGATGACGTTGATGGAGTCGCAGTCGGATCCGATCAATCCGAGGCGTTTCAGGTCGAATTGGATAAGCTTACATCCAAGATCCAATCACTTGGTTTGCTCTGTTCCTTTATCCCTCTTATTCATTTCAAGTTTACTTCTTATTGGTATTATATTACATCAGTAGTGGTATTGGTGTTTCTAGAATTTGTTTGCTAAGTAATTTTGAATCGAAGCAGAAAATGATGGTTGATTTAGTTTGAATTTTAATGTTGTTCTGTTTGAAGAATCACTTGTTGAAAAGAAGAGTGAAGAATTAAGAAGCAAAGATGAGATAATTGCTGTGAAAGAGAAGGCGATTGCGGAGAAAGAGAATTTGATTAAAGAGAAGTTGGATAGTATTACTTCGTTGCAAAGTGAGATAACTTCTCTTAAGGTATGAGTATATGTATATATGATGGATTTCACTTCAATTCTATTATGTGCATGAATGCATCTTTTCGGTATGATTATATAAACTTCCCTGATGTTGTGTTTGATAGGTTAAAGGGAACTCTGACGCTAAGGAGCAGATCGAAAAGGCTAATGCAAGATCCCGGGAGTTGGAGAAGCAGGTTGGAATGCAATGAGATCTTTTATTTTTTTAACCAAAGCATGTTAAGGCCTATTTGTTAGCAGCTTAATGAGCTTAATGGGACTTACAACTTATTCGGTCAGCTATACATGACTGTTTGGTAGTGGCTTAATGATATAGAAAGTGGTTTATTCAGTAAGCTTCTATGGGGGAGCTTTATGCAGAAAGCCAAGTTTTTTCCAAACTTGGCCCTCCCAATTAAAAAACACGCTTCTTCTATCTATGAAAAAACCCTCCCAAACAAAAACCTTCTCTATCTATATAGACAGATTAATCCACACAGACAACTATATCCATACATAACTTAATGGAAAACCAACCAAACAGCCCCTTTGCATTATGTGGTGGTTTATGATATTTATATCTTGTTGTAGGTGGAGAAACTCCAGCTGGAAGTGGACCTGAAGACTAGGTTAAGGGAGGCCTTGGAAACTCGATCAAAAGAATTGGAGAAGCAGGTGCTCGATATGAACCCCAAGCTACAGAATGTAAGGTCTTTATGGAAGATAATGTATTTTTTATGTGTTATATTATTGTCATGAACATTTTGGAATAGTATAATTTTGGTTCAACTTGTGAAAAATTATTTATGTTGCTGTGCGTCATTACTTGCTCCGTTCGTGTTTGACAGTCCTTTCCTGACTTGATCAAGAAGTTGTACTTTAAACGATTTAAGCTAGCACAACAATCTGCCATGGTTGTGTCTGGACGCATGTTTTATTTCTAAAATCTAATATAACCATGTACGGTCCAGCTTATTATTATTATTATTATTATTATTATTATTATTATTATTATTATTATTTTTGAAAGGGTATCCTAGGCACACCCTGTCCAGCTTATTATTAGTCAGAAGGTTGTAATATGTGGTTAATATTGTGCCTTTAGGACCCGAAAGCACCATTACATAAGGAAGGACATCAATTTTCTTGGAATCTGATCCTGAAGGGTAGTGTTAAACATTCCATTCAACTTCAGCAAGCACTGCCTCCTTTAAATATGCAACTAACCAATAGGAGGAAAACTTTTACTACTGTCATGTTTCATGATACAACTCTATTGATTCAATCTGATTCGACATTCTTATGGTTCTGAGTTGGATACTCTGTGCCTGATATAATCTACTTGACGTTCATATTTTATTGTTTACTAGTTTGCTTTGTTGACTTATTGGATATGTGACTTCATACGGCTTTAGTCACAAAGATGCATGCATTATAGTATTACTTGTGTTCACTAACTAATGTGCATGGCACAAGGATGAAGCTAGTGTGGATGAACTTTTCTGGTAGGATTGAGGAAACAAAACTGGTGTAGATTTTGGCTTTGAGCAAGGAAAGAATGACTAGGATATTGGAAAATCAACACGATAATTATAGGTGCCATTGTCATTGTTTTTGTGGAAGTATGAATCAACAAATTGTCAAAATTATGTAGAAACAAAGGAATTGGAACATTTGTATATGTCTTGCATAGTTACATTTTGGCAGGTTGTTGTCCATGGTTAGACGAGTCCACTGTTAGACGTACAGCTATTTCTAGCGGCAACATATGTATCAAATTTGTTCTTTAGTGTCTCTTAGCTGAGTAGCCACATTTTACATTTTCTTAAAGTCTAAATAATGGAGTTATCTTTTGTTTGTGATGAAGATGCAACCTATTTGGATAGATGAGATAAGCTCAAGTCTTATGTCTTCTTTTGTTTTGTTTTTCTATTTGTTTGCTTCAGCTTCAACAAACTATTGAAGAACAGAAGTCAAAACTTCTTAAAACTGAGCGTGCTCTTAAAGTTGCTGAGGTATGTTCACAACATGGTGCTTGGCATACTCCTTTAGACATAAATATGTGCTGTATTTACATCTACAATCATTTTCAGGAGGAACTTATGAAGACTAAGGATGAAGCTTCACTGAGAATAAAAGAACTCACAGAGGTAAATCCTGAAAGATTTATATTTCTTGGTGCTGTTATAGTGTCAAATGCTCATATTCTTCTTCATTGCTCCTAAAACGAGTTAAATGTCTTCTCTTTTGCATGGTATATATATTCGTGTGTGTATACCCTTGGTGCCTGTACGTGATACATATTGTTGTAAAGAACATGTATTCTGTGTCATATCAAGGTTAAGAGGCATTCATTCACCTTGCAAACTCGGTTACTAGTCTTTCACTAAATTTAGCTGTCATATGTTTGTATGATTCCTTCTGTTCTTCATTTCCCAGTTTTTTGAGTCCTTTAATATTTCTCCTCATATAAAGTAACCGGGACCTACAATCTCATCTTTATCTCTTGCACCATGATTCATATAAATGGGACCCATAAATTGCATGGTAAATGGGATCATGAATGGAGACTATGTGATTTTGATCTATCAGTTGATATATTACATATAGTTTTCAAACTACAAAGAAACATAGATTAGACATTTATGTTTTGTGTGTAGATGTGTGGCTTTTTTGTTCTGGTTGTCATTAGTTTACTTTTATAATTTTTAGGGAGGGGTGAAAGAGAAATGATGGATTAGACATTTATGTTTCTATCTGAATAAAAGTATAATGGTACAAACTACAAAGAAACATAGATGAACAATGTTTTTCAAAAAGAAAAAATATTACTTTCATCCCAAAAGAATGCAGCACTTATTTTTTGGATTGTTCCAAAAGATAGCAACAATTTTTGTGTGTGAAAAAGTTCTTGATCCAAATTGACCTTTTTGCTCATTAGTCTAATCATAACTTGATATCTTATATTTTGATTTTGGTCCACAAGTTTTCTATATCCTGTCCTTATTAAGGTATTATGTGTGTGTGTGTGTGTATATATATATATATAAATAATTTTTTTAATTATTAAAATAAAACCTTATCCAGTTTACCCGATAACGGAACCAAAACCGAATCACTTGAAACAATTAAACTGAACCTTATTCGGTTTGGTTATCAGTTAGTTTGGAAAATGTTAAAAACTGAATAACGCTTTTAATTAAAACTGTTCTCAATCTTCCATGTCATCGTGACTTTGTCTCGTTTTTAATGTATCCAGTCTTTTAGTGTTCATTACGTTTTCAAAGTTGTCTTCACTTCACTTCACTTCACTTCACTTCACTTCACATCACCTTCATCTTGTTTTTAAATGTGTAGTTCTTTTTGTTGCCCCCATGCCAGTAAATCGAAGTGTTCAAAATCTTGAAGACACGAAAATTTAATAAAAGTAGACAGTATATAAGTATCTAATTCAATTTGATCTTATTAAGTGGCATTTTAGATCTCTTTTAAAATCTTATTATGTGGTCTGCGTTTGTATCAGGTTCATTCTGCATGGCTACCACCATGGCTTGCAGCTCAGGTGTCTTGTTGTCAGGTAGCTCTCTTTTGAATATGCTACATGTACGTAAATAATATCGCTGTGAGGTTTGACTACATCACTAATTTTCAGTCTTATATGGAAACTCGTTGGAAAGTTCACGGGAAACCTGCTCTTGACGCTTTCACACAGAAGGTAATTTTTGTATCTCCCTTCTTTTGTGTATCATTATATATGTATAGTTTACTTTGAATCATGTTATTACTCGTTTTTTAAAGATGTGTATCTCATTTTATTGAAAAAAAAACCTTCTTTTCGTTATGGCAGGCTTTGGAGAAGAAGGCACAAGCCGAAAAGTGGGCTGAACCTCATATGGAGACAATCAAAACTGTAAGAAAAGTTATTAATTTTTGTGGTTATCCTTTGACCTTTCCTGGTATTTAATATTTTCACATTACATTGAGATGCATGATGTGCATAGTGTTAGTCAATTCTTATGTTCCTCTACAATCTTTGTGTTCGACTATGCTCTTCAAATGTTTACTACTTTAACTGATCATGACTTATATGAGATTTACCTCCTTTGGATTAAGATAAGCCATGGTGGTAGTTGGTGAATAGAATGTGTTTGCTTACTGTAGAAGATGGACTCTTACTGCAACTTTTAATTTAAGGGAGGTGATGAATGCTAGGGAACATTGGCAAATGCATGGATATTTCTAGTAATGAAGTGAATGAAACTGAGTACCATCCTATGAGGAACCAAATATATTAGTGAGTTTTTACCCATATATATATTATATATTATATATATAGACTGCAAATGATGTAGAATTAGAAACCGTGAAAACCAGTTTCATGTATGATTCATAGATGAAACAACACATGTGGAACCCAAACCCGTGAAAATCAACCAAAACCATCCAATAAGTTTGATTTTAAGCTATGATTCATATTGTTTGACATGTTCTGTTCTTTTTGTGTGAGTATGAGTTTGTGCTTCATGTATAAACTTATGTTTGTGTTTTTCTCACACGTAAAATGTTCCTTCAAGTTTCATCTATGAAACAACACTATGGTGAACACTGCATGTCCAATTGTGTTGTTTCATCTACGAAGCATACAAACTAGTTTTCACGGTTTCTAAGTTCTAAGTTTTAGACGGTTTCTATATGATTCGCCCCCCTATTAAAAGGAGGTTCTAGGAAGGACCTAAAAATAGGGAGAACCTGACAACTTATCCAAACGGTTAGATTAATTGATCCAAGGGATGTGATTAAAGGGGTGGTTACAACTTTATTTTTGAATTAAAAAACCTCCCCCCCTAATCTTTAATCGAAAATAGACGAAATATAATCAAAACTTGAGTGAAACAAATTACACAAAACAAAAAATGATAATTATGTTCTCTTTAATTTGACAACTCTATTGATATATTTTTTCATCCGATGGATCTTCGGTTCTCCCTTTTTATGAGGTTCTCCTCTGATCTCATCCCTCTATATATATAGCTGAGTAATTTAATCAAACATACGTTATTTGAGCAACTAGTAATTTTGAGCCAGCCCTATGATAACCTTTAAATTTCAAAGTTACCTCAACTGGTTCATGATCAAATGTTGCCACAATCTGTCAAGGGGGGTGATTGGTTATGGAGTTCAATGCCTTAAGATTCTGGACTATACCTACACTTTTGTCACTGCTCTTCAGAAATCAACATTTTGTCTTCAAATAAACATATGTCTACCAAGTGCTTTTATGTTAAGCTTTTTTATAAAGAAGACATGAGAAGGGAAGTTCCTCAAATGCTTCAGAAATTCAATACAAATACACTCGCACCATAATTTTCAAGCCTTTACCGATCTTGAATCATATACGTTGTAAACTACATATTATAAATCTGTGTGCCTCGCTCATGCCTTTGAAGTTGCAATAACTTGTGAAGACTTGTCTAATCATATCGGTTCCCACCGCCTAATATTCTTCAAACAAAACAAATCCAGTAAATCCCACCCGGAAGTAGTGTTCGGTTGGGGGGGGGGGGGGGGGTATGTACAAAAACCTTTTCCCTGTCTCAAGAGGCGTGTTTCCAAAAAGACCCCCGGCTTGCAAAAAAGAAATAGTAGAAGATTTAGAAAGCATATCTAAAAGCCAAATTTTGAAAGAAAAAAAAATCTTTCCAAGACAGAAATTGCAAATATTTCAAAGCCTACCTAGCTAAAAAGCATGTATAACACTTTAAAGAACTCTCAACCCTCTACCCCCCTAATCCCCTCCTCCCAACTGCCTAGAATTCTTTGCTTAACATAATATTTTGGAAGCGTTTGCATGTTAAAGTTTGTGTTCTCTTTTATATAGACTTGATGCTTGTTCACTATTTTGTTGTACTCCTAAATTATGTAATGGAACTTAGTACTTATGTGCTCTGTGTTGTACTCCAAAATTATGCAGAAATGGGTCCCTGCTGCAAAGGAACAATGGGCGATAGTGATAACTAATGTTGAACCACGTGTGAATTTTCTGACCAAAAAGACCACAGAGGTTTATGCTCAATCAAAGGAGGTTCTAACTCCCCACGTGATTAAAATAAAGGAAGTTGTAGACCCTCATTTTCAGGTAATGTATCTCTCAACGTAGTTGCTGCTTTCTCAATAACGATGTGGCCTAATGTGAAAATATGTGGGGGCAGGTTGCAAAAAAGTTCTGCAAGCCGTACATTGATCAGATTGCTGTTGCAACAAAGCCGCACCTTGATAAAGGACGAGAGTGTTTGGAACCCTACACAAAGGAGGCAGTCCTAGCATATGGGAAGTTTCTTGAATCTGCAACGAACTACCATAATCAGGTACTTTATGTGTGGTCTTGTACAAATTTTATTTATGTTCTTAGCTTTTTTTTTTCTTCATTTTTTGGCATGTCTTTTTTTTTGGTCTATCTTGCTTCTCTTTTTGACACTTGCAAGCTGGTGGTGTTCATTGAAACAGTCACTCTACTCTTTGGGGTGGAGGACAGGTTTGCGTACATCCCACCCTCCCCAGACCCCACCTCTGAGTGGGATTTACTGTTTACGTTTGGTTTGGTTTGGTTTGGTTTGGTTTGGTTTGGTTTGGTTCTTTGCTTCCTCATATTCTATCCTACGTGATTGAATCAGAGATGCAAAGGAATCAAATTTTCTTTTTTCCTATGTTGGGACGTCTGATTGAAATTCATTCCCGTATAAAGCTGATTGGATATGTTACATGCATCATTGCATTATATCTATATGATAGAGGAAAAGGAAATGTATCAGATGGTTGGTTTTAAGTTGCACACCGTGGGGCTGCATTGTATATTGTGTTGACTGGTATATCAGGAGACGTAATTAGTCCCTTTAAAGAGATATACATGTTGCTCATATTACTTCGTTTTGATCTAAACCAATATACACAAAATTACTCTTATATATGTAGGCTCAAGGCACCATTGAAGAATCACTGAAAAAGCATGAACTTACGAGATCTCTTGCCACCAAGGAGCTTGTATGGTTTGCTGTATGTCTTTCTCTCTCTCCCTCTATGACTCTAATCAGATTTACCCTACAAAGAGAAGAAAGAGAAATATATGACGATCTTTTGTTCTACAAGCAAGCATTGATTAGTATGTTTTATTTTCCAGGCCTCTGCGGTGTTCGTACTGCCTTTCATCATTTTGTTCAGAACCTTATCAGTGATCTTTTTGTAAGTTCATCAATCTATATGTTTTGTTGGGTTTATGAATCTACGTGTTTCATCGGCTAATTATTCATAGAATAGAGATCATCTCATGCTTCCCGTGTGGCTGTTTTTACACCTCATATAGTTTAAACTGAAAACCTAACAACTTCTCCCCATTTACTCTTGGAATGCAGTGGAAAGGCGGCTAAGAAGCCCAATAGAAATGGCAAGCCAAGCCATTCACGTCGCAAGGCTAAACGAGGACATTCAGACAAGTAGTCAATACGCTCATTTTACATGAATTTTAGGTATGCAGCTTCTAATCAATGAACAGACTATATCTACATTGAAGCTTTTTTTTCTTTGATCATATAGCTGCTATACATATTCATGGAAATAGTCTCTCTACCCTTTGCATCGTACCCCTACACCCAAGTTCTAAAATGGCTCACAGTGCCTAGACTTTACCTCTGTGTGGGATATACCGGGTTCGTTTGGTATGGTTTGGTTTATTTACTATGCCTACACTTTTCACAAGTCAGTGTCTTCACAGAAACAACTGCTCTACCCCACCCTTTGGGGTAGATGACATATCTGCATACATCCCACCCACCCCGACCCCACCTTCTGATGGAATATCTGGGTTCGTTTGGTTAAAAAGTATTATCTAGTTATGACAATAATTTGTTTTGCTTTTCTACATACAGAGGTCACTCTCTGCAGCTGTTGTGGAGTGTGTTTTTCAAGAGCAGCAGGCGTGTTCATCGTCTGCTTCACATAGAAAAGACAGAAGAGAAAAAAAAAACGAGAAAGGGGTTTTTAACGTTATATGCGATGGAAGAATAGATTGTTAAGGTTGTTAGTATGGATATGTGTGTGTATGATGATGGGTGTTTATGTAGTTCATCTACTTGTAACTTATTATTTGTTTCAAATCCTTCTCATTCATGGTTTTGGTGATTCACTTCCTTCAATAATCTTTTTGTTCCATATTTTTATCAACTGCATGTTTCCGTCTTACAAGTTCTTGTGGTTGGGTAATTATGCACCCACACGAGGCAGGCGATGTTTACGTTTGTTAGAAGCTCTTTGTGCATGCCTAGATTCTGGCTTGCACTCTTTTTTCTTTATTTTTGTGCCCATCATAAACTTGGTACTTTGGCATCCTTAACAACGGACCGGTCCGGTTAGTAATGGATGATACAGGACCGGTCAGGTCCAACCGATTATGGGATTTTTTTCCGGTCAATTGGTTATGGACCGGGCTTTTGTGGACCGGTTACAGAGACTGATACTGAATCTTCAAAAGAAATTGAAATTTAGCCTGTTGGAGAGCTGTTAATATTGCCCTATTTTTTGTTTATTTTGCTTCGATTTGATCAGTTTTTTTTTTCTTTTTATTTACCAAATTGTTGTCCCTTAATTATTTACCAAAATGTCATTATATTTACTGATAAATAGATCTGTGTGAATTTTTTTCAATGTCCATATCTCTTATGTTTACAATTTGTAATTTCAGCTTTCGATATATTTTTCGAAGTTATTTGGTTCCGACTCTCAATTTCCGATCAAAAAATGGTCTCACACAATTCTGGGTCTTAAGCCGGTAGTTCTCAAGTCGGGTCTTGGTTTCCCAAATTTGTTGCCGAAGTAATTACCGATCATAGTTGAAAAAGTATTGATTTGGCAGTTTTGTTAAATGGAAAAAGGAAGGCGCAATGAAAAAGATGTAGCACACTTCTTACAAAGAAATCTTCACTTTGAAACGAGACGTGAAAAGGTCTTGTGCAGCGTTTGAAGAGCATGAATTTGACGCAAACTAGTCCAACTAGATCGATTTGGACCTATGATATCGAGCTAAATACGATGATGCAAGCAAAGTTGGTGATCCAATTAGGGTTGTCCTCGGGTCATCTTGATAACCTAATAATTTCAAGTAGGGCTTTACAAAAAACTGCCAATTTAACCTGTCCAACTCAATCCACAAACACGCCAGTTAAACCCAACCCATGGCCATTCCTGGGTAGGGTGGGACGGATGCATGCCTATGACCCACAAAATGAGTCCAAAAATTAGTAGATAAAAAATACTTCAATTTTTTTGAGTGCATAACAATATCTCACAAAATTAGTCGATATATATATATATATATATATATATATATATATATATATATATATATATATATATAAGCAATGTTTTCTTATTAGATAACAGGAGTCCATAATATGTATTAATTAGTTATATTGGAGTCTGTTATTTTAATCACACTGGTCGTTTTATGCTATCACTTGTTTGTTTATGTTTCTTTGAGCTCTTTGTATGGTATGAAGGATAGCTATTGTTCTCTAGGGTTTATGCCAGTTATATATGGGGTGCAATTGGTGGTTTGTTGACACGAACTTAATTATATATTTGTTAAGATAATATTGATCTAGATATTATTACTGATAATTTTACATTTTAGAATACTTGAAAATTGTTTTTGTATGAATTAGTAGAATTTGTTGTATTCCATTTTATTTTTTATAATAGAAACAATTGTTTAAGATTTTTTCTTACTTATCGGGCCTTTTTTTACAATCACCCAACGCCTATAAAAGTCAAGAACGGGTCTGACCCACTCCTCCAACCCGTTAAATCGTCAAACCGTCAATTAATACAGTTGAAATTGGGTTGAATCGTCAAACCCTCCAACTCAATCCAGCCGCTAATCGCTAATATGTAATTTAGATAAAATTTTATTTATATTTATCTAGTCGGAGTCTTATTCTCGTTTTTGATCATTTTCTGAGCACCAATTTCTAGGGGTGCTTATGGGTTGGGTTGATTGGGTTGAAGGCATTTGAACAATCCAGCCCAATGATGTCGGTTTGAAAATTTTCAACCTAACCCAACCCAAACAAAAGTGCAACCCAACCCGGTCGGCTTGGTCGGGTTGATCGGGTTGTGTTTAAACAAAGTAAAATCAACATTGGGAACATAAAAATAAATGAAACCTTCTTTTGAAATACGATCAATCATTCAAGAGAATATACGAGTTTATCAAATATTTAAATATTACATATAACTTTCCAATAATGTCCTGAGTTTTTTTTTGGAAGGGTGTTCTAGGTTATGCCTAGACTAATCCCTTGGCAAATTATGACTATAAGACATCAACCCTGATTAAACTTCAGTGGCCATAATTGTTGTGTATGCCTGGATTCGAACCCTGGGCAAATGGGATATTCCACCACATCCCCCATTACCTTAACCAGTACGCCACAACCCTTGTGGTTATCCTATTATGAGTTTCATTGCTCGTTGTTGCCGAGTCGTTTTTGATAACCTATACATATTAAAGAGAAATACAAATAATTTTAGAGAAGCCGCTAAAACTTTAATCGGGTTATCGAGTTACTTTGGGCCTAACCCAATAAATTCGGTTTGCTTTAATTTTGTATCGATTATATCACGGATTACTTCAGGTTGATTTTTTTCGGGTCGATTGTTTTTTTAAGCACCCCTACCTATTTCTCCATTTTTTGCCTAATTGTCGTTCTTAATTTACATGTTATTGCTATATGCCTTAAATATAATAAAAGAAAGAGTGAATTGTGGATTTGGTCCCTGTGGTTTAGTGATTTCTTTGACCATGGTCCTCATTCTATGTTTATTGTGGATTTGGTCCTTGTGGTATTTAATTTATTTTGGTCATGGTCCTTCTGACTAACACCTCCATTAACTTTGTTAAATCAAGAACCATTTTAGCCATTTTGCCTATTTTTTGTCCTTTTTTAATAAGAAAAATATAAACAATATTTTTATACACACATGCACACACACATGTATATAAATATATATATATATATATATATATATAACGATATTAAAATAAATAAAATGAGACATTATTGTATGATTTAATTGTTTAATTTTTTTAAAACTAATTATATTAAATACGATTTAATTTTATTATTTTATTGTAATTGTGGAAAAATATATATAGTTTTATTGTTTTAATGTAATTAAAATTTCAATTTAAACAAATCAGATCATAAAACTATATCTTATTTTATTTAGAGTGAATAAAATAAAATATGGTTTTATGATTTGATTTATTGAATTAAAATTTTAATTAAGTTAAAGACGATTTAATTGTATTGTTTTTTTATTATCATTGCAACAAACAAGCTTATTGTTGATATTTTAACACAAAAAAATTATTAAACCCCGTTGAGAAATGAACTTTAATTTTATCATACTAAAAACAATATGAAAATTGATTTTGAGTTTTTGACTGAAAAACAATATGAAAATTGGAGCTTCTAATTTTAAGATGATAAAATTATAGTTCATTTATAAACGGTTTTCAATGATTTTTTGTGTTAAAATATCAACAATAAGTTTGTTTGTTGCAATGATAGTAAAAGAACAATATAATTAAATCGTCTCTAACTTAATTAAAATTTTAATTCAATAAATCAAATCATAAAACCATATTTTATTTTATTCGATCTAAATAAATAAGATATAGTTTTATGATCTGATTTGTTTAAATTGAAATTTTAATTACATTAAAACAATAAAACTATATCTTTTTTCACAATTACAATAAAATAATAAAATTAAATCGTATTTAATATAATTAATTTTAAAAAAATTAAACAATTAAATCATACAATAATGTCTTATTTTATTTATTTTAATATCGTTATATATATATATATATACATGTGTGTATGAATGTGTGTTTGTGTGTATAAAAATATTGTTTATATTTTTCTTATCAAAAAAGGACAAAAAATAGGCAAAATAACTAAAATGGTCATTGATTTAACAAAGTTAATGGAAGTGTTAATCAGAAGGACTATGACCAAAATAAATTGAATACCACAAGAACCAAATCCACAATAAACATAGAATGAGGACCATGGTCAAAGAAATCACTAAACGATAGGGACCAAATCCACAATTCACTCAAAAGAAAAGAATTAGATTAAGTTCATACAAATGTATGAAACTAAGCAATATATGATTATATAAATGTGTGTGTGTATATATATATATATAGGGACGGACCCAGAATTTTTTTCATACGGTGACACCAATAATAGAGACAAAAATAATTATAAAAAACACGGTTTTTATCGACGTATTATCATCTTTTTACCGATGTTTAATATTGTCCGATGTGTTTTTAGCATAATTCCATAATTTCGAGGGATTGTTAAAGTTGTTAGCTTGATTTAGAGGGATTTTTAAGTTTTTTTATCTGATTTCGAGAACTTTTTCGGTTTTTTTGGTTGATTTCGATAGTTTATTTTGGTTTTTTAGTTTCTTGAAGTTTCCAAAATAATACGGTAGCACCTTCCAGAACGATACGGTTGCACCTTTCACAAACCTAAATTTTTTTACCCTTCGTCGGAGAAATAATACGGTGGCACGTGCCACCGTATTACACATACTAAGTTCGTCCCTGTATATATATATATATATATATATATATATATATATATATATATATAGGGTCGGGTTCACGTGAGACTAAATTTTTTTCGTGAGACCAAGTTTTTACACTTGAAACTTCACAGCAAAACACTGTGAAAGTAAAAAAGATCTGAACCTTCACAACAAAAACACTGTGAAGATTACCTTCACAGTGTTTTGCTATGAAGTTTCAAGTGTAAAAACTTGGTCTCACAGGTCTCACAAAAACATTCTAGTCTCACGTGATCTCAAGTCTCTCTCTCTATATATATATATATTATTTGGTTGGTTGAAGGCAAGAGACATGAGTATTGTTATCTAAATATATTTTCATCTTTTGCAATCTCAATTTGTTTGTTTGTTATATGTACTTGTGTATCAATAACTTAATATTACTTATTTGTTAATTATGAGTATAGGATTATATCGAACGATAGACAATAATTCTGAGACATCAAAAGTCGAAGATACATACTTATTTAAAAGATAGATGACAACTTCCCAACCCAATAATTTAATAATTAACTTAATGAATATACAAGCAAAAAGATAAATTAAAAGCATTTTATGACCATATGGATGAAAACAATGGTGTTAGTAAGATGGTGGCTTGATTTTTAACCCGACATGTAACACCCTAGAATCTGAAGGTAGCAACTTATTAAAAAAATTCTAAATACATCAATAATTACTTTGACTACAGGCACAATTTGAGAATTAACCTCAATACACACATTCATCCTATACATACCATCTATGAAAAGGACGGGTGTTACTAAACCCAATAACAATTATTATCTCCAACATGCGGAAGACTTCACCAGCTACTTACTTTTGTATAAAGCTAAGCCTCAACTCCTTATAGCACTTGCTAGAACCGACCCCCGATGGGAACTTGATGCACATGCCGACAAATAAAAAGGTTAGGCTTAACGCCTAGTGAGCTCAAGAGTTTTAACATGAATTAATATATCTTTAAAAGAGAGAAATTCAGTCCAAATCAATATCCTTCGAAATGGTTTACTTTAGAAATGGAAACGACACATTTTCCCATGCTATGCATTTTAAAGACAATGCTCCCAAACAACATTCTTTATAAAACGATGCAACTCATAACTCACCCAAATCGGGAGTGGATCATAAAACTCGACCCTTAAATAAAGGATAAACAATTCATAAAGATATGGTACTTCATCATAAACATGATACTCGAATTAATACTCACGCGACCAAAAAATGGAATGAAATCCAAATATCAATGTATGGACAATTAAATATCCAAAATATAGCGGCCGACAATGGGGGATACCCGTATCCGTTGAGAGCGGAAGAACACAAAGTATGTCACTCCTACAACGTTCATCGCATGACACCCAGCGACATGAAAGCCCAAGTGTCCCTACGAATCCTTGACAAGTTTCACCCAAAGAGACGAGGTACCTTGATGCCATAAAGACACCCGAAAGGCCCGGCACACCCGGGGACTACAACTAAAGGAAATTCCCTGACGGCGGAGGTCTAGGCACACACCCACACAGTGGCGCCCAAGACTACATCCTCCTAGTGCCTACTTGTCAAGTTTGGTCATAAAACATGAGTCCCGGAGTCCAACCCCGTACCACCCAATTAACCAACAAATAAGACTGACTTACGTGCCTATGGATCCAATGCAACACAGTCTAAAAATACACAACTACTCATGAATGACTAAAGCACTCGAGCCTGTAATTATTATAAATATGCAATAAAAATGCATTTAGATATAAATCGTGAATTGGACTCTACATCGAGCCATTAAAACCGGACAAATGTCCTCAAGACTCTTTTAAGCCAGCACCGAGCTAAAATGCTCAAAATCCATTTGACCAATAATTATCGGTCCCCCAATAATGAAATGTCTTTAAACAACGTTTATGAAGACACATATTTCAAAGACAAGATTAACCCAAAACTCCACACGAGATGGGACTAAAGATTTTCCAAAGGGTTTATGAATACAAATATACCAAATGGATATAACGTGAATAGACTCCGTTTGTACAAAATCATCAAAGATGCATAAATCATAAAATAGATCTTACTTGTATAAAATCACCAGGAATACGTAAATCATGCTATTTAGTTGTTGAAATATTCAAACCCCAATATAAGTATTTTAATAGGTTAACACAACCCAAGTTTACCAAATATGAAAACTTATCAAAATACTCACACGTTGATAAATAACCAAGTAAAATATATTTTTACTTCAAAATACACATTTTGGCATGTACACCGTTTTAACAAATCAACTTGAACTCACCTTGCTAGATTTAGACTAAATCTAGATTTTACCCAACGAGCTTCTTTGAAGGGCACTTGATTCCTCAAGCCGAAAGATTCCAAAATCTAGATCCATACATACCAAACCATTTAGAAACATTCCCCAAACAATATTTACTAAAATCTCCAACTAGATCAAAACCCTAGTTTCTCCAAAATCATCAAATACTAGATTTAAGAAACCAAACACTTAAGAAACCACCAATGGAGCATTTATAACTTTATTTCAAGAAAGCTTACCACTATGGATGATGAGACTTTCCGAAGGCACCCATTCCAACTCTTCCACCCGAGCTCCCAAACGTTAAACTTGATGAGGAAGATGAAGATGGAGGTTTTGTGGTTCAAGATTCTACTAGCTAGACGATGAAGAATCATATGGTTCAAGGGGGAAAAACCTTCAAAATACGTAAGGGTTCGTCATTTGGGGTTTGGGAGAGAAAAGGGAAGAAATTTAGGGTTTGGGTTTGAGAGAAATGAGGCTAATGGCTGAAAAATCGGCTTTTAGCTCAACCAGTGTATCACGCGGGTTATGTCGCGACCTCAAGTCGCGGCATAAGTCGCCCGTTTCCTCCAGAACTCACTTCCAGTGAGTTACGCGACTTGTGCTGCGACCCCAAGTCGCACCACAACTCGCGGCAGCCCAAATCTCGGTTTTCTCGCGTCTTCTCACCTGATTCGATCCTCGATGATTCCATAGCAAATCTCATCTGATTTCCCAACACCTATACATTACAAAAGCCAAAAGACTCCCGAACTATCACTAAAGGAAGTCTCCAAATTACGGGTGTTACACGACATGTCAGATGTATTATAAATTACATGTAACACCCGCAATTTTGGAGTTGGGTGAAAAGTTAATCATTCCCAAAATGAAACTTGGGTTTAAATATATATCAAGTATTGAGATATTTAAAATATCTCATATTGATACTTGCTTTTGAAGACCAGAGAGTGTGAAAGAAAGCTTTGGCGTGGGTTTTTGATTTCTAGTCATTTGAGGTATGTTTTTAGCTTAATCCTTCTATTGAAGTGTTATGGCCGGTGTAGATTCCCGTTGTGTAGCTTTTCAACCGTTTAAATCTGTGTTTTTTAACGTTTTTGAGTTTGGCCGGAATCTGGGTGTGCTCCGGCGAGTTTTGAGTGAGCAGGTCGACCGGTCAGGGAAGACCAGTGGTCGCGCAAAGTGGCATTTGCGCCACCCTTTGGTCGCGCGAAGTGACCTTTGCGCCACCCTTGGGTCACGCAAAGTGTCTTTTGCGCCACCCCTTGATCGCGCGAAGTTTCTTTGGCTTAAAGCCTTATTTTGCGCCACCTCTTGTCGCGCAAAGCCTTATTTTGCACCACTCTCTTGTCGCGCAAAGCCTTCCTTTACGCCACCTTCAGTTCGCGCAAAAGCCTTCTTTTGCGCCACCTATTGCTCGATGTTAGCTTCTGTTGTCTTTAAGTTTTAGTCAGAAAGTGGGAGAGTTATCTGCGTTTCGACTTACCGATTCTTTCGGTGTTGTCGTAGGTAGCATTCGTTAGGAAGAAGAAATCTGAGGTGAGTTCCTACTAACTTTTCTAAACTATTATATATGTCAAAGATTGTGTTTTTAACTCCTATATATATCTACGGTTTCGGATTGTCTGTTTATTACATTTGATGTAACTTGGGGTTTTGAGATATTTTAGGGTTCCCGAACACTTTTGACTAAAATGATGGGTTCCATCTTGTTGAAGTAAAAGAATGTTTTACTTGCCCAGTTGTGTGGCTTATTTGAAAGAATGCATATAATCTTGTTTTATGATTATCTTTATTACTAGCAGTTGATCTTGAAAATGGCATTTTGAAATATAAATGTTTTGATAGCTATTTATCTAGCTTTGATGGTCACATGAAATATTGTGACAAGTCATGACTATACTAGTGGATCCCTAGGTATCGAGTCGGCTTATTGTTGGGATGTTTGTACCCCATTGTATGTAGCTAGATGCATTTGATCTTCGAGGGCATTTGGTACGGTTATGTGAGACCGGTTACTAGCCATGGGTCAAATGCAGTCTAGTGAACGAGTATGACTGGTTCCTTGGGGGGCTCCCTCACATCGTAGTACGGACCGAAGTGTTCGTGGCCATGGTTCCATGTATTTAGCTCATAACTCGGATTTTTGGCTTACTTTGTGTTCCACTACAATCCTCGGTAAATCGGGAAATCCCCGTCATCGGAAGATGTGTTTCGGACCGGTTGTCCTTTTGTACCAAAGAACTCCATTTGTATAACTAAACCTTTGGAAGGATTTAATTTGATACAGTTGTTTATATCTCTTTGAAATTTATAAACTGTATGTTCTCACTAGGCTTTAAGCCTAACACTTTTTCTCAAATAATGTGTATAACATGTTTCCCTTAGCGGTGGGTTGCACAGAGTTTTGAGAGTCGAGCGTGGACTCGAGGCATTTTGAGATGACTATTATTTGGTGTTGGGCACTGTTTAAGTCCCATCTTTTGGTGATTATGGATTGTCAACTGATGTAATCTATATAGTTTTGCTTAGATTAGTTTGTTGTCAATTTCCATAACCGAACTCAGGTTTATACCAAATATGAAGGTCGTGTTGCCATATTTCCAGGTTTTAATTTACTCTGAATTTTAGAGTGTTACAAGTTGGTATCAGAGCTCTAGTTTAAGCGAACTAGGCATGAATGTAAGATGTCTAGACTTAGACTGAGTATGTTAAGAATTGATTCACGAGTTTGGGTATAACTTCTAAGATGGGTAAGTCTTAGAGTCAACGGAAAGTACGTTTATCAGGCGTTGTGGCGATGGTGACGAGAACCTTTATGTGTTATATGTTCATAATTTCACTTAGCTAATGTTATTATGAGGATATTGTACGTAAGTGTGCTTGAACTGTTGTTACTATGACAATTGGCAATGTGGTAGTACGTTTCTTGTGTGTCTATCCTATCTCTTTCTTATCTCTTTCTCTTTTCTGTGAAGCGGTTTAGAATGGTGAATACGCGTGGTAGACCGCGAATGATTGTTGATGGTGTGGAGGCAATAGCCTCTACCGCGGGTCAGCCGGAAGGCGTTGAGGTTGTTGAACGTGCTTCTGTTCAGCAAGGACTAGGTGGGGGCCCAGAGGTCATTCCGCAAGTAGACATGGCCTCGACCCACCCAGTCATCGGGAATGCTAATTCCCAGTCAGAGTTGATGGCCAACATGATGTCGACAATGAGGGAAGAAATGTCTAAACAGCAGGAGTTTCTGCTGAAAGTGATAGAAGATCGCAATGTGGTTGGATATGGAGGCACAAGTACTGGAATCAGGACTGAGGAGCCCATTGTTGTTAATGCTCCGAAAAGTGGGAGGAGTTGTTCCTACAAGTCATTTCTGGGTTACGGGCCGCCAGAGTTCTCTGGTTCTGACGACCCAACAATGTGTGTGAAATGGATCCGAGCGGTCGAGCAAGCTTTTGGCTCTTCCGAATGCGGAGGTGATCAGAGAGTGCGGTTCAGTACCCAATTGCTTAGGGACACTGCACTCATTTGGTGGAATATTATTCAATCCACCCTATCTCCTACTGTGTTGGCTCAGTTGTCATTGGCCGATTTTAAGAAGAAGTTGTTGGAGGAGTTCTGCAATGAAAGAACAATGGACCGAATCGAGAAAGAGTTCCGGTCTCTGGTGAAGGGAAGCATGACGGTGAGAAAATACACCCGTTAGTTCATGGAGAAGCTTGGTCTGGTGGGGCACGCTGCCCCAACAGAAAAAGAAAAGATGAAGGCCTATCTCAATGGCCTACCCGCGGACATGCAATCCATGGTCCACAATTCTAAAACTTCTAACCTCCGTGAGATGGTCGAGGAAGCTCAGTTCATGGAAGAGATGTTCGCGAGAAGCAAAACTGAGAAAACAGTGGTGGTGAATGATAATAGAAAGTGGGAGATCAGTTCTGTACCTCCCAAGCGAACCCAACCTTTTGTCGGAAACCGCAGCTTCAGCGGTTATCAAGAAGCAAGATGGTGCTCGAAATGTCGAACCAAGCACCATGGTAACTGTAACCCCACTCCTAGATTCTGCTTCAAGTATGGTAAGAATGATCACATCGCCCGCAACTGTTCTATCGCGGGGATGGTCTGCTTTGAGTGCAAGGCACCGGGGCATGTGAAGAGAGATTGCCCGAAGCTCAAGTCGGGTAGCGCACCGGACAGAAGAGAAAACCCATCTAGGGTTCCGGGTCGAGCGTTTCAGATGACGGTCGATGAGGCCAAGGCATCCGCTGATGTGGTATCAGGTACTTTTCTTATAAACTATGTACCTGCTCGTGTTTTATTCGATACAGGTGCCAGTTTCTCCTTTATATCTGAATTATTCTGTCAAAAGATTTCTATGGCCACTACTAGTCTTGAGGATGCATTAGTGGTAGAAATAGCTGATGGTAGTCATGTTCTGATCCGTCATGTTCTGAAAAAGTGTACTCTCGAAATCGAAGGGAGAGAATTCTCGATCGATTTACTGCCGATGTTAATCGGGGGTTTTGATGTTGTGGTCGGCATGGATTAGCTGTCAAACAATCATGCCGAGATCGTATGTTCCAAGAAATTGATCCGACTTCCCAACCTCTCTGGCGAAGTCGTTGTCATCTATGGTGAAAAGAAAAAAGGTGAAGTGGCAATAATCACAATGGCAAAGGCATGCAAGTGCTTAGTAAACGGATGTTCGTCTTTCCTAGCCTATATGATCGATGCCAAGTTAGAGAAATCAAAGCTGGAAGATGTGAAGATTGTGCGTGAGTTTCCATATGTCTTTCCGGACGACTTGCCCAGGTTACCACCCGATCGTCAGGTAGAGTTTCGGATTGATCTTGTGCCTGGAGCAGCACCAATCGCTAAAGCACCTTACCATTTAGCGCCATTAGAGATGCAAGAGATGATGGCACAACTCCAAGAGCTATTAGAGAAAGGCTTTATAAGACCGAGTTCGTCACCTTGGGGAGCTCCGGTCTTATTTGTCAAAAAGAAGGATGGCACAATGAGAATGTTCATCGATTATCGTGAGTTAAACAAAGCTACAGTGAAGAACAAGTATCCGCTTCCGAGAATTGACGATTTGTTTGATCAACTTCAAGGAGCGGGTTGTTTTTCCAAAATCGAATTACGTTCAGGTTATCACCAGATGAAGGTAAGAGAAGAAGATGTTCCGAAGACAGCTTTCAGAACGCGTTACGGCCATTATGAGTTTCTTGTAATGCCTTTTGGTCTAACGAACGCACCAGCAGTATTTTTGGACTTGATGAATAGAGTGTGCCGACCATTCCTCGACAAATCGGTCATTGTATTCATTGATGACATACTCGTGTACTCCAAGAGTGAGTCAGAGCACGAGCAATATTTACGTGAAGTTCTGGAAGTGTTGAGAAAAGAAAGGTTGTACGCCAAGTTTTCCAAGTGCGATTTTTGGCTTAAAGAAGTACAGTTTCTGGGTCACGTGGTCACTCGAGACGGAGTGAAAGTGGACCCCTCCAAAATTGAGGCTATGATGAATTGGGAGTCTCCTAAGAGTCCGTCCGAGATCCGAAGTTTCTTGTGTCTGGTGGGATACTACCGGAGATTTATTCAAGACTTATCAAAGATCGCTTCTTCCTTGACAGTTTTGACTCGGAAGAATGTGAAGTTTGAATGGACCGAAACACAAGAGAAGGCGTTCTGGATCCTTCAAAAGAAGTTATGTGAAGCTCCGATCTTGTCATTACCTGAAGGGTCGGAAGATTTTGTGGTTTACAACGACGCTTCGAAGATGGGGCTGGGTTGTGTGTTGATGCAACGAAGCAAGGTAATCGCTTACGCCTCGAGGTAGCTTAAAATACACGAGAAGAATTATCCAACCCATGATCTGGAGTTAGCGGCGGTAGTGTTCGCTTTGAAACTTTGGCGACATTACCTCTACGGCACGAAATATACTCTATACACGGATCACAAGAGCCTGAAATATGTCTTTGATCAGAAAGAGCTGAATATGAGGCAAAGGCGGTGGCTCGAGTTGCTTAAAGATTATGACTGTGAGTTGCTTTACCATCCCGGTAAGGCGAACGTGGTGGCCGATGCGTTGAGTCGGAAAGACTACAGCGGAAGTATTCAGACTACCCATTCGAGAATAGAGCTAGTGTCTAGTCTTGTTGAAAAGATCAAGACATCACAGGTGGAAGCACTGTTAGAAGAGAATCTCAAAGATTAAGTCATGACGAAGCAGCGTTTACTCTTAACGGAAGATAGCCGTGGAGTAAAACTGTTCATCGGTCGTATGTGGGTACCCAAGATTGGGGGTAACCGTGATCTGTTTCTTGAAGATGCACACAAGTCCAAGTATTTCATTCATCCCGGAAGTACCAAGATGTACAGGGACTTGAAGTTGCATTATTGGTGGCCGATTATGAAACTTGATGTGGCGCGTTACGTTGAGCGTTGTGTGACGTGTTCGCAAATTAAGGCCAAACATCAGCGACCATATGGGAGCCTTCAGTCTTTAGAGATTCCCGAGTGGAAGTGGGAGCATATCACCATGGACTTTGTGACGAAGTTGCCTAAAACTCTTCGAGGTCACGATACCATTTGGGTGATAGTTGATAGATTGACAAAGAGTGCTCACTTCTTACCTATGCGCGAGACTTTACCGATGGATAAGTTGGCAAAGCTTTATATCGATGAGGTGGTCTCGAGGCACGACATACCATTGTCGATCGTGTCGGATCGTGACAGTCGGTTCACTTCGAACTTCTGGGATGGGTTTCAGAAAGAACTGGGTACTCGAGTGAAGTTGAGTACGACTTACCATCCGTAAACCGACGGGCAAAGCGAGAGAACGATCCAAACTTTGGAAGACATGTTGAGGTCTTGTGTCATAGATTCCGTGGGTAGTTGGGACTCTTACCTACCTTTGGTGGAGTTTGCTTACAACAATAACTACCACTCGAGTATTGGAATGGCACCTTTTGAGGCATTGTACGGGCGAAAGTGTCGAACTCCCGTGTGCTGGCTTGAAGCGGGAGAGAAACAGTTCGCCAGGCCTGAGATCGTGCAAGAGACGGCCGATAAGGTCAAGGTCATTCATGAAAGGATGAAAGCGACTCAGGATTGACAGAAAAGCTATGCCGATAAGAAGAGACGACTGATGGAATTCCAAGTGGGCGACCGCGTTATGCTTAAGGTGTCGCCATAGAAGGGCATTATTCGGTTCGGAAAACGTGGGAAGCTGAGTCCCCGTTTCCTCGGACCTTTCAAAGTGCTTAAACGGGTGGGTTTGCAAGCCTACCAGTTGGAACTGCCACCGGAGTTGAGCAGAATACACAACACGTTTCATGTATGCTACCTCCGGAAATGTTTGGTGGTAGAAGACAGCGTCATTCCCCTTTCAGAGTTAAGGGTAGACGAAGGTAACCGTTGTGTGGAAGAACCCGACGCCATCTTAGAGAGAAAGTCTAAGAAATTACGTCACAAAGAAGTCACTTTGGTCAAGGTGCAGTGGAAGCATCACCGGGGAAGCGGAAGAGGATATGAAGCGTAGATATCCTCATCTTTTTGTGTAGTTGGATTTCGGGGACGAAATCATTCCCAAGTTGGGGAGGATTGTAACACCCGCAATTTTGGAGTTGGGTGAAAAGTTAATCATTCCCAAAGTTCAAGGGGGTTAAATGAAACTTGGGTTTAAATATATATCAAGTATTGAGATATTTAAAATATCTCATATTGATACTTGCTTTTGAAGACCAGAGAGTGTGAAAGAAAGCTTTGACGTGGGTTTTCGATTTCTTGTCATTTGAGGTATGTTTTTAGCTTAATCCTTCGATTGAAGTGTTATGGCCGGTGTAGATTCCCGTTGTGTAGCTTTTCAACCGTTTAAATCTGTGTTTTTAACGTTTTTGAGTTTGTCCGGAATCTAGGTGTGCTCCGGCGAGTTTTGAGTGAGCAGGTCGACCGGTCAGGGAAGACCAGTGGTCGCGCAAAGTGGCATTTGCGCCACCCCTTGATCGCGCGAAGTTTCTTTGGCGCAAAGCCTTATTTTGCGCCACTCTCTTGTCGCGCAAAGCCTTCCTTTGTGCCACCTTCAGTTCGCACAAAATCCTTCTTTTGCGCCACCTATTGCTCGATGTTAGCTTCTATTGTCTTTAAGTTTTAGTCAGAAAGTGGGAGAGTTATCTGCGTTTCGACTTACCGATTCTTTCGGTGTTGTCGTAGGTAGCATTCGTTAGGAAGAAGAAATCTGAGGTGAGTTCCTACTAACTTTTCTAAACTGTTATATATGTCAAAGATTGTGTTTTTAACTCCTATATATCTCTACGGTTTCGTATTATCCGTTTATTACATGTGATGTAACTTGGGGTTTTGAGATATTGTAGGGTTCCCGAACACTTTTGACTAAAATGATGGGTTCCATCTTATTGAAGTAAAAGAATGTTTTACTTGCCCAGTTGTGTGGCTTATTTGAAAGAATGCATATAATCTTGTTTTATGATTATCTTTATTACTAGCAGTTGATCTTGAAAATGACATTTTGAAATATAAATGTTTTGATAGCTATTTATCTAGCTTTGATGGTCACATGAAATATTGTGACAAGTCATGACTATACTAGTGGATCCCTAGGTATCGAGTCAGCTTATTGTTGGGATGTTTGTACCCCATTGTATGTAGCTAGATGCATTTGATCTTCGAGGGCATTTGGTACGGTTATGTGAGACCGGTTACTAGCCATGGGTCAAATGCAGTCTAGTGAACGAGTATGACTGGTTCCTTGGGGGGCTCCCTCACATCGTAGTACGGACCGAAGTGTTCGTGGCCATGGTTCCATGTATTTAGCTCATAACTCGGATTTGTGGCTTACTTTGTGTTCCACTACAATCATCGGGAAATCCCCGTCATCGGAAGATGTGTTTCGGACCGGTTGTCCTTTTGTACCAAAGAACTCCATTTGTATAACTAAACCTTTGGAAGGATTTAATTTGATACAGTTGTTTATATCTCTTTGAAATTTATAAACTGTATGTTCTCACTAGGCTTTAAGCCTAACACTTTTTCTCAAATAATGTGTATAACAGGTTTCCCTTAGCGGTGGGTTGCACAGAGTTTTGAGAGTCGAGCGTGGACTCGAGGCATTTTGAGATGACTATTATTTGGTGTTGGGCACTGTTTAAGTCCCATCTTTTGGTGATTATGGATTGTCAACTGATGTAATCTATATAGTTTTGCTTAGATTAGTTTGTTGTCAATTTCCATAACCGAACTCAGGTTTATACCAAATATGAAGGTCGTGTTGCCATATTTCCAGGTTTTAATTTACTATGAATTTTAGAGGGTTACATTACACCTTCACAATTATCCCTTGTATATTATCCTACTAGGCTACTAGTTATTTAGTGCTAAAACATATTTATATACAACAAAATTAAAAGAATGCAAAGACAATATAAGTTTGATAGGTATAATTACATACATTAAACTAAAAGGTCACTTTACTTTATCGGATGAATGTGGCAAAGATTGAAAATTTTACCCAGTAAGAACGATGACAACGACTTAGAGTCTTACTCAGTAAATGAGAGTGACGACTTTTACTGAGCAAACACTTACCAGATAAATTGTTGCATACGATTCCATTTTAATGGACTAAAACTTTAGTCGATAAGTTAAGTGAAAGTGTTGACTCTTATCAGTAAGCGTATGTAAACGACCTCTAAAACTAATCAAATACTTTAAAGAGTTGCCACCAATGTCTACATCCCACCATAAAACTTGTTAGAGTATAAGCATTAAAAAAATAATAACTGATATTATTGACGCATTAGGTCTACATCAAGAAAATTTGACCTTTGCATATTCGACGAAATAAAAAATGTTTGGCAAATCATTTACACTCACATTTGTCATTATATATATCAAATGAAGTTTTAAAAACATTATTACGTGTTTGGATTAGTTGGGATGATAATCGAAATTTTGGAAACTTAAAACTAAGGTAGCGTTTGGTACGCAGACATGATTGGATGAGACTGGACTGGACAGGACAGGACAGGACAAGAGGCTAGGACTGGACTGGACAAGAAAATTGTATGTCTTGTATTTGGTACGACTATAACTGGATAGGTGTAACACCCCGACTTTCGAAAGGTATCATTTCAGGTTGATACAGAAACCGTTATATCAAGGAAAAATAAGATATTTAATCTTGGACTTGAATCCTAGATTTTATAGTCTAGATGGATGAAGGATTCAATTACGAGTCCAACGGTTCTTTCCGGAGCGAAAACGGAGCTATAACGAAGAAGTTATGGCCAAAACAGTATCGAGGAGAAAACCAGGGGAAGCGGGCGACTTATGCCGCGACCCAAGGTCGCGAGACAGGTCGCGAAACCCCCTGGATGAGCTTAAAACCGATTTTCAACACCCAAACTTTATTTCTTCATATCTCCTTCATCCTAACTCCGATTTGGGTGATTCAAAGTGCTACAGTTTCGTTTTTGAGAGATCTTCAAGGATCTAGCAAGAGATTGGAGGTCTATTGGAGTATACAAGAGTATTTTGTGGTGGTAAGATCCTCATCTCTCCCATTTCATCTTCTTCACCAAGTTTTCTAGGGTTTCATCCACCATTTGTGCTTCCTTTCATAGATTGGAGATTTGTGGTTATTTTGGTGAACTAGAAGTGTTTTGGTTGGTGGATTCAAGCTTGGGTTAAGGTAATCTTCTATTCTCTTCAGTTATGGAAGTTAGGGTTTTGGTATTAGTTGAGGTATTGATGTTTATGGTTTGGGAAACGATTCTTTGTGGTTGATTATGTTTATTTGCGGTTGAATATGTATGGATTTAGGTTTTGGAAGTTTTGTCTTAAGAATCCAAGTGTTCTTCAAAGGAGCTCTAGTTGGGGGGAAAATCTAGATTTAGCCTAAATCTAGCAAGGTGAGTTCAAGTTGATTTGTGAAAACGGTGTACATGCCAAAATGGTTATTTTAAAGTGTTTTATACGAAATGGTTAACTGCTGATAAGTTTGGAATATTTTGAAGTAAATTATGTTTTACTTGGTTATTTGTCAAAGGGTGAGTATTTTGATAAGTTTTCATATTTGGTGAACTTGGGTTGTGTTAACCTCATAAAATGCTCATATTTGGGTTTTGAATGTTTTAACGAGTAAATAGCATGGTTTTCACATTCATGGTGATTTTGTACAAATGAAGTCTATTTCATGTTATACGTATTTCGGGTACATTTGCATTCATAAACCCTTTGGAAAACCTTTGGCACCATTATGTGTTGAGTTTTGGGTTAATCGCGTCTTTGAGGTATGTGTCTTCGTAAACGTTGTTTCCAGACATTTTATTACTCGGGGAACCGATAATTATTTGATCAAATGGATTTTGAGCATTTTAGCTCGGTGTTGGCTTAAAAGAGTCTTGTGGACAATTGTCCGGATTTAATAGCTCGATGTAGAGTCCCATTTCATGGCTTACATCTAAATGTATTTTTATCGCATATTTATAATTACAGGCTCGAGTGTTGTTGTCATTCAGGTATAGTCGTGTAATCTTAGACTATGTTGCATTGGATCCATATGCACATGAGTCAGTCTTATTTTATGGTCATTTGGGTGGTACGGGGTTGGACTCCGGGACACATGTTTTATGACCTTGTCCGTTCAAGGAGTAAACTAGGAGTACTGAGTCCGGGTGGTGCTATCATGGCGTGGAGTAACCATTGGATGGGCGTTTTGGACCTCCACCAGGTGGGACAATGCCTTGGTTGTATCCCCCTTGGGTCGGGCGTTGGAGCGGTATTCTCGTTGTTATATCGCTAAGGTCAGTTGACTCTTTGGTGTAGTTTGAAGGGAGTCGTAGGGACACTTGGGCTTGTGTGTTGTGAAGTGTCATACGATTAACGTTGTATGAGTGGTATACTTTTGTGTTCCTCCACTCTCAACGGATACGGGAAGCCCCCGTCGTCGGCCCGTCGTATTTTGGATATTTAATTGTCCATGTTTTAATATTGGGATTTCATTCTACTTTATGGTCGCGTGAGTATTAAATTGGGTTACATGTTTTCAATGACGTACCATATTATTTAAGAATCGTTTTCCTTTACTTAAGGGTCGAGTATTATGTTCCGCCCGTGTTTTGGGTGTTTTGGGTTATAAGGTATTATTTACATTTCCATGAATTGGAATGTCGAACTATGATCCCATCTTGGGTGAGTTCCGGATTGCATCATTTTATATGAAACGTGTGTTTGGGAGCATTGTCTTTAAAGGTGCATATTTTGGGAAAATGTGTCGTTTCCATGTTAAAGTATATTATTTCGAAGGATCTCGCTTTAAACTGGTTTCCTTGCTTTTAAAGATTTATGCATTCATGCTAAAACTCTTGAGCTCACTAGGTGTTAAGCTTAACCCTTTTTATTTGTCGGCATGTGCATCAGGTCTCAGTTTGGAGATAGTGGCTATGCATGGGTATTAAGTCTTCCGCGAGTTGGAGATAGAGACTAAGCATGAGCATTAAGTCCTCTGCAGGATTGAAGATAGTATTTGTTATTGGGTTTAGTAACACCCGTCCTGTTCATAGAATGTATGTATAAGGTGAATGGAAATATTGAGGTTGATTCTCAATTTATGTTTGTAGTTCAAGGTATTAGTTGATGTATTTAGAAATTTTAATTAAGTTGCTATTTTCAGATTTGAGGATGTTACAATAGGACATAACTGGACAAGTTTCCCTAAAAGTTGTTTGATGATTTTATATGTCATATAATAGTTATAAATAACACAAATAAAGTATATCTTTAAATAATTTAATTAAAAAACATTTTTATTTTTTTACACAATTTTCATACATATAAATATATACAAAAACAATGGTAGAAAAATAGGTAGAGGTGGTTAATAGTGGTTGGTGGTGGCTACTGGTGGCTATCGATGGTGATAGTGGCGGCGATGGGTAGTGGTGAGCCTTAAGACTAATATCATATTAGGATAATATATCAAATGACGTTAAATTAGTGATTTTTAGTTTTTGTCTCATGTTGTTCCACCTATTTTGGTGGAACAAGAAAATACCCTTTTTTGTCCCATTTTATCCCACCCTGTCTAGTCTTTGTCCCTATCCCATGTCGCGCCAAACGTGAGAAAGTGAATTTTTGTTCTGTCCCATGTCACGCCAAACGTGGGATAGTAAGTTTTTGTCCTGTCCCGTCCCACCCAATCTGCAAACCAAACGCACCCTAAATGTCTCATATATTTCTAAATAATTTTTTTTCTCCGACGATTTTTAAAACTGGGTTTAAAGCAACAACATGTAAAGGCAATATGCAATTATTCTAACTTTTATTAAAGAATCCACACATATCCATGAAAGTTGTCATTCAAATTGATTTAAAAGACTCGTAGGATAATAAACATCAACATAAGAGGATTAGACTGTCATCAGAACAAGAGGTAGACCGGGTTTGAAGTGTCAAGTGTGTATGTCAGAAGAAAAAATGAGGCCCAAAGATATTTTACCATAAGAATAAGAGGATTAGACTGCAAATGTGGAGAACCAGAGAGAACTCAATTCCTAGATCAAATCAGATACAAAATTTATTGCTCACAGTGTAATTTGCACTTGCCATTCTCTGATTTTGTCCAGCCAAACTATGGAAAATCTCAAACACTTTTACATATATCGGAGTATTTGGCACTTCTCATCTATTGATTCTACCTCGCCAAACTATGAAAAGTATCAAATATTGACTCAATTTTTACTCAGATTACGTTTAGTCATCACAACCTCTTTTGGATTAATTATTTGTTTATGGAGCTAGAGTACCAATGGAAATACATTACACCCGCTGAGCTGTCCTAGGGCTTTGCTAATCAGTTTTTCATTATGGGTAGGGAATGGCACAATGACAATGGTGGTAATTGGGCTTCACTGGAAGAGGGAGGGTGCTGGAGATGGGGGAGATGGATGAGGGAAGGGTTCTTCTTATCTGTCTGTATATTATAATAATTTTTTTCTATAATATATACTTTACTTTTTAGGGTAAGACATTTTAGTTTTTTTTCCAGCTCACTTAACAAATTTTCTTAATGATCATCTGATGCAGGGTCCAAATCCTTAGGGGGCGTTTGGTTCGCTGGAATCCGCCGGAATGTGGTGGAATTGGAATGGTCAATTCCATTGACCACATTCCATGGTGTTGTTTGGTTGCCAACGGAATGGAATTCAATTCCATGAAATCCCTCGTTTACAGATTTGATAATTCCTTCCATTTTTGGATGGAATTCAATTCCATTCCTTCACATTTTATCAAAATGACGAAAATGCCCCCTTTTTTTCATATCGATCTGGATAAACAAAAACCTAGCCGCTTCCTTCGTTTTTCTCATATCGATCTGCAGGTTGAAATCGAGAGACCATCGAGCAACAGCCATCGAGCGACAGCCATCGTTGCTTCCATCGTTGAAATCGAGACCGAGTTCCTTCCATCCATCACATCGACAACAGGTATATCTCTTTGTTTGTTCGATCGATCATCTTCAAGATACCTGCAACTCGATCGATCGATTCCATGTTACTTTTTTTAACAGATCTTTGTTTGATATCTGTTCATTTGGGTCTTTGTTTGTTCGATACCTGTAACTCGATCGATTCTTGATATCTGTTCATTTGGAGATTTGATGCTATCGTTTACAAGTATTCTATTCTATTTTTGTGTTTAAATAATGTGTTGTTCTTAAAGCTATGCGTTATTGCTTGCAATTGATGTGCATATTGTGTTAGAAGCTTGGAAGCATAGGGTGCATATTAGGTAGTGGGGTTGGGTTTTCTTTTTCATAAAGGTCTTGATCGATCCATCTTCTTGGTTATTGTTCGATCGAAACACATCCATGATATCTGTTCGATCCAAACACATCTTCCGATATCTGTTCATTTGGGGATTTGTTTGTTTTTTGTTTTTTTATGCTATAATCTGTTTTTTTATGCTATAATCTGTTTTTTATGCTATAATCTGTTTTTTATGCTATAGTCTGTTTTAGAATTTGTTTATAATCTGACTTATGTTAATGTTGCTGTGTTTTAGAATCTGTTTAAAAAGAAGTTGTTTTAGAATATGTTTTTGGTATATGCTAGTGTTAGCCATTTGTTTTAGAATCTGTTTAGAATCTGATTTATGTTATGTTGCTGTTTTAGCCATTTGTTACTTATTTTTACAGATTTGACTTATACGGCTTTTTGTTAATGTCTTTGGAACAGGAAATGACCCGTCTTAGTTTAGCAACAACACGTAGACGTAGGCTTATGAGATTGTTTTGGAACGACGCTATGATTGCTATTGTTTGGTATTTCACAACAATTTTGAAATTAATAGTCAACTACCAAACGGATAAACCATGTATTCGATATTCGTTGTTAGATGTGGATTGATATTCAATATTACATAGGTATGCTTATGAGAGTGATACTATTTGCATATCACATCTTAGGATGAATAGAAGGTGTTTTAAGAAGTTATGTGATATGCTTGAAACTTTAGGAGGATTACAAGCAAGTAGGAACATGGGTATTGATGAACAAGTTGCTATTTTCCTTCACATTTGTGCTCATAATGTTAAGAATCGGGTCATCGCATGTTGTTTTCATCGTTCGGGAGAAACCATTAGTAGAATTGTTAGGAGAGTTTGCATGGCAGTTATAAGATTACATCCACATTTGTTTAAGAAACCTGAACCTATTCTTGAGGACTCTACGGATGGAAGATGGAAATGGTTCAAGGTATATGTAGTTATTTATTTTTATTATTAACACGTAACATAAAATATCTAATGATCGTTTTTTTTTGTTTTAGAATTGTTTAGGAGCTCTAGATGGAACATATATCAAGTGTTTAGTACCACTTGAAGACAGACCTAGATACAGAACAAGAAAAGGTGTTATTGCTACAAATGTATTAGGTGTATGTGCACAAGACATGCAATTTATCTATGTGTTACCCGGATGGGAAGGTTCAGCCGCAGATGGCCGAGTTCTTTGTGATGCACTTCTTAGGCCACATGGATTGAAGGTACCAAGACCATGTTATTACTTGGTAGATGTTGGGTACACAAATGGGGAGGGTTTTCTCGCTCCTTATAGAGGTCAAAGGTATCATTTAAATGATTGGCGTGAGGGACATCAACCAACAACGACAAGAGAATTTTTCAACATGAAACATTCTTCTGCACGAAATGTTATAGAAAGATGTTTTGGTATTTTGAAAGCAAGGTTTGGTATTTTGAGAGATAACTCCTACTATCCGGTTGACCTTAAAAATAGGATCATAATGGCGTGTTGTCTTCTCCACAATTTTATTAGGAAAGAAATGCCAATTGATCCAATTGAGATTGAATATGACGCGAACATTTCTGGAACTGAAGATGATGGAATTGAAGAAGACCATGGAACCGGAGATGAGGATGTTATCACTTCTGTTAGGACATCAAACGCGTGGACTGCATTTAGAGATAACTTATCTCAAGATATGTTTGAGTCTTGGAGTGTTAGCCATTGATTACTGTCTATCAACTTTATGTTTATGTACTGTAATGAATTGATGTTGTCTTATCAACTTTATGTTTATGGTTTTTTAATGAATTCATCTATCCAATGTACTTTGTTTATGATGATGTTTATGCACTTTGTTTATGATGATGTTTATGCACTTCGTTTATGATGATGTTTATGTTACCATAGGTATGACGAGTTCTGGAAGAAACTATCGAGTCTGGACTGCACTTGAAGATGCTAAACTTGTTGAAAGTTTGGTAAATATGGTAAACAATGGAGTGTATAAAGCTGACAATGGCTTCAAATCTGGCTATTTACAACACTTGGAACAAGCTTTAAAGATGCACTTCCCACTTCAGGAATATTGGGTAAACCTCATGTTGAGTCAAGGATAAAGACTATGAAGAAAGATTGGCAGGTAGTTTATGACATGGTACATGGTAGTAATACTAGCGGCTTTGGTTTTGATAGCGAAAAAAATTGTGTGATTGCTGAACCACCGGTCTGGGAGGCTTATCTACAGGTAAAAATTGATTTGTTAAATGTTTTGGTATTTTGAATGTTTATAAAGTTCTCATGCCGTTTCTTGTTTTATAATTATAGGTTCACAAGGAAGCGGCCAAATGGAAAAACAAGACATTTCCTCATTTTGAGGATTTGTGCATTGTTTTTGGCAAAGATAGAGCTAATGGGAGTAGAGTGAGAGATGCTGTGGAGATGGAGGACGTAAGCATGGAAGACCATAACAATCAATTTGAGGACAACCTTTCCAATGATCAAGATGATGCCTCTAATGCACACACAAATGTGCACAGTCAAGAGTGCTCAAGTGGTAGCAAGAAAAGGAAAAACAGAAATGAGTCTTTGCATGAGGTAATCAACAATGCAACATTTGTGCTTGGTGACAAACTTATGAAGGCATCGGAAGCGATGATGGAAGTTGAAGTTCAAATGCTCAAAAAACGTGAAAAGATTGCCGATGAGCTTGAGAAGTTTGGGACATTTTCCGAAACTGAAATGTTTAATGCATTACTAAAGATAACAAAGGACTCTGAATCTGTGATCACTTTCTGGAGCTTGAAGGAGGCAAGACGTGAAAATTGGGTCCGGTTCATGTTGGATCGGTGATCGGTTGGTGGTGAAAACAATACTTTTGTTTGGAGTACACATGTTTTGTACTTATTTTTGGGTCAACTTTATGTTGGACCAATGACCGATTTGACTTAAAAACACTACTTTTTGGTTTATGTTAGACTAATGATCGGTCTATAAAATGTGTATGAACAATTTTTTTGGTGCTAGTCGATGTTAATATATTAGCCATCGTTTAATGTTATTATGGTATGCCAATTTGATTACTTTCTTGCAACTCGTGGTAGCTAAAATACATTGAATTATGGTTATGGTTATGTGTTTGTGGTATGAAAATGTGTTATGTGTTTGGGGCCAACATATGTTTTTATAAATGGTAAATTACATATTTTTTCTCATTAAATGTTAATTTTATAATTACTTATCATAAAAAAAAATTAAAAAAAAAATCAAAAAAGGGTATTTTTGTCATTTTTCAGAATTCCATTCCAATTCATTTGCAAACCAAACAGACAGATTCCAATTCATTTGACTGACTTCATTCCATTCCTATCAACCAAACAGCTGGTCAAACCTGAAAACATTCCATTCCAATTCATTTCAGATTCCAATTCCATTGACAGATTCCATTCCATCAGAAATCATTCTGCGAACCAAACGCCCCCTTATGAAAATGCATACCACAATGATCAAAACTGTAATTAATGTAAAATATGGAGGAAAATCAAGAAGAGTGTCAACCACAAGGACCAGAATTATAAATTACATAATTTATTTATTTATTTGAAGACAAAATATATAAAAATGCAACAATATTTGTTTTAGTTTTTATTTAGTGTATAATTTTTTTCTCCATGATTATAACAAAGTTCCAATTTTTTAAACTTTTTTTTATACTCATTTTAACTTATAGTTTGTTGATCTTATAACATTTAAAGATTATATCAAATTGTTAAGTAATATTGATTCAAAAAACATAATGATGCATCATAAAGTTATTAATAAAAAAATATTGATTGACAACTTGATATTCACATAGATGGACCTACAAATATTTTTCAAGTGGTGATATCATTTGATTATAAGAAAAATAAATATATGAATATTTTTCACAAAATTATCATTGGTTTGTTGGTTAGTTTTATTACCTTTCATATGTGAGATCCTGTGTTTAAGTGTAATTTTTTTCTTCTTCTAGAAATAATAATAAACATGGAATTAAAAGTTAACAATTAAGAAAATGACGTTAACGAGATTCAAATTCAGTTATGGGGTGGAAGAAAAGTCTTGCCACCAAATCTACCAAATGAAACTTGTATTGTCATTGTAGTTTAAAATATATACGGTGCCACTTGTTACGACGGAGAAGCGAAATGGTGGCCCATGCGGCCATGCCACTGTATCCAATACACTGTGTCCGTCCCTATTCACCTAATCAAATATTAGATGATTAATACGTAATAAGTTGAAATAAATACAAAATAATTTTTTTTTCAAACTTTAAGATAAAAAATATTTATTATATTAGATATTTTGATATAATTTTATATTTTATTTTTATATTGACTAGATGCGTACTCGTGCAATGCAGCGAGATACATCACAATTTTAATGTTTCATTTTATTTTTTTGTCGATTTACAGTACGATTTTGGATGGTTTTGAGAAAGTGATAATGTTTTTTTTATAAATTTATTTAATTTAGGCTTAATAATATAATGTTTTTTATATAAAAAAATTAAGTATTTTGTTAGAATTCAATGATTATCTTATATATTTTAATGACATCTAGAAAAAAATAACCAATTACATATTTAATAATATAATAAAAACAAAATTATAGTAACATAATATATTAATTAATAGTGATACATGGAAATTAATTAAAACAAAATTATAGTAATATAATATAATTAATTAATAGGAAGGTCATGCACATACCAAAATGGTGGATGTTAGAAACATGCAGTAGTAATATGTATCTTGTGCTTTGATACTTATAAATTAAGAGATTTTTAAAATCTTGCATAAAATGATGGTACCTTGTGCCTAATAATTTATATTTAAGAGTTTTTTTATACGTGTTTGGAAAGGTTGTACCAAAGCATTAAAAAATTGTAAATTAAGTAATTGACTTTAATTAATTATAACTTGTGCTTAAAATGTTGTAATTAAGAGTTTTTTATGTCGTTTTTATAATATAGTATAGAGGAAGTGTTGGGCCCGTGCGTTGCACGGGAGGATAAATTTTTTGTTGGAATATTGAACCGAGTTAAAATGAAACGTAATTTCTCTGTTAACAGTTAATGAAATACAATGTGAAAAACGAATGCATTTTCATAAGTGGTTAACTTGCATATATTCTTAATCGTTTGTTGTTATGAGTTTGTGCAATAATATTGGTAATAGTTTTGTATTATATTATTTAAAACTCAAATGACATGTCTCACAACATATCACTATTATTGAAATAATTATAAATATGAACATACGTTTTTTACAGATTTTGCAACTTTTCTGAAACCTTCTCGACAACACTTGACAATCACTTTGAACGTATAAATCTGTAGATTAATTAACAACATTCAACTCACATCAAATATGACAAAGAAAATAAATGATTTCTATCTTTTGTAACTGGCAACTCAACTGGTATAATTTAAATTCACTCAGTACCACTTGAAAATTTATCTGACTATTGACTTCAAGGCCTCATATTTTAGTCGATAAAAATAAAGATATGTATATATATCTTATTCCCCTACTTCGAAAAATATGATTATGGGTTTTGAAAAATATAAACAAATCCTCAGTAAATAAAATAAAATATAAAAAAGTAGTTTTTCAAAGAAACAAAAATATAGTGGAATACCTTTTGTTCAGTTGCAGGTTCCGCCATTGACACCCGACCGTTCGTCTTATTCTTGTACTCGGATGATACATAGAGAAGCTATATATATTTATAGTGAATGTAGAGAATATTTTAAAATATTTTATTTTCATTTTCGATTTTACATTTAAATGTAAATATATTAAAAATATGGAAGAATATTTTTATATCTACATCGTTTCTATTTTTTTTTTGCATTTGGTTAATTTGGAAAGTATTGCGGAATATTTTTATTTTAAATAATACGATAATTTATTAGTGTATCTCGTTATTTTTTATTTTTAATTCATATCGACCTTCTTTTTTCTTCTTTTATTGCTCGTGAAAAAAAAATACGTGTAAAATTTATATTAGCAAAAAAAATACGTGTAGATTTTATATTATGCTAATATAAAAAATGTGTAGATTTTATAAAATAAAATAGATTTTATATTAGCAAAAAAATACGGAAGAAAAAAGAGTTTATATTACATCTCATTATGTAAAAAGATTTTATAAAATAAAATATTGAAAAAGATTTTATAAAATAAAATATGGAAAAATCATTATGAGATGTAATATAAAAAAATACGGAAGAATTTTTTTTATATTACATCTCATTAATATAGGTTTAAATGTAAAATCTACATTTAAAATAGATTATGCTAATATAAAATCTATTTTATAAAATCCTCCACCAAAAAAACAAATATTTATATTAACAAATCAGTATTCATTCTACAAATAGATGATTATGTGGGATACTGTGCTTGGAAAGATTGTACCAAAACATTAACAAATTGTAAATTAAGTAATTGTTTTAATTAATTGTAACTTGTGCTTAAAATATTGTAATTAAGAGTTTTTTATGTCGTTTTTATAATATAGTATAGATATAGATAGATATAGATATAGATATCTATCTATATCTATACTATATTATAAAAAAAGTATATAAAACTCTTAAAAATAACTCATTAAGCATTATGTACTATTATTTAATGCTAATCTACTTAAAATCTCTTAAAAAACAACTAATTAAGCAATATGTACTACTTTTAAATGCTTTTAACCCTAATTAATAAATTCGATCCTTATCCCCTAAAATCCTTATCTCTAATCCCCAAACTCTAAAATTATGAAACTTGAATTATGATAAATATAATTAAAACAGGATAAACATCTTAATTTAAATATAAAAAATTTAAAATATATAAGATAATTAATGAATTTTAACAAACTACTTAATTTTTTATATAAAAAAACATTATATTATTAAGCTTAAATTACCCATTAAGTATTATGTACTATTATTTAATGTTAATCTACTTAAAATCTTTTAAAAAACAACTAATGAAGCAATATGTACTACTTTTAAATGCTTTTAACCCTAATTAATAAATTCCATCTTTATCCCCCAAAATCCTTATCTCTAATTCCCAAACCTAAAATTATGAAATTTGAATTATGATAAACATAATCAAAACAAGATAAACATCTCAATTTAAATATAAAAAATATAAAATATATAAGATAATTAATGAATTTTAACAAACTACTTAATTTTTTTATATAAAAAACATTATATTCGTACTGTAAATCGATAAAAAAATACATAATCAAAACATGATAAACATCTCAATTTAAATATAAAAAATTTAAAATATATAAGATAATTAATGAATTTTAACAAACTACTTAATTTTTTATATAAAAAACATTATATTATTAAGCCTAAATTAAACAAATTTATTTAAAAAAAACATTATCACTCTCTAAAACCATCCAAAATCGTACTGTAAATCGATAAAAAAATAAAAAATTAAAAAAAACATTAAAATCATAATGTATTTCGCTGCATTGCGGGAGTAAGCTTCTAGTAGATATAGATATAAATATAGATTTTTATATTGATTGGTTAAATGAAAAAAACAAATAAGCGGTTTGGTTTGAGAAAATAAATACATTAGGTCGGACTAATCGGGTCGGTAAATGGATCCGGGTTAGGATCCTTCTCGAGGCGTGTCGTACAAATTCCCCAAATTTTGTAGGGAAACACACATTTGCACGCCTCTCATAAACACACACACAAACTACTCTTCTCTAAAACACACAGTCGCACCACCAATTTCAATTCAGAATCGATACATTTGCACAATTTTTGTGTATATCTATATCTGCAGGTTCGATTCGATCGTATTCCAATCAATAACCTGAATAGGTTGTTGTTGTTGATTATGGAGGCGGCTACAGACGATTTTCAATCGGAAGGAGCTGCGGCGCCATCGCCACCACCACCTGGACCTACTCCTCCGGTGGAAGAGGATGAAGAAGACGAAGAATATGAAGAGGAAGAAGAGGAGGATGATGAGGAAGAAGAAGAAGAAGAAACGAATAACGAAGACGAAATTCTGATAGCGAAAGCACAGGGACTGATAGACAAGATCACCGCGTCTCCTGATAACCCTAAGCCGCTTTGTCTTCATGCCTTAGCATCCATTCTTGAAACTCAAGAAGCCAGGTCTTACTGCTATCTATATCTCTCTCGCTCCATATATATATATACACACGTATTGTTGTTTATATTATTTTAGGTATTTATAGCTACACGAAGACGCTTAGCTCAAAGATCGTTTGCTGATTAAGTGAATTCTAATTTTACTTTAGCGGTGACGAATGATTCTGTCTAAAAGTCTATTGAAAGGCATTAATTGTGCAATTTGTTGTTTATACATCATATGATGATATGAAGCTTCTACATTCAGTACATAAATGTTGTACTGCTGATATTTCAAATTTCAAGCGAATTCAAGTCGTTGTCTGTTTCATTTTTTTTGACATGACCATTTTCCACGTTCAAATTTTATCAGGATTGCTTCTTGGAAAACTATTGAACGCAGCTGCAGACATAGATATATTTATTTAATATTGGAAAGAGTTTGTATAACCTTGGCATGCATCTCACTCGGAAATGACTGTTTGATGAGCAATCGAGTCTTATTTTACTGTTGAGTTTGAGTGAGAGATTTAAATTTCAAGTGTTTACTAACATGTTACCCGGATCTATTATTTTCTATTCGTTTTTATACAAAGCGAGTCATAATGTTATAATTGTGATGTTGGTGTTTCTGTGTGTGATTAAGATTTTTTGGTTTGAAGATAATTCAAATGGGCTTTGGCCACTTCCTGCACATTTTTATTTATCAAATGTTACTGGACATGAGGGCTGAATTAGGCTGAAAATTAATTAGACTCCTTCAAAAACACATTGTCTCATTATTTAAATGTCTAAGAGGTTTGTGTGGTTGCTAATGTATTTTATGACAACTTCATAGTGTCCATTGATCTTGTTTTAACCAGAGGCATTTTTAACTAGTTCAGACACAGCTTCATATGTTTTTCTATATATATGTGTCTATGTTTGGTATATCTGTATATGCATCTCAATTTCAGGATACTACAAACGTCACCTTAGTCTAGCATATTCCTAGCAAGTGTGTTGTTGAACTGGAATTAATTATATCATCAAAAAATTGAAGATGTCTAAGGTGGATACAGACACATTATTTGAAAATTTAAACTACTCTTGTGATATCGTATGCAGCATATGAACTTTGGCTTGGGTTCATTTTCATAACATTGTGTATGGCTAGAAATTCATTTTTACATGTTGGCATGCAAGGTTTTTGATTTTCAAATACACCTACCAGTTTATGACATATGTAAAGGAGAACAAGGCTTCAGTCAGTTTTTTGAGAATTGAGAGTGCAATGCAGAAGCAGCTATGAATGTACAAATTCACTATTAAAATTTCTGCTGTCTATTTGATACATTAATATGTTAGCTAATTTTACTCAGCTTTATTAATTTTTTTCTGCTGTCTATTTGATACATTAATATGTTAGCTAACTTTACTCAACTTTATTAATTTTTGTTATTATACCTGAGGTTTAGGTTTGAAACACTATTGGTTGCTGATATATTCACATTTATACGTAATGTAGGTACATGGAAGAGACTGGCCATACCTCTATAAATAATGGTCGAGCTTCCCATAACATAGGACGTTTGGGGAACTTACTCCGGGTAGTTTATATTTTTTCTCTTTTTTGCTTTGTTATTTTGCAGTAAACAATATATTTGAAAATTATCTTGTATGCTATTTAAATAAAGTTGTGCTATAATCTTCCTTCAAGTATTTTTCTTTGGTAGCTAATTCTTCCAATTCAAAACATGACCTAATCTCTTTCCACAGGATAACGACGAGTTCTTTGAATTGATATCTGCAAAGTTTCTGTCCGAAACTCGTTATTCAGTATCTGTTCAAGCAGCTGCTTTAAGGCTTCTCTTCAGTTGTTCACTGACTTGGATGGTATGATTGTGGATGAAGCTTTAGATTACAACTTTTTTGGTTTCTATTACTTTATCATAGTTTCTAATAACTTGCAATGGAATATAGTATCCACACGTTTTTGAAGAAACTGTTTTGGAGAACATAAAGAGTTGGGTGATGGATGGTAGTACGAGATCTTCTGCTGAAGATCACAAGGGGAAGAATGGGTCTGGTGCAAGACAATCATCAGATTCTGAAATGATGAAAACCTATTCTACTGGACTTCTGGCTGTATGCTTGGCTGGGTATGTTTTGAAACATTTTTCTTCTGCTATATTTTTACATATAGATTTTCTGCTTATGAATAGATTATGTGCTATTATATTCCACATATACATTATCTTGACCTCATGGAATACTGACTGCAGTGGAGGTCAAGTAGTGGAAGATGTTCTTACATCTGGATTGTCTGCAAAGCTTATGCGATATCTTCGCATTCGCGTTTTAGGAGAGGCAAGTACAAGTCAAAAAGAATCCAACTATCTATTAGACAACAAAAGTTCATCAGCTGCTACATCTGTTAGAGCTAGAGAAGATAGTCGGGGAAGGTTCAGGCATGCTTCAGAAACATCTCAGCTGGAACCTCCTAGAATAACGGAGGAGGGAACCTCAGATGATCATGTTGCTGAAAGAGATCGGAATAGGAGCTTTGTTAGGCAGACATGCACTGATGACCGGTGGGCTGAACCTCCTGATGGTTTCGACGAGGATGATGAAACTCATGAGACAGATACAGATGGGCATGTTAGAGAGTTACGTGATGGGAAGATAAAGGTAAGTGACAGAAGTAACCATGGAAAATCCTTACGGGAAGAGGAATTTGATGAAAGTGGCCGAGATGACCCGTCAAGGCGTAGGGCAAACCGTGGATTGGTAAGATCTAGAGGGAAAGGAAGGATCAATGAAGGTATTGTGGAGAATGAACACATTTTAACCTCTCCAGGATCTGGGAGTAGATTTGGAGGACAAGGACGGAGTATCAAGGATAGGAGTTCGTTAAAAAGTCTAGAATCAAAACGTGTGGCTGACCTCAAGAAGTCTTCTGTAAGGGTAGGTGCTGATGCTCTGATCCTGGAAAGAGATGATAGTGATGACTGCTTCCAAGACTGTAAGGTTGGTTCAAAGGATATCTCTGATCTGGTGAAGAAGGCTGTTCGAGCTGCTGAAGCTGAAGCCAGAACAGCAAATGCGTCTGCAGAAGCCATTAAAGCTGCTGGTGATGCTGCTGCTGAACTTGTTAAAACTGCCGCATTGGAGGTATGTATTTCACATTAAACCTTTTTCTTTCAATTCCGCATTTTTATCTGCCAGCTCATGTCTGTTTGTTAAATACTTGCTCAGTATGACTAAGATATTAGTGCCTTATTTGATTAGGAATTTAAAAGGACAAATGATGAAGAAGCTGCAGTTCTGTCTGCATCTCGAGCTGCATCTACGGTCGTTGATGCAGCCAATGCTACTGAAGTTTCTAGGTTGGTAATTTCTGTTATGTAGTGGATGATTTCAAGTTTAAGATTATACCTGCTTATTGAGCTTTTTAATTGTTTTTTATAAGTACGTTTTCCCTACTAATGTATCATGGCTGATTGTAGGAGTCATAATGCTGATGGCGGTGAGTCAGCTAATTCTAAGGAGCCAGAACCTGAGACAACTGAGGAGGTTGAGGAGTTCTTCATTCTTGATTGTGAATCTTTGGCAAAGCTAAGGGAAAAATTCTGTATTCAGTGTCTAGAGATTTTGGGAGAATATATTGAGGTTCTTGGTCCTGTGCTACATGAGAAAGGGGTAGATGTCTGTCTTGCTTTGCTGCAACGAAATTCTGATCTTAAAGAGGCATCACAGATTGCAGTGCTTTTGCCTGACGTGTTGAAATTAATCTGTGCCTTGGCTGCCCATCGTAAATTTGCTGCATTATTTGTAGATCGTGGTGGTATACAAAAGCTTCTTGCACTACCGAGAGAGTCACTAACATTCTTTGGTCTATCTTCCTGTCTATTCGCAATTGGTTCACTCCAGGTATGCCATACAAAAATTTATTTTAAGTTCACCGCTGCAAATACCAATACTAGATTTTCTACATGCATCCTTCTGCTAAATATATTCTTACTTATGGATTAATGCTTCTAATTTGTGGCGTCCTTTAGGGAATAATGGAGCGTGTATGTGCCCTTCCCTCGGATGTCATCCATCAGTTGATTGCATTAGCTCTTCAACTTCTTGAGTGCTCCCAGGACCAAGCAAGGAAAAATGCAGCTTTATTTTTTGCTGCTGCTTTTGTCTTCAGAGCTGTATTAGACGCTTTTGATAATCAGGATGGTCTGCAGAAGCTGTTAAAGCTCTTGGGTGAAGCAGCATCTGTGAGATCGGGGGTTAGTTCAGGGACTGTGGGACCCTCTACTTCAGGATCACTTCGAAATGATCGAACCCCTCCAGAGGTGTTGACATCATCAGAGAAGCAGATTGCATACCACACAACTGTTGCATTGCGCCAATATTTTAGAGCACACCTTCTATTGCTTGTGGATTCCATTCGTCCTAGTAAGAGTTTTCGAAGTGCTGCACGGAATATTCCAAGTTCGAGGGCAGCCTATAAGCCACTTGATATCAGTAATGAGGCTATAGATGCTGTATTTCGTCAAATACAGAAAGATCGTAAGCTTGGTCCTGCATTTGTGAGAGCTCGTTGGCCTGCAGTTGACAAGTTCTTGAATTGCAATGGGCATATTACGATGTTGGAGTTGTGTCAGGTGTGTTTCCCCACATTTTTAATAGTTTGCTTTATTTGTTTTCATATATCTTCTATGTTCAGATGCTTAACTCCTATTTTCTGATTAGGCTCCACCAGTCGAGAGATACTTGCATGATTTGCTTCAATATGCATTGGGCGTTCTGCACATTGTTACTTTGGTTCCTTACAGTCGCAAATTGGTTGTAAGTGCTACCCTGAGCAATGATCGTCTAGGTATAGCAGTCATTCTGGATGCAGCGAATGGTGCTGGTTTTGTTGACCCTGAGGTATATCCCATCTAAATTATTGTATATATTAATTACTTGACACATATTCTTGGAACCATCCTTGAGGTTTTTTGTCCCATTAATGTTGGCTCATACTTGGTAATGATCTTCTTCTGCAGATTATTCAGCCAGCACTGAATGTTCTGGTCAATCTTGTTTGCCCTCCACCGTCAATTAGTAATAAGCCAACTATGCCAGGACAAGGACATACGTCTACTGCCCAAATGTCAAATGCTCCTTCTACAGAGACAAGAGAAAGAAACGCAGATCGGAATACATTAGAGCTTAACAGTGCCAGTCTGAATGAGCCAAGAGATCGGAATGGTGAATCTAGTGTGGTAGACCGAGGGACGGCAGCAACACCTGGTACGTCGTTTACCACTTCTGGATTAGTTGGAGATCGTAGAATATCTTTAGGTGCCGGAGCGGGTTGTGCTGGCCTTGCTGCACAAGTGGAACAAGGTTACCGTCAAGCAAGAGAGGCAGTCCGAGCCAATAATGGTATCAAAGTTCTACTTCAGCTCCTCCAGCCACGGATAATAACACCTTCTACTGCCCTTGACTGTCTTCGTGCTCTGGCATGCAGAGTCTTGCTTGGTTTAGCAAGAGATGATACGATTGCACACATATTAACAAAACTTCAGGTATATTTCATTAACATAATACTAGATATCTGCATGTGAGCTTCTCTAGTTATGTTTTGATTTTGTATGATATTGGCACTGCATGTGATTTAGAAACTGAAATTATTGCTTGTGAGGGACTAAACGGCTTGCTGTCTTATTCTGTTCTCTTTTTCAGTGTCTTCTTTATTTTGTTTTTTTCTTCTATGACAGTAGTCAAGTATTTGTTTGCAGTGTATGAAAGTAAGGTTTAGCTGAGTTATGAACCAATTTTTTTACTCTGTACAGCCTGAACATAGAAAGATTGATGACTATTGTTCTGTTATCTCAAATCGGTTTGTGTTTGCTAGCATCACATCTGCATAAAGGCATTTTAACCTTGTATATATTGGCGACCATGACCGTTCTTGGTGGTTGATATAAACTACACGTAAGGATGCTCATTAGCTTGGGCAACTAAAAATCAGTACTTGCAAGGTTGCATTTGTTTAGTCAAATTATGGATGAAATCTAGATGCAAGATATTTCTTGTGAATTTTAACAAGTGGTTTGCATATATTAATTCAGCTGTGGCAGCATGGGATTTGTTGATGCAAGATTCTCATAATTGTTATGACTTTAAGTTCGTGACACATGCGTAAAGTAGGGATTTGTTGCTAACTGGACTTTCGACATTCAGATTTTGCTATTGTTTTCTGGAGAAAGTTCTGTTAGCCTAACAGGATAGATTCATTTTTTGCATAGTACATAATTTAAATAAGCCTTCACAAACGTACATGGGATTTTATATATTTTAGTTTTCTCACAACATTAAAACGTGGTCTTCATGACTGACACAGTTTAGATAGATGACTACCAAGTGATACAAAATCATCAAAAGGGTATGTCAGGGACTAGTGTCATGACTTTGGAGATATCATATATGTAAGGAGTGAATGGCATCTATTCTATTCATTGGAATTGTTCATTTTCTCTGGGGAAGGGGATGCCTATTGACGGAAGTTGTTCTTTTTTACATTATGAGAATCTTAGTTGTTTCACTATCAATAATATTGAAGCAGGATACGAGATTAACTGTGCTGATTGATATAGAATGGAACAAGTGTCTTCTTTTAAGTTTTTCTCAAGAGCCGGATAGGACATGTCATGTTGCATTTGCTGTTTCAGTTTGTAAAGTCCTGGATTTTTTTTTGTGGAGACATAGACGTAACTTTTAAACGTTAAGTTCAAAGTTTGACAAAGTGAGGCACTAAACGAATAGAGATAAAAATGAGAGTACATCCTAAGAAAAATATAACTTGTTGGTATTGATTAACATGTGTCAAGTGTGGACGCACAATCACCTTATCATACACATTCATGCCACACTAATTGTTCCTAACATGCTACCTCTGTTGCGCGACATCTTTTCCCACAACTTATTCAAGGTATTACCAGTGGTCTATTTAGAACTCACCTTTCAGCGTTGAGGTCTATTTAGAACTCACCTTTCAGCTTTGGAAGTAAGGTGTGATCAAGATGTGTCTACAAGGTCTATAATGATCCTGCTGTATATAGCTGATCATATCTAGCCAGATCCATTTTATTTTTTAATTTGTATGCTTTTTGCAGGGTCTTAGTTATAATTTTGTTTTCAATACCTGATGTTATTGGTACAATATATGATTCTTACTATTTGCTAAGACAGTTTCTTGGCTGCATTTGTTTATCAAGAGTGATATCTTCTATATGATTTATTTGGTTTCATCTTGTAATATTTATCTTGTTTTAGGTTGGGAAAAAGTTATCAGAACTTATTAGGGATTCTGGCAGTCAGACACCGGGTGGCGAACAGGGGAGGTGGCAGACAGAACTATCACAGGTCGCAATTGAGCTGATGGCGGTATGTATATGAATTATTTGAAAATGTGGTTTTCGCGTATTTGAGGTTTGATGGAATTTAACTTTTGATGCTACATGGAATTATGTTTTGACTGAAATTGAACTAGAGATGATTCATCTATAATACCACCTGAAAGTGGATATAAGCAAAAATGTTGAGACTAATTTTTCCCCTCTCCTTTCTTTCATCCTTCCGTTTTGCTCAGCCGGGGGTCTTCATGGAAACAACTGCTCTATTCTTTGGGGTAGATGCCAGGCCTGTATACATCCCACCCCCGGACCCTGCTCTCGAGTGGGATTTGTTGTGATCTTTGGTTTGGTTTGGTTTGGTTTATTTGACCAGAAGCACATAGTGAAACTAATATAGCACAATCGCATTGGTTGATTAATGACTCGATGCCTGGAAGCCAAAGTTTTAAGTCATAAATTTTCTGTAACAGATTAGTTACTTAATGAAACTAGCAACCATTACAGTTTCTTGGAGGAACTTGCCAGTTAACAGAATGAAGATATGTGGACCCTTTACATAACTTTTTGATGAATTTCAGTGTTTGTCTGTGTGTGAAGGAGTTGCATTCTCTTTGTTATTTGCAACCAATGTCATTCTATCATGTATTGCAGATTGTAACAAATTCAGGCCGAGCAAGTACATTAGCTGCTACTGATGCTGCTACGCCTACTCTGAGGCGCATTGAGAGAGCTGCAATAGCTGCTGCAACTCCTATTACTTACCATTCTAGGTACTTATTTTCTTCATCTTCACTCCTTTTTGATCTACTTGTTTTGTGATTTGTCACCAAGATCTTGTTTTTGTCTTTCAGGGAACTTTTACTGCTGATTCATGAGCACTTACAGGCCTCTGGTTTATCAACGGCTGCATCTGCACTTTTGAAAGAGGCTCAGCTGACACCGTTGCAATCATTGGCTGCCCCGTCATCTCTAGCATATCAAACCTCTGGTCAGGAGAGCTTGTCAGTACATATTCAATGGCCTGCTGGGCGCTCCCCTTGTGGATTTCTTACTACAGAGAAAATTAAACAACAAGAAGATTCTAACCTGAAACAGGATTCATCTCTGTCTTTAAAGAGGCGGCCGTTAGTTATATCATCTGCACTTGGACAGTCAAAAATTTCTTCTTACTTTCATGAATACCCTTCTCCATCAAGCAGCAGAATTAACAGTTCCTCAAAGAAGCCGCCTGCTGCTGCTGCTGTCGCTGCTGTCACATCAGAAGCTTCATCAACTTCTACAGTTGAAAACCAAGTTGATTCAGATAGTGTCTTCAAAACTCCAATCATATTGCCCCTGAAGCGTAAGCTGACTGAATTAAAGGATGTTGGTCCTCCATCGTCAAGTAAACGACTCAACACCAGTGACCTAGGATTCCGTTCTCCGTGTCCAACACCAAACACTGTTCGTAAAAGCAGTTTACTAGGTGACACTCCCATATTCTCCACATCAAGTTCCTTCAAGGATCTTCATTGGAGAACACCAGGAAGTGTTGGTATATCTGATGGTTTAGATGATAATCATAGCACACACAACCATGGACTTCCACTCGACCCACAGTCCTCCACTTCTGAGCGACTAACCTTGGATTCCATTGTTGTTCAGTATCTAAAGCACCAACATCGGCAATGCCCAGCTCCAATAACCACATTACCACCCCTCTCTCTCTTACATCCGCATGTCTGTCCAGAATCAAAAAGAAGCCTTGATGCCCCGTCAAACATTACTGCTCGGCTTAATACACGTGAATTCAGAAATATGTATGGCGGAATCCATGGGAGTCGCAGGGATCGCCAATTTGTTTATAGTAGATTTAGACCATGGCGGACATGTAGGGATGACACCGGTGTCCTATTGACATGCCTTACCTTTATTGGTGATTCTTCTCAAATTGCTGGTGGTAGCCACTCTGGGGAACTCAAGGTCTTTGATTCAAATAGCAACAATATGCTAGAGAGCAGCCCTGGCCACCAGTTTCCTTTGACCATGGTCAAATCCTTTATTTCAGGAGATACCCAGTTACTTCTCTCTTCCAGCTCACATGATGTGCGATTGTGGGATGCACCTTCGGTGTCTGCAGGACCCAAATATTCATTTGATGGTATCAAGGCTGCTACATTCAGTCATTGTGGGACCATGTTTGCAGCACTATCTTCTGAGTTATCCAGACGAGAGATCCTCTTATATGATGTCCAGACCTGTAAATCTGATTTGAAGCTCACTGACCAATCTTCTAGCGCTTCCAGCAAAGGGCATGCTTATTCTCAGGTTCACTTTAGCCCTTCAGACATTATGCTTCTTTGGAATGGTGTATTGTGGGATCGTCGTGTTCCAGGTCCTGTCCATCGTTTCGATCAATTCACTGATTATGGGGGTGGTGGCTTTCATCCTGCTGGTAACGAGGTACGTTTGAGCTATTGCTGCATAATTGATTTTAACAGTATTTGGCTTCAAAACTTAAATTTATCTTTTTGGTTCATATTAGTATTGGGTTTAGTTGTGGGCCTTTTGTGAAATATGCATGCTTTATAGTTGAAACTTGGGGCAAATTGCATGAAAATGTAACGCACTTTGCCCTGTAATGTATTTCGAAACATCCATTTTGGTGCTATCTCAAACATTTAGACCAAAATATGTTGCATAGAATAGGAATCAGACCAAAGTACAAAGCAATCTTAGGTGTACCCAAATGTTTGAGATGTCACGTCAAAACAAAGCTTGTGAACTACATTACGCAAAATAAGAATCATAGCATTTTCATGCAATTTGCCCTTGAAACTTGAAGGGCTCGTTAGATTTTTAAGATTTGTTGTCCATTTATTAAGAAGTGCAAAATTTTCCTTTTTGGGATATCTCATAAAGATTGTAACTTCATTTCTTGCAATGTAACATGACTCATTTGCTCATTGTCATCATTACGAACGAATTTATGCTATTGATTAGAGTCTAAAGACCCTGTGCTTTGTCTTGTCTTTATTGAAAGAGTATTTAGATATTTGTCAAATAGTCATTACATGTTTCTTGTATTACGTATCTAGTCAAGCTTTAATATTTTCATGGGATCGGAGGGATTCGAATTCTTCTGAGGGGTAGCGTTTTTGATTTTCATTCATTCCATCACCAGCTAGCTTAATATACAATTATGTAATGTATCTACTCATTTTTCGTCACTGAAGATGATATATTCTTCTTGTACAGGTAATTATAAATTCTGAAGTGTGGGACCTTCGAAACTTTAGGCTTCTCCGAAGCGTACCATCCTTGGATCAAACGGTGATAACCTTCAATGCCAGTGGAGACGTGATATACGCAATTCTGAGAAGAAATTTAGAGGAAGTTACTTCAGCTTTCCAGACTCGACGTGTTAAGCATCCTCTCTTCTCCGCTTTCCGAACATTAGATGCCGTCAACTACTCGGACATCGCCACCATTCCGGTCGATCGTTGCGTTCTCGATTTCGCCACCGAGCCCACAGACTCGTTTGTCGGGCTGGTGACGATGGATGACCAAGATGAGATGTACTCTTCGGCCCGAGTCTATGAAATCGGCCGGCGGAAGCCTACAGACGACGATTCCGATCCAGATGATGCGGAAAGTGAAGAAGAAGATGAAGACGATGAGGATATCGACGAAGATGCGTTGTTGGGGAACGATGAAGATGGTGACGACATGAGCAACGATGAAGATAGTTTGAGTGATCTTGACGATGATGATGAAGGGGATGATGATGATGGTGATTTCGTGATGGATGGTATGGACTTCGATGGCGAAGGTGGGATATTTGAGATTATGAGTGATGGTGAAGATGGCGACGATGATGATGACGGTGATGATGATGAGCTGATTGAGTCGTTGAGTAGTGGCGATGATGAAGATTTCATCGGAGGATTCTAAATTGGGAACTTAAAAAATGAGTGTATTATAGTGGTCGTTATAATTATTTTGGTAGAACGAAAAGCCTTCCGTATCTCCAAGTTTTGACGATGGTGTACCAAAATGCAGGAGGTTTTTTATTTCTTTTTTTTTTTTGGTGGATGTTGAAAATGATGGTTTTATCAACAAGGGTGCGGGCCTGCGGCTCGTGGTTTTAGTTTATTGACGTTTGCATTGGTTTGACCGGTGGCAACGGTTTAGCGACATTGCCTTACTTGCAAAAGGCAATGGTTTAACGACGTAACGAAACCAAAGTTGTATGGCAATAGAGATGTACAAGGCTCGAGCCTGATCTTGGTGACCGGAAAACGTAACTGACAAAATCGATCTCGGTCCTGGTTATAACCGCTTGCTGTTTGAAAAATCCTTAGCTGATCATGACTGGTATAACAGGTTAACCGTAATACATAATTATGGAGAACATTATATTTTTCACTCGAATGGTATTTCATTTATTTGATTATGAATACAAATAGAAAAATACTTAGTAAAGTTTGAAAATACATGAAAATTGTGTAAAATCTCTAAACCTAAATTAAAGGGCATCTACTAAAAATCATTTCATATCGGATTGATCGTAAGAAAATGCGGTTGGATCTAAATTTTCACCCTCCGCTTGAGTCTGGGTAAATTGGCCTCATCTTCCACGGCCATTTCGTCATCGTCGTAGGGAAATTCATTATATGAGTGATTGAATGTGTTGTAGTCGGTCATAACTACCCAAGCTATCCTTGAGGCAAACGTAAGCGTTAGCATCTATGCAAAGACGAAAAAGTCTATCCAATGAGTGACTAGTTTAGCTCTACCAAAAAACAATAATAACATTAATCTAAATTTCCTAAGTCAGTCTCGACCATTTTCATATATCTCAGCTTGTACCTTTGATTTACAATATGAGCAATACAATGAGTATGGGAAAAACACCACCATACATTGAATGTAAAACCAAACTTAAGTTTTTTACACATTTTTTTAATCATTAGACACGTTGTAAAAAGAAATGCTAATTATTTTATACGACAAATTATAAAAATCAGTTATATTTTTTTAGCATTTTAAATAATTTGTTTCCTAAATGTGGGTAACAAAATTACTCAAATGCAATTGTGTGTTTATAAAAGAGAATATGAATGGGAAAAATTTTGTATGTCAAAATGAAGCAACTTAATTTATACATCAAAAGTTCTAGATCAACTAGGAAGCTTAGGAAACAAAGAAAACTATTAAAAACAAATATCTTTCTAATATTTTGAAGAGATAATGCATATCTTCCATATTGAAAAGATATATCAAAATATCTTCCACATAGAAAAGATATATCAAAATCTTTTCCTATCGTAATACTCCCCTCAAGTTGGAGCATGCAGATTGAAAATGGCCAACTTACCAAGCAAAAACTCAAACCGTTTCTTGCCTAAAGCCTTTGTAAAAATGTTCGCCCGCTGAATCTCAGAAGTCAGGATGAGATGATCTTGAATGGCATCACAAACAAAATGACAATCAACTTCAATATGTTTGGTTCGTTCATGAAACACCGAGGTTTGAGCTATATGGAGAGCTGATTGACTATCACAGTACAAGTCAATAGGACGGTTATGTTGTACACCTAAGCTTAGAAACAATGCCATCAACCATTTAAATTCACAAGTAATCGAGGCCATCGATCGATACTCAACTTCGACTGATGATAGTGAGACCGTGTGTTGTTTCTTGGTTTTCCAAGACACTGGAGAATGGCCAAGGAACACTATCCAACCGGTAAGTGATCTACGAGTAAGCGGGCATCCCTCCCAATCGGAGTCACACTAACCTATCAAATACATGTCACTGTCAGCCCGAAGAAGAATGCCTTGACCTGGAGACCCCTTCAAGTATCGAACCACTCTTAAAGCTGCATGCCAATGTTCTTGACGAAGAGCATGCACGAATTGAGAAAGTATATGAACCGGGTATGCGAGATCTGGACGTGTAACGGTCAAGTAAATCAGACGTCCAACCAGTATTCGATAGCTTTGATAGCTTTCTGGATCATCAAGGAACGCTCCTTTAGCAAGCGTGAGGCCATGATTTTGCTCCATTGGAAAAGATGCAGGTTTCGCACCCAAAAGTCCAACTTCAAAGATGATATCTAGGGAATATTTTCTTTGGCACAGGTAAATACCTTCAGGATTACGTGCTACCTCAATGCCAAGAAAGTATTTCAACACACCTAGATCCTTCATGTGAAAGCAAGTATTCAAATAGGCCTTGAAAGCACTCAATGCCTCAGAGTTATTACCAGAGATAATAAGATCATTGACATATACTAGTACATTAATCTGGATAGTCCCTTTTGCAGGAGTGAATAAAAAGTAATCATCATAAGACTGCTTGAATCCATACCTCTTTAATGCATTCATCAATTTGGCAAACCAATATCTCGGTGCCTGTTTCAATCCGTACAAGGATTTTTGCAACCGACAAACCATATCAGGACTTGAAAATTTAAAACCTGGGGAAATATTCATGTATACCTCTTCATTCAGATCCCCATGCAAAAATGCATTATGTACATCCATTTGATGCAGCTCCCACTTTTTCGATGCTGCAACGACTAGAATAGCTCAAACAGTTACCATTTTTGCTATCGGAGCAAATGTTTCGTTGTAATCGATTCCAGCCACCCGATGATTTCCAAACACAACCAATCTTGCTTTGAGTCTTTCAACGCTTCCATCTGAGTTGAATTTGATTTTGTTAACCCATCGGCTACCAAGTGCCTTCTTTCTGGGGGGAAGTTTTTGCCATAGTCCAAGTTCTATTATCTTCCAAAGCACGAATCTCCTTTTGCATTGCATTGCGCCATCCTTTATCTTGCACCACTTGTTTAAAGGATCGTGGTTCACTTTCTGCATTAATGGCAACAAGAAAATTCTGATGTTTTTCGGAAACATTTTCACAGGTAACATAGTATGCTATAGGAAAAGGACTACCTGAGGCAAGCTGTGGCGTAGGTGAAGTCGGGGATGGACTCTTTTGAATGACAGTATGAGTGACATACTCACGTAGTTTCACAGATGGTTCACTGAGTGTATCATAAGTTGAGACTTGTTCGTTTGTTGAGACATGTGCGTCCCCCTTGCAGTCGAGACATGAGTGTCCCCCCTTCGGAGGAGGAAGGACCTGCATCATCATTAGGTTCAACGGGTATAGGGTTTTCTTCCGGTATCTTCGCATAACCACTTGTATCTTCTACAAAGTCGATATCATTACCCATAGTAGAAAACTTATTATCGGATGTTGTATCTGGGACACCTTTTCCATGAACGGGAATATGTCTTCATAAAACTTTACATGTCTTGAAACAAAGAATTTCTTAGCATCGAGATCAAATAGCTTCCATCCTTTCTTCCCAAATGGGTAACCTAAAAATACACACTTTCTACTTCGACTTGCAAACTTGTCTCCCTTTGCTTGTTGATTATGAGCAAAGCAAAGTGACCCGAACACTTTGAGTTCATCATAAGCTGGTAGAGTTCCAAAGAGCACCTCGTATGGACACTTATTGTAACACCCTAAAAATAGGGATAACAAAAATCCGAAAAAAACGGACATGAGGTATACTAAAATTGCCATAGCAAGAGCCTCCCAAAAAGGGGAATAATACAAATAAACCTGTTTAATCACAATTGTAATTTAACGGATAAATAAACAACAACCAACTAATCTAATTTCTACATCTAGAAAAGAGATTACAAAAAAGGGTGTCATCTATAAACCCAAGGCTTCTCAAAATAGTCCAAGTGCCGTATCCCCAAGCTCTCGCCCAAAGCATCTATACCTGCCTAGGAGCCGCGCTGCTAACACCTGAGATACACATCGACACCAAACAAGTGTTAGGCCAAAAAGCCTAGTGAGTTGAACAAGTAAAATCATGCCAGAAACAGTTACAGTTCTTATCAGCAGTTAACAAATAATCACGTAGATGTGGAGTCAACGGGAGCGACCCATATCTCCAATCCGGTTCACCCAAAGAGGCAATGCACCTTGAAGCCACTTTCTCTGGCAACCCAAAGGTCCGACACGCACCGGGGACTACCGCCTTTGGAAATTCCCCGACGGCGGAGGTCTAGGTACATAGGAGACTACAACCTTAGGAAATTCTCCAAATGTCACCCACCTACATTCCTATAGTGAATCACAGACTTGGTTCGTCCACATAATGCATTTAGGAGGTCTTAAGATGTAATTCCATCCGTAACATTTCGGATATCCACTAGGAACACACTATTACCATCCTACTCATGTAAATCCAACATATAACATAATATCCATCCAAATACTTCGTGAGAATATAAGGTCGCCAAAAAGGCATTCCAAGAAGGAATCATCAACATACCAAGATATACACATATATAACATGGTAACTCTCATATACCCAAATCCATGGGTAAAAACCCCCAAATACTTGAAACATTGAATATGAACATTTGAGAGATGCATTGACATCAACAAGTAGAATATAATGATGTGTATCTAGTTTTAACAAAAGGTTAGCAAACTCACAATCTAGGTTTTTGACTAAAACCTAGAAAAGATGAAACCCTAGCTTTTAAAGAAGATGAGACTTGAAGTGAAGAGGAGTAGCTTGAGAATCTTCACTAGATAAGCTTGGATGAAGCTTAATGATCAATAAATGATCGTAACAACCCAAACCCTATGAAGTAAATGAGGTAGGTGATGAAACCCTAAAAATCGCCTCCAAGAAGGTTCTCCCGTTTTTTGTAAAATGATAGTGAGAAATGAGGTATTAAATCTTATAAAACAGCAGACTGGACCACGCAGGCGATAGTGCCAATGGCACTATCGCGAGTCACAATCGCGGCCCACTCCGCCCTCTCGGTACATGTTCGGCGATAGTGCCTCGGGCACAATCGCGGGGCACAATCGCGAGCCAACCCGTACCCTCGGTACATGTTCGGCGATAGTGCCCTCCGCGATAGTGCCAAGGCACAATCGCGAGGCACAATCGCGAGCCACTCAAAAACAGTCCAAAACTCAACCGAAAATGATAACGAGCACCAGGTTTGAATGATTAACAAAGGTAAATTAATTATACGAAATTTAGACATAATAATGATCATGAAATGTACACCAAGACACATATTCTCACATAAGCGAAATAACTGCATTTAAGAAGACAAAATACTTACCTTGCGAATTTCCGGGTGTTACACTTATTTCCGAGAACCATTGAGGGAGTTTGATTAATAAGATGTCCGTCTTCCAAGATACATTCTCCCCAAAAATAAAGAGGCAAGTGTCCCTAAAAGCGTAAAGCATGTGCTACATTCAAATGTGGCGTTGTTTTCACTCAACCCTTCCATTTTGTTGAGGTGTCCCAACACATGATGATTGGAATAAAATTCCATTTGCTAAAAAATAATCTTGCAAACAATTAAATTCAGTTCCATTATCACTTTGGACATACCGTATTTTATTTTCAAATTGTCTATCGACCATAACAAACAAAAGACATGAACATCTTATGAACTTATGTTTTATCAAGCAACAGATAAATCCATACAGCTCGGGAGTAGTTGTCAAAGAGAGTCAAAAAATAACGTGCACCGCAAGAAGAAACTGTGTTGTAAGGTCCCCATAAAGCACAATCTATTTTTTCAAAACTTTGAGTAACTTTATTAATACTTAGAGAAAAACTATCTCTAGAATGTTTTTCACTGTGACACACTTCACATGCTTTATTCAATTTATTCGTAGAGGAACTAACTAAAGGAATCATACTTACTACTTTTTTCGAAGGATGCCCTAATCGTTTGTGCCATAATTCAGTAGATGAGTTCGAAGCATCCACATTATTTGCCTTTACCATCGACATCTTTTGGAAGAAGTAGAGTCCATCCCGTATTTCACCGATTCCAATCAGATCCCTCGAACGATGGTCCTGTATAACACACATGTTCTTAGTAAACTGAAGAAAACATCGGAGTTCATCAGTAAGTTGAGTCACTAAAATAAGATTGCAGTTCAAGTGTGGAACATACAGAACTTGGCTGAGTAAAAAGTTATCCGTGAGTTTAACAACTCCTTCTTTAGTTGCTTGGACCGTTCTCCCATCTGGTAGACCAACAGGACAAGCTTGTACATCTTTGACGTTGGTCATGACCGATAGATTGCCGGTAACATGATTCGAACATCCTGTATCAATTATCCATAGTTTGTTTTTCAACTCACAGGTTAGCCGTTCAGAATGTAACACCCGAAATTTTCAGCAAAATTATCAAATTGTCGATTCTTGTCTTTGTCGAGAGATAGGCCCATTTGAAGTATAATATAGTCTGAAAGACAGTTACCTTGGACCCTATGCGTATCGGGAGTTCCGGGCGCGAAAAAGGAAGATTTGGGGCTCTTCACAGCTTGGGTGACAGTGCCCGTGACTGTGACATGTGTCACTATCATGGGGCAAGGTCGTGGGAGTGGTAAGGCTCTCGGTACATTCAAGGAGACAGTGCCCAACGATTATGCAGGGTCACTGTCACGGGGCATAACCGCGGGTCTTGTACCGTGGGTGGTAGGAGGTGTGCGACAGTGCCACGTGACTATGCCAAGGGCATAATCGCCGGTCATAATCGCGGTCGGGGGGAATAAACCTATAAACCCGATTTTTAACATATCCTCTTCATTTGGTTGCTATTATATTGGTCTTCTTTCTCTCTCAAAACCCATCCACACCCCATATACCGATTTGAAGGCTTTGAAGACTTGGATTTGGAGTTCTAAAGTGATCCTTCACCTTTTGGCCAAAATTGGGAACAAGTTAGAGCTCCATATCTCATCATCCATCTTTCTAGGGTTTAGAGGTTTCTTCAAACCCCTCCAAACCCTTTTCCATTCTTTTTGATGATTTAGGGTTTGAGGTCCATCATGTTGCCCTAGAAGTGCAATATTGGTGGTTTCAAGTGTTGTGACTAAGGTAAATCTCTTCATTTCTCCACCTAAGAAATTAGGGTTTTGTTATCCTTCCATTTCCTTCTATTGTGTTAGAACTTGGTTTAACTTGGAAGTATTTGTGACTAAGGTTTTGTTGAGAGCTTGAGGCTAGGATTTAGAAGGTTTCAAGTCTTCATCCAAGGAACTCAAACATTTGGGGGTAAAACCTAGATTTAGTCTAAATCTAGCAAGGTAGTTTCTTTACAAAACTATATACATGTCAAAATATAAATGTTTTGGGTTTTTAAACATACAATTATGTGCTCACTTTATATTCAATGAGTTTTGATGGTTTTGGGATTCTTGAGCATCTTGGGTTGTTAAATGTTTATTAATAATTTACGAAGGGATATTGGGAATTTTGGCCACCAAAGAGGATATTGATCCACTAGTAAGCATTGTATTGGATTTAGATAACAAATTTTGTTGCTTTCTAAATATGCAAATTGGGTTACAAATATGTTTTGATGGAATGATCTTAAGAGTTGGAAACTTATGGGCAATTATTTGGTTATTGTATATTTGGGGATTTTACCAAATTTATGAGTTTTGAATGTTGGAACTTAATGAATTTTACTTGGGTTATTGGAAACTATCATTCTTGATCTAATGAATATTGGGATATTGTGAACGTTATGGTTTGGGCCTTCGGCCAACCATACTTTGGAAAATGCCGTTTTTGGAAAAGTTGGACTTCGGCTCATGTAGCCATATTGGAATCATTATTTTGCCAACGTCTTATGATGCCTTATGACTTGTTTATTACTCAAATGAGTTTTGGGACGTTGTCCGGTTTAAATGGCTCAATGTAGAGTTTTATATGAAAAATGCAATTACTGCATAAGTGTTGATTATTACATGTGTGAGTGTGTAGTCATTCATTTGGGACATGTAATGTTTTAGACTGTAATGCATTGGATCCATAGGCATATGAGTCATTGTGTTCATCATTGAGTTTTTGATGTCCATGTTTGAGTCTAGTGAGTGGTCTCCAAGTCATATTTTTATGTAAGCTTGCGGTGGTGCTCTTGGAGAGCCGTATACGGAGCTAAGTCTTGCGGTGGTGCCCATGGTGAGCCGGATACGGAGACTTGTGACTTTTGTGGTGAGACTCATCTAGAGTTCGAGTAGACACTAGGGTCATTTGGACATCTTGAAGTGATTGCTCAATGGAGCCATATACGGGGATCCATGACTTGTAGTGAACCTCGTGAACATTGATAAGTGGCTTAACTATGCGTTTCGCCACATTCGGTGTTAAAACATACCATTTTATTTATATAAATAGTATTTTGATGAAATACCTCGTGGGTGCGTTTTGGGGAAAACGGATGGTGAACATTGTTTGAAAGGGGATATTTAGTATTGAAAATAATATGGTTTGTGATCAAAGCCTTTTATAATTAATATTCTTTTTAAACATTTTATGATTTATGTGATAAAACTGCTTTAACTCACTAGGCGTTAAGCCTAACATTTTTTCTTATCGACATGTATATCAGGTCTTAGATGGATATGAGAGGCGACTGGAGCTTGGTAGAAGTTCCGGTAGGATGGCTTAGTGACGTCATCCGATTGTGAGAAGATAGCTGATTTGGTGGTTTTAGTAACCTGTTAGACTTTGTTCCCGTTTGTGGGACTAGATAGTTCCGTTTGAACTCTGATACATGTTGTGGTGTTTATTGTCCTTGTAACTTTAGATATTTGTTATTTCAAGTGTTAAATTTAAGGAGTTTTTGGAAGTTTTAATTTATCTGCTATTTTCAAATTTAGGGGTGCATAAAAGGAGTTTGCATGTTACCGAGTGTGGTCATGAGGATCTTCCATTGTTCATTTGATAAGCCAGGCAGAGGTGTTGTAGAAGAGCTCGATTGCCCTATGGCATGAGTGGGACTGTCCGTTGTTGTTGCATTTGCTCGTGTACCTCTACCACGACCAACGACCGTTGATTCAATTTTGCCTCGACCTGTACCGTTTTTGCCATCTACATGACTCCTTTCTCCCCACCAATCTGGATATCCTAGAAGCTCAAAGCAATTCACCATCTTGTGTCTAGATTCTTGCAGTGTGAACACATTAGATTTGATTTATCAACTTTATCAGGCCGTCCCCTTCCACGACCTGTTGTTCGGACAACAAATCCTGAAACTTCAGTTTTTTCTTGCTTTTGTTCTTGACTTCGAACAATACCTCGTACACTTTCTTCTTACACAACCTGTTGATATGCTCTATTGAGCGAAGGAAAGGGGTCTTGTGAAAGCAGTGTGGACCAAATCTGAGCATAACATAGGCTATAGAGACCCATCAAGAATTGATGTAATCGTTTATCTTCACGACATTTTTCAAATGATCCACTCATATTGCATTTGAAAAGACCGCACTCACAACCAAGGATATAGGTTCATGACTGCTCAATTCATCCCACAAAACATTTAATTTTCCGCAGTATGCGAAAACAGTCATGGCAGCAGTTTGTCACACCTCGATATGCTCATTTTGATTTGTTGAATTCTCGATCCATTAACAACTGAAAAACGTTCTTTCAAATGCTTCTATAACAAATAGGCATCATCATAGTTAGAAAGAGTAGATCTTACCTCGGGTTATATGGTATTCATCAACCAAGAGACAATCATGGATTGAATTGCGCACCAATCGTCTTCGCTACATAAAGACTTTGGTGTCGTGTACGTGCCATCCAAGAATCCAAACTTGCGCCTTGTTCTTAAGGTTGTTCGTATCGATCCTGCCCAATCATCATAGTTGTCTCCACACAATCTTGCTGGTGTGATGAAATCGCCATGACGATCTTGAGGTCCTAAATAGAATGGTGAGTTGTGTTCAATTTTTGGTGGTGGTGGTGGCTTTGGTGCTTCCTCACCGGCCATGGCTTTCGCTCGAGTATCCTAGCCTTTGTGGCTCTGATACCATAACAGAGAATATGAATGGGAAAATTTTGTGTGTCATTCATTCAAAGAAGCAACTTAATTTATACACCAAAAGTTCTAGATCAACTAGGAAACTTAGGAGACAAAGGAAACTATTAAAAACAAATATCTTCCTAACATTTTGAAGAAATAATGCATATCTTCCATATTGAAAAGATATATCAAAATATCTTCCATATTGAAAAGATAAATCAAAATCTTTCCTTATCGTAATAGTTTAACATGATCCATGACATTGGGTCAATCAAATGATCCGTTACACGAATATACGAATGTCTTAAGTTGTGTGGAGCGCTCCAAACAGTAACACCACATACCAAGTTTAAAAATAAAATATTCATTTTTGTTTTTGTAATTTTCCATAATTTAGATGCATCATGTGTGAGGGTATGGCGACTTACTTGTCGGTATGTCGGTTGAAGTGATGTTTGGATGAACCTTGTAATTTGCGCATTGTCAAAGTGACCAAACGACAAACCTAATTGAATCATCAATGTGGCATGCATCATCCAATTTAGCTCTGCATCGTGTAAGAATCAATTGCGTTGAATGGACGACTTCAAATTTGGGGCAAGATTTTTCATTATGTTGCGTTTTAAGGTGGAATTACCCTCTGATGTAAGAAGCACATTCACTAAACACAACCACCAAATTAAAATGTTGCCAAATCCGGGCTTTTCGGTTTTGCTCCTCAATTTCTTCAATAATGTGTTCAACATGAGCATTTATCGAAGATGTGGGAATCAAACACTTGGCTCGAGAACCCCAACATTAGAATCACTGACTTAAAACCAAAAAAAATTATGAGATACCCGTTTCTCAATTTAAATTATCTCGAGGCGAAAATTGTTACTACCGATAGCTAAAGCCGTTGGTTTTGGGGCTGAAACCCTGCCTTACCAACCTTTCTATTTTGAATTTTCTATAGACGACCAATATTAAATTATTAAATGGTCCAAATAGAAAAGGTTTGGGACTATCAATGTCGGATCTAAAAATTTAGGTGATTAGAGGCACACTCAAGGGTGTAAAAAATTCAGAAGTCGAATAACCCATATGAACCAAAACGATTTTAGGTTATTTGGTTTTCACGTTAAACAATTTGTTTTTTCTGTCATCTTATTTACTATTATTTTATTTATTTTATTGTGTACGAGTTTATCAAAGGCATCATGCATTGCAAGGTGATTGAAATGATGTAGTATGACCCCCAAGGGACAAAGCTAAACTCTCATGACTCATGAGCATCATTTTTTTGGACAATTAATGTTTAGGGGCCGTTTACTTAAACACTTACCTTATCAAGTAAAACTCTAGTCTATCAAAATGTCGTCGAATGCTATAATTTACCCAACAAACGCTAACCGGTAAGAGTTTTTGCAGTCACTTACCGGGTAAGACTTTCAGTCATTGACATCACCCTTACCTGGCAGTGGCGAACCCAGGATATTTTTTGAGCGGCTGCACCTTTTAGGTGGATCAAAGTCCCGAAAAGTCGTGGGTTTGATCGGAGGGAAAAGTCAACACGGTTTGACCCGAGAAAAATACAAAACCATGTTTTACGCCAACGTGTTTTTAGCTAAATTCCACTGTTAAAGAATTTATTTTTTAATTTTTTTTTGGTTGATTTCATAAATTATCCAATTTTTAGTATTTGATATTGATTGTTCTCTACTTTTTTTCTAAGTTTTCAATTCCTTATGCACCCGGAACTCCTAGTATGAAATAGGATTTCGCAAATCAAAATTAACTATGCATCTTATTCTTCTTCCTTATATATCTAGATTTTTAAGTAACAATAATCAAATAACATCAGTTATTAGAAAATAACATGCAGATGCCTAGAATAGAACCCCTGACCCCCTTCATAATAAACTCCAACTCACGCACGGATGCCACCCCACTAACTTGTTGTTTATGTTAAAAATTTAGTTTTTAAATATTTGAGAGAACCTTTCAAAATCAATCGGGTGCACCTACGAGCCAGCTACATTTTTTTCCTTTACGGTAATTGATTGAGCGGGTGCACGGGACCCCCCCTCGGGAAGGGTAGGTCCGCCCAGGTAAGATTCTTGTCACTTTCCATGTTCATATGCAAGGTAAGTGACTCGGTAAACACCTACCGGGTAAACATTTGGTAAACGACCCCTTAGTTGGGTTATAAAAATACCATTTTGCCTACTACAAAAGGGCTTTATCGATGAAAAAATCCGGCGATAATCCCCCAAAATACTATAACGAGCGGATTACTGGCGGATCTCACAGTTGGAAAAAACGTGGCCGGTATGTGGATTCACCGGCGGCCATATCCATCGGTAATCAGTGATCCGCCACAAATACGCCCGAAAAATCCGGCGGTAAAGCCCCTTCGTTGTGTAGTGTTTGAACTATAGACATAAAAAGTAGTTTAGTTATAGTTGTGATGATTTAATTTCATGTTCGCAAGTTCCTTTAATTATTAGTTATTTTTTTTTATATTTTTGTCCAACTTTGTTTCTATGACTCTTCTGTACTTTACACTCAAAAGCGATGACATGTGGTCTCTACGGGTTATTTTTTTTTAAAATTTAGTTTTCTTAAATATTTTTTAATAAAAAAAACTTTAGCCAAAACCTATATCGACACATTGTCGTCGCTATAGGTAACGGAAATTTCGGCTATGCAGATTATTTTATCACCATTTATTTAAGTTATATTGTGACGACCATGGAAATTATAGCAACGACATGTCGTCGCTATAGATATTTACAACGACCAACTCATCGACGCCTGTGAAGTGACGGTAAGATGACCAACAAGTGAGATAGAGGAGAGATTTTCTACGAAAATGAGAACCGTGTTTCATGAAAAAATGGTGGTGGATATATGCAAAACCTATTGCGACGACGTGTCTGTCGCGTAGAGTAATCCTCACCTCAATGGACACGTTCGACATTGCTTGCTCTCGTTTAATGTAATTCCGTAGTCAACTAATTATCTCAAGTAGTTTAATTTCCTTCCCCTTAATTCATTTCTTTATTTTATCGTAAACAAAACATTGTTTTTCGACGATACATTATACATACTCTTACTTTGTTGTAACAAGTTAAAAAACACAAAGGAGGTGCTCAAATCACGTAATTCGTATAGTTTACGGTGAACTCCAACGCCTTTTTTGCTCGTCGAAGCTTCCGATAACAGCCGATTGATTTCGACTTGCAAGATGATCTGCAAAGATATCGTAACACGATACATGATTGAAGTCCTCCAATACTTTGATGAATCCTTTCGTTTTTTCTGTGTCACCAATAACTTCTCCATCCTTCGATAAATTTCCATCGGCATGGACCTTCAGATGCTTCAATTCGAAGGTCGAATTTAGAATTTGTTGATCACCGGCAAAAATAATTGCGCCTAAAATCTCTCCGATGAACGTATCCTGCAACATATATTCGGAATTTTAGTCGGGAAATTTGTGACATCGGGTCACACCACTGCAACAAAATCTGACATAAAAAATGTCTGAATGTACTAATAGATTGTTTTATAGGACCAAACAAATGTACAACCAGGTGTCACAAGATGATGTTAAGACGTATTTGGTCATCCTTTTGAATGCTTTTAAAATAAAATGTTCTATTAGTTTTTATGACATTTTTAGAAGTGTCAACACATTTTTTTTATAGAACATTTTTTTTCCATAAAAAATGTTTTCAAATAACGTCGTATAAAACATCTAATTGAACGTCTAAAAAATTGTTCTAAAAAAACTTGTTAGAACGTCTAAATTAAAATTTCCTATCTTTCCTATCAACTTATAGCAACACCTTTGCATATTTGCACAATTGTTTTTATCCTATAAAGTTAAGTTCCAGTCTATTACTATTACTATGATATATAGACGTATTTGAAGTACCTATTAGAACGATTTTGTTGTAGTGCATATAAGTTCGAATGCAACTAAGGGTAGTTCGAATGCAATACCATATGTCGATATCTGTGATGCTTTTGTTGTAAGCGATCAAGCTTCGTTAGCAAAAGTCGAGTGAAACGAGCTTCAAATGTGTTCTTTTGTTTCAATCTTTCTATGATCTCCGGGAATGCATAGAGTTTACGTTGCATACTAAGAGGAATGAGCGTGATATCAAGTGATGATTCGAATACCGTCTTTGCAGCCAAAGGGTCGAGAAACATGTTTAGTTCGGCATACTTGTTTGAAGGAATATTCATAACATTTCCTTTCTCTTCGTCGTTTTTGGAGTAGATATGCCCGCCAAGTATAAATACTTCCTGTAATTTATGTATTAGATCCATACCATATTTATACAAAGTGGTTTCATTTGAGAACCGTAAATATCTTATAAAAACCAGGAGAACCAATGAATATCATGAATATATATTCATTGTGAATATCATGAATATTCATTATGAATAGCATGATTATTATTTTCACAGTTCATGATATTTACGGTTCTCAAATGAATTTCCATGGAATTATATGACCGTTGATCATATGAAGAATATGATCGAACCTAACTTACCTGAATGATCGAGCTAGAATTTGTGTCCGAAAGTAGAATGTTCGCTAAATTTGTTAACGGTCCGTTGGTCAAGATTGTGATTTTAGATCCTTGATCGATGGATTTCACTAGCGATCTCCAAACTTCTAGCGCTAATGGTTGTCTAAGTTCAGGGAAATCGGTATCACGAGGAGCTCCAAATTCGACGGAATTTTCCGCTGTGTACCTGCAAATAAACCAATCTAAGCTTTTGTTTCAAGTAATTCGATTTGTTTCTGTAAGAAACTTTTTCACATAATGTCATATAAAAAGACTAATAGGACGTTTATCTGCCAAATACCTTAAAAAACTTGTTAAGACGCCTCCTAACAAGTACTTACTGTAACATATTTACATTCAACACACAATTGTTTGATCTTATAAATTAACTTAAGTTTTATAAAATTGTCAACAATGACATGTAGATATATTTATCGTTCTATAAAACCGATTTTGTTGTAATGATAACGGGCGAGTACCTTCTTGGGCTCCTTGGTAAATCACGAGCAAGTCCATAGAGAGTATCCGAATCCAATCGGCCACCATTTCCGTGTGGGATAGCCTTGGAATACTTGCAGTTACCAATGTTGGGGTTATTCGGATAAGACTGGTTCAAACCAAACGAATCCCCTAAACCGACAACGATATCATCACGACCCATCATATGTAACAAGTCGTAGACCACGTCGATCGTTGCCGCATCCGCCCAACCGCTACCCGTTACTAGTATTGCCTGCGATAAAATGATCAGCATTGCACCTTAATCCTCATGTTCATCTAACACTACTACAAAATAGGTTTTAGGGCACCAAAAGTATCTAAATATTCTAATAGACTGTTTTATAGGACTTAATTTTATATGAACAAATAATTGTGCGTCATATATATAAAACAGTTACAGTAGGTTTATAGGACGTATTTGTACATCCAAACAAGTTTTTTAAGGAAGTTTTTAGTTTTATTTATAAGATATGTTTGAGAAGTGTCTCAACTAAATGGACACTTGTTTTTATAAGATAAAATTTCGAATAATTTCATATAAAGATAGAACGGGTCGTAAAAAATTGGTTAGGATGCCTAAATACGTCTTTTCAGCTTATTAGAATACATTTATATATGACAACATTTATAAATTAAGTCATATTGAACAATTTATGATGACATTTAGACATAATACAACGTGCTATAAAACCGATTTTATTGTAATCTATAAGTGGCTATCGTTTTGGTACGCAAATTAGAACCATAACGATCACATTACCTTGAGGTTGATCTCTTCAACGGGTACTTTGAGGAGATAAAAGAGAGCCAAGAAATCTCCGGGACTCATATCCATATCGAACACAACAATCTTTCCGAGTTTCTTCCCTTTGAAATCTGGTTTGTAGAAAACTTCCTTGTAATAAGGGAATTCGGATGTGAAATTGAACCGGCCTCTATTTTGAGGTCGGTTTAGTACCTGGATCGTTAAAAATCTTCTACTACATCATATATGTCGATATAGTTTGAAATGTAGATCATGATAACTAAGATGATGTTCAAAATGTTTGAAAAAAACTTGGCACTTGCCTGCATATAAAAACAAGATGAATATGAAGGAAAACTATCAACTTACGTCGAGAAAATTGACAAAAAATTCTCTGTCTAACGAGCTCGTTGGGTCGACATTTGGTTTTGCTCGAGTGGTTACCAGTATGCGCACCGAGTCCGGTCCGGTGACTTCTTCCGTATAACCATCCTGAAAGAAAAACATTGCAATAATGGCTAAAAGTTATTAACATAAGATCGATAAGATCACCATCGGGTTGTTGTTCTGTGTGTTTCATGACAACAAAATCGGGTTTATAGGACGTAAAAATGTCTAATTGTCCTAATAGTCTGCTTTATAAGACTTAAGTTTATATGATCAAACGATAAATCAATCTATTTAAAGCTATACAATAAGTTTAGTTTTGGGCCGTATTAACAAGTTCTGTTAGAACAGTTTTAAAATAAGTGTAGTATTAGTATTTTATAGAATACGTTTGAGAAGTGTCCTATAAACACATCTTATAGAACGTTTTATTTCAAAAATATACTGAAAAACTTCTTAACACCTAAATAATCATCAAATAAAAACTTATTGTAACATTTTTAGATCGTAGACGCTTTATTGTTTGGTTCTTCTATAAAGCGGTCTATTAGGACACTTACATATTTTTTGCGTCTTATAAACTCAATTGTGTTGCAGTTTTTACGACGATTGAATTGAATTACCTTACATATCCCAGTCCCGTTCTCACGGAGGCAAAACGGATCTTGAATGCCTGTTTGAACATGACCGCTATGAACTCCATTTTTCTGCAACTTGAATTTTGAGATCTTCCGGCCATCGAAGAGATTATTCGAGCCATCAGATATCCCATAAGGTTTGTTCGAGGTAATCACAGTGATATTCATATACTCCATTTCAGCAAATTCATTTTTCTCATGTTCTTGTATGTTACGCATAGATGATGTAGCAACACCCGACATAAACGAATCCCACATGAAATAACTCTGCGAAAACACGATCAAGACAATTAAAACTGTTCATATATGAACCAATCAACACTCAAAATCGACGAACACCTAAAAACCAGTTAATTACCGTAAAGAATTGATCGTCAAACCAAGTATCACGGACAGCCTTCAAAGACTTAAAAACGTATTGCGCTTCATATGTATGTTGATTGCGCTCAAATGTCTCGAAGAACTCTTGAGTAATGGGAATCGTATTCGTAGCATCCAATGGAACAAGGGTGACCGGAATCCCAGAATGAATAACCTGCAAACAAACGCGATCTAATTATTAAATCAAATAAATTCTCGTTTTACACATTGAATTTTAGGATTTATGGTTTAGGGTTTAAGAATACCTGATATGCAGCAAAGGGGTCACCAAAGAAGTTAAACTCAGCATAAGGATTACTTCTAAAGGCTGTGAACATGTTACCATGGTCACCACATTGCTGAGGCTGACAAGATGTGTCATTTTTGGGACAACAATTGGACCTCACACCACCACCCATGATATAAATATGCTTAACATTTTTCTTTAAATGTGGATTCATCATAAGAAAAATACCAATATTTGTGTGTACTCCTATCAAAAATATGCTAACAGGACCATCCGATATCGTCTTGATCAGTACTTCCTGCGTAGTAGGTTGTCGAAGAGGCGAGTATCTCCGGCTTCCCTGGTAGATGAGGGAAGAACAACATTCAAGTCACAATTATATATCAACACTAAGGGATGGACTCAGGAATTTTTTCATACGGTTTTTATCGACATGTCTTCATTTTTTTACCAACGTTCAATGTCGCCCTATGTGTTTTTAGCCTAATTGACAATTTTCATTCCCTTGTAAAGCTTCATAACACCAGCTTAATACAAACATATTGTTGTATTATAAACTTGTTTTTATCAAGATGGGAGCCCAAGAAGTCCAAGCCCAAACCCAAGAAATGTGGAGAGTTTTTTCTAGTAAATAAGTTGGAAAGTCTAGAGTTTTTTTTTTTTAATAAGGTTTGCATTGAATTGTGATCTCATTTAATAGAGGTATAGATGTGTGGTTGAGATTAATCCTCTCATCCTATAAATAGGTGGTTTTCTTGTGTTTGTAATCATCAAGTGAAGACAAGATCAATGAGTTTATAAATAGAGTTGTTTGAAGGTTGAAGAAAAAGAAGTGTTTCTGTTGTTTTGAAGTTCTTTCTCCAACAAAGTGGTATCAGAGCTATATCAGCTATGGTGATTGTATTGGTTTATAGATATCTTAGTATGCTTTGTGGTTGCGGCTAGACTGGTCTTCCACACCAGAAAAGAATTTATCTTCGTCATATTAATTGGGATCAAGAAAGTCAATCGAAAGTATGGCCAACAACTTGGCATCATTTCAAGTACCGGCACTCAAAACTGACAATTATGATAATTGGAGTATCAATATGAAAGCTCTATTGGGTGCACATGATGTATGGGAAGTAGTAGAGAGGTTTTATTAAGCCCGAAAATGAGGCTACATTAAGCAATGTGCAAAGGGATAACTTAAGGGATATGAGAAAGAAGGACAAGAAAGCGCTCTTCCTAATCTATCAAGCCTTAGATGATGATGGCTTCGAAAAGGTCTCAAGTGCAACATCAGCCAAAGTAGCATGGGAGAAGTTACAAACTTCCCATAAAGGAGCCGAACAAGTGAAAAAGGTACGCCTTCAAACATTAAGAGGAGAATTTGAATCGATGGATTTTTAAGTTTTTTTTATCGATTTCGAGATTTTTTTGGTATTTTTGGTTGATTTCAAGAGATAATTTCGGTTTTTTTGGTTGATTTCAAGAGTTTTTTTTGTTTCTTTGGTTGATTACGAGGTACGGTTGCACTTCTAAAATAATACGGTTGCACCTTCTAAACGATATGGTTGCACCTTTCACAAATCTATTTTTTTACCTTAAGGCGAAGAAACAATATGGTGGCACGTGCCACCATGGGCACCACAGTAGGCCTGTCCCTTTACACGATCGATTTTTGTTGTTGGAGTCTCGTATGGGTTAAACACATACCAAAAAACTTTTTCATATATATATAGGCACACACAAACCTTCACCTTTTTCTAAAGAGGGCATTTATAGAGAGAGGTTCAAAAGGACGTATTTTATATTGTTTAGTCCTTTAGTCCTATGTAATTACACTATTGGTCCTTGTGATTAGGGACACAGAATGCAACGAAATGCAAACCACAAGAACCAGAGTGCAACGAAATACAAACCATGGGGATCCCTGATGTACTTATTTCAAAATTGGGACCATATCCAGATTTTGAGTAAACCACATGACCAACGGTGTAATTAACTCAAAATAATTAACTCAAAACATCTTATTGGGACATTAATTAGACATTTTAAGCGACTTATAAATCCAATTTCGTTGTAACTAGTATAAGGTGAATTAAGGGATTTCACATATTCTAACATTGGTAATTCTACATTTTCATATTAGAGTGCAATGGAAACATCATAACAATAATGACAATACCTGTGGTAGAAAGCTTCTTCGTAAGCCAAAATTTGTATCGATATCTAATCTTCCTCCACCTCCGATAGGAATAGCTTGTCTATATCTACAAGGTCCGCTTGTGCCACATCCCTAATCATAACTTAAAATCAAACTCATACTATGTATATATTATTCCGTTAATTAATTACCAGAAGTTAATTAATCTTTGCTTAACGAAACTAATTAATTAATTAATGTGTCATGAAATATATGAATTAAAATAATTACATATATATATATATATGTATGTATGGGGTAGAGTTTCAGTGAGAAGTTGAAGTTAATGTGAGAAGCGTGAGAAGTGGTTATCAACCGTTGGATGAGAAATGGACACACATTAGGATGTGATACACCGAATCAATTCCCTTCTAAGACACCATTCATGGGAGGGAATGAGATTAAAAGTGATCAAGGACTCATATCCACTTCTCACGTTAAACTCAACTTCTCAAACGATACTATCATCTGTATGTATATACCTGATCAATTATAGGAAGATAGCCACCAACATTAGGTAGGATTGTACCATCTTGGAGTATTCCACCCTCACCTCCAACACCGACAGCAACATCGTCTCGGCCCATCATGTAAAGCATATCATATATTTGATTTGCAGCATGCCCACCATTCGTCCATGAATTCGTGTTCACAGTTATTGCCTGCATATAACATCATTACCATTAAACTATATATTCAAAATCTATCTTCAGGTGAGGTTTACTATTATTAATTTGGTAATAAAAACACAAAATTCCACCTCTCTCTCTCTCTCTCTCACACACACACACACACATACATAGGGTGAAAACGATGATCAAATAAGAAAACATAATAACGACTAAATCACATTTGATTTTACACTAAAATAATGTGTGAAATCACATGTAATTTGCACAACCTTTGTTGACCGTGTTCCACAATCACATTAACCGTTATCTCAGTGAAAAATCATATATGATTTGGTTGTTCTCGTGTTTTCTTATGTTGACCATATATGTTATCGTTTGAACCCCTCTCTCTCTGTATATATTCTGTTGTTATTAAATAGTTAATTTAATGGGTTAATTTAGCAATAAAAATACAACTTATAAAAACATTTAATTAATTTTATTACCCCTATAGATAGGAAAGCCATAACTCCCCATAAAACCATAACTTCCCATAAAAATATTAATTAATTATTTACCATGTGTATCTAGTCCTTACACAATGTTTTTAGTGATTTGTATTTTCTTTAGTTTTTTGTTCTTGATGTTGTTGTTACACATTCTGTTCAGAATGTGTAATTAATACACGTAGGTGGTCGCAATGTTTAAATATATTTGATGGTGGTTCAAATTGTGATACTATATATATATATACACGTTTTTGGTTATGGGATTTGATTATTGATTTTGTTTACATTAATCATGTGTATCAAAGTCCTCACAATATATATATATATATATAGAGAGAGGTGGGTTCATACGAGAAAAACATCTATTTAAGAAAACACGAGAACAATCGAGTACATACAAAATCATATATGATTCACGAGACATTGCGATCGATCGCCCGCGTCCAATTTTTTCGGGTTAATGTAAAATCACATATGATTTTGTACATAATCTACTGTTTTTTGCTGTTTTCTTGTTTTTATAAATAGTTAGCGTTCTCGTTTGAACCTTCCCCATCTCTCTATATATAACCATTGTTGTTTGGCAAAGAAATCACAATTAATACTCGCTAAAATGGGGAACTGTGTGTCTTGCTTCACCTCATCAAACGAGACTATTCCCATTGAAACCAGGTTTAAGTTTCCTTTCGCCATTGCCTTCTTGGCCACCAGGTTTCATTCTCTTTATTTTCTTTTACAAACTTTATTTATTTATTCATAAATATATAATTTTCCTTAGATGTTTTGTTAAATTAAAATGTTCCACTTTTTGGTAAAATTTCGACCCAAGATTGTGCACGCATTTTGATAACTATTAATAAATATATATAATACTATTTAATTATACTTATACATTTTTACCAAGTCACAACTTTCAAGAAATTAAAATAAGGTCTACTGCTCAAGATGGATCAAGTGACACTGATATCACCTTCTTCCGGTACCCATTAATTACCCATACCATATTAGGGGTGAGCATCGGAACTGGGTACCCGTTTTAGGAACCGTAACCGCTCCAAAACTGTCGGGTCCAGGATTGGAACCGATATGATTGGTTCAAGTTTTGGTTCCTAAAATACGGAACCCATTAAGACTGTTTCGGTTCCGGTTCTCATTTTTTTGGAACCGTTACCGGCTGGGTACTCGCCGAGACTATTTATAAAATAATGTTTTATTTGTTAGGTGTTGACGACTTGATGTGAAATGTTATAGAAGTCATTTTGTTGCTGTCAAGACTCGAGAGTGTATAATTTATTTATATAATAGTTAGTTTCTATCGGATTAGTTTTCACCACTTATATAATAGTTATTGTAGTTTGTAGTTTGTACTAGATTTAAAAAGTTAAAATTACATTTTATTGTATTACCCATACCATATGGCTTCTCCATGCTTGGTTGCTACTATCTATTAGGTAATTTCTGATCCAATATCAATACTTATCTTTTATACCGATTTAACATTAAATCACACTAATTCAATATCAAAATTTACGCATTTTGGTGTTTGTAAATATACAACACCAAATTATACTATTAGTTTATTATCTTATTTTTAAACATTATCTATATACTGCATCAATCAAGAATTATACGTTAAATGGAAAAGGGCCGCAAGGCGATCCGTTGGCCCCTTTTCTCTTTTTAATTGTTGCGGAAAGCTTAAATGTATTAATGTTGGAATCAAGCTTAAAGGATTATTTGAAAGTGTGGCTAATGGCAAAGACGATATAATTATAACACATCTCCAATATGCTGACGATACGATGTTTTTCGGCAAATGGAGTGTCGGCAATATCAAAAACCTATTGCAAATCCTTCAATGCTTTCAAGCGGCATCTGGGCTAAAGATCAATATTGGTAAGAGCAAACTTTTTGGAGTGGGGGCCGATTGTGAAGAAACTAAATCTTCGGCGTCTAGTTTAGGATGCAGTCTACCTTGGCCTCGCAATGGGAAGAGCTATGAACAAAGTTGATAATTGGAAGGAGGACATAAAGAAGGTGAAGAACAAACTGGCGACTTGGAAGGATAAATGGATTTCGATTGGCGGTCGGTTAACTTTGGTCCAATCGGTACTAGGTAATCTCCCTTTGTACTTTTTCTCGCTTTTTCGCACCCTGTGTGGAGTGATTCGTGAGCTTGAGAGTGTGAAGAGTCGCTTATTTTGGGGAGGGGGGAACGGTTCAAACTCTAAGAGGGGGTGGCTTGGGTAAAATGGGAGAGGGTGGTGAGGAACTTAAAAAGGGGTGGGCTAAGTGTGGGAAGCTTGCAAACTTTAAATTGGGGGTTGTTAGGAAAATGGTGGTGGAGGTTTGCTACTGAACAGAACACGTTGTGGGTAAGGGTGATCAAGAGTTTGTAGGGGAGGGAGGGAGGGTTCAGTAGTGTTGGACCGACGATTAGGGGGGGTCGATCGGTGTGGGGGAACATAATTAGACTAGGGAAGGAAGTAGGAAGGCTGGGAGTTAATCTTGAAACTTTATTTGAGAAAGAAGTGGGGAGAAGGGATGAGACAAGATTTTGGAAGGAAAGATGGGTGGGAAATGAGGTGCTAGGAGAGAGATTCAAGAGGCTTTATCATCTTGAAACTAGAAAGGAGGATTTGATAGCCGATAAGGGAGCTTGGGTCGACAAAAATTGGACTTGGTTGTGGAAGTGGAGAAGGGTTCCGAGAGGTAGGGAGGTGGGAGAATTAGAAGATTTGAAGAATCTTCTTCAAACTTGGTCACCGATGGTAGAAGTAAAGGATCACATCAAGTGGATAGGGGAGGGGGCGGGATATTTTCGGTTCAAGAATTTAAGGCTATATTAGATGAGAAAGTGGCGGAGGTTGGGGAACAATTTGAAGACACCAAATGGTCGAAGGTGATACCGAAGAAAGTATGTATATTTTATTGGAAAGCAAAAATAGGTAGGCCACCATGTAGGGAGGTTTTAGAGAAGATGTGGATAGTTATAAACTCGGTGTTGTATCCCGATGTGACAAAGAAGTGGAGTCAGTGAATCACGCGTTGATAAAGTGTAACGAGGTAGCAAAAGTTTGGCAAATGGTACTTCGTTGGTGGAATCTCAAGGAAGAAAGCGTCTCATCTTTACAAGAAATAGTGGATTTGGCTCAAAACATGAATGGCAATGGTCTACGATTTAAATTCATTGGATGGTATGCACATGTGTATGTGTGTGTGTATATATATATATATATATAATCAGGTTAAGGAAAAAACTGTACAAAAATGAAAAATTCATTGGATAATATGCACATGTGTATGTAAGTAATTTGTAACATGCACATGTGCATAATGCACACATACTTTAAAACCAAAAAACAACTTCAATTACTTGTATCCATATGTGTATACTGTCCGGATGAACGTTTACCAGGGTGTTCATCATTTTTTCATTCTTTTTAGGTTTTCCCTTGAACCTCTCTATTTAAACTTCATCATAACTATATAAAGATTACGTTTTGCATACATTTTTGTAAGCTAATTCGACTATAAAAAAATACCCGGATTTTATATGTTATTTTTGTGATATATCAAATCTCTTTTATTTTAAGTTGAAGGTTTTTTATATTTGAGACTATGAATATATAAAAAACCTCCAACTTAAATAAAAGAGATTCGATAAATCACAAAAATAACATATGAACCGCGGTTATTATTTTTATAGTCGAATTAGCTTACAAAATTTATGCAAAACGTAATCTTTATATATATGTAAGAGAAGAGAAGGAAGCTAACCTGCAAATCAAATTCAGATCGATTAAGCTTTAAGAGGTATAATATGGCAAACAAATCGTCAGTATCAACGTCGGTATCCACAATAATCCGGTGAGGAGCGCCGCCATGGACGGTGGTGGAGGTAGCCAATATTCCGATTATAGAAATGATGAGAAGAGATAATGAAGACGACAATAGCCATAACTTCTTCATTACTCCCAATAGCAAATAGCAATCTTACCTACCCTATGGCTGTCCAATTAAACCTGTATATAAACAACTTGACTTCTTCTCTAATAGAAAGTGTCACACCAACTCTAATATATGATTCTATTAGTATTATCTATATAAAGCAGATTCTGTATCATCTCATTAATAGCCTAATCTCTTTGTAATCATGCTAATCATGGTATGATATCACAACAATAATGTAGCATGATATGGTGAATCAAATCTGTTCATTAATTGTATAGATATAGGTTGATATGGTGGATCATATCTTATGCATTAATTGTATCGGTACTAACTGGCTACCATATAAAGCCATGTAATATTGTATGAAAGACATAAGAAATTTTACATTTTACATGGTATCAGTAGAACACGTTACCTCCTGGTTTTTTTTCCTGCTTTCTTCTTTCTTCTTTCTGTTTCCTCATGGCCTCAACTTCCAACCCTTCTCCTCTTGTGTAACACCCTCAAATCATAAAGGAGCAACTAATTTAAAATTTTCAATAATACCTCAAAGAAAGACGTAACATCTTACAACAGGTCTATTCTTGAAATACTGTTCTAGATTTAACCATCAACAAATATGAATAGTCTTACACATGGACTAATCAAAGGTCGGGTGTTACTAAACCCAAATACAAATTGCTATAACCCAAGGTAACGGGGGAAGGCTTCACCGAACTACTCACCCTCGAGCATAATCTATTCCTCATCTATTCACAGTGTTTCTAGTACCACGCCCAACCGGGACCTGATGCACATTCCGACAAATAAAAAGGTTAGACTAACGCCTAATGAGTTCAAGAGTTTTCAACATGAATAAATATATTGTTAAGAGGAAAGAATGCAATTTAAATCATAATATTTCAAAATGATTTAACTCAAATATGAAAATGACTCATTTTCCAATAACATGCATTTTTAAGGGCAAACGCCCCGATACAAAATATTCTTTATAAAATGATGCCGCTCAAAACTTACTCAAACGCGAATAGAAAACGGACTCCCAATTATAAAAACACGGACAAAACTTTGCATCCCGAAGCACCCAAAAACACGGGTGGGGCGTAATAATCAATTCGTAAATCATGAAAAGCAATCCATGTAAACATAATGTGCCACCGGAAATATGGAACTAAAATCCAATACTCACGCAACCAAAAAATGGGATGAAACCCAAATGTTAAGACATGGACAATTAAATATCCAAAATGCTGCTGGCCGACAACGAGGGACACCCGTATCCGTTGAGAGTGGAGGAACACAAAATTATGCCACTCATTAAACGTTAATCTATGACACTTCACGACACGCAAGCCCAAGTGCCCCTATGACTCCCTTCAAGCTACACCAAAAGAGACAACTGACCTTAGCGAATATTACCATGAATACCGCCAAAGGTCCGACAACATTCGAGGACTACAACTATGGCATTACCCCGAATGACGGAGGTCCAAAACGCCCATCAATCATGATAGAACAACCGGACTCAGCCCTCCTAGTGTACACTTGAAAGGTTAAGGTCATAAAAACATGGGTCCCGGAGTCAATTCCCGAAACACCCAGTTGACCATCAATTAAAGACCGACTCACGTACTTATGGATCCAATGCAACACAGTCTAACATTACATGACTACACATGAATGACCACGCACTCGAGCATGTATTTATCATAAATATGCAATAAAATGCATTAAGATGTATATCGAACTTGGGCTCTACAAAAAGCCATTAAAACTTGGATAAATGTCCACGAGACTCTTTTAAGTCAAAACCGAGCTAAAATGCTCAAAATCCATTTGACCAACAAATAACGGCCCCCTAAATAATAAAACACATCTAAACGAAGTTTATGCAGACACAAATTTCAAAGATGTGATTAACCCAAAACTCAACACGACTTGGAACATATCATTTACAAAATGGGTTTATGAAATCAAATACACCCAATAATGTATATATCATGGATTAGAATTTATTTGCACAAAAATCACCAAAGATGCATAAATCATAAAATTGACTTTATTTGTACAAAATCACCAAAATGCATAAATCATGCTATTACTTATCAAGATATCCAAGTCTCAAATATGGGCATTTTATGAGACTAGAACTACCCAAGTTTATCAAATGTGAAAACTTATCAAAATACCCAACATATTGACAATTACCAAATAGAACATATTTTACTTCAAAGTACTCATTTTGGCATGTACATAGTTTTCACAAAGCAACTTGAACTCACCTTGCTAGGTTAAGTTAAACCTAGGTTCCAAACTCAACCATTAGCCTTCGATAGAGTAGATTCCACCTTTTCCAAGCCCTAAAATATTAAAATTTAAATATTTAACAATGATATTTATTTTTAAATGAGCTAGGGTTTCCAAACAACCCATTTCCTCAACTCTACAATGAAACAACAACAAGTAAAACCTTTAGATCTACAAAGATCTTTATACTAAAGCTTGGAACATTCAAGGAAACTTACCACATCAAAGTATTGAGACTTTCCACCCCAAGTTATTCAAGGAAACCATTCCAACTCTTCAACTCAAGCTTCCAAATACCGAACCTTATACTCTCTTAGGATAACCCACCATAGATGCTCTAAATCTGAGATATGAACTCCCAAAAATCGCACTAATGGAAGAGAGGGATGGGATATGGGAGTAGAAAATGAGAGAAACCCTAAAATTTTGGGTATAAATTGATCAGACCGATTCCCGCGGCCTTGGCCGTGACCTTAGGTCATGGCCAAGCCACGCGTATCTCTAAACACGGATCATAGTGAGCTGCGCGAGCCTGTCCTCGGCTTGAAGTCGCGGGCCAAGCCGCGCGTGTCTCCTGTTGTGTCTCCTCACATCTTGTGTTAAACCGTTCCCCGCCCGATTCTCTCAACCGACCGCTGATCGTTTTCCTTGGTCGATCGTTAATCGTTTCTTTAGGAATTTACGGGTGTTACATCTTGCTACTGCTCAATTTACCAAACTCACTGAAACTAATTATCTACCTTGGCTTTGAGAACTCAAACCTTGGCTTCATGGTCAAAAACTATGGGGATATATTGATGGTACTATGCTAGAACCATCGCCAACCAATGTCAAACCTGCTACTGGCAGTAATCAACCTGCCACCATCGAACCCAATCCCGCCCACAAAGAATAGTTTGTCATTGATTAACAAATTGTAAGTGTCCTTACTCGTTCTCTCTCTGAAAACGTTGCTCGTCTCACTATCGGCTACGATACCTCTAAGTCCATTTGGGATTTCCTCACAAATCATTTCTCCCGAAAATCCATAGCTAGTGTAATAAGCCTAAAACTTCAGCTTTTTGATATCCAAAAAGGGTCTCAAACAGTTGATGCCTACCTTCAATAAGCCAAAACCATAGCCGATTCCCTTGAATCCATTAATCAACCTGCCAATGATGCCGATTTGGTCGTTGCTACCCTTCATGGCCTTGGACCTGACTACCTCATTTTACTTAATTGCATACACGTATTTTTGCATTTGATGCACAACATCAATCACGTGATTCTAACGGAGCACAAGTTACTGCACTTTTCAACCAAAACCATTCACAACATATTGTCGACGTCTGCTAACACTTCACTACTTCTTCGGTGGTCGTGGGAGTGGTCGTCGAGGTGGTAGAAACCATCGTCGTGGAGGCCGTAATTTCTATAGTGGACAACGTTCTCAATATCCAACTCAACAGCTCTCTCATGGACCACGGTCTCCCTTCTCATCCCCATAACATCCCATTAATCCTTGGTCTAGTGGCCTTCTTGGACCTGGCCCACGACGGTGTTCAAATTGTCAAACTAGCCAACATGTCATCTCTCAATGTCCACATCGGTTCCAAGGCTCTTCCACCAATCAACAATTTGTTGGAGCTCATTTATTTGGAGATAACAATTGGTACCCTGATACAAGTGCTACACATCATATGACATCCATGCTAATTCAAAATGCCCAACCATACACCGATCCTCATAATGTTTACATGGGTAATGGTGACTCTATGTCGGGTACCCATTATGGTAATCTACCCTTTTCCTTGGGTGACTCTAGTTTCTTTGTCGAAAATATTCTTCATATTCCATCTATTCGTAAAAACTTGTTGTCTGTTGCTTGTTTTACTAAAGATAATCTTGTCTACTTCTTATTTCCTCCCGATTTCTATCAAATTCAATGCTTACGTACCAGTCTTATATTGTTTCAGTCCTGTAAAGATGGACTATATCCATTCAACTTGTCTTCCATTCCGGTCAAACCACAAGCCCTTGCAACGGTTCATTCTACCCTATGGCGTCAACGTCTTGGGCATCCTTCCAATTCTGTTCTTACATCTTTAAAGTCCACTTTAGCATTTCCCATGAACTCTCGGTTTTTCTGCCGTGAATGTGCCTTGAGCAAATCGCATAAATTACCTTTTCCTTCAAATCATGTATCTGCTACCACTTTACTTGAAATAATACATAGTGATGTGTGGATGTCTCCGTTTCTTTTTGTTAGTGGATATAAATATTATGTCGTGTTTACCAACGAGTTCTCACGGTTTACTTGGATTTATCCCATACGTCGCAAAATGAGGTTCTTACTCACTTCCAATCCTTGATTGCCTTAATTCAAAACTTATACAATTGGTCAATTAAGATTATTCAAAGTGATAATAGAACTGAATATGTAAATCAAACATTCTCTCATTTTTGCAAATCTCTTGGGATACAACAACGACTCACATGTCCTCATACACCCGAACAAAACAGACTTGCAGAGTGCAAACACCATCACATTGCTACCATCATTCGATCTCTTCTTCTAACCTCTGGTAGTCCTTCAAATTTATGGGTCGAAGCTGGTCTTACTGCTGTCAGTCTCATCAATATCTTGCTTACTCCTATCCTAAATTGGTCCACTCCCTATCATCGTCTCTATGGTACAAATCCTTCCTATTCTCATCTTCGTATCTTTGGTTCGTCTTGTTATCCTCATTTATGATCATCTTCCTCCAATAAGTTGTCTAATAGGAGCTTACAGTGTGTGTTTATAGGGTATAGTCCCTCACATAAAGAATATAAATGTCTTCACCCTTCTACGGGTCGTGTTTATTTGTCCAGTCATGTTTTGTTTAATGAATCTTATTTTCCGTTTAAGGAATCAAATGAACTTCCTCCCACTGATTCCTTTCAATTAGTCCACAGATCTTCAACTCCTCAAGCCCATGTCTTAATCCCCATATCATCTTCATCTAACAACCCACCACATGATGTCTCACAAGACGAAATCCAAAGCCATCCCATTGACATCACCACCACCAACACCTCTGTTCCACCTACCATTACACCAACCACCGCTTCCCCAATTATTCAGTACTCACACCGCCACAACCCACCTCAAAACACCTCAACTTCATCAACAACCACTTCACCAATGCCAATGGAGTCTTCAGCTCCCGCAGCTCCCGCAGCTCCCGCAGCTCCCGCAGCTCCCGCAGCTCCCGCAGCTCCCGACATCCCCCACTCCCCCCGACCACCCAGCAGCCCCCATAGCACCAGCAGTCCCTGCTGCCTCGACAGCACCAGCGCGTGCCCGCTGCCCCCACTGTCATCGTCCCTGACCACCCAGCAGCCCCCGCTACCCCAACAGCACCAGCGCCGCCCGCTGCTCCAGTGCCTCCCGTTGTCCATTCGATGACCACTCGACTACGTCATGGTATTGTTCAAACAAGACAATGAACCGATGGTACATTCAAATGGCCAATACTAAATGCTCTTCTAACTTGGGCAAATGCAATAGAACCTACTTGTTTCTCTTAAGCATCACAATCACGGGAATGACGTGCAGCCATGACGGAAGAGTTCAATGAGTTGCTAAAGAACAAAACATGGACTTTAGTTCCTCCTTCTCATAAACAAAACATAGTTGGTTTCAAATGGGTCTTTCATATCAACGCACATCTGACGAATCTGTGGAGCGCTACAAGGCTCACCTCTTTAATGCATTCACCAATTTGGAAAACCAATATCTCGGTGCCTGTTTCAATCCGTACAAGGATTTTTGCAACCGACAAACTATATCAGGACTTGACGATTTAAAACCTAGGGGCATCTCCATGTATACCTATTCATTCAGATCCTCATGCAAAAATGCATTATGTACATCAATTTGATGCATCTCCCACTTTTTCGATGCTGCAACGGCTAGAATAGCTCGAACGGTTACCATTTTTGCTACGGGAGCAAATGTTTCGTTGTAATCGATTCCAACCACCCGATGATTTCCAAACACAACCAATCTTGCTTTGAGTCTTTCAACACTTCCATCTAAATTGAATTAGATTTTGTATACCCATCGGCTACCAAGTGCTTCCCGGGGGGAAGTTTTGCCATAGTCCAAGTTCCATTATCTTCCAAAGCACGAACCTCCTTTTGCATTGCATTACACCATCCTTCATCTTGCATAAAGTATCGTGGTTCACTTCCTGCATGAATGGTAGCAAGAAAATTCCGATGTTTTTCGGAAACATTTTCACAGTTAACATAGTGTGCTATAGGAAAGGGACTACTTTAGGCAAGCTATGGTGTAGGTGAAGTCAGAGATGGACTCTTTTGAATGACATTATGAGTGACATACTCATGTAGATTCACAGATGCAAGCTTATGCCGAAAATCCCTTCCTAAATTCTCAGGTTCACTGAGTGTATCATAAATTGAGACTTGTTTATTTGTTAAGACCTGTGCGTTCCCCCTGCAGTCGAGACATGAGTGTCCCCCTCGGAGGAGGAAGGACCCGCATCGTCATTAGGTTCAATGGGTATAGGGTTTTCTTCCGGTATCTCCGCATAACCACTTGTATCTTCTACAAAGTCGATATCATTACCCATAGTAGAAAACTTATTATCGGATGTTGTATCTGGGACACCTTTTACAGAAACAGGAATATGCCTTCATAAAACTTTACATATCTTGAAACAAAGAATTTTTTAGCATCGAGATCAAATAGCTTCCATCATTTCTTCCCAAATGGGTAACCTAAAAATACACACTTTCTACTTCGACTTGCAAACTTGTCTCCCTTTGCTTGTTGACTATGAGCAAAACAAAGTGACCCGAACAATTTGAGTTCATCATAAGCTGGTAGAGTTCCAAAGAGCACCTCTTATGGACACTTATTTCCGAGAACCATTGAGGGAGTTCGATTAATAAGATGTACGACTGCCAAAATACACTCTCCCCAAAAATAAAGAGGCAAGTGTCCCTGAAAGCGTAAACCACATGCTACATTCAAAATGTGGCGGTGTTTTCGTTCAACCCTTCCATTTTGTTGAGGTGTCCCAACACATGATGATTGGAATAAAATTCCGTTTGCTAAAAAAAATAGTATTGCAAACAATTAAATTCAGTTCCATTATCACTTTGGACACACCGGATTTTCTTTTCAAATTGTTTATCGACCATAGCAACAAAAGACATGAACATCTTATGAACTTCTGTTTTATCAAGCAACAGATAAATCCATACAGCTCGGGAGTAGTCATCAAATATTGTAAAAAAATAACGCGCACCTCAAGAAGAAACTGTGTTGTAAGGTCCCATAAATCACAATGTATTTTCTCAAAACTTTGAGTAGTTTTATTAACACTTAGAGAAAAACTATCTCTAGAATGTTTTGCACTATGACACACTTCACATGCTTTATTCAATTATTTATTCGTAGAGGAACTAACTAAAGGAATCATCCTTACTACTTTTTCTGAAAAATGCCCTAATCTTTTGTGCCATAATTCAATAGATGAGTTCAAAGCATCCACATTATTTGCCTTTACCATCGACATCTTTTGGAAGAAGTAGAGTCCATCCCGTCTTTCACCGATTCCAATCAACTCCCTCGAACGATGGTCCTGTATAACACACATGTTATTAGTAAACTGAAGAAAACATCGGAATTCATCAGTAAGTTGAGTCACTGAAATAAGATTGCAATTCAAGTGTGGAACATATAGAACTTGGTTGAGTGACAAGTTATCCGTGCGTTTAACAACTCCTTCTTTAGTTTCTTGGACCGTTCTCCCATCTGGGAGACCAATAGGACAAACTTGTACATTTTTTACGTCGGTTAAGACCGATAGATTGCCGGTAACATGATTCGAACATCCTGTATCAATTATCCATAGGTTGTTTTTCAACTCACCGGTTAGCCGTTCAGAATGTAACACCCGGAATTTTCAGCAAAATTATCAAATTATGGATTATTGTCTTTGTCGAGAGATAGGCCCATTTGAAGTATAACTAGTCTGAAAGACAATTACCTTGGACCCTATGCGTATCAGGAGTTTCGGGTGCAAAAAAGGAAGATTCGGGGCTCTTCACAGCTTGGGTGACAATACCCATGACTGTGACATGTGTCATTATCGCGGGGCAAGATCGCGGGAGTGGTAAGGATCTCGGTACACTTGGGGCGACAGTGTCCGACGATTATGCCAGGGTCACTATTGTGGGGCATAACCACGAGGCTTGTACCGCGGGTGGTAGGAGGCGTGCGACAGTTCCACGCGACTATGCCAAGGGCATAGTCGCCGGTAACAATCGCGGTCTAGGGGAATAAGCCTATAAACCCGATTTTTAATAGTTCCTCTTCATTTGGTTGCTATTCTCTTGGTCTTCTTTCTCTCTCAAAACCCATCCACACCCCATATGCCGATTTGAAGGCTTTGAAGACTTGGATTTGGAGTACTAAAGTGATCCTTCACCTTTTGGCCAAGATTGGGAACAAGTTGAAGCTTCATATCTCATCATCCATCTTTCTAAGGTTTAGAGGTTTCTTTTACCCCTCCAAACCCTTTTCCATTCTTTTTGATGATTTAGGGTTTGAAGTCCATCATGTTGCCCTAGAAGTTCAATATTGGTGGGTTCAAGTGTTGTGACTAATGTAAATATCTTCATTTCTCCACCTAAGAAATTAGGGTATTGTCATCCTTCCATTTCCTTCTATTGTGTTAGAACTTGGTTTTAACTTGGAAGTATTTGTGACTAAGGTTTTGTTGAGAACTTGAGGCTAGGATTTAGAAGGTTTCAAGTCTTCATCCAAGAAACTCAAGCATTTGGGGGTAAAACCTAGATTTAGTCTAAATCTAGCACGGTGAGTTCTAGTTGCTTTACAAAACTATATACATGTCAAAAAATAAATGTTTTGGGTTTTCAAACATACAATTATGTGCTCACTTTATATTCAATGGGTTTTTATGGTTTTGGGATTCTTGAGTATCTTGGGTTGTTAAATGTTTATAAATAATTTACGAAGCGATATTGGGCATTTTGGCCACCAAAGAGGATATTGATCCACTAGTAAGCATTTCATTGGATTTGGATAACAAATTTCATTGCTTTCTAAATGTGCAAATTGGGTTACAAATGAGTTTTGATGGAATGATCTTAAGAGTTGGAACCTTATGGGCAATTATTTGGTTATTGTATATTTGATGATTTTACCAAACTTACGAGTTTTGAATGTTGGAACTTATGGCTTTTACTTAGGTTATTGGAAACGGTCATTCTTGATCTTATGAATATTAAGAAATTGTGAACCTTACGATTTGGGCCTTTGGCCAACCATACTTTGGAAAATGCCATTTTTGGAAAAGTTGGACTTCGACTCATGTAGCTATATTGGAATCATTATTTTGCTAACGCCTTATGATGCCTTATGGCTTGTTTATTACTCAAATGAGTTTTGGGACGTTGTCCGGTTTAAATGGCTCAATGTAGAGTTTTATATAAAAATGCAATTATTGCATAAGTGTTGATTATTACATGTGTGAGTGCATAGTTATTCATTTGGGACATGTAATGTTTTAGACTGTAATGCATTGGATCCATAGGCATATGAGTCATTGTGTTCATCATGGAGTTTTTGATATCCATGTTTGAGTCTAGTGAGTGGTCCCCAAGTCATGTTTTTATGTAATCTTGTGGTGGTGCTCTAGAGTCGTATACGGAGCTAAGTCTTGCGGTGGTGCCCATGGTGAGCCGGATACAGAGACATGTGACTTTTGTGGTGAGACTCATCTAGAGGTCGAGTAGACACTAGGGTCATTTGGGCATCTTGCGGTGGTTGCTCAATGGAGCCGTATACGGGGATCCATTACTTGTAGTGAACCTCGTGAACGTTGATAAGTGGCTTAACTATGTGTTCTGCCACATTCGATGGAACCGACTCTCCCCCATCACCGGAAGGTGTTATCTTCAAGTATTCCCTTGCCCGTACCTACGGTGTTAAAACGTACCATTTGATTTATATAAATAGTATTTTGATGAAATACCTCGTGGGTGCGTTTTGGGGAAAACGGATGGTGAACATTGTTTGAAAGGGGATATTTGGTATTGAAAATAATATCGTTTGTGATCAAAGCCTTTTATAATCAATATTTTAGGGGCAGTCGTTTTTAGAATAAAGTATTCTTTTTAATCGTTTTATGATTTATGTGATAAAACTGCTTTAACTCACTAGGCGTTAAGCCTAACACCTCTTATCGACATGTATATTAGGTCTTAGATGGATCTGAGAGGTGACTGGAGTTTGGTAGAAGTTCCGATAGGATGGCTTAGTGACGTCATCCAGTTTTGAGAAGATAGCTGATTTGGTGGTTTTAGTAGCACTCTTTAGATTTTGTTCCCGTTTGTGGGACTAGATAGTTCTGTTTGAACTCTGATACATGTTGTGGTGTTTATTGTCCTTGTAACTTTAGAGATTGTTATTTCAAGTGTTAAATGTAAGGGATTTTTTGAAGTTTTAATTTATCTGCTATTTTCAAATTTAGGTGTGTTACATAGAAGGAGTTTGCATGTTACCGAGTGTGGTCATGAGGATTTTCCATTGTTCATCTGATAAGCCATGCAGAGGTGTTGTAGAAGAGTTCGATTGCCCTATGGCACGAGTGGAACTGTCCGTGGTTGTTGCATTTGCTCGTGTACCTCGGCCACGACCAACGACCGTTGATTCAATTTTGCCTCGACCCGTACCGTTTTTACCATCTACACGACTCCTTTCTCCCCACCAATCTGGATATTCCAGAAGTTCAAAGCTATTCACCATCTCGTGTCCAGATTTCTTGCATTGTGAACACATTAGACTTGATTTATCAACTTTATCAGGTCGTCCCCTTCCACGACCTGTTGTTCGGACAACAAATCCTGAAACTACAGGGTTTTCTTGCTTTTCTTCTTGAATTCAAACAATACCTCGTACACTTTCTTCTTGCACAACCTGTTGATATGCTCTATTGAGCGAAGGCAAGGTGTCTTGTGAAAGCAGTGTGGACCAAATTTGAGCATAACATAGGCTATAGAGACCCATCAAGAATTGATGTAATCGTTCATCTTCACGACATTTTTCAAATGATCCACTCATATTGCATTTGCAAAGACCGCACTCACAACCGATGATAGGTTCATGACTGCTCAATTCATCCCACAGAACATTTAATTTTCTGTAGTACGTGGAAGCAGTCATGGCAGCGGTTGGTTCACACCTTGATATGCTCGTTTTGATTTGTTGAATTCTCGGTCCATTAACAACTGAAATACGTTCTTTCAAATGCTTCCATAACAAATAGGCATCATCATAGTTAGAAAGAGTAGATCTCACCTCGGGTTCTATGGTATTCATCAACCAAGAGACAAGCATGGACTAAATTGCCCACCAATCGTATTCGCTACATAAAGACTTTGTTGTCGTGTACGTGCCATCCAAGAATCCAAACTTGCATATTGCTCTTAAGGCTATTCGTATAGATCTTGCCTAATCATCATAGTTGTCTCCACGCAATCTTGCTGGTGTGATGAAATAGCCAGGACGATCTTGAGGTCCTAAATAGAATGGTGAGTTGTGTTCAATTTTTGGTGGTGGTGGTGGCTTTGGTGCTTCCTCACCGGCCATGGCTTTCGCTCGAGTATCCTAGCCTTTGTGGCTCTGATACCATAATAGAGAATATGAATGGGAAAATTATGTGTGTCATTCATTCAAAGAAGCAACTTAATTTATACACCAAAAGTTCTAGATCAACTAGGAAACTTAGGAAACAAAGGAAACTTTTAAAAACAAATATCTTCCTATAACATTTTGAAGAAATAATGCATATCTTCCATATTGAAAAGATATATTAAAATATCTTCCATATTGAAAAGATAAATCAAAATCTTTCCTTATCGTAATAGTTTAACATGATCCATGACAATGGGTTAATCAAATGAGCTGCTACACGAATATACGAATGTCTTAAGTTGTGTGGAGCGCTCTAAACAGTACCACCACATACCAAGTTTAAAAAGAAAGTATTCATTTTTGTTTTTGTAATTTTCCATAATTTAAATGCATCATGTGTGAGGGTAGAGCGACTTACTTGTCGGTATGTCGGTTGAAGTGATGTTTGGATGCACCTTGTAATTTCCGCATTGTCAAAGTGACCAAACGACAAACCTAATTGAATCATCAATGTGGCATGCATCATCCAATTTAGCTATGCATCGTGTAAGAATCGATTGCATTGAATGCACGACTTCAAATTTCGGGCAAGATTTTTCATTATGTTGCGTTTTAAGGTGGAATTACCCTCTGATGTAAGAAGCACATTCACTAAACACAACCACCAAATTAAAATGTTGCTAAATCAGGGCTTTTCGGTTTTGCTCCTCAATTTCTTCAATAATGTGTTCAACATGAGCATTTATCGAAGACGTGGGAATCAAACACTCAACTCGAGAACCCCAACATTAGAATCGACGACTTAAAACCGAAAAAAAAATATGAGATACCCGTTTCTCAATTTAAATTATCTCGAAACGAAAATTGTTACTACCGATAGCTAAAGCCGTTGGTTTTGGGGCTGAAACCCTGCCTTACCAACCTTTCTATTTTGAATTTTCTATAGACGATCAATATTAAAATATTAAATGGTCCAAATAGAAAAGGTTTGGGACTATATATCAGTGTCGGGTCTAGAAATTTAGGTGATTAGAGGCACACTCAAGGGTGTAAAACATTCCGAAGTCGAATAACCCATATGAACCAAAATGGTTTTAGGTTATTCGGTTTTCACGTTAAACAATTTGTTTTTTTCTATCATCTTATTTACTATTATTTTATTTATTTTCTTGTGTATGAGTTTATCAAAGGCATCATGCATTGCAAGGTGATTGAAATGATCTTGTATGACCCCCAAGCGACAAAGCTAAACTCTCATGAGCATCATTTTTTGGACAATTAATGTTTCCGTTTACTTAAACACTTATCCGGTAAGTGCTTACCGGTAAAATTCAACAAACTCGATTGCCTTATTAAGTAAAACTCCAGTCTATCAAAATGTCGTCGAATGCTATAATTTACCCGGCAACGCTAACAGGCACTCACTTACCAGGTAAGACTTTCAGTCCTTGACATCACTCTTACCAGGTAAGATTCTTGTCACTTTCCATGTTCATATGCAAGGTAAGTGACTGGGTAAACACCTACCGGGTAAACATTTGGTAAACGGCCCCTTAGTTGGGGTATAAAAATACCATCTTGCGTACTACAAAAAGGCTTTATCGATGGAAAAATCCAACGATAATCCCCCAAAAAAACTATAACGAGCGGATCACCGGCGGATCTCACAGTTGGAAAAACGTGGCCGGTATGTGTATTCACCGGCGGCCATATCCATCGTTAATCAGTGATCCGCAACAAATACGCCGGAAAAATCCGCGGTGAAGCCCCTTTGTTGTGTAGTGGTTGAACTATAGACATAAAAAGTAGTTAAGTTTAGTTGTAGTTGTGATTTAATTTCATGTTCGCAAGTTCTTTAAATTTTAGTTATTTCTTTTTTATATTTTTGTCGAGCTTTGTTTCTATGACTCTTCTGTACTTTACACTCAAAAGCGACGACATGTCGTCTCTACGGGCTACCCTTTTTTTTTAAATTTAGTTTTCTTAAATATTGTTTTAATAAAAAAAAAACTTTAACAAAAACCTAGATCGACACAATGTCGTCGCTATGCATATTATTTTACCACCATTTATTTAAGTTATATTGTGACGACCATGGAAACTATAGCAACGACATGTCGTCGCTATAGATATCTACAGCGACCAACTCATTGACGCCTGTGAAGTGACGGTAAGATGACCAACAAGTGAGAGAGAGGAGAGATTTTCTACGAAAATGAGAAGCGTGTTTCATGAAAAAATGGTTGCGGATATGGGGATATATGCAAAACCTATTGCGACGACGTGTCTGTCGCGTAGAGTAATCCTCACCTCTATGGACTCGTTCGACATTGCTTTCTCTCGTTTAATGTAATGCCGTAGTCGACTAATATCTCAAGTAGTTTAATTTCCGTCCCTTAATTCATTTCTTTATTTTATCGTAAGCAAAACATGGTTTTTCGACGATACATTATACATACTCTTACTTAATTTGTTGTAACAAGTTAAAAAACACAAAGGAGGTGCTCAAATCACGTAATTCGTATAGTTTACAGTGAACTCCAACGCCTTTTTTGCTCGTCGAAGCTTCCGATAACAGCCGATTGATTTCGACTTGCAAGATGATCTGCAAAGATATCGTAACACGATACATGATTGAAGTCCTCCAATACTTTGATGAATCCTTTCTTTTTTTCTGTGTCAGCAATAACTTCTCCATCCTTCGATAAATTTCCATCGGCATGGACCTTTAGATGCTTCAATTCGAAGGTCGAATTTAGAATTTGTTGATCACCGGCAAAAATAATTGCGCCTAAAATCTCTCCGATGAACGTATCCTGCAACATATATTCGGAATTTTAGTCGGGAAATTTGTGACATCCGGTCACACCACTGCAACAAAATCTGACGTCAAAAATGTCTGAATGAACTAATAGATCCTAACTAGTTTTTTTTTTTACACTTTTTAAACTAAATGTTCTATTAGTTTTTATGACATTTTTAGTAGTGTCAAACACATTTTTTTATAGAACATTTGTTTTTTTCCATAAAAAAATGTTTTCAAATAACGTCTTATAAAAAAAAACTAATAGAACGCTATCTTTTTTAAAATTGTTCTACAAAACTTGTTAGGACGTCCAAAAAACTTTCTATCTTTCCTATCAACTTATAATAACACCTGTTATTATAAAATTAAGGTCCATAAAGCATGACATATAAACGTATTCGATGAGAACGATTTTGTTGTAGTGCATATAAGTTCGAATGCAACTAAGGGTAGTTCGAATGCAATACCGTATGTCGATATCTGTGATGCTTTTGTCGTAAGCGATCAAGCTTCGTTAGCAAACGTCGAGTGAAACGAGCTTCAGATGTGTTTTTCTGTTTCAACCTTTCTATGATCTCTGAAAATGCGTAGAGTCTACGTTGCATACGAAGAGGAATGAGCGTGATATCAAGTGATGATTCGAATACAATCTTTGCAGCCAAAGGGTCGAGAAACATGTTTAGTTCGGCATACTTGTTTGAAGGAATATTCATCACATTTCCTTTCTCTTCGTCGTTTTTGGAGTAGATATTCCCGCCAAGTATAAATACTTCCTGATAATTCATGTATTAGATCCGTGCCATATTTACATAGGGTGGTTTCATTTAAGAACCGTAAATATCTTATGAAAACCATGAGAACCGATGAATATCATGAATATTCATTGTGAATAGCATGATTATTATTTTCACAGTTCTAATGATATTTACTGTTCTCAAATGAATTTTCTTGGAATTATATAACCGCTGATCATATGAAGAACATGATCGGACCTAACTCACCTGAATGATCGAGCTAGAATTTGTGTCCGAGAGTAGAATGTTCGCTAAATTTGTCAACGGTCCGTTAGTCAAGATTGTGATTTTAGATCCTTGATCGATGGATTTCACTAGCGATCTCCAAACTTCTAGCGCTAATGGTTGTCTAAGTTCAGGGAAATCGGTATCACGAGGAGCTCCAAATTCGACAGAATTTTCCGCTGTGTACCTGCAAATAAACCAATCTAAGCCTTGGTTTCAAATAATTCGATTTGTTTCTGTAAGAAACTTTTTTAAATAATGTCATATAAAAAGACTAATATGACGTTTATCTAGAAAATACCATAAAAAACTTGTTAGGACGCCCAAGAACGTCCTAACAAGTACTTATTGTAACACATTTATATTGAACACACAATTGTTTGGTCATATAAATTAACTTAAGTTTTATAAAATTGTCTATTATGACATTTAGATATATTCGTCGTTCTATAAAGCCGATTTTGTTGTAATGATAACGAGCGAGTACCTTCTTGGGCTCCTTGGTAAATCACGAGCAAGTCCATAGAGAGTGTCCGAGTCCAATCGGCCACCATTTCCGTGTGGGATAGCCTTGGAATACTTGCAGTTACCAACATTGGGGTTATTCGGATAAGACTGGTTCAAACCAAACGAATCCCCTAAGCCGACAACGATATCATCACGACCCATCATATGTAACAAATCGTAGACCACGTCGATCGTTGCTGCATCCGCCCAACCGCTACCTGTTACTAGTATTGCCTGCAATAAAATGAAGCCATTGCACCTTAGTCCTCATGTTCATCTAACACAACTACAAAATAGGTTTATAGCGCACCAAAAATGTCTAAGTGTCCTAATAGACTGTTTTTACAGAACTTATTATTATATGAACAAACAATTGTGCGTCATATATAAAAGTATTACAATAGGTTTATAGGATGTATTTGTACGTCCAAACAAGTTTTTTAAGGACGTTTTTAGTTTTTTTTATAGAATATGTTTGAGAAGTGTCTTAACCAAATGGACACTTATTTTTATAAGATAATTTTTCAAATAATTTTATATGACAAATATTATAATGCTTTATTTCAAAATTGACAGTAAAAAACTGGTTAGGATGCCTAAATAGTCTTCTCAGCTTATTACAATACATTTATATATGACAACACAATTGTTTGATTTTATAAATGAAGTCATATTGAACAATTTATGATGACATTTAGACATAATACAACCTCCTATAAAAACGATTTTGTTGTAATCTATAAGTGGCTATCGTTTTGGTACGCAAACTAGAACGATAACGATCACATTACCTTGAGGTTGATCTCTTCAACGGGTACTTTGAGGAGATAAAAGAGAGCCAAGAAATCTCCGGGACTCATATCCATATCGAACACAACAATCTTTCCGAGTTTCTTCCCTTTGAAATCTGGTTTGTAGAAAACTTCCTTGTAATGAGGGAATTCGGATGTGAAATTGAATCGGCCTCTATTTTGAGGTCGGTTTAGTACCTGGATCGTTAAAAATCTTCTACTACATCATATATCTCGATATAGTTTGAAATGTAGATCATGATAACTAAGATGATGTTCAAAATGTTTGAAAAAAACTTGGCACTTGCCTGCATATAAAAACAAGATGAATATGAAGGAAAACTATCAACTTACGTCGAGAAAATTGACAAAAAATTCTCTGTCTAACGAGCTCGTTGGGTCGACATTTGGTTTTGCTCGGGTGGTTACCAGTATGCGCACCGAGTCCGGTCCGGTGACTTCTTCCGTATAACCATCCTGAAAGAAAAGCATTGCAATAATGGCTAAAAGTTATTAAGCAACATAAGATCGATAAGATCACCATCGGGTTGTTGTTCTGTGTGTTTCACGACAACAAAATCGGATCTTGAATTACCTTACATATCCCAGTCCCGTTCTCACGGAGGCAAAACGGATCTTGAATGCCTGTTTGAACATGACCGCTATGAACTCCATTTTTCTGCAACTTGAATTTTGAGATCTTCCGGCCATCGAAGAGATTATTCGAGCCATCAGATATCCCATAAGGTTCGTTCGAGGTAATCACAGTGATATTCATATACTCCATTTCAGCAAATTCATTTTTCTCTTGTTCTTGTATGTTACGCATAGATGATGTAGCAACACCCGACATAAACGAATCCCACATGAAATAACTCTGCGAAAACACAATAAAGACAATTAAATCTGTTCATATATGAACCGATCAACACTCATAATCGATGAACACCTAAAAACCAACTAATTACCGTAAAGAATTGATCGTCAAACCAAGTATCACGGGCAATCTTCAATGACTTAAAAACATATTGCGCTTCATATGTATGTTGATTGCGCTCAAATGTCTCGAAGAACTCTTGAGTAATGGGAATCGTATTCGTAGCATCCAAGGGAACAAGGGTGACCGGAATCCCAGAATGAATAACCTGCAAACAAACGCGATCTAATTATTAAATCAAATAAATTCTCGTTTTACAGATTGAATTTTAGGGTTTAGGGTGTAGGGTTTAAGAATACCTGATATGCAGCAAAGGGGTCACCAAAGAAGTTAAACTCAGCATAAGGATTACTTCTAAAGGCTGTGAACATGTTACCATGGTCACCACATTGCTGAGGCTGGCAAGATGTGTCATTTTTGGGACAACAACCAGTTGGGTTTTTGGACCTCGCACCACCACCCATGATATAAATATGCTTCACATTTTTCTTTAAATGTGGATTCATCATAAGAAAAATACCAATATTTGTGTGTACTCCTATCAAAAATATGCTAACAGGACCATCCGATATCGTCTTGATCAGTACTTCCTGCGTAGTAGGTTGTCGAAGAGGCGAGTATCTCCGGTTTCCCTAGTAGATAATGAAAGAACAACATTCAAGCCACAATTATAAATCAACACGAAGGGATGGACTCAGGAACTTTTTCATATGGTAGCACCATATTTTTTCATACGGTTTTTATCGACATGTATTTATTTTTTTTAACCAAAGTTCACTATCGCCCGATTTGTTTTTAGCCTAATTCCGCCCTTTCAAGAGATTTTAAGGGTTTTTTGCTTGATTTCACGGAATTTTTTAGTTTTTTTTTCCGAGAGAGACTTTTTTGGTATTTTTGGTTGATTTCAAAAGATTTTTTCGGTTGATTTCAAGAGTTTTTTTGGTTGATTACGAGGTAGGTTGCACTTCTAAAATAATACGGTTGCACCTTCTAAAACGATACGGTTGCACCTTTCACAAATCTATTTTTTTTACCTTAAGGCGGAGAAACATGATAGTGACACGTGCCACCATGGGCACCACTGTAGGCCCATCCCTTTACACGATCGATTTTTGTTGTGGGAGTCTCATATCGGTTAAATACATACCAAAAAACTTTTTCATATATATATATATATATATAGAGAGAGAGAGAGAGAGGGGGGGAGGTTCAAGGGAAAATCTCAAAAAAAATAGAAAACTGAGGAACACTCTGGTAGCCATTCATCTGAAGTGTATGCACTTGTGCATACAAGTAAATTAAGGTGTTTTTTGGTTTTATGCACTTGTGCATATGCACTTGTGCATATGCACTTGCACGTGTGCATGTTATAAATTACTTGTATGCACAAGTTCATACCGTCCAGATGAATGACTATCAGGGTATTCCTCAGTTTTCTATTTTTTTGAGGTTTTCCCTTGAACCTGACCATATATATATAGGAGGGGGTTATTATATGCAATCTCTTTATCCACCACACGTTTTACTTTTAGTTTTTTTTCTTTTTTTTAATTACATAAAATGTGTGTGAATAGAGGGGTTGCAAGGTTTGCACCATATAAATAGATTGCATTTAAACGCCCTCTCTATATGTATAGGCACACACAAACCTTCACTTTTTTCTAAAGAGGGCATTTATAGAGAGAGGTTTAAAAGGACGTATTTTATATTGTTTAGTCCTTTAGTCCTATAAAACATTTGAGTTAATTACACTCTGGTCCCGTAGTAAACTCAAAACAGGGCCGCCCCTGGCCTAGGCCAGTGGGGCGACGACCCAGGGCATCATAAACTATAAGGGCATCAGATTTTTAGCCCAAGTCCATTATATATGTGTATGTAGGTCTTAAAAGATTACCATTATAAGCCCAAAGGCCACAAAGAACATATCTAAAAACTCTCCTAATCCTAATCGAACAAAAAAAAGACGCTCGATACTCACGCTCTCTCTCTCAATCCACACTCTCACTCTCGATTCTCGTCACTCTCACTCTTGATTCTCGACTCTTGTACTGTCGTTATCTCCTACTCTCGTTCCAGACTTCCAGTTTCAGGCAAAGGCTGGTCACCACGACCCAAGAAATCGACACACTTTCATCTTGGGGTGGGGGGGAAGCACCGCAACAACCAGCAACCAACAACGACAGGTTTAAGGTATTTACTAATTTACATTCTGTTTAAAATTCGTTATTTGTCTCTATTTAGGGTTAAATGGGTTATTTACATTCGGTTTAGGTATTTGTGATTTGTCTCTATTTAGGTATTTACATTCTGTTTACATTCTTTTTAATGGGTTATTTTACAGTTTGATAGGTTATTTATTTAGTTGTTGTTTACTTGTTTTGTTGTTATTTTGTGATGAATGATTGAATGGTAACTTGTTATTTGTTAATGGTTGCGGTCTTGCAGAAATTAGATTAATTCAAGACTTCAAGTATTCATTATTCAATTTCTAAGTTTCAACAAGTTTGGCAATTTCACAAACCACGACTAAATCAGGTGTTATCCTTCTAATCTCTATTAATATCGTATAACTTGTTTAGTTGTTTAACTGTTTAAGATATGTATCCTCGATCATAATCTGGGTGCTCGAAATAGAAAACGAAAAAAAGGACAAGAAGAAATTGTTCAATCTATGTGGGGTTCTTTAAATAAGTTTATTGTTAGACAACCAAATGTTTGTGATTATAACGAGAACTTAGTTGATGAAAATGTTTGTGATGCGAATGCTTGTGATGAAAATGTTTTTGATGCGAATACTTGTGATGCGAATGCTTGTGATGCGAATGCTTGTGATGCAAATACTTGTGATGCAAATGCTTGTGATGGAAATACTCATTTTAGGTAATGTGTTTTAAGTTTTATTATACGGGGTTTTAGTTTATGTCCACCCGTTGTATCATCTTTGTTTTATTTAATAAAGACCCGACGTGGGGATGAGCCGCCTAGCTTGACTAGGTTCCAAACTCATTTAAATTGTTTTTCGTTTGCGTAATAAAGGGGCATTTTTTTGCCTTTCGCCATGGGCATCCAAAATCTCAGGACCGGCCCTGACTCAAAATCTGGATATGGTCTCTATTTTGAAATAAGTACACCAGGATCCCTGTGGTTTACATTTCGTTACACTCTTGGTCCCTAACCACAAGGATCAACAGTGTAGTGTAATTACAGGACCCATAGTGCAATGATATGCAAACCACAAGGATCCCTGGTGTACTTATTTCAAAATAGGGACCGTATTCAGATTTTGAGTAAACCACAGAACCAACGATGTAATTAACTCAAAACATTTTATTGGATATTAATTAGACATTTTAAGCGTCTTATAAATCCAATTTTGTTGTAACTAGTATAAGGTGAATTAAGGGATTTCACATATTCTAACATTGGTAATTCTTCATTTTCATATTAGAGTGCAATGGAAACATCATAACAATAATGACAATACCTGTGGTAGAAAGCTTCTTCGTAAGCCAAAATTTGTATCGATATCTAATCTTCCTCCACCTCCGATAGGAATAGCTTGTCTATATCTACAAGGTCCGCTTGTGCCACATCCCTAATCATAACTTAAAATCAAACTCATACTATGTATATATTATTCCGTTAATTAATTACCAGAAGTTAATTAATCTTTGCTTAACGAAACTAATTAATTAATTAATGTGTCATGAAATATATGAATTAAAATAATTACATATATATATATATATATATATATATGTATGTATGGGGTAGAGTTTCAGTGAGAAGTTGAAGTTAATGTGAGAAGCGTGAGAAGTGGTTATCAACCGTTGGATGAGAAATGGACACACATTAGGATGTGATACACCGAATCAATTCCCTTCTAAGACACCATTCATGGGAGGGAATGAGATTAAAAGTGATCAAGGACTCATATCCACTTCTCACGTTAAACTCAACTTCTCAAACGATACTATCATCTGTATGTATATACCTGATCAATTATAGGAAGATAGCCACCAACATTAGGTAGGATTGTACCATCTTGGAGTATTCCACCCTCACCTCCAACACCGACAGCAACATCGTCTCGGCCCATCATGTAAAGCATATCATATATTTGATTTGCAGCATGCCCACCATTCGTCCATGAATTCGTGTTCACAGTTATTGCCTGCATATAACATCATTACCATTAATAAACTATTCAAGATCTATCTGCAGGTTTTCAATTATTTGCTAATAAAAAGACAAAATTCTCTCTCTCTCTCTCTCTCACACACACACACATACATAAGGTGAAAACGATGATCAAATAAGAAAACATAATAACGACTAAATCACATTTGATTTTACACTAAAATCATGTGTGAAATTACATGTAATTCATACAACCTTGGTTGCGACATATGTCGTGGGCCAATTAAGTTGTCTGCACACCCTTGTTGACTGTGTTCCGCAATCGCATGTTATCTCAATGAAAAATCATATGTGACTTGGTCGTTCTCGTGTTTTCTTATGTTGATCATGTTATCGTTTGAACCCCTCTTTATATACAAAGCAAGACATTTGTATAAACCATACAAACCATTATATTAGGAAATAATTGAGATATTTATGGATAATAATCATGATTTATTAAATACGATTGAGATATATATATGAAAGAAACAAAATAAAATTAGATATTAATTAGATTAGATGGACGACTGAGATTAGTTTGTAAGTTTATACAAATAAAGGTGGTTTGCATTTGATCTCTTCTCTTATGTTATTTATTATTAAATAATTAATTACATAGGGTAATTTAGCAATAAAAAATACAACTCATAGAAACGTTTAATTAATTTTATTATATCCCTACAATTAGGAAAGCCATAACTCTCCATAATTAAAAGTATTAATTAAATGTTTACCATGTGTATCACCATGTGTATCCAAGTCTTTACCCAATGTTTTTAGTAATTTATAGTTTCTTTTTAGTTTATTGTTTTTTGTGTTGTTGTGTTACATTTCGAAACAATGTGTAATATGTTAGATAGTATAGGGGTTGTTTTGTACTTTTGTATATTCTTGTTTCTTTTATATATTGTGGTTGTAACCCATTGTATTTTCATTCATTGATTCTAAGGAAAACCCTAGTCGTTTCCTGGCAATCCTTTTCTCTTCTTAAAAGTTATCATGGTATAAGAGCAGGATTAATCTCTTCTTCTTCTCTCAAGTACTGTTAATCTCAAGCACGGTTGTGCGCTGATCCAACTTGGGTATCTATTAGACGCTCCTTTCTGGATCTGTTCGACGTCATCTTTTCTGTTCGGCGGCGCTAGGGTTTCTTCTTGTTCGACGCTTCTTTCTGGATATGTTCGACGTCATCTTTTTTGTTCGGCGGCGCTAGGGTTTCTTCTTGTTCGACGCTTCTTTCTGGATATGTTCGACGGCGTCTTTTTTCTGTTCGGCGGCGCTAGGGTTTCTTCTTGTTCGACGCTTCTTTCTGGATCTAGCAACTTCGATCCTTGTTCAAGGGTTTTGTTCGACGGTTGATTTTGGCATACGGTATCTCTATACTCTCTATTCTATTTTCCTTCCTTTTGTTTTTCGTTTGCAAGGGCTGGAAAAGATGATTATCTCCAAGCCATTAGTGTTCGTCTGGATGGAAAAAATTACTGCTATTGGAGTTATGTCTTGAAAAAATTTCTGAAGGGCAAAAAGATGTGGGGTTATGTTTCTGGCACTATTGTGAAACCGAAATAAGAAAAAGATTTGGATTCTTGGGAAGTGGATAATTCGAAAATTATCACTTGGATAAACAATTTTGTTGAACACTCGATTGGTGTTCAATTGGCAAAATATGAAACAGGCAAGGAAGTATGGGGTCATCTTGAGAGACTGTATACACAGTCTAACTTTGCAAAACAGTATCAACTAGAAGTTGATATTCGAGCACTCGAACAGAGAGATATGAGTATTCAGGAGTTCTACTCAACAATGACCGATTTGTGGGATCAGTTAACTCTTACTGAACCTGTTGAATTGCGTGCCTTTGAACCATACATTGCTCGTAGGGAAGAACAGAGACTGGTTCAATTTCTTATGGCCTTGAGAAGTGACTTTGAAGGACTTCGTAGTAACATCTTGCATCGCACCCCACTCCCTTCAGTTGATTCAGTAGTAAGTGAATTGTTAGCCGATGAAACTCGTCTAAAGACACAAGCAGGAAAGGGTATTCTTCCAACTCCAAGTCCTTCTATTTTGGCTGTTCCTCATAAGCCTTTTACTTCAAATCAGAATAAGAGTCGTCCAAGAGTTGGGTTTGTAAGAAAAAAGGCCATTGGAAGTCTCAATGTCCAGAACTTATGGGTCGAAATCAATCACAGCATTCTGGTAATCCGAGACAATTTCATCGTTTTCCTCCTCAATTTAGCACTGCTGCCGCCATTCCTCCCTCTGGATCAACTACTAATCCTACTCTTTCATCTATAACTGAACAACTCCAAAAGCTCCTTGATGTTCAGCCTCATGCCATGTCTGTCTCCTCGCCCATAGCTCAGTCAATTAGTAACGAATCAGGTATGCATCTAACTACATGGATTCTAGATTCTGGTGCTTCTTTTCATATGTCTCCGAATTCTAAATTATTTGCTTCTTTAAATCCTATGCCATCTGTGCCTGTCATGACTGCTGATGGTACTCCGATGCCATTAGCAGGCATTGGTTCTATTGTGAGTTCGAATTTTTCCCTTCCTAATGTATATCATATTCCTAAACTCCCATTGAATCTTGTTTCTGTTGGTCAATTATTTGATTCTGGTTATAAGGTGTCATTTTCTCCTGATTCTTGTTGTGTGCAGGATCCATGTATTCAGAAGCTGATTGGGACCGGCCGTAGGCGTGGGAGCTTATATGTGTTGGATGAGTTGCGGTTACCAGTAGCAGTTGCTCATAGTGCATATCTATCTTCTTTTTGTTTGTCGTCTAAGTCATCTAGTTTTTATTTATGGCATTCACGCCTTGGACATGTTTCAGCTTCTCGTCTAAAATACTTAGCTTCTTCTGGAAATTTGGGAAATTTTCAAGTTCATGATATTTCTAATTGCAGTGGTTGTAAACTTGCAAAATTTTCAGCTTTACCTTTTAAATTAAGCAAATCTCTTTCTGTTGCACCTTTTGATTTGATTCATTCTGATGTATGGGGACCATATCTCCTGTTCCTACAAAAGGAGGGTCTCAATATTATGTCTCTTTTATTGATGATTATACTCGGTTTTGTTGGATTTTTCTCATGAAATATCGTTCAGAATTCTTTGATATTTATTGTCGTTTTCGAGCATATGTTAAAACCCAACATAATTCTGTGATTAAATGTTTCCGATGTGATTTGGGAGGTGAATATACTTCCAATAAATTCTATGAATTACTTGCTTTGGATGGAACTATTTACCTGACCTCTTGTACAGACACTCCTGAGCAGAATGGTGTTGCTGAAAGAAAACATAGACATATCCTTGAAACCGCTCGCTCTCTCTTGTTGTCTTCTTCGGTTCCTGCTCAATTCTGGGGTGAAGCCGTTCTTACTGCTGTCAATCTGATCAACAAAATTTCATCCTCAATCACTAAAATTTCATCCTCAATCACTTCAGGTTTATCTCCCTTTGAAAAACTTTATGGTTGTTGTCCTGATTATTCTTCTTTACGTGTCTTTAGCTGCACTTGATTTGTTCTTCATACACATGTAGAGCGTGATAAATTATCTTCTAGATCTGTTGTCTGTGTTTTTCTTGGTTATGGTGACGGTTAAAAAGGTTACAGTTGTTTTGACCCTACCTCTCAGAAATTATATGTATCTCGTCATGTTGTGTTTCTTGAGCATATTCCTTTCTATTCCATTCCCATAAATGCACACAACTTAACAAAGTCAGATGTAATTAATATTCATCCATTCTCAAAGCAAGTAAACTCTACTTATACTCCAAATATTTCTCCAATCGAAGAAAATGCTATTGGTACTCCAATACCTGACACAGTTGCCCCTCCTCCTACTACTGTCACTCAAGATGCACCTGAGACTATGGATCCTCCTCGACAATCCCAACGCCCTCGTAAGTCTACTCGTCTACCAGACTTTGTTTATTCTACTTATTCTCCCTCTTTTACTTCATTCTTAGCTTCTATACACTCTCTTTCTGAACCTTCCTCTTATAAAGAAGCAACTACTGACCCTCTTTGGCAGCATGTTATGAGTGAGGAACTCTCTGCTTTGCAAAAGACCCATACTTGGGATTTGGTTCCACTTCCCAATGGTAAGCGTGCTATTGGCTCTCGGTGGGTCTATAAAATCAAGACCAAATCTGATGGATCTGTTGAACGTTACAAAGCCCGTCTTGTAGCTAAGGGCTTTGCTCAGGAATATGGCTTGGATTTTGAGGAGACTTTTGCTCCTGTATCCAAAATGACTACAATTCGCACCCTTATAGCTGTTGCTGCTGTTCGCAAGTGGAATATTTCACAAATGGATGTTAAGAATGCCTTCTTGAATGATGACTTAAATGAGGAGGTATATATGGTTCCTCCACCCGGTGTTCCTCATAAAACTGGTGAAGTTTGCAAGCTTAAAAAAGCATTATATGGGCTTAAACAAGCCCCACGAGCTTGGTTTGAAAAATTTTCTGATGTTATTCTGTCTCTTGGATTTTCTGCAAGTGAACATGATTCTGATCACTTTTTCAAGCATACGTCTGCAGATCGTATATTGCTTTCATTGTATGTTGATGATATGATCATCACCGGTGATGACCTTCAAGGAATTCATACCTTAAAGTCGGAATTAACTGCAAAATTTGAGATGAAGTGTTGGGAAATTCAGAAATACACAAGTACAGTTAATGCTGCTAGAAGAAATTGATTACTACTTCTGAGATTAATGCTGCTGAGTGAAGTTAATACTGCTGATCAAGATTAGTACTGCTAAGTCAAGATTAATACTGCTAGAGGAGATTACTACTGCTAAGTAATTTTAGTACTGCTAGTAGTTAGTACTGCTGAACATTAATACTGCTCAAAGTATTAATACTGCTGAAGACTTAGTGTCACTTATGAGATTATCAAGATTCGTGCAGATCAAGTTTGAAGATTATGGAAAGCTTGGAGATAAAGATGGAAGATTATTTTGAAGATCTTTTATTATTTGTAATTATCTTTTATCTTCATTATATAAAGAATAGTTTAGAATTGATAAAGATAGAATTCTGAATTTTTTGTTTTGATAGAGAGAATCAACCTCAAGGTTTGTAATCCCAATTCTAGAGAAATAGAATTCGTATTGGTGAGCCTGTTCATCAATATTGAGGTTGAGTGTTGAATCTTGTAGCTTTACAATCATTCAATAAAGTTTACAAGTTGTTCTTCTGATTCACTGTTTCATTGATTATTGAATATTAAAGTGTTATTCCGCAAACTCCTTTAATATTGTTTCTGAGTGTTTATTCTTGTTTAGAATTAAGATCCTGACAAGTGATATCAGAGCAAGTATTCTCAGATTATTCATCATGGAAAACACAGCTGAATCAAACAGTACTCTGGTCTCAAAGGTTCCAATGCTCAGACCCAATGAATTTGACATGTGGAAGATTAGAATCAAGCAATACATTCTCCTCACAGATTACTCTATGTGGGACATCATTGAGAATGACCCATCTGATGCAGGAAAGATTGGTGAAGATGGAAAAAGAACTCCACCAAAGACGGATGCAGAAAGAAAGACAAGACAGACAGAGATGAAAGCCTTGAGCACACTGCTCTTGGCCATTCCCAATGAATATCAACACCAATTCTGTAATTGCACTGATGCACAGATGCTCTGGAATGCTCTAGAGAAGAGATTCTCTGGTACCAAAAGTACCAAGAGAAATCAAAAGGCAATCTTGAAGCAACAGTATGAAAACTTTATGTCAACTAAGAATGAGTCCATGACTCAAACTTTTGACAGGTTTAACAAACTGATTGGTGAACTAGCTACTATGGGGGTACAGATTGATCAAGATGATGTAAACAGAAAGTTCTTAAGGTCCCTTGGAGATTAATGGACCATGTACACTGTTTCATTCAGACAGAATGATCAGTTGGAAGAGAAAGAACTTGATGATCTATACAATGATCTTAGAGTATTTGAAGCTGAGGTGGAGGCAAAGAAGAAGCCTTCTGGATATATTCACAATGCTGCACTCCTATCAGCATCAATTGATTCTACTACTAATCCTGAATCAGTTAATGCTGCTAATGGAGCAAATCAAGAAAAAGGCACTGATTCTGTGTTTGAAGCCTTTCTTGCCAGCCATGGAAATTCCTCCTTAATTAATGACAATTTGGAACAACTTCATCCTGATGATCTGGAAGAGATGGATATTAAATGGCAGATGGCCATGCTTTCCATGAGGGTGAAGAAGTTCATAAAGAGGACTGGGAGGAACAACTTCTCCCAAAGAAGAGAAGATGGAGCAGGGTTTGATAAATCAAAGGTGGAGTGCTACAAATGCCATCTGAAGGGACACTTTGCTAGGGAATGCAGAAGTGGAGTGTCTCACAACAACAACCACCAACAAGCACAGTCTGGAAACCTCAACCATAACAGAAACTCTGCTCAAGCCCTTGTTTCTCAACAAGGAATGGGGTTTGACTGGAGTGATCAAGCAGAAGAGGCTATCCAAAATCAAGCACTTATGGCTGAAGTATCTGATCTCCCATCTGAGGTAAGTTCTAATCTCTGTTCTAAAACTTGCATAGACACTGTTAAAAGGTACATGGATCACAACCAGAAGATGAGTGATGACCTTAAGAGATTAGAAAAGGATATAAAGGACTATGTGAGAATTGTTGAGAGGTTTGAGGAACAGATTAAAGGTTTTCAAGCCAATGAACTCCAACACTCATATGACACCAATTACTGGAAGTGGGAGAAAAAGGATCTAGAACTTAAACTGACCAAATCTAAAGAGGAGAGTGAAAAGCTGAGAGAGGAGCAAACCAAGGTTAAGCTTGATGTAGAAAAGTTTTCCAATGCTTCTAAAGCAATGGACTCTTTACTACAAACTCAGATTCATGATAAGTTGAGAAGAGGAATTGGGTATAATGCCACACCACCACCATATAACAACAATTACATCCCCCCTACCTCAGACTTGCTAGAAACCAAAGATAGGAAGGACTTGCCTGAGGGAGCCACTGAGATAGATCCCTTAGATGAGGTAGTTGTGGAGGATAAGACTGAGAAAGAGGTTGGTAAGAGTAAGGAGAACAAAGTGAGTGGTAAGATTCCTCTAGAGAATAACATTATCACCAATGAGGACTGTGGAAGGGCTTGGATCAAATCCAAGGACATAGAGAAGACAGAGGGAAAGTCTGGTAAGGTCCATTACAAACAAACCACAGTTGTGAATCCAGGTCCTTGCAAACAGTGTGCATGCAAGAAGAATGAGCCCCAAAAACATGATAAAAAGGGGGAAATCAAAGAAACTGGAATAATCAGTGGGCACAAAAACAAGGGGTTGATTTGAGTAAAATCAATAGACCAAAACCTTGTTTTATCTGTGGAAAATTGAATCATCTTGCCAAAAACTGTTATTTCAACCCTATGAACCAAAGGATGAACTGTCAAAGATCTATGCAAAAACCCTTTGGTTGTAGGAAGAAGGTTGAAAGGAATCATGTGGCTAAGAAAAATGTTAAATCTAAAAGCCACATGAAGAAAAAGTCTGTTAAAGAAAGTGTCAATATGTGGGTTCCTAAAAGCACTAAAATTGTTAGTACTGCTAACACAAATAGTGCTACTGACAATGATAGTGCTGCTAGAAGTAATACTACTGCTAACAATGCTAGTACTGCTGACATTGTTAGTACTTCTTCAAAAGTTAATACTGCTGACTCTGTTAGTGCTTCTAAGGTTAGTACTGCTTCTAGTGTTTGTGCTGCTAAGCCAATCATATTGACAAAGTACTCTAATAAAGAGTGCTCTGAGTTTAAAAACCTCATAAAAAAGGAATGTAAATATTTTGATGAGAAAGGGAGACCCAAGACCACTTTGGCTTGGGTCCCCAATCAATACTAATTGTTTAATCTTATGTGCAGGGCAACCAGCAGCTCAAGGGTAAGAGTATCTGGCATATTGATAGTGGTTTCTCAAGGCACATGACAGGGAACATGTCATGCCTCAAGAATTTCAAGAAAATTGATGGTGGTCATGTTTCCTTTGGTAATACTCCAGATGGAGGTAAGATAAGTGGTAAGGGGGATGTAACCAAAGGTAAAATGACCTTTGAAGATGTATTCTATGTTGAGCAGTTAAGGTACAACCTGTTAAGTGTATCACAGGTTTGTGACAAACAACATAGTATATTATTTACAGATTCTGAATGCATTATCCTTGCTCCTGGATTCAAGGTAGTTGATGAAAAGATGATACTACTAAGAACTCCCAGAAAGGATAATGTATATTGCTTAGATATGGAAAGTGTTTCAGCTGATTCATCCCTAAATTGTCTTGTTTCAAAAGCTTCTTTGGATGAATCATCACTTTGGCACAGAAGGATGGGTCACATGAACTTTAAAACAATGAATAAACTTGTTAAAAACAACCTTGTAAGAGGTTTACCTTCCAAAGTCTTTTCATGTGATGATCATTGTGTTGCCTGTCTCAAAGGCAAACAGCACAAAACTTCTCATAAGTCCAAAGAGTTGAACACAATCTCTAATTCTCTTCAGTTGTTGCATATGGATCTGTTTGGTCCTACAAATGTTATGAGTATTGGTAAGAAATCATTCTGCCTAGTTATTGTTGATGATTACTCTAGATTTACTTGGGTATATTTTCTAAGGACTAAGGATGAGACAAGTGGACTGATCAAATCCTTTATTCTAAGAATTGAAAACCAAACTAATCAAAAGGTAAAAGTCATTAGGTCAGACAATGGTACTGAATTTAAAAATCATGACCTAAACACCTTTTGTGAGGAAAAAGGAATTGAGAGGCAATACAGTGCTCCTAGGACTCCACAACAAAATGGTGTTGCTGAGAGAAGGAATAGGACACTGATTGAAGCTGCTAGATCTCTGTTGGCAGATTCAAAACTACCAATTACTTTCTGGGCAGAAGCAGTTAATACTGCTTGCTATATCCAAAACAGAGTTCTAGTAGTCAAGCCTAAAAACAAGACACCATATGAGCTTTTAAATAACAGAAAACCTTTTATAGGATTTTTCAAACCTTTTGGGTGTCCTTGTACCATTCTCAATACCAAAACTCACTTAGGAAAGTTTGATAGCAAGGTTGATGATGGTTTTCTTATGGGTTACTCATCTCAGAGTAAGGCTTACAGAGTTTTTAATACTTCTTCTAGAATAATTGAGGAAAGTGACAATGTCAAATGCAATGAGAACACACCAAATCCTATTGGATCTGGTCCTCAGTGGTTATTTGACATTAATTCACTAACTAACTCTTTGGGTTTCAGTAGTGATTATCTTGCAGGTTCAGGAAGTGGAGGATCAGGGGATGGACAGGTACAAGTACAAGACATTATTCCTCAGTCTGTGATCTTTCCCATACCTACAATAGAGCCTGTTGATGTATGTGCAAAAGAGACAATGACTGAACCAATTCAGAGTGAAGAAGAAGGAAGAGATGAGGAGAATCAAGTGCATAAAGAGCCAAAAGCAGCTGATGAGATCCCCTCAGCTGATTTAAATGATTCCAATCTGGATGTGGGAATCAATGAAGAACCTAGTCATCAGACTAGAACTCAAAAGAATCATCCTCCAGAGCTGGTCATAGGAGACATCTCTTCTCCTATGATAACAAGGAATCAAAGCAGACTTCAAGAACTGCAGGATCAGCAACACACAATACTCTCATGCTTTCTATCTCAAATTGAGCCTAAGAAGGTTTTTGAGGCAATGAAAGATTCCAGTTGGATAGAAGCTATGCAAGAAGAGTTACTGCAGTTCAAATTACAAGGAGTTTGGGACTTGGTGGACCTTCCAAAAGGTCATAGAGCTATTGGCACCAAGTGGATTTTCAGGAATAAAAAGGATGAGAGAGGTATTGTGATAAGGAACAAAGCAAGGCTGGTGGCACAAGGGTACACTCAAGAAGAAGGCATTGACTATGAAGAAGTGTTTGCTCCAGTGGCAAGGGTAGAAGCAATTAGGATATTTCTAGCCTATGCCTCATACATGAAGTTCAAGGTATACCAAATGGATGTGAAGAGTGCCTTTCTGTATGGTACAATTGATGAAGAAGTATATGTCTGTCAGCCCCCTGGATTTGAAAATCCATCGTATCTAGACAGAGTATACAAACTGAAGAAAGTACTTTATGGTCTGCATCAAGCCCCAAGAGCATGGTATGATACTCTGTCTACCTACCTCTTGGAGAATGGGTTTGAAAGAGGAATAGTTGACAAGACCCTCTTCATTAAAACAAGTAAGAAGGACATCCTATTGGTTCAGATTTATGTGGATGATATCATCTTTGGATCCACAAAAGATCAGATGTGTAGAGACTTTGAAAAGTTGATGCACAAGAGCTTTAAAATGAGTTTAATGGGTGAACTTACCTTCTTCCTTGGACTTCAAGTGAAACAGAAGAAAGATGGGATCTTCATAAGCCAATCAAAATATGTGAAAGACATCCTGGAAAAATATGGATTAACAGACTCAAAGCCAGCAAGCACACCTATGGAGACTCATAAACAAATCACTGCTGATCTTGAGGGGGAGGATGTTGATGTCCATCTATATAGATCAATGATTGGATCTCTCATGTATCTCACAGCCTGAAGACCAGACATCATGTTTCCAGTGTGTTTGTGTGCCAGATTCCAAGTCAAGCCAAAGCAATCACATCTGCAAGCTGTTAAAAGGATTTTCAGATACTTAAGAGGGCAACCTAGATTAGGTCTTTGGTATCCTTATGAATCCAACTTTGACTTGATTGCTTATTCAGATAGTGACTTGGGAGGTGTTAACATGGACAGAAAGTCTACTTCAGGAGGATGTCAACTTTTGGGTGCAAGACTAGTATCTTGGCAGTGTAAGAAACAAACCACAGTGTCCTTATCAACAACAGAAGCTGAGTATATTGCTGCTGCAAGTTGCTGCTCTCAGGTTCTATGGATTCAAAATCAGATGCTGGACTATGGGGTAACCTTTCTTCACACTCCAATCTTCATTGACAATAGCAGTGCTATAAGCATTGTTAACAATCCAGTCAAGCACTCCAAAACAAAGCACATTGAGATCAGGTATCACTTTATCAGAGATTGTAATGAAAAGAAGCTAATTCAAGTTGCTAAAGTTCATACTGACAACCAGTTTGCTGATCTATTCACTAAAGCTTTTGATGTGGGTAGATTCACATTCTTGGTCACAAGTGTGGGCATGATCAACTCTGAATGAGCTCATGTTTTAAAAAGTGTTTACATACCTGTTATTGGTTTATTCTTTGGTGCTACTAACATCTTTCTCAGGAAGTTATTACCTTGCTCAGAGTACCTTAAGCTTCAAAAAGTGTAAGTATAGTTAATGCTGCCAGTGCACAGTTACTACTGCTCTCAGTTAATACTGCTAGTTAGTTAATACTGCCAGTGGTTACTACTGCTCTCAGTTAATACTGCTAGTTAGTTAATACTGCCAGTGGTTACTACTGCTCTCAGTTAATACTGCTAGTTAGTTAATACTGCCAGTGGTTAATACTGCTCTCAGTTAATATTGCTAGTTAGTTAATACTGCTAGGAGTTAATACTGCTTATGTCCCGAATCGTATAAATACCCTTTTTGCCCGCCCAAAAGTTCATAACGAATCTTTTCTTTCTATTCATCTGCTCTCTAACCCTTTTCTCTCAAGCACCAAGTGTTTCAGTCAAGATTACTCAAGCACAATGGCATCCATGTCATTCATTGATGAGCACAACGAGATTGCGATGCTACAGAAGCCGAAACAAGCTGCTGGATTTCACCAGGTTTTGGATTTTCTCAAGTCCAACCACATTGCCCATGCTCTTACTGTGTCGCCAACTATCTACATAGAGCATCAAAGACAATTCTGGGCAAATGCCACCATAGTCACAGAGAATGGTGTGCAGATAATCAAGACTAGGGTGTGTGACAAACCCTTGTCAGTTTCTGAAGAGGTGATACGCATCTGTCTACGTCTAGACGATGCTGCAGGTATTACTTCTATTCCAAATGAGGACTTGTTCTCAAATTTGTCAAGAATGGGGTATGGAGGCCAATTGGGTGGTTTCAAATTCTCAAAAGCAAAATTTTATACCCAATGGCGTTTTCTTGTTCATACCCTGATGCACTGCATTTCCAAAAAGACTACTGGATGGAGTGAGTTTAGCAGTACCATTGCATATGCTTTGGTCTGCTTGGCCACTGCCAGAAAGTACAATTTTTCAAGAATGATTTTCAGTGATCTTGTATCAAACTTGGGAAGCAAAAAGAGTTTTTACATGTACCCAAGGTTTGTACAGGAAGTTATAACCCATGAATTGATGGATATGCCTCACTTTGATGAGGTATATGTACCCAAAATTCCCAAAGGTAAGGTCTTTTCATACATGAAGAGATCTCCATTGGACTCGGAAGGAGTTGCCACCCCATTGTTCTCTACAATGATGGTGGTGTCCCACAATGAAGAAGGTATGGCAGCAGGGTCAAGGCCCTCATTAGACCATCCCACTGCTATCCAATCCCAACCTTCACCCTCCATATCAATCCCTCAGTCTCTTGTTCAAAAGCCAACTTCTCCAATAACCCAAACTTACATAAGGAAAAAGGTAAAGAAGGCTCCTTCCCTTCTTGTACCTTCACCCACTGAGCCTTTAAGCCCTCTAATGGAGAATTCTCCATTAGAAAATATCTACAGGGAAACCACAGGGGTGTCTCCCAACCCCAAGGAGGTGCTCACTGAGGAGATGTTTGAGCATATGGGTGCTAAGGCTGCCACTACTCTTGCTAGCACAGAGGAGGTCAGTGGTAACATAAATAAGACCTTCCCCATGGCAACTTTGGGTGAGCAATCATCCAAAGGTCCCAGGTGCCAAGAAACCATGGGGGTAGCAGGTGCTTCTGCTAGGCAGAAGACCTCTACTGCAAAAAGATCCCATGATCCTTCAAAAGGGGGTCACACTTCTGGAGAAGGTGAGGACATATATAACTACTATGAATTGATGGAAACAATGGGCAACATCAACATGGATGTGATCAACCAAGGAAAAGACATAGAAGAGCTGAAACTAATAGTCCTGTCTCAACAAGCTCAGATTTCCAAACTGAAGAACTTGGTGAAGAAATTAGTCCAGAAAAAGAGGAAGAAACAGTTTGTGCTTAGAAGAAGGAAACCAGTAACTGATGCTCCCAAAAAGGGGGAGTCAGAAGCTGAGGACAAATTAGAAGCTGATACAGATAAGGGGGAGAAACATAGTGTTGAAGGAGAGATTGATGAAGTAAGTAAAGAAACTGTACAAGCAGCAGAAACATCAAGCAGAGCAGCAGTAAAAGAGCAAGCAGCAGTAACATTTAATGCTGCTGGTTCAAGCCAAGCAGCAGAAACTGTTAATACTGCTGAACTGAAAGAAGCAGTAGAAATAGTGCAAGAAGTTCTGACTAATCTTGAGATTGCAGAAACCTTAATCAAAGCCAAGCATGATACTCCCAAGGTCATCTCAAAGGCCAAAGGAGTTGTCATCAAAGAACAAGGTGAAGTGATCAAGAAAGCTAGTGTTGAGAAGATGGCAAGCAAAGATAAAGGCAAAGCTAAAATGGTGGAATCTGATCAACCAATCAAAAAGCAAAAGTTGGTTGAGTCAGATGAAGCTTTGGCCAAGAAGATACAAGCTGATATTGAGCAAGAAGAAAGGGTTCAGGTTGAAAAGGACAGAAAGATGGCTAAGGCTCTAGCTGCTGAACTGAATGAAGCTTATCAACAAAGCCTGGCAACTGAAATTGCACAGAAGAAAGTTGCAACTCTGAAGCAATCAGTGGTGGTAAAAACAGTTGCAAAGAAGAGACAACCCTTAAAGACCTTTCTAGGTACCCAAGAGAGAAACAAGATGATTACATTTCTCAAAGGTGCTGTAGGAGTCAGAAAGGAGATGTTCTCAAAGATGTCTTTTGAGAAGATTAAAGAGCTGTACAATTCTGAAATGACCAAGCTTCAAGGGAATGAAACTGCCAGGGTGGAAATGGAGAAGAGAATGAAAGAAAGCAATGACTTCATGATAGAAAAACCCTTTCCAGATGAGTAAGAAACACCACCAAAGAAAGAAGCCACTCTTGGTGAAAGTCTAAGGACGTTAAAAAGAACCAAGATGATGGCAAGGAGAAAGTCAACCAAGAAGCCTAGAATAGCTACAGAAGAAGCTGAGAAGGTTGCTGAAGAAGAAGGGGCACCTAATCCATCTGAACAGAAAGAACCAGCAAGAACTGATGATGTAAATATGTACATGGTAGTGATGGACAAAGTGCCTGAACCAATTTCAGCTGAACCTGTTGAAGTGAAGCCACCTGAGGTTATTCTATGGGACACAATGAAGGTTGATGGGAAGGAATATATAAGGCTCAAAAGAAAGGATGAAAAGTATGAATTGTATAACACTTGGGCAAAGATTGTAAGAACATACTCCAGGACAGATTTAGAAGAGATGTTTGACATAGGAATGAAGTTGTATGCAGATCAACTGAAAGCTCCAGAGATTTCAATTACAAAATTAGTGATGGAGTATCTGTGTATGATGTTCAAACCTGAAGAAGTGGAGCATGTGATCAGAAATGTGTTCAAAACTGTCAACAATTGGACTCTATATGAAACTAGTGGAGTATATGCACTAACTATGGACATAAATCACATAGAGTACTTTCTAGTGGATAGAGTGTACAATCACAGCAGACTAAAGCTTCATGCAATGTTGAAGAAGAAGCTAGGATGTGTTCCAAATTCAGAGATGGCTAAGTATTTGATTCAAAGAACAATCAATCAGAGTTTGGGGTTGGATGCAAATACAGGTGTATGAGCCATGAAGTTTTGGGAGCATCTAAGAAGACCATTTGAAGAACTTGACTTCTCTTCCTAAAAGTCAAGTTAGGGGGAGATTTTTGGGAAATTCAGAAATACACAAGTACAGTTAATGCTGCTAGAAGAACTTGATTACTACTTCTGAGATTAATGCTGCTGAGTGAAGTTAATACTGCTGATCAAGATTAGTACTGCTAAGTCAAGATTAATACTGCTAGAGGAGATTACTACTGCTAAGCAATTTTAGTACTGCTAGTAGTTAGTACTGCTGAACATTAATACTGCTCAAAGTATTAATACTGCTGAAGACTTAGTGCTGCTTATGAGATTATCAAGATTCGTGCAGATCAAGTTTGAAGATTATGGAAAGCTTGGAGATAAAGATGGAAGATTATTTTGAAGATCTTTTATTATTTGTAATTATCTTTTATCTTCATTATATAAAGAATAGTTTAGAATTGATAAAGATAGAATTCTGAATTTTTTGTTTTGATAGAGATAATCAACCTCAAGGTTTGTAATCCCAATTCTAGAGAAGTAGAATTCGTATTGGTGAGCCTGTTCATCAATATTGAGGTTGAGTGTTGAATCTTGTAGCTTTACAATCATTCAATAAAGTTTACAAGTTGTTCTTCTGATTCACTGTTTCATTGATTATTGAATATTAAAGTGTTATTCCACAAACTCCTTTAATATTGTTTCTGAGTGTTTATTCTTGTTTAGAATTAAGATCCTGACATGAAGGATCTGGGTCCTCTTCGATATTTCTTGGGTATTGAAGTTGCTTCATCTCCTAGAGGTTACTTGCTTTCTCAATCTAAATATACAGCTGAAATTATTGAACGAGTTCGTCTTACTGATACTCGTGTTGTGGACTCTCCTTCTGAATTGAATGTCGAGTATTCTCCCACTGATGGTTCTCCTCTCAAAGACCCTACCTTGTACCGTACTTTAGTTGGCAGCCTGGTTTATCTCACTATTACTCGACCAGACATTGCATATGTTGTTCATATTGTCAGCCAGTTTGTTGCAGCTCCGACCTCTACTCATTGGACAGCTGTCGTGCGTATTTTACGTTATCTTCGAGGTACCACGTTTCGAAGTCTCCTGCTATCATCCACATCTTCTCTCGAACTACGAGCATACTCTGATGTTGCTTATGCACGTCATCCTACAGACCATCGATCTGTGTTTTCGTGTTTTCTTGGGAGACTCTCTTATTTCGTGGAAAAGTAAGAAACAATCTGTGGTTTCTCTTTCTTCAACTAAAGCTGAATACCGAGCTATGGCATCTACTTCTAAGGAGATTATTTGGTTGCGTTGGCTACTTGCTGATATGGGTGTCTTCCTTCCTCATCCCACTCCTATGTATTGTGACAATCGCAACGCTATTCAGATTGCTCACAACTCCGTTTTTCATGAACGCACGAAGCATATCAAGGTTGATTGCCACTTTACACGTCATCATCTAAAACGCGACACTCTTTCCTTACCGTTTGTCAGTTATACTTTACAACTTGCAGACTTCTTTACGAAGTCTCACCCGATCTCTCGCTTCCGCTTCCTGGTTAGCAAACTCTCGATGCTTCTTGCACCAGCATCATGAGTTTGAGGGGGGATGTTAGATAGTATAGGGGTTGTTTTGTACTTTTGTATATTCTTGTTTCTTTTATATATTGTGGTTGTAACCCATTGTATTTTCATTCATTGATTCTAAGGAAAACCCTAGCCGTTTCCTGGCAAACCTTTTCTCTTCTTAAAAGTTATCATAATAAACATAGGTGGTCACAATGTTTAATTGAACCATTATATTTGACAGTGGTTCAAATCGTGATACTATATAAGTTTTTGGTTCTGGGATTTGATTATTGATTTTGTTTACAATGTGCATCAACGTTTTTACACAATGTTTTTAGGGATCTCTAGTTTTATTTGTTTTTTTGTTCTTTGTGTTTTTGCAATAATGTTCTTGTGTTTTCGTAAAATGAAAGTTTTATAATTAATATTTTACACCTATATATATATATATATATGTATGACCATTGTTGTTTGGCAAAGAAATCACAACTAATACTCGCTAAAATGGGAACTGTGTCCAACGGTCGGTAACATCCTTGGGGGGGGGGGACAGTGGATGGCATCCCTGTCTATCCGGGTTCGATTCCTAGGAGGAACGGGTGGCGATACCTCAGTCCATGGGTCGGCCTTCGGGTCGGGAATGGACGAGGCTATGGATCGGTAACGGTCCATGGTCGCGAGGATTAGTCGGGTGCCCGTTTGGATCCCGGATACCTCGTCGACTTTGGTTGGGACGGGTGTGTGCGTTTAAGCTGCCGTTCAAAAAAAAAAAATGGGGAACTGTGTGTCTTGCTTCCCCTCATCAAACGAGACTTATCCCATTGAAACGAGGTTAAAGTTTCCTTCACCTGTGTGTTCATTCATCTCTCTTTACTTTTTTTTTACAAACTTTATTTATTTATTTATTTATTCATAATATATAATTTTCCTTAGATGTCTCTTGTTAAAATGTTCTAACTTTTTGGTAAATTTTCGATCCTAGATTGCTCTGTGCACGCATTTTGATAACTATTAATAAATAATACTATTTAATTTAAATTTTGATTCACAGGTGAAGGTTTTGCAAGTGGAACAATGGATCTTGGAGGAATTGAAGTTTAATTACCAAGTCACAACTTTCAAGAAATTAATTAAAATATGGTCTTTTTTTTCAAGATGGACCAAATGACACTGATGTCACCTTCTTCCACCCATTAATTACCCATACCAGATGGCTTCTCCATGCTTGGTTCCAATATCAATACATATGTTTTATACCGATTTAACATTTTAGTTAAGTTTGTTTTTTAAAAGGTCTGAAGGCTGAAGTTTTATTTCACATCTGATTAATAAGAGGTGGTGCCGAGATCTGAAATTTGAATCAATAAGACTGTTTGTTTTTGTAACGTATGGAGAAGTCTTGAGAAAAAGGAGAACATATGAAATGAGGCGGCAATAAGAAATTTTAAGAAGTTAGGTCATCACTTTGCTTATTTCAGATGTATTTAAGAGTTAAGAGGTTTGAAAACCGGAAAAAAAAAACAGTTTAAATGTCAAAAGGTCTAGACGATTCAGACTTAAGAGTCATTAAGAAGTATTTAAAAAAAACAACCCCTAAATCACTCTAATTCAATATCAAAATTTACATCATTTTGATGTTGGTAAATATAACACCAAATTATACCATTAGTTTACATCCATTTGGTGTTAACGTTTTCTTTTTAATTACAAAATGGTGTTTTAAATTTCATATTGAAGTAATTTTAGTTTATCTAGACGAGTTATTAAAGAAATTACATTTTTACTTCATGTTATTTTACAAAAAAAAAAAAAAAACATTACAATTTTCTTTTTCAACAAAAAATTATTGTTCATTAACAAGCTATTAGAAGCATACTCGTGCAATGCAGCGAGATACATCACGATATTAATGTTTTGTTTTTTGTCGATTTAGAGAATGATTTTGGATGGTTTTGAGAGAGTGATGATGATTTTTAAAAAAAAAATTACATAATTTAGGCTTAATAATATAATGTTTTTTATATAAAAAAAATTAAGTATTTTGTCAAAATTCAATGATTATGTTATATATTTTAAATTCTTTATATTTAAATTGAGATATTTATCATGTTTTGATTATGTTTATCAGTTAGATATCAATTCAAACATATAGCTTTAAAAATTTATACTCATACATCATGACTTATCTCGAATTTTAAGTAATGTGTATCAATAAACAGTACTTAATGCATTAAAGTTTGGTCTTAAGTGTTTCTTCGATAGTTTAATAATAAGGTAATTTATTTTAAGTTTAATAATATAATGTTTTTTTCTATAAAATAAACATTAAATATTCTGTTAGATTTTCTTAATTGTATTTTAGATTTTTTTATATTTAAAATTTGATTTTTATCATGTATTTAGTTATGCGGAGAGTGGTTTTAGAGGAGTTGAAGTGAGAAGTGATTTTAAGAAGTTAAAGTAGTTAGAGATAATGATTGAAAGTTAATAAATAGAATTAAATGTAGTACATAAAACTTTAATGACTGTTTTTAATAGATTTTAAGTAATTAGCATTAAATAGCAGTATATTAAGCTTTTACAATTATTTTTAAGAGTTTTTTTAGATGCTTTATAATATAGTATAGATATAAGATAGATTGTATTAATTATTAAATATTTAATTTTTTTAAATGCAATTAAATAAGAAATCTTGTAAATCACAACACTTATTTATCAATATCTTGTAATAATAAGTAAATTTGAAGAAACAAATTTGAAAAAAAAAATATACATTTATTACAAACAACCCTAGATAAAAATAGTTTTTTGTAAAAAAGTTGTAAGACATTATTATCCAACAACAATTGATGAAAAGTTATACATTACGTTTTGTGATAATTATGGAGCAACAACTAATGTATAATTCTAATTAATGAAATAAATTGTATTTTAAATTTCATTAACAAATTGGAAAAAATTAAGAGCATCCACAATGTGCTTTTTCAAAGGTTTTTGGAAGGTTTTTCAAAAAACAAAAACCTCCTTTTGAGGTTTTTCACATAGTGGAGAGCTTTTTCGCGAGCTTTTTCGTCATAGCTCGTAACTGCACGACCTGCTTTTTCATAGCTTTTTCGTATTTAATCAGTTTTAACTTTATAGAATTTTATAAAAGTTTCGTATATAATCAGTTTTATTTATTAACCAGTTTTATTTATTAATATATTTAAAGTAATCCTATTTAAATATAATTATTAAATAAATAATATAAATAAATACATAATGAAAGTAATTATATTTTATATTTTTAAAATAATATCTCAAATTTGACATATTTATACAATTTTAACAGATTTCTTAATGACCCACTTTTTATTTTCAGTTATACATACTTTTAAATTTAACATTTTTTAATTTTTATTTTACAAACTTTTTATACAACTTTTATATATTTCTTAATAACCTAATTTTTATTAATTTGTATTAATTTTAATGTATTTATTTTTATAAATAAGAATAAAAATGATATAAAGTTAAAAGAGTGAGACCCTGAATAGTTTAAAAAAATAATGAAAAAGTTTGGGTGAGGTTTTTCACATAGTGGAGGTATATAAAGGTTTTTAAGTTGTTGATGTGGCAATAATGTGTAAGAAAAAAACTATAAAATTTTTTGATGAAAAACTCATACACTGTGGATGCTCTAATAGAAGAAAATAAAAGAAGATTCTTTATTAGGCTTTTGGTATTTGGACATAAATATAGTTAATACATGGAGATTTTTAAAAAAAATTAAAAGAGCTTCTTCAACATATCTCTTATAATTTATTAAAACTAAAACTAAAATATAAAAGATATTTAAATATTAATTATATTATCAAAATACTATAATATATTTAATATTTTAATAAGTTCCTCAAATCATTTTTACATTAAATAATATTCAACCTAATTGATGGAAGCAGAAACAATTTTTTCCCTAACACTTATATTTAGAGAATCCTCTAAATTTGAGGAGTTTTACCTTCTTTTTCTATGGTTTTCTCCATTTTAATAAAATCTTTTAGAGAATCTATTGTAATTTGTAACAAATAAAATTTCCAAAATCTTTATATTCTCTATTTTAAAGAATCTTTTGAAAATGCTTTAAGATATTATAATGAATTTATTTATACTGAAAGCGTATTCGCGCAATATAACAAGATATATCACGATTTTAATGTTTCATTTTATTTTTTATTTTTTATCGATTTATCGTACGATTTTGGATAGTTTTGAGAGAGTGATAATGGTTTTTTTTTATAAATTTGTTTAATTTAGGCTTAATAATATAATGTTTTTTATATAAAAAAATTAAGTATTTTGTTAGAATTCAATGATTAGTTTATATATTTTAAATTTTTTATATTTAAATTGAGATGTTTATCCTGTTTTGATTATATTTATCAGTTAGTTATGAATTCAAACATATAGTTTTATAAAGTTGTACTAATGCATCATAATTTGTAATCTTGAATTTTAAGTAATGTGTATCAATAAACATTACTTAATGCATAAAAACTTGTTTTTAAGAAATTTATTCGATAGTCTAATAATAATGTAATTTATTTTAAGTTTAATAATATAATTTTTTTAATAAAATAAACATTAAATATTATGTTAGTTTCTTAATTATATTTTAGATTTTTATCCTGTATTTAGTTATGCGGGAAATGATTTTAGGGGAATTGAAGTGGTGAGTGATTTTAGACAGTTAAAGTGGTTAGAGATAATGATTGAAAGTTAATAAATAACATTAAATGTAATACATAAAACTTTAAGGGTTGTTTTTAAGAGATTTTGGCTATGTTTGACAAACTAGTTGATAAACTAGCTGGTAGCTGATAAGCTAACTGGTGACTGATAAACTAGCTGATGAAAAAGTCACGTTTGACAAAAACTAGCTTATAAACATTTAAATTACCAAAAAGGACATTACTTATTTATTTATAATTAAAAGTTAATATATAATTATGAATATTAATGAGGTGTATAATTGAAATAATCACAAAAAACTCCTCATAAGCTACTCCAAGTAGCTTATCACAAAACTAGCTAATGGTCATCCAAACATGTACCCAAAAAATAAGTTAGCTTATTTTTACCAAACAATGCTTTAAGTAATTAACATTAAATATCGGTACATTAAGCTTTAACAATTGTTTTTAAGAGTTTTTTTATAGATGTTTTATAATATAGTATAGATACATTATTTTGTTTATATTTATTTGCAATTATTATAGCTTCAAATAGTAGACTTTATAGCATCTCCAATGCAATATTCTTATAAGCAATAGAGTAAACTACAATTTTGGTCCCTGTGGTTTACCACTTTCTTTGAAAGTGGTCCCTGTGGTTTAAAAACTGCAATTATCGGCCCATGGTTTGCATTTTGCTTTGAAAGTAGTCCCTTGGTGTTAACTCCGTTAAATTTTTCCGTCAAGTTAGGGGCATTTTCGTCCAATCATGGTTTTTTTCTCTCCTTATGCAATATTTCTTTGTTTTTTTTTCTTATTTTTCTTTAAACCATAAAAACATCAGGGACCAAATTGTAATTTATTTAAATTTGTATTGATATTATATTAATATTACTTGAATCTTCATCTCCTACCTCAAGAACACCAACATCATTAAGATTCAAAAAACCCAAATCAAACCCATATTCAAAGACTAAAATCCTAAATCAAACCCAAATTAAAAAAAAACCCAAATTAATTTACTTGAATCTTCATCTCTTACCTTAAGAACACCAAGAACACCAACATCATCAAGATTCAAAAAACCAAAATCAAACTCATGTTAACAATCCAAAATCCTAAATCAAACCCAAATTAAAAAATAAACCCAAATCAGACCAAGTCTACAAAAAACCCAAATCAAACCAAAGTAATTTACTTGAATCTTCATCCCTTACCTCAAGAACACCAAGAACACTAACATCATCAAGAACACCAAGAAACCTATCTATATATTTCTTTCTCAGATCTGAGATAGAGAGAGAGAGATACAGAGA